>CM076570.1:374471143-375768654 GCA_034641835.2 Pinus albicaulis
CTTTAGTGTAGTGATCCTTATCACAGATAAGACAAAAATAACAAGGTTTTTGTTTATCGTCTACGGGTTTAGTTTTTTCATATTTATCTTTAGGAGAAGTGTTTCTTCTATTTTTACCCTTCCCCTTTTTCTTATTACCAGATGATTTAGCTTTGGTTGTACATGAGTCTACGACATGAATCTCAGTAGAACTTTCAAGGGAAGGATCTCATTTAAGTGAATCTAGTAGAGTTCTGATTGGAGAAGTAGATTTAGATGATTTTTTTTTAATCTTTGTCATATTAAATGTACCAATTACACCATCTACGGCATGAGAACCAAAAGGAGTTAAAATGAGTAGACCTGGGCATGGTAAATTAGGAATTTTTTCATACAAAGTACCAGACTACCTGTAAACAAGATCCAGGTACTATGCTTGAGCTATGACTTGCTCGTATGTTACAATTCCTCCTTTAGCTACATCTTCAATAATCTTAGGAAGCAATGATTTCATGAACCATTCGGCCATAATTTGATCTGGAATAAAAACTTTGACTAAACTTCGTCTATGTTGCCATTCATGTATGTGATATGAAATGTACGTAGATGTACTATGTTTTAACGAAGTCAAAAGTTCCATGCCATTATAATAATTGACTGGCAACTGAAAATGATTTAGGAAGGTTGTTGCTAAAGCATTGAAATTGTTGAAAGAGCCTCGTGGTAACTCAATGTACCACTTTTCAGCTAAGCTGATCAAATTTCTTTGAAAAATTCTCAGACGAATCGAATCATTGATTAATTAATTGGATGCACACCACTAATGATAAGTCATCACATGATTCATGGGGTCTTCTCTTGATTTTCCTTCAAAATTGGGAATATCACTGGGAAAATTAGTAGCCATTGCTGACCAAAATGGAAGATAGTAAATTGGATCATTCGTTAGTCAAGACAAGTCTGGTAAATCTAAATTTTCTATGAATGGTAACTACCGGTTAGGGTCTTTCTTTTCAAACTGATAACCTTGAGTAACAATAACAATACTCGGAGGAGGATATCCAGGAAAAGATGGGATAGACTAAGAAGTTAGAATTTGTATGACTCTAAGGTGTCCAGGGTTAGCCATACTGAACTGAGGTTGAATTGATATTTGATATGTATTACCAAGGTAGGGTTGGCTTTGGTAAACTCGATTTTGTCCCATTTGTCCATATTGAAATTTCCCTTGAAATGGTTTAATTTAAACAAGCTGAACATGAAATATTTGACTCATAAAGGTAGAATTTTTTGAACCGTAGTTGCACCATGTTATCCTACAGAGGTTTGAGGAATAGATTGAACTATAGGTCCAATTTTATGAGCAGTAATATGAGGATTTTCCTGTTTAAAAGTTGATGTTTTCATTTTAAGGGTTGTAACAATAGGGGTTAGAGAAACTCCAGGATAGGTGTACTTGGTTTTTGAACAGAGATTTGCATAAAAAATTGGATAAGAGTACATGGAGTACTTAGACCAGCTTGGTGACTACTTGGCACATTGTTAGGTCCCTATATTACTAGTATAGTCCCTTATTGTTGTTAGTGTAACCCCCTTATTGTTATTATTGTACCCCTGTAACGCCCATATTGTTATTATTGTGCCCTTAAATTATTATTGTTACGTCGGCTAGGATTACATTGTGGCCCCACTAAGATTACATTGTGGCCCCATGGACTCCTATATATAGAAAGGAGGTTTTGTAATTTGTATCATCCAAGAATTTTTCATTCATGTAATGTATTGGAGGTTTCCCCCTTGAAGTGGATCATTTCTAAGGAATTGATATATCTTTTCTTCTATTTTTGGAGCTGGTTTCATAGCATTTGGTATCAGAGCTTTGGATTCTAGGGTTTCGCTGCTCCAAACAGGTCATCGTGGAATTTTCACTATAATTTTTTTTCTAGGAAGGTTCAGAAGCTAAAATTTTTATAGTGCTAAGCCAAAATCCTGAGGAACATTGTTACAAAATTTCAGAGCTTGGTTCACAATATTTTAGGAGATATGATCTGTTGAAGTTAGGGCTTTTTGTAGGCTCCTAAATTTCACTTAAAAAGGTCATCGCGGAATTTTAGCTATAACCTTTTTTATAAGAAGGTTCAGAAGCTGAACCTTTTAGAGAGCGAAGCTGAAATCCTGAGGAAAATCTTCACAAAATTTTAGAGCTTGGTTCACTCTATTTTCGTAGATATGATCTATGGAAGTTAGGTCTTTTTCAGGCTCCCGAATTTCATCTCAAAGAGGTGATTGGGGAAAAATCTTCATAACTCTCCCTCGGAGCATTAGATTGGAATTCTATAAAAATTGGCTCGAAGTACACGGACTGTAGTTTCCTGTCTATAAATTTCAGAGCCAAAGGAGCCAACAGTGACACGTGGCAAGTCGTACAAGTTCGCTCTACTGAACCAGTACATAATTAGTTCATTATGGGAGATTGGACATAACGTTTCCTTGAAGAATACAAATCAATTCAGACCTGTGGCATTTGAAAGAAGCTTCAGAGGACTACTATAGGGCCAAATTTCAGATATTGAGGGTCTGAAAGTATAGAGATAAGTCAATTTCAATATCGAGCTCCTCAAAAGCAAGTAAAAGGTGTGTATTTTTTTTCTGAATTGCATAAGTCTTGTTTGAAGAATCAAGTTGAATTGATTCCAAGCGCATATTTTAGAATATATTTCAGTATTGGGTTTTGAAATGCCTCCTAAAAATAATTCAACACCCATTAAGCCTTCATAAGGCTCTACTATGACTCATGAAGATTAATAATGGCAACATGACATATCAAATTTACAAGAGAAAGTGCAACAAATTTCGCTCTCGCAAAGAGCAACAAAAAATGACATGGAATTTTTGAAGAAAGGCGTGGAAACTAAGATGGATGGTTTGAAGAAAGGCGTGGAATCTAAGATGGATGGTTTAAGGAATGGAATGGAAGTTAAGATAGATGGCATGGAAGCTGGCATGGAATCTAAGATGGATGGCATGGAAGCTAAGATCGATGAAAAATGGAAAATATGAAGAATGATCTAAAAACAGACATGGAAGGTTTGAAAAAGTTGATACAACAAATGTTTCCTAATGGTGAAAAGATAGTAGATGAAACTCATGATGAGAACAAAATAAATGTTAATCGTGATTTCATAAACTCTAATGTTGGTGTGAAGAACCACCATATTCCAAAAATGGATATGAGGAAGTTTGATGGAAAGGATCTTGTAACATGGATATTACAGATGGAACAATATTTTGATCTAAATAATGTGCAAAACACAGAAAAGGTATGCATTGCAACTTTACATTTAGAACAAAATAAATTTGTATGGTATCGATGGCTTTTCTCTCGTAAAAAAATTGTCACTTGGTCAATTTTTACGGAGGAAATGATAGCACATTATGAGGATACAAAGAGCAACATATTCTTTATCCAATTGATAAATCTAAAACAAAGGGTTTAATGGGGGAGCACATTGAGGACTTCTAAAAATTGAATATAAGGGTAACTGATATTCCAGAGGAGCACGTGATTGATCTCTTCATAGGTACTTTAAAGGATAACATCCAACATGAAGTTCGCGTTTTGGAACCTGATTCATTGGAGAAGCCATTTAGGATGGCAAGAAAAATTGAATGTAAAATTATGGTGACAAGGAAGCCTACACTCACTTCTATAAAGAGGAAAGTGTTGCTACTCCTAGAATTCCACAACCTACAATGTTGACACCACAACAATTGGAAGAAAAAAGAGCAAATGAGCTTTGCTACAGTTGTGATAGAAAATACACTAAAGGTCATAAGTGTGCTGAGAAGAAATTATTTTACATAGATTGTGAAGAGGAAGAAGAAAATGAACAAGAAGAGGATATACACCAGGAACCAACCCTAGAAGAGGAAGAAATGAGTCTGACCATATCATTTAATTCATTGACAGGAATTACCACTCCTCAAACTCTCAATATAGAAGGACATATCAAGAAGAAAAAGTTAAAAGTGTTGATTGATTCAGTTAGTACCCATAATTTTATTCATTGTAAGGTAGCAAAGGAATTGAATTGTTTCCTATACCCAGCACCAGAATGTCAAGTGATGCTTGCAAATGGAGGAACTATAAATTGCTCTGGAAAATTCCATCGTATAAAGCTAACCATGGGGGAATATGTATTGAATAGTCCAATGCTTTCCATTCCTATGGGAGGTGTTGATGTTGTACTAGTAGTATAATGGTTACAATATTTGGGGATGGTAGCTTTTAATTTTCAAGAACTTTTCTTGAATTTTTTTTCAGAAGGAAAGGAAGTCAAATTACGTCATATTGCAGGGAATCCGGGAAAGATAATAAGCTCTAATGTCATGAAAAATATTTTAAATAAAGAACAATGAGGCGTAATTGGACAATTATGCTCACTAGAAGCTCCAACATAAAAATCATCTATTTCTGCAGGTCTCCAAAAGGTATTGGACAATCACTCCAAGGTTTTTGAAACTCCCAAAGGAATCCCACCTATTCGTGATCATGATCATGCTATTCATTCGATTGCAGGAAGTGCTCCTCCAAACATCAGGCCTTATAGATATCCTTATGTCCAAAAGAGCGAAATTGAACTTATGGTTGCAGAAATGTTAGAGGCTAGTATAATTCAACCTAGTCAAATTTCTTTCTCTACTCTTGTAGTATTGGTACACAAGAAGGATGGATCATGGCACGTGTGTCCAGATTATAGGGAGCTCAATAAGCTCACGATTAAAGATAAATTTCCCATTCCTGTGATTGATGAATTGTTGGATGAATTACATGCAGAAAATTATTTTACCAAGTTGGATCTTCGTTCAGGACATCATCAAATTAGAATGAAGATTGAAGATATTCTGAAAATAGAATTTCGAACTCATGAGGGTCATTATGAATTTTTGGTCATGCCTTTTTTCCTTAATAATGCACCTTCTATATTTCAAGGCTTGATGATTCCATTTTCAAACCCTTCCTTAGAAAATTTGTGCTAGTATTTTTTGATGATATACTAATCTACATCAGGTCTTGGAAGGATCATGTTCAGCATGTTGACAGGGTGCTCAAAATATGGTAGGAGAAACAATTATATGCAAAAAAATTCAAATGTTTCTTTGGAGTACAAGAGGTGGAATATCTGGGACATATTGTATCTCATGAGGGTGTTAAGATAGACCCTAACAAAATTAAAGCCATTAAAGAATGGAAAGTCCCCACAACCATAAATTAGTTATGAGGATTTCTCAGGTTAACAGGGTATTATTGCAAGTTTTTTAAGAATTATGGCAGAATAGTAGCACCTCTAACAACATTATTGAAGAAAGATGGATTTTCATGGATGTAACTAAGGCCTTTCAACATCTTGAAGAGTCAATGTGCCTAGCACTGGTCTTAGCTAGGCCAGACTTGACAAAAACCTTTATTGTGGAATGTGATGCCTCAGGAAATGGAATTGGTGTTGTTTTAATGCAAGAAGGAAGACCCATTGCTTTTGAAAGTTTTCCAATCAAAGGAAAGTATTTACAGAAAGCTATTTATGAGAAAGAAATGTTAGCAATATTGCATGCACTAAAGAAATGACGAACTTACCTAATGGGAAGACACTTCAAGGTAAAAAATGATCATGATAGTCTTAAACACTTTTTGGAACAAAGACTATATTCAGAAGAGCAGCAAAAATGGGTCACAAAGATGTTGGGTTATGACTTTGAAATAATTTACAAAAAAAGGAAGCTAAATGTTATTGCAGATGCACTCTCAAGAAAGAATGAAGAGGTGGAAGCATTGCTTTGTGCCATTTCTATTATCCAACCAGATTGGATAACTGAAGCAAGGGATGAATGGAAGAAGGAAAAAGAATTGTGGACACTCATTCAAAACTTGCAGCAAGATCCTAGTACATCCAATACATTTAGTTGGAAAAATGATTCCTTATGGTACAAAGATCACTTATATCTTTGTAAGATTCCCAACTAAAACAAAATATTCTTTTGGAATTGCACACTTCTCCTTTAGGAGGACACTCAAAATTTTTAAAAACTTACCACAGGGTGAAGAAAGAATTTTTTTGGGATGGCCTTAAATCTGATATTCAAAAGTTTGTGGCGGAATGTTTGGTTTTCCAGCAGAATAAAGTTGAGACAATTAAGACCTTGGGTCTTCTACAACCTTTATCCATTCCAAGTCAACGTTTGGAGGAGATTTCAATGGATTTTGTCACAGGTTTACCTAAGTCCGAAGGAAAGAGTGTCATCATGGTGGTAGTTGATAGACTTACCAAGTATGCACACTTTTGTGCATTATCTCATCCATTTAAAGCAAGTACAGTTGCTACTACATTTATGGACACAATTCAAAAGCTACATGGAAACCCAAGGGTTATTGTGAGCAACAAAGATCCCATTTTTATTGGAAATTTTTGGACAGAGTTATTTTCTTGTTTGGGTACTCAATTAGCTCATAGCTCATCTTATCATCCTCAATCTGATGGTCAAACTGAGATAGTAAATAAATGTTTGGAAGGATATCTTCGTTGTTTTGTGTCTGATAAACAAACACAATGGGTCAAGTGGTTACCTCTCGCTGAATGGTGGTATAACACTTCCTTCCATACTGCAGCAAAAATGACCCCATTTATGGCACTTTATGGATATCATCCACCGTCCATCACATCACCTTTAAGAGAAAATTTGAAGGTTAAAGTAGTGGAAGATCACATCAAGCATCAACAAGAATTTCTGCAGCTCTTAAAAGATAACCTAAATGTGGCACAAAATCAAATGAAACAACAGGCATATCAACATCGCACCGAGAGAAGTTTTGATGTAGGAGACTAGGTATTTTTATGGCTACAACCATACAAACAAATGTCCCTCAAGAAAGCTAAGAAGGATAATAAATTATAGCCAAATTACTATGGTAATTACAAGGTGTTGCAAAAGATTAGTACTATGGCATACAAATTGGAGCTTCCTTCTTCTTCACGAGTGCATCCAGTTTTCCATGTTTCATGCTTAAAGAAGGTTATAGGTGAAAATATTCCAATTCAAACAATATTTCCAGAACTTGATGTGGAAGGAAAAATCATATTGGAACCTGAAGCGGTCACAGAAACAAGAATTCGATAGCTACGAAATCGATCAATTTCAGAGTATCTCATTAAGTGGAAGAACTTGCCCACTGAATATTCTACATGGGAGGATGAGAATTTTATACAGAAGCACCCAGAGCTACTCAAGGATTGAGGACAACACTTTTTTTAAGGAGAGGGGCATGTGAGTTCCCTATATTACTAGTATAGTCCCTTATTGTTGTTAGTGTGACCCCCTTATTGTTATTATTGTACCCTTGTAACCCCCATATTGTTATTATTGTGCCCTTAAATTATTATTGTTATGTCAGCTAGGATTACATTATGTCCCAACTAAGATTACATTATGGCCCCATGGACTCCTATATATAGAAAGGAGGTTTTGTAATTTTTATCATCCAAGAATTATTCATTCATGTAATGTATTGGAGGTTTACCCTTCGAAGTGGCTCATTTCTAAGGCATTGATATCTCTTCTCTTATATTTTTGGAGCTGGTTTCACAACACACATATACCTGTGGCATAATTTGAAGTGCACCTTGAACAGGTTGTTAGACTTGGGTAAAACCAAATTATCCAATTGGATGAGCAGGTTGATTATAAAGTACTTGCAACGTAGGTTGAAAATATTGTTGATTGAACAAACAATTCCACACAATATTTATCCTAGGGTAAGGAGCTCCCATTAAAATTTTTGATGCATAAGGTTGACTATAGCGAGTTTGAGGCGTTGGAACATAAGTTTTATAATTACTAGGAATATTTTTCCTTACAACCAGGGGATAGGTTCCAAAAAAAGGTTATCCTCCTTGAAAGGATCGATGCTCTTAATAAGATTTTTTCCCTTAGAAAGGTTGCTACCCTTGAGGAGGTTGTTTTTTTTGGAAGGCTTGTTGCCCCCCAGGAGCTATATAGCCACCTTGAGAGCTAGCTTGAGGGATATTCTGAGAAAACATATAGACATGTTCCATTGTCAAAGGTTTGATGGTATATTGATACAAACCAGTTGAGTTGGTAGAAATTTCAGAGGATGGAGATGCTCTGGGGAAAGTGCCAGAGAGAACCTGGTACCTAGTAGGAACAGATGGACCGCCATACAAAAATGTTTCTGGTGATGAAGAAAACATAGATGAATCAGTAGACATGCTTTATGAATCCATGTAACTACCTCTAGGTATAGAGTAAAACGGTATGTGACGCGGTGTGTGATTGTAACCAGAGCTATGTCGAAAGTCAGTAAATTGATGATACCAAGGATCTGGTCTAAAAGTAATGAAATGGTAGATTTGTTCACTATACCTTAGATCTAAAGATTCTTGACATGAAGGAATTGTGATGTCTTATTCCACATCAGATATCTCTTCAATTTTAATTAGGCTAGGAGGAAGATTTTGAGTAATAAAAATTTTCAGTCGAGGTGGACGAGGATGACCAGGAGTTGGGGCTATGAGATCTGAAGGTGACTCAGATGAAGTAGATTCATGTTTAGGCTCAGATATTTCAGGTTCAGTGAATTGTCTATCTGACAATTCACCAGTAACATATTCAACTGTAATTACGTAAAAAAAATTTGGTTGTTCTTAATATTTTTCAATTATCTGAGGTTGATTAACATCGAAATCAAGATGTATTACAATGTATGTTTCTCTCGTTCCGGCCTAAATACTCTAAATTCAAGTTACAATGGTGATCAGGATGTATTACAATGGATGAATTCTATTTAAGTGAAAGTTGAAGGAATTTTGAACTAAAAAGGTATAAGCTTCCTAACACTTAAAATAAAATTCCTTTTTTGTCAAGAAAAAAATTTCATTAAGAACACAATTTCCAAGCATGAAAAATGTCTCTTTTGTGAAGAAACTTTTGTTGACTACAAAGCCAAAAACTACAATTTTGATTGACAAACAAATCTTCAAAATAAAGCAACTTCTAAAAACCCTAAAAAGCATTAAAAACTTCAAAGAAAATCAAAGTTCAAATTATTAAATCTAACTAGGATACCTATGAGTGTCTTTTTAATGATTTCTCTTAGTCGTAAGCAAACTGAAATGAAATCATGAAAGACTAGCTTTAGATAAATCACACTTCGGTTATCTAGAAGCTTTTCCATTTTACAATCAAGTAAGATTCAAATATTCAAATAGGTAAGGCTGGGAATAATCCTGGTGGCTCAAGGAGACAATAAAATAAAAGCAATGATCTTTAGCAAATGAATCTATCTTCCAAAAGAAGAAACAACAGATGAGGGCAAACCCTAACTGAATTATGAAAAGAGGATGATTTATCAAATAAGACTCTAATGTTTTATGGAGGAGTTCATACACAGACTCTCACAACTTGTATAGATCAGGTTAAACCTTAATAATTTCGTTATCTGACTCTGGAAGAGAATATTTTAATTTTTTCAAAATTTCCGAGTCGGTGCGCATCTTCTCAGTGCAAACCAATGCACATGCGCACTGGACTAAATTGACAAGTTGAGCAGGTTTCTGCTATGTTTTCCACATAAAACCGCACAGGGAAAAAATAAATTTAAGGCTTTCTATCTCAGAGAATCGAAAATATTATGTACCCAACCACACTCAGATAAGTCAAACCAATAAAGCTAGAATTTCAAACCAAATAGAACCAAAGAAAACTAAACTTGTCTTCCCCAGCGGAGACACCAATTTGTTTTGTGAATTAATCCCTCTTGTGGACAAGAGCTATCTCCCTAGTACTCAAACAACTAACTAGAAACAAAGATATAGTGAATGTGTCTTTATCTAAACTATTTGTATTTTATATTATTACAACTTTGAAATAAGGTGGTTATGCTCCAAAGAAATTCTTCAACGCTCAGAAGAAACTGAAATCACATAGAATGCAAACTATCAAAGCACCTACAATATACAATAATCATAAATACTAGTCCAACTTAGTGATCAAGGAATCTAAGTATTGACATCTTTTCCATGAATTCAGAAACAAGACTATGAGAAAAAGAGATCCATATGTATTATCAAAAATTCAAAAGAGAAATATTATACCCCGAGCCTTGATGTTGCACATATTTCTCATGTGTGTCTGCACAAACATTTTATTCGGTTTCATAAGCCATCCTCTCTAAAATGACCAGCACGAAGTCATGTGCACAAAGGTGTGATCTTCAATGTGAAAACAAAAAATTTCTAGTTTAGAATCTATGAACTCTCTTCAGCTTAGAGTCTAAACAAATCAGTATCTACTATCTACCCTTCAACTTGAAACTTGAGCTCAATTTATAAATGGATTGAGGCAGTTTCAATTCCATTAAGAGAGGGATTATTTCGTCCCATGAAGGGATTTGGTTTCCTTTTCCCAAGGGAGAAGCTCCATGAGTAGAAGGATAAATATTGAACTGGCATGACTCTAGAGGCTTCCAGTTGGGAGAATATTAAACCAAATAGGCTTCTAGAAGTTAGCTTTTTATATTTACTTCCTTTTTACGTGGGTGCGCAGGTTTTAGTCGCAAAGATAGCAGCGATTTCCGCGGATAATAGAAGAAGTATCAGTGCATCCATAGGTAAGATTTTAAAGGTTTTAAAGAGATTTTCTCGAGTTTCCTTGACTTGGTTGAAGAACATGAGTATTTTTTACCTCTAAGGGAACATGATATGGATGGTGATAGACCCATATTGACAGTCAAATGTCATGGTGACAAAATGACATGTAACATGGACAAGACATGCATTTCTTTCCTATTTCTTGGTAATGGAATGTTGTTGATAGCTTCCACCCTTTTGGGATCTATCTTTACTCCTTCCTTCTCCACAATGTGGCTCAGTAGCTTCCATTCACTTAGAGAAAAGTGATATTTTTTTGGATTTAAGAACACGCGATACTTTTTCACTTCTTAAAAATGAGTTGTAAATGTTGAATGTGTTCTTCATTTTTTTTTTAGAAGACAATGATGTAATCTAGGTAAATAAATACAAATTTTTCACTTTCATCCATAGATCTGTCAAAAGTGGCTCCAACATTTATGAGTCTAAAGGGAATTCTTGCATACATAAATTTTCTAGATGGTGTAGTGAAAACATTTTTCTTCTGACCTTGAGGGCGTACAGTGACTTGGTTGTATCTAGAGAAACCATCAATCATGGATATACGTGGAGGCCTACCATGTTTTGCAAAATATAATCCATTTTAAGCAAAGGGTAATTATCTTTTTATAATACCTTATGTCAATTATACATATATTATATATGGTCAAAATAAGAAACATAAAAAGCCATTAAAAGAAACAAATAATAAAATATATTTTTAAAACATTTATTATAACTTTATTATTTTACATTCTAGTAATTTTTTTAATTATATTTGTAATTAAATTTGTTGAAATTAAAATAATAAATTTAAGCTCTCAAATATTTTATATATATAAATGCATCTTACTAATATATTCATCGTAACCACTAATATATCAAATATTTAAGATATCAAACTTCTTATAATGCAAATATTTCTGCATGTTTTACACTTTAAAAAAAAATACCTACACCTTAATATGTCTCTCTAAAAATTTACCATATCGAGAATTAAAATAGATTTATATCACACTACTATAGCTAAACTATCACCACTTTTGAAATTTAATAATCACTTATTTCAAAACTAACCTCACTTATAATAAAACTATCACCACTTTTGAAATTTAATAATCACTAATACTATTACCACTTTTGAAATTTAATAATCACTAATGCTATCACCACTTTTTAAATTTAATAATCGTCAGAACCAACCTTTTGAAATTTAATAATCACCAATAATAATAGAAATATTTTTTTTAGATACATCCCCATAAATACTTCTTTTGCAATACATAGAATATACAGTTTTCTTCATATTATTCTAACAACAAAATATATCCACGGTCTCGTCTAACTTGAAGATGAAACATTCAAAGAAAAAGTTGGGCCAATTAGGTCATAATATAAGCATTAATGTATGGATTAACTTGTTCATAACTACTACTGTCAGAGGTAACGATGCTTTTTACTTCTCTCAAGAATATGACGAGTTGTATTCTGTATTTCTGTTACAAATAATATTGAATCAAAACAATTATTAAACATTTTTAATTATAATAATAAACCAAAACAAAATTCATAAACACATACATGAAAGGTAACAAAAAGAGATGATAATGTACACATTACGTATTTTATAATAAATTGTTTCTTTTATGGACTCCCAATCCGTACAGCTATATATTCCTTCAATGACCTATCTAATTAAATAAACATAAACTTTTCGTGAAACCCTAAAATGTTTCACAAAGGGAATACTAAAATGTTAAACAAAGTGAACGATATCTATCAGAGATTGTAAATTCCATCGATGGATATTCATTACGTTGAATAGAAACTCTGATCAATACCCGACCATTCATTTCTGGAAAGCGCTGCTTAAAAACATAGACCGAGATTTTGCCAAGGTGAAGTGGCTGCTATTTGTAGCCGCTGAAACTCTTTCACAAGAGGGACACATGGTAAGGGTTGACGCAGACATCAGAGGTGGCGCCATTTTGAGAGCTTTCAGTTTTTCCAGCTCTCTGTGAAGTTTTCGGTTCTCGTCAGCAAGTGACTCATTATATCTCTTCAGAAGCTCACAGTCCACTTCGATTTGCTTCAGCTTCGTCCTGAAACAAATTCATCCATTTAATTAACGTATAACAGAAATTTATTAATAAAATATAGTTTTCAGAACATAAAGCTGTCAATACAATATGATCTCCCATCGCATTAAAACTTTTACGAATTATAAATTTTCTGGAATTTTGATTTCCAAGTCGAGATATTTTACAATAGTAATGCTGACCAGTAAAATAGAATGAATAAATAAAGGACACGAGCTAACCTTGCTCGTCTATTTTGGAACCACACTTCAACTTGCCGAGGACGGAGATTTAACTGTAAGGCCAACTCTTCCTTTTGCTTCTGCAGAAGAAGAAGAAGTTACAGCAGCCGAAATCATGACGAAACACAAACAATAAATGAATAGTGTGAATAGAGACTTACAGGTTCGGGTGCCCTGTTCTTTCTGAAGCACTCTTCCAAAAGAGCACACTGCTCTCTGGACAGCCTAAGCTTCTTCCTGGAACAGCCCTCTTCTTCTACATCGCTGACTACCCTCGACCAAACTTGGTCACTCTCCAACTCCTGGCCATCGCCCCGTTTCCGCTTGATCTGGTTATACCCGTTCCCGGTGTTGATCGCGTTGGAATCCACGGTGCTGTTGTTGGACGGCGACACATTGATGGCGCCTGCATCTTCGTTGTAGAAACAGGACGCTGGGAATTTGTTGGCATCAGATCGACATGACACAGGTACCGGATGGATCAGAGCCTTCCTTTCCCCCGCTGATATCTCGCTACCAACGCCAATGTTTCCTGCACATGACGATTATCGCTATTATGATCCAAAAATACCGTTAAAACAACAGACGTATCAATCAAAACACCATAAAAAGAAAATTCAATTCAATCCGTTCTTAACGATTAGCATTAACAATTGTTAAACAGGGCACCAATATACCAATCGATGGTGAGGCCTTTTCCCAGGTCAAAGTGCCGCTGCCCGATTCAGGGGCTAACGGAAATAGATCTAACTGCACAGGAGCTCCATTCACATTTCCTTGCGAAACGTAGTGCAGAGGAGGCCCATTCACATTTCTCTGCGAAACGTACATTTCATCATTTTCTCTGGTGGCTGTCCCACCACCAATAGCCAACCCTAAACCTAAAGTAAGGCCTGCACTGCAATCCAGATCCATACCCCTTTCTTTCGGCTAAGGTTTCAATAGAGTGGAAATGATTGAAGAAGATATAAAATAGAGAAGGAATATATAGGAGAGAATGGGCGATGGTTCCTGACTCCGGCCTGACTCCTCAATCTTGCACAATGATTATAATAATAATTATTGACTGTTTAAAACATAAAAGGTTGACAGTCAAACACAATGTAGTTGGTCAGTGACACTTAGGGTGCTGACAGCCTAACATTGTATCTCTTTGACCCGTAAGATTGGCCAACGAAGGCAGGGCTTACGCTATTGAAAAAAAAAACACATGGCTTTGGCAAATCATCTAATGAAAACAAAGCTTCTGATAGCTTCTGATCTGAGGAGGGTTTACATTAATATTAAAAAAATACACGGTTTTGGCAATTCTTCTAACGAAAACCAAGTTTTGAGATGTATCTTATTTTTTTTAGTTTGTTTTACGGAAATATTTATATGATTATTATTATGTTTTTTTGTTGGTTCTAATTGGTTCAAAATATAAACTGATCATGTGACATTGTAAGTTCATATGACGTTGTTTTTTAAATGATTTTAAAGTTCTCCAATTTCCCACACCAACTTTGTTCACATAGTGAAGATTTAAATAATACATTTTGGAAATGAATTATTTTTTCGTTCAGAATTGAAGAATATCAATAAATCCATCTAATATTTTATAAAAATTTTGTTTCAAAATATAATATTATTATTATTATAAAATTTTATTTATTAATTTAATATTTTATTTTCTTATTTTTAAAATAATTATTAATAATTATTATTTAATTTATTTGTAAATTTTATGATTATATTTAAAAACATAAAAAAAAGTGTTAAACATTATTATATATTTAGAATTTGAAAAAAATAATTATTTAATTTATTTTTAAAATTTTAAATTATATTTAAAAATCATAAAAAAAGGTGTTGCTAAACATTGTAATGTATTTAGAACTTTTAACTGTTATGAAAGTCGTCATTTTAACACAATTTTAAATTAAAATTTTATGTTAATTTTATGCTTTATATTAATTTAATTAAAACTATATTTTAGTGGTTTAATTTGGGTTTTTTATTTTTATTGTAATATTTTAATGTTATTTTATCTTTTAAATTTAAATAGCATCATATTTTATTTTGTAATTTATATTAAAAATATTTTTAATATTATCAATATTTTATAAATTTATTTTTTCTTGATTTTCTAATATTTTAGTTAAGGTATGGTATTTTTATGCTAATTTAAATTGGGTTATAAGTGGTTTTGACTAGAGTTTGAGGTAATGTTAGAAAATATCTTTTCTTTCATATTGTTTGTGTTGTTTTTATAGATTAGGTATCTAGTCATGGTCATGTTCTCAATAGAACACGACGTTAAAAATTTCATAATTGGACATTGGATAAACCAAGGCACTTAACTAAGTGTTTTTAGTTAATCATTTTCTCTCGCGACGCAATGGGATCGTTGAGTAACACTAGTGGGTTTTGGTCTAATGGAAGTAGTGATTCCCAACACAAGACTCTCCTTTATCAATAGGATTATTGTTTACTAAATAAAATAATAAGTGATAACTCTCCAAGAAAGGTTTCCTTTTATCTTATAGCAAATAGTTTTCATAACTTCTTGTTTTTCTTTTTTCAATTCTTTAGAGATGTATCAGCAAACCTAACTTTATAACTAGATAAAATAATAAGTGATGACTCAAGAGTTTCATTTTATCTTATAGAAAATAGTTTACATAATTTCCATTTTTTTCCAGCTAAAATAAAATTTCCCCCATTTTTTATTGATATAGTTCCAATTAATCTTAAGTTACACTTTTACTTTGAGATATTTTTGTTATGTTACTTTTTCCAAAGTTTATCATTCTGAAAATTAACATTAACTTTATGGAATTTTTAAATTTTAACATTTACTTTACTAAAGTTAAAAATCATACTTGTATTAAAATACAAATTTTTAGAATTCTTACTTGCTTGTGAAGATCATGGAATTCTAAAAATTTTTAGAATTCTTACTTCACAATTTTTTATTTTTATTTTCTTCGTCACACATTGACGATATATGAATTACATTCTAAATTATGTCATTGACATGCTCCAGTATTGCATTATTAACTAACAGTTAAGGCACTTGTGTAATTTATGTACAGCATAGTCTCTTACTTAACTATTCCTCTCAAGACATATTTTGTGAATTTATTTAAATCTTAAGTTTGATCTTAAGCCCATTTAAAACTGAAGCAAATGGGATGATTTCACCTTTATAAGGTTTTTGACACATTTATTATAAATTGATATACATCATCTCTTTATTATTCTTTACAAGAACTTTTATAATGTATATATATATATATATATATGCGATCCCCTCACTTAATATATATACACCTCATTACCAATCCTTACTTACTCCTACCTCCCTACTTAGTAATTTATCACTCCTATTGAACTCATATATTAAAGGGTCTATATAGTACCCAATAGATTACTCACGATACCTTTATACCATATAACTATATATAGTATTTCTTCCACTTTATTGAAATTTTTTTCCACACTTATTATGTTAACCTAATGAATGAGTGGCTCCTTCAAATATACACGTTAGGTCAATGCTATTCCCTATGATAAATTAACCCTTACATATGGCTTTCGCATTATTCCTATCAACACAATGGCACACCGTTAACTTGTCATCGGGGCTTGAGAACTTCAATGCTAATTTAATTTCAACGTTTACATTCATGTACTCTTTAATGTTCAAGGTGATTCATGGCACCTTATTGGTAGATGTTATGGGACGGGTACCATTGGACTCATTAATTTTTCCATTGCACTCCATGTGACATTGTACCAATTCTTTAATGCATAGATTGGAAGTGACCTCCTGGGATTTTCTACAGCTATTGATGTGAATTCTGATTCGACTTTATGAGCTCCAACTCATCGATGCCAATGTTACTCCTCCCATATTTTGACGCATGGACGATGTGGATTTTCTGCAATTTAGGGTTTATTCGTGGTGTATATTAGTTGACCTTTCAGGTTTCAAGCTCCATTTGAACTTCCAGTTTTGATTTTCGTAAGGATGGCTTACTATGTATCCCCTCTCTCTCATCCGAAGGGAAGACGAGAAGAACACCACACCCTCTCTCCTCAATCACATTTGCATTGCTCAGGTAAATCATTTTCCTCATCTCTATAGCTATTTCTGGTTCTCGAGCTCTTTATTTCTTTGGTTAATGATTTTTTTCACTCTGTTATTTCTAAATTGAACGTGATTGACTATGGAGGTAAATCTTTTCATTTATATGGCGTACTTGGTTTCTGCTACGCTTGTCTATATTTCTGATAGAGTTGCATATTTTTAATGCTTTCATGGTGACTTAAAATGAAATCTCCGTGTATATTTTTGTTTTTCTTTGTTCACACACATTTCAGAGGCACCTCCCTTGTGAAAAGGGTGCAGCCTCTTCTGTGTTATTCTCAGACTTGCGGGAATTTGGATTTTTCCCAATACCGGATACACTTGGTCTCCTTCAATATAATTTCTCAAATCGTAGTTATAAGAACAGGGTTTATTTTTTGTCTCAGTGTCTGGTTGAAAGCATTGCTTTATCCATTTGTATTTTTTACTTGACTCATTGATTTCGTACTGAGATTCTCCCACTATTCATAAATCGTGTAACATACATTTCTACTTGGGTGAGGGATAACCCAACAGAGATGGACCAGTCCATCTCGTAATTGCCTCGAATGTTTCTTTATGTCATCTAAGGTTTCAAGTATGCCGCTCCAACTACTTTCTAATGGTTCAAGGGTTTCGTTTCACCCATGTGGTTTCCACAGGTACGTTGTGGTGTTAGATTTAGGTTTACGAGGGTTTTTTTATACCATTTATCTCTACGTTTTATTTTATTTTCTAACCTCAATACACCATCTCATCTCTTACTTTGATTGTTGTGGATATAGGTGTGGGTGTCGTGAAGGCAAAACCTCTTTAAGGTATATCATTTTAACTACTGGATTTTGACTTCTCATGATCATCATTTATCGTCAATTTTTTTTTATTTCAATATTTCTAATTGATTTATTGGTGTTATGCAGGTACGTCTAGTTACCATCTTCTTGTCTTATGGTAGATTACGTTACCCAAACAACTGGTTTAATTTGTTAACCATGATACCTTGTTTACACAGGTTGGTATCGTTATTCTTGAGTGCCTCTATTGCACCAGTCATCACTCCAGATTTTCCAATGATATGTCATGTTGTTTTATAGTGATCATAGCCTCTACCACGTCATTGTAATTATTTTATATCTTAATGTAATATACACCAAAACAATTCTGGGTTTAAAACCATATATTGGACTGTGTAGAACTTTTATCTAAATTTTTCTTGTTCATTTATATTGTGACAGTCTATTGTCCTTATTTATTTGCATCCACAATATATATATATATATATATATATATATATATATATATATATATATATATATATATATATATATATATATATATATATATATATATATATATATATATATCTCCAATACCTATGTATATATGTTATAGCATTCATTTCTCACCTTCATATGATTATGTCACCTCCTACTGGGCACCCATTCTTGCCTTCTAACTGGGACAAAATTCACTAAAAAATGTTGTTAAATTTCATACTGCTGCTATGCCTGCATTCTTCTGCAGGCGCGAGTCCAGCTAGACTTTTCCGCGTATGCCATTAAAATGATTAAAAAATATATAAAAAATCCCTAATTTCGCGCCGGGTTGATGGTTACTCAGGTAGTTCAACCACCCCAGCCCGTGGCCAACTGTTTCCAACTGCTGAAACTACTTGGAGGGACTATAAAAAGCCCTCATGTGCATGGCCTAAGGGAGAGAGAGAATTATTGATATTATACTCTGTTGGTATTCCCTATCCAAGTCTGATTCCCCGTGCCTCCTGCACTTTCCCAGTTCATTACAGGAAACCCTTGTTTCCTTGAGATGCTCATCTCCCTATATGTCATCTCGTATGCACCAGTTTGGAAGGAGTCTTAGCAAGGCAAGGGCTGGACGGATCCGGACGACGGTCTGCTCGAAGGCCGTGGGAGGATTCAGGTGATCTCTCCACTCGTTACTTTTGTACATGCTATTTATAATACAGAAGTACCATGCTGTTCCCGAAATATACGTGTTAGTGTATGCTTATATGTATGAGAATATTGTTATTTAAGCATTCATTATGATTTATTTAATGTTTCATGTGGATTTCACTAACATTTAGAGTAGATATATGCTGTACAACCAGTTCTTCGTGCTTGTTTCTTCTTGTCTTTCAGGTTAAGAAGGAAGAAGGGTTGCTGGGGGTTTGGACCCCGCGGGATCTGCTTCAACCGTAGGACCTACGGGTAACTTCCTCGATCTACTCTATTTAGTTTTTCATGAACATTTATGGTTGTGTGAGTCCTTCTTAAGTAGCATGCCCCTGCTCTGTGGAGGTTGTAACCCAACGAACCTCTAGGGTGAATTTCCCCCAAACAGAATCGGCGACTCCATATGCGCATCGTGATAAAGAAAGTCACAGATGCATAAACTCAAATTAAAATGTGGCTATTGAAGTGATTTGTTGAATTTATGCCTAAAAGTTGAAAATTTTCGCAAAAATTTGTTATGCTTATTTTTTCGATCTATCTTAAGCTGCATAACCCGGATGCTTGGAAGTGCCCAGTTTGATATGTTTTCAGGTACATTTTGACGAATTTGAGATTTTTCTCGGTTTTTGATCCATGATTACTGACTCGTCACGACAGGTATATGATCTTTACTGGCATATAGGTTAGGGAAATCACTTTCTGTTGCATCTTGCATACTAGCCTCCATATCGATCACTTGCCATAGGGTCGATCCCATCAGGTCATGACTATTACACCTATTTCACTCGCCGATTATTTAATCATGACTTGGTGGTAGAGCCTTCCTTTACATGGGCTTCCTAGTTAGTTCCTCGCTATCACTTGTTGCCCATGCCGCGTTTTATGTAGGCTTGGGAGTCCTCTTTAGTCCCGCCATGACTTATGTGTTGAAGCTTCATTCTTCTTCTTCCTCACTATCATTTTTCTGGCTCTTACCCTAGAGGCTCCCTGGTGTCGTTAAGTTGTATTACTGCATTGCATATTGGCTACTTGTTTATCCTGGCCTTTAGCCGGCTTCATTTGGACTCAGTGTTTAAGCCAACTTTTGACCTTGACTATTTGTACAAGTTAACCATTGCATGCACTTAGCTATCACGACTTGACACCCTTTTACCCATGGATGGAACATTCCTCTGAGTATCGCTTACCAGTTTCCGCCACCTTGCATTGAGCATAGGATCATTCCAATCCCAGGAACTAGTGCATCTGTTTCTTGATACTCGTTCTATCCATTGTACCATAGCATTCTTTTATTCTTTTTCAGGCTTATTATATGAAAAAGACAAAAAAATCAAATATAACAAAAAGAGCGGGAATGGGATGTATCTTCGTTGTTTTGATGGCAGTACAGAGTCAGTTTGTCACCCTTGAACAAAGCACATATACTTATATATATTTCCTTCATTTTGGGATGGTTCTAGTTTTGACCTAGGTTCAGCCTTTACCATGTTTCACTTGTCAGTTCTCCCCCGGTTGGTTATCTCTTCCAACCATATGGAGAGTTTGTTTTGCCTCCTGCATGACAGACTTATACAGTGTCACTTTTTACTGCCATGGTCATCATAGAGTCGTGCTTTTGTTCAAGGGAAGTCTAGCCTGAGTCGGCCATTCTGCGGTGTCTCTTGACTCATTATTCAGTCGGCCTTCCCGGTCTTGTCAGTATCATGTTCTATCACATCAGATGTTTTGGTCTTCTGCTCGTGCTGGTTTGAGAAGGTCCCCATTGACTTCTCGCTGGCAGGTTTGTCTCTTATCGACTACGACACATTGCTCTGAGAGCAAACCTAGAGCCGCACCCTAGCCCTATTTCCATCATTGATAGGTGACCTTGTGCTCAGCATTTGATCATCATTATGGGTCTTTGACTGAGTGGTTTCCCCTGTGTTCGACGTCAGCATACATTATCACACTTTGGATTCGTGCAGTACCTTGATTTCCATTTGACCCTATCGGTGGATTTCTCGCCTCTGTGTCAGCTTTCATTATTGGTTGGTTCAGAGGGTTTCTTCCGTGCGCTAGCTTCATCTTGTGCACGTCGGAAACGTACTTCGGTTTTTGGTTCCATCACTCTACTTCGTCTGATTCCTTCCAAATCTTGGCCGCGGGTTACACTCACGCTGGACTGATGTTGGATGCCTTAATGCCTTCCTTCCAGCAGATCTTTTCCCATCGACTCCGACTCATTGCTCTGGGAACAAGATCTAGAGTCTTTTTGTCAGTACCTTAGGGTTTGCAGTCATCAGTGGCAGACTCTTCGCTATCGACAATGGGGATTCATCATTGCCTCCTGATTGGTAGATTCTTTCAAGTGTTCAACTTCAACTCATTCATTCACACTTGTTAGATTGTACTGGGGCACCTTGACACTCATTTTCATTATTGGTGGGTTGTCTCACGTTGGTTAACGGTATACATTATTGACCGGTAATCCAACGATTTCTCACATGGTCGAATTCAACTCATTTATTCCCATTGTGTAGAATTGTGCCATAGTGATCGGTGAAGACCTCGGGTTGCAGCAGCATTTTTCGGTTCACTTTTGATAAACATTCAATTTTCGCTGATGCCGTCCACCCTTATATGTTGCGCTCAAAGATAACAGAATCCCATATGTTGGCTCTTTGTGCTGCGTGATAGTACTGCTTGTTCCACCTCTTATGATTCGGTACTGTTTTGACGCCATTTATTTGATCAAATCCAGCTTGCATCATCCTTGGATCGGCCTTTCTATATATGTGATACTTGGACATTGATTCAGACTTGTTTCCGGGCCCCCATGCTCGTATGATTCATTGTGTACTTTGGGCCTAGCTTATACTGTAGGCATGTTGGATCTATTCAAAGATTTCTATATGATGGCTTACCGAGCATGGGTATGCCCGCCGCATGAGTTGACTCTCTGCTTTCTTCATTGGTTTTCGGGCAGCTCTAACCGGTGAAGTCCTCTCTTGTCCTCGTTAAGTTCTTTCATTTACATGTGATAATACATTTCGCCATCATGTACCCTTCCGACTTCACATATTAGGGCATCCGTTATAGCATCATTTTTCACCTTCATATGATTCATGATTGCTTTTATGGCTTTGGGCACCCATTCTTATAGACTTGGACAAAATTCACTAAAAAACAGTGTTAAAATCCCCATACGCGGTTATGCCCAGACTTTTCTGCGTGTATACGCGAGTCCACATGTACTTTCCCGCGTATGCCATTAAAATCATTAAAAAATATATAAAAAATCCCTATTTTCGAGTTGGGTTGATGGTTACTCTGGTAGTTCAACCACCCCAGCACGTGGCCAACTGTTTCCAACTGTTGAAACTACTTTGAGGGAGTATAAAAGCCCCTCATGTGCATGGCCTAAGGGGGAGAGAGAAATTATTGATATTATACTCTGTTGGTATTCCCTATCCAAGTCTGAATTCCCGTGCCTCCTGCACTTCCCAGTTCATTACAGGAAACCTTTGTTTCCTGGAGATGCTCATCTCTTTATATGTCATCTCGCATGCACCAGTTCGGAAGGAATCTTAGCGAGGCAAGGGTGGGACGGATCCGGACGACGGTCTGCTCGAAGATCGTGGAAGGATTCAGGTGATCTCTCCACTCGTTATTTCTGTACATGCTATTTATAATACAGAAGAACCATCTTGTTCCCGAGATATACGTGTTAGTGTCTGATTGCATATATGAGAATATTGTTATTTAAGTAGTTATTATGGTTTATCTAATGTTTCACGTGGATTTCACTAACATTTAGAGTAGATATATGCTGTACAACCAGTTCTTCATGCTTGTTTCTTCTTGTCTTTCAGGTTAAGAAGGAAGAAGGGTTGCTGGGGGTTTGGACCCCGCGGGATCTGCTTCAACCGTAGGACCTACGGGTAACTTCCTTGATCTACTCTATTTAGTTTTTCATGAACATGTATGGTTGTGTGAGTCCTTCTTAAGTAGCATGCCCTGCTCTGTGGAGGTTTAAACCCAACAAACCTCTAGGGTGATTTTCCTCGAAAACCATATAACTTTCTTATGTATATATATATATATATATATATATATATATATATATATATATATATCTTCAGTACCTATGTATATATCTTTCATATTATTAAATGGGCTGCTACCTTTATGTTTACTCTACTGTTATCATTAGAGTAGGCTTGGTTCAAAATTGCAAGTAGTTATGATCATTGAATATGGTTTAATTTCTTATAATAGTTGTCTCGGTGAAGGTATCACTATGTTTGTATTCCAAAGATCATAATATGTAATTCTGTTACCTTTACTTGTTGTAGCACAAAACATAGAATGTTGTTCTATTTCCACATATATATGTTTGATATGCTCAAATTTACCTATTGTTAGTTTATTATGTTGTTGCAATAGGCATATGGTATTGAAATATAAAGAGTTCAGATTTCTTATGTATTACTCTAGATTAGTCTTCTAGCATATATACATTTCTTTAATCTGCCATTCTAAATAAGTTCTAAATTTCTTCGAATAGAAATATATATAGTAGTAAATCATACTTTAAATAATTCCTTTATTTCCTGTCAACACTTTAAAGTTTTCTTTCAGCACATTAATTTATATACATGTATCTATGTATTTGTACTAGAATCTCTACCTATAACTGTGTAGAGTGATATACATCAGATCTGAAAATTAAAATATATTTCACAATATCCTTTCTTTGAGATTCTAGTCAGGTAATAATAACAGTTTATTTACTTAACTAGAATAGAGAAATTCTCTGTTACATTCCTAACCCCATATTTAAACTTGTCATGGGTTTAGACACTCTGGGAGTTGGATTAGTCACAAAATATATTAAATGTATGGGCCTTATCTAAAAGATTATACCCAATGTTAATTAAACATCTGTGAATTCAACAAATTTCATTTAAGAAAATTCACAGTAATCTGAACAATTCCCTAATCAGGTGTCAAGCATCAAACATGAAATTTTAAAATCAAATAGTTTGTTTCTATTTTAGTGTGCATACTAATTAATTCTGACTAGTTTCCACCCAACTGTAGAGTTCTCTCTCTGTAACCCACCCTCGAGTAGAGACCTTAGCTCCAGTGATAGACAACTCTTTGTCTATCCTGGAACAACTTATTCAATCTTTTCTTTCCCTAGCCTGTTTCCATTTACTGCGTCCAGTAAATTCAGGATGCTTTCTTCCTTTTTTGCCTAGGATTTCCCTCTGTTTCTTCCACAGAGGTACTTTAAAAGCTGTCTTTTCTGCTTTTCCATATTTTTCCACCTCTTCCCAATACTTTTCACTTTATTGGGGAAATTAGACATTTATCTCCAAATCTAATTTTTTTAGTAACATGTTTTATTCCTTTCAAGGATTTCTGGAAGGTGTGGGAAAGTCTTATCACCTTATCCATCCTCGTGGATTTAGGTTTTCAGATCTCAATTCTCAATCTAGTCATTGCACACCTAATTTTTCATTTTATTTTATTAACTTAAAAATAAAATAAATCCACATAATAGTTCTCCATTAGGGTCCACTCTCCCCTTTGGACTTGTTCAATTTTCAAATTAAAAACATAGAAACTTGGGGCATTACATATTCCCCTCTAAAAATAAACACTCTCCTCAGTGTTGACAATATAAATAGTAAAATCACTATGTAAAGAGTGATGGATATTTTTTCATCATATCAGCTTCCCGCTCCCAAGTATCCTCTTCAGGTGTAAAGTGCCTCCACTACACTTTCACCCTAGCCATTGTCTGGTTCCAAAGTTCAATTTCTTCCCACTCCAAGATTTGAAGCGGCTCTTGAAGGAATTCCCCTTCTTGTTCCACCTGAATCACATTCCAATAAATAACATAAGTAGAATCATGTACATATTTTTTTAATAAAGAAACATGAAATACTGATGGAGATGCTCTGAAGAAAGTGCTAGAGAGAAACTGGTACCCAACAGGAACAGATGGACCACCATACAAAAATGTTTTTGGTGATGAAGAAAACATAGATGACTTAGTAGACATGCTTTGTGATGCCATGTAACTACCTCTAGGTATAGAGTAAAAAGGTATGCGGCGTGGTGAGTGATTGTAACCAGAGCTATGTAGAAATTCAATAAATTGATGATACCAAGGATCTGGTCTAAAAGTAATGAAAGGGTATATTTGTTCACTATACCTTAGATCTCAATATTCTTGACGTGAAGGAGTTATGATCTCTTATTCCACATCAGATATCTCTTCAATTCTAATTCGGCCAAGATGAATATTCTCAGTAATAATAATTTTCACTCGAGGTGAATGAGGATGAACGGGAGTTCAGAGCATGAGATCTGAAGGTGACTCTGATGAAGTAGATTCAGATTCAGGCTCATATATTTTGGGTTTAGTGAATTGTGTATATGACAATTCACCAGTAACATATCCAGCTGTAATTACTTCAAAAATTTATGGTTGTTCTTGATCTTTTTTAATTATCTGAGGTTGATTAACTTCTAAATCATGATGTATTACAATGTATTTTTCTCCTTGTTCAGTATTCCTGGTTCCTGATTGTTGAACTCTTTCAGTTATGATTTTTTCCAATTGACTAGGTGTATACTTAGTGGGTTTCCCCTGCATTCTACATAAATGTCTTGGTAGTTCATCCACGATTAATCTTTTTTAAAACACAAAATCAAAAAAATTTCAAAATAATACACCTAAGGTCGCTAAAAAATGGGAAAATGAACATGTGCCTACAAAATCGAAGAGACAAACCACACACAAGCAGTATGTTTCCACAATAAAAGTACTAGTTGGTGATGAAATCCAACATTATAGAAATTAATGTGGAAAACTGGATATTGGAATAGTTACCCTCACAACCTACTTAATGAAATATTCTGGGGCAAGTAAATTCACTACACCATCTCGAAGTGAAGAGTACCCTCTAGAAAGTCCAAGTGAGTCTAGTCAACGTCTGTTCCAGGTACATTGGGACCTTCCCTCCACCGTCACCTTGGGAAAATTCCTAAATATTTTGGCCACTAAGGTCACCAAATGAGACAATTTCACCTAGGGGAACAATCTATGATCCGATATACATGCAAGGGCAAAGTATCAAGCTCAATACCCTTGAAATATCCTCGACATGGTAAATCTGAGGTTTGCTAACAAGTGACCCCAAGCTCCTCGAAAATGGTTAATCTAAGGTTTATCGTTTGTATTACATGCACGTCTTCTATCTTCACTAATGAATTATGTACGATTACCTCACTTTGCCCAACATGACCTCATGCTCGACTCTTTTAAGAAGGGGTTCCGAGAGTACAAATGCAACAATTGGATTTCCCTACCGCAAGATGCTACTTGCTTGTTGTAACTTCTTTGGAACTTTAATTACAACCTATTCCAAAGCACTAGCCTAAGCTAAATTGGTGGAATGAGCCTTATAAATTTTTAAAAATATCTAGATTTATTTTATTAAGCATTATATTTATTTGGTTGTTATTTAAATAAAGGGGTATGGAGATGAAAATTGATGATATTGTGACTTGACTCAAAATACTCTAAATGCATCAATATGAAAATGAAACTCTTTATTTAGTTGAGTTCTATTTAAGAGAAACTTTAAGGACTTTTGAACTCAAAAAGTACAAGCTTCCTAAAAGTTCAAATAAAATTCCCTTTTCATCAAGAAAACAATTTCATTAAGAACACAATTTCCAAGCATGACAAATGTCTCTTTTGTGAAGAAAATTTTGTTGACTGCAAAGCCAAAAACTACAATTTTGATGAACAAACAAATCTTCAAAACAAAGAAACTTCTAAAATACCTAAAAGGTGTAAAAAGCTTCAAAGAAAATCAAAGTTCAAATTATTAATCCTAACTAAGATACATATGAGTGCCTTTTTAATGATTTCTCTTAGTCGTAAGCAAACTAAAAATGTTTTCACTTGACTTATAAGAAATGAAATCATGAAATACTAGCTTTAGATAAATCAGACTTTGGTGATCTAGAAGCTTTTCTGTTTTACAACCAAGTAAGAATAAAATACTCAATAGGTAAGGTTGGCAATAATCCTAGTGGCTCAAGGAGACAATAACATAAAACCAATGATCTTTGGAAAATGAATCTATCTTCCTCAAGGAGCAAACCCTAACTATATTATGAAAAAAGGAGGATTTATTAAATAAGACTCTAAGGTGTCAAGGAGGAGTTCATACACAGACTCTGACAACTGGTATCGATCAGGTTAAACCTTAATAAATTTCCTATCTGACTCTGGAAGAGAATATTTTGATTTTTTCAAAATTTCCCACAGGATGCGCAGCTTCTCAATGCAAACCAGTGCACATGCGTACTGGACTAAACTGAGAAGTTGCGCAGGTTTCCACTCTGTTTTCCACATAAAACTGTGCAGGGAAAAGAGAAGTTGGAAAAAATAAATTTAAGGCTTTCTATCTTAGAGAATCGGAAAGATTATATACCCAAACACACTCAGCTAAGTCAAACCAAGAAATATAGAATGTCAAACCAAATAAAACCAAAGAGAACTAAACTTGTCTTCCCCAACGGAGACACCAATTTCCCATTTAATACAAATGTTCCATGGGAATTCATTAAAGGAATATTTCCGAGAAATACAGTTTGTTTCTATATCTTTCTACTATTCCTCCAAATCGATCTTGCTGGTACATATAATTCAGAGTTTTCGTGGATTAATCCCTCTTTTGGACAAGAGCGATCTCCCTAGTACTCCAACAAGTAACTAGAAACAAATATCCATTGAATGTATCTTTCTGTAAACTTTTTGTATTTTAGATGATTACAACTTTGAAATAAGGAGGTTATGCTCCTACCTTTCAATTGAGACATTCGATGTAGCCTTTTTCCTTTCGCTCCAAAGAAATTCTTGAATCCTAAAAAGAACCTGCAATCACAAACAATGAAAAGTATCAAAGAACCTGCAATATATAATAATCATAAATACTAGTCCAATAGTGATCAAGGAGTCTAAGTATTGACATCATTTCCATGAATTCAGAAACAAGAAAATGAGAAAAAGAGATTCATATTTATTATCATAAATAAAAAAGAGAAACCTTATAACCTGAGCCTTGATGTTGTACATATTTCTCCCTTGTGTTTGTGCAAATGTTCCCTTCAGTTTGATAAGCCTTCCTCTCTAGAATGACCAACATGAATTCATGTGCACAAATTTGTGATCTTCAATGTGAAAAAAACAACTTACTAATTCAGAATCCATGAACTCTCTCAACCTTAGAATCTATACAAATCAGTATTTACTATCTACCCTTCAACATTAAACTTGAGCTCAATTTATAATGTAATATACTTTAGTAAACAAAAGACACCCTTTTGTAATGATGCTTGATAAAATGACAAACTAGAGTAACATGCTTCTTAATATATGGAAAGAATGCCATAAAATAATATGAGCATAAACTTGATTATAATACCCATATCCATAAAATCCATAAAGGTGCGTGATTAAAATATCCATAAAATCCATAAGCATAAAGGTGCATACGATGTATTATGAATCTCCATTTAAATACACATAAATGGACTTCAAGAGAACACTTTATTATTATTCAGCCCAAGGTAGTTTGACCATGCGTGAAGGGTGGGAAATCAAACTGTAAAGTGGAATCATGAGCTTGGCACAGTATTAACACAGAAAATTAAAATGATGCACAATTCTCCCTTTACTGAAGAAATAAAATAAACTAAACCAGCTAGGGTGATCAGAGAAATCACTGAAGTTGGGTTTTCTTACTAGGGTGAGATTCTTGAATCTCACAGAAGGAAGCTTGAGGATCTCACCTGAAATCCTCTCTTGAAAACTCGCCTGAGCCCTCAAAATATCACAAAGAAAGATCCAAATTTGTTTTTCCATGTGTTTCTCTCATTCCTCCTCCTCTTTTTATAGACGGGCTACTTACAAAATCCAGGGGAAAACACCTGGGGTCAAAACAACCAAAAGGAAAAACCATGGGAAAATACAAGAAATACCATGGGTCAATACCAACAAGAAATACCATGGGTTATTGCCACTTATTCACTACTTTATTTATAACTCTTCTACTACTGTGGTTTGGTCCAACAGGTTAAACGGTTGGGGATATTATAGTTCCCCCTGCCCAAAATTGCTTGCCCTCAAACAATTTCAATGTTGGATGTTGCAATATGTGTTCTCCTTCCAAAGTGGCATCCTCGATGGGCAGATCTTTCCATCGTACCAAATATTCGCGGATGATTCTGCTTCGAAGCTTCCTTTCTCAAACCTCCAACACCTCCTCAGGAACCAGTTGAAGATGGCCCTCTTCATCTAATGGCGGTAATTCTGGTGATGATTTTATGTTTGATCCTAATTCTTTCTTCAAACAGGAGACATGAAATATGCTATGAATTCTTCTCTCTGAGGGAAGCTCTAGCTCATATGCCACTTCTCCTATTTTCCGAACAACTCGATAAAGCCCATAAAATCATGGCTTTAATTTTTCTACTCCCTTCTGCTTCAAAGTAGACTGCCTGTACAACTGAAGCCGTAGTTAAACCATATCTCCTACTTCGAAAATCCTCTCTATCCTTTGACGATATGCATATAAATTTTGTCGATTTTGTGCCATTTGTAGATTGTCTTTGAGGGCTCTCAGAATATCCTGACACCCCTGGATCCAATCCTTTGCCAAAGGTGCTCTACTATCTCCAAACATTGTATCTGCAAAAGATAGTGCCTCATATCCATATAAGGATTAGAAAGGTGACATCCCTATGGACATGTGATAAGTGGTGTTATAGCAGTATTTTCCTAAGTACAACCACTTGGTCCGTGCTCGTTGTTTTCATGTGACATAATCTTGTAAGTAACCTTCCACCCATTTATTCACTGCTTCTGTCTGTCCATATGTTTGTGGGTGATAACTGGTAATAGGAGTGAGTTCTGTTCCAGCCAACCTGAATAATTCTTGCCAAAATTCTCCCATAAATCTACTATCACGGTCACTCACAATGGTTTTGGGAAAACCATGTAGACGAAATACCCCTTGGAAAAATATTTCTTCTATTTGAGATGCAGAACTTTTGGAGGGGATTGAAAAGAAGTGAGCGTACTTGGTGAGACAATCCACCACCACAAAAATACAATATTTGCCTTGTGAAAGAGGTAGCCCTGTAATGAAATCCATGGATATACTCTTCCATTTTTGTTCCGGAATAGGTAGTGGTTGTAATAAACCTGTCGGGTGTGTATGTTCAACCTTATTATTTTGACAGGTACCACATTCTTGAACATATTTGCTAATGTCCTTCTTGATTCCTTTCCATGTGAACCTTTCCCTGATGGTCCTATATGTCTTCAGAAACCCTGGATGTCTGACTAAAGGGGAGACATGGGCTTCTTGTAGAATCTTCATCTTAATTTGAGACTCGGGTACTAGATAGATTCGATCCTTATAATAGATAATATCATTGACAACCCTATAACGGATTTCTGATGACTATCCGTCAAGGATCTCACAAGTTGATTGATTTTTTGAGTATTCCACCAAAAGATGGGACTTCCAGTCATCTACAATATCTATGAGAGAGAAGGTAGCTGGTCTCCTTGACAAGGCATCTACAACTGCATTGTTTTTACCTTTGACATATTCAATCTCAAAATCATAGGCTTGGATCTTACTGACCCATTTTTGCTGCCTTTCATTTAATCCCTTCTGATCGAGGAAGTATCTAAGACTATTGTGATCATTTTTTACTTTGAACCGATTCCCCATTAGATATGGACGCAAATTGGCCAATGCATGCCTAATAGCCAACATTTCTTTGTCATAAATGGAGTAAGAGCGTTCATAATTAGGCAACTTTATACTCTCAAAAGCAATGGGATGATGGTTCTGTGTTAGGACAACCCCGATTCCTTCCCCAGAAGCATCATACTCAATTACAAAGGGTTGAGAGAAGTCTGGCAAGGCTAGAAATGGACATGAACTCATGACTCCCTTCATCCACTCAAAAGTCTCCTGGGTTGTTTCTGTCCATACAAAGGCTCCTCTTTTTGTCAAGTCAGTGAGAGGGGATGCTAGTTGTGAATATCCCTTTACAAATCTTCTGCAATAAGTGCAAATACCCAAGAAGCTCCTTAAATCTATTACAATTTTGGGAGTTGGCCAATTGAGAATGGCCTTAATATTCTCTTGGTGGACCTTAACACCCTGCCCCCCGATGATGTGACCCAGATATAGCATTTTTGTCATCCCAAACTCACATTTAGAGATTTTGGCATAAAATTGTTGTGCCTCCAATATTCCCAAAACCTCGTCCAGGTGCTGCAGATGCTCTTCCCATGTTTTACTGAAAATCATGATGTCGTCGAAGAAGAACAAAATAAATTTACGTAGTTTCTTATTGAATATATGGTTCACACATGACTGGAATGTTGCAGGGGTGTTGGTCAACCCAAAATGCATCACTAGGAACTCATAATGTCCATAGTGGCATCTAAAAGCTGTTTTTGGAATGTCTTGATCACGAACCGTGATCTGGTGATACCCTGAGCGAAGGTCAATTTTTGAGAAGTATTTGGCTCCCTTTAACTCATCCATCAATTCATTGATCCTGGGGATAGGATATCGATTTTTTATCGTCTTCTTATTCAGTGCTCGATAATCTATACACATCCTCAGGGACCCATCCTTTTTCTTAACCAAGACTACTAATGAAGCAAAGGGGCTCGAGCTCGGCCGAATGTGTCCTAATGCCAACAATTCTTTTATTTCCTTTTCTATCTCATCCTTTTACACTTTGGGGTGCCAATAAGGGGTAGTGATGACAGCTTGGACCCCTTCTTCTAGTTCGATGATGTGCTCAAATCCCCTATCAGGTGGACGTCTTGGGGGGATATCTCCAAAGACCTTCTGGTATTTTTGCAATAGTGCCATAATATTAGGTGAGTACTTCTTGTGTTGTTCTACTGGTTTCTTCTCCATGATTCGACACTCTACTGCCCATAAAATATCCCCATGTTGGAGGTCTACCTCCATCCGATTGGATGTCACAACCTTGGGAGGATATGCATGCATTCCTCTCAACTTCACCTTTTTACCATATGGCCCTGTGAATGCGAGTTGCAAGTCTTGGTAGTTTACTGTATGAGTTCCAATAGAATATAGCCATTGTACCCCCAATACTACATGAGAGTCTGGGAAATCTACAACAAAGAAGTTATCTGTAACTTTGTAGTTTCCCATTGTTAGGCTCATGTTAGGAAATATCTTAGTGCAGGGCATGTAATTGTGTTCTTTCTTTGTAGGAATCAAAACTGTAAAGCCTTCAAATTCTTCAGTGGCTAGTCCCCTTCTAGCTATGATTTCTACATCAATGAAGTTGTGGGGGGCCCCACCATCAATTAGCACAGTAACCTTTTGTCCTTGTATGGTACCCCTAACCTGGAGGGTGCGATATCTTAGGACCCCTGTGAGAGAGGCAATGACTCCTTCCTGGATTTCTTCCTATATTGCTCTCATGCCTTGTGATTCCCCTTGATCGAGCTCCGGATTCTCTTCCTCATCTTCACTTTCAGAAAATACTTCAATACAGTGGGCCTTCCCTTTAGTACACCGATGTCCCGATGCCTAAGGTTCTTGACAAGAGAAGCATAGCCTTCTCCTTCTGAGACCTTTTCTGGTCTCATCATCTAGCTTCCCCTTACCAAATGGTTCCTGTTGTTGTTGCTTTACTTCCTTCCCATTTTGAAGAATAGATAATTTAGGTAGGAATCTATTCTTGGGTACTGCATCTTGCATATCCCTTGCACGGTTAATTGCATCTTGCAAAGTGGTGGGTTGGTAGGCCCTAACCCAACCTTGTAGGGGTTCTAACAGCCCTTCTATAAATAACATGACCAACCGGTTCATGGAGAGGTCGTTGACCTTTACTGCAAGCCTCTGGAATTCTGCAACATAAGATACAAGGTTCCCTGTCTTTCGGAGCTGGGTTAGCTCACGGAAGTATATCTCAAGATCCTTCCTATCAAATATTTCTATTAACCTCTGTGTGAATTCTGTATAAGAGATGATGTTGGCATGTTCCAGAGTGGTCATACCATGTTGCCACCATTTATGTGCTTCTCCATCAAGATGAAGTGTGGCGTATTTGATGGCATCCTTCTCCTCCATGGGATTGAGCTGGAATTATGTATCTAGTTTCTGTACCCATGACTGTGCTAAACACTTCAACGATCCATCAAAATAAGGAACAGTCACCTTTCCCACAACCTTCTGCAAATCTACGTTTGACTGATGGCCCCCATATGTGGTTTCCTTCCTTTGTTGTTTGCTCCTCATGTAGTAAAATTTATTAAGGCTCAAGGTTGATTTCACGTTGGGAGGCAATGTATCATATTCTTTCATCAAGATGGTAACTGTCTCTGCAATAGGTGAAGAGCAGTCTTGCTCCCTAGAGGAGTCATCCAAAAATGGAGGCATGGTTGGCCAACTAAAAGGGCTGCTCCGAGTGTTGACGTGTTCATGTAATGGGTCGTTGCTACGAACATTGATATACTCCTACGGTGGACCATCCCCACCTGAATGGGAACCTCCTTCCCCATTATTTTTTTTCACATTAGGTTTCCCGATCTGCGCTTTAAGGAGTTCTATGATGGTGTCTTGAGTGTCAGCGATCCTTTGTAAAGCATCTTCAAGTTTGGTATTTTCGTGATCACCCATTGGTCTTTCTTCCCCTTTGTTTTTCCCTTGACTCCTAGCCCTTTTTCCTTCCCAATTAACAGTAATACCATTTTTTTAATCCTTCCTTGGCATCCCATAGCTGGCCAAGATGAGGCTCTAATACCATTGCAACATACTTTAGTAAATAAAATACACCCTTTTGTAATGATGCTTGATAAAATGAAAAACTAGAGTAACATACTTCTTAATATATGGAAAGAATGCCATAAAATAATATGAGCATAAACTTGATTATAATACCCATATCCATAAAATCCATAAAGGTGCATGATTAAAATATCCATAAACTCCATAAGCATAAAGGTGCATACGATGTATTATGAATCTCCATTTAAATACACATAAATGGACTTCAAGATAACACTTTATTACTATTCAGCCCAAGGTAGTTGACCATGTGTGAAGGGTGGGAAATCACACGGTAAAGTGGAATTATGAGCTTGGCACCATATTAACACAAAAAAATTAATATGATGCACAATTCTCTCTTTAATAAAGAAGTAAAATAAACTAAACCAGCTAGGGTGATCAGAGAAATCACCGAAGTTGGGTTTTCTTACTAGGGTGAGATTCTCAAATCTCACCGAAGGAAGCTTGAGGATCTCACCTGAAATCCTCTCTTGGAAACTCGCCTGAGCCCTCAAAAATATCACAAAGAAATATCCCAATTTGTTTTTCCATGTGTTGCTCTCATTCCTCCTCCTCTTTTTATATATGGGCTACTTAGAAAAACCATGGGAAAATACCTCGGGTCAAAACAACCAAAAGGAAAAACCATGGGAAAATACAAGAAATACCATGGGTCAATACCAACAAAAAATACCATGGGTCATTGCCGCTTATTCACTACTTTATTTATTAGTCTTCTACTATTGTGATTTGGTCCAACCGGTTAAATGGTTGGGGATATTACATATAAAGAGATTGAGGTAGTTTCAATTCTATTAAGAGAGGGATTATTTCTTCCCATGAAAGGATTTATGTTCCTTTGTCCAAGGGAGAAGCTCCATGAGTAGAGGGATAAAGCTCGAACTGACATGACTCTAGAGGCTTTCATTTGGGATAATATTCGACCAAATAGGCTTCTAGAAGTTAGTTTTTTACAGTTACTTCCTCTTTATAGGGGTGCACAGGTTTTAGCGGCGAATAGTGCGGCGATACCTGCGGCTAATAGAAGAAGTATCAACGCATGCGCATGTAACCTTTTAAAGGTTTTAAAGAGCTTTTCTCTAGTTTTCAAGACTTGTTTTGGGAACATGAGTATTTTTGTCCTCTAAGGGAACATGATATGAATGGTCGTAGACCCATAATGACAATCAAATGTCATGGTGAAAAAATGACATGTAACATGTCCAAGAAGACATGTATTTCTTTCCTATTTCTTGGTAATGGAATGTTGTTGATAACTTCCACCCTTTTGGGATCTATATTTACTCCTTCCTTCTCCACAATGTGGCCACGTAGCTTCCATTCACTTAGAGAAAAGTGATATTTTTTTGGATTTAAGAACACACGATAGTTTTTTCACTTCTTAAAAGTGAGCTGTAAATGTTGAATGTGTTCCTAATTTGTTTTTGAGAAGACAATGATGTCATCTAGGTAAATCAATAGAATTTTTCACATTCTCCAACTAATGCTATATCCATAGATCTCTCAAAAGTGGCTCCAACGTTTATGAGACTAAAGGGAATTATTGCATACATAAATGTTCTAGATGGTGTAGTGAAAGAAGTTTTATTCTAATCAGTAGTGACTTGGTTGTATCTAGAGAAACCATCCATCATGGATATCCGTGGAGGCCCTACTAGCTTTTGCAGAATGTAGTCCATTTTAGGGAGAGGGTAATTATCTTTTTGTGAGAGCTTATGTCAATTATGCATATATTATATATGGTCAAAATAAAAAACATAGAAAGCCATTGAAAAAAATAAATAATAAAATATATTTTTAAAACATTTAGTGTAGTTTTATTATTTTACATTTTAGTAGATTTTTAATTATATTAATAGTTAAAATTGTTGAAATTAAAATTATAAATTTAAACTATGTCAAATATTTTAAGTATATATATACATCTTACTAATATATACACCTTAAACACTAATATATCAAAGATTTTAGATATCAAACCTCTTATAATACAAATATTTCTGCATGTTTTACATTTAAAAAAAATACCTACACCTTAATATATCTCTCCAAAAATTTACCATATTCATCATTAAAGTAAATTTATATCACAGTGCTAAAGCTAAACTATCACCACTTTTGAAATTTAATAATCACTTATTTCAGAACTAATCTTTTGAAATTTAATAATCACTTATAATAAAACTATCACCACTTTTGAGATTTAATTTAATAATCACATATAATAGAACTAACCTTTTGAAATTTAACTATCCCCACTTTTGAAATTTAATAATCACTAATACTATCACCACTTTTGAAATTTAATAATCGCTTATTTCAAAACTAACCTTCTGAAATTTAATAATCACTGATAATAATAGAAATACTTCTTTTTAATACTTCCCCATAAATACTTCTTTTGCAATACATAGAATATACAGTTTTCTTCATATTATCCTAACAACAAAATATATCCATAACTTTTACATGCAAATCGTTCTCGACAAGCTTTTCAACATGCACCTCCCAACCTTCTTATGCTTACCATTTCTTTTCTCTCACATGTTGCTTTACAAGCACACGTATTATACTTTTTGTGCAGAATCTTCGATGGAATTCATTTAGTTTGGGCATGACTGTAATTTTTTAAAAAATTATGGTGGACATATCTTATATATATTAGATTTTCAAAATATTTTAAAATCATTCTCTACTTAATCTTTATCATATTTATTTCTTTCATATTAATTGGATTTGCCTGGATTTCGAAAATATTCTTAAATCTTCAATGAACTTAATCTGAAATATTCACATGAATTTAAACTGAAATATTCAAATGAAATTAAGCTGAAATATTAACATCAAAATAATTACCAACTCTTTATTTTCTTGTCCTGATGATATTTAGCACCGATCATTTCACTGCACACTGCAAGAAACGTTCGCGGTACGTAACCGGTAAGACCTATGTCACAAACCACTGGATGCATATGTTGAAATGTGATGAACATGAATTAGCAATGCTTAATGGCCGTAGATACCAGAAACTCAAGATATCAGAAACTCAAGTTGTTTCCTGTGGTAAGCGAAGTGAATTTAACCCCATGGCAGGGGATAAAGTTTTATTTATTATTTTGAAAGGGGTGAATTAGTGAGTGTATATTCTACTTATGCTTCTTTTTTTTTCCATTTTGTGTAATAGGAAATAAACTAAAAATTAATAAATTATTATTTGAAATTGGATTGTATATATAAATTTTTAATTTTATAATAAGACAGAAAGAAATATTTCTATTTTATATCATAATATTATTATTTTTTTAATGATAGAATTCAATAGTGAGATTAGAGGTAACTACTAGTAAATTTAGAAATTGGATTGTAAGTACAAAATGTGAATATATATATATAATTTTTCATTTTATAATTAGATGAGGGAGAAGAAATATTTCTATTTTATTTCATAATATTATTATTTTTTAATGTCAAAATTCAATAATTAGATTAGAAATAACTATTACTAAATTTCTAGGATCTGCTCTCTGCAAATTAAGAAATCTGAAAATAAGATCTCTCAATTTTAACATATTTTACATTACTTGAATCCTCCATACATAATATTATTAAGTTTATTTAATAACGAAATCATAACGAAACAAAAACGATAAATGAATGCTGTGATAGAGACTTACACGTTCGGGTGCCCTGTTCTTTCTGAAGCACTCTTCCAGAAGAGCACACTGCTCTCTGGACAGCGTAAGCTTCTTCCTGGAACAGCTCTCTTCTTCTACATCGCTGAGTACCCTCTAACAAACTCGGTCATTCTCCAACTTCTCGCCATTGCTCCGTTTCCGCTTGATTTGGGCATACCCGTTCCCTGTGTTGATCGTGTTGGAATCCGCGGTGCTGCAGTTAGACGGCGACACATTGATGGCTCCTGCATCTTCGTCGTAGAAACAGGGAGCTGCGAATTTGTTGGCATCATGCATCAGAGCCTTCGTTTCCCTCGCTCATCTCTCGCTACCAACATCAATGCTTCCTACACATGACAATTATGATCCAAAAATACCGTTAAAACCACAGACAAATCAATCAAAACACCATAAAAAGAAAATTAAATCCGTTCTTAACGATTAGGATTAACAATTGTTACAAAGAAAATTCTATCAGTTCTTAACGATTAGGTTTAACAATTGTTAAACAGTGCAGGAATATACCAATCGATGGTGAGGTCTTCTCCCAGGTCAAAGTGCCGCCGCTCAAGTCAGGGGCTAACGGAAAGAGATCTAACTGAAGAGGAGGTCGCTTAACATTTCCTTGCGAAACGTACAGCAGATGAGGCCCATTCACATTTCTCTCCGAAATGTACATTTCATTATTTTCTCTCGTGGCTGTCCCACCATGCCGTAGTACTGTTTTTTTGGTTCTAAAACCATCTGTTTTTTTGGTTTTAAAGCCATGGAAATTTCAGTAAAATTTTAAGAAAATTTTGTAGGGATTTCTGTAAATTTAGGTTATAGCTATCAAAATTCAATATTTTGAATTTTCTAGAGATTTTGGATAATGCTGAATCCATTTCCTGTTGGAATGTAATTCCAACTGCGCGAAGGAGATCAGCGAGCACGTGCGCGGTTGAAAAGGCGGCAGAACAGGTTGATCAGCGTGGAGTTAAACCGTCGGCAAGTTTGCTGAGATCGACGGTTTACGGGGGTTCGACCAGCACGGAGGTTAACACAAGAGTACCCCCCGTAGTTGACCGGTTGGCTGCACGTTGACCACAAACGTGTGGCTGTAATTTAGTGCGGGGGTTCACCCATTTGATGGGTATGGCAAGAACCATACCCCCCGTAAACACCAGTTTGAGGTGGCTCCGCCCACCAGCCACCCACGCGCCACCAATCCGCCACCACTGCTGAAATTCATAAATTTCTGCCACGAATCAAATTTGCCATTAATTTTTTTTATCGGTGCTCACAGAATTTATGGCATCATAATTTTTTTTTAAGCGGTGATAATTTCTGGCAATTTTGTCAACAAATTGCATTAATTATTTTTAGATATTTTTCTTATAAATATAGAACAGAGATGTATTGTAATTTTTTTTTTCACATACACAGGATGTAAGCACAGTAGTGCATTTATAAAAACAGAGAGAGCAGAATTAAATTTTTACACAGCAGTGTAAGATTTATTAAAAACACAGTGAGTTGTTTTTTTTGTAAAAACAGTGACAGTAAAAGTCTGAATTACATAGCAGTGTGTTCAGTGTAAATTTTCTGTGTGAGATAGAGAAGGTTTTTTTTGTTTTGGAACTGTGCTTAGAAGCAGTCCAGTAACAGTTTGTAATTCCTCTGCAGTGAGGAAGAATTGTAACAAGTTTTTTTTCTGAATAGAAATTTTTTATGAGAAAAATCTGTCACTGTGTCTGCAAATTTTTAAATAATTTCTCTGTGTTAGAGAGGGAGTTTATTCTCCATTTTTAATTCTGGAATTTGCAATATCCCAACATGGTATCGGAGCCAATTCAGGCTATTTGAAGGTCAAATAAGCTGAAGAAAAGGAATTCGTTATTGCAGAAGCCTCTCCAGCAGTGTGAAGGTTCAGACAAGAAGAATTCAAAGGTAATTCTCTATATAGTTCTTGTGTTACTGTTGCAGTACAGTTAGTAAATTAAAACACACAGTCAAGTGTTTTGAGTCATAGTTAAGAGTGCAGAATGGCTGGCTCCAGCACTGGTATGGGTATGGGAAATATCCATCTCCCTCAATTTAATGGGAAAAATTATGACTACTGGTCAATAACTATGAGGGCATTATTTGTCTCCCAAGATTTATGGGAATTTGTTGAGGATGGCTTTGAAGAGCCAGCAGATGAACTTGAGTTTAATATGTTAACTCAGGCAGAAAAAGAGATTCTGAAGAGAAATAAGAAGAAAGATGCCAAGGCTCTTTTCTTCTTGTATCAAGCAGTTCATGAGAGTGTGTTTCCAAGGATAGCAGCAGCTAAGAGATCCAAAGAAGCATGGCAGACTCTTATGACAGCTTATCAAGGTATGGAAAAGGTGAAGACAGCAAAACTTCAGTTGCTGAGGAGAGACTTTGAGACTCTCTGTATGAAAGAGTTAGACTCTATTGACTCATTCTTCACTCATGTGATTGGAATGGTCACACAAATTAGATCACATGGAGAAAATCTTGAAGACAAGAGGATTGTTGAAAAACTCTTGAGAAGTTTACCCTCAAGATTTGATGTGATTGTCACCACCATAAAGGAGACTAAAGATCTCACAAAGTTTTCAGTTGATGAGCTTCATGCATCACTGATGACCCATGAACAGAGATTGAGTAGGAGTGAAAACTCATCTCTTGAACATGCTTTTAAGTCCCAGATGTCTTTCGGAAGAGGAAGAGGGTAAGGCAAAGGAAGAGGAAGAGGCAGAAGCCAGAACAGAGGTGGAAGGAACAGTCCAACAAATGCTCAAGGAAGGGGCAGCAATCCAAATCAGCATCAAGGCCAAGGCAGCCAGCAAAGTGGACAGCAGAATGATCAAGGACAAAGGTATGATAAATCCAATGTTCAATGTTACAATTGTAAGAAATATGGTCATTATGCTAATGAATGTAGAAAGAAGAAACAAGATATGAGAAGTGGAACTAGTGCAAACTTCACTAAAGAAAATAGCAGCCAAAACAATTTGTTTTTAGCTTGTAATATGGCTGAAGAAAAGAATGAGGATTTATGGTTTCTAGACTCCGGTTGTAGTAACCATATGACAGGAAATATATCAATGTTTTCTATGTTAGATGAAAGTGTGCAGTCACAAGTCACACTAGGAACCGATAGCAAAGTTTCTGTTATGGGAAAAGGAGATGTAAATGTTTTAACAAGATTAGGTGCAAAGAAATCCATAGCAGATGTTTATTATGTTCCAGGAATGAAGTGTAATCTCTTAAGTATTGGACAGCTTGTCCATAAGGGATATAATGTTTTCTTTGATAATGATGTTTGTACCATCATGGATAAACCACCCAGCAAAGCATGTATTGCTGAAGTGAAGATGACAAGGAATAGGATGTTCCCTCTCAGAATGAGAGCAGACTTGAAGAATGGTGAAGAGAAAGCAGCAGTTGCACAGGAGACTTACCAAAGTGAACCAAAGGATGATAATTGGTTATGGCACTTGAGATTTGGACATCTCAACTTTGGAGGTCTTAATCTGTTGAACAGAAAAGGAATGGTAAGTGGCTTACCATTGATAGAGAAACCGGACAGCCTTTGTGAAGGTTGTATTCTTGGGAAACAACACAGAGAAAGTTTTCCTTCCGGGAAAAGCATAAGGGCAAAAGCACCCTTAGAGATTGTCCACTCGGATGTATGTGGACCGATGCAAACTCCATCACTTGCTAGCAGCCACTATATCTTAACATTCATAGATGATTTTACAAGAAAAACTTGGGTTTACTTTTTGAAAAATAAAAGTGAAGTGTTTGAAAAATTTTGCAATTTCAAAGCACTTGTTGAGAAACAGAGTGGGCTGCATATCAAAGTCTTAAGGACTGATAGAGGAGGTGAGTATATATCTAAATATTTTCTACGTTTTTGTAGAGAAAATGGTATTCAAAAACAGTTTACAACTAGATATACTCCGCAGCAAAATGGAGTAGCCGAAAGAAAGAACCGAACCATAATGGACATGGCGAGGAGTATGTTAAAGGCAAAGCATTTGCCTAATGATTATTGGGCTGAAGCTGTACATTGTGCAGCATATATTTTAAACAGGTGTCCTACAAAAGCAGTCATGAAAAAAGTGTCGGAAGAGGCATGGAGTGGCACAAGGCAAAGTGTCACACACTTGAAGGTTTTTGGATGTGTAGCTTATGCACACATTCCATATCAGCTAAGAAAGAAGTTGGACAGCAAGGGGGAGAAATGTATTTTCATTGGATACAGTGAGGAATCCAAGGCATACAGGTTATATAACCCATCTACCAAGAAGTTCATTGTGAGCAGGGACGTTCAGTTCATTGAAGAGGAAGCTTGGGATGGAAGCATAGAGAAAACAGTGAATGTAAAACACTGTTTATCTCATGATGAAAATGATGATGAGGTGGCTGAAATACATCCCCAAACAGCAACACCAACAAGAGGGCAGCAAAGCACACCCTTGAGGAGAAATGAAAGTGCTTCTCCAAGCACACCACAAGGAGGAAATTCAAGTGCTTCTTCAAGCATTTGTACACCTACTGAAAGAGGTAAGAAATTCAAAAGTTTGAGAGAAATTTATGAACAAGATATAGCTAATGAAGGTATCAATTCTTTGTTTGCTTTATATTGTCATGTTGATGATCCTGTTCATTTCGAAGAAGCTATCAAGGATGAGAAATGGATAGAAGCTATGGATGAGGAAATAAATTCCATAGAGAGGAACAAAACTTGGGATTTGGTAGAACTCCCAAAAGGTAAATATGTCATTGGTGTTAAATGGGTCTACAAGACCAAGAGTAATGCTGAAGGCAAGATAGAGAGACACAAGGCAAGGCTTGTTGTAAAAGGCTATAAGCAGAAGTATGGGATAGATTATGAGGAAACTTTCGCACCGGTTGCTAGAATGGAAACCGTGAGAGTAGTGTTGTCCATAGCAGCACAAAAAAAATGGAAAGTTTACCAAATGGACGTGAAGTCAGCATTCCTGAATGGAGTGTTAATGGAAGAGGTTTACATTGAACAACCTCTCGGTTATGAAAAGAAAGGCCAAGAGCACAAAGTATGCAAGTTGAAGAAGGCTCTTTATGGGCTGAAGCAAGCGCCAAGAGCGTGGTACAATAGGATAGATTCATATCTACTAGAAAATGGATTTGAAAAGTGTGAGGGAGAACCCACCCTCTACATCAAATAACAAGACGGTAAAATCTTAATTGTAGTCTTGTATGTTGATGATGTTATTTTTACAGGTAATGATGATTGCCTTATAGAAAATTTTAAAACAGTCATGAAAGAAGAATTTGAAATGACTGATATGGGTTTGTTAAGATACTTCTTGGGAATAGAAGTAGAACAAGATGAAAGTGGGATTTTCATCTCACAGGAAAAGTATGTTAATGAGGTACTTGAAAGATTTAACATGCAGGAATGCAAAGCAGCAATCACTCCCACAAAGGATGGAGATTAAAACTGCAGAGAGTGACAAGAAGAAGGATTTTGAGGCCTATACAAGAGCACACTTGTTTCCTCATGTACTTGATCGCAACTAGGCCGACATAATGCATGCTGTTAGTTTGATTTCCAGGTCATGGAAAAGCCAAAGGAGACACATTGGCAAGCAAAGAAAAGATTTTGAGGAAGTAAAGGTACTAAAAGGTTTGGTATTTTTATACTACTGCAATGTTCAATGGATTGATACACAGAGAGTGATTGGGCCGGAAGTGTTGATGATCTTAAGGAGTACTTCCAGCAGGTTTTTCATGGGTTCGTGGAGCCATTTCATGTGTTTCTAAGAAAACAAAATTATCGTAGGCATTGGTTTGTTTCAGGCTTGGGGACATGTGGCAGCTACAGCAGCAGTGTGTCAAGCAGTTTGGATGCGGAAAATGTTGAGAAGCTTATGTCAAGAACAGGTAAAAGGGACAGTGATCTTTTGTGACAATAGCTCAGCTATTGCATTGTCTAAAAATTTTGTTTTTCATAAAAGGACAAAACACATTGACACCAAGTTTCACTTCATACGTGAATTGGTTACCAATGGAGAAATCGTTTTGCAGCATTGTAGAACAGAGGATCAGTTAGCAGATATCCTCACAAAGCCACTTGCGCAGAAAAGCTTTGAACATTTCAGGAAATGCTTGGGTATGCAGGAAAACCCAGCAGTTGAAATTAAGGGGGAGTGTTGGAATGTAATTCCAACTGCGCGAAGGAGATCAGCGAGCAGGTGCGCGGTTGAAAAGGCGGCAGAACAGGTTGATCAGCGTGGACTTAAACCGCCGGCAAGTTTGCTGAGATCGACGGTTTACGGGGGTTCGACCAGCACGGAGGTTAACACAAGAGTACCCCCCGTAGTTGACCGGTTGGCTGCACGTTGACCACAAACGTGTGGCTGTAATTTAGTGCGGGGGGTCACCCATTTGATAGGTACGGCAAGAACCATACCCCCCGTAAACACCAGTTTGAGGTGGCTCCGCCCACCAGCCACCCACGCGCCACCAATCCGCCACCACCGCTGAAATTCATAAATTTCTGCCACGAATCAAATTTGCCATTAATTTTTTTTATCGGTGCTCACAGAATTTATGGCATCATAATTTTTTTTTAAGCGGTGATAATTTCTGGCAATTTTGTCAACAAATTGCATTAATTATTTTTAGATATTTTTCTTATAAATATAGAACAGAGATGTATTGTAATTTTTTTTTTCACATACACAGGATGTAAGCACAGCAGTGCGTTTATAAAAACAGAGAGAGCAGAATTAAATTTTCACACAGCAGTGTAAGATTTATTAAAAACACAGTGAGTTGTTTTTTTTGTAAAAACAGTGACAGTAAAAGTCTGAATTACACAGCAGTGTGTTCAGTGTAAACTTTCTGTGTGAGACAGAGAAGTTTTTTTTTGTTTTGGAACTGTGCTTAGAAGCAGTCCAGTAACAGTTTGTAATTCCTCCGCAGTGAGGAAGAATTGTAACAAGTTTTTTTTCTGAATAGAAATTTTTTATGAGAAAAATCTGTCACTGTGTCTGCAAATTTTTAAATAATTTCTCTGTGTTAGAGAGGGAGTTTATTCTCCATTTTTAATTCTGGAATTTGCAATATCCCAACACGAATCCTGTGCGTGCATCTTACAGTAAACCCCAAGTTACCTTTATGTGGGTAAAACCATTGATAGGGAAATTTTGTTGAGAAGCTCCACCGAAAATGCCAATCCCGATGTTGAACTAAATTACCAGAACTAGGTAACATGAGTTATCATTAAAACAAAAGGACTAACCCCAAGTTCTTACTGAGAAAGATGACAACAAAACATAATACTCCATAAACTCACTAGGAAAAAGCATAGACTCCTGTGAATGTTATGTTTGGTGTTTGGTGTTTGTCCAGATAATTGAATGCAAATCAATGGAACCATCACGAGAGCGTTAGAGAATTTGAACCATCACAAGAGCTTTAGAGAATTTGAACCATCACGTGTTGGACGAAAACGTTGAGGAGTTAAAAGTTTCATTTATCCTCCTAATTAATGAAATTCAGTCCAATCATGACACGTTGGAGAAAAAAAATGTTAAGGGTTAATGTTTCAGTTTCATTTGTCCTCTAACTTATCCTCCCACAAAATTGTTTGAACCCATATCAATCCACTTGTTAATCTTGATAGGTGGCAATTAATAAATGGTATAGTAAATTTTTAATCAAGATTTGTAAATTTTTAATTTAAGAATGGTTTAATCATATGATTTAGATATGCAAGTAGTGGTGTAGATTTGATCCATTGATTTATTGGCCACTACGAGAATATACTGGCATTTCTAAATTTACACCATCAGATCAAAATGATTAATTAAAAAATTGATTAAATTAGCCAATTCCAATAAGAAATTAGGAAGTAATTATTAAAATTAGATTGCAGAATATTTTGAAATTAAATAAACCTAATAAAACATTACGATAAAATTAAATTCAACACAATGATAAAAAATTCCCAGGTTTCCAAATATACGTTCTTCTAAGTTTTTCTCGTCACAACATTTAGCAACGGCTAGTTGCGTAGATAGTTCTTTATCAGTATAATGTAATATTTACAGTGTCCTTTTTTAACGAGTTTGATTGATTTAATTGAACGATTTTGAGAGATACGTTAAGGTAGAACAGACTATGCATGTCAAGGTTATATTTTTTTTTTATTTGCAAATTTTGAAATATTTTGGAAATATAATTGAAATAAACTAAATTACATGGTTATTTATTATATTTTTAAAAGTATTTTAAAATTTAAATTATATAAAGTTAAGAATAAGAATTAAAAGTGTCATGGATCTGGAACTCAACATATATCATGATCTTTCATTTTGTTAGGAAGATGAATCACATTCACATTGGTTGGTTCTAAAAACTTTGAATATATGATTATCACCAAAAAATAATCTCTCAAGAAAAAAACATATTTTGTAAACCAACAATATCTTTATACTCATCTAACATTATATACCATTACCATACCATTAAAATATCTGGTAAACCAACATCCTCTTCCACATAGAATCAAAATATTCTGGAATTACATAACATCCTCTTCCAGATAGAATCAAAATATTCTGGTATTACATAAAAAGTTAGTTAACTTTACTAGGGAAAAATATTCCCAAACTCTATTATCTAATTAAATTCAGCAACCACCTACCAGGATGTAATTCAATCTCCAAATAAATACCACAGATATTATCATATAATGCATTAATATGCCATTCACTATAAGGAGAGTTTGGATCCAACAGGGAAGTAGGGGGTGGGTATTGGAGCTGTTTTGCTCTTTACTCCCTCCTCTTTCTTCTTGTTCTCATTCCCTTTACACGGTTCCTTTGGCAGATAAGAGGAAGAAGAAATCCACCCCTTAAATGTGCCCTGGTTCATGCACGGTTCCTTTGGCAGATAAGAAACATTCTGTCCCTTAAAGCAACCTGCGATCAGTTTGATTGCACCCTCCATCCCCATGATTATCAAAAATCAACAGACTTTTCAAAGGCTGCAATCGTTATTTCAAAGGCTGCAATTGTTTGATTGCCATGGTAATCAAAAGCATGTTATATATATTTCGAAAAAGGCAGAGCTTTGCATGAAGTGCAAGGAAGTTTCCTGATTCAGTGTTACAATTCAACTAAAATGCTGGTCACATGCCATAGAAAGGATCCATTTTTCATGATGTTTCTTTTTCTTATTATTATCTTTCATTAGGTTTGGTTTGGTGTTTTTTTTAATGGTTCATGGTTTCTGGTGCAGGTTGAGTGTGAGAAAATTGAATTGAATTTATGATGTTTCAATAGTAGAGGCAGAGGTGACATATCGGTGACCCATGAATCTGAATCTGAAAAAAATTAACCAGTGTTTTTCTAATAACAAAAATGCCTTAATAACACAGTACCAACTAAACTAACTAACAAAAATGCCCTAATAACGAAGTGCCAACTTAACCTAGAGAGTTCCTAATAATATGTATATATTATCAAATATTTAATAATAATCGATAATTTCAACTCAATACAATTAAATTTGATAAATTAATATACTGATTTCTTCTTGTTTCATATGAAAAAAGATTCGTTTAATTATATATCAATATTCATAAACTTACCTGCTGGACTTTTTTTTACAATTTATTATTGCTTAACTAAGTAAACAACCATCTTAATTAAATAAAAAATTGCAGATCATCCATTTTAAAAATTATTTAATATACGTAGACAAATAGCCATCTTAATTGGAAAATATCATATCATGCATGGATCCCCACTTCCGACGTTGGACCATGCCTGTTATTCTACCGGTCACAGAAATATTTGGCTGATTTATTTATAGAACCAAACGTGCAGCACGAACTGTCCTTGACATTTTTTAAGAGTGGTGCACAAGCATCCCACAGAAATTATAAAGAATGAAGTGTGCTCGACAAGCATCACTATGAAATAAGATTGTTTATGTTAGAGAAAACAGTAGGATAATGGTTGATAAGTATTTATAAGTATTAATTTATGAATTATATTAAAATATTTATTTTATGATAAGTTTTATATTAAATTTCAAACATTTGTAAAAATAAAAAAATGTTTTTGGTAATAATTACATACGATTATATAGATTATGAATAGTGGATGCTAGTGTGGTTCAACTTTAGAGCAATATGAAAAATCAGATCAGGAGACAGATTTAAAAAGATGGAGAGGATTCAACTAGCAGTTAAAGTATAACAGCCAGTTTGAGTGAGAAAGAGAAAATATAAAATTGAAATAATTTATTTAAATATTTTATTGTTATATTGTATTTAATTTAGTTTTAAAATATAACAATAAAATATTTAAATAAATATTTTCAATTTCTCTTTTTGTCAAACTAGTTGTTATACCTTAATCCCTAATTGGATGCTATCCATGTTTTTAAACCTTGATCTGATTTCTCATCTTGTCCTCAAGATGAACCACATAGACAATTCATTATCATATGTGATTATTAGGGAAAACAGTTTTTTACAAATTATGGATAACGGAAGTCATATTCCAAATATTTTATATTTTTACAACTTAAAACAATCAATAAATTATAACTATAATTTTTAAATTATAATTTTATATTGTAATATTTAATATTTTGATTTAGTTAATATAAAAAAAGGTAAAATAAAAAATAAAATTAATAAAATAAAAAATATGAAATTTTGTAGTTTATGGTTTTTTTCTTATGGTATTTTTCAACTTATAGTTTTTTTCCAGGGTATTCTTTACCTATAGTTTTTCCCCATCATATTCTTCTTTAATGTGGAGTTCACTTTTCAACATATATATTTAAAAAAAAAACATGTAATATGATTCTTAACCATAGAGATTTCACCACAACTTTACTATGGAGATTCTTAACTTGTCAATAAGTTTTTTTACAATACCATTCTTTATCAATACCACATACCCACCAAACATATCTATGTTCACACTCAAAATATTTGCTGGATATCCTCTTGGTATTATAGTGACAACCACATTATCTTGGGCCTTGTGCACTCTATATCTGAGTATGAAAGAGACGTTAATGTTGACCATTAAGTGGCAAATTATACTCAAAAATAGATAATCTATCCAACAAGTGTCATAAATGTGAAAATGACGCTGATTTACTCTTTGAAGTCACTATTACTTTATCTCTCATAAAAGGCTATTGTGGATTAATCTCTTGGATGTACAAGTATGATCTCTTCAACACTTCCTTTTTGTCTCCAATGATCTTCTTAATAGCCTTTTTTTTGACAAGGCATTTAACCATAATTCAATATATATTTTTAAAAGCTAGTGCTTAAGTTGTTTAATTTGTAGTTTTTCAGGGTGTTCAATATTATAAAGTCATTTCTTAGAAAATGTATTTTAAACAACACAAAATTACAATTATAAAGTCATTTCTTATATAAATTATTCTTCACTTAAATTAAATACTTCAATTTCCATTTTTATTTTACATCAATTTTATACACAAAAAATAAAATATTTGAAAGTAAATAACTTACCTACTAAACTTTTTTTTACAATTAATAAATTACTTAACCATCCATTTTATAAATTATTTAATAAACGTAGACAAATAGCCATCTTAATTGGAAAATATCATATCATGCATGGATCTCCACTTCCGAGGTTGGATCATGCTTGTTATCCTATTTTTGGCTGCTTTATTTAGAAGTTGTCTTTAGTGCAACTTTTTGAAGTTTCAGGTGCTGGAATCCGGTGAAAATTTTTGAGGTAAAATCTTGGTTTTTGTTATTCAAATTGGTTTTTTGACTCTATATATGGATTCAACACCCTCAAAAACCTCTAGAGCACTTCGATTGTGCAAAGTTAGCAATCAAACTTCTCTTTTCAATAAATTCTTGCCAGAATTTAAAGAAATTACATTGTAAAAAGTCACCGTAAAAGCCTTCAAAAAGTCGCACTAAAGACTACTCGATTTATTTATAAAACCGAACGTGCAGCACGAACTCTCCCCTACATTTTTGAAGAGTGGTACACAAGCGTTTGACAACAATTATATTATAAAGAATGAATTGTGCTCGACAAGCATCACTATGCAGTAAGATTCTTTATGTTAGAGAAAACATGAGTATAAATGATTTATATTAGAATTTCAAACATTTGTATATTTTATATTTTGTAAAAAATTGTTTTTGGTAATAGTTACATATGATTATGAATGGTCGATACATTTGAACCGATTAATGTGGTTCATTTTGAAGACAAGATGAGAAATCAGATCACTTTTAAAAATATGGAGAGGATCCAATTAGCATTTAAAGTATAACAACTAGTTTGAGTGAGAAGGAAAATAGAAAATTGAAATAATTTATTTAAATATTTTATTGTTATATTGTATTTAATTTAAGTTTAACTAAATTAAATACAATATAACAATAAATTATTTAAATAAATTATTTCAATGTTATATTTTCCTTTTCTTAGTCAAACTAGTTGTTGTACCTTAACGGCTAGTTGGATCCTCTCCATCTTTTTAAACCTTGATCTGATTTCTCATCTTGTCCTCAAGATGAATCACATTGAAAATTCATTATAATATGTGATTATTACTGAAAGAAGTTTTAAAATAAAAAATATGAAATTTTCTAGTTTATGGGTATTTTTATGGTATTTTTCAGCTTATAGTTTTTTTCCAGAGTGTTCTTAATCTATAGTCTTAGCCATGATTTTCTTCTTTAATGTGGAGTTCAAGTTTCAACATATATATATATATATATATATAAAACATGTAATATGATTCTTGACCATGGAGATTTCACTCCAACTTTATTATGGAGATTCTTAACTTGTCAATAAGTTTTGTTACAATACCATGTTTTATCAATACCACATGCCCAAGAAACATAACTATGTTCACACTCAAAATATTTTCTTTATATCTTGGTGTTATAGTGACAACCACATTATCTTGGGCCTTGTGTCAAAATGCACTAATCTATCCAACAAGTGCCATAAATGTGAAAAGGACATTGATTTACTCTTTGAAGTCACTATTACTTTATCTCTCACAAAAGGCTATTGTGGATTAATTTCTTGGATGTACAAGTCTCATCTCTTCAACACTTCCTTCTTGTTTCCAATGGCCTTCTTGATAGCATTTTTTTTTGACAAGGCATTTAACCATAATTCAATATATATTTTTAAAAACTACTGCTTAAGTTGTTTAATTTGTAGAATTAGAGTGCTGGTTTTTTAGGGTGTTCAATGTTTTCTTATTGGAAAATGTATTTTAAACAATGCAAAATTACAATTATAAGGTCATTTATTGTATAAGTTACTTTGCACCTAAATAAAATACTTCAATTTCCATCTTTATTTTACATCAATTTTATACAAAAATATAAAGTATTTGAAAGTAAATAAATAATTTACTTTTTAGTGTGAGGTATTTAAGTAATTCATGGCATGTAAAAATAATATTATTGATATTAGATGATGTATAATTCATTTTATATTGAATTGAAATGTAATATATATATATATATATATATATATATATATATATATATATATATAATTTGATATTTAGAAAAATAAAGTAATTTAATTATGTTTTCACTTTTCTTTGTAAAGAAGTTGTGTAATTTATTCATTCTTAATATGGAGTTGATATATAATAGTTGAAAAGTATTAATAACAATTTTTTTTTGACCTGAGTGATAAAATTTTGAAAAATATCAATAATGTGGTACATAGAAATACAAACATGTAAGATATTGAAAAATATTAATGATGTGATGAATAGACATATAAATATGTAAAATTTTAAAAATATTAATGAGTAATAAATACAATATTTCATTGTCAATTATGTATACAAATATCAATAATGTGATATATAGACATACAAACATGTAACATTTTGAAAAATATTAATGATGTGATAAATAGACATAAATATGTAACATTTTAAAAATAATAATGAGTCATAAATACAATATTTCATTGTCAATTATGTATATACTAGAAATTGCGCCAGATGTTGCAAAGGAAACCCGCTCTCAATATTCAAAGATGCTCTTTCAATAACAAATAACAAAAAAATTCTATTTTGGAATATTGAGCTATCTCACTTGATCAAAATTTTACATTCTTTAACAACTTGTGCTGAACTAGAAATTTTACACTATTTGATAGGAGAAAAGTGGATCTTTTGTTGAGAATTGATTAAATAATTCTTTTAGCTGACATAGCAACTTTAATTCACTGTTCAAAGATACCATGGGTAACTCGTGGTAGGAGCCATGACCTTCCCTTTTTTCAACATGATATTCAGCGAGACTATGCATTTGAACAGGTAAGAGCCTATAAATAAGGTCAAAAGGATTCTTATGCATCATAATTAAGGAGCCTATATTCTCGAAAAGTGGAAAAAGGTTGCGAAGTGTACATTTGATGCTGGGATTTTTTCCTTTCACACAGATGTTGAGTCCTGATTTTTCTCAATTTTGATAGAATTCTAAGACCTTTCTTTCCCCCTTTTTGAAATCTTTTTGACTCCTATAGAGAGATGATTGAATCCGCTCCATAGCCTTTTTTGCCAAGTGTTGATAAGGAAAAGAGACATTAGAGTTGTGTGTGTGTGTGATTATATTAATTAGAAAAGCACTTAAAGTATTAGCCTACATATATCTTGCACAACATATCACAAGCTTGCCCACCCCTGCTTCATGACTTATGTTTGTCAAATTATAAGTTTATAATTTGTCTCAACATTTTTGTGTCATTGTCGGGGGAGGTACTAAGGGATGATACTGAAAGTGTTTAAGTACGATTTATGTTTCTTGAGATTTTTTTCAGGACTGGGAGAGTCGAAGTGGCAAGACGTAGGGTAAGGCCTACGTACTTGCAGAGATCATAATTCGCCAAAGTCGTGTCCTGATTTTTTTGTAAGTAGTTTTTTAAATTTGTTTGCATAATAGATGAATAGGATCCAATATTTTCAAATGTTTTTGGTGGTGGTGTGAGCACCACTTCATTCACTAATAAATTGGCAAGAATAAGAAAGTCTGTAAGAAACAAGGCTGCAAATGAAGAAGAATCCAAACAGGAGCTCTGTAGTCCTGAAAAGATCTTAGCCATTGATCCTAAGCAGATTAATACTTCCAAGACATAATATTCAGTTGGAAAATCTTCTATTGCTGCCCGTTTAGAACCTCCTCTTGCAAAGAATTCAACATATTTTCTCAGTGGTCATCCCGAAGAGGAGTTGCTCGCCAGTCCTATTCAAGAACGAGAGTTTTGGACAATTGAATTTGAAAATTTTGTAGTTTAAAAGGGTGCTGCTCTCTCTTGGTCCGATATGGCCAATCTAGAGGGTAGTGGTAACACAGATGGGGACTATAATGAGAATGAAGAAGAACTTGTCACATTTGAATTTCCTATCAGGAGACTGGTTGAGCTACTTAGATGAAAAAAATTACTCCTTCAACCTTGCCTATTTTTTGTGGTGTCTCTAGTGAAGATCTTGATGCCTTCTTATTCGAATTTGATGTGTTATGAATAACATATGAATATTATTCCAATGCTAAGAAGTTGAAGTTGTTTCCTGGTTGCTATGAAACTAGCTCCAAAAATAGAAGAAAAGAGATATCAATGCCTTAGAATTCAACCACTTCGAGGGGGCATCCTCCTTTACATTACATAAATGAACAATTCTTGGATGATACAAATGAAAAAACCTCCTTATATATATAGGAGTACATGGGATCACAATATAATCCTAGCCGACCTAACACTAATAATGTAAGGGCACAATAATAACAATATGGGGGTTACAGGGGTACAACAATACAATAAGGGGGATACACTAACAACAATAAGGGACTACACTAGTAATATAGGGACCTAACATGCCCCTATCCTTGAAAAACATGTTGTCCTCAATGCATGAGTAGCCCTGGATGCTTCTGTATAAAATTCTCATCCTTCATGTAGAATCTTCAGTGGGTAAGTTATTCCACTTAATGAGATACTCTGAAATTGATCAATTTTGTAGTTGTCGAGTTCTTGTTTCTATGACTTCTTTAGGTTCCAATATGATTTTTCCTTCCTCATCAAGTTCTGGAAATATTTTTTGAATTGGAATTTTATCACCTATAATGTTATTTAATCATGAAACATGGAAAACTGGATGCACTCACGAAGAATTAGGAAGCTCCAATTTGTATGCTATAGTACCAATATTTTGCAACACCTTGTAAGGACCATAGTACTTTGGCGGTAATTTGTTATCCTTCTTAGCTTGCTTGAGGGAAATTTGTTTTTATGGTTAATGTAGCCATAAAAATACCCAGTCTCCTACATCAAAACTTCTCTCGCTGCGATGTTGATCTAAGACTGGTGCTAGGCACATTGCCTCTTTAAGATGTTCAAAGGCCTTAGTTGCTTTAGGAGTCCATGACAATGCATCTTTCTTCAATAATTTTGTTAGAGGTCCTGCTATTCTCCCATAATTTTTAAAAAACTTGCGATAATACTGTGTTAACCAGAGAAATCTTTGTAACTTCTTTATGGTTGTGGGGAATTTCCATTCCTGAATGCCTTTAATTTTGTTAGAGTCTACGTTATCACCCTCTTGAGATACAATATGATCCACGTATTCCACCTCTTGTACTCCAAAGAAACATTTAGAGGTTTTTGCATATAATTGTTTCTCCTCCAATAGTTTGAGCACCCTTTCAACATGTTGAACATGATCCTTCGAAGACATGTTGTAGATTAGTATATCATCAAAAAATACTAACACAATTTTTCTAAGGAAGGGTTTGAAAATGGAATTAATCAACCCTTGAAATGTAGAAGGTGCATCGGTAAGGCCAAAAGGCATTACAAAAAATTCATAATGACCCTCATGAGTTCGAAATGTTGTTTTCACAATATCTTTAGTCTTCATTATAATTTGATGATATCATGAACAAAGATCCAACTTGGTAAAATAAATTTCTTCTTGTAAGTCATCCAATAATTCATCAATCACCAGAATGGGAAATTTATCTTTAATAGTGAGCTTATTAAGCTCCCTATAATCCAGACACATGCGCCATGATACATCCTTCTTGTGCACCAATACTACTGGAGCAAAGAAAGATCTTTGACTAGGTTGAATTATACCAGCCTCTAACATTTCTACAGTCATATGTTCAATTTATCTCTTTTGGACATAAGGATATTTGTAAGACCTATTGTTTGGAGGAACACTTTCTGGAATAAAATGAATAGCATGATCATGATCACGAATAGGTGGGAGTCCTTTGGGAGTTTCAAATGCCTTGGAATGATTGCCCAAGGCTTTTTGGAGATATAGAGAAATAGATGATTTTTATGATGGAAGTTCTAGTGAGCATAATTGTGCAATTAAGCCTTGTTGTTCTTTCTTCAGAAGATTTGTCATGATAAATTAGAGCTTACTATATTTGCCAACTTCCCTACGATACCCCATAATTCAACTTCCTTTCCTTCTGAAAAAAATTCGAGAAAAGTTCTTGAAAATTTAAAGCTACCGTCCCCAAATATTGTAACCATTGTACTCCTAGTACAACATCGACACCTCCCATTGGAATGGAAAGCATTGGACTATTCAATACATATTCCCCCATGGTTAGCTTGAAATTATGGCATTTTTTAGAGCAATTTATAGTTCCTCCATATGCAACCATCACTTGACATTCTGGTGCTGGGTATAGGAAGAAATTCAATTCCTTGGTTACCTTACAATGAATAAAATTATGGGTACTACCCTAATCAATCAACACTATTACCTTTTTCTTCTTGATGTGTCCTTCTATATTGAGATTTTGAGGAGTGTAATTCCTGCCAATGCATTACACGATATGGTCAGAATCATTTTTTCTTTCTCTAGGGTTGGTTCCTTGTGTATATCCACTTATTTTGAAGTTTCTTGTTGATTTTCTTCCTCCTCTTCAAAATCTATGTAAAATAATTTCTTCTTAGCACACTTATGACCTTTGGTGTATTTTCTATCACAACAATAGAAAAGCCCTTTTTCTATTTTTTCTTCCAATTGTTGTGGTGTCAACCTTGTAGGTTGTGGAAGTCTAGGAGTAGCAACACTTCCATGTTTATATATGTGAGTGGTAGGCTTCCTTGTTGCCATAATTTTACATTCAATTTTTCCTGCCAACCTAAATGCCTTCTCCAATGAATCAGGTTCCCAAACACGAACCTCATGTTGGATGTTATCCTTTAAATTCCTTATGAAGACATCAATCTCGTGTTCCTTTGGAATATTAGTAACCCTTATATTCAATTTTTGGAAGTCCTCAATGTGCTCCGCCACTGAACCCTTTTGTTTGAGATTTATCAATTGGCTAAATAAGGTGTTTCTCTTTGTATCCTCATAATGTGCTATCATTTCCTCCGTAAAAATTGGCCAAGTGACAATTTTTTTATGGGAGAAAAGCCATCGATACCATACAAATGTACTTTTTTCAAAATATAAAGCTGCAATGCACACCTTTTGTGTGTTTTGCACATTATTGAGATCAAAATATTGCTCCATATGTAATATCTATGTTACGAGATCCTTGTGATCAAACTTCCTCATATCGATATTTGGAATATTGTGGGTCTTCCATCCAACATTCGAGTTTATGAAATATCGATTAAAATTTATTTTTCTCTTATCATGAGTTTCCTCTACTTTCTTTTCACTATTAGGAATCATTTCTTGTATCAAATTTGTCAAAACTTCCTTCAAACCTTCCTTGCCTTCCTTCATACCTTCCATTTTTTCTTCCATACCATTCTTCAAACCATCCATCTTAGCTTCCAAACCATCCATATTAGTTTCCATTCCCTTCTTCAAACCATCCATCTTAGCTTCCACGCATTTCTTCAAAACTTCCATTTCTTTTTTTGTTTCTCTTTGCGAGAGCAAAATTTGGTGCACTTGCTATTGTAATTTTGATATATCATGTTGCACTTTTTCATATTCATGATTCATAGTATATTATTTTGAGGTATTAATGGGTGTTGAATTATTTTTATGGGGAATTTTAGAACCCAATACTTATATCTATGCTTCAATATTCCCTTGGAATCACTTCAAACTAGTTTTTCAAGAAAGACTTATGTAATTTGAAAAAAAAATACACACTTTTTTCTTTCTTTTGAGGAGCTCGATATTGAAATTGAATTATATTTGTGATTTAAGATATTAAACATCTAAAATTCGGTGTTGTAGTAGCCCTCTGAATATTATTTCAAATTCCATAGATCTGACCTGATTTGCATGCTTCAAGGCCAAGTTATGCCCAATCTCCCACAATGACATAATTATGGATTGGTTCAGTATAGCAAACTTGTACAATGTGGAATATGTTACTGTTTTCTTCTTGAGCACTGAAATTTTTACAAAGGAAACTACAGTCTGTTTACTTCCGATCAGTTTTTATAGAATTCCATTCCAATGCTTAGAGAGAGATTTATGAAGATTTTTCCAAGGTCACCTATTTTAGATTAAATTTGGGAGCCTACAAAAACTCTAAATTTTACAGATCATATCTCCAAAAATATTGCGAACCAAGATCTAAAATTTTTACATGAAGTTCCTAAAGATGTCAACTTCGTTTGATAAAAATTTCAGCTTCTAAACCTTCATAGAAAAAAATTATAGCGAAACTTCCATGATTACCTGTTTGGAGCAGCAAAACCATATAATCTAAGGCTCTTATACCATATGTTATGAAAGTAGCTCCAAAAATAGAAGAAAAAAGAGATCAACGCCTTAGAATTCAGCCACTTTGAGGGGGAAACCTCATTTACATTACATAAATGAAAAAATCGTGAATGATACAAATTACAAAACCTCCTTCTATATATAGGAGTCCATGGGATCACAATATAATTCTAGCCGACCTAGCAATAATAATGTAAGGGCGCAATAATAACAATATGGGGGTTACATGGGTACAACAATAATAATAAGGGGGCTACACTAACAACAATAAGGGACTACACTAGTAATATATGGACCTAACATCGACATAGTTCACACACATCATCATAACTCAACTTCGATATATCACCTGCTCCCATAAGGTTCAAAATCTCCAAAAATTTTGGTCTGATTGCCCTGAGAAAAATTGTTCTCTTGGTATCTTTTCTAAGTTGATTCATCTTGGATATCTACAGATTGTGTTGAAATCTCTCCACCAAGTCCTCAAGGCTCTCCCCTTCCTTCTGATTCATGCCAAAAATTTCTTCTCTGAGGTCCCTAGTTTTACAATAATCTTGATACTTCTTCAGGAACAACTTCTTCATTTCATCCCAGGTTGCAATGGAGTTTGAGCCCAACCATATAAGCCACATGAGAGCTTCATCCTTTAATGTACCAAGAGACAAATTTAGCTTCTGAGCTTGGAATAATAGCCATATCTTCTTCATAACACATCAAATTCGAATAAGAAGGCTTCAGGATCTTCACTAGAGACAGCATGAAAATTAGGTAATGTTGAAGGAGGAATATTTTTCATCTCAGTATCTCCACCTGTCTCCCTGATAGGAAATTCAAATGTGATGAAGTACATTGCAACAAGACTTCATATACCTCAACTCTTAAGCTGGTCGAAGAATACGATGCTCAATCATTGGATCTGAATGCACCATCGCAAATGTGGCATTGAATGGCGAGAAATCAACTGTTCACATGCTAAAATATGACAACATCATTCCATTATGGAAAATGGCCGAAAACTTGAGACCTCTGTAGTAGAAACTGACACCGCCATCGGGCTCATGTTGCCTTGAGGTGTAAAATCCGTATAAAATTTGTCCAATTTGGACACTAGGAAAATTTGGCCCCTCTGGAAATGAGGCTCAATCATGGTTCCACGCCTTGGCTTCTGTGCCCACCCCGACCTGCCTCTTACCTGGCGCATTGAGGAATAGGGTTTAAAAACAAGATGGTCGGTGTACTTCAGGAAGTCGTTGGCGCAGTGGTTAGGATCCGATTTTGGAGGAGAGGGGTCGGGGGATCAAACTGGACCTCTCTTTTTATATCAAAATGCATTTAAGAATAGTCAAAAGTGGGTGGGTGGGTCCGCTCCATGCAGCCCAATCTGAACCGACCCCGACACCATTTACTGTATGTATATGGTATGCAATACATATTAAATTTGGGGTTGGTTTGTTATATGGTAACATTGTGATGGGACCGCCGCATAGAGGTAGGCTAGCTCACATGGCTAGTGCGGGTTCGATACCTGCCGGTCTTGTTTATTTTTCCATGTTTTACATGTGGCTCCATTGGGGCGTGGGTCAGGTCCACCGAAGGTGGCCCGCTCACCCACAACATTGTTTACATATTGTTGTTTAAACCAATATATATGTGTTATATATATAACACTAGGGGAAGAGGGTGTGGTGGGGGTCATTGCCCACCACCCCATTATAATATTTTTTTTATAATATGGCATGCCCAGGTGGGATGGCAGGGGTGGTGGCCCGCCACCCCCATTTTAATAAATTTTTTTATTTTATTTAACAATAGTCTCGTATTATGAAATTTGGTTTTAAGGCCGAAGAGGACAAATTAAACGTTCCACAATTTTGCCTAGAATTTGGCCAGAATCCGGTCAACAAAATCAGCGAAAATGCTTCCTCCTTAACCTGTCAAGTCATCCAATTAACCTAAGAATTTTTATGAGCTCTATCTTTCGCATACACACTCGGTTTGACGAACCGTTCACACTATTGTGATCAAGACGCTGAGATCTTCAACCTGAAACTGAGTTTTCCACGTTTCTGCCATTTTTATTTTTGAGCTTTCATAAGCCCTCTTTGTCCTGTGTGTGTCTCTGGAGCCACCTCGATCATTCCTCCCCACTGAGGAGCTTTTGGTCCTCCAAAAGCATCAACAATAATCTGCAACTATTGTGTTGTATGTCTACATCATAGGTGTCATGAAAGGTCACCCTTCCTTCTCCTTCACCTTTTCCTTCAGAGACATAAGCGATGAACTGACACCTGCATCCCCCGCAAACCTATAGTACAATATCTTGCAAATTACATGCTCAAATATGGAAAACTATGACCCAATCATTACATACTTTCCACGAGTTTATAACACATACTCGGTGGTCAAGCTTACAAAAAAATGCAATCAATAATACCCCAACTATCAATACAAGGCCAAAGGCATCATTGTCGAATCGCAAGTGATGGAAAAACACGTCATCACTTTTACAAAGAAATGCAATGCATGATTTACAAAACATGGCCATGACATGCTACCACAGCTAGAAAAACTATCTCTCACTTATTAAAGTGAATGGATCATCTACTTGTGGCAGACTTGCTTATCGAACAATTGTTTCAACTGGTTCATGCACTAATGCTTCATCCTTAAGGTTTTTCTCTGGATGAAGCCTCGAACATGTGGCTCTTTGATGGCCACTTTGGTTGCAATGGCTGAAAAAGGTTTTCTTCCTCCAAACCTGGTTAAGGAATTTATTTCCCTGCAGTGGAGAAGGCTTTCCACGCCTCATCCTCCGTTGTGCTACCATTTTATTCCAACACTCAACAATGACATGGTTATGTAAGCCACAAAACTGACAAGTTTCTTATTCCATGATTTATGTTCATGATTAGAAACATGCTTATAATCAAAATGAACTTGTGAATATCGAGACTATACCTTTCCTTGTGGTCTCTAGTGCGATCATGGTGATGAGAGCTTGTCTGGGCTCTTCTATTGCGACATGCACTTCCATGGGATGATGGTGAAGTGTTCCCATCAATCCTTTTCCTCGGTGAGTTCAAAAATATATGTTTTCCTCTGAAGTCATTATGGAAATGAGAGCTTGCCTCAGATTTCTCTCTGCAATATGCACTGCCATAATATGATGGTGAAGTGTCCCCATCATTCTCTCTCCTCAATAGTTTCAACATTATCGTGGAGGTTTATGACACCTTTGAGCATTCTCTTTCTGTGTATCCCAAACCTATGTATCGAGGTCTCTACACAACCTCCAATGGCTAAGTTATGCCTTGGTCATGAATGCCAAGTCCTCCTCCTTTGTACCCCATCTTGGTAAGTAGTCTCATGCGAGTTCCTATAATGGGGATCTCCACATTTCCAACAGAAATAATAGCATATGAAGATGAAACTGAAGAATGATCATAAAGGTTTACCTCATGTGTCGATTTTGAAACAGGTGAAGAGGGCTTCTATGAGCCTTCGGTATGTTTCACTTCCTTTAAGGCTTTTGTCGCGACTTGTAGCTGAAGTTGCAATTGTTGTTTCTCCTTCTTCTCTTCTTGTAGAAGGGTCTTTAATGCATCATGATCTGTTCGAAGACTTCTATCATTGCGCTCCAATTCTTCCAATGACTCTGTCGTGGCTCGAAATTGAAGCTGCAATCGCTACTTCTCCTCCTTCTCTTCCTGTAGGAGTGTCTTCAATTCCTCATGATCTTCTTGAAGACTTTCATTGTTGCACTTCAATTCTTCTAATGCCCCTGTCGTGGCTTGCAATTGAAGCTGAAATCATTGATTGTCCTCCTTCTCCTCTTGTATAAGTGTTTTCAACTCAGCGTTATCTACTGCTTGTTTCTCATAAGCGTCATACAATATGTTCACCCTTTTAGACATCCTGAGCATGGCCTCGTACATGTCTTTGAAATCCTCCATTGTTACACATTCAATGGTTCACACTTGCGGTTTACATTAGCAAGAAGACCGCTCTGATACCCCTTTATCTGGGTAAATTTCTGATACCCTTTTAACCCAGACCTTTTGCTTCGTTTGATGTGTTATAATTTCATTTTATCAAAGCATTAATGAACACACATGAAAATATAATTAAGAGGAAAAAATGTGAATGATCACACAACAAAATGCAAGCCGTTTAATAACAGAGTTCCTCCAGTGTGGACCATATCTCTGGGCATCAGTGTCTCGATGGTGTTGGCCACTTCATTTAGTTTTGTAACTTGTGATGATGTACATAGATGTTGTTTACTTGTCATATAAGGAAAATCCCTCAACATGAGTGGCAAAGTCTCTCCACGAGACGTTCCACTATAAGGAACTCTCACTCATCACAAACCTCCTATCAGCATGACAACTTCACACATGGTGACAAAGAATATCCTGCCCTCAACGCAAGAAAGGGATCCCACAATATAAATTACCATCCATGATAAATACATACCACATCAAATACACATAAATATTTCGCATCTGACATGAGCAGGAATCAACAACAACAAATAAACATAAAGGTTCTGCATCATACATCAAGCAGGAATCGACATGACATAAAGCATCCTACAGAAATAATCAATGAAGTACATGGCAACAACACTTCATATACCTCAACTCTAATGTTGGCTAAAGAACAGGTTGTTCAATCACTGGATCTTAATGCACCATCGCAAACGTTGCGTCGAATGGCGAGAAATCGACTATCCACATGCTGAAATCGACACCATCATTCCATTCTGGAAAATGACTGAAAAATCGAGACTTTTGTTGCAGAAAATGACACCGCCATCAAGTTTATGTCACTGAGAGGTGTAAAATCCATATAGAAATTGTCCAATTTGGATACTGGGAAAATTTGGCCCCTCTAGGAATGAGGCTCAATCATGGTTCCACGCCTTGGCTTCCATGTCCGCCCTGACCTGCCTCTACCCTGGCACATTGAGGAACTGGCTTTAAATACAACATGGTAGGTGGACTTCCCGAAGGAAGTCATTGGTGCAGTGGTTAGGACCCGAGTTTGGAGGAGAGGGGTTTGAGATCAAATCTTGCCCCTCTCTTTTTATGTCAAAATGCATTTAAGAATATTCAAAAGTGGGTGGGTAGGTTCGCTCCATGCACCATGACCCGACCTAACCCCGACACCATTCAGCGTATGTATATGGTATGAAATACATATTAAATTTGGGGTTGGCTTGTTATATGGTAACGTTGTGATGGGACTGCCACATGGAGGCGGGCCAACCCACTTGGCTGGTGCGAGTTTGATACCTACCAGTTTTGTTTATTCCACCGTGCTTTAGATGTGGCTCCGTTGGGGCATGGGTTGGGCCCACTGTAGGTGGCCCACCCACCCATAACACTGTTTACGTATTGCCGTTTAAACCAATATATAGCATATATATATAACACTGGGGGCAGAGGGTGCAACAGGGGTCATGGCCTGCCACCCAATTATAATATTCATTTTTATAATATGGCATGTCCGAGTGGGGTGGTGGGGGTGGTGTTCTGCCACCTCCATTTTCATATTTTATTTTATTTTATTTAACAATAGTCCCATATTATGAAATTCAGTTTTAAGGCTGAAGAGGAAAAATCAAATGCCACACAATTTCTCTTGGAATCTTGCCGGAGCTGGACAAAATCCGGTCAAAGGAATCTGCAAAAATGTTGCCTCCTTAACCTGTCAAGTCATCCAGTCAACCTTAGAATTTTTACCAGCTCTAACTTTCGCATACGAACTCGGTTTGACGAATCATTCGCACCACTGTGGTCAAGAAGATGAGATCTTCAACCTGAAAATGAGTTTTCCACGTTTATGCCACTTTTATTTATGAGATTTCATAAGCCTTATTTGTCCTTTGTGTTTCTCTAGAGCCACCTGGATTACCTCCACAACAACCTTGGCAGGGGAAATTTTCTTATTGTGCTGCACATAATTTTCCATCTCAGAATTTCTATTCACCAAAGCCCATACCACCAAAAATGGTTCAGCCATAGCAAAAACAACTTCAGTTTCCCGCCCCACCAAATCAACCTCGTCCCACTACATTTCCTACCTAGCCAGTATCTAACCCCAATAATAAAACCATCCAATCCGCTCACAATATTGGAGCAATCACTTATCCCACTTTTCCTACCTATTTTATTTCACCACAGCCTATGCAGAAAATTTGTATTCCTTTACTACAGGAATTTCCTGTGTCACTATACGAAGTTAAACTCAGATCAGGAAAAGTCGTGACTCAACCCAGAAAAATTGAAGAGATTATAGAGGAAGAAACTCTAGACATACCTGAAGTAGAAAACACACCCGAACGAGAAAAACAAACCACTTCAAAGTCACAAGAACCTTCCTCGTCCCATATTGTCTAGCCTCCTTTTCCAGAGAGGTTGGAGATGAAAATGAAAAAACCCGAGTTCGATCTTGTGTTTGAACTGAGAAATGTATGCATTAAGATCTTGTTACTGCATGAAATTAAGGATATCTCGATTTATGCCAAAATAGTGAGGGAGAGATGTACCAATAAACTAGGAAGACAAAATAAATAACCATCCACAATTCAAGTAGGTGGGAAACTTGCATGCCTTATGTCCACCAGATTTGTTACTAAAAAATATGTAGACCATGGAATCCATGTGGTTACCACCTTTTTCAATCGGTATCCGATAAGGAACACTCTAATTTATTTAGGTGTAGCCGTCAATATGATGACAATGGATACTTTATCTCACATAGGATCCTTTGAATTACTTCCTACTCCTACCATGTTAGAATTAGAAGATAGGTCTAAAGTAAAGCCAGAGGGTGTATTGGAAGACATTGTCATTTCATTGGATTCCTGGGAGTACCTTGCAGACTTTTATGTTCTTCAACCTAAAACCAACTTGGGAGGGAATCCTTTGATCTTGGGGAGGCCTTGGTTAGCCACGGAAGATGCCTACATAGGGTGCAGGTCTGGAAACATGACCATCACTCATGGATAAGAAGCTAAGCATATCAATTTGTACCCCCTCCTAAACCCCTCTTAAGATCAAAAAATATTCTTTGGGTTGAAGAAGAGGAGCATAAATCAGAATGTATGCAACCAACTTTTACAATAGCTCAAGCCATGAACCTTAAGGAAAACTGAGGAAAATATGAATAATTTTTGTAATTCTAACCCTAATTTTTAGTCATAATATATATATCATTACTGACCTACAGAATTTTTATGAACATAGTACATCAATTGAATTACATTCAACCCTCTTGTTTTCATTCCCTACATACTCAATGAATGAATTTGGAGGTAAGGTAATTGAATTTTTTCCGGGGTCAACTTTAAACATCAATTATGCCTTAAATCCTAAACAAGAGAAACAATCAATTCAGACATTGAAAAAAATTTTGGATACATTTTCTTGGAAATATACAGACATGAGGGGAATTCACCCAATTACACGCATTCATCATATCAATATATAAGGAAATTCCATGCTAGTGAGACAACCACAAAGGAGGATGAACCACGCTTTAAGAGAAATTGTGAAAAATGAACTGCATAAATTGTTAAATGTAGGGTTCATCTATCCTATCTCAGATAGCCAGTGGGTATCTCCACTGGTTATTGTCCTTAAAAATAATGGTAAATGGTGAGTGTGTGTATATTACAGGGAATTAAAAAAATCTACATTAAAATATCACTTTCCCTTGCAATTTATAGACCAAGTACCGGATACTTTAGCAGGGCAGAAGTATTTTTCCTTCCTAGATGGGTTTAGCGGGTACAATGAAATTAGGATAGCTCTAGAGGACCAGGAGAAGAAAACATTCACATGTCCTTGGGGTACATATGAATATAAGGTACTACCATTTGATTCATGCAACTCACCAGCCACATTTCAACGGGTGGTCCTTGGTATTTTCTTTGACCTTTTGCATGATTGCATAGAGGTCTATATGGATGAATTTACAGTAATGGGTGATACTTTTGAAGAATCTTTACATAATCTTAAGAAATTTTTGCAGAGATGTATAGAAAATAATCTTTCATTGAGTAATGAATTTTTTTTATCATTATAGCTGATGGTATTGTTTTGGGTCATCATGTTTTTGCTGCAGGAATTAAAGTTGATCCAGCTAAGATCAAAGTTATTATAAAGCTACCCCCCCAAACCAATAAAAAGGTATTTCAAATTTTCCTTAGACATTCAGGTTACTACATAAGGTTTGGTGAATAGTTTACAAAGGTAGCCTCTCCATTGTAAAAATTATTGACTAAAGAATCTGAATTTCATTAGAATAATGAGCGTCAAGTTGCATTTGATGCACTCAAGGAAAATTTTTCTTCAATGCCTGTCTTGAGAGGTCCAGATCAAAAATTTACTTTTCACATTTCCACTAAAGCATCTCAATCATCCATAGGAGCGGTATTGGGCCAAAAGGAAAATATTTTAACCCATGTTATTTATTTTGTTAGTAAAAATTTAAATCCTGCAAAACTGAATTACACTGTAACTGAGAAAGAATTCCTTGTTGTAATTTATGCTATTAACAAGTTTAGATATTAAATCACTTGATACAAAGTTTTCTTACACACTAATCATTCTTCCATCCAATATCTCATGAAAAAACTAGTCACTATTGGGAAGATCACTAGGTGGGTTTTGCTACTACACGAATTTGACATCACAATATTGGACAGACCGGGAAAAGAAAATCAAACAACTGATTTCCTATCTAGGATTAACCATGCAGGTGAGGATGTTCCTATTAATGATAGATTTCTTTATGCGAATTTTTTTTCTATTTCTGTCAAAACACATTGGTTTGGAGACATGGCCACTAACTTGCTACAAGAAAGTTTCCACCTTACTTTTCATCTAATCATAAAAAGAGAATTTTTAGGAAAAGTGTTAATTACCCTTGGATTAAGGGATACCCCTATTTCACTGGATATGATTTGATTATTCGCAAGTGTCTCAGATAGGATGAGATATACGATATCTTGAGGGCTTGTCATGATGAACCCTAGGGGTGACACTTTGCAGATAAGCGAACATACTACAAGATCCTCCACTCAAGTTACTATTGGCCAAGTCTTTTCAAAGATACAAATGAGTATTTATGAAAATGTGATAGCTGCTAGAGAATAGGGCGGCCTGCTCAATAAGATGAAATTCCTTTGCAACCACTTGTCCCTCGATTTTTTAGGTCCCATCAATCCTATGTCCAAAGGTAAGAAGTATATTTGGTTTGTATTGATTATGTTATGAAGTGGGTGGAAGCAAGGGAACTACCTAGAGAAATGGAGAAAGCAGTGGTAGAATTTTTTTTTTAGATATTTTTGTAAGATTTGGGGTACCAAGGGAAATAGTTATTGATTCGGGTACTCAGTTTGTGTCAAATATTGGGAAGGGAATTGTAGAGAAATATCAGGTTATTCATTGGAAGTCCACCCCTTACCATCTAAAGGCTAATGGGTAGGTGGAATCAACAAATAAGGCATTGGAAAGAATCCTAACGAAGACAATATAGTTATATAAGAAGGAATGTTCTAATCGACTTCGTGAGGCATTGTGGGCCTACAGGATCACATGGAGGAAAACCATTAGCTTCTCTCCATATGAATTGGTGTATGGAAAACAAGTTTCACTACCAATTTAATTTCATATCAAAACTTTCAAGATGAGAGTTGATTTGGGTATAGACCTTAATGAGGCATAACAACAGAGAATACTGTAGCTCAATGAGTTGGATGAGATTAGGCAAGATTATTTTCAGCATACTGATCTGATCCAACAAAAATGGGCTAAATGGCATGACATATTCATTAAGAAAAAACAGTTCAAAGAGGGAGACTTGGCATTGTTGTTTGATTCGAAATTTGTGAATTTTAAAGGGGAATTTAACACACATTGGTTGGGCCCATATGAAATTGATTTTTTTTTTTTTTATAATGGATCTGTTCAGGTTAAAAAAATTGATGATGGGAATGTTATCTTATTGGTTAATGGACACAGACTCAAGCTATATTAGAAATGACAATTTAAGGAAGAATTTGAGGAAGAAATTTTGAAGAAGAAGGAGCTGTAAATGGTGGGAGAGGGATTCATTCCATTCACTACCTCTTCTTGATTTCCTACTGATACATTAAACTCATTTTATTCCTCCTCATTGTTAGTAAACCATGAGAGGAATGTATATTGGGTACATGTTTATTCATTTTTCTGGACCTAATGGACAAGTTACGGAAAAGGATCCCCCTTGGAGTCTTGTTTTTCAGTATTTTGGACTCTCTAAAATTTAAATCTAGCGAGCATGGAATGCCCTGGGCTTGTTAAAATCACAGGTCAGTATGTCCTTTGGGATCCTCTAAATAAGTTATTTTTTTCAGTTAATTCTTGGATTACTCATGTTGGACTAATGTGGGATCTCTTAAGGCCCTTCTTCCAACAATCTTGGCCCATTGACATCAACAAATTATATTGGTACAAGATCAAAGCCTTATGATGCCTTGAAGATTTTATACCTTAATGACAGGCTATCTCGTCAGCAACAATGCAGATTCATCATGGCTCCTTGACTACTGGATACTACAGGGGGTTCAACAACAACACATATATTCACACCTAATAGGATGCATCAGTTGTGCCTTGGTCCTCACTCGTATTAAAGGTGATAGGCCTCACGTTGGTTAACAACTGACCTTAATGGCTAGTAATCCAACGAGATCGCTGCACATTCGACACCAACACCTACATTCACATGTAGTGGAATGTATAGAAATGGGGAGGAGATGGTTTCATGTAGAAGAATTTCATGTAGAAAATTTCAGTGGTTATAGTTCCTGCAGAAAAACCACTTAATTTTTGAAGAACGAATCTCAAAGAGAAAATTATCTTAAAATAATCTGGCAAGTACTAATCATTTTCATAATTAGTTGTGACCATGAACTATACAATTGTGCATATGATGTGGTCTGAAAGTGTGTTATTATTTCAAGGCAAGTGGAGTAATCACCCAAGTAGTGGACCATTGTACGGTGAGCTTGAGCAGGTACGGTTGGCATCGGAATACTTAAGGTAAAAAGGTAATGGTAAGAAAAATTTGAATTTTCATAAGTTTGAGTCATGGCCATGCTTACAAGAGAAGTCAGCGATGAGTCGTTGTGTCATAAACTGAATTCCATTCTCGATAATTATTAATCTAACACAACCTTGGTTCTCTTTCCAACAATTGTCCCACAGAATGGATCATGATGGAAATCATGATCATGTCCTGTGTTTTTTGAAAATTTCCCTCTTAACCCCGAATATTTCCAAATTTAAACTATCATTTTCGAGTTTTTCTGTCTAATATTAGAAGCATATTGTGAACTAAATAAAATTTTCTCTCTCCCACTTGTAGGTATGTTGAGAATTTGGTCTGATGTCAGATTTGAACCTTAGGGTCCTACATTTCTAGATGTCGACCCTCGGAGTAAAGCAAGGTTGGAGAAGGTAGGATGGATACCTCTGTTCCTGAAATTTAGGGGGCATAATTCAAAGGTAACAAAGTCTTTCATACTAAATCTAAATGGTGACAGAGCGTAGGTGGGGAATGTTCAATTTAGATTGACAAAGGAGCTGGTAGATCGAGCTTTTGGCATTCCACAGGAAGGGGAGTGTTGGTTCAAGAACCAACAATTCAAGAAGGATATTTGCACACCCTTCCTCAGAAATAACATGCAAACCTAGATTGGAGTAAAGGAATCCCGCTAGATTACCTTAGAAGTAAGTACCAACATCTTTTATTTTTCCTGTAGAAATACATAATCTGTGAAGGTCATTTTGGGCTAGCATTTTTGTTTCATATTCGTCTCCAGGGCCACTTTCGAGAGAGGTTATTTAATTTTCCCTATTATTTGAGAATGTCCCTGTTGAAAATGTCTAGTTCTTCTAAGGAAAGGGCAACACACATAGAGGATAACCTCTATCATCATGGCCTGATCAAAATTATCATGACAGAGGTGCTACATAAATAGAAGAAAACATGGGAAGAATTCTTGTCATAGAATTACTTCGTGGAGGATGAGAAGGACCCTCGTTCTTTAGAAACCAAGGAGGCAGAGCTAGCAAAAAAGACGAAAAATAAACCACGAAGCCATGGTCCATTGAGAGAGGAGGTCAGGAAACACAAAGAAGTGGTGGTGACTGGGGAAATTGTAGGGAAAAATCCCAAGTCGAAGAGTATTTCTATGCCTAGCAAATGCTTTAGAAGAAGGCATGCTGCAAAGCTAGTGATAGAGGAAAATGAAAAGGAAGGGGTACCACCAATTAAAACTAATAAAAAGAGTGAGAGGCCCTAAGACCTATCAAAAGGGAAAGGGAAGGTTGAAGTAGCTGAGTTTATCAACAAAAGAGAATGGTAGGTCACGTCTTTCCAAGACCCTCTGCTATAGGAAAGTGGGAATAAGACAATTGAAGAATGCCAAGGTTAGGAAGAACCAAGTTTACCCTAGTCCTCTCAAGGACAACATGAGGGGGAGGGAACTTCCCAGAAAAAACAGTCTCGAAAGGAAATAGATGAGATTATCACTGAGCTCACTGTGTCTGAATGGGCTCTTCAAAAGGAAAATGAGACCCTGAAGGAAATAGCCTATGTATGTAGAGGGAGTTTGATGAGTGGCATAAGAAGGCATGTTGGGTTATGAAGAGTAAACATAACCAAATCGACCACCTGCATTAAAAATAATGAAGAATATCAAGGTCAAGTTCAAGTAGAGTCTAGCAAGGCCCAATTAGATCACTTGGATGTAGTAGCTGTAGCATAGGGAAAATATTGAAATTTTCTTTCTAAAGTTGCAACATTTTTTCTTGCATAAGGGACATTAAAGAAGCTAGGTGTGGGGGAGATGTTAAGTCGCAATTTTTCTCAATTTTGATAGCATTCTAAGGCCTTGATTTCCCCCCTTTTGAACTCTTTTTTACTCCTAATTACTCATATTTTTCCATATTACCTATGTTTTGAACAAAAGGGTGTTGTGCGCTAAAGGTATGCAAATTATCTTTAAAAGTATCATTTTATCTTGTTATTAAGTATTTATTGAGGCTAAGTGTTTCTTATTCGAATTATTTACAAATGTTAAGTTCAACTGATTGAATCTCATGCAAAGTAATCAATTTTCCAAGCAAATCCATGATTTCCTGTAGACAACCTGTGATCGCTCATTTCCTGTAGACACTCTGCGATTTCCTATAGATGTGTATTTCCAACAACCGCCCAAATTTCTTGCAGAAGTACACCATAAGTATTGGAAGTTGAGTATGTTCCATTTAGTCTCAAGTAAAACGAGAACATGGGCTTTATTAGGAAATCCACCTACAGAGATGATTTTCTATTCGTTTCCTTAAAGCTTCCATCAAAACTGCCCAGATCTTGAGTCCTTTTCTCGATGATTGTATTGGGGAAAGGCTCCAACAATGTAATGAAATCAGTTCGGTCCATGCTTTAAGTCATTGATCAAACTCAACAGAGATATTTTGGTCATCATGTTTATTTATTATAAGTAAACAGTTGCAATAGTAGTTTTCTTAATATCAAGCAGGGTTATGCTTGTGTATTTGTATAAATATTGTTATGTTTCATTTGCAAGGGGTTTGGACATATGAGACTTGTATATCACTATAATAATTTTCCAGATTAATACAAAGTTATATGTTATGTTGATTTTGTTGTGTAATTATTTTTAACAATGAAGGGGTTGTGAGTAAGGGAGGCCCCCCTTTGCTCACAACTCCATTGGTTACAATTTCTGTTTCGTTGATTATTTTTATGCATTAACAGAATTATTTGCACAACTATTGTTTCTCTTTTCTAAATTATAGCAGCACATGTGTAATGGTTTAATGGTGAAGTTTCTTTGATAAATGTGTTTGGAATCATTTGATCAAGTTGTGGTTTATGTTATGGAATGTTAAGTTGATTTTTATGGTTGTTTGCTTGGTCCTTTATCTTTTCTGATCAACATCAATAATATTAGGAGCTATAGAGGGATGATTAAATATAATTCATAGCCTTTTCTACCAAGTGTTGATAAGGAAAAGAGACATTAGAGTTGTGTGTGTGTGTGTGTGATTAGTTTAATTAGAAAAACACTAAAAGTATTAGCCTGCATATATATTGCGCAACATCTCACAAGCTTACCTACCCCTTGTTGATGATTTATGTTTGCCAAATTATAAGTTTATAATTTTCCTCAACGACATATTTGGTGAATATTTATTTCCCTTCTCATAGTCGTTTCTAACCATTTTTCAATATTGAGCTAACTCACCTGAGCAAAAGCTTGTCATATTTTACATTATACCTACACGTTATTTGATTTTGAATGTGATGATTTCTGAATTATCTTATGTCAAGGTGAAATGGAGGAGAAGGATTGGTGTCATTCATAAATTTCATAATTAATATTAAGTTACTCGAATAGAATGTTTGATACAAAAAAAAAAAGTAAACAAAAACATAATTCTACATGTGCATTTTTGTACTTAATTAAGACAAGAGAGTCAACCCCACAAAATTTTCTTTGAAATTTTATTATATGTTCATTAAAATGGTTGGAAATTCCCACACCAGGGTGGGTATATCTAAAAAAAAAAAAAAAAAAAAAAAAAAAAAAAAAAAAAAAAAAAAAAAAACAATGAAATATAGGTAGAGCTTGTGCAAAGCCATATGAAAGTTCATATGATCTTTAAGGATGTCAAAATTGGATTACCAATATGAATAATGCAACCAAATTCAATAAAATAAAATAAAAGGCTAGAAGTTCGAGTGATAAATCATCAAAAGTCTCCTAACTTTAATTACAATAAGATAAAGAGCTAAAACATTTAAATGTTACTCATGAAAAACCAATGAACGGTTTCAGACTCTGCTAATTGTTTGATTGGTTGTTCCTTAATTTTAGGATAAAATTACTAGTTTGGAAAAAATCTCATAGGTATTCATGTGATGATTCAATAGAATTCCTAATAATCATCAAAATTCTCCTAATTTTAATTACAATAAGATAAAGAGCTAAAACATTTCAATGTTACTCATGAAAAACCAATGAACGGTTTCAGACTCTGCTAATTGTTTGATTGGTTGTTCCTTACTTTTAGGATAAAATTAATACTTTGGAAAAAATCTCATAGGTATTCATGTGATGATTCAAAAAAATAAAACTAAGCAGAAAGCAAATCGAAATATAGATTGGTCTCTAGCACAAGTTGCTATTTTTGATGAGTTGTTAAAAAATTGCTCTGATACCAAATAAGATGATGGACTCAATAACTTACTTGAATAACTGAAATTTTGTAGAGCTTCCTCACACCAGTGCTAGAAGACCTCAAAATAACTCTAATAATTAGCAAGAAGTGTTACAGATCTATGAAGAAAGGAGTTAGAGTAAAACTAAGCAGAAAGCAAATCGAAATACAGACTGGTCTCTAGCACAAGTTGCTATTTTTGATGAGTTGTTAAAAAATTGCTCTGAAAATCCTCAAGCATTCTAGAGTATAGAGAGTCCCCAACAAGAGATCATCACTCTTCATGACAATGGGGTCAAAGGAAAACTTATACCCTGTACTCCAAGTGATGAAAAGGAAATTAGAAATCAGATCGAAGAGCTTCTGAATCTTCAATTGATTGAACCAAGTAATTCTCATTATTCATGCTCTGCCTTCCTGGTAAGAAATCATTCTGAAATAGTAAGAGGTAAAGCCAGAATGGTGATCAATTATAAACCACTGAATTCCATCAGCAAGAGCTTTAATTATCCTTTACCTCGCCAGGAAACGATTATGCAGAAGATTCAGTATAGTAAGATCTTTAGTAAATTTGACATGAAATCTGGTTATTACCAGATACAGATTAGAGAATAAGATCGACATAAGACTGCTTTCACTTGTCCCACAGGATTCTTTCAGTGGAAAGTTGTTCCTTTTGGTGTGAATAATGCGCCCGCTTTCTTTCAAAGGTGCATGGATTTTATTTTTGGTAAATATGATTTTATTGTTGTATATATTGATGATATATTAATTCATAGTCAAAATCTTGAAGACGATATGAAGCATTTACAGATTTTTCTCGAAGAAGTCAGAAAGCACGGTATAGTTATTTCTGAAAAGAAAATGCTTCTCTTTCAAGATAGTATAGAGTTTTGGGGAATTCATGTGATTAATGGAAAAATTCAGATGCAGCCGCATGTCCTCACAAATCTCTCCGAGTTCCCCGATGAGCTTACAGATACAAAGATGATCCAGAGATTTCTAGGCGTGCTCAATTATGTTCACAAATACATCCCTAGACTCTCTGAGAAGACTGCTCCAATTCGCCAGCATTTGAATTCTGGCTGGTCACCATAAGCTACAGAAGCGGTCCGATTACTAAAAGATGAATGCAAAAATTTGCCTAAACTCAAGCCTCCAGGTAATGGATTTTTAATCCTTCAGACTCATGCCTCTGATTCTTTTTGGGTAGCAATTATTTTTTAAAGAAATGAGGATACAGTAGAAGAAATTTTATGTGCATATGCATCAGGCAAGTTCTTGCCTCACCAAAAGAATTATTTCACAGCTAAAAAAGAGACTCTTGCCATTTTTAATGGCATTCAAAAGTTCGAGCTATATCTAGCCCCTGCTAAATTTTTTATCAGAACAGATTCTATGAATTTTAAATATTTCTTATCAGCCAAGATTTCAAAGCAACTAGCAAGAGGAAGATTATTGGCATGGCATATATGGTTCCAGATGTATGAATTTGATGTAGAATGGGTTCCTGGTATTTCTAATTATTTAGTAGATTCCTTGACCAAATACATGAACAAAGCTCACACCCATCAAAGAACTAGTCTATTCATTCTTCCAGGTAAATCAGTTAAATATGATAATTTTGAAACCTTTGTCAAAAGATTTCAGATTCTTGAACTGGTTCTTAATGATATAGTTGGAGAAATAAAAAATATTGTTGGGTTGAGAATAAAAATAAACCAATGGATACAAAGATGTCAAGCATGGAAGACCAAAAATGTAGGTGTCTTACTGGGTCTGGATGAGGAATTGGTAAATGTATATCCTCTACCTAACATGAAAGTAAAACTCTACTTCAAAACGCTTGATGATTATTGGTCAAGACAATATACTGATGACATGATCAAAGTATTGACAAATTTGAATTATTATCAGATTATTGGTGGTGTAGATTTTTCTTTTGCTATTTACACCTCTGCTAAAATGTTGGACTTAGATGATATCAATATGAATGAGAAGGTTGAAAGATTTTTAAAATATTTAAGAATTCCAGATCTCTTTGAAGAACTTGAAGCAACATTTCTTCAAAGAAATGATGAGAATTTTGTAAGTACAGATTCATTTCCCCAGTATGAATTGTTTGAACCTTTTGCTGATTGGGAAATCAAAGATGGTTGTTGCAGAAAGAAGCCTCAAGTAAGAGCCTCTCAATGTGTGGAAAGAACACTGTAGTTTTTAAGAACTTTTTCAGCACCATGGGATTATCAGAGCATAGAATTTAGAAATCCCATAGTTCCAAATCCTTTTGCTCAGATTTATGGTCCAGAAAGGATTGATGAATCTGTGTTGGCAAATAATGCTAAAGAAGTGAAGAAGATTTCTCTATGGCTCAAAGAATTTTATAAACTTAAATTACCTGCGAAACTGTCCATGATTAGAACTTTAGAAGGATTGCAGGAAAGGAAGAAAGTAATCAAATTATTGAAATCAAAATTCATTGATTACTATTAATGTCATGAATGGAAATTGGACTGATGATGCACTTTGCCTAATAAGTCTCTTACTGTCTACCAAGGTATGTTCATCCATGATCTTTGAATTAGGTTGGCAGCAGAAAGAAGATGTTAATCATAACTGTAAGCTTTGGGTTCAGTGTGCTATCGAACATTCTGTCAGCATGTTCCAAATTTTTAAATGGGAATTGTTAGATGGAGTAGAAATGCCAGTTCAATCACTGCCAGATTTCCGTAAAAGCAAGAAAGATTCCTTTCTTGACATAGAGATAGACCCTATGGCATATGTTAAGAGGTGGAAGAAATCAGATGATAAATATCTCTTTCCACAAAAGAATCTCTATGTGACGACAGATACCATCAAATTTGACATAGGACAATCTTCACGGCCTTTACGAAAAGGCGAATCTTCTACAGTCTCCACTAAAGGAAAAGCAGCTACAGAGAAAGGAAAAGAGAAAGTATCTGATGAAAAAGCAACCATATTTGTAGATTTGTACCAAGATGCTCAAGAGCAACAGGACCATGCATGGGAATCAGAATATTTGGAATGGTTAAATCAATCTTGGGCTAATCAAAAACTCCATTCATCTTCATTCGAAATCATTGAAAATGACCATGATGATGATTTTGATAGTGACCGAGAACCAAAAGGTCCTTGGTAGTGCGCCTTTAATTTTCTTTAATTATTGTACTCGAGAATATTGAGCAGACACCGTCTGGGCCAGTAATGCCCGACAAGGACCCTCAATACTTCTCATATGCATATATAAGTGTGTGTGTGTGTGTGTTTAGTTGTCGTATTATTGTGTGCTTGAGTGTGCATTTGAGTGTTTGTGTGAAAGAGTGTTTGTATTCATGCTCTAAGAGATCAGAGACGATAAGGCTCTACTCTGAAGCATAATTTGGTATGTAACAATTTATTTGAATTAATACTAAAGCCTGCTGGGTCGCCTGTCTGAGGACAGTTCATTCCAAGATCACTGTAAGTTGGGATTGTAAAGCGAGTTGAAGACCGGAGGAGTCGTGTGTGTGTCCTCGTATTTCCCGTGGTGGTGTGAGGAAGCTCTGCAAAATTTGAGTTATTCAAGTAAGTTATTGAGTCCATCATCTTATTTGGTATCGGAGCCCTGTCTTTGATTCTGTTATGGCTAATTTGTTACGCTCTTTCTCATCCATCGATCGTAAAATCATTAATGAAGTTTCTTCTTGCTCTATTGAGTCTGAAGATCCAAATGAACCTCATGAGTCTGTAGAAAATCCTGAAACTTGGAATCCGCCGTCGCTTCATGCGACTGATGTCTATAAACTTCCTTTGTCTTATGTTTTTAAGAAAAAATATTTTCTGAAAGAAGTAGAGATTACTATTAAAATTTCTTGTCCATCTGTCCAAATAGTCGCTCTGAATCTATTTTCAGATGATGAGATTAAGAAATTCAGGCAGTATGCTAAAGATAAAAAAAATAACTATCTTCATTTTGGTGGTATTCGTATTGGTCTTGCACCTCTCTTTTGTCATGGTTTAAACACTCCTTGTATAGCAGAATTCTTTGATACCAGACACCAGAATTATGACCATGCCCGAATAGGAACTATTATGGGTAATCTATCCACAAGCTGTCAATATGGCACTATCTTTTCTGATTATTTTATAAGCCTGATTGATGTCCATATTAAAGACTGTTGGAAATTAATGACAGGAGTTCAAGGGGTCCAAATGGCAGAAGACAGTGATTATCTCTCTGTATTAGTACAAACATCCTTCTAGTTGACTAATACTACTCATCCTCAGTTAAAACAACTTGTCTTGAAGGACTGTGTTACTATTGGTCTCTCTAATGCCCAGGTTGAAGGTGTTCTTTATGACCCTACTGAATCACCCCAGATTTGGTATTTTCAATACAAGTCTATTGCTGATGATAGAAAGCCAGAGTCTAAACTAAAATGCATTGTTATTTCTGATGGTAGAGTAAAGCTTATTCCTCCTAAGCCAGATATTCCTAGACCTCTTGTCAAACCGTGTCGATATGTTGTTCCTGTATCTACTACGGAAGCCTCTTCCTCAAGAATAGATGATATGCCTCCTATTGATGAAGTGTTTCAATCTGAACCTGTTTTAGACTCCACTGAATTGTACATACCAGAGTCTAAACCATTTCTTACTGTAAATAAAATGCATCGTATTTCTCATGTTCCTTTTGCTCTTGTTGAAGAATGGCAATATGCCAATCGTCGTTTTGTAAAAGGTGGGAAGTGGCCTTCGAAGAAAAAATTTTGCACCACCTCATCTATGTCTAAACAGCCAACCGCTCGAGATGACTGTGCTCCCTTGATAAAACATAATGGCACCAACCCTAATGAGTTAGATCAGACCTACCAGTTAGGTAATTATCTTACTACTTGGTGTGCTCATGCCGAGGATGTTCTAGATGATCTTGGCTCTCAGACTGAGCTCATCCTTCAAAACCTTAAGCTTCTCCATGATTGTTATAGCATCATTTTTCACCTTCATATGATTTACGATTGCTTTTATGGCTTTGGGCACCCATTCCTACAGACTTGAACAAAATTCACTAAAAAACAGTGTTAAAATTCTCATACGCGGTTATGCCTAGAATTTTCTGCGTGTATACGCGAGTCCATATGTACTTTTCCGCGTATGCCATTAAAATCATTAAAAATATATATAAAAAATCCCTATTTTCAAGCTGGGTTGATGGTTACTCTGGTAGTTCAACCACCCCAGCACGTGGCCAACTGTTTCCAACTAATTGAAACTACTTTGAGGGAGTATAAAAGCCCCTCATGTGCATGGCCTAAGGGAGAGAGAAATTTTACAGACATTATACTCTGTTGGAATCCCAATTCAAGTCTGAATCCCCGTGCCTCCTGCAATTTCCTAGATTTATAACAGGAAACCCTTGTTTCCTGGAGATGTTCATCCATTTATATGCCATCTCGAGTGCACAAGTCTAGAAAGGATCTTAGCGAGGCAAGGGCGGGATGAATCCGGACGACGGCCTGCTCGAAGATCGTGGAAGGATTCAGGTGATCTCTCCACTCTTTACTTTTGTACATGCTGTTTGTAATAATGAAGAACCATCTTGTTCCCGAACCTACGTGTTGATATCTATTTGTATATGTGAAAAGATTATCATTTAAACATTTATTATGGTTTATATAATGTTTCACATGGATTACACTAACGTTCAGAAGAAGTATATGCTGTACAACTAGGTTTCCGTGCACATTCTTTCTTGTTTTCCAGGTTGAAGGAGGAAGAAGGGTTGTTGGGGGTTTCGACCCCGCAGGATCTACATCGAACGTAGGACTACGGGTGAGTTCTGCTATCATTGTTATCTAGTTTTTTTCATTCAAGTATGGTTGTGTGTGAGTCCTTCTGAATAGCATGCCTTGATATGTGGAGGTTTCGACCCAACAAACCTCTAGGGTGATTTTCCCCGAAACAGAACTGGCGACTCTGCTGGGGAGCACATTTTTGTGATTCCCCTGTTGGGTGGTTTCAGCTGTTTGATAGGTTTCCAATAGTTTTAACTTTTATTTCCAGTCCAGTTAACTCTTTCTCAGTCAGACTGAAGTCCTGGTTCCTTATCCAGGCTTGATCTTTTTTTATTTTCATTATTTACCTTTGTATATGCGGGTTTTTCTGCACACAGACACATATACACACATTTTTGGTTAATTTTGAAATTTTAGGTTTCTTGGCTTTTTGGTCTTGTCTGCCTGTGGAGGCCTATTCCTACAGTGTCTTTGTATCCTCTGGATTGTGTAGAAAGTGGTCTTTGGTCTTTTCTCTATCTTGTTTGGTTGAAAACTAGCTTATTTGGAAAATCTTGTTTATTGTGCTTGCATTTCTAGGTCGAGTACCAAGATCTCTTTCTAGGGATTCTTGGTTGTTCTTCTTCATTAGAACAGAGAGCTTCTGCTCATTTACTCTTTCCTACCTTTGTGTCTTGCTTTGCACTTCGATTTTTGCCCATTTCTTGGTTGGTTTTCTTGAGTTCAGTTGACTAGGTCTTGTTGCAATTTTTGAAGAGTCTTTCTTGGTTCTTTGAAGTTTTTGTTTGCTGCAAGGTTGTACTATTCTTCTAGGCTGAGTGTTTGAGTTTCTTGTCTTCTTTTGCTCATATAAATCTTGCTACTAGCTAGCCCTATAAGGTTTAGAGCATTTTTGAAGTTTTTGCTGGAAATTCAGAGTTGTTTGGCTTGGGATTTGATAGTTTTTCTTGGTCTTTTCGAGCTCTTTCCTTTTTATAAAACTCAAAAGCTCAAAAAACATTTTGTTTTGTCATTTGCTTTTGTTTTGAATTTTTGTTTTTGTTATATCTGTTGAAGCTTTGTTGAGGTTTCTTGCTTTTGGCTTTTGACTTGATTTTGGAAAGGAATTGTTATTGGTTTCTTCCTCTTGTTTCAAGCGTTTTTGGTGTCTTTATATTAAGAGTTCCTGATTTTGGGAACTAGCTTTCTGGACAACCAAAAAGAGATAAAACTGAAGGATCTTTGGGAAATTTCTCTCTGCTTTAGTAGATTTTGCATCTTATAATTTGCATGCTCTTAGTGATTTGCATCAGGTGCACTTAAGCATTTAGTCATTTTCATAGTTTTTGTGAGTGTGAAGTTTGTTATCTGGAAAGAAAAATAAAATTTTTAGTCTCGTAGAACCTGTGTAGAAGTTGCTTTTCATCGAAAGACAATAACTGCATTTGCATGTAGTTTGGTTTTTATTAATTTCTTTTCTGCGTCAAAACACCACAAGTTTCATTTCCGTATCCCTTTGACTTAACATAACGACCAATTAAAATAAGCGATATAATTTAAAAGCAACTAGCAAGTTTTTTAAGTGTCATACACCAACTAGCTAGGTTATAGGGCCTTGGATTAGGTGAGTGGAGAGTTAACTCTCCAAGGCCGCTCAAACAAAACATAGAAGTTGATTAATTGAGCGAAATCCAACTCCATTAGGTGGACCGGGAAAGCTCTCCTCCAGAGAGTCAAGCACGAGGGGAAGTGAAGGCTGAGAAGAGAGATACCCCCTCTCTGATTTGCTGAATCTGACCTCAAGACCGTTCCCCCTGGCTTTTGATATGGACTGGTGCCCATAGTTGCCACTCCTAGGTTCCACATAGGTGACTGCGGGGGGGAATACCCGTGGTACCTGAGGCAGACGTCGTATCACTTTCAGCAGTACTTCTGGGGGGTGCCCTTGCGAAGCTTGGGTGCTTGAGCCGGCAAAGGTTGTCATTAGGAGGTCGGCGTAACTGTTTCTGATACCTTCGCTAGTTGTTCTGGGCCGTAATTATCCCAGACTGCTTTCGGGAGGTCCTATATTTCGCTTTCCTGTATTTTGGTGTCCGGTCCTCATCACCCGGAGCAGAAATACTTGAAGGCTGTTTGCTTGATTGTATCTCAGGGATTTTTCTTATAGTGAGTGCTCTTTGCTCCTAGCTTGCTTAGCTTTATATTTTTTGAGTCTAATTAAAATTTGTTAAAGTGGCTGATCAAGCGCCTCGTTGATCGAGGAGAATCTGGGGGTTATCTCCCGAGAGTCCAGAGCCTTCTTCGAGAAGGCGTAGGAGTGATTTAGCAGGTGGTTACCACCCTGTGACGTCTGACGCAGTGGAGAGAGATCCTCCACAAGGGTCTGAAGGTTTCGTAGCTGATTTTGGTGTTGGTTCCGAGAGGAGCGTTCCGCTCACCTCGCGAGTTTTATTTCCGCAGGAAGAAGAAGTTCAAATAGAGGAAGTACCTGAACCATCAGTGTCACTTCCATCTCCTCTTCCTCCTGATTATCCGTTCATTGTTGAATACATCGGACCTGAGTCAGAGAGACCGGAAGATCCTCCGTATTATACATACCTTTCGATGGCCACGACTGGGAACGCGACTTCTGCTGTGAGTGCTGCAGGCATTCAGACTCCTGCTTCTGTTGAAGGAGGGGGCACTATTGCTATATCTTCGATTGCTTCTAGTGCTGCTATGTTTGGCTCTGGTTTCACCCAAGCACATGCTTCCCAATCTGGTCCCTTCTGTTTTGGAATGCCCACTAGTGGGATTCCTTCTTTTTCCTTTTCCACTGCTACAGCTGGATCTACACCCATGTCTTCCATGGCTAGTGGATCAGCTTCTTTTCAAGGGTTCCCCTTTGGAACTAGGCACATTCCTAGTTCCAATCCTTCTTTAGGGTCCTTTCCGTTTACTTCTCAGACCCAGAGTTTCAACCCTTGGTCTGGAGGTCAGAATTCGACTACTTTTACAGGTTGGAACCCTGTATTCACTACAGCGGGGGCAGGGAATCAGTTTTACGTTGGTCACCAAGGGAATGCTTCTTTCCCTTCGTCGAGTGCTTATCAGACCTTTTCCCCTCTTTCTAATGCCTGGAACCCCTATCAGGGGCTTTCCTCTTCATTTAATACTTTAGGAGGGGGAACTGGTCCGGTCTTTGGTAACTCTGCGTTGGGAGGAGGTTCTTCTCCTTTTTCTATGAGTTCTTTTTGGCAACCTGGTGCCTCATCAAATCCAGGGTATTCTTTTTAGAATGTTGGGAATTCATCCTATCAAGGATGGAATCCTCAGGCTCCGCCTCGTTTACCTTTTCTGGCAACGTTAAACTTGCCAGATCTGTCGAAATTGACTAATGATCCGATCCGTTATAGTCCGGGGTGGCCTCCGGTTCCCACCAAACTTCCTTCAGACATTCCAAAGTTTGAAGGAAAGAATGGCGAGGATCCAGCTGATCACATCACCACCTTCCATTTATGGTGTTCTTCGAACTCCCTGATCGATGATTCGATTAGGTTGAGATTGTTTCAACGCACCCTAACTGGAAACGCTGCCAAATGGTATATTGAGCTAACTGGGGGCAGTTTTTCTACATTTGGAGAACTGGCTGTTACATTTCTAAACCATTTCCAGTTGCCAGTCCGTTATGATGCCGGGACTGAACTCCTAGCTAATTTTAAACAGGACGACGCAACCCACATTTCTGACCATATTCAGGAATGGAGGAGAAGGAAGAGGCTTATTAAAGCTCATATTCCAGGAGAATTCCTTTTGGAATGGTTTTTGAAATCTTTGCAGTCAGATATTTTGAAAGATGTATCCCTCTCCGGGGTATTTTCCGAGGAGCAAGCCATTTTTAGGGCCCAGCAGTTGGAACTAATATATTCTCAGTCTGGGGTCCTTCATAAGTATTTTCCCAATGCTCCTAGCTCCAAATTAGATTTATCCAAAACTAAGCCTGTTCCTCATGGTGACGGACTAATTGGATCAATCAATAGTGGTGTAGCCAGCCTGCTTACTCAATTGCAACAATTGTCTTTACAATTTGCTCCTTCTCGTCAGGATGTGCCTGCTGAGTCATCGCCTTCCCAATCTTTGTCAATAAATGTTGTCCAAACTTCCGATCCCAAAGGAAATCAACAATCCAAAGGGAAGAAGAAGGGACGAAATAATAAGAAAAAGGGCAAGAATGGGAAGGGTAATGCGAATAAAACCAACGATCATATTGGTGAGGGGCCAAAGGATAAAAAGAAAGTGAAGTTTCCATGCAAGCTGTGTGCTGGAGACCATCTTACGCACCTTTGCCCTAAAATTCAGGATGCGCAACGCTGGTTAGCTCAGTAGGGTTCTTCTAGTTCCCAGGCTGTCTTAACAAACCCTTTTCCCCAAGGGCAGCAACTAGTTGTTGGCATGAACCAAAATCCTGGGGCTTCCTCTGGGGGCACCCAGGAAGAGGAAATTACATCGAACATATTCATGATGATTGCTCACGTGGATGTCGCTATGAGATCCCGTGATTATGGCGGAGAAGAGTCTTCGAAAGCTAAGGATGCTCCTGATGCTACTGAGCCGCTTCAATAGCATGCCGCTTCAATGGTGTGACAATACATGCCAGGGACTATCAAGGAAACAAAAAGGAGAAACAAGTTAAAATACAAGGAAATGAACACATCATAGGGTTAATAAGTCATCAATTTACATTTTCCAAGAGGGGCATGCTATGCACACCAACACTAGGTGGAAATGGGTGTCAAGTGCCAAGTGTTATTGCATTTTAAGTGCCAAATCATCCTCTGTTACCTCTCTTCTACTTTCCAATAACTGATCTCAAATAAATTTAATATTAAACCATGCCAAAGTATACTGAGGCATCTTAATTAATTCTATACATGATAATGATAATGGCCTCTTTAGGACTACTTGTCTCATCGCCCCCTTGATAAAATGAGATCCTTCTCACTTGATGTTATTTCCTTCATCCTAAGGACTCCTGAAATAGTTTTTCCTAGACCGCTTAGGAACCCTCTAGAACTTACGGGTTTTATCCACTTAGACCTTAGGAAATATTAATTTTCCTTTTTAATTTTCGTTTATATTTTAAACCCCATCTTGGGTCCAAAATCCCTTTTCTTTTCTTCTATTCCCACAAAGCCTTTTCTGACTAGACTCACACAAATCCATCTCACTAGGCTTGTGGAGTACCTCCCAAGCTACAAAATTCAACAATATAGTCTAGTTGTAGTAACTATAACTTGGTCAAGCTCTTGTAGTCAAGCGAGGGCTTGGTTGGGTTCCTAAGTTGAAAATTAAGTAAGGGTAGTTGTGAGGGTATGATAACTAGGGAGGGTCAGGGCATGCAAAGGAATGAAAAGGCATGCTAACACATGTCAGACAATGTCAATGCATGATGAACTAGAGTGTTAGGGAGTTTTGGGGCATATCAAGGGATAACTAAGTCAAAATGCATGGAAAGGAACAAATAGGAGTGCGTGCAAGGGAGTGTTAGCGAATTCAAATGTGCTAAGGAAGAAGTGTGCTAGGAGAAGTTAAGAATAGGATTTATAGGAGGCAAGCCTACGATTGTTATAAGGGGCTCGACATAGGAGTTTTAGACAAAGGGAGAGCACTTTGTGCTAGGCACAACATTGTTTTTCATTTAGTTTTTTTTTTTTAATATGAGATGTGGCATACTTTGGCTACATGCTCATGTTTTAAACTATTCTAGATAATTACATATTGTGCATTTTTGTGTATAAGTTTTGGGGCACCCAACTTATGTCAGATTATATCTTGTGTGCCTTGTGAATCTTGTGGTTCTTGCAAACTCTCAGTAAATGTTCTATTGTTTATATGAACTGAACATACATGTGAAATATTGCCTATGTAAGCTATGTTGCTTAGTTGTTTTATGGCCATGGCTAGATCATGTGATCCTTGTCTTGGTAAATAGTTAAGTGGGACAAGTTGAGATTGGACATGAGTGGCATAATATGAGTTATAGGCAGTTCTTAGGTGAACAAGGCATAATCTACTTGTAGTAGGTCAATTGGTCAAGTTGTTGCGGTTGAAGCAGGCCAATGTTTTCACATGAAATGTAGTAGCCAAGGACTTGATTGGGTTCCCAAGTCATGAAAAAATGTAAAGGCTAGATGTGAGGATATGAGTGCCAAGGCATGCTAGGGAATGCTAAGATGTGCCAAATAGTGTGAAGGCATGTCAAACATGATAATATGTGCCAAGTGATAAGGCATGCCAAGATGTGCAAGGGTGTGTCAATGCGTGCCAGGGAGTACTCTCAAGGCAAAAAAATGGAGAAAAAAGTTAAAATACAAGGAAATGAACACATAAGAGGGTTAATTAGTCATCAATTTACCTTTTCTAAGAGGGGCATGCTAGGCACACCAACACTAGGCACCAATAGGTGCCAAGTGAAAAGTCTTAGTGCATTCTAAGTGCTAAGTCTTCCTTTGTTACTTCTCATCTACTTTCCAAAAATTGATCTCAAATAAATTTAATATTAAACCATGCAAAACCATACCAAGGCATCTCAATGTGTTCCATACATGCTAAGACTTTCCAAGCACCAACACGTGTCAAGTGCCAATATGTGTCAGGGACTGTTATGCATGCTATGAAGTGGAATGGCACATTGAAGAGTGCTAATGCTTGTTTAGGAGTGTTAAGGAGTAACAAGACAAAACATTAAGGGAGAACTAAGTCAAAATTCATGGAATGAATATGAGGAACGTGTGCCATGGACTAGTGTTAATGAGTGCTAGCTGTCATGCCAAGGAGGGAGTGACAAGGTATGATAAGAATTGGTAAGGGATACTAGGGAATATCAAGGCATGTAAAGAAGAGCCAAAGTGTGCTAGGGAGTTCTAGGGTGTGCTAATTATTTGTTCCAAATAGTGCCAAGATATGCCAATACATGCCATGTGCTAAGGATGTGGAGGGTGCTAGGGTATGTCAATATGTGTCAAGAAGTGTCAAGGCAACAAAAGGAAGAACCAAGCTAAAATTTAAGGAAATGAACACATAAGAGGGTTAATAATTCAAGACTTTATATTTTTCGAAAGGGGCATGCCAGTCACACTAATAATAGGTCCCAGTACATGCCAAGTGGCATTGTGTGCCAAGTGATAATGTATGTCAATGCATTCAACCAAGGTGTTCCAGGGAATTCTAGGGACTACATGCATGCCAAAACATGCTAGGAGAGTTCCATGTTGTGCTAGAACATGCCACCATGTGCTTGGGCGTCATTTTCATGACAATATGTTCTAGGTACAAAGATGTTACAAGACATGTGAGGTGCTAAGAAATTTTAGTGTGTGACAAAGCATTAATTGAAGGTGTGCCCGGATTGTTGAGGAGTGTTAGGTCTTTCTCATTAATAGAATTGTCAGAGCTTGATTATGCATTAAATAATATATTTCCTACACACACTAGTGGAACTTTATCTAAAGGTAATTTGATATATAATAAACTTAATAGATATGATTCATGTGTTGAATCATAGGAAAACTCTATTCGACTAGTGATTACTTGAGGGAAATGATACACACTAATTACTTATTAAAAAATTGACTGATTCTAACCACTATAGCCTTGGAAATATCATAAAAAATACTCCACAATAATGGCCTTGAATCGTTATCTTTTGAAAAAAAATATATTAACAGGCATATAACGTCATAAAAAACTCATTGGAATGATTAATGATGACGAACATTTTTTTACCGTCACCAAAAGTAACACAAAGAGCATTGGGGAGGGTCATTAAAATTTTGTCACTAAAAGTGTCACCAAAGAGAGAATTAGTGATGGGCCTTTAACGACCCTCACGAAAAGTGTCATTGAAAATGGCTTTGGTGACGAACCTTATGTTGAACCCTTAGTAAAACTGAGAGAGGGGGGGGGGGGGGTGTTGAATCAGTTTAACACATACATGGAATTTTAAAACTTTTGCCTTAAAAACTTATTTACACCTTCATTTCATGATCAACTTAATGTGTGAGCAATCTTAATTTGTGAGTAGCAAGTATCAAGAATATTTGTTAATGTAACAACAGTCTTAATATGTGAGCAACAAGTATTAAGCAGGTTAGATAAAACACATCAACACATAGAAATCATGCACAGAGACACCAGATATAAGTGGAAACCCATAAAGGGAGAAAACCACATCTTATTATTGTTGTGATACAAAGGCAAGCTCCAACTCCCTCTCACCACTGACTTTCTGTAGGCACCAACCTACAGGAGGCTCCTACCTCAATTCTGCAAGCTACAACTTGCAAGGAAGCTCCAAATCCCATCAATTTTCTGTAGGCACCAACCTACAGGAGGCTCCAAACTCAGTCAGCTTCAACTGACATCTATCAAGCTACAACTTGATAGGGAAGCTCCAACTTCCTTACTCTTTCAAAAGAAAAACACTTGCTGATTTACCTTGGATATCAGCTCTATTCTGTACCTTCTCTTCTGTTATTCATCAATCCTCATATCAGCTCCACATCATCTCTACTCAGCCCCTTCTTCTTCTCTGCCTCATTTCTTCATTTCTGCATTCTCTAAATTTTCACTGCGTCTCGTTCTGCTCCTCCTTCTTTATCTTCTTTGCCTCAATATTCCAAACTCTGCATTCTCTCTTCGCACTCTCTCTAACCTCTTGCAGCTTTCTTATTTTCTTCAACTCTCTTCAATTCTGCTGCACACTCTCTTCTTCTCTCACTCTGTTTTCGTCAACCTTCTCCCCTTGGATATTACCCTGTTTTATACAAAATAGCTTCATGGATGTTTGTATTCCACTGGGAATTCGAAATGGACAGCCATGTCTCTTTGTCTTCCGCCTTCTTATCTCTTTTCAGCTCACTCAGAAAAATGTAACTGTAGGTGCTTATTTTAATATTATAGTGGGATATTTGCTCTCTTCCGGAGACAGAGAGTATGGTTCATTAGTCTTCTGAGGGGAACAATAAATTCACACAAACCAATCCTACAAGGTTCTTCAACACAGAATTTCCACACACTCACTCGAATTTCCAAACCCTGCTTATTGGACTTGGCTCAATTACATAGGATCATTCATCAAGAACTCATGTGTTCACACAGGATTTAACTCGTCAACTGCCTTTGTTCTCCTTCTAACAACTTTTCTAGCTATTGTGAATTTCAGATGGTCTTCTTCCTCCATAGATCTCTGTTAGAGGAACTTCCTTTCCCTTACTGACCTCATAGCTATTATCATTCCAAGGAGATCTTCTTAGACTACTTTCATGGGGTCTATATATGAACTTCTCTCCCCCTGGGATGTTGCTTCATACTTGTCACTGTTTGGATATTTGTTTTGTTTTCTAGAGTAGCTCCCCCTGAGACTATGCTGGATTCATTATGTTATTGAGATGATAGGCTCCCCTTTTTTCTTTTCTTTCCATACTCTATTGGGGTTCATCATAATGTTTGTACTCCCTTTTGATTCATAGTTTTGTTTAATTGGATTGGACTTCATCATCTGTCTGGAGTTCTTTAATATATATGGTAGTTTACAGTCCTTTTCTTTTTGACCAAGTTTGAGGCATACATAACATCTTATTTTGTCAAAGCACATTTGAGGTGATGTATCATGCTTTGTTCCCCTTCTTGAATACATTTTACAATCAACAATTTTATGTCCAAAATTATTGCATGCATAACAATAGCCATGGAAATGATTTGTGTACCTGGTGGAAGATTGTCCTTTCCATTTTCTTGCTTGAGGGATTCTTCTCTTTTGCTGCATCCTTTGCTGGTTGGAATGGATTTGTTTTATCTTACAACATGTTGCAGTATGTCCTTGTTTGTGGCAGGTAAAACATGTGATATTTTTCATAGGAGGAAAGAACCTCCTTTGACATCTTCCAAATTTATTCAATTCATCTTTAGGAGCATGTGAGCCTTTAGAAGCTGATTGTTTCACCCTCTCATTCTCTATTTTTTCATGTTGCTGCTTGACTCTGTTTGTTTCCTTACAAATCTTGTTCTTGTAAGCTTCTTCTTCTGTGGGAATTTGCTGAGCTGCTTCACTGTCTTTTATAGCTTTCACGAAAATGACATTCTTGTTATCTTCAACCTTAGACTTACTGGTTTCACATTCATATCCTATCCCAGTATTTATGAGAGGTGACCTTTGTGCATTTAAAATCTGGTCCAACTGTCCAGAGCCTTTCATTAGAGGTGTATTCATTAATAGTTCTCTTTGGGCTTTTTCTAATTTGTTTCTAAGGCACACTACTTCTTCTTTCAAATTTTCACATTCAAGACTTTTCTCTCTCATTTGTTCCAGCAAAGTGTACTCTACTTTCTTTGCTTCTTCAAGCTGTGTCTTCAGGCCAATAATTTCTTTCCTATCTTCATATTCTCTCTCATCACATATTTGCACCACTGTCTTAAGGTCTTTGTTTTCATTTTTCAATTTTTCTATTTCAGTCAAAGCAGTGTCAAGTTTGGATTTTTCTTCAGCTGTAATTTCTTCATGGTTCTTATCTCCATTCACACTAGCAGGTACTTCATTTGATTGAATATTTTCCTGTTGACATGAATTTTTCTTCTTCTTGATTATCTTATCCTTATTTTCAGTGCAGTCCTTCGTGTTTACTCCATGCATGAAGTGCAATCTATCCCATATTTCTTTTGCAGAGGTTAAATCCATTATCAACTCAAGGTCCTCGTTATGGAGATTGTTATATATCACACATTTTGCCTTGGCATTCCTCTGTTTTTCTTTCACCGTGGGTGAGTCTTTGCAGTAACCATCAGACACAAGCTTCCATACCTCAGGTTCATAGGCCATTAAACTTGTTTTAACGTTATCTCTCCATTCAGGAAAGTTTGTTGTATTTAACACAGGTGCATTTTGATAGTTCATGACTCAACCAGATCTCCTTCAAGCTACTAAGCTTACACCAAAGGAACTTGCTCTGATACCAATTGTTGAACCCTTAGTTAAACTGAGAGGGGGGGGGGGGTGAATCAGTTTAACACATACATGGACTTTTAAAACTTTTCCCTTAAAAACTTATTTACACCTTCATTTCATGATCAACTTAATATGTGAGAAATCTTAATTTGTGAGCAGCAAGTATCAAGTAGATTTGTTAATGTAACAGCAGTCTTAATATGTGAGCAACAAGTATTAAGCAGGTTAGATAAACCACATCAACACGTAGAAATCATGCACAGAGACACCAGATATAAGTGGAAACCCATAAAGGGAGAAAACCACATCTTATTATTGTTGTGATGCAAAGGCAAGCTCCAACTCCCTCTCACCACTGATTTTATGTAGGCACCAACCTATAGGAGGCTCCTACCTCAATTCTGCAAGCTGCAACTTGAAAGGAAGCTCCAACTCCCATCAATTTTCTACAGGCACCAACCTATAGGAGGGTCCAACCTCAGTCAGCTACAACTAACATCTATCAAGCTACAACTTGATAGGGAAGCTCCAACTTCCTTACTCTTTCAAAAGAAAAACACTTGCTAATTTACCTTGGATATCAGCTCTATTTCGTACCTTCTCTTCTATTACTCATCAGTCCTCATATCAGCTCCACATCATCTCTACTCAGCCCCTCCTTCTTCTCTGCCTCACTTCTTCATTTCTGCATTGTCTAACTTTTCACTGTGTCTCGTTCTGCTCCTCCTTCTTTATCTTCTCTGCCTCAATATTCCAAACTCTGCATTCACTCTTCTAACTCTATCTAACCTCTTGCAGCTTTCTTATTTTCTTCAACTCTCTTCAATTCTACTGCACACTCTCTTCTTCTCTCACTCTGTTTTCGTCAACCTTCTCCCCTTGGATATTACCCTGTTTTATACAAAATAGCTTCATGGATGTTTGTATTCCACTGGGAATTCGAAATGGACAGCCATGTCTCTTTGCCTCCCACCTTCTTATCTCTTTTCAACTCACTCAGAAAAATGTAACTGTAGGTGCTTATTTTAATATTACAGTGGGATATTTGCTCTCTTCCGGAGACTTGCCAATGCATCACAAACAATATAAACCAATTAAAATATTACATTTAATTACAATGAGAGCTCCAGCTCACTCATACAGCATTTTGGATCGCTGCGCATTTGTCTTTTCTTTGACTGCGTTGGTCCCTTTCTCTCCTCTATATGCCTTTCTGTTTATGGCTGCTGCGTAACTCCTGAATTTATGAGCTGCATTTTTATTTATATGTTTATATTAGTGCTTTATATATATATGAAACTCCTGATTGTAATTCTGGACAAATTCCAACGCTTTGTACGTAGCAAGTGTCTTGTTGATGTGGCGAGTTCCGCAAGTGGAACATACATTCATCATAATTGTTTTATATTAATAATCGCCCTCCCATTAAGCCGAGGCATATATATAACCCACGGACCACGCGACACATCGCAACAATGTTATATATATATATATATAGATGAAAACTCCCCTTATATATATAATCCAACTTCAGCTCTTGGCATAAGTTTAACATACAAACTGCCCTTTTAGGTATGACTTAAATCAATTCTTGGCGTATATAATAAAACCTGTTTAAACATATAAAAACTCCTTTCGGGCCCACCTGACACGTTTTTCAATGTGATATGCTTCTCCTCCAGCGATTTCCGATTCCGATTGATCACAATCGCAAACTTCTATTTGCATGTTCTGCTGCTTTGTTTAACTTCGATGCGATTGACCTGATGCGATGCGATTAATCGCAATCGCAAATTATATGTTTATATATGTTTTCGACACATATCAATTACGGTTCATAAACCCGTCGGGTCCGGACTTCCATTCACAATCGCAAACTTTTTGTTGCATGTTCCAATGCCCTGCTTAAATCCGATGCGATTGGTCACTGTTTAATAAGATTTGCCGATGCGATTAGAACTGGAACTCAAGCTATATATGAGTTGTAGTTTATATACCCATCGGGTCTGGACTTCCAATCGCAATCGCAACTCTTATATTCTCTGATGCGATCATCACTGTTCACCAGAACTCACGGTATGTATGAATTGTAGTTTTTATACCCATCGGGTCCGGACTTCCAATCGCAATCGCAACTCTTATATTAACCTGTTCCGATGCCCTTATAATCTCCAATGCGATTGGGAAGGGTCCCAACTTATATTACTTCGTTTCTTTGGATCGCACGCTACATATGGCTACACACACACACACACACACACACACACACACACATATATATATGTTTTGGTCCTTTGAATATATGATGCGCTGCACATATATGTAATGTGCTACATATACTCCAGCGTGGGTGGCGATTCCCGGAATGAGATTTATATATATATTTTGCTGCTTGGGTTATACGATTCCCGAAATAATGTTTATGTATCCTCCGACTGGGTAATGATTCTCGGAATTTACTGCTTTGCCTCTGCCTCTGCCTCTCTGTTCACTATTTCATCTCTTCCTCTGTATTTTCTATCTCCGCCTCTCTTTTTACTGCCCTGTCTCTGTTATTCGCTATGCCTCTGCTCATTATTAGTTTCTTCGACCACTTCATGGTTTCCTTGCCATCTAAGTAATGCTCCAACTCATCCCCAAGCAATTCAATTACCTTCATTTGGTACTGATCCTGTCCATCATCAAATTCGGACATCACAATGTCCAACTGACTCAGCCTTTGGCCTCTAATTAAACACAATTAATTTTGGATTGAACTTTCTTTCACACATATTAAGTATGTACTGTATTAAACTTCAGGCCCTTCCAATCTTCACTGTATTAATCTTCAGATCTGCTATTAAATGGCCCTCTTATAATGTCCTCACTACTCTACAGCACCGCCTCATCTGTCTCCTTCTGCCTTTGTTCCTTCTATGTTGCCTTTCTACCTCTGTAACACAGTAATTTGTCACCGTCCCTACCATTCCCCATCCCGCATATTGGAGGGCCCATTATGTGACCTATGAGCAATGTCATGCCTTGAAACCACTATCATTGCATTCCTCTAAATACCACTATCATTGCATTCCTCTAATATGAGCTTCGATTGCCCTGAAGACATCTCCTTGCAAAAAACCATAAAAACATCCCTTTTTTCATTGGCGCGGGCAACCAGTTCATCACTCGCGCCAATGGGGAAAATCCTACAAAGAGGCCGTGCCAACTGGCGCTCTTTCCAAGAGTCGCAGTCGCGCCAGCCAATTTAAGGAGTGTTTTTTAAAATAAGATGGCGGAAGTTTCGTTTTAACAGACTTAGAAACCATTGTCTATCTTGAGTTGGGAGGTTTGGCTTCGAGAGTTCCATGAAAGGGAAGCGGTTTGCCACCTCTCATGGAAGCTTCCTTGAAGATAAGGCGAATCCCACAATTATAGGGATCCCAACTCCCCTTCCTCCATCTATAAAAGCTAGCTTGTTGTCGTTGCAAGCTAGTCTTGAAGTGCCTAAGCTTTGAATCCCCAAGTTCTCAAATTCCCAAGAGCCTTTATGCTGCAAGAGCCCTCATTTTTCCCTTAAGGCCAAACTCGAGCAAGGAGACTATCATCGAGAGACTCTAAGAGAGGCTTGTCCCATCCCTGGCAGGCTTTGCGAGACGTGTACGACTGGAGACCCCTCCGAAGGAGACCTCAGCGTCAGAACATTGGTTGTACTCTCTTTCGATTGCTTATTAATGAATGAATACTAGTTATGGTTCCACTCTGTTTTTCACTTATGATAATGATGGGTTATATCCTTTCTGACTGATATATAGTTGCGTATTCTGGATTTTATGCTTGTATTTGTGTTGTTTCTTGCATGTGCAGGTGTCCATTCGCGGAGATCGTTGGGATCGTGATCTGTCGAGGATGAGGAACGGGAACGATGTCTCTTCTACGAATCATAGCACTGGACTCCAGGTAGGCCTCCATCGTTGTTTTGTTTATTCGCAATTAGGAACTTGGACTGTAGCATTTGATGATTATTGCTAGACCCGTGCTGGGCTAGTAGGGATCACCTCTGTCCGCAGAGGGGATTTACCTCCTCAACAATTTGGCGACTCTGCTGGGGATCGTCTAGTTTTAATTGTCTCGTTTTGATTGTTTCGTGGTTCCTTGCTTGGTTGGCTTTCTGGGCTGGGTTCTTTTGCTATTTTTTGCTTCTTGGTTTTCTTGGATATCATTGATATGTTTCTGGAGTAGTTATTTTTTATTTTTGGCTGAGGAACTCGGCTAGCGCGCTTTTTAGCTTGACAATCACACCAATTGGTGCATTTTGCTTTTGTATTGCCCACGCCAATTGCTTTCTGGCGCCAGTTACAACCTCACAGTCGTGCCACTCCTGTAAGGCATTAGGGTTTGCTCAGTTTTGAGCTCTCTGGGTCTGATCAGTGTATTTCTTTTTGGTTTTTCAGCTACCTGAGTGTGTTGGATTCCTCTTTGACTGGAAATTTGCCTTCGTCCTTTGGTTGTTTGCTTTTCTCCATCGGTTTCACGTTTTAAGCCCTAGGGCATCTAGTGGCTTTGTGTATCAAGCCCTCCTTAGGAGTTTTGGTGTTTTGTTAGTCCAGTCAATTCTCTGATTGCTCCTCCGCATTCTCTTAGTGGTTGTTCACCATTTCGTTGCGATTTTTGGGTGATTACTCTTCTCTTCATTCAAACTTCGTTTGGTCTTGCTTTGGACCTAGATTACACGGTCCATTGGAACCTTTGAGACTTTTTCTTGGTTTTGAGAGACTTTGGTCGATTTGAGATCTGATTGTTTGTGTCATTGAGTGAAATTTGTTTGTTTTTTACTCTCTTAATATCGTTTCTCAAATTGTTTCTCTTTTGTTTTCAGTTTGTTTAGTGCATCTAGCCATCAAACATTGAAAATTTAAAAAAAAAAATAATCTCTTTTGCTTTTGGTTGATTAGTGCAAATTGAAATCTTTTTGATTTTACTAGTAATTAGTGATTTGAATGAAAAGTTTTTGATTTCATTAGTTGCATTAGAGTTATCATTGATTGTCTTCCGATCATTTTGTTTGTGTAAAAACTCTCAACTCTTCTGTAGCTAGTTTTCATCGACCGAAATGATGTACTGTGGCATGTAGCTTTGCATTTAGGAGTTTTTGAGACCACACATTCGTTAGGGCCTGAAAACTGAAATGTAATTGAAGATCAACCTTAAAATCTACTCAATTTACACTAAGGCAGCATTGAAATCTAACGAAACACATTTAGAGGTCTAGGCTAGAGACGTGTTTCGGCGTCTTTAAACCTAGTAGATGTCATTCGCCTTTTGGCTTTAGACAACGCTAGTACAGACTTGTGCTCCCCGTACCGTCGCGTATATAAAGGGAGACCCCTCTAGGTTCCAATCCTTTATCCATAGGAATCCGAGTCTGCCGCCCTATACTCGTGATACACCGAACACAGCATTCGGGGAGATTGTCTGCATGTACGGAAAGTCCTTGGTTGATTTCTCTTTCATTATTGAAACCAAGGTGTATATTGCAGTTCACGATTATTTGGTACACCCTTTTGCCTAGTATTTTTAAGCAGTCATTTGATCGTATCTAACTCTCTAAATTTGAAAGGATCACCAAGCGCTTGTCCTTTCACGCTTGTGTAAAATCTGAAAGATATAGAGTCATCTTTTCGACTGTTTCTCGACTCTTGAAACATGAAATGGTGAAGTTTCTTATTTTTCAATGTGGTAAAAATTAATCACCCATGATTACAAGCCCTCTTAGATTTTGCTTGTTGACCATTTGATCGTGTGTCTTGACTCTTTTTCAGCCCATGTGTGGTTTTGAGTCTTGATGGCAACTTTTTCAGAGTTTACCAACCAAGGAATCCCCTCAGAAGGGAACCCTGGTCATTTTCCTCCTTTTGGGAATGTTGGTGCTCCTTACATGGTGACGTTGTCCCTTCCTGGGTTAACTGTTGGGTTGCCTGTTTGGTTGTTTTCAACCTCTGTGGTCCCAAATATCTCCACTATTTTTCAATCAGTTCCTCCACCTGAACACATTATGTTGATTCCAAGGTGGACCTCTCCCCTTCTTCGCCTGTTTCTGCGTCCTCATCTTCTACTTCGCCTGGTGAAAGCCTGGATTCGAGTAACCAGGTGGTTAAGAAGAAGAAGAAGAAGAAAAAGGAGAAGAAGTCTGATAAGCGAGAGGCTAAAAGTGCATCCACTGTTTCTGAAATATCTCCTCTTGATAAACCTTCCAACCCTCCACGGAAAGTCAAGTTCCCTTGCATGTTGTGCACGAGAGACCATCTTCTTCGAGACTGCCCTGGCATCCCCAAGGTGCTCGAAACGTAGTCCGTGACCATCCGGGTGCCTTGTTCAAGGCCGGCCGGCCCGGTTGGGGCACGTCTTCAGCGGTGCTGGTAAGACTCCTAAGAAGCAGGGTAAGATCACCAATCCCTGTAAGTTGTGTAAAGGGCACCATGCCATTCACCTTTGTCCTTATATGGATGAAGCCAAGCGAGTTTTGGACAACCCGACCGGTTCTACACCACGCCTTCCACCTGGTTATAATCGGCTTTCTTTAAGTCCTCCGCCAGCTGATCTTATGATTGGTCAAGAGTCATCCTTGGTCGATCCCACTCCCTCGGAAATTCAGATTCAGGAATCCATTCCCGACCAACCATTGGTCGTAGGATCGATTAAAGCCTGACACGGTCCCCGTGCACTGGGTCTTCTTGTGATGGATCTCACACATATCCTTGATTTCTTCAGATTCTTCAGACTGGGAGAAAGATTCTCCCGTCCCTGTACTTCAAGAAGTTGCTCCTCCGCCTCCCAAGATGGAGGCTACGGAGGATATTCCTCCCGCCTTCGAGATGGAGGTCATGGAGGAGGCTTCTACTTCCGTAACATCAGGGGAAGAATTTCTCGGTTCGATGGTAGCCCCTCCGAGTAGTCTAGTCGCCTCCTTTGATTGGAGTCGATTTGCAGGATTCCGCCTTCCGTCTTACGTGCCTTTCGAGATCACAGTATAGGCTCTTGGTCTGGTCGTACCCAGCACCATTATAGATGAAGGTGCCTCTGTTAGTATTCTATCCTCAACTACCTGGCAAGCTTTCGGTTCGCCGCCGCTTGCGCCTGTTACGCAGAATCTGTTGACTTTTAACAGAAGGACGAGTCAACCGTTGGGGATCCTTCCAAGGTTACCGGTTACTTTGGGAGGTAAAACCGTCCATATGGACGTGATGGTCATTCCAGGCCCCTTGGATTTCAATCTGCTCCTGGGGCGCGATTACACCTATGCCATGGGAGCGCTTGTCTCCTCCCTTTTTCGTGTGGCCTGTTTTCCGCATGAAGGACGGATCGTGACCATTGACCACCTTTCGTTCTTTGGTCCTAATGTGGCAACCGGTCCACCATCACCCCCTCCGGGTTTTTATCCACCCGTTGTATCTTCTCCACTGCAGGTCAACTATGTGTCTACCTACCCTGTACCCACACTCAGTGATGACACTGTCGTGCATAGTGTACTGGGGGCATTGGGCCCTGACTTCCAGGATGTTTTCCTTCCACCGGGGGTAGAACTCTTGGAAGCACCGCCTTCTTGTTCATTTTGATGTAAGTCGGTTAGATCACAGTTTCCTCCCTGTGTCAAGCTCTTTAAAAAATGAAATCAGGTTTTCGGAGCATAGTTCCTCCACTTGTGTCGAGCTCCTAAAAACAATGAAACAAGTTGTTTGAGGATAGTTCTTTTAAGTGTGTCAACCTCATTAAAATAATGAAACACGAGCATGTTCAATTCGACTTTTTGTTTTGAACCTTCACTCCATTTTCAATGGACTGAAGCTTGGGGGGCATGCACCTCGAATTGAGACATCATGCTGGGGGGCATGCCCGTCTTCCTCATTTCAAGCATAGTTTGCATATGTGTGTGTTCATGTGTGCTTTTAAGCTTGCATAAAAATGAAATGTGTGAGTAGATACATTGTGTGAATACATTTCGCATTGGGTCGTTTGTTATGTAACTGATACATTAGATTACATTTGTATTTGCATGACATATAGAAAACATTATCACATGTAAAAGATCCATCCAAAATAGTCATATGTATATATATATATATATGTGTGTGTGTGTGTGTGTGTGTGTGTGTCAAAATGTTTGCACAGTGTGCGTCACATAAGATAAAAAATATACATGTTCGTCTTATTACATCCGGAGACGACACGTCTCTCAAAAAATATGTGTGGTAAAAGCCCTAAAAGATCTAATCCGCATGGTGCTCATGATAACATGTAACTACACGCACTAAGCATCTCAGAAGTCGGTGGAGTCAACTAGGCACTCCCACCGTATGTCACTGGTATGCCATCGGTACATCTGCCAGCCGGGCATAGTCCGGGATCCCTCGGGCGATACCCTTGAGATTCTAGACCAAATCCTCCCCTCTTGTACCCTCCGCCTGAGGATCAGGGGTGAGAAGAGTCCTCCGCGCGATTGGAGACATACCGGATGGTCTCTCTGGGCCCACATCTGCATACATATAAAATGTGTCAGGACGAATGTGTATTAACAAAAAAAATTATAAAACGAAAAAATCAAAAAATGAGGTCATACCCAACTCCTCGTCCCAATCATCTCCTTCTGGCAGTGGGAGATCTGGGTCTCCGGTGAAATCGGTTCCTGCATATGGCCAGTCCTCCACTACGATCAACTGGCGCCGCAACCACCCAAAAAAATCCAGCCTCCACGACATCTGTTGGCCTCCTCCAACTCTGGGAATTAGTGCTGCCCAGCGAGCCATTCTTGGCTCTCGTGGAATCGGCTCAGCTACGATGGCCCCTTGGCCTTGGAAGATTGGTAATTATTCCAGAATAAACGATACCAGGATGGAACCGTAGCCGAACTGTTTCAATTTGGCTTGCTTGCATTTCGTAAGCTGTCTCTTCATGTTTATTGTTACTGCTGTAGCCCAGTCAAACAAAATTGGAGTCATGCACTCTGAGGCCAGTAGGAGTTGGGCCTTCGTGGCCTCGTGCGGTGCCTGCAACCCTGCAGCCCGCGTGATGGTATGTAGAACTACCCTCAGGGCTAGATTGGGGATGGTATGGATATCCACCTTTTTACTCCCTGATCCCATTTGTGCCATTGGGCACACTCGTGCCATCACTTCTTCCATCTTCTCACCGGATGGTCTGCTCCCAGTCAAGATGGGCACTGGACCTCTGCGAGATAGTCCGGTTATAAAATACACATCAGAAACCTCCAGCTCTAACACCTGGTCTTGTAACTTGAACACTTGTTCCTGTTCATCCCATATACTGATCAGATACTAGAAGAGCTCAGGCTGGGCTCGTAAACAGGGTGTTAGGAAGAACTTTTTTAACCCGTAGTTTCTGAGGGCATTTATGCAAGCCTCATTTTCTGTGGCCTGTTCGTCCTCTTCCCCATGCTCTCTTTCTTTCCACTCAATCACCATTTTTCTTGATTTCCTACATTCACATGGTCACAAACCCTTAATTAGGTCTCTGTTGGGCTTCAAATTCCATTCAAATTGATTAAAGTTTCGAATTTTTAGGCGGAAATTTGGGTTTGGCCGCTGGCACAGCTATTTTGTGAACAGTTGCGCCAGGTGGCGCAAGCCCTTTGCATATAAAAGTCTATTGGCGCGGGTCCATGCCCGATACCCGTGCCAATGAGCGAGCCCTAAAAATTTTAAAAAGTTTCTACAGAAGTCTGATGTATGAGGGAAAACTATTAAAAATGGATTGAAATGAAGTATAGGGAAGCACATCTTACCTGTAAAAGACGAGAATCTGAATGGTAAACCAGATCTGTCACAATCACCGTCAGAAGTTTGCACACCAAATGGACCACTGCTGCTTTTCACCAAGGTAAATAGTAAGAGTAATTTTGTTTTTTTACCATTTTGACATATTTATAACTTTTCGATCCAAATTAAGTTTTAAAAGTTATTTTTCTCAAATATTTTAATATATTATGTTGAAAATGGGTTTTACACTTGCTTGGTATGTGCAGCAATAGGTTTTACGCGACTTGCACGGTGAAACGAGTTGTATTTTATACTTTTTCGGACTCGGTAAATACACGAAAAAGTCACTTTGGAGTCATCTTTCAGCTCTTTTCTGACTCTCTAAACATGAAAAGATTGTCGAGGCCCTTGTCGTTTCGATCTCGTTAAAATGGACACGAATCGACATTCACCCAGTATAAGTTTAACCCTTTTTCGGGCTGGGATGGATTGATTACGAAAAAGGAATACCCTAGCCTATCGCGACTAGGAGGTTTTCCCGGATATTGTTTTCTACCTTTTCGGATCTGGGGAACTATTTACGAAAAGGGACCTCTGGAGTTTTCTTTTCGCTGCCATTTCAAACTCTCTAAACATGAAAAGACGCCGAGTTCTTCCTTTGTCAGACTCGTTAAACCCTGATGACATTGGATTTCGTCGAAATGACGTTCTCCGAGTTTCTCCTTCCTAGGACTCGTTAAATGCACTAGGATGGATTCGCCCGAAGGGCTGACTTATATCACAAGCATATGCTATCCCCTTCAAGCTTGTTATCAAAAATAATTGGGGTACTCGCCAGAAATGGTGGGGGAAAAATGGAACCATCATCATTGTCGTGTCGGCAGTATGTCGCTCTTGAACATGGCACTTGTCTGCATTCGTGTCGGGTTGGGGACATCTCATCTCGTTTTTTCACTTGCTTCCGTGGGTTTGGGTAATCCTTTTTGACCTCTCCTCTGCTCATTGCCTCGTCACCATGACCTCTGATCCGTTGATGTCAAATACTGCCAAAACCACTATTTGTGCCATTATATGTTCAAGAGAAGTTGACCTCTGCAAATATCAACCTTCCTCTGATTCTCATATGATCCTGATTCACAACAAAAACATCATGTTCCTCTGTCTCATGTCGATGATGTGGGAAACATTATGGCCCACCTTCGATCAAGGTCACTTCTTGTCGACTTCAGCTCATTATCCAGGAAGCTGATCTAGAGACTCCCTTATGGTACCTTGGAGCCTGCATGCCTCAATGGCAGGTTCGTCGCATTCGACGTGAGGTTTTCATCATTGACCTCCGATTGAGTGATTCTACGGGTGTTCGACGCCAGCTCATTGATTCACATGCCGTAGATTGTACCTGTAGTACCTTGAGGGCCATCGTCATTATTGGTGGTTCCTCTCATGTCTGTTAACAGCTCTTATCATTGGCTGGTAATCAGACGATGTTCTTGCATGTTCGACTTCAGCTCACACATTCGCATGCTTGAACTTGTACTTTGTTTGAGTCGAGATGGAGCGCAAGACCCTGAATTGTGTTTTTTGTAATCCAGGTTGCGATATTGTGGATTATTATGATTATTTACATGACTTATTCGCAGGATGGCTGCGACCATACCTGAGTCTATTTATCGATCCTCACTGGATGGCTGCGACCATACCTTGGATCTGGATTATTGTATACTCTATTTTGGGTGGCTGTGTCCATACCACATATACTTCATGTACTTGAGATATCAGTTGTATTTCTCCACGCAGGTTTTCCGACGGTGGAGCTTTAGTTGGACACGTTCTCGTAAAGAATTTCACCCCTCTCTCTCTCTCGGGCCTCATGGTTTAGGGGGCATCTGTTACACAGTAATTTGTCACCGTCCCTACCATTCCCCATTCCGCACATTGGAGGGCCCATTATGTGACCTATGAGCAATGTCATGCCTTGAAACCACTATCATTGCATTCCTATAAATATGAACTTCAATTGCCCTGAAGACATCTCCTTGCAAAAAACCATAAAAACATCCCTTTTTTCATTGGCGCGGGCAGCCAGTTCATCACTCGCGCCAATGGGGAAAATCATACAAAGAGGCCGCGCCAACTGGCGCTCTGTCCCAGAATCACAGTCGCGCCAGCCAATTTAAGGAGTGTTTTTTAAAATAAGATGGCAGAAGTTTCGTTTTAACAGACTCAGAAACCATTGTCTATCTTGAGTTGGGAGGTTTGGCTCCGGGAGTTCCATGAAAGGGAAGTGGTTTGCCATCTCTCATGGAAGCTTCCTTGAAGATAGGGCCAATCCCACAATTATAGGGATCCCAACTCCCCTTCCTCCATGTATAAAAGCTAGCTCGTTGCCATTGCAAGCTACTCTTGAAGTGCCTAAGCTTTGAATCTCCAAGTTATCAAATTCCCAAGAGCCTTTATGCTGCAAGAGCTCTCATTTTTCCCTTAAGGCCAAACTCGAGCAAGGAGACTATCGTCGAGAGACTCTAAGAGAGGCTTGTCCCATCCCTGGCAGGCTTTGCGAGACGTGTACAACTGGAGACCCCTTCGAAGGAGACCTCAGCGTCAGAGCATTGGTTGTACTCTCTTTCGATTGCTTATTAATGAATGACTACTGGTTATGGTTCCACTCTGTTTTTCACTTATGATAATGATGGGTTATATCCTTTCTGACTGATATATAGTTGCGTATTCTAGATTTTATGCTTGTATTCGTGTTGTTTCTTGCATGTGCAGGTGTCCATTCGCGGAGATTGTGGGGATCGTGATCTGCCGAGGCTGAGGAACGGGAACGTTGTCTCTTCTACGAATCATAGCACTGGACTCCAGGTAGGCCTCCATCGTTGGTCTATTTATTCGCAATTAGGAACTTGTGCTGTAGCATTTGATGATTTTTGCTAGACCCATGCTGGGCTAGTAGGGATCGCCTCTGTCCGCAAAGGGGATTTACCTCCTCAACAGCCTCTCTTCTTCTTTTCTATCTCTGTTGCTCTCTTTACTGCCTCTGCTACTTGTCTTATGCTCTCTTTGTTGCCTCTGCTTCTTGTCTACTTCTTTGTTGCCTCTGCTACCTTTTTTTCTTCTATCTCTTCTTCTTTTCTAATGCTGCTCCTTGCTTCTTCAAATGGCCCTGTCTTTGCTTCTCTTTTACTACTTCTCTGCTTCTATGTTGCTCTCTTTTCCTTGTTGCTATTTCAGGCGTTCCTCCTTTGCCATCTCCTTTGCCATCAATGACAACATTTCCAACACCTTCAAGGACCATCACTATATACACTTACAGTGACGTTTTTTTAAGGATTGTCACCATATGTGACATTGGTGACAGACCCTAAAGGTCCGTCACAAGCATGATCCTCACCAATGTCCTTTTTTCTTGTAGCGCCTTAATTTATTTTAGTAATACTGACTACCCAGAAGTTTGGAAGCCTTGGGATATGGATACTTCCAATTTTTTGATAGACGTTAGGATATCGCCTTTCATTTCTAACTCTATTTCCATGCAATTTTTAAGAAAGTCAATTTGTGACTGGATTATGGGTGATATTTATTATTCTTGTGATGAGTTTATGCATTGTATAGAAAGGAACCTACAAGAGAACTGGGATGAATTATTAATTCAAATCCATGAAGATAATGAGGAAATGTTCCTTAGAGTTAGGTTTAATGGTTTTCTCTCTTATTTTTATGCTTCTGTAGTCCTTGTAGGCTCCTTATTTAGACTGATTTGCTCGCTCCTCCATCCCGTTCATCCTCCCGGTCATTTCTTTGTTGTTCGCACTGCGAGAATATTAGGTACCTATAATATTAGTTTATTCCCTTATTGTTATTATTAGTGTAGCCCCTTATTGTTATTGTTGTTCCCATTTAGTACCCATATTTTTATTATTATGCCCCATATAAGCCCACTATTGTTACTTTTGTACCCTTTCATTATCATTTTTATGTCGGCTCTAATTATATTATGACCCCTTAGACTCGTATAAATAGAAAGTAGGTTTTTTCATTTGAATCACTGAAGAATTGTTCATTTATGTAATGTAAAAGAGGTTTCCCCCTCAAAGTGGATAATTTTTAATTTTTTGATCTATCTTTTCTTCTGTTTTGTGAGTTGGTTGCACCAGGAAAGATAATAACAACAAGACCAAGTGCAACAAATTTCACTCTCACAAAGAGAAAAAAAATACAAACTAAAGGGAAACATGGATTGTTTAAAAGAAGACATATAAGATAAGATGGATGGTTTGAAGAATGAAATGGATAGTTTGAAGAATGGCATGTAAGCAAAGATCAATGGTATAGAAGAAAAACTTGAATGTTTGAAGGAGGGTTTGACAAAGTTTCTACAAGAAAATATTCCTAATGACGAAAAGGTAGTAGAGGAAACTCATGTTGAATACAAAATAAATTTTAATCATGATTTCATCGACTCTAACATTGGATTTAAAAACCACCACATTCCAAAGATCTATATGAGGAATATTGATGGCAAGGATCCTGTAACATGGATACTATAGATGGATCAATATTTTTATCGCCATAATGTGAAAAATACATAAAAGGTATGCATTGCAACTTTATATTTAGATCCCAATTAGTTTGTATGGTATCGATCGCTTTTCTCTTGTAAAAAAATTATCACTTGCTCAAAGTTTACGGAGTAAATGATAGCAAATTATGAGGATACAAAGTGAAACACCTTATTTAGCCAATTGATAAATCTCAAATAAAAGGGTTCAATGATGGAGCACATTGAGGACTTCCAAAAAATGAATATAAGGGTAAATGATATTTTAGAGGAGCATAGGATTAATGTATTCATAGGGAATTTAAAGTATAACATCCAACATGAGGTTCACCTTTGGGAACATGATTCATTAGAGAAGGCATTAAGGTTGGAAAGAAAAATTGAAACAAAAATTATGGCGACAAGGAAGCCTACCACTCACAAATATAAAGATAGAAGTTTTGCTACTCCTAGCCTTCCACAACCTACAAGGTTGACACCACAATAGTTGGAAGAAAAAAAATCGAAAGGGATTTGTTAGAGTTGTGATAAAAAATACAATAAAGGTCATAAGTGTGATGAGAAGAAATTATTTTACATAGATTGTGAACAGGAGGAATAAAAGGAACAAGAAACTTAAAAAGAAGAGGATATGCACCTAGAACCAACCATAGAGAAATAAGAAATGTATCCGACTATATATTGTAATTCATTTGCAGGAATTACCACTCCTCAGGATCCCAAGATAAAAGGACATATCAAGAATAAAAATGCAATAGTGCTGATTGATTCAGGTAGTACTCATACTTTTATTCATTGTAAGATAACCAAGGAATTGAATTGCTTCCTATATCCAACACCTGAGTGTCAAGTGATCGTTAAAAATGGAAGAACTAGAAATTTCTCTGGAAAGTGCCATAATATCAATATAACCATGTGAGAATATGTATTGAATAGTATAATGTTTTCCATTCCAATGGGTGGTGATGATGTTGTACTAGGAGTCCAATGGTTACAATCTTTGGGTATAATAGCTTTTAATTTTCAAGAAATTTTCTTGAAATTTTTTGGGAAGGAAAGGAAGTTTAATTAAGGGGTATCACAGGGAAAATAGGTAAGCTAATAAAATATAATGGCATGAAAAATATTATAAAGAAAGAACAATGGGGTGTAATTTCACAACTCTGCTCACTAGAGGCTCAAAAATTGAAATCTTCTATTTCTCAAGATCTCCAAAAAGTCTTGGACAATCATTCCAAGGTATTTGAGACTCCCAAAGGCCTCCCACCTCTTCGTGATCACAATAATGCTATTCATTTTATTCCAGGAAGTGTTCCTCCAAACATTAGGCCTTACATACGTCCCTATACCCAAAAGAGTGAAATTGAACGTGTTGTTAAAGAAACACTAGAGGACGGTATAATTCAACCTAGTAAAAGTTATTTCTCTACTCCAGTAGTATTGTTGCACAAGAAGGATGGATCATGGTGGATGTATCTAAATTATGGGGAGCTCAAAAAGCTCACTATTAAAGATAAATTTCCCATCCCCGTTATTGATGAATTATTGGATGAATTACATGGAGTAATTTAATTCACCATGTTGGATCTTCGTTCAGTGTAATATCCAAAAATGGAATAATGCATTGATACATAAACATGATATTTGAAACAAAAAAAATGTACACAAATATTTTGATCAACACAAATTTAGACATAATAGGTGAGCCATTTATTCACTGGAGATGGATTACAATTACAACAGTGTACAAATAGAGGTACTCTAGCCAAAGAAGTGGCCTAGAATGACCCTGCAAACATGCTACAATAAGAACTACGTAACTGGAGAGCTACAGGAAGAAATAATACGATGTACCTTTTGCTGATGATGTACATATATATTTTGAAAAGGGAAATGTAGATCTATGGAGCTCAGGAGCTCCGATGATGCCAAGATTCAAGATCTGGCCAATGTGATGGAAACCCAAGATAACCCAAAAAGGATTTTCCAGATCTATGAGTTTGGAAAATCACCCTCCTAAGGTTTGATCCTTTGACTGCTAGGTTATGTAGATATGAAGCCAGATCTGATCCAAATATGGATGAAATATATTATACAAACAGATCTAATATTTGAGGGCTGGTCCCTCCTTTAGATCTCCAAGCTAGAAGCTTGAGATCTTGTCTCTTCTTCCTCCTCCTCAAAAGGCAACAACTGAATATTGAAGAAACTGTGTTGTACAAGAGGGAGAGACATAATTTCTGCTAAAATGTGCTACAATAAGCTTCAGGTTGATGGAAATGATGATGGAAATGTGAGGGGATGATCCCTCACAGGATTCCTAGGTGAAATGCTAGAAACTTCCTTCCTCCTCTAGATCTGCAATGATGGCCTGCACAGTCCTTGATGGGACTGATGCTGATAGGAGGTCAATAACTCTTGGCCTAATGTTAGATCTGAAATGAGGCTCTAGGAATGTTGAGCTTGAAGCCCAAGGTGATAGGAATAATCATTCATCGGTTCTCCAGCATAAATACTGAAGACAACCTCCTCCTCCGAAACTGATCTTCATAAATTGTGTAATTCCTGAAGGTATGTGTTCTGCAGAGAGTGGAAATAGTGTGGCACCAATTCTTGATGATGAATGGAAGCTCAGAATAACCTTCCCAGAGTAGGCACACAGGTCCCCCTTGGGTAAGGGTGGGATTCACGCTTGGGAACACCCTATGCTAAACAACACTACAAACTCATATAAACAACATAAGAGTGCATGGAAATGTCACCTGGAAAATATAGATCTAAAAAATATCATCAAATCATAAACTGAAGCCTACCTCCAATGTTGCCTTCATCTCCTTTATATAGAAAGTGAGCCTTCCCAAGCCTTGGCCCACCTCGAAAATGCGTTGTTCATGTGGACATAATCCTCTATGGTTGACTGCGTTGTCTCTCCAAGTCCTCCATCATGTCTACATGAAATATGCACCCTCTCCATCATGTGTGCATTAAATGCACTACTTCCTCCATCACTTCATCATGAATGCTCTATGATCTTACATTAGATTCCCTCCATGATCTCAGTTGACTGCTTTAACCTCCATGATCTATCTCATTAATGAGACATGATATCCACTCCATTCACATTATTAGCTGCTCCACTGCCCTATTATGTATATCTATGTCTAAATAATCCACATTCACACATCAAAAGTGGATATTATTCATCTTTGAGGATTATGGGTCACTCCACCCTTTTATTTACTTACTTAATTAAGTTTATTAAGAACTCTAATATTCCAAATATCATGTGAAAATTTAGGAATATTACAGTCCTCCTCGGAAAAATGTTGCTTGTCCTCAAGCAACTGCAAAAGTATATGCAAAGCCATCTATTGCCCTTCAAATGGCATCCACATAAGGAAGGCCTCCTCCATTTGCTGCAATGTGTTATGCATGTTTGGTTCCAAAATTGTCTCCAAAGAATGGATAGAATGACCTCCAACTATATATTGAGATGTCCTTCTTTCTCCAAGAAGTACCAAGTGACAACCATAAGTTGCCCAACATCATCATCAATACATGAGATACATAATAGAAAGTGGTTCGTCCCACAAAGGAGAAGCTCCATCTCACAAAACATCTCTTCATCCCATGCTTTATGAAGTAGATTGAGCATTGACATGTCCTCATCCTTAACTCTGTTGCCCTTGTTGGACCCAAGAATCATTCCAACATTATTAAAAAGAAGAAATAGAGACATATGGGTAGACAAAGATGTCAAACCATATTCTCCCAATAGTAACCACTGGAGTAAGGCCTCTTGCTACCATCCTCCATCTCCACTATGCAAGATGGACAAGCCAAACTCCCCCAAAAGCAACCAAAGAAACAAGAGATTTTGCTACCTTCTCACCTCCTCATGTGCATCATGGAGTAAAAACATACTGATAGACATGTTGAATGTCACATCAGCCCAATGCAAGCAAACACCATCAATACACATCATGAGAGTACCATGCCAAGTTCTACACAATCCAAAACACATAGACATAGGAGATGTCATGTGATGGTCAAACCCTCTTAAGGACAACTAGAGTGAACATGCCTTCTTTTGTTGCATACTATCATTGATACACAAGGCATGAGTTAAGAAAGTATGAGCTATTGGGTGGTAACCATACTCACCCAAGAGCAGCCAATGTAGCCATGCCTCCTTCTTCATTACATGAGTCTTATTCAAGGCATGGATAAAAAAAATAGGAGCCTTTGGGTAGTAACCAAACTCACCCAAGAGCAACCAGCGTAACCAAGCTTCTTGCTGGCCCATGTCATATATCTACAAGTGGTCATGCAACCCCTTGCTTATCATCCTAAGCTACTCATCCCCATGTGGATGATGAATGGTGTTCTACATAAACATGGTATCCTCCCTTTGTAGAATACCATTCTCCTCAAATTGATGAAGAACTTTGCACTCCATGACATGTTGAAGTGCACCTCCAATGAGATATCTTAATGAGACCTTCTCATCAATGGCCCTCCAAAACCAATAAGGTTTTGGATCTACTGCAGGTAGAATTTTCTGTTTGAGCTGTGAGATGCTCATTGAGAAAGAGTCATCTTGAAAGGGGAAAATATTTCCCATCTCAAGATGTCTACCATATATCATCTTTCTCTCCATTGCTTCATGAATGAAGCTGCCATATGATTTCTCCCATAAGGAATGGGTCCTCCTCTTCTCGCTGCTGCTCATTAACAACGTTATAGATCTGCAAGGTGATACATGTGCTGTCTCAAAGCAAGGCACAATGCTGAGCTCATAACCAGTCATTGTACATAGGATCATACTCATTCCATATTCTGAAAGTATACACTTCAACTCAAAGGGTTGAATGTAGTTCATCAATGAAAAACTAGGATGGTTCTTCATCTCTTCCTTGATTAGATCAAGGGTCCTTTGTGCAGTGATATGATGCTTCTCCAAATCAGCATGTTGTTCTAACCCTTGGTCATGCATTAGCCCAGATGGAATGTCCCCATAGGTTTCAATAATAGGTACTGAAAAAATATGAGATGAAAATGGATGCATACCTTGGATCAACTGATATGTGGGAATATCATGTAGGACCACAAGAGTTCCTCCAACTGGGACACTGGTGTCTCCAACTACTAGTAAGAGTGATGGATGCTCTTCTATCAATGTGCCAGCGCTGGAATATACCTCCTCTTCCTCATGCATCTCCTGAATTATGCATGAGACTCTATATGTCAAGAGCTCAAGACTATCTTTCAAATATGTAAGTGTCTCTCCTCCAGATACAAGTACCTTTGCAACTAGTGGTAAATGTAGTGACTCCTTGTCCAGAGTGACAAGAATGACATCCTCCTTTGTTTCCTTAGAAAATGTATCTTTGTGGAGCATATTTGGTTTTATCACATCAAATTTCTTCCTCAACTTGTGAAAGAAATCTGAATACTTAGTCACCTTTGCATGCTCCATGTGACCAAACCCCCAATCATTGGCTTCACCTAGAAGATGAAGTGCTGCGATCTGAACAACCTCTTTTCATCTATAGGATGTAGCCTGAAAAATGCATCTAACTCTTTCCTCCAAGCCTTAAAAGTGCTAGTTGAGAAGATCCATCAAATGTAGGCAAATAGAATCTACTGTGCCTCTTTCTTTTATGGCTTCTATAGGATCCTCTTTCTTCTCTGATTTTGAAGAATTGTTGGAGATTTAAATTCTCCTTGAATGCTCCAGACTGTGATTTGTACTCTTCGAGATATAGACTGAGAGTCTCATGAGTCTTAGGTTCTTTTATTAATTCATATCTATACCATTCACCTTATTCAAAGAAAGTGGGAATAATAGATCTATGAGGAGATCTATGATCCTCCGATCTTCTTTGTTGCTGATAAGAAGTACTAGGACCTTCTTCATCTTGAAACCTTATTGAGGTTTTTCTTTTCTTTTCTTTCTTCATTTCATTGATCTCCTTGGAGAGATCCTTCATATTTCTCAAGAAATATGTAGAAAAGCTTAATCCCTCAATTATAGTAGATCTCTACTATATGTTTTACTTATGTTGTCAATAATGTCCACAAGCTGAGCCAAAGATCATGATCTGATACCACTGTAATATCCCAAAAAGGAGTAATGCATTGATACAAAAAAATAATATTTGAAACACAAAAAATGTACACAAATATTTTCACCAACACATATTTAGATAGAATAGGTGAGCCATTTTATTCATTGGAGATGGATTACAGTTACAACAATGTACAAATAGAGGTACTGTAGCCAAAGAAGTGGCCTAGAATAACCCTGCAAACATGCTACACTGCACTGTCCCTTTTGCTGATGATGTACATATAGCTATTGAAAAGGGAAATGCAGATCTATGGATCTCAGGAGCTCTAATGATGCCAAGATTGAAGATCTTGTCAATGTGATGGAAACCCAAGATAACCCAAAAATGATTTTCCAGATCTATGAGTTTGGAAAATCACCCTCCTAAGGTTTGATCCTTGGACTACTGGGTTATGCATATCTAAAGCCAGATCAGATCCAAAGATGGCTGAAATATATTATAAAAATAGATCTAAGCTTTGAGGGTTGATCCCTCCTTCAAATCTCCAAGCTAGAAGCTTGAGATCTTGTCTCTTCTTCCTCCTCCTCAAAAGGCCACAACTGAATATACAACTGCTGAAGAAACTTAATTGTATAAGAGGTAGAGAATCAATGCCTAATAAAATGTGTTGCAATAAGCTCCAGGCTGATGGAAATGATGATGGAAAGGTGAGGCGATTATCCCTCATAGGATTCCTAGTTGAAATGCTAGAAACTTCCTTCCTCCTCTAGATCTGCAATGATGGACTGTGCAATACTTGATGGGACTGCTACTGATAGGAGGTCAATAGCTCTTGGCTTGATGCCAGATCTGAAATGAGGCTCTGAGAATGCTGATCTTGAAGCCCAAGGTGATAGGAATAATCCTTCACCAGTTCTCTAGATGAAATATTGAAGACAACATCCTCCTCCCAAACTGTTCTTTAGAAATTGCATAATTCTTGAAGGTATGTGTTCCACAGAGAGTGGAAATAGTGTGGCACCAATTCCTGATGATGAATGGCAGCTTAGAATAACCTTCCCAGAGTAGGCACACAAGTCCCCCTTAGGTAAGGGCAGGATTCCCGCTCGGGAACACCCTGTGTTAAACATCACTGCAAACTTAGCTTATAAACATTTAAGAGTGCATGGAAATATCACCTGACAAATCCATATCTAAACAGATCATCAAATCATAAACTGAAGCCTACCTCCAATGTTTCCTTCATCTCCTTTATATAGAAAGTGAGCCTTCCCAAGCCCTAACCCACCTCTAAACTGCGATGTTCATGTGGACATAATCCTCCATGGTTGACTGCGCTGTCTCTCCAAGTCCTCCATCATGTTTACATGAAATGTGCACCATCTCCATCATGTGTGCATTAAATGCACTACTTCCTCCATCACTTCATCATGAATTCTCTATGATCTTACATTAGATTCCCTCCATGATCTCAGTTGACTGCTTCAACCTCCATGATCTATCTCATTAATGAGACATGATCTCCACTTCATTCACATTAGTAGCTGCTCCACTACCCCATTATGTAGATCTATGTCTAAATAATCCACATTCACACATCAAAAGTGAATCTTATTCATATTTGAGGATTATGGGTCCATCCACCTTTTTATTTACGTAATTAATTAAGTTTATTAAGAACTCTAATATTCCAAATATCATGTGAAAATTTAGGAATATTACATTCAAGATATCATCAAATTAGAATGAAGGCGGAAGACATTCAAAAAATAGATTTTAGAACTCATAAGGTTCATTATGAATTTTTGTCAGGTCTTTTTCCCTTACCAATGCACCATCAACATTTCAAGGTTTGATGAATTCCATTTTCAAACCCTTCCTTTGAAAATTTGTGTTAGTATTTTTTGATGATATAATAATATTCAACAAGTCTTGGAAGGATCATGTTCAACATGTTGACAGGGTGCTCAAAGTATTGGAGGAGAAACAATTTTATGCAAAAAAATCCAAATGTTTCTTTGGAGTATAGGAGGTGGAATATCTGGGTCATATTGTATCTCATGAGGGTGTTAAGGTAGACCCTAACAAAGTTAAAGACATTAAGGAATGAAAAATCCCCACAACCATAAAGCATCTGTGAGGATTTCTTGAGTTTAGAGGGTATTATCACAAGTTTGTTAAGAATTATCGGAGAATAGAAACAAATCTAACAAAATTACTGAAGAAATATGCATTTTCTTGGACTCTAGAAGCAACTAAGGCCCTTGAACATATTAAAAAATAAATGTTCCATGCACGAGTCTTAGCTACGCCAAACTTCATAAAAACATTTATTGTGGAATGTGATGCCTCGGGAAATGGAATTTGTGCCATTTTAATGCAAGAAGGAAGACCCATTGCTTTTGAAAGTCGTCCAATCAAAGGAAAGTATTTACACAAATCTATTTATGAGAAGGAAATGTTGGCAATACTACATGCGCTAAATAAATGGCGACCTTACCTAATGGGAAGACACTTCCAGATAAAAAAAAATCATGATAGTCTTAAATACTTTTTGTAACAAATATTATCTTCAAAAGAGTAGAAAAAATGGGTTACAAATATCTTAGGTTATGAATTTGAAATTGTCTACAAAAAAGGGAAGCAAAATGTTGTTGCAGATGCACTCTCAAGAAAGGATGAGGATGTGGAAGCATTGCTTTATGCCATTTCTATTATCCAACTATATTAGATAACCAAAGAAAATGGATGAATGGAAGAATGACAAAGAAGTGTGGACACTCATTCAAAACTTGCAGCAATATACTAGTACATTTGATACATTTAGTTGGAAAAATGATTCATTATGGTACAAATATCACTTATATAGTTGTAATAATTCCCAAATAAAACAAAATATTATGTTGGAATTGCACACATCTCCCTTAGGAGGGCACTGACGCTTTTTAAAAAATTACCACCAAGTCAAGAAGGAATTTTTTTGGGATGACATTAAATCTGATATTCAAAAGTTTGTGGCAGAATGTTTGGTTTTCCAACAAAATAAAGTTGATAAAATTAAGACCCCAGGTCTGTTACAACCTTTATCCATTCCAAGTCAATGTTGGGAGGAGGTTTCAATGGATTTTTTCATAGGTTTACCCAAGTCCGAAGGAAAAAATGTCATCATGGTGAGTTGATAGACTTACCAAGTATGCACACTTTTGTGCATTATCTCATCCATTTAAAGACAACACAATTGCTACTGCATTTATGGAAACAATTCAAAATCTACATGGAAACCCAAAGATTATTGTAAGTGACAAAGATCCCATTTTTACATGAAATTTTTGGACGAAATTATTTTATTGTATGGGTATTCAATTAGCTCATAGCTCATCTTATCATCCTCAATCTGATGGGAAAACTGAGATATTGAATAAATGTTTGGGAGGATATATTCATTTATTTGTATCTGATAAAAAAAAAAAAACGAATCAAGTGGTTAACTCTGGTTGAATGGTGGTATAACACTTCCTTCCATACTGTAGCAAAAATGACCCCATTTATGGCACTTTATGGATATAATCCACCTTACATCACATAATATTTAAGAGAAAATTCTATGTTTCAAGCATTGGAAGATCACATCAAGCATCAACAACAATTTCTCCAACTCTTAAAGGATAACCTCACTTTGATGCAAAATTGAATGAAACAAGAGGCAGATCAACATCGAAGCGAAATAAGTTTGATGTAGGGGATTGAGTATTTTTATGGTTACAACCATACAAAAAAATCTCTCTAAAGTGAGCTAAGAAGGATAATAAATTATCACCAAAGTACTGTTGTGCTTACAAGGTGTTGCAAAACATTTGTACTATGGCATACAAATTGGATCTTCCTGCATCTTGCTGAGCGCACCCATTTTTCCATGTTTCATGCTTAAAGAAGGTTATAGGTGACAAGCTTCCAAATCAAACAATATTTCCAAAAATTGACGAGGAAGGAAAAATCATATTGGAACCTAAATTAGTCACGGAAATAAGAACTTGACAATTGAAAATTGATCAATTTCAGAGTATTTGATCAACTGGAAGAACTTTCCAGTTGAAGATTCGACATGGGAGGGTGAGAATTTTATACAAAATCATCCTAAACTACTCAAGAATTGAGGACAACACTATTTTGAAGGAGAGGGGCATGTTAGGTCCCTATAAAACTAGTGTATTCCCTTATTTTTAGTATCAATGTAGCCCCCTTATTGTCAATTTTGTGCCCATGTAGTCCCCATATTGTTATTATTGTGCCCCATAGAAGCCCACTATTGTTAATGTTGTGCACTTACATTATCATTGTTATGTCATATTTGATTATATTGTGACTCCTTAGACTCCTATATATATAAAGTAGGTTTTTTCATTTGAATCATCCAAGAATTGTTCATTTATGTAATATAAATAAGGTTCCCCCCTTGAAGTGGATCATTTTCAAGTCGTTGATCTATGTTTTCTTCTATTTTGCGAGTTGGTTGCATAACAAAGACTTGTAAGATGGATACCCACCTTGTTAGTACATTTTAATTCTGCACATAGAAATAGTAAATTTAAGTTCATGACTTTCCCAACCACACACTGTGGCCGCACTCCTAATTCAGATCGAGGGCGACATTTTGGTCACAACAGTGGGAAATCCCATTCTACCAAAAGTCAACGACATGGGACCAAAACTCAATATGTCTCAGTAGCTTCCATAGCATATAGAACTAACACCCACTTGCAGGCTCACTAGACGATTGATGAATGTGAGACAAATATTATTAACCAGGTCAACACCAGTGATAAGGAAACCTTGGAGGAGTTGGGGGATATGATTCCAGACATGGGCCATTCTCGAGGTTGCCACTCTCAGTACCAAAAATATTTATTTATATTTTGATTGGTTAAGAGACTTATAGTGAAGGATTTTATGATGAGTATCACAGGAATTTCAGGCCCTGTAGATGAAATTCGGGAAATTCATAAGGAATAACAATTAATTGAGTGCAAAATCCAACAACAAAAGGCTCACCCGACACACATAGAGAAGCACATTCCGTGCTTGCCTTAGATAGAGCTTCCAAACACCAGTGCCAAATAATCGACACCAGTTGAGTCTTCTGATGACTAGTATGGTATCTAGATGAGTATGCTTATTTTATCATTTAAGTCTAGTTCATTTTAGATGATTAGAAAGGAATTTTAGTACATATGGTATAGGCTTTGGTGTATACTGGTTATAAATATTGTCAAGTTTATCTTGCTGTGTTGGAAAATATCAAACAATTTAGATTTTGGATGGCCTATAATGCAACCAAATGGTCAACATACTTGGTTGCCCTATGGGAAAGTTGAGATCATCTGAATCTGGATGTTGATCTCGTAACACCTGCTTATTTTTGATCTTGTAACACTTGCTTATTTTTGAAAAGTAATGGAAAGGTTGTGCCAAACTTAGAAAAAATAAGTTATATTATAATTTTGTTTTTATAAACAAAATTACAAACAAACTTTCCCACAGAAAAAAAATCATAATAAATATATCACATTCAAATAAATTTAAATAATAATGATTTATAAGATTCATATTTCAAAATATATAATTAATAAGCGTAAAAAAGGTTAATAATATTAATTAAAAAATAAATAATTTCAAAAAACTATATATATATATATATATGTTTAACACATTTAATTAATAAATATATAATTAAAAATTGATCATATAAATTTTTAATATTAATTCATATTCATAACCAGTATAGTTTAGATATATATATATATATATGAAAATGTGAAATATATATGTGAGAAAGAGAAATAACTATAAATTAACATTTATTTGAGAATATAAATTAAAATAATGATTCATATTCATAACCATTATAGTTTAGAATGCTATATTTAAATTTAATTAATAAATATATAAAAATTCAATATTTACAATAAATATATAATTTTTTAAGTTATATATCTATTTAACAATATATAGCATCAATGTTATACATATTATAATATATATATATATATATATATATATATATATATATATATATATATATATATAGAGAGAGAGAGAGAGAGAGAGAGAGAGAGAGAGAGAGAGAAGTGTAGTCTAAATATGCAATGATTTTCTTATAAAAATGTATTTTTCTCAGCAAGATTTGGACCAAATGTGAGAGAATTTTTTGTAAATCTAGATTACAACTATCAAGTTTCAAAACTTTAGGTTCTTTAAAGGTTCTTGAGGGTGCTGAATCTATTTCCAACATTAAACAAATAATTCAAACACTCAAGTTTTTTTTTTTTGAAAAAAAAATCATCATATTCTGATAATAAAATCACCATACGGGTGAAAATGTCACTTACCTATACAAGTCCTATAGTTATATGAAATTTATGTAAATAAAAACAATATTAAGAACAAACATAGATCCATCTATAGAGGGTTGAGACAAATGAAATCAATCTATTGAGGTGCAAACACTTGTTGGTATGAAGTAAGATGGATCCATGGAAAATTTTAGGGGCTAATATCTAATTTTCCATGCTTTTTCCAAAAACAAATTCACCAATTTCCATATTTCCTAAAAATGATTCCCTAAAATTTACAATACAAAATTATTTTACCTTAACATGTTAGGCCAAAATTTTATATATAATAATATAGAATCATTGGAAATATAAATATTTCTACAAAATATCACCAAGCATTTTACATTTTGCATATTAGGGACTAATAAGATTCGCCAAGGTTTCTAAACTTTAACATAAACTTCCTTTCTTAAAATTTTTACTGGATGGATCTATGGTGGAAAATAAGTTTTGTTACAAGTGCATTGGCAAATGCCACGGCTTATTAATACCAAATTCCCAAAAATCATAGCTCATTTCAAAATCAAAATATTTTATAAATATTTTATTTTATTTTAATTTTATCAAAATTTTTAATTAGATATAAAATAAAAAATGTTATAATTACTTTTTAGATATATCTAAACCCTCTATCCTCACCAATACTAAAAATAATCTATGAATATTCTATAGATATCAAATCAAAATTTTAATAAAATTAAAATTGAGTATATATATATAATTAAAAATTGATTATATAAATTTTTAATATTAATTCGTATTCATAACCACTATAGTTTATATATATATATATATAAATTCAATATTTACAATAAATATATAATTTTTTAAGCTATATATCTATTTAACAATATATATCATCAATTTACACATATTCCATTAAAAAGATAAATTAAAAAAAAATGAAATCAATAGCTATATGTCTTATGGTTTTAATAAAATTAGAAACAAGAATATATATATATATATATATATATATAGAGAGAGAGAGAGAGAGAGAGAGAGAGAGAGAGAGAGAGAGAGAGAGAGAGAGAGAGAGAGAAGCGTAGTCTAAATATGCAAAGTTTTTCTCATAAAAGTATATTTTTCTCAGCAAGATTTGGACTAAATGTGAGAGAATATTTTGTAAATCTAGGTTACCACTATCAAGTTTCAAAACTTTAGGTGCTCCAGAGGTTCTCGAGGGTGCTGAATCTATTTCCACCATTAAAAAAATAATTCAAACACTCAAGTTTAATTTTTTTTGAAAAAAAATTCATCATATTCTGATAATAAAATCACCATACGTGTGAAATTGTGGCTTACCTATACAAGTCCTATAGTTATATGAAATTTATGTAAATAAAAACAATATTAAGAACAAACATAGATCCATCTATAGAGGGTATAGAGGGTTGAGACGAATGAAATCAATCTATTGAGGTGCAAAAACTTGTTGATATGAAGTAATATGGATCCATGGAAAGTTTTAACGGCTAATATCTAATTTTCCATGCTTTTTCCAAAAACAAATTCCCCCATTTCCATTTTTCCTAAAAATGATTCCCTAAAATTTTACTATACAAAATTATTTTACCTTAACATGTTAAGCCAAAATTTTATATATAATAATATAAAATCAATGGAAATAGAAATATTTCTACAAAATATCACCAAGCATTTTACATTTTGCATATTAGAGACTAATAAGATTCGCCAAGGTTTCTAAACTTTAATATAAACTTCCTTTCTTAAAAATTTCCTAGATGGATCTATGGTGGAAAATAAGTTTTGTTACAAGTGCATTGGCCAATGCCATGGCTTATTAATACCAAATGCCCAAAAACCATATCTCATTTCAAAATCAAAATATTTTATAAATATATTATTTTATTTTATTTTTATTAAAATTTTTAATTAGATATAAAATAAAAATGTTATAATTACTTTTTTAGATACAAAACTCGGAATCTATCATTTTTACCCTCTAAAAAATGAAGACTGTGGAGATTCCCAGTTTTGTATATAAAGTTCTACATCACAGAAACCTACATTCTATCATTGTTACCCTCTAAAAAATGAAAACTATGGAGATTCCGAGTTTTGTATCTAAAGATATACACCACAAAAACCTACATTCTATCATTATAATTACTTTTCAGATATATCTAAACCCTCTATCCTCACCAATACTAAAAATGTGCTATGAAAATTCTATAGATATCAAATCAAAGTTTTAATAAAATTAAAATTGAGTGTATATATATGTGTGTGTGAGAGACAACATAGATTCATCTTAAATAAGGATAAAACTATGAAAGGGATTAAGTCTCTTGAGGTGTAAGTATTTCCTTAATTTTTTCACTCAAAAAGAAGGTTGCATTTTGAGAGATTTGATTCCTCTCCTCTCCTAGATAGATTTGGAGTTAAGATGAATCTATATTTGTTTTTATTAGTTTTAACTTTTTATTATTAAATGAACCATTTTAAACTAAAAAAAAGTTTTCATCTTGAGATATTTGATTCCTCTCCTTTTCTTGATAGATTTGGAGTTACGATGAATATATGCTTGCTTTTATTTGTTTTAACTTTTTATTATTAATTGAACCAAAATTTAAATGTTTACACTAATTTACAAACACTAAAACATCTGCCCAGTACTGGGCTCTATATTAATTTTAACTTTTTTCTATGAATTATGCATATTTTCTATATAGATTTAATAATATATATATATATATATATATATATATATATATATATATATATATTAACTAAGGATCTATAAAGCTATGAGAGTAATTAAATCTCTTGAGGTGTAAGAATTTCCTCAAATTTTGCACTCAAAAAGAAGTTTTCATTTTGAGATATTTGATTCTTCTCCTTCGCCAACAGAGATACATATTAACTAAGGATCTATGAAGCTATGCGAGGAATTAAATCTCTTGAGGTGTAAACCTTTCCTCAAATTTTGCACTAAAAAAGAAGTTTGCCTTTTGAGAGATTTGGTTCATCTCCTATGCTTGTTTTTATTAGTTTCAAGTTTTTACTATTAATCAAATTGCATCTTGAGAGATTTAATTCCTCTCCTTCACTCGATATATTTGGAGTTAAGATGAATCTATGCTTGTTTTTATTAGTTTTAACTTTTTATTATTAATTGAACCAATATTTAAATTTTTACACTCATTTACAAACACTACAACATGTGCCCCATACCGGGCTCTATATTACTTTTAAATTTTTATTGATTTTTAATTGAGCCTACATGTAAATGTTTAGAAACAAACATTTACACCCCTACACCATCCACTCTCAATACATATATTCATTTTTTCTATGTATTTTTTGGATATTCTATAGAGATTAAATCAAAGTGTTAATACAATTAAAATTGAGAACACACACACACACACACACACACACACACACATATATATCGATCCATGTTAACTAAGGATCTATGAAGCTATTAGAGTATTTAAATCCCTTGAGGTGTAAGCATTTCCCCAAATTTTACACTAAAAAAGAAGTTTCCACTTTTAGAAAATTGATTCCTCCCCTTTGCTTGATATATTTGAAGTTAAGATGAATCTACCATTTTTTTGTTTGTTTTAACTTTTTATTATTAATTGAACAATTTTGCACTAAAAAAGAATTTTGTGTCTGGAGAGATTTGATTCCTCTAATTTTCTTGATAGATTTAGAGTTAAGATGAATCTATGCTTTTTTTATGAGTTTTAGCTATTTATTATTAATTTTATGTCAAAACAAAGTTTTCATCTTGAGATATTTGATTCCTCTCCTTTGCTTGATGGATTTTTATACTCATTTACACACTACAACATTAAATTTATTACTAATTGAACCATTTTGCACTAAAAAATAAGTTTGCATCTTGAGAGACAAAATTTGCACTAAAAAGGAAGTTTGCATCTTGAGAGATTTGATTCCCCCATTTGCTTCATAGATTTGGAGTTAAGATGAATATATGCTTATTTTTATTAGTTTTAAGAGATTTGATTCCTCTCATTTGCTTGATAGATTTGGACTTAAGATGAATCTATGCTTGTTTTATTTAGTTTTAAATTTTTATTAGATTTGGAGTTAAGATGAATCTATGATTTCTTTTATTAGTTTTAAATTTTTATTATAAATTTTCATTCAAAAAGAAGTTTATACTTATTTACACACTACAACATGATTTTTTTATTAGTTTTAACTTTTAATTATTAATTTGCACTGAAAAAGACGTTTTATACTCATTTACACAGTACAAAATTTTCCCCATGCCCGGCTGTAAAGTGTGCCTCTACACAAGAGGCACAAAATATGTATATCCAACTCAACCATGGAACTCGACCCTCACAGTGTCAAGAGAATTTCACAAACTATGTATATCCCACTTTACCATGGAGCTTGACCCAGAGAGTGTAAACCTGTGACATATCAATAAGATAGGTGCTTTAAGGACAGGGGTTCCCTTAATATTATATATTCATTTATATTTTATTATAACTAGCATTGTTTTTTTTGAAAGGTATATTTAATATTTATTTTATAATGGACAAGTGTGAAGATGTTGAAAATTACACATCATATCTACTGCGTCACATTAGGTGGTAGAATGTGCCACTCTGCTAAATAAGTGGATAACTCCGATTATTTAAAAGGCAACTTATGTGCTTAGCATCAAGTTGACACATGTCCATTTTAAAATGAAAAAATAAATACTTAAAAAAGGAAAAAATAAGAATTTGAGTTGCAATCAAGTATAAAACAAATGTGATAAAAAAAACTTTAATTTCTCAAAGCTATTACTAAAATAATACAATACATAATTCATTGCATACTTAATATAAAATAGATATGTGACATTTAAAAACACATGATTAATAATAAAAATATTCATTGTGGGTCATATTTACTATATAAAAAGTCAAGTAATATTGAGATGTATTTAAAAATAAATTAATAGCATAAAGCCATTTTAATATCCACAATGGAAATGTTCCAATATAGAATTCATTAAATAATTAATATAAAATTGATATGTGACATTTAAAAAATACCATTAAATATAAAAATAGTCATTGTGGATCTTAAATAAAATACTTACTATGTAAGGTTAAGCAATATTGATATGTTAAAAAAATAAAAAATAAAAACATTTTAATATGGACAATATGTTTTATGGTTAATAACCTTCACACACACACACACACACACACACAATTTTACATCAAAAAAGAGGTTTGCACTATAAGATGCAGGTTTGCACCACCAAAGAAAAGGCTATTATCGATCTATACTCACTTTAACATTCTACAATTGATTATGAAGAAGACGTGTAGTTTGTAATTATTTCCATGATAAATAATTCCACTTTCATTATGGATCTATGCTCACTGTAAACGTTCTATAATTAATTATGAAAAAGATTTGTAATTTGTAATTATTTCCATGATCAATAATCCCATTTTCATTATCTTAATTTAGCTATTAATATTACAACTAACTATCAAGGAGAAGTGGTAACAATATTTTACTTACTTAGACCCATACATGTGACAGCTGCATTAAGGATAACTAGTTGTTAACTAGTTAAAAAGACATTTTAAAATTAATTCTTTAAGAAAAAGATTGAGAGAATTAATATTTTTGATGGAAAAGTTATTTTCCTTCTTTTTAATTATGAATAATAAAATTAGCTATGAAAAGTAAAAGTTAAAAGGTTGTTGGTAAATGTTTCCAAGAACTGAAAGGTGGTTGGATAATTTGAATCATTATCTGCTCCTCTAAGGATAAAAGACTTATCCTAGTGAGGACTAGGGGTTCTGTTCATGGGATAAGGAAAAGAGTGATGAATTCCTGAGCTGGTAGAGACCAGTGGAAAACACTTAGAAATTTCCTGAATATTTCTGGCACTGACTGGACTTGGAAGTCTTGAGGTCACAATAGAAAATCTACTGTCAAACTGTACCTCTTTAGGTGGAGCTCGGGGGCAAGAAGAGGACGTAATAGCCTCTCTTGAAGGTTGGGTGGAACCAAAAAATGAATACAATATTCAGATAAGTGACTGCTTTCTAGAATTAATTACACATGAAAGTTATTTATAGAGTATGGTGTAAAGTTAAGTATCTTGTAATTTTTTGTTGTAGAATAATGACATATTTATTATGAAATTATTCTATTCCAAAGGAAATTGTTGAGTTATGAAATAGCTGTGACACAATAGATAACTAAAAACTCTGAGATACTTACTGTGCAAAGAACTTTATCATATTCTAGATAATTTCCTTATACGGGGAGAAATAACGGTTTTAAGAGAGTTTTGAAAGTTATTGTGTAGATAAATATTTAGACCAAATTCCAAATAATCCCATAAATGGTCAACATAGCTAATACTACTTTACAATAACTCGTTATTCTGAATATAATGTAAATTAGAGAATGGACATAAAGTAATGAACAATAGTATATAAAGTATTGATTCAAGAAGATACATTTAGCAACATTCCTGTTAACTTAAAAAGAAAGAGCTACAGAACCGTGAGCTTTTGGTTCTGGGTTCAGGGTGAGAACCCTAAACCCAGAACTCCTTGCTACCTTTCATTAGCTATACATGGACATAACTGACAGTGGTCCAGACACTATATTAGTTCTCAAAGTGATATATTTAACATATAAGATAAATATGCTTTTCAAAGGAAATAAAAACCATAGTCCAGAACTCGAGAACTATTTTTAATCCAAGTTCCTATCTCTGAGAATCCAGTAGCTCATATACAAATACATCTGCGAATTCATTGAGCGAGAGGTTGAAAGTATAAAAAAGAACATTACAGTGAAGACATAAATAGTCTTTTATATAAGGAAAGATTATAAATATACATTTAAATGCTAATTGCAAGAATCCTAAGATTTCATGATTCCATCATAGTTCAACAGAAAATCCATTTCCAAAATATTAAGAAAGCCGTGGTTAGAGAAAGCGGAAAGAGAACTAAGTGGAACTGAACTCGAAAACAACAGATTCTTCCAATAAGTTTCTTAATACATATAAATTGCAGAGAAAACTTTAGAGAGATAACACACAGAAGAAACTAAATCAGGCCACAAGAATTACTTGCCAAAACTCTGAATTAAAAGTTTTACATTTGCTTATCCTTTTATGACAAACCTAGTAATGGAAATATTTGGACCATTAAACATATTTCCAAACAGAAGAATCAAACTGTGTTCTTAAAAAACTCGAGGAGGCTTAAGTTAGCCACATAGATTCAATCTTTGAAGGCCAGACGTAAGAACATATAGAAGTACTTGTAATGAAGGCCAGGTATCTTAGTAGGGGACCGAAATAAACAAATACTAAACTGCATGTCCAGCGCTGGAGCAACCATCTCATGTTGGAAAAGCCAACCTGCAACCAAAGGCAAAATAAGGATACAAAGATGTGGTGTGAGGGTTTATTCGTGGAATAGTAAAAACGAAGATCTAGGATAAGAAGATGGGAAAATGAAAATGTATTTACCTGTAGTGGTCGCCATGGTATTTTGGTTGCAAGGAACTTCCAAAAATCCTATCCGATAGAGAATTCAGTGTAGAATTTGTTTTAAGAGTCGAGATCATGAAATAAACACTGAATAACTTAATACGATTGTAAACATAAAGAAAGAAAGTAAGTAAGAAAACAAAGAAGAGTTTGATAAGCTGAGCGGCAGAAGGAGTTGGGTAGTTGTTGCACAGAACAAAAAAAGGAACTCCACCAGAAACACGGTGTGAAGACACAAAGTTTCCTCCATCGCTTAAGAAGAACTCATCTCCACCAAGTAACCCTTAATTAGAGTAGACTCTTAGCTCTGTGGAATCAGAGATTCGAGCACACTATGAGAGCAAACAAGACTCCCGCCTAGTTAGTGAACCGTCGATCTCCATACAAATCAACAGTGAGGATCTAGACAAGGATCATCGGGAACCTCTGAGATTGCGCAAGATCTTACAACTTTCGAATGATATTAATCAATAATACCACTGCATTACAAGGGCAGTACAAGCCAGCTACACACCTCGGTCATAACGTTATGCCATATGTTATTGTTGTGTGGAGGTGTGTCATAGTTAAACCATATAAACAATGGAAATATGTGATGGTGATTCATAACTACAAATTGATCCATAACTATAAAGAAAACAAATATATGGAGACCAAGCTTAACTCGGCACAAGCCTGTCAGTATAAGTTGATAATATAAATACATTGTATTAGCTATTAGCTTTTATGCTAAATTTATGGTAGGGAAAATTAAATTATATTCTAAGATTTTTGTGCTAATGTCGTGGAGCGATTCATGAAGAATTAGAATGATTAATATGTTACTCATAGTTAGAAAGTAAATTTGTTTTTTGGATGTATGTTACAAGTGGTATCAAAGTAGCATTCATATGCTGGGACCCTAAGGGTCAACTAAAACATTACACTGTGTGTATAATGATGCACATAATATAAGTTTAGTAGGAAAATATCATGAGGAGAGGAACATCGCAAAAATCACCCCAGGACACCAGGGAACCTTAAACACAACTATTTGTGAACCTTGAGATATGGGTTTAGCTGAGTGTTGATCAGCACCAACAAAACAGTAGATTGATGGAGGAACAACAACATCAAACCAATTTGTTGTTAAATACCATACAACAATTGGAGGAAGAGATGGTGCGAGTTTGAAGGGACAATGAACGATTAATGCAAGATCAAGAGAATATACTCAAAATTCTGTTAGACAAACAAAATCAAGCCATGGAACATCCCAATGCTGATAAGGACATGCAAGAAAGTGAGGAACAGAAAAACAGAGAGAATACCACTGACAGAGTGGAAAGAAGCCCATCCCAACGAAGTAACAAGAAAAAAAACTACAATGAAGCAGAATCCGACAATCTGTCAGATCAGCAAGAGGTTAAAAAGCAGAAAGTAGAACTTTAGGGGGAGTTTCGAAAATAAAACCACAAATGTTTGATGGTGAAGCTGAGGAAGTGGTAGAGGCATGGTTAATAAATATGAAAAAGTAATTTCAAATGTATGAGTATAGTAGCAACCTGAAGGCCAAATTGGCCATATATCAGTTAAGAGAGAAAGCCACTCTGTGGTGGGAAGAAGTGAAGAATGTTCGCAGCATTGAAGAACAATATGTCACCTAGGAATCTTTCTAGCAATACTTTAAAGACAAGTATTTAACAAAACATTTCTATGATGAGAAAGCTAAAGAATTCCATGACTTAAGGCTGGGAAAAATTATTATGGATGAATATATCACCAAGTTCACCTCCCTGTTACGATATGTCCCATATCTCCGAGAGGAAAAGGCTAAGGTGCAAATATTTCTGAGCAGCCTGCCAACACATATGAAAGAACAAATTGAATTTGTGAATCCCAAAACCATGGAAGAAGCCATTCGTAAGGAATGAATGTGCTATCATCAGTCCAAGGCTAAAGGGGAGGTTGGCGCAGCCAAGGAAAGGACAGAAAAAAAACTCCAACTTCAAAGGAGCCAAAAGTAGTAACTTTAAGAATGCTGCAAGAAATTCTGTCAGTCAGCAATTTGGAAGAAATCATCAGAGAACTCGATGGCCAGCAGAAGAAAAGCCTACTGAAGCATCCAGCAAGCCTAAGCAATGATAGGTTACCAAGCCACCTCTACAATGTTGGGGGTGTGGTGAGGCATACTACTACAAAAACTGCCCTCAGTGAGCAAGAAATGACACAGTCGAAAACTTGCAGGAAGCTTCTACAGTAGGCGATGTGGCACAAAAAATTCCTCATATCAAAGCAGCGTTGGAGGATCTTTAGGTAGATTATCAGCCAACAATGATTGAGTTGGAAGGTACATTACTGTCTCAACCTATTTCTATTTTGGTAGACCTAGGTGCAAGTATAAGTTACGTTAGTCCCAAAATAGTGGAACTGTGTAAATTAAAGGAAAAAAAAAATAAAAAATTGTGGCTGGTACAGCTAGCCACAGGAACAAAAAGAAAGGTACCTGCTAAGATTCCAAAATGTACTTTGGAAATTTCAGAACAACAGTTACAAGTAGACCTAGACATACTTCCATTAGGGTCCTACGATGTTTTGCTGGGCATGGACTGGCTAGAAAAGTATTGGACCTTAGTGGACTGCAAGGAAAAGATTATTTATTACAAAATGCAAGATGGAACACATAGGGAGATTCAAGGAATCAAGAAACCGGTATAGCTACGTCCAATTACAGCATCCCAAATGAATAAATGTATAAGTAAGGTGTAGAAATTTGAATAATTTTCTGAAGTATTCACCAAGATTATCCTGGTCACATACTATTTGAGCTTCATACATAACACATAATCTCTTCTACGCATTAATCATCATATGCGGAAATAAAAACAACAAGCGGTATTGAAAACATTCACATGCGCACATAGAAATTCAACACATATAACACAGTATGTATACTGGGGAAAGCTTACAGCTAAAAACCCCCTACTGTCTGTATATTATAATGAAGAAGAATCATGTAACAATCTCAGTACAATACTCCTCACAAGTAATCAGTACTGTCTCCAAAAGTTACACACAAACTAGCTCAGTTTTGAACAAGTCATGGGTTCAAAACTCCTCCACTGTTTGCCTGCCTCTACTATGCAATCCAAGATGAGAGAATGGATGGAATGAATTATAATTCCTTTGGATTTAACTGTGCAATCCTCATTGGCAATCTCCTCCAATGATTGTGAAAATCTCATGCACACTATAGTCACAACTGATAGTAGACTCCACCCTTTCACCCACCTCTAACACTGGTCTCCACTGAACTATCCATGCACTGCTGTTAACTGATGTGTTCTTTAGTTGAATGATGAGTTAATAATTAGTGAATTAAATAATATTTAATTCACTCCACTCATCACTAGTGTATTAGCCAGTTAAATTAAACACAACTAGTTCAACTAAGTTAAACAGAACACAACTCCACCAACTGTCTCATCAACTCCACCAAACTCTGCCACATGAGTTCTAACTGAAGTCAAACATGAAATAACTCAACTAAACCCTAGGAATAGTGTAATTCCTTTTGTCAGCTGCATGTGCCACATCCGTAGCTCGAACTGAAGTCTCCAAGAGGATAAGATAATGTTTATAGTCCAAATATTATTAAGGGTTAATAATATTTGATTGTTCTATTTTTAGACAGGCAGTCTAAAAATAGACTTCGACCTGTATGTCTAAAAATAGTTGTCCATATATTTTTACCAACTTTACCAATCATCCAAGAATAGCATCCCGCAACTCCTAGACCATGCTCCATATGTATAAAAATAGACATAGTCTAAAAATAGACTTTTCGACAAAAATCACATGTGTGGTCCCCACCTAGTTTAGGTGATCACTTTCCAACTAGGATCAGGAAAGATGTTTCAGGAGGCCTCCTTCACTTTTTCTTGTTTCCATTTTCAACAGAAGGGATGCCATATTTATGCTATTAAAGTAGGATATGCTGAATCCAAGGAGAAATCACCTATGATGGAAAACATACTTGTGGTGCAGGAATTCATGGATGTTTTTCCAGAACATATTCCTGGTTTACCACCAAGATGAAATATTGATTTACTATAGAGTTAATGCTAGGGGCGTCACCTATGTTAAGGGCTCCTTATAGGATGAGTGTCCCTGAATTAAGTGAATTAAAAATGCAGTTACAGGAACTACTGGACAAAGGTTACATTCATCCAAGTGTGTCCCCTTGGGGAGCACTAGTGCTGTTCATGAAGAAAAAGGATGGAACCATGAAAATGTGCATGGACTATAGGCAGCTTAACAAGTTAACAGTCAAGAATAAATATCATTTACCTAGGATTGATGATTTGTTTGATGAAGTGAAGGGGGCCACTGTGTTTTCCAAAATCGATTTAAGATCTGGATATCACCAAATCCGAATCAAGGATGAACACATATGCAAGATTTCATTCTGTACCAGGTACGAGCAGTATGAATTTGTGGTGTTACCCTTTGGGTTAACAAATGCACCAACAACCTTTATGAGGTTAATGCATGGAATCTTTCATCCTTTCCTGGATAATTTTGTACTCATATTTATAGATGACATACTAATTTATTCTAAAAACCAGGAAGAACATAAAGAGCATTTGAGGATTGTACTGGAGATGCTAAGAAAACACAAGCTGTACACTAAGTTCAGCAAGTGTGAATTCTTTAAAATAGAAATCTAGTAACTAGGCCATGTCATTTTAGTAGAAATGATTTCTGTTGACCCAAAGAAGATTAAGACAATTATAGAATGGCAAGTACCCCAGAATGTGGCAAATATTCGTTCTTTCATGGGATTAGCTGGGTACTACCGAAGATTTATTGAATGATTTTCCAGAATTTCTTTTCCCATTACCTCTTTGCAGAGAAAAGGAAAAGTTTTCAAATGGACTGTTGAGTGTCAAAGTAGTTTTGAAAAGATGAAAAAACTTTTGAACACTGCACTAGTGCTAAGAGTAGCTGACCCCAACAAAGAATTTGAAGTGTGTACAGATGCAAGAAAAGAGGGTGTTGGGTCAGTCCTATCTCAGGAGGGAAAAGTAGTGGCATATGAGTCAAGAAATATGAAGGAGCATGAACAAAGATATTCAGCCTATGACATGGATTTAATAGCAGTAGTACATGCGCTCCGAGTATGGAGACACTACTTGCTGGGGAAAAAGTTTGTGCTAAAAACAGATCATAGCAGCTTAACTAGTTATTTCAAGCAAGATGATTTAAACACAAGCAAGATGAAATGCCTTCCTAAGTGAGTTTGACATGGACATCAAGCACGTAAAAGGTAAGGGGAACCAGGTGGTGGATGATCTGAGTAGGAAACTGCATTGTGTTTATGAGCTATATTATAATCAACTGGAAAGTAAATTTCTAGATCAAGTGAAAGAAGAAGCACAAAAAGATCCGATATATCAATTCCTATGGTAGCAAATGGAAGAGACTAGGAAGTAAGGAAGTACATTGGAATATGGAGTTGGAAAAAATCAGATGCTAACCTTCAAAGGAAGGGTGTATGTATTAAACTGTGTGGACTTAAAAGAGTTGATTATGGATGAATATCATAAAAGTAAATATGCAGGTCACTCGGGATACCAGAAAATGATGACTGCTATTAGGAAGGTATATTTCTGGCCTGGTATGCATAAAAATATTGCTGAGTATTTAAATAAATTCTTGGAGTGTCAGTAGGTGAAGGTGGAGCATCAACATCCCGCAGGATTGTTGCAACCCATCCCGGTACCTGAGTGGAAGTGGGAGGTCATATCCCTAGATTTCATTACAGGTTTATGATGGAAAAAAGGTAAAATGAATCCATCATTGTAGTGGTAGACAGATTGAGAAAATCTGCACATTTTATACATGTACAGTCCACTTACAAGACTGTACATATAACAGAAATTTTTATGCTGCATGGAATTCCAAAAACGGTTATCTCAGACAGAGATGTTAAGTTTACATCAAAATTTTGGAAGACTCTATTTACAGGTCTAGGGACCCAAAAAAACTTTAGCATAGCCTGTCATCCCCAGACAGATGGTCAAACCGAGCGAGTAAACCAAGTTTACAACAATGGGTCCTTTCGAGGCTCTTTATGGGAGGCAATGTCACACACCCATCAATTGGAGCAGCCCCGAAACCAAATTAATGTTGGGACCCGAGATGTTAGCTGAAATGGAATCAAAAGTAAAGAAGATAAGACAAAATTTGAAGGCTGCACAAGATCAGAAAAATATCTATGCAGATAAAAAGAGGTCTTATCAGGAATTTTAAGTGGGAGACCATGTGTATGTGAGGATCAAACCCAAGAGGAGTACCTTGCGGTGGACCTCTTGTGCCAAGTTGGCTCCCAGGTTGGACCCTTCTAAATATTGGAAAGGGTAGGACCTGTCGCCTATCGACTGGCGTTACCTAGTCACATACGAGTACACAATGTGTTTCATGTGTCCCTGTTGAACCATTATGTGCATGATTTGAAGCACGTAATTCATTGGAAAAATATAGATGTAGGATAGAATTAAAAATCCTAACTTGCAAGTATGATTTATTTATAAGAATTTGACAAAGAATTTTGTTGTTTCCAGGTAGAGCTGGACGATGAGTTCCTGGTCAAGCCGCAACACATAATTGACTGGAGGGAGATTATGCTCCGAAATCGAGTCATCACCCAAGTAAAAGTGCAGTGGAAGCACTTAGGCCCGGATGAGGCTACTTGGGAGGACGAAAAATTTGTGCATGAGGCTTACTCAAAGCTCTTTTCAGAGCTAGAGTAAAACACTGAGGACAATGTTACTTCCATGGGGGAAGTTGTGACAGCTGCATTAAGGAAAACTATTTGTTAACTAGTTAAAAAGACATTTTTAAATTATTCCTTTAAGAAAAAGATTGAGACAATTAGTATTTTTGATGGAAAAGTTATTTTCCTTCTTTTTAATATGAAAAATAAAATTAGTTATGAAAAGTAAAAGTTAAAAGGCTGTTGGTAAATGTTTCCAAGAATTGAAAGGTGGTTGGATAGTTTGAACAGTTATCTGCTCCTCTAAGGATAAAAGACTTATCCCAGTGAGGAGTAAGGATTTTGTTCATGGGCTAAGGAAAAGAGTGATGAATTCTTGAGCTGGTAGAGACCAGTGGAAAACAATCAGAAATTTCGTGAATATTTCTGGCACTAACTGCACTTGGAAGTCCTGAGGTCACAGTAGAAAATCTATTGTTAACCCATACCTCTTCAGGTGGAGCTTAGGGGCAAGCAGATGACGTAATAGCCTCTCTTGAAGACTGGGTGGAACCAATAGACAAATACGATATTCAGATAAGTGATTGCTTTCTAGAATTAATTAAATAGGAATGTTATTTACAAAGTATGGTGTATAGTTAAGTATCTTGTAATTTTCTGTTGTATAATAATTACATATTTATTATGAAATTATTCTGTTCAAAAGGAAAGTGCTGAGTTACAAAATAACTATGACACAATAGATAAATAAAAACTCTAAGATACTTACTGTGCAAAGAACTTTATCATATTCTAGATAGTTTCTTTATACAGGGAGCAATAGCGGTTTTAAGAAAGTTCTGAAAGTTACTGTGTAGATAAATATTTAGAACAAATTCTGAATGATCCCGTAAATGGTCAACATAGCTAATACTAATTTATAGTAACTCATTATTCTGCATATAATGCAAATCAAAGAATGGAAATAAATTAATGAACAACAATATATAAAGTACTGATTCAAGAAGATACATTTAGCAACATTCCTGTTAACTTAAAAAGAAAGTGCTACAAAACTGTAAGATTTTGGTTTCGGATTCGGGGTGAGAACCCCAAACCCATAACTCCTTGCTACCTTTCATTAGCTACACACGAACATAACTAATAGTGGTCTGGACACTATACTAGTTCTCAAAGTGATATATTTAATAGATAAGATAAATATGCTTTTCAAACGAAGTAAAAACCATAGTCTAGAACTCGGTAACTATTTTTAATCCAAGTTCCTATATCGGAGAATCCAGTAGCTCATATACAAATAAATCTATGAATTCATTGAGCGAGAGGTTGAAAGTATAAAAAAGAACATTACAATGAAGACATAAACAGTCTTTTATATAAGGAAAGATTATAAATATACTTTTAAATTCTAATTGCAAGAATCATGATATTTCATGATTCCATCATAGTTAAACAGAAAATCCCATTCCAAAATATTAATAGAGCTGTGGTTAGAGAAAGCACAAAGAGAACTAAGTGGAACTGAGCTCGAAAAAAATAGATTCTTCCAATAAGTTTCTTAATACATATAAATTACAGTGAAAAATTCATAGAGATAATGCACAGAAGAAACTAAATCAGGCCACAAGAATTTCTGGCCAAAATTCTAACTTAAAATTTTACATTTGCATGACGAACCCTGTAATGGAAATATCTGGACAGTTAAACATATTTCCGAATGGAAGAATGAAACTTTGTTCTTAAAAACCTTGAGGAGGCTTAAGTTAGCCACATAGATTCAATCTTCGGAGGCCAGATGTAAGAACATATAGAAGTACCTGTAATGAACACCAAGTATCTTAGTAGGGGACCAAAATAAACAAATAGTAAAATGCATGTCTAGCGTTGGAGCAACCATATCATCTTGGAGAAACCAACCTGCAACCAAAGGCGGAACAAGGATACAGAGCTGTGGTGTGAGGGTTTATTCATGGAACAGTAAAAACGAAGAGCTAGGATAAGCAAATGGGAAAACAAAAATGTATTTACCTGTAGTGGTCGCGATGGTATTTTGGTCGTAGGGAACTTCCAAAACTCCTGTCCAACAGAGAATTCAGTGTAGAATTTTTTTTAAGAGTCAAGATCATGAAATAAACACTGAATAACTTAATACGATTGCAAACCTAAAGAAAGAAAGAAAGAAAACAAAGAAAATTTTGATAACATGAGCGACGAAAGGAGTTGGGTAGTTGTTGCATAGAACAAAAAAAAGAACTCCACCAGAAACCCGGTGTGAAGAAACGAAGTTGCCTCCATAGCTTAAGCAAAACTCATCGCCACCAAGTAACCCTTAATTAGACCAGACTCTTAACTCTACGGAATCAAAGATTCGAGCACACTGTGGGAGCAAAAATTCAGGAGCCAGAAAATAATGTACCGAGCTGAACCTGTTACAATGCCAAAGGAGGGGCTCTAGGTTTTGCGGGGTTAACTAGACTAGACTCTCATCTAATTAGTGAACCGTCGATCTCCAAAAAAATCAATGGTGAGGATCTGGATAAGGATCATCGGGAACCTCTGAGATCGCGCAATATCTTACAACTGTCGAATGATATTAATTAGCAGTACTACTGCATTAAAGGCCAGTACAAGCCAGCTACACACCCCCGTCGTAACATTATGCTATGTGTTATTGTTGCATGGAGGCATGTCATAGTTAAACCATATAAACAATGGAAATATGTGATGGTGATTCATAACTGCAAATTGATCCATAACTATAAAGAAAACAAATATATGGAGACCAATCTTAACTCGGCACAAGCTTCTCGGCATAAGTTGATAATATAAATACATTGTATTAGCTATTAGCTTTTATGCTAAAATTATGGTATGGACAATTAACTTATATTCTAAGATTTTTTTGCTAATGTCGTGGAGTGGAGCATGAAGAATAAGAATGATTAATATGTTACTCATAGTTAGAAAGTAATTTTTTTTTTTGGATGTATGTTACAATACATAAAATATTACATTTTATATTAAGTAACATAATTTTATATCAATTTTCACACATAAAGTATTTAAAAATAAATAATAGGAAATTAAAAAAATATAAAAATTAAAAAATTATATTCACTTTGTAAATATTTCAATATGAGACTTAAATACCGTATTTGAATATCCATGTTATAGTATTTGAATACATTTCAATATGGACTTCATATATATATATATATATATATATATAAATGAGAATATATATATATATATGTGTGTGTGTGTGTGTTGAACACCATGGAATAATTTAATGCCCAAAAAAAGTAATTAGAAATAAAAATAATTAGTTACTTCATATAAGAGAATATGTGGAATTCATTAGCCTCTTAATATAAATTTATATATAATATTTAAAATATATTGAAAATGTGAAGCTGGGTTACACTTTTTTCCCTTTTTTGAGAAAAAACTTTCATTTTTTATGTTCTTCAACTTTCTGCAAGCCAAAACAATTTTTCTGTTTAGAATTTCATTTTGTGATAAAAATAAAAGTTGTCAGAAATTTTATTAGCTTTCTATTACTTATCTTTTGGAGTTTTTTTATACATATTTGATATGTCAACTTAGTGTTTCTTTGAGTGTGTGTTTTTTAACAATCAAAGGATTCATACGAAGTCATGTTAATACACAATATTGTATTATTTGAAACTTTGTGTTTTTGAGAAACAAAATGTGTTACAACAATCTAGACAGTGTCTACTTCGGTTTCGTCATATTTACAAAGCCAATAGATGCATATCATAATTAAAATAATTTTTTGAACTGGTCCAATATGAAAAAAATGCATATTTTGAATATGTTTCGCGACGCAAGAAATTTCTTAACATATAAGTTATAAACTAAAAATCTAAAAACTACCCATTAGTGACGACGGACCAATGTAATGCACCATAATTTTTTCAATTTTTTTTACAATGCATTTTGGAAGATACATAATTATGATTTCACTGAATCATAATGACCTTCAGAAATTGTTTGCACCCATTTTATTACAAAATTAATTAAAATTAGTGAATATTTATGAAATTCCATAAAAGTTATATTTTTTGAAAGTAGATTGAATTCTGAAAATGCTTATCTTGGTTCCGATAGTTAATTCAAAATGTTTCATGAAGTTTAATCAGTCCAAAGTTGAAGATATGTATTCAGAGCTTGGCTCTATATAATTGTCGACGTGTATTTCGGCCGAACTCTTAAAAAAAATTTGGCCGATTTTTTTTTTTGCACCGACGGCCTGTCGGGTCTAATGACATAAAAGTTTGGCCAAATTTTTTATAAAAGTTTGGCCAAATTTTTTATAAAAGTTTGATCGAACTTTTACTTAATTTTCTGTCGACCTGAAAATACCACGAAGCCCCTTCAAAAAAACATTTCGTGGAAATATAAATTTCCGCGAAAGAATTCATTATTTTCACATATTTTCGCATATTTGGTCTGATTTTACGAAGGTTTTGGTCTGATTTTGCAAAGAATTGTTTTGGGTTTGAGGAATTTTCTTAGAGGTACATTCAAAGGACATTTTTGCAAAGCATTGTTTTGGGTTTAAGGACTTTTCTTGGAGGTACACTCAAAGGAAATTACATTCAAAAGACATTTCTTGGAGGTATGTGATACATTTTTTGGATGTTTTTTGGGCTTCATTTTTTTTGAAGGTATGGATTTGGGCTTAATTTTCATTGTTTTTTAAGGTATGGATTTGGACTTAATTTTCAAAGGACTGTTTTTAGGTTTAATTTCAAAAGGAATCTTTTTAGGCTTAATATTCATAGGACATTTTTTGGACATTTTTTGGAAGTATTTTTTAAAGTGATATTTTTTTAGAGGCTTTTTTGAAGTATTTTTTAAAGTGGCATTTTTTAAGAAGTTGGAATTAATTTTCAATGGAAATTTTTTGGAGGCATTTTTTGAAGTGACATTTTTTTAGAGTACGTGTTTTGGGTTGAAGTAAATCTTTTATAATGATTTTTTAAAATGAGTTTTTGTCTAAATTTTTAAATGAAATTTTTTTGTAGGACTTGGAAGGAAATATTTTGAGCTTCGTTTCATTTTTATAAGACATTTTTTTCTTGAATTTTTTAAAGTAAGTGTTTTGGATTGGAGTATGTATTTTTTGCAAAATTTTTAAAATGAGTTTTTTTAAATTAAATCTTTTGTGATGTTTTTTTTAATTGAGTTTTTGTCTAAATTTTTGAAGGAAAATTTTTGAACTTCATACTCTATTATCATGGGAAATTGAAGAAATTGTATGAGAAAATATGATCGAAAAAGAGACCCTAAGGAACGTAGAGAAGAGACGAGACAATCTCACAAAAGAAAGATAGAAGAACTCTCAAATATTGAAGGGAAAAATCAACCTCAACTAGAAGTTGAAACATGTATGTAAATGTAAATGTTATGATTTTGATATATTTAAAATTTTCCAAGTGTAAAATGTGAAGCTTAATTTTTATTTGATGAACTAATTTGAAAAATATTTTGCAATGTAAACAGAGAGAGATATTCCTCAAAACATTGATGATGAGATACAAAATTTTGAAAGAGAAAGTGAAAGAGATATTGAACCAATGATTGAATATGGTGAAAATGTTGAAAGAAATTCAAGTAAAGAAATTGAATCACAAGGTCTATATATATATATATATATATATATATATATATATATATATATATATATATATATATATATATATATATATATATATATTATGAACTTACATCTGTATATTAATTATACATATTTATTAATTTGAATTTATTTGGTGAATATGTAAACTTATTATGTACTATTCATTCGAATATGCACAGATGAAATCAATGTCGATGATGAGATGTTAGAAAATGTTGACGCTCACACATATGGAGATAAAAAAGCTTACCATTATATATGATATCATGTTAACCGCATTTTTCATAAGTATTTCATAAAGGAAAAGGTGACAGTTCAAGCCCAAATGTTGAGAGGTCTCCTATCATTAAGGAAAGTAAAATAAGCTATGATTTTATTGGGTATTCGAAAATCAACCAAAGATAAAAAAAATGAAGGAAAATGTGATACAAAATATAAATAATGCTATAAATTCAATTAGAAGATCTAGATAGAAAAATGTTTCATTTGTACGTAGAGAAATACATATGGCAGTGGTTTCATCAAGTACTAAAGAGAATCACTTGGTAAAATCTATGGCACGAGCATTAGGAACCTCGCGAAAAACTTTGCACAAACATCGGAAATTTCGGCTGCAAATAGATGTAAATGATGAAATCGCTTGTTGGAGAGATATTTGTAGGCAACCATACAAATATAGACTTAGATAAAATGTTAAAAAATAATATATGAATATTGGAAGAACAATTCACATGTTTCGCCAACTGCAAGGCATGTGATGCGAAGAAGAATAACACGAAATCAGTACGAAGAACATGAAAAAAATTTCTTGGAAACCACTCAGATAGAATTGTTCAACAAGTTCAAAGAAGAGAATCATGAAATTCATGTTTCAATCAGTGTTTTTCTTCAACAAAAACCATGGTATGTAAAACCTATCACCGTACGCGACACTTGTTGTTGCTATTATCACGTAGAATTTGAGTTATACTATGACACATTCCTTGATTTTGGTAGAACATTTTTAATTCTCTCCTTTCTTATTAACATTCACCTCTTCAATTATATATGATAGCAGAAACTGTTTAAAAAATGTGTTGGTGGTAAAAAATGTGATGATTGTGGAAATTTGACTAAAATTCAAAACAAATATCATATTGATATAAATGATCAATCATTAGCATTAATGGAAGATAATATTATACTTATCGCATTCAAGGTGCCAAGTTATTATAAAACAAGTTGATTCATGAAGAAATTTTGCTGATAGACTTTTTGAAAGTTGAAATGAGAAATTTATAAATACACCAAAGCTTTGATCTATAAGTGATGAAGACTTTGAATTAAAAAATCAAAAGTGATTTTCTGAAGTATTTTATTGAACAATTGATTTGTAGCTACATTTGTTCCACAAAAAGAAATTCAGAATGAATACTATCATTTTGACCAAGTATCCATGCTCGTCCATATTCTATATAGACATGCTGAACAAAACGTCAATCATATAGAAAGCAATGGTGAAAATCGACATGTTATTAAAGAATATCACTTTTATATCAATGACGATCGTACACATGATACATATTTTGTACAACACTGTTTTGGAAAGATTTATGACTCCTTGAAAAGTCATGAAATAACATTCAATGAACATTGGATATGGTCAGATGGATGCGCAGGTCAATTCAAATCTGCACGATTATTATTTTGGTTGTGTTATCTTCATAAGAAAACTTGCATTAAACATTGTTGGAATTTCCTTGAGACTTACCATGGAAAAGGAGAACATGACGGTGTAGGGGCATGCATAAAATGAGCACTTCAAAGATATCAAATGAACCCCTCTGCAAGCCGATTTGTGGATGCAAATTTTTTTTTTCAATGGTGCATCGCTGCTCTAAGCCATGAGACTAACCGATCAAAGGAAGTGCGAAGGTACATTCAATTTAGTTTTTATTGGATATCTAATTTTAAACAGTGTACATTTATCACAATTTGATTATCTTTGATTGTATTTTGATATCATATTTACATTCTTCTTTGAATTTTCCATATAAAGGTTTTTTTGGCATATTGGGATCGAAGATGTAGATAGATCAATTGGAAATGACATTGAAACAATAAAAGAGACTCGAAAATTGCATTCAATTAAAACAAAGTTGTCCAGAAATATGTTTGCATTGGATAAAAGAAAATATATATTTTTTTTTTTCATGTTTGCATAGACAACACAGAATCCAATGATGTTTGTGAAAACAAAATGTATGTAAAATATTGGAAAAATACAGAGCTAAATACAAAGGGAAAAATGTCCATTGAAATGTTTGAAGAAATGCAATTAGAGGAGACTACAATATCATCTGATGGTGATCGAGTTTCTGATCTTGTTAGAGAAGGTAACATTTGAATTGATTTCAAATGATAAAGATCTAGAAATAAATTTAAATACATAAGTCTGTTAATTTTGTTTTATTGTGTAGGAGATGTTTTTGCTGTAATTGCACTTAATGACAACGATGAAAATGTGAAGTATTATTTGATGCGTTGCAATTCGAATGAAAAAATGAAATTATTGGAAAAACTATAACGATGATGGGTTTCCATATGAAAGAGGATCTATTATATCGAAAGGTTATTTTTTTCGTGACAAACTAATCAAAGTGGTGATTTTGTTTACTTTGAAGACTATGAACCTGATGTGATAAGTTGTTAATATAGTCACTTGGTGTGTGCAGCACACATAAAATTGATAGAGGTTCAATCGACGAAAAAAATGAAATTAAGAAATGGGAAATGTCAAAATCTGATCATGAACAAATCATTGAAGATGACATTCCATTGGAATTTTTTTGATTGAACTGCCCAACAATTTCTTCTCTTTGGATTATGTTTTAGAACTTCCAGAACTCAACTAAAAATTGAGCTACCTTGTTATGTTATCTGTGCAAGTGTTTTCACATGTACAAATTGTTTTGGTACATGCACACTAGTATCAACTGAAAGTAGCTTTTCTATACATGCATTGATGAAAAATGTTGCATGTATTGGATATGTGTGTGTGTGTGTGTGTGTGTTTGTGTGTGTGTGTGTGTGTGTGTGTTCTAGAATGCAATTAATTGTTCAAGTAGTTTTACTATGTGCATTGATGAAAAATGTTTCATGTACTGAATATATATGTTCTAGAATGCAATTAACTGAAAGTAGTTTGTCTATGTGCATTGATGAAAAATTTTGCATGTAATGGATATATACACGGACTAAATGTGACCAGCTTTTCTCGTGGTTTTTTCTGGTAAAAAGTATCCACAATGTAAATAAATCATCTGTTAGCCACCTATAAAATTTGTTATATCAAATGCTCGCTAAAACATTTTTGGAGTCTTCAAGAAACAAGTTTTATTGATAAAAGATGTTATCTCTTGAAGACTCTTGAAGGCCTCAGGCCTCTGTCCAAATCTTCACTGCTGTTCCCTTTTTTATACTCAAAATTTCTGCTGTTTCCATAAGTGAAAATACTGCTGCAAAATCATCATTTTTCCCCCTCCTCCACTCAAAAATAACCTTCATTTTCTCCCCTTTTTCTCCATAAAATTCGTCCATTTTTCATGATTTCCCTTCTCCCATTCGTGAAAATCCTCTTTACATAGTTTAAAATTCATTTTTAAACTATACCGAAACCCCCAAATCCACTGAAAAACTTGAAAATTTCATGAAAAATACATATTTTTTCATAAAGGCTTAAGCCCCCTTGGGCTAAGCCTAAACCACTTCCCCTCCATGTGCCCGCACCCTAGAACTAGGTGCTAAAGCCTTTCAGCTCTTATCACATCGGAACAATACGCAGTGCGCAAGTCTTTTTGCCTCACAAGTTTTCCAATGCGATTAGCCCTCTGTTTCATAACCCCCGATCATATTGTTTTTCCATACAACCTGTGGGCCAGCAATCAGGTGCTAAATCATTGTGAAAATCCATCTCCGATCCATTATTTCCTTTGTAAATACAAAAAACCCATTTACCCAAAGGTTTGGTCTAACGCGCCCGTACAAAGATTTTTAAATGAAAAATGGTTAGATTAAAAAGACCCGAAGTGCAATCGCATCGGAGAAATCCACAATGGGTTGATTGAAAGACCGCATCAAAAATTCCGATGTGATTAAGTCCCATATGTATAAAATCCACCCTCTTCTTTCCATTCCATATAACCTACGCCCAGGACCAAGAGTTTAAGTCCCAAGGCGCACAATCGCATCGCAAAGTTCCAATGGGTAGATTGAAAAGCCTGAGCTTGAGGCTCCGATTGCGATTGGCCCTTTGTTATATAACACGCCGGGCCTATTATTGTTCCATATAACTAAAGGCCCCGCAGACGGGCACCTAACTATGTTATATAAATTTTCTGCCCCGATCCACCAAAACTTTGTATTATATTAAAACTTTGGGTTTTTCATGCATTATGAAGGGTTTTTGCCGGTTCGCTTTAAAAGCAATCCCCATCGTTGATCGTAAGCCGATTAAATGGCCCACGCAACATCGCATCGCAACATTTTCATTGAGTGCATTTAACATAATTCCCCCTCCGATCGCCGATTCCTGATTCATTCTCCGCCGTCGATCTGATCTGCGAATCGATGGTTAGCACTCAATCGCATTGCAAGTTTCATCGAGCGCGTTTTTTTTTTCCCCTTGATCGGCCATCCCTCCGATTCATTCCCCACCATTGATCTGATCCTCAGATTAACGGTCATCGATTAATCACATCGGCCCATCTATGATTACTGATCCCCGATTGGTTGTCCACCGTTGATCTCCTCTCCGCATTCTCAGATCCAACGGCCCACAATTGCTTCGATCATTAACCTTTACCCCGCCAATTGTGACCTCCCGATTCACCCTCCGCCATTGATCTGATCCTCAGATCAACGGTCATCGCTCAATTGCATCGCAATTGTTTTAGCGCATTAACATGATTCCTCCTCTGATTGCGATCCTCTGATTGAATCTGGACCATCCACGTGTCCAGATTGGATGGTCCCAAATCTTTCCTCATGGTTTCATTTCCCTCCACCTTCCACCAAGAGGATTTTAATGCGTATTCCCAACCGTCGATCTCTGCGCGATCGACGGTTCTGACATGTTTTCTTCCTCTGCTCTTCTTTGACCTTCTCTTAGCCGATCTCCACCGTTGGATGATGCCATCCAATGGCCATGCTATCTCCTCATGCCCTCTGAAGCAGTTTACCCACAATGCAATATCTCTTAATATTTTGTGTGTTTTGCATGATTAATGGTTTTCCATTATATTGAAAGAAAAGCCAAGGGTTGTGAATGACGATTCCCATGCCTTTGATTCATCAAATGGAAGCTATTCACGGGTTCAAATTCCACGTTTCATCAATGCTCCATGGGCATTGATGCCATATGAGCCCTGTGCAGCCCTGCACATCAACAAGACACTGTCCATTAAATAAATCAAAAGAGTATCAGTGTTGAAGACAGAACACAGCAGAACAGAAGGATTGAAGATAATTTGGGGATTACGGCTAAGAATTATTATCAAAAGCCTAATCCCTAAAATTAAAAAAAATTTAAAGGAACATCATAAGTGTTATCAGACAGAAAAGCCTCCACCGCCACATCTGAGGCAAATTGACTCCTCCCAGCTACCACAATGCCACCTGTGCCTTAAAAGCATTCAAATAGAGGCCAAAGTTATGGTTCAAAATCAAATATTTGCCTCAAACGCAGCCAGAGAGTTGATTCTACCGAAGAACTTAATGCAAAAATATCTTCAGAGTTACTCCAACATGACACAGAGCCTCAAAAGTCAACAAAAGCTCCCACCGAGTTTAAATCTTAAATGTAAATCCATTAATACAGTGAGAATATCTGTACGCTTCTCCATCGAGCCCCTCAAAGGCCGAGAAGCCATTAAGTCTGTATTTATTATCTTGGGAGATCTTTTATCAGATCTCACCTCCTCATTCTTCAATAAATACTTCTGTAGAAGATGAGAAATTGTGGGTTGAGTTGTTTACAGAACTTTGAAATATACTTGAGCTCAAAACTCCTACTTGTAAATAGTGTTCACTGGCCCTTGAAGCTCTGTTTGTGATTAGATTAGTTAGGTTGAAAAGTGAAGATGATTGCTGAACTGAAACATTGGGCTTGAAGACTGTAACTGGTTTGACATCAATAACAAGCTGTTTCTTGAGATCCTGGTCTATATCACTGGCGAAGTGCCCCTTTCTTTGTTATTGTTTTTTCCTTCTATGTATTCCATATTGTTCACTATTCTCTGATAAAGAACAAAATTTATAGAGTTAGGATTTACTGTTTACCAATACCCTTCTCTCATTGATAAGATTTATCTCAATGTTTTCCTCCAATTTGTTTATTTAAGAATGATTCAATACAGTTTAAGCAGTTAGGAATGTTAGCGCTCCCTCGTCCTATTGTTTGCTTTAAACATTATTCTTGAAAGTTATTTTCATCATTTTCTTATTAAAGTTAGACTAGAAAAGTGATGGTTTTCCCTGTTTCTAGTTTCTATTCTCCAAAGGCAGATTCTGAAGGTTTGCCTCGGTGTTGGCCGAAAGCAGATTAGGTTTAAAAGTACCTTATCTGATATTAGGTTACACTTTGTTTCTCTTATGTGTTTTCATACTTTCTAAAGGTAATTATGTGGATTACTGAATTGTTTGTCAATTAAGCTGCTTCAATACAAACTTGCCCAAGAAGTCTATGGTTAGCCCTGTTCTTGGTTGGTTTTAAATAATTACTTAAGAGGATTTTCTTGTTTGGACTAACTATAAATCCTTGGTGAAATTATTATCAGTTTCCACCCCTCCAACACTTTATTGTTTCCATTCCATCATTTTAATCTCAATAATCTTGTGATATAGATGACTTGCCCCTTGGATCACTCGATGTTGTTGCTCAATTGAAGCTCTGATATGACTCCATAGCCCAATGGACTAAAAACCAACGTTATATCTATCTTTTTAGCCAAAGCTCTTCTATTTGCTTGCAAATTCTCACCTTTGAAACTCTTTGCAATTAGAACTTTCCCCTCAAATAATATTCATGCTCAACCATCCAAAAAAAAACAAAACCCTTGGCCTTCATAACTAGCCTACTATCATTACCCCAAACTTCAAAGACAAATCCATCTTTGCACCTATTGGAGAGATCCCTCTCCGGATTCAGGAGGGCTAGATCCTAGAATCCCAAAGTGGTTGAAATGATGTTTCTCCTTACGATCGAACTTTTGCCAATCTTGCTGATTACAGGGAACTAACATTTTTGGTGACTCCGCTGGGGACCGAACCCATAATCACTTTCATTTTAAGGTAACCATAGGATATCAGAGATTTGCTTCAAAGAAAATTTTCTATATTAACCAGCTGAGCCACCAACAACTAACATTTCTGGTGACTCCGCTGGGGATCCAAACATAGAATCACTTTCATTTTAAGGTAACCATAGGATATCAGAGATTTGTTTCAAAGAAAATTTGCTATATTAACCAGTTGAGCCACCAACAACTAACATTTCTGGCGACTCCGCTGGGGAGCGAACCCAGATTTAATCTCTGGTTCCCCTTAAAATTTCATGTGAGTCAAAAGCAGCCTTTTCAAGCACTACCAATAAATGGTAATCATGATGAAACTTGTTTGAATCAGTGAAAAACCAGGTAAACCCTACGATTCTCATAAGACTTTATCTAACCTTGAAAAATCATCTGGCTTAGCCATAAGAGTAGACTGTATTTTTCTCATAACCGTAGCTAAGTTTTGAAATAGAGTTAGAATATTCTTAGAAACCACACAACTGAAAAATAACTCAAAAAACCCAAAAATATTTCAGATTGGTATTCAATAAACATGGTAGTGGACCATAAAACCTTTTACCTCTGAAAAGAGCTAAAAAATTCCACTTGGTGACTCCACAATCTTGAATAGACCTTAAGACTCCACTGGGAAGAACCCTTATCATTGGAATATCATTCAAACTCAGTTAGAGGAATGTAGGATAAAAAATTGGTGTAAATAGATTAGTTGAACTTTTAAAGACTGTCATACCTGGTTGAAATTTTCTTGTTTATTTGGGTCTGAAAAAAAAAGCATAGTGGCTCCTAGAAAGATTCATACTAGATCCTATCCTGACCCTCATCCACCTGAGATAGTTGATAAACCAGAAAGTGTCCTTAGGAAGTCTCCTAAGATTAAATTATCAACTATTTTCAGATCACCCTTGAGAGCTAATTCAGTTCCTGAAAATCTTGCAGCTCTACAAGAGTCATATGGTGGTGGACCATAACAAATTTTACCTCTGAAAAGAGCTAAAAATTTCCACCCGGCGACTCCACACTCTGAAACTTCCAAAAGACCAAATGACTCCACTTGTAGAAGACCCTGAACTAATTGACTAGACATAATGACCTCTTTCTTGCTTTACAAACATGATTCCAAGAATAAAACGAAGATATGCCCCAATGAGTAGAGATCATATCCTTGGGTTTCCACATAAGACGCCCCAGGTTAATTGGGATGACAACCTGCCTGTTTTTCAAGGTGAAAAGTGTGATGACCCTTTATTACATCTCATCAAATTTCATATACATGTATGGAGGTTGAAAGTTGAATGGCATGAAGACTGCCTAATGAAAATGTTCATGTTAACATTAGAAGGAAAAGCTAGGAATTGGTATGAATGCTTAAGATCTAGTAGTTTGTTTTCTTTAAAGGACCTTGAATATGTGTTTTATGAGAACTATAAAGAAAACACTACATCATTATTGTGGGGTGAAATACACTATGATCCATCACAAAACATCACCCAACTCATTATAGATAATGAGGAAGCTTTGGAAGAGATGCATCCTGAAGATATTTTAACAGCCATTCATGAGTTTAATATCCTATTGAAAAATTTTAAGAACATAGATGAATCAGTTGAGGAAGAGATGATCCAAGAAATAAAGAACATTCCTCAAGATATCCCCAAAACTCAAATATCGATTCATCATTCCTCATAGTTGAGGCTCAAGAAGACATCCAACCTCAAAATCAGTCTTCACAAGAGATAGAGAACTGTTGTACTTCTGTTCAAGGGGACATAGGAATATCCACCCCGTTGAGAGAAGAAGGGATAGATCAGACTATTAATAAATAGTCAGTCTCTGATATTTATTTAAAAACAAATACTCTTGCTCATTCACATAGTGAACTTTGTTATAAATATGAAGAAAGTTCTTTTGTTGGTCATAAGAAACAGGGTAGCTCTTTTTCTGTTTATGCTGAAAGGAAAATCTCTCCTTTAACAGAAGAACACATCGATAAAACACTAAGCAAGCAGCTACCCTCTGATCCATCATCTCAACCAGACAATCATGAACATGGTGCCTATTCCACAGAACAATCATATGGCACTCAAGACAAAGAGGATAGTAAGGATATCAATGGTAAAACTGAAACTAGTCCTCTTTGGATCATGATTTCGATGGGTTATGTACTAAAACTAATGCAGGTGCGGGAATATGGCTTTATGATACATAGAACAATTATTCTGAGGCCTATTCGTATAAACTTAACTTTCAATGCACAAAAGACATAGTAGAGTATGAGGCACTCCTCTTAGGGCTACATTTATTGAAGAAATCAGTAGCCCAGGAGATAATAGTTCATGGAAATGCAGAATTGGTAATTAGGCAAGTGAAAAATGAACTCATGGTTGAACATCCCAGACTCAAAGCATATAGGGATGATGTCTTGGATTTATTAAAATATTTTAAAGATTTCCAACGTATACTTGTTCCTAAAGACCAAAACAGTTTTGCTAATGGTTTAGCCCTTGTGGCTAGTACATGTTTAAGACCTTGGGAGAGCAGACAATATACAATTCAAGAAAAATTCAGACCTGCTGTCCCAAACAATAAAAGATACTGGCAAAACTTTGAAGGAGAAAAACAAATAGCAGACCATCCTACTGAGGATATACCATCTTTTCAAGAAGAAACTTCTCCCATCACTGATATCAATCTGTCATCCAAAAAACCTGAACTTATATCAGAAGCAAGCATAGTTTTAGAGAAAAAAGAAATTTCACTGCTTGTTGTTTTGCAGTTTAAGGATGATGATACTTCCAAGCAACATTCTGAAGATATACTTCTCAAAGCTGAAGTCTTGGAAGCAGATAATCTACCAGATATGGATAACCAAAAAGAAGAGAATTTTCATCCTTTCTTTGTTGATCTTTTGGAAAAGTATGTGGAAGCCCCAACTGGCGCAAACTATCAAGCATGGATCCTTTGCAAGAGCCAAATGCATGAGAAACTGTCACCACCTGTGATAGTCTTGGTTTTGAAGATTAATCTTCAAAATGGACTATGGATACCCTTGACAAGCAACCATAGTTTCTTTTTCTTTATGACACTACTCAACTGGCTACATTGGCACTTTTGTATCATATGTAAATACCTCAAGTTAGAATAGGTTAGATAGGAATGTAAATATAGCTTAGTTTTGAGCAGTTAGATAGTTGTTGATTTTTGTCTCCAAAGAAAAATCAAAAATCAAAAATACAAAAAACAAAGGAAAGAAAGAAAAGAGGGCAGATTGTGAAAAAAATAAAGGTACAACCCCATACCAAAAAAGAAAAATAAATTATGAAAGTGTGCAAGCTCAAATGCCACTCCTAAAGAACACACTTCTAGTTAGTCAAACTATTTAATCTTGACTAACTAGTTTTAAATTTTCTGCTGATAGGATAGTGAATTCGATTTGCCAAACTATTAAATCTTGGCTTATTAGTAGATAGTTTAGGATAGAAATTAAAGGTTCAAACAAGCTCAAAATCTAAACCAAGTTTCCAAAGAGAGATGACTCAAATCTGTTTTATTTTCTGAGTAAAAAAAGATGTAAATCTGGTTCTCTCAAAATCTGAACCAGAGAACAAAGAAGCAATAGCTCAAATAAAAGTCAAAACAGAGGTGTAAAAGGATGAAGGAAGTGCTTTTAATTTTTAGATCTTAAGCCTTCCATTTTGTTTTAAATTTTCTACAAAATAAATGTCTATGTGCAGCTTGTCTTTTATGCCATGGACCAGCTTCAAGTTAGACTGTTTAATCCTGACTTGACTGCTTTTTAAATTTCTGTTGTAGAATTTAGAGAATAAATTCTGTTGGACAGTTTAATCCTAACATACAGTAGATTAGGTAGAGAATCATATGGGCTCAACTGTTTAATCTGAGTTCATGGAGAAATAAGGAGTAGAAATAGATTAGATTTCCTACTTTCAAAAGAATAAAATGTTGTAAAAGAGGTTGCCAATCCAAGTGCACTCTAAAGAAGAAAAAATGTTAGATTTGTATGATTGGGTAGGTAGTAAGCTTGTAGATGAAAGATTCGTTGTTTTTATGGCTACTAATATGTTTTCAGAGCAAGATCATTCAAGAAAAGGAAAGTAGCCCAATGGATTAGGCACAGGTCAGCCTCCTAGAGAACGCAATGGATGTGGTAAAGGTCAGCCTCCCAGAGAATTCAAGTATGAAGTTCTTGATGCCTTCAAGAAGGCACCATCCCCAAGTGGAGCCACTGTTAGCCACCTATAAAATTTGTTATATCAAATGCTAGCTAAATTTTTTTGGAGTCTTCAAGAAACAAGTTTTATTGATAAAATATGTTATCTCTTGAAGACTCTTGAAGGCCTCAGGCCTATGTCCAAATATTCACTGCTGTTCCCTTTTTTATACTCAGAATTTCTGCTGTTTCCATAAGTGAAAATACTGCTGCAAAATCATCATTTTTCCCCCTCCTCCACTCAAAAATAACATTCATTTGCTCCCCTTTTTCTCCATAAAATTCCTCCATTTTTCATGATTTCCCTTCTCCCATTCATGAAAATCCTCTTTACATAGTTTAAAACTCATTTTTAAACTATACCAAAACCCCCAAATCCATTGAAAAAATTGAAAATTTCATGAAAAATACATATTTTTGCATAAAGGCTTAAGCCCCTTTGGGCTAAGCCAAAACCACTTCCCCTCCATGTGCCCTCACCCTAGAACCAGGTGCTAAAGCCTTTCAGCACTTATCGCATCGGAACAATACGTAGTGCACAAGTATTTTTGCCTCACAAGTTTTCCGATGCGATTAGCCCTCTGTTTCATAACCCCCGATCATATTTTTTTTCCATAAAACCCATGGGCCCACAATCGGGCACTAAATCATTGTGAAAATCCATCTCCGATCCATTATTTCCTTTGTAAATACAAAAAACCCATTTACCCAAAGTTTTGGTCTAACGCTCCCATACAATGATTTTTAAATGAAAAATGGTTAGATTAAAAAGACCCGAAGCGCAATTGCATCGGAGAAATCCACAATGGGTTGATTGAAAGGCCGCATCAAAACTTTCGATGCGATTAAGTCCCATATGTATAAAACCCTCCCTCTGCTTTCCATTCCATATAACCTACGCCCGGGACCAAGAGTTTAAGTCCCAAGGCGCTCAATCGCATCGCAAAGTTCCAATGGGTAGATTGAAAAGCCCGAGCCCGAGGCTCTGATTGTGATTGGCCCTTTGTTATATAATGCTCCGGGCCTATTATTGTTCCATATAACTAAAGGCCCCGCATATGGGTGCCTAACCGTGTTATATATATTTTCCGTCCCAATCCACCAAAACTTTGTATTATATTAAAACTTTGGGTTTTTCATGCATTATGAAGGGTTTCCGCCGGTTCGCTTTAAAAGAAATCCTGGCTGTTGATCGTAAGCCAATCAAATGGCCCATGTAACATCGCATCGCAACATTTTAATTGAGCGCATTTAACATAATTCCCCCTCCGATCGCCGATTCCCGATTCATTCTATGTTGTCAATCTGATCTGCAGATCGACGGTCAGCGCTCAATCACGTCGCAAGTTTCATCGAGCGCGTTTGTTTGTTCCCCCCAATCGACATCCCTCTGATTCATTCCCAACCATTGATTTGATCCTCAGATCAACGGTCATCGCTTAATTGCATCGCCCTTCCCCGATCGCACCATCACATCGGCCCATCTCCGATTACCGATCCCCTATTGGTTGTCCACTCTTGATCTCCTCTCCGCCTTCTCAGTTCCAACGACCCACAATTTCTCCGATCATTAACCTTTACCCCGCCGATTGCGACCTCCCGATTCACCCTCGCCGTTGATCTGATCCTTAGATCAACGGTCATCGCTCAATCGCATCGCAAGTTTTTTGCCAAGCACATTAACATGATTCCTCTGCCGATTGCGATCCTACGATTGGATCTGGACCGTCCACGTGTCCAGATCAGACGGTCCCAAATCTTTCCTCATGGTTTCATCGCCCTCCGCCTTCCACCAAGAGGATTTTAACGTGTATTCCCAACCGTCGATCTCTGCGCGATCGACGGTTCTGACATGTTTTCTTCCTCCGCTCTTCTTTGACCTTCTCTTAGCTGATCTCCACTGTTGGATGATGCCATCCAACGGCCATGCTCTCTCCCCATGCCCTCTGAAGCAGTTTACCCATAACGCATAATTTCTTAATATTTTGTGTGTTTTGCAGGATTAATGGTTTTCCATTATATTGAAAGAAAAGCCAAGGGATGTGAATGACGATTCCCATGCCTTTGATTCATCAAATGGAAGCTATTCACGGGTTCAAATTCCACGTTTCATTAATGCTCCATGGGAATTGATGCCATATGAGCCCTGTGCGGCCCTGCACATCAACAAGAGACTGTCCATTAAATAAATCAAAAGAGTATCAGTGTCGAAGACAGAACACAGCAAAACAGAAGGATTGAAGATAATTTGGGGATTACGGCTAAAAATGATTATCAAAATCCTAATCCCCGGAATTAAAACATAGTTAAAGGAACATCATAAGTGTTATCAGATAGAAAAGCCTCCACCACCACATCTAAGGAAAATTTATTCCTCCCAGCTACCACAGTGCCACCTGTGCCTTAAAAGCATTCAAACAGAGGCTGAAGTTATGGTTAAAAATCAAATATTTGCCTCAAACGCAGCCAGAGAGTTGATTCTGCCAAAGAAATTAATGCAAAAATATCTGCAGAGTTACTCCAACATGACACAAAGCCTCAAAAGTCAACAAAAGCTCCCACCGAGTTTAAATCTTAAATTTAAATCCATTAATACAGTGAGAATATCTGTACGCTTCTCCATCGAGCCCCTCAAAGGCCAAGAAGCCATTAAGTCTGTATTAATTATCTTGGGAGATATTTTATCAGATCTCACCTCCTCATTCTTATATAAATACTTCTGTAGAAGATGAGAAATTGTGGGTTGAGTTGTTTACAAAACTTTGAAATATACTTGAGCTCGAAACTCCTACTTGTAAATAGTGTTCACTGGCCCTTGAAGCTCTGTTTGTGATTAGATTAGTTAGGCTAAAAAGTGAAGATGATTTCTGAACTGAAACATTGGGCTTGAAGACTGTAACTGGTTTGACATCAATAACAAGATATTTCTTGGGATCCTGGTCTATATCACTGGTGAAGTGCCCCTTTCTTTTTTAGTGTTTTTTCCTTCTATGTATGCCATATTGTTCACTATTCTTTGATAAAGAACATCATTTATAGAGTTAGGATTGACTGTTTTCCAGTACCCTTCTCTCACTGATAAGCTTTATCTCAATGTTTTCCTCCAATTTATTTATTTAAGAATGATTCAATACAATTTAAGCAATTAGGAATGTTGGCGTTCCCCCGTCCTACTGTTTTCTTTAAACATTATTCTTGAAAGTTATTTTCATCGTTTGCTTATTAAAGTTAGACTAGAAAAGTGATTATTTTCCCTGTTTCTACTTTCTATTCTCCAAAAGCATATTCTGAAGGTTTCCCTTGGTGTTGGCCAAAAGAAGATTAGGTTTAAAAGTACCTTATCTGATCTTAGGTTACACTTTGTTTCTCTTATGTGTTTTCATACTTTCTGAAGTTAATTATGCGGATTATTGGATTGTTTGTCAATTAATTGCTTCAATAAAAAATTTCCCAAGAAGTCTATGGTTAGCCCTATTCTTGGTTGGTTTTAAACAGTTACTTAAGATGCTTTTCTTGTTTGCGCTGACTATAAATCCTTGGTGAAATTATTATCAGTTTCCACCCCTCCAACGCTTTATTGTTTCCATTCCATCATTTTAATCTCAATAATTTTGTGATATAGATGACTTTCCCCTTGGATCACTCTTGATGGTGTTTCTCAATTAAATCCCTGATATGACTCCATAGCCCAATGGACTAAAAACCAATGTTATATCTATCTTTTTATCCAAAGATCTTCTATTTGCTTCCAAATTCTCACCTTTGAAACTCTTTGCACTTAGAACTTTCCCCTCAAATAATATTCATGCTCAACCATCCAAAAACAAACAAAACCCTTGGCCTTTGTAACTAGCCTAATATCATTACCCCAAACTTCAAAGACAAATCCATCTTTGCACCTATTGGAGAGATCCCTCTTCGGATTTAGGAGGGCTAGATCCTAGAATCCCAAAGTGGTTGAAATGATGTTTCTCCCTGTGATCGAAATTTTTCCAATCTTGCTGATTACAGGGAGCTAACATCATCCACAATATAGTTTTGTACGAAGATTCCTTTCAGACAAGAAAATTAGAGCACTTTTCCGACTTTTGGTGGGATTTGACCCACATCTCTATTCCTGATAGAAAATCCAGTACAAAATTTATCTGTCCAATGGTCGGATATGTTCTAGGAAATTAACTGAAAGTAGCTTTTCTATGTGCATTGATGAAAAATGTTGCACGTATTGGATATATATATGTTCTAGAATGCAATTAATTGTTCAAGTAGTTTTCCCATGTGCATCAATGAAAAATGTTTCACGTATTGAATATATATGTTCTAGAATGCAATTAACTGAAAGTAGCTAAATTCTATCTAGGAATTGATGAAAAATGTTGCACGTACTGGATATATATGTTCTAGAATGGAATTAATTGAAAGTAGTTTTTCTATACATGTGCATTGATGAAAAATACTGGATATATGTACATTATAGATTTCATTTTTAAAATTTTATGGTTGTTTTCAACACATCTAACAAGATCTAGAAACTTATGATTGTATATATATAGATATATACATCAATATGTATTATACTTCAATCTTTTTAACATATATATTCAAACATGTGTAAAATCATTTCTACATGTACATGTATATTCATGTGAATTTTTTTGTTGTTTGGAAAACAACAGCTTGAATTTTAAAAACAAAATATAATATCATACTCACATGCCAAATTTAGTTTAATCATCCAAAACTTGAGTTTTGAAAACTTTTTTATTATATCACAAAATTACTTCACATGCCATGCCAATTGTAGTTCAACTATCCAATAAAAAAATTTAACATTATATCACATGCCAACTGTAGATCAACCTTCCAAAACTTAAGTTTTAATTTAACAAAAAATGATAGATCACAACATTAATTCACATGCCAAATGTACTTCAACCATCCAAAACTTAAGTTTTAAAAACAAAACAAATTATAACACAACATTACTTCACATGCCAAATGGTAGTTCAAAAGAAAAACATTAATATAGATCACAACATTACTTCAAATGCCAAATGTAGTTCAACCATCCAAAACTTAAGTTTTAAAAACCAAACAAATTATAACACAACATTACTTCACATGCCAAATGTAGTTCAACCATCCAAAACTTAAGTTTTAAAAACATTATATATCACATTCACATGTACCAAATGTAGTTCACATAAAATATGCCCAAAATTTGTAGATCTCACAAGTATCAAGTATCAAGTTATATATGACTGCATCTAGATAAGACTATATATAAAAAGGTAAATTTAAGACTATATCTATTGAAAATATAATGTTGCACGTGTGCATGTGCATCATCCATCAAATACAGATGGATGTATTGTCTTTCCTAGAAAATTCTCAATCCTCGAGCTATCCTGCAAAGCATGGGGAACCTGTACACAATGTGTACAAACATTAAAATTTGATGTTTTAAAATTGAGTGAGAATATATAGAACTTCATGTAAAAAAAAATAAAAATAAAATCATGTAATACCTCATGAGGTTCCCTCTCCATTTGTTGCTCGTCTGCTACAACTTCTCCCACGGGAAAACATCTCCAACAGTAAACTGTACTATATATATATATATATATATATATATATATATTTCAAATGAAAAGGCATATATATAAACTTATTTTCAATAATATTAAAAAAAATGTTAGACAACTTGTTCAAATGGTTGAAATGGTGTTGATGTTCCTATCTCCATCGCTAGAGTTTGTGGAGAAAAAAAATCCTCTATAGAAACCTAAAATTCAAAAAATTTAAAAGTATAAAATAACTCAAGATCAAGATCTCAATTTATAATAAAACTTTTAAACTTCAATTTATAAATTATAACTTAAAAACATATATATTTAAGTGAAAAATTGAATACTTCTACTGGTGGATTTGGCACATCTCCTAAGAGAGGCTCCAAAAGAAAATCTCCAAAAACCTAAAATTCAAAAAATTTAAAATAACTCAAGATATAGATATATCTCATTTTTTAATGGAACTTTTTGAGGTGGAATATATAACTTAAAAACATAAATTTTAAAAGTGAAAAATTTTCCATACTTGTTGTGAATGTGGCACATCTCCTAAGGAAGTAGACGGTACATCTCCCAAGGAAGAAGAAGGTACCACCATCCCAAAAACATCGGATGGAATCAGAATCTGTTAAAATATTTCATTATATATACATGAAAATGTACATGTGTGAACAATTATTTATTTTAAAAATTTCAAGTTTAAAAAACACTAACATTTGCCAACATATCTTGATGGTGAGACCCATCTTGATTGTTTGAACCAGAGGCTCCGAACGTGATATTAACATTTTCTTCATTCATCAAGAGTGACAACTGCAAATGGTGTTAACATATAATGATACATTTTTGTTAGATTAATTTATACAAATAAATGTATGTATATATATATTTATTACAAATTGTACATTGTTAAAATACTTGAACCCTAACCATTAACACATACCATTCCCATGCCCTCTTCCTCATGAACAATTAGGTCATGCCAACCATTACGACAATTTTTGCATATGTTTTGAGATCTTCAACACTCATGTTGTCAATCTCTTCATCTGTATAATATACAAAATTAGCATGTGCATTCTCACGTGCTCTTTGTCGATTTAGAAAAACATCGACTCCACCCAATCCACTATGAACATTGTCGATGATGGAATCCCTTGCTTCTCGACTAATTTGAGAAGTGGCTTCCATCTCTGACTGCAAAGTTTTGACAGGAAAAGGTCGACTAGCCAATGGTGGCTTAGGGTGAGGCAACTCAACATCATGCCTAGCACCCCTATGGTCACACAATCGACCTTTCCCAAGACCAAAAAATTCAGAGGGAAGGTCATTGTAATTGGGTTTCATTTGCAAAAAGAATTCTACATAAAATAATTTTGCAAAATAAATTCGAATTTCATCGTTCCATGGGATTCTTCCATAGGCCGCAAAGTGTTTATCATACAAATAGTGAGCTATATCAAGGTGCTTGAAATATTTCACCTTCAGCATCTTTCTTTTCAGCCCTTCTTTGAAATTGAACATAGACTTTTCCAATGATGTTGTAACTCTTTCTTTAACAACCTCCCATTTATCAAGACCCATCATTGTTTCCTTTCTTTTATCAGTGGTTGGCCCAAGCTTTCAGTACAAATCTACTAGTTCGCCTAAAGAGTGTGTAACTATTTCCAAGTTTTGTCGACTCTCATCGGGTAGAGTCAAAGCCAGGAGATCTCTCTACAATTTTGCATGAAGATGCTAACACCTTTCTAAGGTGCATTGTTGCATATTTCTTTCCCAAGGTATATTGGAAATGTTGACCAGATAAGTCGTGGTGGGTGGACAACCTTCTTCTTGAATGACACGTTCTACCCTACGTCTTTTTTTACCAACATTTGGAGAATTTTCAGCCTCTGCATCAATATATAAAATTTTGTATATTAGAAAAAACACATGTAAAAAAATTTGTACAAATTGAATGAAAAAAATATTCAAATTGATGGCCACCTCGATGTGGTTGGCTAGCATCTTTCCCACCCTGAGACTGTTGAGAACCAGAGTGACCCTGCTGAGAACCAACACGACCATTCGTTGATTGGCCTCTGGGGGAATAAATATTACCACCTTCAAGAAACTTTCTAGCACTTATTGATGGCCCTCTAAGGGGATTTGAACCACCACCAACCTCTCGAGACGAGAGAGAAGCTTCATAAACAAATATGAATTTATAATCAATTCAAAAATACATTCATACATATAAATACATGTACATATTAATTGATTAAATTGTGTGAACCATACCACGAATGGGTGAACCATGGGCATGCTCCATTGATGGAGTAGAGACCCTTCTCCTCTTAGCTCCTAAAAAATAAAAAATGAAACTTATTAACAACTAATTTAACTCACAAAGTTGATAAAAAATCAATTCCATATGTACACACATGTATGGAGATTTAATATTATATTTAAATACCATGAACATCCCTCGATCCTTTATCCCCCCCTCACGTAGAGATATGGGATTATGTTGATCTTCGTCGTTCATCCTCCATGATATATATTTCTACAATGGACATTTACAATTATTTTTTTAAATGACTAATTTAAAATAAATTCAAAATAAATTCAGAAAATTAATGTAATTTAGTATACATAAATTATGTAAAACACAACTTTCAAAGCACTAATTGATGTGTGAAACTCAATTTAAGCAAAAAAAATTATAAAAATGATAAGTTCACCAAATTGCGCTTTACATGGTGAGAGCACACTTGGTATAAAATTGAAAAAAACACATTGTCATTAAAAAAGAAGTGAAACTCCAATTAAACAAAAATTTGTTGAAGTCCCCGCATTTTGATTTTATAAAAATGTGAAGTTCACCACTTGTTGCAAATGTGTAGTTCACCAAGTTGCGCTTTACATGGTGTGGTGGAAGTGCACTTGGTATATAATTGGAAAAATCACATGGTCATTAAAAAAGACGCATTTATAAGTACAAAACACACACACACATATCCAAGATATGTTACAATTTCCATCAATAAATTTTGAAGGAGAGTGTCTCAACACTAATTCATCTTTGAGAGATGAATCTTGAATTTTTGAAGAAGAGCGTCTCAAAACTAATTCATCTTTGAGAGATGAATCTTGAATTTTTGAAGAAGAGCGTCTCAAAACTAATTCATCTTTGAGATATGAATATTGCATTGGCATTGCCGCGTATAATTCTAATTCATATATTAACTCATATTTGATAGATGAATCTTGAATTGGCATTGCCCCACGCAATAGATCAGTAGACATCTTATTCACATTTGTACAATGTATTATACTAAAAAAATGAAATTGTATAACAATATTGTTTGCTATTCCATGCAGTTCTTTTAGCCTCTCCTTTTTAACTTGGTACACGCCATTCATCTGGTTGCACACAAGTTCAAAATTGCTGAAAACTACAATTCCATTTGATCCATACTCCATAGTTGTTGCCAAGCCTTCTATCAATCCAATATAATATGCCTCGTTGTTTGTTGTTATTCCCGGTATATTAATTTTCCTTTGGATGAATTTGCTAGTCACAATATTGGAAAGCACATATGTAATCACTGTTTTCCCCAGATTGGGATAACAAGAAAAATCTATGCATAATTTCCATTTTTCAACCATATTTAATGAGTTTTTTATCCCTGAAAAAAAAAAAAAATTCAATAAAAATATATATTAAATTGACATTTATTTCAAATGCATGGGAGAAATGACACATGATCATGAGATAAATGACATGTGCATGGTTTATCTTAAATTTTGACTTAAAAATGTTATGGTAGAATTCACATCTAGAATTAATGGGAGGAAGCCTTCAGTTTGTGGGAGATATGAATTTTATGCACTTACTAAAACAACTAGTTATGTCAAAAGTCACACCTTTATGAGTTTGTGGGAGAAATGAAATAAAAATGAAACATGCCTTAAAGTTTGCCTAAAATTTTATGGGAGAAGGGAGAAATGACACATGTACACAGTTTGCCTTAGAGTGGTTGAGGTTTATGGATATGAAAATGAAGAACTTATATTTAGATCTGTTACAAATATTGACTGTAGGGGCATTTACTGGATATGTCACCTTTGAGAAAATATGAGATCCAGAGGCTACCTAGCCCTTTGCAGACTCTGCCTTTAGAACTTGTATAAGTTAACACTCAACAGACAGACTAAAATCCTATGGAAGTTCAAAATCCTATGAGAGTTCAGCCACTTTAGGTTCAATTTTTAGGCCTTAAAGTTTGAGAGAAATGACAGTTACATGGTTTGCAAAATTATTTTATGCATTTACAAAACACATGCTTTAAAGTTAATGGGAGAAAGCCAATATGACATGTATGCTTTAAAAAATTTTCCTAAGAATTTATGGGAGAAATGACACATGTATACAGTTTTCCTTAAAGTGGTTGAGGTTTATGGATATTAAAATGAAGAAATTCTATTTAGTTCTGTTACAGATATTGACTGTAGGGGCATTTACTAGATATGTCACCTTTGAGAAAATATGAGATCTAGAGGCTACCTGACCCTTTACAGACTTTTCCTTTAGAACTTGTAGAAGTTAACACTTAACAGACAGACTAAAATCCTATGGAAGTTCAGAATTCTATGAGAGTTCAACAACTTTAGGTTCAATTTTTAGGCCTTAAAGCTTGAGAGAAATGACATGTACATGGTTTGAAAAATTATTTTATGCACTTACCAAAAACATGCTTTAAAGTTAATGAGAGAAAGCTAACATGACATGTATACTTTAAAAAAATTTCCTAAGAATTTATGGGAGATATGACACATGTACACAGTTTTCGTTAAAGTGGTTGAGGTTTATGGATATTAAAATGAAGAAATTCTATTTAGATCTGTTACAGAGATTGAATGTAGGGGCATTTACTGGATATGTCACCTTTGAGAAAAGATCAGATCCAGAGGCTACCTGGCCCTTTACAGACTCTGCCTTTAGAACTTGTAGAAGTTAACACTCAACAAACCGACTAAAATCCTATGGAAGTTCAAAATTATATGAGAGTTCAGCCACTTTAGGCTCAATTTTTAGGCCTTAAAGCTTGAGAGAAATGACATTTACATGGTTTGCAAAACTATTTTATGCACTTAAAAAAAACATGCTTTAAATTAATGGGAGAAAGCCAACATGACATGTATGCTTTAAAAATTTTGCTTAAGAATTTATGGGAGAAATGACACATGTACACAGTTTGCCTTAAAGTGGTTGTGTTTTATGGATATTAAAATGAAGAACTTCTATTTAAATCTATTCCAGATATTGACTGTAGGGACATTTACTAGATATGCCACCTTTCATAAAAGATGAGATCTAGAGGCTACCTGGCCCTTTACAGACTCTGCCTATATAACTTGTAGAAGTTAACACTACCTATCCCAATTATACCCTATGAAGTGTGTAGAGGACCTGTGGAATCACTCACACTACTTTACATAGACATAAGGGTGTATAAGAGTGTACTAAGTTCAAAAATATGGTCATATTATTGGATATCTTTCCCAAGAGCCCAAATGTACTCCTTAAGTATATGTGGGGTCTGTATAACTATCTACAAAAACAAGTGATTCTTTCCAAGCTAAGGATAATGTATTCCATGTGTATACGCACATTATGTAGAAACCATATAGGCCAAAATAAATGGTACTTCAATGGTTTGAAGAAAAAATAGCACTAGGAAGCTTTGAAGGAGGTGAATAAGAACTGGAAATGGAAGGATAAGAATAAAATAGCCACTATTCATCCATGCAAGGTTAGTAGAAATAATTCTAACCATTGCAACATGGATGGTCACATTAAGGAGAATTATTGGATGCTTGGTACATGTGTTATATTCTTTATGTGAATATCGCCATGCACTATCTATTTTTCTAAGCATAGTGGTGGGAATAAAATGGGCGGAAAGGACCCCCACTTTAGGGTTTCATACAGACGGGTGTTTAGGGGTAGTGCCCCAAAAAAACGTTTTTGGGAAAAAATAAGCATAGTTTTGAGATATATAAGTCCAAAATGGAATAGTTGTTGGTGAACAAATATCAGTGGATCACTCTGGATATATCTATTTCATTAAAAGGGATTTTTCTAGAAGGATGTCCACTAAGTTGGAAAGAAGGGAAAATATCACAATTATATACATTAATGCATGTGTTTTACATTGAATATTTTTCATTTTATTAAGAATCTATTTGAAACAATTAACTATATAAGGTTAAAACCTATGTTTTATATCAAATCACTTTTGGTTTCAATGAGAAACTTTTATGGCTAATGTGTTTTTATCGAAATGTGATAGGCCCCACTAAAATGGGAGATATATCGAAATGATTCCTATGATGAAATAAAATAGTCGAGTAGTTTAAAGGTATAGATGCATAAATTCAATGAGCATAGTTTTGAGATATATAAGTCCAAAATGAAATAGTTGTTGGTGAACAAATATCAGTGGATCACTATGGATATATCTGCTTCATTAAAAGGGATTTTTCTAGAAGGATTTCCACCTAGTTGGAAAGAAGGGAAAATATCACAATTATATGTTAATGTGCATATGTTTTACATTGAATATTTTTCATTTTATTAAAAATCTATTTGAAACAATTAACTATATATAAGGTTAAAACCTATGTTTTGTATCAAATTAATTTTGGTTTCAATGGGAAACTTTTATGGCTAATGTTTTTTTCTCAAAATGTGATAGACCCCATTAAAATGGGAGATATATCAAAATGATTCCTATGGTGTAATAAAATAGTTTCAAGTAGTTTAAAAATATAGATGCATAAATTCAATGAGCATAGTTTTGAGATATAAAAGTCCAAAATGGAAGAGTTGTTTCTGAACAAATATCAATGGATCACTATGGATATATCTACTTCATTAAAATGGATTTTTATAGAAAGATGTCCACTAAGTTGGATAAAAGGGAAAATATCACAATTATATGTTAATGTGCATGTGTTTTACATTGAATATTTTTCATTTTATTAAAAATATATTTGAAACAATTAACTATATAAGGTTAAAACCTATGTTTTGTATCAAATTACTTTTGGTTTCAATGGGAAACTTTTATGGCTAATGTGTTTTTCTCAAAATGTGATAGACCCCATTAAAATGGGAGATATATCAAAATGATTCCTATGGTGTAATAAAATAGTTTCAAGTAGTTTAAAAATATAGATGCATAAATTCAATGAGCATAGTTTTGAGATATAAAAGTCCAAAATGGAAGAGTTGTTTGTGAAAAAATATTAGTGGATCACTATGGATATATCTACTTCATTAAAAGAGATTTTTTTAGAAAGATGTACACTAAGTTGGAAAGAAGGGAAAATATCACAATTATATGTTAATGTGCATGTTTTTTACATTGAATATTTTTAATTTTATTAAAAATCTATTTGAAACAATTAACTATATATAAGGTTAAAACCTATGTTTTGTATCAAATTACTTTTGGTTTCAATGGGAAAATTTTATGGCTAATGTGTTTTTCTTGAAATGTGATAGACCCCATTAAAATGGGAGATATATCAAAATGATTCCTATGGTGTAATAAAATAGTTTCAAGTAGTTTAAAAATATAGATGATAAATTCAATGAGCATAGTTTTGAGATATAAAAGTCCAAATTGAAGAGTTGTTTGTGAAAAAATATCAATGGATCACTATGGATATATCTGCTTCATTAAAAGAGATTTTTCTAGAAGGATGTCCACTAAGTTGGAAAGAAGGGAAAATATCACAATTATATGTTAATGTGCATGTGTTTTAGATTGAATATTTTTCATTTTATTAAAAATCTATTTGAAACAATTAACTATATAAGATTAAACCTATGTTTTGTATCAAATTACCTTTGGTTTCAATGGGAAACTTTTATGGTTAATGTGTTTTTATCGAAATGTGATAGACCCCATTAAAATGGGAGATATATCAAAATGATTCCTATGGTGTAATAAAATAGTTTCAAGTAGTTTAAAATATAGATGCATAAATTCAATGAGCATGGTTTTGAGATATAAAAGTACAAAATGGAATAGTTGTTTGTGAACAAATATGAGTGGATCACTATGGATATATCTGCTTCATTAAAATGGATTTTTATAAAAGGATGTCCACTAAGTTTGGAAGAAGGGAAAGTATCACAATTATATGTTAATGCATGTGTTTTATGTTTGAATAATTTTCATTTTAAATTAAGAATCTATTTGAAACAATTACCTATATAAGGTTAAAACCTATGTTTTGTATCAAATCACTTTTGGTTTCAATGGGAATTTTTTATGACTAATGTGTCTTTTCTCGAAATGTGATAGACCCCATTAAAATGGGAGATATATTGAAATGATTCCTATGGTGAAATAAAATAGTTTCAAGTAGTTTAAAGATATAGATGCATAAATTCAATGAGCATAGTTTTGAGATATACAAGTCTAAAATGGAATAGTTGTTGGTGAACAAATATCAGTGGAACACTATGGATATATTTTCTTCATTAAAAGGGATATTTATAGAAGGATGGACTAAGTTGGAAAGAAGGGGAAATATCACAATTATATGTTAATGTGTATGTGTTTTACATTGTATATTTTTCATTTTATTAAGAATCTATTTTCAAAACAATTAACTATAAAAGGTTAAAACTTGTGTTTTGTATCAAATTAATTTTTGTTTCAATGGGAAACTTTTATGGCTAATGTGTTTTTCTCTAAATGTGATAGACCCCATTAAAAAGGGAGATATATCAAAAATATGTGTTTTTCTGGATATTTTGATGGGGCTTCACAACACTCCAGGTGTGGGTGTGGTGCTTGGCTCATGTTATCCCCTAGCTACCACTATAAGATTTATTAGCATGGAGGATCTGGAACAAACATGAGGGTTGAAGTCTTGGCTCTGTGGGGTTTGTTGTGGTTTTCCAATCAACTCTGTATCGAGAAAATGTGGGTTTACAGAGATTCAAAATTACTGATTGATCACCTCAACAAGGGAAACACACTGAATCTGGGCAATTTACAATCATGGATAGATCGCATCAACAACTTAAGGTCTAGTTTCACCTCCTTACATTTCAAACATATCTTTCGTGAAAAAACTGCCAAGCAGACAATTTATCTAAGAAGGGAATGCGTGGAGTTTTTTGGGTTATGCAATACGAGCTCTTTGACTCAAATGGTATGGGAGCTCGGATTAGTAAGTTTTAACTGAAGAGACATATGTTGTCAGATTTCGGACATAACTGACAAGTGAATCAGGAATGGTATGGGAGCTCAAATTGGTAAGTTTTAACTGAAGAGACATCTGTTGTCATACAATACCACATTTTTTGGAGTTTTTGGGCGCTTGGAATCGGTTTTATGTTATATTTTTGCAAAAATTTTATCCCATGTTTACAAAGTCTTTTAATGAAATATCTATAACTAGTAGGAATAGAGTGACTCTTGGAGGCAACATGCAGACATATGCCTATGTTCCTAGATTCCTCTGGGGAAGATGTTGATGTGTTTTTCCACACAGTAAGCAGTTTACTTGGTGTCTATTTATATAATTTATGTAGTTAGAAGAAGTTTCTGTAGGGAAGGCAGAATCTGATATTCTATTTTTACAAGGATTGTATGATATTAAAAGTATAACTATTTGATCTGGTACATTTATATAAACCAGAGTATTTTTCAAAAAAAACCGAGGCACAATTAACAATATATCAAGGGATTTTTACTACATGTTCAAAAAAAACAAACTCCTTTGTTTTTCCACACAGTAAACAGTTTACTTGGTGTCTAGTTATGTAATTTATGCAGTCAGAAGAAGTTTTTCTAGGGAAGGCGGAATCTGATATTCAGTTTTTACAAGGATTGTATGACATTAAAAGTATAAGAGTTCTAAATACTATGTGCATATATATAAATACAGACAGTAGCTGTAAATTGAATTTATATTGTACAATTACAGAATACAGGAAATTCACGTGCTTATGATACATACCTGGAAAGTCTCAGAAATTCACAGACGAACTCGAGCGATCCCTGAAGACGTCGTGGAAGACAACCAAATTCCTGCGAAAAAAAAATATAAATTTAAAATCAAATTAAAAAAAACAACAAAAAATAATTACAAAAAATAAAATCAACTGCAACTGCAAAATCAAACAAAATCAACAAAATTTACCTCAGTGTCGCGACGCAACTGCAAATAAAAAAAACTCCCCTCATCACGACACAACTCCAAATCAACAAAAATCAACGAACAAGACACAGACACATGAGACAAAAAAACAACAACAAGCAACCAACAAGACACAGACACACAACTACAAATCAACAAAAATCCCCTCGTCGTCGCGACGCAACAGAAAAACAGCAACAAGAAACGAACAAGACACAAATGCGTGAGACAGATGTGAACAAGAAACCTGTAACATTTTGCGGGTGATATATTTATAAAATAAGAGTTCGGCCGAACTATTTTAAAAGTCCAGCCGAACTAATAGTCCGGCCGAACTTTTGTTGCCGGTTTTCCAATGTCTGGCAAAAAATATATTTGCCATTGCCATCAGTACGCCGTCAATGTAAACGGCAGAACGAGTTCGGCCGAACTAATTTCGAAAGTTCGGCCGAACTCTCGAATAGTTCGGCCGAAATTTTACAAAAATTCGGCCGAACTATTGAGGAAAAAAGTTTTCCGCCCCCGATTCTCACAAATTTGTTAACCATCTTCGCATTTTTACCCATTATTAATAATACAAATATTTATTACGCCATAAGGCGTTCTTCTTTGAAAACAATTCCCCCAACTGCTATCAGCTTTCTCCATCATTTAAGTTCTGATAGCTACCTAACTAACTCACCAAGCCCTATTAATTTCTATTCCACCTCTATGAAAAAGATATGACCTCAAGGCCTTTGTCATTGCAAACGGATTCTGGAGTAGAAGATATTTAGGTGGGTATAAGAATTTATTAAATTTGATTGGTCTCCAAATTAGGCATATAGTTTCTAGTATGAATTATTTCTACTATATTTACTTTGTTGATATCGTCCACTAGCTATGAAAGACCTAGTGGTGTTTTTTTACTAATACTTAGTTTGTTACAGATCTTGAATATTTTAGAAACCATGCAAGCTGAGAGTTAAACCTCATAAACTAGCGATCTCTATGTCCAAAACTGTTAGCGGAAACAATGCCAGTGACTTGCAGTGCATGGATTCAAAATATTCACATGGAATGTCGGTAAAATTTTTTTTGATTACTGTAATATAATTCTTTTAGTTTTGGGTATCTGTAAATATTTTAAATTTGTAGGACTATTCACATTTACACTAATTGTTTTTATGCTCGGGTCTGTTCATGTGTATGAGAAGAAAACTTATATTTGAAATTATTCTGACTATGCCATTGAATGACACATGATTTTCTTCACTAATGGTACATAGAGTTAATCTCAACAAATTGGAAACAACAACCCTGTGGAGATATTGGAAGCACTTTAATATTGTAACTTGTGTGCAAATTTTTTTCTTGGTTCTTTGCAACTCAATTGAATGAGTTGCAGGTAATTACAGGATTTTTGCAAGCTACAAAACGATTGAAACCAGTTTATAGTTAGATCCATGCTTCGGTGAAGGGGAAATTTGAGAGTAGAAGTTTGAGTAGACTCCATGGGGAGGGAAGAAGTGGATTGTATCATATGTACTTCAATTAACTCTAACTCTTCAATAATTAAATGTTATGTTCCAGGTAGTCGTTTTGATATTTGAATGTATATACTAGGTGGGTGAATATCAATACCATATATCACTGTTCGATGGAGATGTTTTTATTTCGTAAATGCAATATGGTGTATATTTTATTCGGATGATGTTTGAGGTTTAGATGTCTCTTCTGACTTCATTTCTAGAATGGGGCATATGATTTGGTGCATCATAATATTTGTTAAATAAACTTGGAATTTCTTGTAATAAGCTTAGGAGTTCAAGGAAATGGTGTTATTTTTGCTGGGTTATATCTCACCTCGACATTTTTAGGCATGTATTTTGAAATATTTCATTAATAATAGAGGCAAAGAAACATGATAGACAACGAACAACTTAAAGATTATTTGGTTATGTGGGAACCATTTTTTATTATATATATTTATTACTTCATTTTTACCATAATCATAAATCCGAGTAGCTTTTAGTTGGTATTTGTACGCATTGCTTGATTTAAGTTAGTGTTGTTATGTCTACATGCATGTAGATGTTGTTACTAAAGACTTTTGGCATGATACTATTGGATATTCACATTTTTAAATTATTATATTCATATTTTTCTTTTAAATTTATGCTATATTAAATATTTTAAATTGTTATACTAGTAATTCTCTTTCAAGTTATGCTACGTTAAAATGTTTTAATTAAAATTTATGCTATATCAAATATTTTAAATTGTTAGTTTTAGTTCAAATTTATGCTATATTAAATATTTTAAATTGTTATACTCATAATTCTCTTTCAAGTTCTACTATGTTAAAATGAGGCTTGAGAATTGGCTTCATTATTGGAAACATATAGCTAGCCCTAGCTATATTTAGATACATTTACCTACAAGCTACTAGTTATAATCAACATATGGCATTCAACTCATATTTTTTTAACTTGTGTGAGATTTGGCTTCAATATTGGAAACATGTAGCTAACCCTAGCTATATTTAGATACATTTACCTACAAGCTGCTAGTTATAATCAATAGATGGCAACTAAGATTTTTCTAACTTATGTTAGATTTTACTTCGAATCTTCAGGCATTTTGAATGTTTAATCTGCATGTTTAAACTACAGCTCCGATAGTAGAGGCGCACACATAATACCATTTCTAACATCGCAATTCATAGTGGGTTTTGACAATCATGAATAATTTGGAACAAAATCTATAATGAGAGCGTGCCTAAAGTATTAATATATTTTTCACTTCATAGTGGGATTTGACAATCATGAATCATTTGGAACAATGAAATTTTTAGCATTAAAGAGTTCCAAATAACAACATTTTTTGCATTTTCTTCCACCAACACATTATTTATTATAAAATAATTGGTCTGCTAATATCTTAGATCAAAATTTATGAACACTTGAAGGAGGGGGCTCATTGGACCAATAACACATTATTTATTATAAAATAACTGGTCAGCTAATATCTTAGATAAAAATTTATGAACACTTGAAGGAGGGGGTTCATTGGGCCAATATTGTATGCAAGTTTTAGAAATGTCTCATAATATTATTGGAATTCTACATGGTATCAATAGCAACATGTGTCATGAATAGTAACAGGCCTAACATACCATGGATTAAGCTTCATATATATGCTAGGGGAAACCATCACATTAGTGTTATTGTACATAGAATTATAGAATAATTCCACTTGGCGAAATTGTATTATATGCTTGGCATGGATTTCATAAGCCCCTCTAGATATACAATGTCACATTACACTCTTTTCATTTGGTGGCACATGGAAATTCCAATACCAAAACTCTCTCACATTGTCCCTCACATTATACGAAAGTCTATCTTGATAAGGTTTCCTACATATATTAGCCCAACAAGTTCATCTTTTTCATGTAATTGAATCCTAAATTTTTAATGCCTCCATAAAATTTTTCTTAATGTTTTTTACATTGTTGTTTTCATTGAAATCAACTAATTTGATGTAGTGCCTTTTCTAACAACACTTGTTAATAATGTCCTATTAGCACTTCTGCCATATTGATATTGATATTTTGCAATTTTTCCAAGGGTTGATGTCATATTTATTGATACCAACTCATTTACCTTCACCTCTTTGGAGTTTCTAATGCCCAATAATTGAACTATACTTCTTAGATATTTGTGCTTTAAAAATATATTTAAGAATTAAAATCATGCTATGATAGAGATACCTTGAAAAATATTTTTTATCACCCAAGTTACTTTATCTTGAACTATTCATTCATGAATTAGTGGCCTCTTTTCTTCAATTTTAGTTGAATCTATATTATCTAGAAAATTATCATCAAAGACATTGTTCTTGCAACTATGTGGTAGGATCTTGTTGTAAGTAAGATGTTGTCCCTACATAAAAAAAAAAAAATATGAATTTTTAATTTGAATGTACATTGAAAAATTTTAAAATATTAAAACGTTGAATGTGAATGTTTATTTACCTAAAGTTGGTTCCCATGTTCAATACAAAATATTAAAATTTTGAATGTGAATGTTTATTTACCTAAAGTTTGTTCCCATGTTCAATACCTCCCCATGGGGTTTGAACATAATAGGTAATGAAAATTGAACGACATATAAAACAAATAATTTATACATCAAATAATGGAATATATATCACCAAAGGATTTTCACCCCATATAAAACAAATAATTTATACATCTAAAACAAAGAAATAATTTATACATCAAAATCAAATAATTTATACATCAAATAATGGATTATTAGTCACCCAAGGATTTTCACCCCATATAAAACAAATAATTTATACATCAAATAATGGAATATATATCACCAAAGGATTTTCACCCCATCTAAAACAAATAATTTATACATCAAATAATGGATTATTAATCACCAAAGGATTTTCACCACATATAAAACAAATAATTTATACATCAAAAACAAATAATTTATATATCAATTAATGGATTATTAATCACCAAAGAATTTTAACCCTCAATTGCCTATTTCAATATTTGTATCAATTTTTTTTTTTATACATGTGAACATATTATGTTGGTTACATATGTGTGTATTGATGATAGTTTGGTGATACAAGAGGGTCAACATTTCCTGAGTGTGAGTGTCTACCTGCTGATCACTCTTATCATCAATATCTTTGAAACCTCCACTACCTCGTTCCATACAATCAAAATTTTCCTTTCATTCCTTCATGATGGATCATTCTCTGCAACGTCTTGTTTCTTCTTGGCTACTCTTTCCTATGCTATTGCCTTACCAGGTTCCTTTTGCAACATGTGGTACAATTTCTAGTTATGAGGTCTTAAATACAATATTTTACTATATAAAATCAAGTAATATTGACATGTATTTAAAAATATATTAATAATAAAGAAACACTTTAATATGGACAATGTGATTCATAAGTGATATATTTAATTGTCCATGTTAGTAAAATATTTCAATGTTAATTTTTTTTTCCTTGTTAAAAGAAAACCTCAAACCTAAAAAAAACTTTGTAGCAAGCTTAAAAAAAAGTCCTCCACATCCCCAAGTCCACAAAAAAAACCATACCAACAGTGGAAACCTCCATTTTCCATAAAATACAAAGATTAGGGCACACATACCTGCCAAAAATAAACCCATAAAAGACCAAAATATATGAGAGACTAAATCGAGAAAGGCCAGACCTAGAAAAAGGGCCAACCAACCCAACCAAGCCCACACAAAACCCCCAAACTGCAATTCCATGAACAACCATGCTACACACCAGGAAGACGAAAAGTACACAAGCCACAACTACTAAAGATAGAAGGTATGGCCAGGTTGTTGCATAAATGAAACCTCATAGATATTTGAATGTAAACTATGTATATATTATATAAAATAATTGAAAATAAATAAAATTTGATGGTTAAAATATTTCAAATAATCTCAACTTTTTACATTTTGATTATTTTTTTGGTTAATATTTGTTGGAATTGCAAGTTTAAATTGTATAATCTACACAATCTAAGTACCCAATTATATATATATATATAAACCACATTTATCAATTGTGAAGAGAAATTAAATTTGTTAAGATTCAAACTTTTATTTTTAAATTTTTTATAAAATACTAAGTGATAAAATAAGTCTCTCAATATAATCAAATTATAATTAAACAAAATAAAAATAAAAATAAAAATATGAAAATTTAACAAAATATTGAATAGTAACTTATTTTCTTAACATATAACTATACATATTCAAATTTAACAAATTATTAAAACACATTTTACTAATTACTTGTTTTTCTTAACAGTTAGCTATGCATATAAAGAAAACGTAACCAATTGTCACTCCTAATCAAAAGTTGAAAGCTGACATATATGCTTTTGTAAATAGTCAAAAGCATCATTTAAATACCCACACAAAAGTGATTAATGTTTTCTGAGTTGTCTTTTAAAACCAAAATAAATAAATTCTTTTATTGATAGAAAGTGTGATTGATTAGGAATGAAGTCTATGTTTAAAAATAAATACATTCATTTATTGATAGAAAGTGTGGTTGATTAGGAATGAAGTTGATGTTTAATAAATTTATTTTCAAATAAAATAATATAAAATTGAAATTGCTAAAATTAAATTGTAGAATGTTTTGAAATTTCATAAATCTCATAAACCTTTACAATAAAATTAAATTCAACACATTGATATAAAAATTCCCAGGTTTCCAAATATATGTTCTTCTAAGATTTTCTCGGAACAATATTTAGCCGTTCTCGTAACAATATTTAGCAACGGCTAGTTGCATAGAGAGTTCTTTATCAGTATAATGTAATATTTACAGTGGCCTTTTTGAACGAGTTCGATTGATTTAATTGAACAATTTTGAGAGATACGTTAAGGTAGAACAGATTATGCATTTCAAGGTTACAGTTTCTTTCATATGCAAATTTTGAAATATCTTGGAAATATAATTGAAATAAACTAAATCACATAGTTATTTATCATATTTTTAAAATATTTTAAAATCTAAATTATATAAAATTAAAAATGGGAATTAAAAGTATAATGGATCTGGGACTTAACATCATATGCTATGATTTTTCATTTTGTTCAGAAGATAAACCACACTCACACTAATTGATTCGACTATATGATTATCACCAAAAAAAATCTCTGCAAAAAAAGAACATATGTTATAAACCAACAATATCCTTATATTCATCTAACATCATATACCATTACCATTAAAATATCTGGTAAACCAACATCCTCTCTCAATAAAATCAAAATATTCTGGAATTACATAATTTAAAAAAAAAAAATTAGTTAACTTTACTAGGGAAAAATATTCCCAAACTCTATTATCTACTTAAATTCCGCAATCACCTACAAGGATATAATTCAATCTCCAAATAAATACCACAGATATTATCATATAATCCATTAATATGGCATTTACTATAAGTAGGAGAGTTTGGATCCAACAGGGAAGTAGGAGGTCGGTATTGGAGCTTTTTTGCTCTTTGCTCCCTCCTCTTTCTTCTTCTCATTCCCTTTACAAGATTCCTTTGGCAGATAAGAGGAAGAAGAAATTCGCTCCTTAAATGTGCCCTTGTCCATGCACGGTTCCTTTGGCAGATAAGAAGCATTCTGTCCCTTAAAGCAACCTGCAACCAGTTTGATTGCACCCTCCATCACCGTGATTATCAAAATCAACAGAGATTTCAATGGCTGCAATCGTTATTTCAAAGGCTGCAATTGTTTGATTGCCATGGTAACCAAAAGCATGTTATATATATTTCGAAAGAGGCAGAGCTTTGCGTAAAGTGCAAGGAAGTTTCTGGATTCAGTGTTACAATTCAACTAAAATGCTGGTCACATGCCATAGAAAGCATCCATTTTTCATGAGGTTTCTTTTTCTTATTATTATTTTCCAGAAAGCATCCATCTTTCATTAGGTTTGGTTTGGTGTTTTTTTTAATGGTTCATGGTTTCTGGTGCAGGTTGAGTTTGAAAGAATTGAATTGAATTTATGATGTTTCAATAGTAGAGGCAGAAGTGAGATATTGGTGACCTATGAATCTGGAAAAAAATTAACCAGCATTTTTTTAATAACAAAAATGTTTTAATAACACAGTGCCAATTAAACTAACTAACAAAAATGCTTTAATAACACAGTGCCAACTAAACTAACGTAGAGATTTCCTAATAATATGTATATATTATCAAATAGTTAATAATAATTAATAATTTCAACTCAATACAATTAAATTTGATAAATTAATATACTAATTTCTTTTTGTGTTGTTATATGAAAATATTCGTTTAATTATATATCAATATTCATAAACTTACTTGCTGAACTTCTTTTTTACAATTTATAAATTACTTAACTGAGTAAACAACCATCTTAATTAAATAAAAAATTGCAGATCATCCATTTCATAAATTATTTAATAAACGTAGACACATAGCCATAGTAATATTGATAGGTTTAAAAAGGAAAAACATAAAAACATTTTAATATGCACAATTTGTTCCATGGTTAATAATCTTCATACATATATATATCGAAAAAGAGGTTTAAATCACAAGATAGAGATTTGCACCACTACAAAACAGGCTATGACGAATCTATAATGACTTTAAACATTCTGCAATTGATTATGAAGAAAATGTGTAATTTGTGATTATTTCTATAATCAATAATCCCACTTTCAATATCTTCATTTACTTATTAATATTAGAAAACTTTTAAACCAAAAAAAACTTAACAACATGTTTCAAAAAACTGTCCCAGATTTAAAAAAAAAAAAAACTTTAAGAAAAAAAACTTAACAACACATTTCAAAAAAAAGTCCCGCAACATCCCTAAGTCCAAAAAAAAACCATACTAACCAACATCCATAAACCTTCCAACAATAAATCCATAGAACACCTAAATATATGAGGAGCGAGGAGCCAAACCAAGAAGGATCAAACCTAGAGACAGGGCCAACCAACCCAACCAATCCGCGACACAACACCCAAACTGCAATGCCATGAACAACCATGCTACAAACCAGTTCAACCAAGATGAAAGATGCACAGGCCACAACGACTAGAGATAGTAGGAATGATTTTATCGTTGAAATATTTCAAATAATTTTAATGTTTTACATTTTGGTTATTTTTTAGCTATATGTTTTTGTCAATTTTATATGAAATTTAGTAAAGATTTGTTGGAATTAAAAGTTTAAGTTATATAGTCTACACAATCTAAGTATCTAATTATATATATCTTTACCACATTTATTAATAGTAGAGAAAAATTAAATTAGTTGAGATGCAATTTTTTTTCAAATCTTATACTTAATATATTAAAACATTTAATCTCTTAATTACGCTGTAAAGCATTTTTATTTAAAAACAACTTTCATAATTGCCAGTTGTACTATTATACATCATTGATTTACATGTTAGACGATTGAAACATTCTCAACCTTCAGATTAAACATAGTTATTATTCAGTTACATAGAAAAACAATTTGAACCAAATGATCCAGATCTTGGGGGAAGCCTCCAAGATCTAAAAAGTTGAAATAGATCTGACAAGATCTGTAAAATTAGAATGCCAAAAAAGAAAAAGAAAAAGAGAGAATACACTGCAAATAAAACCACAAAGAAACTCGTTTTATTAAAACAGAGAATAACTATAGAAGCTACATTGTGGTGGACAATCTGTCCTTTTACAAACTGAGGCTTGTTATCTAAAGCGTTTTTTGAGTTAGAATACTGTGTGTAGATACCATAGGCCAATACCATGGGTAGATACCACTTACAATACCATGGGAAAATCCCATTTGTGGATGAATACCATGGGTGGATACATACCATGGGTCACTTACAATACCATGGGAAAATAAATATCATGGGTGGATGAATACCATGGGTTGATGCCATTTACAATATCATGGGTAAATTCCATGGGTGGATGGATAACATGGGTAGATGAATACCATGGGTTGATGCCATTTTCCATTCAGATCATTCATCCCTCCTTAAGAAGCAATGGTCCCCATTATGTGAATTTCCCTCCTGAGAAACCTTTGTTGAATATGAAGAGCCACTGAAGAGAAGGGTTTTGTGTAGTTAGCCCGTAATTGTGATGAACGAAGATCCGAGGATAGAGATACCCTGTAATGCTTGTGACCAACTGTGATATTGACAGTGTACGGCCTAGCAAATGGATTTCGATGAAGTGTGGGTTTGTGGATGAACCAAAACCATGACAAATGAAGATCCGAGGACAGAGATACCCTGTAATGCTTGTGACCAACTGTGTGACTAACAATGTGCGGCCTAGCAAATGGACTTCGATGAAAATGATTTTGTGTGGTTGACCCATAACCGTGATGTTGATTGTTGATGAAGTAGCAAGTGCCTACATAGCTTGGGGTGGGAGGACACGTCTCCAAATAACCCAAGCCGAATGCTGCTATGTTGAAACTGATGAATGTGAAGCAGGTGTCTACTAAAGCGGGGTGGGAGGGCACGTCTTCAAAGGAAACCCGCTCTGAATGCTGCTCCAGATTTAAAATGAGCATAAATTGGTCAATATAACTCAGAATATTTATTATAACCTATTTTTGGAAATGGAATGATCATTCTGCATCTTTTCATGTGTTTGAAACCACTATCTAGAGACTCTATACCCACAGATTCGCGCTGGAATTGTTTCGCCATCACAAAAGTTCTGAAAAAATAGTTGATTTTAAATCAACAATAACTCCCACATCCGGACTCCGATTCGACCGATTTTTTTTTTGAACTTGGGTGATTTTTCAATAGGAGCTCAGATATATATCCATTCTTCCAAAATTTTGCACTAAAAGGTACGAAAAATGATAGGAGAGCCGCCGTCCATGAATTGTCGTCAGAAAAATTGCTTCAACATTGCTAATTTTGAATCAGCGATCTCCCTCATCCGAACTCCAATTTGGCCAATTTCTTTTTTTGAATTTGAGTATTTTTTCGCAAGGAATCCAGATCTAGTCTTTTTTTTTGTAAATTTTTCACCAAAAGTTTCATATCTGATCTGAAAACTCGCCGCCCAAAAAAATTCATGGATTTTGCTGAAGATTGCTGCAAAAAATTGAAACTAAAATATGCTTGAAACCCTCATTCCCATGGATTCGTAATCGGAATCTGATACCACTGATCCAGATCTTGGGGGGAAGCCTCCAAGATCGAAAATTTTGAAATAGATCTGACAAGATCTGCAAAACTAGAATGCCAAAAAAAAAAAAAAAAAGAGAGAACACACTGCAAATAAAACCACAAAGAAACTTGTTTTATTAAAACAGAGAATAATTGTAGAAGCTACATTGTGGCAGACAATCTGTCCTTTTACAAACTGAGGCTTGTTATCTAAAGCATTTTTTGAGTTAGAATACCATGTGTAGATACCATAGGCCAATACCATGGGTAGATACCACTTACAATACCATGGGCAAATCCCATGTGTGGATGAATACCATGGGTGGATACATACCATGGGTCACTTATAATACCATGGGCAAATAAATATCATGGGTGGATGAATACCATGGGTTGATGCCATTTACAATATCATGTGTAAATTCCATGGGTGGATGGATAACATGGGTAGATGAATACCATGGGTTGATGCCATTTTCCATTCAGATCACCAAATGAAAGCATGTTAGGTTTTTGGGTCGAGATTGTTTCAGCACCGCAACAACTAGCTGAAAGCCTCATTGACTAGGCTGAGAGGTCTTATGAAGATTGGGAGGTATGAGATTTCTTTTCAGGTGTATATTCCAAAATCGATTAACACCCAACGCTTTTGAATGACCTGATAGGGTAAACATTTTCCCCCTCTTCCTACTTATATAATAGCTGTTGTCATTCGGAATGGCTCTACATTTCTTCTTTGTCAATGTTGTTGAATCCGTCGTAATTCTCATCCCAAGGACATCAGTTTCGTGAAAATCTCCTCATGTTCCTCGGATGGTTCTTCAATTAGATGTTCGTTCACTTTTAAAGATGCTATTCTGTCTTGATTTGTGATACTTAAACGGTTGTGGTGGGGCGGAATTTTATTCAGTCAGTCCATGAGTTTTGGATAACATAAATAGTTAGGTCATACAAACTTATTTTAGTCTTTTTTACATTTTGATTTTTAGGATGCTCCTGTGGGAAGATGTGTACTGCGGATGCTCCAAGCCTAGGGTAAATAGAGTGCCTGGGCATTTTAATGGAAATGGGTGCATGGATAAATTGGTAAAATCAAAGTGTTCAGGAAAATGTCAATTCAGCGCTACAATTACAGAGAAAGGTATAAATGTTGTTTCTTATAGTCAAATAAATGCACGTTCTGTTCTTTTCGTTTTTCAACGTTTTAAGCTTTCTTCAATTATTTTTTTTTATTTTGAAGTTCATAAATTCGTTACATGCGATGTGTTCGCTGAACAAATTAATGGGAAAAGTCACTACTGATAAATGCCATAAATGGGTATTCAAAGAACCGATAGAATGCTAAACAACATTTCTAACTATTGGCAGAGCTCTTTTGATGTAGCAAGTTCTTAGCCAACAAATCAAATCCCCAACACCCCTGTCAGTATCAGTGGTTGATTAATTTAGACGCTTTCTCTCACAGCGTTTTAATATATGCAGAAAATCACCCAAAACATTTTTCTTTCTTTGCAAGTTTAATGGTTTTGGTATGGAAACCTTCTCAAATTTACGAGTTTATTAAGTCATGAGGACTTTACATTATCCTGGATCCTCTCATAAAATGTAACTTCCTTGTGAGCCCAGAGAAACACATCCAATATCGAATCTCAATAGTTGTTTCAAAAATTTTATAAGCCATAAAACAATGCATAGTCAATACTTCAAGAGAATAAACTATTGGAAACCGTAACCTTCTTACAGACTATGAAACCAATCTTTATGGAAATGATATTTGCAGATTTATTTGATATTATTTAAATTAGGATTGATTAATTTTTTCTTTCTCGCAGCACCCACTCGAATGGATGGATCAATTTGCGTCTGGAATATAGGTCCATGTATTTAAAATTCTTAGTCCTTGTATTGAAATCTTAGTTCGTGTATTTAAAATAAGATGTTCATCTCAAAAATCATGGTTTTATCAGACAATAGCCATTATTCAAGATGGCTACGGTCTTCTCCAGCCGGGATCCTGAAAGATTGTAAGTCCATGCTAAATTGAATACTATTGTCATAATCGAGAAAATCCAAAATTTTCGACTTTGATTAATGAAAAGCCTCTAATTCCTATTTTATGGTAAGGGAACTAATTCAACTGATTCAGTGGTGTTCTACCTAATGGTGTCTTTGTTGCTTGCGGGTTTTCTATAACCATTTTCCCGGAGGCGCGATCGTCGTCTATGGCTATGACTATTACAGGAGACAACAGGAAGAGAGATAAAATGAAAAATCCCATCACTAATACTACCTTCAAAGCAGCCATTGATATCGAACAAAAAAAACAAAATATCCCAAAATTATAGCAAGATAGAAATGGAGCACAAATGAAATGATACGGTGAAGAGTAGCTCACGTGAAAGTTTATATAGAGATATCGCCTGAGTTGTAGGAATTAAATATGTTATAAGTGCACAAGTCCAAATCTAATACTGCTAAGAAGAATACTAATGCAAATTACATAAAGTCAAAAATGGATTTCGTGAGATTAAATCTTAAAACTCCACCAATATTGAATTAATGTATTGCGCTATTGATGGATCTCCTGCTATTATTGCATTTATTTTTTATTATGATTTATAATTTAATATTATAAATTATATTATAATATAAACTAATATTTATAATTTTTTTGCATATATATTTATTAGTTTTAAAATTGTAAAGGTTAAAATAAAACATTTTTTTGTCAACTCTGAATAGGTTTTCATTAGTAAAATAAGATGTATATTGTGATTACATATATATTCTTTGCAAAAGAATTAAAAAGATGAGACGTAGAGGTATCCTTTTTTTAAAACACACATAGATAAAATTATGCTTAATATGGTTACTCTTCAAGACTTGGTGCTTTTCATGTTGTACCATAAATTATGTTTTAAAATAATATAAGAATGAATATAATAAAAAATTTAAAAACATATTTTATATCAAGTTTATATTATAGAAAAACAAATCAATTTAAATTATAAAGACTATATAGACACGTTTTCTTATATAATATGCTTAAGTTATAACATAATATTATGTTATATTGTAAGATATGATATACATGGCTGATATATTTTCAATTATTAAAATATAAGTAAGAGTTATAATATCGAAAAAACTAAAATATTAAAATAAAATAGATAAAATATTATAAAAATTAATTATATTTAAATTGGCCACATATTTAATTATATGAAGAGCTATTTATTTTTTATTATGATTTATAATTTAATATTATAAATTATATTATAATATAAAATAATATTTATATTTTGTTACACACACACACACACACACACATATATATATATATATATTTATATTTATTAGTTTGAAAATAATAAATGTTAAAATACAATATTTTTTTTTTTCAATCCGAAACATGTTTTCATTAGTAAAATAAGGTGTACATTGTGATCATATATATATTCTTTGCAAAAAAAATTAAAGATATGAGTGGGAAAGGTATCCGTTTGTTACAACACACATAAAAAAAATGATGCTTATCATGGTTACACTTCCAAAAATGGTGCTTTTCATGTTGTACCATAAATTATGTTTTAAAATAATAGAATAATAAATATAATAAAAAACTTAAAACCATATTCTATATCAAGTTTATATTATAGAAAAAGAAAGTTAATTTAAATTATAAACATTATATAGACACATGTTTTGCTATACAATATGCTTAGGTTATAACATACTATTATGTTATATTGTAAGATATCATATACATGGCAGATATATTTTCAATTATGAAAATATAAGTAAGGGTTATAGTAGGAAAAAACTATAATATTAAAATAAAATACATAAAATATTATAATAATTAATTATATTTAAATTGGCCATATATTTAATAATATGAAGATGCATTTATTTTTTATTATAATTTATAATTTAATATTATAAATTATATTATAATATAAACTAATATTTATATTTTTTTTACATATATATATTTTAAAATAATAAAAGTTAAAATGCAACATTTCTTGTCAACTAGAAACAAGTTTTTATTAGTAAAATAAGGTGTTGTGATCACATATATATTCTTTGCAAAAAAAAATAAAAGAGATGAGTGGGAAAAGTATCCTTTTTGTTATAACATACATAAAACTAGCAATTGCACCACATGTTGCAAAGGAAACACCGTAAGGTGGTATCATAGAGAAGAGTATCATTGATGAAAAAAGATGTGATATGTTATGTGATTTAATTGAATATTCACCATCAATCTGAACAACCATTAAAGCATTTGAAATACTTGTCAAATCTAGGCTAATAACCTAAATATGACCTTGGAGTGATCAATGTGGATTTGGAGACAGTCTGAGATGCAAAAGTGTTCAAAGATTTACCAGCCACACTTTGAAATCAAATTAACTACAACCTCTTTCTAGTTATTAATTACTTATCAACATTAGAATAGCATCCCATTTGAGCTTATCTATAACCCCATGTGAAAAATGGATAAAACACTTATCTTCTGTACACCATCCACTTCTTTTTCTTAACTGGCATAAATTTGTTTTTCTGGAATTTATTCACATCACCTTCGTACTTCATAGCCTAGACTTGGAGCAATCCTATTTACGATATAGGGAAAAGCCTGAAGTGTAGAAGAAGGTTGGTGAGCTGATAGTGGCCTTTTTTCTTAGTTACACAAAGGTGTCACCTAGGTGCTTGGGACTTAACATTTTCATAGGTGATGGATTTTGTGGTAACAGATCTGATATACATCTCTGTAAATAGAATTTAATTTATTGCTTTTATTACTTAAAAATGAGAATTATTTTGCAAGCCCCAATTTTCTTCTTCACTAGTGAACCAACCTAGTTTTAATACTTCTTATAATGACCCTCAAGGAAAACTATTATATAACAGAACAACACTGCAACAAAAAAATTACAAATTATCAAAAGATGCTCTTCAAATCAGAGTTTGCTACTGTATGGTTTTGACTAAATATTTTACAACCAAATTGTGAATCCTCATATTTATAAAATTGTGATGTCCAACACCAAGTTATTGGTACACTCATGCTTAAAATCTGAAATCAGAGTCTAAATTATACTCATAAGACTAAGGATTCTGTCACATGATAGTGAAAACAAAGAATTCATATGCAGGATAAAACAGCTAATGAAACAAGTGAATAAGGACTGTTATATGACCCTGAATTGTGCACATGAAACCTAAATTTGAACATAGGTTAATCATTTTTCCATAAGCAACCAGTAGCAACAATGAACAGATAATTCAATTTTTGTCCCATAGTAAAAAGCAGGGGACAAACATGTAATATAATCTCTAGTCAAAGGGCAACCAGTATGTGTAGAATCTGCCTGTTTTTCAGGGAACACAACAATCATTCACTTTCTTTTGAAGCAAGTGATTAGAAGCATGCCCTGGGTAACCAAAATTGGGAATTTATAATTTTATACACATCCTGACCAGTAAAAATCTTCCATCGTATGAAGAAACATGGACACCTAAAAAGTAAGTAAGTTTCACTCTACTTCAAGTGGGCTGAGTTTGACAGGGGATCCATCAGCACCATTAATTTTTAAAAGTATTACAAAGTTCCATTTCCGCCCTGACTTTGGCCAACACAAAATCAAAATCAAAGCTTATGCAATATGTATCTTTTTTTGCAACAATAACTACCAAGATACTGCCTTTGAAGTTTATGATACAAAGAAATAACAATCTACATCCTAAATGACTTGCTAGAGAATCCAATCAAAAGAAAGATCACAAGTTAATTCCTTATGTTGCAGTATACAAATAGATAAGACGGATGGTGATTAACGTCTTTTTCAGGTGTACGAGGAATACTGACCAAATAATAAAAGCATATATAACAAAGACCATCCAAACAAAAGCAATATACAAGCATTTAAGAAACACAAATACATGGCACTCCATCTTACTATTAGAACAAAATTTAAAAGGAACAAGGAAATAAGCAACTATTTCCTCTTTAGGTGATCAACAACAAACAATTAACAATGACAATTAACAATGACAATAGTATTTTTAAAAATGCAATGAACAGAGCAGCAGGGGAAAAGCTAATTAGGATAACTTCCATTATCATTTACAACAGAACATACCGCTGCCATTCTGGATATTGTCTTTCCTTCAACTTCTTCCCAAATTCAACCATTTTGTCCTTTTAACTGTAGAATTTTATGAAAAGAAAAAGAACAATATGAAATTGTCATCAGATTTATTATTCTTTGAACAAAAAATTATAGCAGGGAAAACAGCGGGAAGATAAAAGCATAGAGAAAAGACATAGCATTTTTTATTGCAACCATTAAATAGTATGCACCTACACATATGATATAAAAGTTAAAAGTTAAAAGGTAATTGGATCAAAGAAACTAATCAAATTATTCTCCATCTCCAACCTGAACAGATGGATGGGGAGAAATTGATGAAAATGGAGTGGAAGAAGAGGAAAGTGACAAGGATGGGTGGGATGATATTGCACAGCAAAGACCCATTGTCCAAACTAAAATATGAGGTGCAAACAGTTTGCCTTCTAGACATCAAAACAGAGCATCGAAGGATGTGACCAAGGTAAGTGATGATGGGGCTAAAAAATATTTTATTACAATGAGAAGCGTAAGGTAAAAAAAAATGGATGCTATATGCTATGCCATAAGCCATAAATAGTTATGTGATGTTGAATTGCAGGTTGGCAGATTGTTTTGAGAGTAGATTACGACTGAGTACAACAGTCCCTTTGTAGCTCGTATTTTCTGAAAAGGGGGATGTTTGGGAACAAATGTATAATTAAGCAGTATGTGGGATGTGACCGGACTAACAAGTATGTTTTCTTGTTTAAACATGTCTGTCACACACCTTCAGCTTTATGGGATGATATAGAAGTAATGGAAGAGAAAAAACCACCTGCTGCTCTTGCAACTATACATGTTGCACAGCAAAGACCCATTGTCCAAACTAAAATACGAGGTGCAAACAGTTTGCCTTCTAGACATCAAAACAGAGTATCCAAGGATGTGACCAGGGTAAGTGATGATGAAGATCCTTGGGCTGCAATTGCTGCCTCTCAAGCCACAACTAAGGTGAAATCTCTTTCTGTAACGTCAACAAGCTCCTGTGATGATAATGATCCATGGGTTGCCATTGCTGCCCCTCCATCTTCCAATACAGTAAAACCCCTTTCTGTAACTACAACTTCACGTATCAGGTCATTTTCAGAGAACAGCAATAAACCCAATTCTCAAATATTCATCCTTCAGGTTCTGGAAGAGGCGTGGTAGTAAGACTGCTCCCATGAAATTGTGTGCACAACGGTTGAGTAATATTCATTTCTCAGATGCTCTGTAGATATTCTAGGAAGCAGGTTCTGATTTAAAGCAGCTCATAACTTCAATATTAAGGTACTTGCTAACTAATTACAGAAATTGCATCTGCAATAACGAATATTCATGTAAAACTCACAGATTCAGCTCCGGCACCCTTTCAGGAAGCTGCTTTGATTGCCCTCCAAAGTGTGCCTGAATACTTTGAAAGTCTGAGAATGGTGAGCCAAAAAGAACTGTTGTTCCTAATTTTTCCAATTTTAATGTTTTATGTGGCTTTCAGAATTTCCTTTCTTCCTTTTCCATGATACTTTGCTACATTGTAGGAGTATAATGAACGAAGAGAGTTTATGGTGGATTTGCTGAATCGGATTGGATTCAAAGTTCATTTCAAGCCTCAGGGGGCTGTCTTTGTGTTTGCAGAATTGCCTGAGACATGTGCAATGAGCGACGTAATTCTTTTTCTCTACAACTGTTTTGAATTAAGCTTATTTGACATAAAAACTTATGTAGAGTATTGAGTGAGTATTGTTGTACCATACTTGGATTGGAAGCCACTATTTTAAAAAGATTTTTCCATTTACAGGTAGAATATGTAGTCAAGTTGATCAGAGTTGCAGGTGTAAATGCCATCATTGACAGAGAGACATACCTCAATCTCCCGGTAGAACTTGTATATATCTTCAACATATTCAACAATGGCCAATTGATTTTCAAGGTCTCCATGATCAATGTTAGGGAGAATTTCGGGGAAGTCCCGGCATGCATCCTGAAATACCCTTACCAAAATTATTAATCATTTTCATCCCACCTACACCAAAGCTATACTAAGCCGTATAAAACATGTGAATGTTTTATAGGGCATGATGTGGGTACGGTTGGCCTATGTATATTTCCATTTGAACCATTGCTAGACAAGAAAAGTATCATAGAATTAATATAACTAAAGTAACAAGACAAACCTTGCTCCTAGCAGTTAGCGATGAAGTCAGTGATTGTGCTTTGGGTTTCCTTGCTTTCAGTTGGTTAGGTGTTTGTAGTGCCCCATCTTGTGCACTTGTATCTATGCTATCATGTGCAGAAATGACAATATCCTTCTATGTATTGGCGGCATATTCAGCCCTCCTTTTGATAGTACGCCTCTGTTTGTTTCCCCAGACAAGTGCCTCTACTTTTGTTTTTGCTCTCAACCCAATACCCTCTGCTATAGATTGCTGGAAGTAAAAGGAAAAAATAAATAAAAAGTATGAGATCCCCTGTTTGGGCTCCGAGAAAATAGAGAACAGAATGAGATCCCTAAAATGAAAAGAAGAGCAACAAACCAAACATGCCAGAGAATTAGAATATGGGGCAGGAAGATTGACAAAACAGGTGGATCACCACAGAGGTTTTTCCTTGTTTCTAGTTTAGTTCTCCTGGATGTTGCCCTTTAAAAAACCCTAGAACCTGTTCAAAGGCTCTTCTAAGAAGGTATTCCAGGCTGCCGCATTGTATGTTCTGTTACAACTTACCTGAGTGCTGGAACTGGCTTCCTTGTTGCTAGTTTAGTTCTCCTGGATGTTGCCCTTTAAAAAACCCTAGAACCTGTTCAAAGGCTCTTCTAAGAAAGTATTCCAGGCTGCCGCATTGTATGTTCTGTTACAACTTACCTGAGTGCTGGAACTGGTTTCCTTGTTGGCATTGACAGCCAAGTTTACTCGAGCTCTCCTGAAACAGTAGTTAGTCCACAAATTTATAACTGGGCATTTGAGGCAGGCCACCGACTAGAACAAAAACAAAAATATATAGCATAAAACAACATACTCCATGACACCATCTTTGTTGATATTGCATTTGGCGTTCAAAACTCCCACCACATTGCCAATGTCTTCTAGGACCTTTCTATTGTTTTTGTTGGCTAGGACTGGCTTCTGATTAGGTGCTGCCATTGCAGGACCTGCCATGTTGCATGCATAGCTCTTAGAAATATAATCTAGTCCAGAACTTAAAAGTATTGTAGGTTTTCAAGTCACCTATTTACCCTTTGCTACTGCAGCGGGTTTGGAAACAATTAGCCCCTTCTCGATCTGGCGGAGGGGTTGTTCCTGCACTCGAAAGTACCCAAAACAAAATCATAAACATCTGCAGAAGAAGCAGCCAAGATGGGTGAGATCTCAGGCGAGTATGAAGTGGTAGTGGTAGGCGCCGTCATAATAGGCAGCTGCACTGCCTACCAAATCGCAAAGAGAGCCAAATCGGTTATGCTCTTGGATCAATATGATTTGCTGCACCACAGAGGATCTTCTCATGCATCTGGAGGCAATGAAGATGCAACTGCGGCTGAGAATGTAACAGAATTAGCCCAAAATGCTGAATTGGACGGTAAAGGGGACAATAGAAGCAGCCCTAGCCACAGACTGGAGCCGAAGATAGGGATAGACACAGAAATACAGGAAAATTCAAGAACCGGTCGCAACTGTCTCCTGTTTCCATTTAGGGTTGAAAATGTTTTAATCGTCTAACATCCAATCTAACGGTCTCACATTATGCCACGATGCACATCAGCAAAGTTGTTTTCAAATAATAACGCCTTACGGCGTAAAAATAATGCATACCATGCTTACTCTTCAAGAGGTGGTGCTTTTCATGTTGTACCATAAATTATTTTTTTAAATAATAGAATAATACATATAATAAAAAAATTAAAACCATATTCTAGATGAAGTTTAGATTATAGAAAAAAAATTAATTTAAATTATAAAGCTTATATAGACACATATTTTGCTATACAATATGCTTAAGTTATAACAAAATATTATGTTATATTGTAAAATATCATGTACATGGGAAATATATTTTCAATTATGAAAATATAAGCCAGAGCTATAGTAACAAAAAAAATTAATATAAAATTAAAATAAAATATTATAATAATTAATTATATTTAAATTGTCCATATATTAATTTATATGAAGAGGCATTTATTTTTTATTATGATTTATAATTTAATATTATAATGTAAACTAATAATTTTTTTTTTTTTTACATATATGCATTTACTATATTTAAAATAATAAAGGTTAAAATACAATATTTTTTGTCAATTCGAAATAGGTTTTCATTGGTAAAATAAGGTGTACATTATGATCACATATATATTATTTGCAAAATAAACTAAAGAGATGAGTACTAGAGGTATCCTTTTTGTTACAACATACATACAAACAAAAAAAATGATGCTTAACATGGTTACTCATGGTTATTCTTTGAGACATGGTGATTTTCATGTTGTACCATAAATTATGTTTTAAAATAATAAAATAATTAATATAATAAAAAAATTAAAACCATATTTTATATCAAGTTTATATTATAGAAAAAAAAATTAATTTAAATTATAAAGATTATATAGGCACATGTTTTTCTATACAATATGCTTAAGTTATAACATAATATTATGTTATATTGTAAGATATGATATACATGGTAGATATATTTTGAATTATGAAAATATAAGTAAGAGTTATTGTAGGAAAATAATTGTAATATTAAAATAAAATATATAACATATTATAATAATTAATTATGCTGTAAAGCATTCTTATTTGAAAACAACTCCCCTAAATGACAGGTGTACAATTATGCATCATTGATTTTAGTGTTAGAAGATTGAAACATTCTCTACGTTTAGATTAAAAACTATTATTATTGATCTGTTACACAAGAAAACAACCTATCTGAGAAGTAGATGCCCTGAAGAAGATGGCATTCTATGGATTCTTTGACAGCCAGTTTGAGGTTGAAAACTGGTTTAATTCTTGAAGAACATGGGACACAGTGTGCTGAATTCAAGGAATCTCTGTGGGCATGGCCATGGGCTCCATGATTGCTGGAGTGAGGGGGCCGCTCATACCTTGATCAAAGCCTGGGGTGCTTGCTACATGGAGATCAATAGGGGAAAATTGAAGAAGAAGAACTGGAATGGCTGACATAGTTAGCGGTCACAAGAATTGCAACAAGACCTCCAAGATCAATGTGTAGTGCAAGAACCCGCTCAACACGCTTAAAAAAAATACAAGCTTGAGAAATCCAGGATTTTCAGCAATGGAGGAAACAACAAATGGCCCTTATTTAACAAGTTGGATGAGCTTATAGGACCCTCCCGCAAGCACCAACGTCATCATCAAGCAGCGAAGCCGCTGGTGATGGTCACTTCATCCAGCTCCAAGCCCCTTAAGCGCCCACTCGACGAGGCCCCGCACATGGCCATGATTCCCCGAGTGTGGCCAATATATTTTACGGAAGTCCACACAATTTTCACTTCCCCATTTAAGAGGCGCAATTTACACAATGTAAGAGATAGGTTAGTAATATAACATTTATGTGATGTAAAGTAGTCAATTGTTCAGCCCTTTACTACTATTTTCCCATATTGGTAGGGCATAAATGTGTCTGATTCTGTTATTCAAGGTGCTTTCAGGGCTCTTCTTAATCATGTCCTTGATTCTCGAAGTAGCCCTATCTGTGATTCTCCAAGTAGCCCATACAGGCCTTTTGGCACTTACATGTTTTGCTCAATCAGAGCTTGTATTGAAAATTCTAGCACAATTTTTGAAATGCTTCATTGGAAACTGCAAAGCCAAGAAAATTCTTTCGACGAGATTGTACAGGCCTGCCTGTTGGAACACATAAGGTATGGTTTTGTTTTGGAGGGGGTCATAAAAAATTCCGTTAGAGGGAGAAGATTAGCAAATCCCAGTTCAAAATCCTCTTACCAGATGGGTATTTCATTGGAGCCAGAAGCTATTGGTGTTGGAGCTCAGGTAATACTCAAGTCATTTTTTAAAATAAAATAAAATTTGAATGAAAAAAAAAACATCTAGTGATTTTACTACACAGTTAGTTTTTATATCAATAAAATGCCTTAGCATAGATGCATGTTAATCCTGGATATATTATGCACCAAAAACAAGAAAAACTTTTGAGGTTCTTGAGACTTGATGCATCTGTATTAGCATGGATGGATTTTTGATTTTATCTTTATATGTTGATAAGAGCATTATACAACGATAAAACACACTACACCTACAATTCATGAAATTCAGAGTCCATGCCCTATATTTTCCTGCTGCAACAAATGGGATTCAATATTTTCACTACTCTTAAATAAATACTGCTTAGAATCCTCTCGACCTATCATGAAATATATCCCTTCTAAACTAAAGGTACAGTCCTTAAATTCCTAAAATGGACTTCCAAGGTTAGCAAGAATTCAACAATGTTTCAATAGCCAACTGCAAACTCTTAGGGTGCTGAAAACTTTACACTGCCAGCATGTTTTGAAAGTCAACATATCTACTTCGAAGTTTACCATGTATTTGTCCTTAACACCACAGTAATTTCTGTGAGTTGTCAACTCGCGGCCTTCAATAGTCTGAGCGAAAATGCTAGATCCTACTCCTAGTCCAGGAGTGAAACATATAATGCACTCATTTCAGTAAATTTTGTACCATAAAGGACCCAATAGTATTGAAGGAATAAGAATTGCAAACCAATTCATACATAAAATAAATTCATTCAGATGAACTATTGTACACCCAAACATGTTGAAACTTCGAGATGGTATATGACAGATACCAAGATAGTATTTTAGGGCTAAAAAATTTAAGGTGATAGTTGACACTCCAGAAAAAGGCAGTGGACAACACTCATCATGGGTGACCTGCCAGAATTATGGGTTAGAGTACATACTTGACACATTCACAACCAAACCTCTACAAAACTCCATTACTCTAGGCAAGGATTTAGAACAGTTTGAACTCTTCGCTTGTACAAAATCATGACAAAGTGCTACAACATTTACCATTGCAACACATACACACTAAATAGTAAAAGACACCCACACCTAGGACCACATTGAGATGTTTCCTCTGAAGGCAGATGTTAAGTCCCCACTGTATACCCATACAAATCAAATATGCCTATACCCATACCCTTATCCATGGATGGGAAATCACCGAGGGTAAAACATTTTTCAATTGATTGGACCTACTTGCCACTATCAAATGATATCTTTCCCATGACTGAAAAGGATACATCCCTGTCAATTTATATTTTGATTCATTGGCATGGAATTGTGGTGTATAGCCCTTACCAAAAGAAGTTGCTCACTCTTTCCACCTAGAATATACAAATTGTTCATTTCCAACAAGATTATCATGAAGCTGGCATGGTTGCCAGCAAATCATTTATCCTAGTGAATCTTGTGCCCAAGCAGGACGCAGCATGCATTAGGGGATGAGCAATGCTTGGGAAGTTTTTCACATGGCAGAAAACTTTTCACCGCCTGAACAATCTATTTACATAATAAATTGGAAGCATTGAAAAGTAATTTAAGGTCACTTCACACTCAGTGTAACTTGGACTAAATGAAACAAAATGTGTTTTAGCAAACTGTTTAAAATCTAGAAAAAAGGCATGCTCTCAATTTCCTTAGAAGTCTCTGAAGATATATAACAAAAGACTTAAGTTTCTTCGGGAAAAACAAAAGACTCGAGTCCCTGGGGAAAATTACGTTAAGAAACAAGGAATTTAGTAAAATGCCAGATAAGAACCTTGCTATGGCAATCACCTAGAAAGATGAAATATATAATGCAAAGATGCAAATACACTAGTAAAGATATGATTGGATATCTTTCTTAGTCACCGGTGGTCTTCAAAAACGATGTTTCCCATCAACCTACATGAGAATTGGGAGCACAATAATTTCAACGCACTGCTAAAATTTTCCTAAAAACCCTTCTACATAATATTAGATGCCTTTTCCTCTCCAGAGAAATGCATCACGTCTCAAAAACCATTAATTTGCAACTTATTAGCCATATACGAACCTACAGTTTCCACAACCACACCCATGAAACCATGATAAAAGAGAAATATAATTGGGGCCTAAATCACAGTAAATTCCAAAGGTCTCACCTCCCTGCAACACCTAGAACTGGGATATTTGTTGGGCTAGGGATGGTCCTAAAAGTTGCTACCTGAGGCTAAGAGAACATGATTGGAGTCTACATTGCCAATGCAACTATGGGGATTGACCTCGTAATAAACTGTTCCTTAAAAATTAATCAAGTATGCCCAATTCAAATTTATAAAAATAAAATAAAATCTTGTTTCAATTTTCTAAAAAGACACTTCAAATTTAAAACAAAGGAAAAAAAGAAAAATGCATGCTCTGGAATGGACTCTACCCAATTGCAATCTTTAAATTTAAAAACAGAGAAAAAACATACTTTGAATGGAGGATTCAACCGAATTGGAGTCAACCATGGTATGTTGAGCATTTGAGTTCATGGTACTATTCTCTCCTGCAGCACTAACAACTACCCCTTTGTCAGAACCTCTGCCATGCTTAACCCCACTGACATGCACTTCTCCAAATTCACCAACACCCCGTATATTTCTTCTAGAACAAATGGGCTTCAATAAGAAAAAGCAGCTCAGAAATCCTCTTTTCAGCCGACTATCCCCTTTCACTCTAAACCCAAACTGTAGAGATTTATAAGTCCTAAAATTAGCTGTGGGGGGTAGTCTGCATTCGAAGACAACTGAATGACCAACCGTTAAATATGAGGGAACCGAAGAAGTTCCCATCTTTCTTTGAGATTGCACAGTCCCAGCACTCTAGCCAGCTCTCATCAAACCAATTCTCGAATGCCAGGGGTAGAGGAGGCAGATGTGGCCAATATATTTTATGGAAGTCCACACAATTTTCACTTCCCCATATAAGAGGCACAATTTACACAACGTAAGAGATAGGTTAGTAATATAACATTTATGTGATGTAAAGTAGTCAATTGTTCAGCCCTTTACCACTATTTTTCCATATTGGCAGGGCATAAATGTGTCTGATTCTGTTATTCAAGGTGCTTGCAGGGCTCTTCTTAATCCTGTCCTTGATTCTCGAAGTAGCCCTGTCCGTGATTCTCCAAGTAGCCCATACAGGCCTTTTGGAACTTACATTTTTTGCTCAAGCAGTGGTGCAACTTATATTGAAAATTATAGCACAAATTTGGAAATGCTTCATTGGACACTACAAAGCCAGGAAACTTCTTTTGACGAGATTGTACAGGCCTGCCTGTTGGAACACATAAGGTATGGTTTTGTTTTGGAGGGGGTCATAAAAAATTCTATTAGAGGGAGAAGATTAACGAATCCCAGTTCAGAATCCTCTTACCAGATGGGTATTTCATTGGAGCTAGAAGCTATTTGTGTTGGAGCTCAAGTAATACTCAAATCATTTTTTTAAAATAAAATAAAATTTGAATGAACAAAAAATACATCTAGTGATTTTACTGTGCAGTTAGTTTTTATATCAATAAAATGCCTTAGCATAGATGCATGTTAACCCTGGATATATTATGCACCAAAAACGAGAAAAAACTTTTGAGGTTCCTAAGACTTGATGCATCTGTATTAGCATGGATAGATTTTTTATTTTATCTTTATATGTTGATAAGAGCATTATACAATGATCAAACACACTAGTCAGCAGAAAGGTTTGAGCAATCAAGTTTCATGGCTTCCCAAGTGTTTGAATTCATGACTCAATGATATAGAGGAAGAAAAAAGGATTGAATTTGAAGTAAAGATCAATGGATCAACGGAAATAGTTACTTTAGATGGTTCTTCATTATATACCAATCTATTATAGGTATATATGATACTATTTAGCTAGGATGGAAGTTGGAGCAGATTGAAGGATTACAGTGCTAATTAAGCATTTTCGGCCTTTGTACTTCACATTATTATGGTTTTGGAGAATGTCAAATTAAAAAAGAAAAAAAAAATCAACTGCCCTTAAGAAAAGACTGGCACATGAAAAGTTCGTTTTTATAGGGAATGTAAATGGAAATGCTAATTAAAAGTTTTATTAATTAAAATTTTTTCTTTGTTATCTCTTGAGTAGTGATGTCAAGAATTTCGGGCCTCTGTACTTCACATTATGGTGTTGGAGAGTGTCAAATTAAAAAGGAAAAAAAGATCAATTGCCCTTAAGAAAAGACTGGCACATGAAAAGTTCGTTTTTATAGGGAATGTAAATGGCATTGTTAATTAAAAGTTTTATTAATTTAATTTTTTTCTTTGTTATCTCTTGAGTAGTGATGTCCTTTTATGAGCCAGTGAGTCCATGAAATAGTTGTCATTAGGCACACTTAATCTTATTTTAGAGTAAGGCTGGTAAACTAGGGCATTTATAAAGGTTTATTTTTGCATCTAGTTGTCAACACTAGTGTATGGATCAACAAAACTCTAGAGTTAACTGCGAAGGCTTGCTAATTTTGTTGATGAATTCTTTTTCACTATTTTGAGATTGGTGATGATTGTGGGTTGTTGGAGCCTGTTCTTATGATATTTGGTAGAATCTGCAACACATTTAAGTCTAGTTCTTTTTCTATAATTTTTATGAGACAATCAAAGGATTTATTGTCCTCTATCTTATTATATTAGAATGAGCTTGAGTGACACTTTTTTAATACATCTACCAAGTGTACCAATCTAAACAAACTCTTTGTACACCTTAAGAAAGTTATGAACCACAAAGCCTTATGTAACCTTAGTAAGTCCATATAAAACTATGCCTGATAAAAGTGATATATCATTAATTACGCGCTCTTTAATGGAACAACTTTAATGGAACAATGGAACCACGACTCATTCAATGTTAATTCTTGGTCAACTACTCATTCAATGTTAATTCTTGATCACATGCATGTTGTTGTTCTTGTGTTATCTTTCTTTTGAATACATAAATACTTATCAATGAGGCTATCATTCATTCTTTCCTCCGACATTATTTGAAACTAAAAAATTATTTGTAGTGATTAACAACCTCTTTTTTAAATTCTCACAAGCGTAGTGTTTCTATGTTTCTTTACAATTTTAAGAGCCCCAACATGATCTATAACCACCTTAAAAGGGAGATATTTGAAAAAAGAGTTGGTAAGTATGTCCCCTATCTTCACCCAAGGAATTATTGCTTTAATTACTTCAAAGTTCATCCTTAACATTCCATAAATATGTGCCAGAAAAATGTCTTCCCATAGTGCATAATCAGACACCACTCTATGAAAGGTAATCAGACACCACTCTATGAAAGACACCACTCTATGAAAGGCTTTACAGCGTTTCCTTTGCAACATAAGGTGCAATTGCTAATTTTTAGTAAATCCATTTAAAATAGATTAATACTAACTTATAAAACAAGTCTCTGAATACAATCACATTATAATTAAGCAAAATACAAATAAAAATAATAAAAATTAACAAAATATTAAAACATGTTTGAATAATAGTTTATTTTCTTAACATATAACTATACATATTCAAATTTAACACTATTAAAATACATTTTACTAATTATGAATAACACACTATTAAAACACATTTTACTAATTACTTCTTTTTCTAGCTATGCATATAAAGAAAACATAACCAAATGTCACCCCTAATCAAAAGTTGAAAGCTCACATATATATGCTTTTGTAAATAGTCAAAAGCATCTTTTAAATACACATCTGATTAATGTTTTCTTAGTTGTCTTTTCAAACCAAAATAAATTCATTTATTTACAGAAAGTTTGGTCGATTAAGAATGAAGTTTATGTTTGATAAATTTATTTTCAAATAATATAAAATTATTAAAATTAAATTGTAGAATATTTCGAAATTTGATAAACCTAATAAAACTTTACGATAAAATTAAATTCAACACAATGATAAAAAAATTCTCACGTTTCCAAATATACGTTCTTCTAAGTTTTTCTCGTCACAACATTTAGCAACGGCTAGTTGCATAGAGAGTTCTTTATCAGTATAATGTAATATTTACAGTGGCCTTTTTAACGAGTTTGATTGATTTAATTGAACGATTTTGAGAGATACGTTAAGGTAGAACAGACTATTCATGTCAAGGTTACAATTTTTTTTATTTGCAAATTTTGAAATATTTTGGAAATATAATTGAAATAAATTAAATTACATGGTTATTTATTATATTTTTAAAAGTATTTTAAAATCTAAATTATATAAAGTTAAGAATAAGAATTAAAAGTGTCATATATCTGGAACTCAACATCATATGTCATGATCTTTCATTTTGTTAGGAAGATGAATCACATTTACATTAGTTGGTTCTAAAAACTTTGACTATATAATTATCACCAAAAATTCTCTAAAGGAAAAAAACATATGTTGTAAACCAACAATATCTTTATACTCATCTAACATCATATACCATTACCATTAAAATATCTGGTAAACCAACATCCTCTTCCAGATAGAATCAAAATATTCTGGAATTACATAAAATGTTAGTTAACTTTACTAGGGAAAACTTTATCAGTATAATGTAATATTTACAGTGGCCTTTTTTAACGATTTTGATTGATTTAATTGAACGATTTTGAGAGATACATTAAGGCAGAACAGACTATGCATGTCAAGGTTACAATTTTTTTTATTTGCAAATTTTGAAATATTTTCGAAATATAATTGAAATAAACTAAATTACATAGTTATTTATTATATTTTTAAAAGTATTTTAAAATCTAAATTATATAAAGGTAAGAATAAGAATTAAAAGTGTCATGGATCTGGAACTCAACATCATATGTCAGGATCTTTCATTTTGTTCCGAAGATGAATCACATTCATATTGGTTGGTTCTAAAAACATTGACTATATAATTATCACCAAAAATTCTCTCCAGAAAAAAAACATAGGTTGTAAACCACCAACAATATCTTTATACTCATCTAACATCATATACCATTGCTATTAAAATATCTGGTAAACCAACATCCTCTTCCAGATAGAATTAAAATATTCTGGAATTACATAACATCCTCTTCCAGATAGAATCAAAATATTCTGGAATTACATAAAAAGTTAGTTAACTTTACTAGGGAAAGATATTCCCAAACTCTATTATCTAATTAAATTCAGCAGTCACCTACCAGGATATAATTCAATCTCCAAATAAATACCACAGATATTATCATATAATGCATTAATATGGCATTCACTATAAGTAGGAGAGTTTGGATCCAACAGGGAAGTAGGAGGTCGGTATTGGAGCTGTTTTGCCCTTTGCTCCCTCCTCTTTCTTCTTCTTCTCATTCCCTTTACACGATTCCTTTGGCAGATAAGAGGAAGAAGAAATCCGCCCCTTAAATGTGCCCTTGTTCATGCACGGTTCCTTTGGCAGATAAGAAGCATTCTGTCCCTTAAAGCAACCTGCGATCGGTTTGATTGCACCCTCCATCCCCATCATTATCAAAATCAACAGAGATTTCAAAGGCTGCAATCGTTATTTCAAAGGCTGCAATTGTTTGATTGCCATGGTAACCAAAAGCATGTTATATATATTTCGAAAAAGGCAGAGCTTTGCATGAAGTGCAAGGAAGTTTCCTGATTCAGTGTTACAATTCAACTAAAATGCTGGTCACATGCCATAGAAAGGATCCATTTTTCATGATGTTTCTTTTTCTTATTATTATCTTTCATTAGGTTTGGTTTGGTGTTTTTTTTAATGGTTCATGGTTTCTGGTGCAGGTTGAGTGTGAGAAAATTGAATTGAATTTATGATGTTTCAATAGTAGAGGCAGAGGTGACATATCGGTGACCCATGAATCTGAAAGAAATTAGTTTTCTTAATAACAACAATTAAATTTGATAAATTAATATACTGATTTCTTCTTGTTTCATATGAAAAAAGATTCGTTTAATTATATATCAATATTCATAAACTTACCTGCTGGACTTTTTTTTACAATTTATTATTGCTTAACTAAGTAAACAACCATCTTAATTAAATAAAAAATTGCAGATCATCCATTTTAAAAATTATTTAATATACGTAGACAAATAGCCATCTTAATTGGAAAATATCATATCATGCATGGATCCCCACTTCCGACGTTGGACGATGCCTGTTATTCTACCGGTCACAGAAATCTTTGGCTGATTTATTTATAGAACCGAACGTGCAGCACGAACTGTCCTTTACATTTTTTAAGAGTGGTGCACAAGCATCCCACAGAAATTATAAAGAATGAAGTGTGCTCGACAAGCATCACTATGCAATAAGATTGTTTATGTTAGAGAAAACAGTAGTATAATGGTTGATAAGTATTTATAAGTATTAATTTATGATTTGTATTAAAATATTTATTTTAGGATAGGTTTTATATTAAATTTCAAACACTTATATATTTTATATTTTGTAAAAAATTGTTTTTGGTAATAATTATATACGATCACATATGATCATGAATGGTAGACACTTTTGAACTAATCAGTGTGGTTCATCTCCAAGGCAACACGAGAAATCAGATCAGGAGATAGGTTTAAAAAGATGGAGAGGATCCAACTGGTAGTTAAGGTATAACAACTAGTTTGAGTGAGAAAGGGAAAATATAAAATTGAAATAATTTATTTAAATAATTTATTTAAATATTTTATTTTTATATTGTATTTAATTTAGTTTTAAAATATAACAATAAAATATTTAAATAAATATTTTCAATTTCTCTCTTTTACTCAAACTAGTTGTTATACCTTAATCCCTAATTGGATGCTATCCATGTTCTTAAACCTTGATCTGATTTCTTATCTTGTCCTCAAGATGAACCACATAGACAATTCATTATCATATGTGATTATTAGGGAGAACAGTTTTTTACAAATTATGGATAAGTGAAGCAATATTCCAAATATTTTATATTTTTACAACTTAAAACAATCAATAAATTATAATTATAATTTTATATTGTAATATTTAAAATTTTGATTTAGTTAATATAAAACAAGGTAAAATAAAAAATAAAATTAATAAAATAAAAAATATGAAATTTTCTAGTTTGTGGTTTTTTTTATGGTATTTTTCAACTTATAGTTTTTTTCCAGGGTATTCTTCACCTATAGCTTTTTCCCATGATATTCTTCTTTAATGTGGAGTTCAAGTTTCAACATATATATTTTAAAAAAACATGTAATATGATTCTTAGCCATGGAGATTTCACCACAACTTTACTATGGAGATTCTTAACTTGTCAATAAGTTTTTTTACAATACCATTCTTTATCAATACCACATACCCAAGAAACATATCTATGTTCACACTCAAAATATTTGCTGGATATCCTCTGGGTATTATAGTGACAACCACATTATCTTGGGCCTTGTACCAAAATGCACTCTATAGCTAAGTATGAAAGAGACGTTAATGTTGACCATTAAGTGGCAAATAATACTCAAAAATAAATAGATAATCTATCTAACAAGTGTCATAAATGTGAAAATGACACTGATTTACTCTTTGAAATCACTATTACTTTGTCTCTCATAAAAGGCTATTGTAGATTAATTTCTTGGATATACAAGTATGATCTCTTCAACTCTTCCATTTTGTCTCCAATGGTCTTCTTAATCCCTTTTTACAATTTATAAATTAAAATATTTGAAAGTAAATAACTTACCTACTAAACTTTTTTTTTACAATTTATAAGTTGTACAATTTATAAATTACTTAACTATCCATTTTATAAATTATTTAATAAACGTAGACAAATAGCCATCTTAATTGGAAAATATCTTATCCTACCGGTCACAGAAATCTTTGGCTGATTTATTTATAGAACCGAACGTGCAGCACGAACTCTCCCCTGCATTTTTGAAGAGTGCTACACAAGCATCCGACAGCAATTATATTATAAAGAATGAATTGTGCTCGACAAGCGTCACTATGCAATAAGATTGTTTATGTTAGAGAAAACAGGAGTATAATGGTATGATTTATATTAGAATTTCAAATATTTGTATATTTTATATTTTATAAAAAATTGTTTATGGTAATAATTACATATCATTATGAATGGTCGATACTTTTGAACCAATTAATGTGGTTCATTTTGAAGACAAGATGAGAAATCAGATCACTTTTAAAAATATAGAGAAGATTCAATTAGCATTTAAAGTATAACAACTAGTTTGAGTGAGTGGGAAAATATAAAATTGAAATAATTTATTTAAATAATTTATTTCTATATTGTATTTAATTTAATTTTAACTAAATTAAATAAAATATAGCAATAAAATATTTAAATAAATAATTTCAATGTTATATTTTCCTTTTTTTAGTCAAACTAGTTGTTGTACCTTAACGGCTAGTTGGATCCTCTCCATCTTTTTAAACCTTGACCTGATTTCTCATCCTGTCCTCAAGATGAATCACGTCGACAATTCATTATAATATGTTTTAAAATAAAAAATAAAATTAATAAAATAAAAAATATGAAATTTTTAGTTTATGGGTTTTTTTATGGTATTTTTCAGCTTATAGTTTTTTTCCAGAGTATTTTTAATCTATAGTTTTTAGCCATGATATTCTTCTTTAATGTGGAGTTCAAGTTTCAGCATATCTATCTATCTATATATATATATATATATTTAAAAAAACATGTAATATGATTCTTAACCATGGAGATTTCACCCCAACTTTATTATGGAGATTCTTAACTTGTCAATAAGTTTTGTTACAATAACATGTTTTATCAATACCACATGCCCAAGAAACATAACTATGCTCACGCTCAAAATATTTGTTGGATATCCTCTTGGTGTTATAGTGATAACCACATTATCTTGGGCCTTGTACCAAAATGCACTCTATAGCTGGGTATGACGAAGACGTTAAGGTTGATCATAAAGTGGCAGATTATACTCACAAATTAATAAAATAAAAAATATGAAATTTTTAGTTTATGGGTTTTTTTATGGTATTTTTTAGCTTATAGTTTTTTTCCAGAGTATTTTTAATCTATAGTTTTTATTGTGATATTATTTATTTTAATTATGGAGTTCCAAGTTTTTATATATATATATATATATATATATATATATATATATATATATATATATATATATATATATATATATATATATATATATATAAACATGTAATATGATTCTTAACCATGGAGATTTCACCCCAACTTTATTATGGAGATTCTTAACTTGTCAATAAGTTTTGTTACAATACCATGTTTTATCAATACCACATGCCCAAGAAACATAACTATGCTCATGCTCAAAATATTTGTTGGATATCCTCTTGGTGTTATAGTGACAACCACATTATCTTGGGCCTTGTGCCAAAATGCACTCTATAGCTGGGTATGAAGGAGACGTTAAGGTTGACCATAAAGTGGCAGATTATACTCACAAATAGATAATCTATCCAACAAGTGCCATAAATGTGAAAAGGACACTGATTTACTCTTTGAAGTCAGTATTACTTTATCTCTCACAAAAGGCTATTGTGGATTAATCTCTTGGATGTACAAGTCTCATCTCTTCAACACTTCCTTCTTGTCTCCAATGGTATTGTGGATTAATCTCTTGGATGTACAAGTCTCATCTCTTCAACACTTCCTTCTTGTCTCCAATGGTCTTCTTGATAGTATTTTTTTGACAAGGCATTTAACCATAATTCAATATATATTTTTAAAAACTAGTGCTTAAGTTGTTTAATTTGTAGAATTAGAGTGCTGGTTTTTCAAGGTGTTCAATGTTTTTTTTATTAGAAAATGTATTTTAAACAATGCAAAATTACAATTATAAGGTCATTTATTGTATAAGTTACTTTGCACCTAAATAAAATACTTAAATTTCCATCTTTATTTTACATCAATTTTATATAAAAAGATAAAGTATTTGAAAGTAAATAAATAATTTACTTTTTAGTGTGAGGTATTTAAGTAATTCATGGCATGTAAAAATAATATTATTGATATTACATGATGTATAATTCATTTTATATTCAATTGAAATGTAATATATATATATATATAACATAATTTGATATTTAGAAAAATAAAGTAACTTAAATTAAAAAAAAATTATGTTTTCACTTTTCTTTGTAAAGAAGTTGTGCAATTTATTCATTCTTAATATGGAGTTGATATATAATATTTGAAAAATATTAATAACAAATTTTTTTTTTTGACCTGAGTGATAAAATTTTGAAAAATATCAATAATATGGTAGATAGAAATACAAACATGTAATATATTGAAAAATATTAATGATGTGATGAATAGACATATAAATATGTAACATTTTAAAAATATTCATGAGTCATAAATACAATATTTCATTGTCAGTTATGTATAAAAATATCAATAATGTGGTATATAGACATACAAACATGTAACATTTTGAAAAATATTAATGATTTGATAAATAGACATAAATATGTAACATTTTTAAAATAATAATGAGTCATAAATACAATATTTCATTGTTAATTATGTATATACTAGAAATTGCGCCAGATGTTGCAAAGGAAACCCACTCTCAATCTTCAAAGATGCTCTTTCAATAACAAATAACAAAAAAATGCTATTTTGGAATATTGAACTATCTCACTTGATCAAAATTTTACATTCTTTAACTACTTGTGCTGAACTAGAAATTTTACACTGTTTGATAGGAGAGAAGTGGATATTTTGTTGAGAATTGATTAAATAATTCTTTTAGTTGACATAGCAACTTTAATTCACTATTCAAAGATACCATGGGGAACTCGTGGTAGGAGCCACGACCTTCCCTTTATTCAACATGATATTCGGCGAGACTATGCATTTGAATAGTTAAGAGCCTATAAATAAGTGCAAAAGGATTCTTATGCATCATAATTAAGGAGCCTCTATTCCCGAAAAGTGGAAAAAGGCTGTGAAGTGTACATTTGATGCTGAGATTTTTTCCTTCCACACAGATGTTGAGTCCCGATTTTGCTCAATTTTGATAGAATTCTAAGACCTTTCTTTCCCCCTTTTTGAAATATTTTTGACTCCTATAGAGAGATGATTGAATCTGCTCCATAGCCTTTTCTGCCAAGTGTTGATAAATAAAAGAGACATTAGAGCTGTGTGTGTGTGTGATTAGATTAATTAGAAAAGCACTTAAAGTATTAGCCTGCATATATCTTGCACAACATATCACAAGCTTGCCCACCCTTGGTTCATGATATATGTTTGTCAAATTATAAGTTTATAATTTGTCTCAACATTTTTGTGTCGTTGTCGGGGGAGGTACTAAGGGATGATACTAAAAGTGTTTAAGTACGATTTATGTTGCTTGATATTTATTTCATGACTAGGAGAGTCGAAGTGCAAGACGTAGGGTAAGGCCTACGTACCTACAGAGATCAGAATTCGCCAAATCCGTGTCTTGATTGTTTGGTAAGTAGTTTTTTAAATTTGTTTGCATAATAGATGAATAGGGTCCAATATTTCCAAATGTTTTTGGTGGTGGTGTGAGCACCACTTCATTCACTAATAAACTGGTAAGAACAGGAAATTTTGTAAGAAACAAGGCTGCAAATGAAGAAGAATCCAAACAGGAGGTCTGTAGTCCTGAAAAGATCTTAGTCATTGATCCTAAGCAGATTAATACTTCCAAGACATAATATTCAGTTGGAAAATCTTCTATTTCCGCCCATTTATAACCTCCTCTTGCAAAGAATTCAACATATTTTCTTAGTGGTCAGCCTGAAGAGGAGTTTCTCGTCAATCCTATTCAAGAACTAGAGTTTTGGACAATTGAATTTGAAAAATTTGTAGTTTAAAAGGGTCCTGCTCTCTCTTGGTTTGATATGGCCCATCTAGAGGGTAGTGGTAACACAGATTGGGACTATAATGAGAAGGAAGAGGAACTTGTCACATTTGAATTTCCTATCAGGAGACTGGTGGAGCTACTTAGATGAAAAACATTACTCCTTCAGCCTTGCTTAATTTTTGTGGTGTCTCTAGTGAAGATCTTGATGCCTTCTTATTTCAATTTGATGTGTTATGAATAAGATATGACTATTATTCAAATGCTCAGAAGTTGAATTTTTTTCTTGGTTGCTATGAAACCAACTCCAAAAATAGAAGAAAAGAGAGATCAATGCCTTAGAATTCAACCACTTTGAGGGGGCATCCTCCTTTACATTACATAAATGAACAATTCTTGGATGATAAAAATTAAAAAAACCTTCTCATATATATAGGAGTCCATGGGATCACAATATAATCCTAGCCGAACTAACAATAATAATGTAAGGGCATAATAATAGCAATATGGGGGTTACAGGGGTACAACAATACAATAAGGGGGATACACTAACAGCAATAAGGGACTACACTAGTAATATAGGGACCTAACATGCCCCTCTCCTTGAAAAAAGTGTTGTCCTCAATGCTTGAGTAGCCCTGGATACTTCTGTATAAAATTCTCATCTTTCATGTAGAATCTTCAGTGGGTAAGTTATTCCACTTAATGAGATACTCTGAAATTGATTGATTTTGTATTTGTCGAGTTCTTGTTTCTGTGACTACTTTAGGTTCCAATATGGTTTTTCCTTCCTCATCAAGTTCTGGAAATATTGTTTGAATTGGAAGTTTGTCACCTATAATGTTCTTTAATCATGAAACATGGAAAACTGGATGCACTCGTGAAGAAGCAGGAAGCTCCAATTTGTATGCTATAGTACCAATATTTTGCAACACCTTGTAAGGACCATAGTAATTTGGTGATAATTTGTTATCCTTCTTAGCTTGCTTGAGGGACATTTGTTTGTATGGTTAATGTAGCCATAAAAATACCCAGTCTCCTACATCAAAAATTCTCTCGCTGCGACGTTGATCTGCTTGTTTTTCATTCGATTTTGTGCTAAATTTAGGATATCCGTTAAGATTTGGAGAACTTGTTGTTGATGCTCGATGTGATCTTCCACTGCTTGGACCTTAGAATTTTCTCATAAAGATGATGTGATGGACGGTGGATGGTATCCATAAAGTGCCATAAATGGGGTCATTTTTGTTGCAGTATGGAAGGAAGTGTTATACCACCATTCAGCCAGAGGTAACCACTTGACCCATTGTGTTTGTTTAACAGATACAAAACAACGAAGATATCCTTCCAAACATTTTTCCACTATCTCAGTTTGGCCATCAGATTGAGGATGATAAGATGAGCTATGAGCTAGCTGAGTACCCAAACAAGAAATAATTTCATCCAAAAATTTCCAAGAAAAATGGGATCTCCGTCGATTACAATAATCTTTGGGTTTCCATGTAGCTTTTGAATTTTTTCCCTAAATGTAGTAGCAACTGTACTTGCTTTAAATGGACGAGATAATGCACAAAATTGTGCATACTTGGTAAGTCTGTCAACTACCATCATGTTGACACTCTTTCCTTTGGACTTAGGTAAACCTGTGATAAAATCCATTGAAATATCCTCCCAACGTTGACGCGGAATGGATAAAGGTTGTAGAAGACTCAATGTCTTAATTGTCTCAACCTTATTTCGCTGGCAAACCAAACATTTCACCACAAACTTTTGAATATCAGATTTAAGTCCATCCCAAAAAAATTCTTTCTTCACACTGTGGTGAGTTTTTAAAAATCTTGAGTGCCCTCCTAAAGGAGAAGTGTGCAATTCCAAAAGAATCTTTTATTTTAGTTGGGAATTATTACAAAAATATAAGCGATATTTGTATCATAAGGAATCATTTTTTCAACTAAATGTATTAGATGTACTAGAATCTTCTTGCAGCTTTTGAATGAGTGTCCACACTTCTTCGTCCTTCTTCCATTCATCCCTTGCTTTGGTTATCAAATCTAGTTGGATAATAGAAATGGCATAAAGTAATGCTTCCACATTTTCATCCTTTCTTGAGAGTGCATCTGCAACAACATTTAGCTTTCCTTTTTTGTAGATGATTTTAAAGTCATAACCCAACATCTTTGTGATCCATTTTAGCTTCTCTTCTGAAGAAAATATTTGTTCCAAAAAGTGTTTAAGATTATCACGATCAGTTTTTACCTTGAAGTGTCTTCCCATTAGGTAAGGTTGCCATTTCTTTAGTGCACCTAGTATTGCCAACATTTTCTTCTCATAAATAGCTTTTTGTAAATACTTTCCTTTGAATAGACGACTTTAAAAATCAATGGGTCTTCCTCCTTGCATTAAAACAACACCAATTCCAATTGCTGAGGCATCACATTCCACAATAATTTTTTTTGTGAAGTCTGGCATAGCTAAGACTGGTTCTAGGCACATTGCCTCTTTAAGATGTTCAAAGGCCTTAGTTGCTTCAAGAGTCCCTGAAAATGCATCTTTCTTCAATAATGTTGTTAGAGGTGCTGCTATTCTCCCATAATTTTTAACAAACTTGCGATAATACTGTGTTAACCAGAGAAATATTCATAACTGCTTTATGGTTGTGGGGAATTTCCATTCTTGAATGCCTTTAATTTTGTTAGGGTCTACCTTATCACCCTCGTGAATACAATATGATCCACATATTCCACCTCTTGTACCTCAAAGAAACATTTAGAGGTTTTTGCATATAATTGTTTCTCCTCCAATAGTTTGAGCACCCTTTCAACATGTTGAACATGATCCTTCCAATACCTGCTGTAGATTAGTATATCATCAAAAAATACTAATACAAATTTTCTAAGGAAGGGTTTGAAAATGGAATTAATCAAACCTTGAAATGTAGAAGGTGCATTGGTAAGGCCAAAAGGCATTACCAAAAATTCATAATGACCCTCATGAGTTCGAAATTTTTTTTTCAGAATATCTTTAGCCTTCATTATAATTTGATGATATCCTGAACAAAGATCCAACTTGGTAAAATAAATTGCTCCATGTAAGTCATCCAATAATTCATCAATCACCAGAATGGGAAATTTATCTTTAATAGTGAGCTTATTAATCTCCCTATAATCCAGACACATGCACCATGATCCATCCTTCTTGTGCACCAATACTACCGGAGCAAAGAAAGAACTTTGACTAGGTTGAATTATACCAGCCTCTAACATTTCTACAATCATACATTCAATTGATCTCTTTTGGACATAAGGATATTTGTAAGGCCTAATGTTTGGAGGAACACTTCCTGGAATCAAATGAATAGCATGATCATGATCACGAATAGGTGGGAGTCCTTTGGGAGTTTCAAACGCCTTGGAATGATTGTCCAAGACTTTTTGGAGATCTAGAGAAATAGATGATTTTTATGATGGAAGTTCTAGTGAGCATAATTGGGTAATTAAGCCTCATTTTTCTTTCTTCAGAAGATTTTTCATGATACATTAGAGCTTATTATCTTTCCTGACTTCCTTGTGATACCCCATAATTCAACTTCCTTTCCTTTTGAAAAAAATTCGAGAAAAGTTCTTGAAAATTAAAAGCTACCGTCCCCAAATATTGTAACCATTGTACTCCTAGTACAACATCAACACCTCCCATTGGAATGGAAAGCATTGGACTATTCAATAAATATTCCCCCATGGTTAGCTTGAAATTATGGCATTTTCGAGAGAAATTTATAGTTCCTCCATTTGCAACCATCACTTGAAATTCTGGTGCTGGGTATAGGAAGCAATTCAATTCCTTGGCTACCTTAAAATGAATAAAATTATGGGTACTACCGTAATCAATCAACACTATTACCTTTTTCTTCTTGATGTGTCCTTCTATCTTGAGATTTTGAGGAGTGTAATTCATGCCAATGCATTACATGATATGGCCAGACTCATTTCTTCTTTCTCTAGGGTTGGTTCCTTGTGTATATCCACTTCTTTTGAAGTTTCTTGTTCATTTTCTTCATCCTCTTCAAAATATATGTAAAATAATTTATTCTCAGCACACTTATGACCTTTAGTGTATTCTCTATCACAACTGTAGGAAAGCCCTTTTTCTATTTTTTCTTCCAATTATTGTGGTGTCAACCTTGTAGGTTGTGGAAGTCTAGGAGTAGCAACACTTCCATATTTATAGATGTGAGTGGTAGGGTTCCTTGTCGCCATAATTTTACGTTCAATATTTCCTGCCAACCTAAATGCCTTCTCCAATGAATCAGGTTCCCAAACATGAACCTCATGTTGGATGTTATCCTTTAAAGTCCCTATGAAGACATTAATCCCATGTTCCTTTGGAATATAGTTACCCTTATATTCAATTTTTGGAAGTCCTCAATGTGCTTCACCATTGACCCCTTTTGTTTGAGATTTATCAATTGGCTAAGGAAGGTGTTTCTCTTTGTATCCTCATAATGTGCTATCATTTCCTTCGTAAAATTGACCAAGTGACAATTGTTTTATGGAAGAAAAGCCATCGATACCATACAAATGTATTTTTTTCTAAACATAAAGTTGCAATGCATACCTTTTGTGTGTTTTTCACATTATTGAGATCAAAATATTGCTCCATATGTAATATCCATGTTATGGGATCCTTGTGATCAAACTTCCTCATATCGAAATTTGAAATATGGCGGGTCTTCCATCCAACATTCGAGTTTATGAAATCCCGATTAACATTTATTTTTCTCTTATCATGAGTTTCCTCTACTTTCTTTTCACCATTAGGAATCATTTCTTGTATCAACTTTGTCAAACCTTCCTTCAAACCTTCCATGCCTTCCTTCAGACCTTCCATTTTTTCTTCCATACCATTCTTCAAACCATCCATCTTAGCTTCCAAACCATCCATATTAGTTTCCATTCCCTTCTTCAAACCATCCATCTTACCTTCCACGCCTTTCTTCAAAACTTCCATTTCTTTTTTTGTTTCTCTTTGCGAGAGCGAAATTTGGTGCACTTGCTATTGTAATTTTGATATATCATGTTGCACTTCTTCATAGTATATTATTTTGAGGGCTTAATGGGTGTTGAATTATTTTTATGGGGAATTTTAGAACCCAATACTTATATCTATGCTTCAATATTCCCTTGGAATCACTTCAAACTGATTTTTCAAGCAAGACTTATGCAATTTGAAAAAAAATACACACCTTTTTCTTGCTTTTGAGGAGCTCGATATTGAAATTGAATTATCTTTGCGATTTAAGATATTAAACATCTAAAATTCGGTGTTGTAGTAGCCCCCTGAATATTCTTTCAAATTCCATAGGTCTGACATGATTCGGATGCTTCAAGGCCAAGTTATGCCCAATCTCCCACAATGACATAATTATGGATTGGTTCAGTATAGCGAACTTGTACGATGTGGCATATGTTACTGTTTCCTCCTTCAGCTCTAAAATTGTTACACAGGAAACTACAGTCTATTTACTTTCGGTCACTTTTCACAGAATTCCATTCCGATGCTCAGAGATAGATTTATGAAGATTTTTCCAAGGTCACCTATTTTAGATTAAATTCGAGAGCCTACAAAACCTCTAAATTTCACAGATCATATCTCCAAAAATATTGCGAACCAAGATCTGAAATTTTTAAACGAAATTCCTCAGGTTGTCAATTTTGCGTGATAAACATTTCAGCTTCTAAACCTTCATAGAAAAAAATTATAGCGAAACTTCCATAATTACCTGTTTGGAGCAGCGAAACCCTATAATCCAAAGCTTTTATACCAAATGTTATGAAAGAAACTCCAAAAATAGAAGAAAAAAGAGATCAATGCCTTAGAATTCAGCCACTTTGAGGGGGAAACCTCATTTACATTACATAAATGAGAAATTCTTGAATGATACAAATGACAAAACCTCCTTCTATATATAGGAGTCCATGGGATCACAATATAATACTAGCCGACCTAACAATAATAATGTAAGGGCGCAATAATAACAATATGGGGGTTACATGGGTGCAACAATAACAATAAGGGGCCTACAATAACAACAATAATGGACTACACTAGTAATATAGGGACCTAACGTTGACATAGTTCACACACATCATCATAACTCAACTTTGATATATCACCTGCTCCCATCAGGTTCAAAACCTCCAAAAATTTTGGTCTAATTTCCCTAAGAAAAATTGTTCTATTGGTCTCTTTTCTAACTTGATTCATCTTGGATATCTGCATATTGTGTTGAAATCTCTCCACCAAGTCCTCAAGGCTCTCCCCTTCCTTTTGAGTCATGCCAAAAATTTATTCTCTCAGGTCCCTAATTTTACAATAATCTTGATACTTCCTCAGGAACACCTTCTTCATTTCATCTCAGGTTGCAATGGAGTTTGAGCCCAACCGCATAAGCCACCTGAGAGCTTCATCCTTTAATGTACCAAGAGATAACTTCAGCTTCTGAGCATTGGAAGAATAGCCATATCTTCTTCATAAAACGTCAAATTTGAATAAGAAGGCATCATGATCTTCACTAGAGACAACACAAAAATTAGGTAATGTTGAAGGAGGAATATTTTTCATCTCAGTAGCTCCACCTGTCTCCCAAATAGGAAATTCAAATGTGACGAAGTACATGGCAACAACACTTCATATACCTCAACTCATATGCTGGTTGAAGAATATGATGCTCAATCATTAGATATGAATGCACCATCTCAAAAGTGGTGTCAAATGGCGAGAAATCAATTGTCCACATACTGAAATCCAAAAACATCATTCCATTCTGGAAAATGGCCAAAAAATCGAGACCTCTGTAGTAGAAACTAACACTGCCAACTGACACCGCCATCAGCCTCGTGTTACTGAGAGGTGTAAAATCCGTATAAAATTTGTCCAATTTGGACACTAGGAAAATTTGGCCCCTCTGGAAATGAGGCTCAATCATGGTTCCACCTCTTGTACTACTCCACCCTCATGTTTCCACGCCTTGGCTTCCGTGCCCACCCCGACCTGCCTCTTACCTAGCGCATTGAGGAATAGGGTTTAAAAACAAGATGGTGGGTGTACTTCCCAAAGGAAGTCGTTGGCGCAGTGGTTAGGATCCGAGTTTGGATGAGAGGGGTCGGGGGATCAAATCTTGGCCCTCTCTTTTTATGTAAAAATGCATTTAATCAAGACGCCGAGATCTTCAACCTGAAACTGATTTTTCCACATTTCTGCCATTTTTATTTTTGAGCTTTCATAAGCCCTCTTTGTCCTGTGTGTGTCTCTAGAGCCACCTAGATCATTCCTCCCCACTGAGGAGCTTTTGGTCCTCCAAAAGCATCAACAATAATATACAACTATTGTGTTGTATGTCTGCATCACAAGTGTCATGAAAGGTCACCCTTCCTTCTCCATCACCTTTTTCCTTCAGAGCCATAAGCGATGAACCGACACCTGCATCCCCTGTAAACCTATAGTACAATCTCTTGCAAATTACATGCTCAAATATGGAAAACTATGACCCAAGCATTGCCATAATTGCCACTAGTTTATAACACATAATCGGTGGTCAAGCTTACAACAAAATGGAATCAATAATACCCCAACTATCAATACAAGGCCAAAGGCATCATTGTCGAATTGCAAGTGATGGAAAAACATGTCATCACTTTTACAAAGAAATGCAACACATGATTTACAAAACATGGCCATGAAATGCTACCACATCTAGAAAAACTATCTCTCACTTATTAAAGCGAATGGATCATCTACCTGTGGCGGACATTCTTGTTGAACAATCGTTTCAACTGGTTCATGCGCTAATGCTTCATCCTTAAGGTGTTTCTCTAGATGGAGCCTCGAACATGTGACTCTTTGATGGCCACTTTGGTTGCAATGGCTGAAAAAGGTTTTCTTCCTCCAAACCTGGTTAACCAATTTCTTTCCCTACTGTGGAGAGGGATTTCCACGCCTCATCCTCCTTTGTGCTACCATTCTATTCCAACGCTCAGCAATGACATGGTTATGTAAACCACAAAAATGACAATTTTTCTTATTCCATGATTTACTTTCATGATTAGAAACATGCTTATAATCAAAATGAACTTGAGAATATAGAGACTATACCTTTCCTGGTGGTCTCTAGTGCAATCATGGTGATAAGAGCTTGTCTGGGCTCTTCTATTGCGACATGAACTTCCATGGGATGATGGTGAAGTGTTCCCATCAATCCTTTTCCTCGGTGAGTTCAAAAATATATGTTTTCCTCTGAAGTCATTATGGAAATGAGAGCTTGCCTCGGCTTTCTCTCTGCAATATGCACTGCCATAAGATGATGGTGAAGTGTCCCCATCATTCTCTCTCCTCGATAGTTTCAACATTGTCATGGAGGCTTATGACACCTTTGAGCATTCTCCTTCTGTGTATCCCAAACCTGCATATCGAGGTCTCTACACAACCTCCAATGGCTAAGTTATGCCTTGGCCATGAATGCCAAGTCCTCCTCCTTTGTACCCCATCCTGGTAAGTAGTCTCATGCCAATTCCTGTAATGGGGATCTCCACATTTCCAATAGAAATAATAGCATGTGAAGATGAAACTGAAGAATGATCACAAATGTTTACCTCACATGTCGATTTTGAAACAGGTGAAGAGGGCTTCTATGAGCCTTCGTTATGTTTCACTTCCTTTAAGGCCTCTGTCACGGCTTGTAGCTAAAGTTTCAATTGCTACTTCTCATTCTTCTCTTCTTGTAGAAGGGTCTTTAATGAATCATGATTTGTTTGAAGAATTCTGTCATTGCGCTTCAATTCTTCCAATGACTCTATCGTGGCTCGAAATTGAAGCTGCAATCGCTGCTTCTCCTCCTTCTCTTCCCATAGGAGTGTCTTCAATTCCTCATGATCTTCTTGAAGACTTTCATCGTTGCAATTCAATTCTTCTAATGCCCCTCTAGTGGCTTGCAATTGAAGCTGCAATCGTTGCTTGTCATCCTTCTCTTCTTGTAGAAGTTTTTTCAACTCAGCGTTATCTACTGCTTGTTTCTCATAAGCTTCATACAATATGTTCACCCTTTCATACATCCTGAGCATGGCCTCATACATGTCTTTGAAATCCTCCATTGTTACACATTCAATGATTCACAGTTGTGGTTCACATCAGCAAGAAGGCCGCTCTGATACCACTTCATCTGGGTAAATTTCTGATACCCTTTTAACCAAGACCTTTTGCTTCGTCTGATGTGTTATAATTTCATTTTATCAAAGCATTAATGAACAGACATGCATATATAATTAAGAGGAAAACATGTGAATAATCACACAACAAAAATGCAAGCTGTTTAATAACAGAGTTCCTCCAGTGTGGACCATGTCTCTGGGCATCAATGTCTCGATGGTGTTGGCTGCTTCATTCAGTGTTGTAACTTGTGATGATGTACATAGATTTTGTTGACTTGTCATACAAGGAAAATCCCTCAACATGAGTGGCAAAGTCTCTCCACGAGGCGTTCCACTATAAGGAACTCTCACTCATCACAAACCTCCTATCAACATGACAACTTCACAAATGGTGAAAAAGAATATCCTGCCCTCAACACAAGAAAGGGATCTCAAACATAAATCACCATCCATGATAAATACGTACCACATCAAATACACATAAATATTTCGCATCTTACATGAGTAGGAATCAACAACAAAAAATAAACATAAAGGTTCTGCATCATACATCAAGCAGGAATTGACATGACATAAAGAATCCTACAGAAATAATCAATGAAGTACATGGCAACAACACTTCATATAACTCAACTCTAATGTTGGCTAAAGAAAAAGTTGATCAATCGTTGGATCTTAATGCACCATCGCAAATGTTGAGTCGAATGGCGAGAAATCAACTGTCCACATGCTGAAATCCAACACTGTCACTCCATTCTGGAAAATGACTGAAAAATCAAGACTTCTGTTGTAGAAACTGACACTGCCATCAAGTTCATGTCGCTGAGAGGTGTAAAATCCATATAGAAATTTTCCAATTTGGATACTGGGAAAATTTGGCCCCTCTGGAAATGAGGCTCAATCATGGTTCCACGCCTCAGCTTCCATGCCTGCCCTGACCTGCCTCTGCCCTGGCACATTGAGGAACTGGCTTTAAATACAAGATGGTGGGTGGAATTCCCAAAGGAAGTCATTTGCGCAGTGGTTAGGACCCGAGTTTTGAGGAGAGGGGTTGGAGATCAAATCTTGCCCTTCTCTTTATGTCAAAACACATTTAAGAATAGTCAAAAGTGGGTGGGCAGGTTCTCCACGTGCCCTAACCCAACCCGACCCAAACACCATTCAACGTATGTATATGGTATGAAATACATATTAAATTTGGGGTTGGTTTGTTATATGGTAACGTTGTGATGGGACTACCACATGGAGGTGGGCCAACCCACTTGGCTGGTGCGGGTTTGATACCTTCTGGTTTGGTTTATTCCACCGTGATTTAGATGTGGTTCCGTTGGGGTGTGGGTTGGGTCCACTGGAGGTGGCCTACCCACCCATAACACTGTTTAGATATTGCCATTTAAACCAATATATATCATATATATATAACACCGGGAGCGGAGGGCGCAACAGGGGTCATGGCCTGCCACCTCCATTTTAATAATTTTATTATTATTTTATTTAACAATAGTCCCATATTATGAAATTCGATTTTAAGGCTGAAGAGGAAAAATTAAATGCCACATAATTTCTCTTGGAATCTTTTCGGAGTTGGATGAAATTCGGTCAAAGGAATCTGCAAAAATGTTTCCTCCTTAACCTGTCAAGTCATCCAGTCAACCTTAGAATTTTGACCAGCTCTAACTTTCACATACGAACTCGGTTTGATGAATCGTTCACACCATTGTGATCAAGAAGATGAGATCCTAAACCTGAAACTGAGTTTTCCACGTTTATGCCACTTTTATTTATGAGATTTCATAAAACTTCTTTTTCCTTTTTGTTTCTATAGAGCCACCTGGATTATAGCTGATGGTATTTTTTTGGGTCATCATGTTTCTGCTGCAGGAACTAAAGTTGATCTAGCTAAGATCAAAGTTATTGTAAAGCTACCCCCACCAACCAATCAAAATGTATTTCAAATTTTTCTTAGACATTCAATTTACTACATAAGGTTTGTTAAATAGTTTACAAAGGTAGCCTCTCCATTGTAAAAATTATTGACTAAAGAATCTAAATTTCATTAGAATAATGAGCGTCAAGTTGCATTTGATATAGTCAAGGAAATTTTTTCTTCAACGCCTGTCTTGAGAGGTCCAGATCGAAAATTTACTTTTCACATTTCCACTAATGCCTTTGATTCATTCATAGGAGCAGTATTGGGCCAAAAGGAAAATATTTTTACCCATGTTATTTATTTTGTTAGTAAAAATTTAACTCCTGCAGAACTGAATTACACTGTAACTGGGAAATAATTCCTTGCTGTAATTTATGCTATTAACAAGTTTAGATATTAAATCACTTGATACAAAGTTTTCGTACACACTAATCATTCTGCCATCCAATATCTCATGAAAAAACCAGTCACTAATGGAAAAATCACTAGGTGGGTTTTGCTGTTGCACGAATTTGACATCACAATATTGGACAGACCGGGAAAAGAAAATTAGACAGTTGATTTCCTATCTAGGATTAACCATGCAGGTGAGGATGTTCGTGTTAATGATAGATTTCTTTATGAGATTTTTTTTTCTATTTCTATCAAAAAACATTGGTTTGGAGACATGGCAACCTAACTTGCTATAGGAAAGTTTCCACCCTACTTTTCATCTAATCAGAAAAAGGGAATTGTTAGGAAAAGTGCTGATTACCCTTGGATTAAGGGATACCCCTATTTCACTGGACCTGATTTGATTATTCACAAGTGTCTCAGATAGGATGAGATATACGATATCTTGAGGGCTTGTCATGATGAACCCTAGGGATGAAACTTTGCATATAAGTGAACATACTACAAGATCCTCCACTCAAGTTACTATTGGCCAAGTCTTTTCAAAGATACAAATGAGTATGTATGAAAATGTAATAGCTGCTAGAGAATAGGGTGGTCTATTCAATCAGATGAAATTCCTTTTCAACCACATGTCCCTTGATTTTGTAGGTCCCATCAATCCTATGTCCAAAGTTAAGAAGTATATTTTGGTTTGTACTGATTATGTTATGAAGTGGGTGGAAGAAAGGGAACTACCTAGAGAAATGGAGAAAGCAGTGGTAGAATTTGTTTTTTCAGATATTTTTGTAAGATTTGAGGTACCAAGGGAAATAGCTACTGATTCGGGTACTTAGTTTGTGTCAAATCTTGTGCAAGGAATTGTAGAGAAATATCAGGTTACTCATTGGAAGTCCACCCCTTACCATCCAAAGGCAAATGGGTAGGTGGAATCAACAAATAAGGTGTTGGAAAGAATCCTAACAAAGACAGTATAGTTACATAAGAAGGAATGTTCTAATCAACTTCGTGAGGCATTGTGGGCCTACAGGATCACATGGAGGAAAACCATTAGCTTCTCTCCATATCAATTGGTGTATGGAAAACAAGTTTCACTACCAATTGAATTTCATATCAGAAATTTCAAGATGGCAGTTGATTTGGGTATAGACCTTAATGAGGCACAACAACAGAGAATACTGCAGCTCAATGAGTTGGATGAGATTAGGCAGGATGCTTTTAAGCATACTGATCTGATCCAACAACAATGGGCTAAATGGCATGACATATTCATTAAGAAAAAACAGTTAAAAGAGGGAGACTTGGCATTGTTGTTTGATTCGAAATTTAAGAATTTTAAAGGGAAATTTTACACACATTGGCTGGGCCCATATGAAATTGATTTTTTTTTTTATAATGGATCTGTTTGGGTTAAAAAAATTGATGATGTGAATGTTACCTTATTGTTAATGGACACAAACTCAATCTATATCATAAACGCCAATTTAAGGAAGAATTTGAGGAAGAAATTTTGAAGAAGAAGGAGCTGTAAATGGTGGGACAGGGATTCATTCCATTCACTACCTCTTCTTGATTTCCTACTGATACATTAAACTCATTTTGTTCCTCCTTATGGTTAGTAAACCATGAGAGGAATGTATATTGGGTACATGTTTATTCATTTTTCCGGACCTAATGGACTAGTTACGGAAAAGGATCCCCCTTGGAGTCTTGTTTTTCAGTATTTTGGACTCTCTAAAATTTAGATCTAGCGAGCATGGAATGCCCTGGGCTTGTTAAAAGCACAGGTCAGTATGTCCTTTGGGATCCTCTAAATAAATTATTTTTTTTCAGTTAATTCTTGGATTACTCGTGTTGGAATAATTTGGGATCTCTTAAGGCCCTCCTTCCAACAATCTTGGCCCATTGACATCAAAAAATTATATTGGTACAAGATCAAAGCCTTGTGATGCCTTGAAGCTTTTATACCTTAATGACAGGATATCTCATCAGCAACAATGTAGATTCATCATGGTTCCTTCACTGCTGGATACTACAGGGGGTTCAACAACAACACATTTATTCACACCTGATAGGATGCATCAATTGTGCCTTGGTCCTCACTCTTATTAATGGTGATTGGCCTCGCGTTAGTTAACAAATGACCTTAATGGCTAGTAATCCAATGAGGTCGCTGTACATTCGACACCAACTCCTACATTCACATGTAGTGTAATGTATAGAAATGGGGAGGAGACAGTTTCATGTAGAAGAATTTCATGCAGAAAAGTTCAGTGGTTATAGTTCCTGCAGAAAAACCACTTAATTCTTGAAGAACGAATCTCAGAGAGAAAATTATCTTAAAATAATCTGGCAAGTACTAATCATTTTCATAATTAGTTGTGACCATGAACTACACAATTGTGCATATGATGTGGTATCAAGGTGTGTTATTATTTCAAGGCAAGTGGAGTAATCACCCAAGTAGTGGACCATTGTAAGGTAAGCTCGAGCAAGTACGCTTGGCATCGGAATACTTAAGGTAAAAAGGTAATGGTAGGAAAATTTTGAATTTTCATAAGTTTGAGTCATGGCCACACTTACAACAGAAGGCAGCTATGAGTTGTTGTGTCATAAACTGAATTCCATTCCTGATCATTATTAATCTAACACAACCTTGGTTATATTTCCAACAATTATCACGCGGGATGGATCATGATGGAAATCATGATCACGTCCTGTGTTTTTTGAAAATTTACCTCTTAACCCTGAATATTTCCAAATTTAAACTATCGTTTTCGAGTTTTTCTATCTAATCTTAGAAGCATATTGTGAACGAAATAAAATTTTCTCTCTCCCTCTCCTAGGTATGTCGAGAATTTGGTCTGCTGTCAGATTTGAACCTTAGGGTCCTACATTGCTAGATGCCGACCCTCGGAGTAACGCAAGGTTGGAGAAGGTAGGATGATGTAACACCCTCAAGTTCTATGCTTTTCAAATTAGACATTTGAACATACATCCATAGGGGAGTGGACCCCAATGGATAATTGTTATGTGGATATGGTTAAATACTTAATTATGAAAAATAAATAAAATATTGTGCATGCACTATGACCAGATGAGAAAGTGAGATCACATGCCTAATCCATGAGGTAATGGAAAAGTAAAAAAGACTTTCCCCAAATCTTTCAAAAATCCTTGAAAGAAATTATTTCTAATTTAGATTTTTGAGGAAAAATCTAAATTTCCCCAATGAAGAGGAGTAGTTGGGAAGAGGTGAGAAAAAGCTGGAAAAGCTAAGGAAAAGCTTAAAGCAGCTTTAAAAAGTCCCAAAATGGGAAGCCTAGGCTAAACAGGAATAAAGCATCCTGAAATTCTGGACGCAGAATTGGAAACAGGCTTTGGGGAAAGCACAGCTTAAATAAGCTGCTCCAGAACATATTGAGGTTAGTCTGTTCTTGGAGGATCTCTGCTCGGGGGTGAATCCTGGGAGATAAAGAGGATTCTAAGGTTGGGAGGACTGGTCATGGTAGAGGTATGCATGCATATTGTTGGAGATTGTTGTAAGTCTGTATTAAATATATCCCTGCTTTATGAATTGTGCTGTTATAATTTCTTATGCAATTTATGAATTGTGATGTTATAGTTTCTTATGCAATTTATGAATTGTGATGTTATAGTTTCTTATGCAATTTATGAGTTATTATGTTATGGTTCATTATGAAGATTGTAGATTGATTATTGGTTCAGTAACTCATGTAATTGTAAACTAAAGCTATTGATAGCAGAGACAAATGGTTGGAATATAGGGATGAGTATCTTGTAAAATGGAGTTAGAGATTGTAGATCCTTTGAACAGCTGATCCCATGATTATGTACAGGTGTAGCTTGCTGCCTTTCCAAGGAACATTAACTTACTGTGTGTATAGACAGAAAATGTTAACAAACCAGTAACCATGAACAGCAAGTACCAAATAACTAAACCTATCATAATAATATTGGTGACACAGAATTCCCTGTAACAAATCACAAAAGATAGGACACAAAAACCCTGTGATAGTAGTATGGGGTTCAGTATGCCAGTTGGGTTGCAATGGAAGGAATTGTAAAACTAAGAATTTAAATTATTCTATTAACTGTAAGTGTAAACATATGAAAGCAGAAGTTGAAGCCTAACTAAGTAAGAGGATCTAACACTAGGAAGTCTAAACTATCCAGTTCAGTATCCTCCCCTATTTGATTGAAGCAAAGAGGATCTGTGTCCTAGGGAATAGTTGAATCTCCACCATAGTGTCAACCAAGTTGAATGTTGTAACAGTAAAATAAAAGGGAAATCCTACTTGCACAACCATTGTGTGATAAAAAGTTGTGTGAGGGAAGATTGTAAGCATATGTAAGAATACAATGAACAGAGCATCTGGTTACCTCCCATATAAACTACTGGGAAAGTAGTGGGAGCCATGGAGGTTAATTGAGTATAGATAGAGGTATGCGAGGAGGCATACATCAATATCTCAATGCTGCCCTTTAAAAGGTTGGAAATTTTATAAGGCCTGTAGTTGTGGAAGTTTGAGTAATGGCCTAGGGATCAATCTCGAGTTGGACACAACTCTGAACAGAGAAAAACTTTGAGAAATACAAATATTATATATATAGATATATAAATTACTAGATGGAGTGAGAAGAGGGAGAATTAGTCCAAAAATTCTGTGGAAATTCATAATCCATGAAACATCTATAAATATCTTTGAGAAGAATCTAAAACCCCGGATAACAAAGTGAATTTGTAAGTAGAGACAGTATAAAAACTATATTATTATGGTACATAAAGCATAAAATAATTGAGTTATGTTATATATGTAAAACACTCATTACGGAGTTCAAACCGTCTTCCCCATTCGGTGATGTATCTAGACATGTTAGGAAAATGAAAAAAAAAAAGTGGGTGCAGAATGACAGTAAGTATTATTCAGAAGAAAAGTTCCAAAAATTGGGCGAAAGTAAACATGAGGATAACTAGTAAAGTAGTATAAGTACATGAAAATTAAAAATATTACTCCAAGTATACAAATATCTTGGATATACTATCAGGTATACATGTAACAGATTGTGATGAAGTAGAAACATTGAAATGGGGGTAATATGAGGAGGCTCATATACCAGAATGGTTAAACCTATAATAGGTTTAAAACTATGTAAAATAATAGAGTAGGATTGTTCTTCACTCGTACTATATATATATCCATGATGGAACAAATATATATATATATATATATATATATATATATATATATTATTTGACGGCTTGAAGATACACACGGGATATTTTATGCCTGTATATGGGCTAGAAAAACATTATAGCAGAACTGAAGCATGCATGGTAGCTAAACAAATAAAAGAATACAGTAAGATATTAGAGTAATGGTACTCAAAATTTTACTAGAAAAGAGAAATTCTATATGACTTTATAACAGTTATGCTGGTATAGATTGAACTTCGAGAGCTATTCTACCCTTGAAACACCTGAATCATAGCAAAGCACTTGAATTAAACTCAATGTTTTCTAGTCAAGTACTATTAACTACATATAGTATACACCAAAAGAAAAGTGGAATTTGATAGTATGCATGTTGAAACATGTAGTTATAAATTATTGTTAAACTCCCAAGAAAATCTTCACTTCAGAAATTGTAGAGCATATTGAAGTTTAAATTCTTCTACTTATTGAAGAGGATGCTAATTATGGCTATAGAAAAAAAAAAAAGCCATGATTAATGAATATTTGTAGAAAAACTGTAAGCACGTATTTACATGCATGATATATATATATAATCTGCCTATCATACAAAATTTAGCTATTATAGTCTACTCGGTTATTTGAAATTGAGATTTTTTTTTTAGGCTACGGGGTAAAACATATAAACCAAGGTAAATACATTTTTCAACTCCATGGAAATACCAAAGACTAAAATTTTTTCATATACCCCCGATAAAAACTCTGCAGTGGTATGCGATATTTAGTCTTTGGCATTAGTGTAAAAGGCGCAGTGTAAATGGTGTGCTCTTCACTCATAAATATATAAACCCTACATGTAGAAAAGTACATCATGAATACGGATCGATTATGTAAAATCAATAAGTTGCAATGAATATAATATCACACCGAACAGTCAAAAATTTAAAATACGAATGAGTGAGGAAAATAATAGTTAATAATGGGGCGGAGTCGGACTCTCCACCCCAACAAAACACCCCGTTAAACAACAAGCCGGAAGCGAGTACTAAACGGAGTGGCGTTCGGGTCTTGAACCTATGACCACGGGCCGTCCACAAAGTCCTCGGGCTTGTAAAGACGTGATAAGCCCCGGCACCATGTTCTTAATGGTGTATTACCGAATAAGATTTTAATGCGTTCATGGGAGTTAGATGCATGGGCGAATATTATGTGCGGCGAAGTAAACCAAATCACTTAGCAAGCAGAAAAATCACCCAGGCAAGGGTAGGTCTATTCGAATGGAAAGTAGACGGATGATTTGCGTGGTTGGGAAGGCATTCAGCGTATTTAAATAGATGATTAACATTAGTTATAACCTTTGAAATATTAGACTTGAGATAAATTAACCACACTGCTTAGGTATGTCTATATTTATAGGTATATCAAAGATTTTAATTGGGGTCACAGGTATAGATATATTCGAGGTATCAAAGCTGTCCTTTGGGCTTGGATACCCTCGACAACAAACTATACATATATGTACAAACCAAATGTAATATAAGCGGCGATCTAAGAGCTTATCTAATATGCAAATGATAGTGTTGATCTAATATACATATGACCTACGGACAGTATATGTGGAACCTACCTATGATTTGTATATATACATACAATCGAATCTATTGCGAAAGTGCTATGCAAAGAATGCATGAGTTTTGGTTTTGTATCTTAGGTAGGGTATACAGCAACGGCTGGATAAAGTAATAGGGTAGAGTTATAGAAAGAAAAAAAAAAAAAAAAACAAACGGAGTACGCCTCCCGGAAAACTGACTCTTCCCATTCGAATTGTTGACTAACGATATTACATAAAAACAGAGAGAATGCGAATAGTAACCCCATGCTAGAATAAACCGATAGTTTAGCTCCAAATCTCGGATTAGAAGGAAAATTAATGATACAGATTACGAATACAGGAGTTGGGAAACAGTATCGATACTGAAGATCAAACCCACATTTGCATGGGGCGATTTTGCGTTTCACAGGAGTTACCCTCCGCGGCGAAACCACATTAGGTTCTTCGGATCATCACATGCTAGGGCAAGAGACGGATCCACATTCCGGAAACCGGCATGGCGAATTAAACGGTTTTCCCTCTTTGCTCGAGCAAGAAAATAGCGAGGTTATGAGCAAGCATCCTCGGGATTAGATAGGAAGAATCGGACATGCGAATCGGCGTAAGAGCCTCAAATAAAGGAAACCTGCAGCCACCTAACCACTCACCTTGAGCTCTAGAGAATCCGAGAAATTGATTCGAAACCGCCACATACGCTATGAGGGTACCGAATTTTGTATTACTATGTGCGGGGAGGACGAAATACGGCGCGGTGGGTACTACTCGCTCGGGCGATCATTAGTCATATGCCTTTCTCAACATTGAACCGGGAAAACAACCCAACTCGCACGATGGCTCGAGTCTAATCAGAGTGCGGTGCGATGCGTGCCTCAACCCGGCAACGGAAGTACGCTTGTTGAACTCGGCGTATGAAATCCACATCAACCATGCTTTGGTTGAAACCCCATCATGATACACCGCCGTAAGGTGAATAAATCTGATTATTATGTATTATCTCTGTCCGTCGAACCTCGGTTAGAAAGAGCGTTACTGGTGATCTTGGCCCTTTATGATACAGCACAAATACGTATGAACCTTGCGTGTAGTCTGTCGACAATCTGTAATTTTATAAACGCCATTACGAGTTCACAGTGGAGTTAGACCGATAAACAAAACCAAGTTTGACAGCGAGGCCGTCTAGCATTACGGCCTCGGCTCGAACACCCTACATGCTCCACCATGACCAACTACGTGGATGGTATGTGAGCGTCAAAGGTTAAATTCGTTGTTATTATTGTATTAGAGTACCTAGATCCATAAACCAGCGGTAATGCAATATCGGCGGAGAAAATACACGAGTAATTGCACGAAAATTCTGCCAATTTCTGTCGGCGTTATATCTTAGATATAATACCGGTCACTATTTAATACGGAAGGAGTGGTATATTTATTAAACGTATCTCTTAGTCAATTAGTTTGACCACGGTAAATATTCAATACAATTATATATATTAGAAAAAGCAAGAGATATACGAAACATAAAATATTAATTTCATGATATATATATATATGTGGGTAATATAATAGTCTGTATATGTGCAAACCTGTCATATATATGGGTGGTGCATATCAATACATAGGCCGCGCATGGGAGGAAAGGTAATTATGTACATATATGTGTTATGAAAAGTGGGTGAAAATTTTAAATTACTCTATCTCATGATGTAAATATGTGGATTTTATAATAAAATACATGAGTATGTTATAACTATATAGAAATTTCTTGAACTATGTTATAACTACATTTGATGTATGTTATAATAAAATATGTAGTATATTATAACTAATTCGAAGGAGGTATAGCGGCATGAATCCATGGATATAGAAATATATACCATACGTAAGAAAAAGAGTGCGCCTTCCATAATTACATCAAGGGACATAAATAAATACATGGGGTTCATATTTATATATAGGTTTTCACTATATAGAGGCAGTAGGTAATTTTAAAACTTTATAAGTGTGAGATATATATAGTGGATAAGTATAGGTGTCATATATGTGACATACAATTTGCTTTGTGTGGAAAACGAAAGATATAAATGTGTATAAATGCGTTATATATAGGCGTAGGATATATATATAGATGTGTTATATATATATATATAGATTTAAAATTTAGATATATATATTTTTTATATATATATCTAAACCATGTGTTATATATATATAGAACAGGTATATATAAAAATATATACACCTTGATATATATGTGGAGGTGTTATCTGTGCCACTTTAAATTTTAGAAGTAGAATCATTTATAGGCCTACATATATATACGTATAATTATATATGCATAGATAATATAGTATATGTTGGGTATAGAAGAGGCATTTTAGACTTCTATGGGTATGAGGTGGATATATATACCTATAGAAATATATATATATATATATATATATATATACATAGGATTTGTAAAATGGCACTTTAATTTGATCTATTACATTCCACTTTAAGTAGATACATCTAAGTATGAGGAAATTTTGAGAGTGAAAATCTATCATTATGGGTCAACTTCATATCAATTAACTAGAAGTGGAAAAAGTTGCTAGTAGAAAATGAATACTTGTCAAAGCAAGAAAAAAATAAAAGGGATTATTTTAAATTATGTAACGTATATATGGTAGCATCTTCAAAAAAAACTTTGAACTTATATATGAATATATAAATATAGGGATATATATATATATATATATTCATATGTTCATCAAATTAATATTGCCAAGGCTATATATATATATATATATATATATATATCATGTGCACTTATACAATAAGGTTTGAAATATATATGATATATACAAACCTGGTGGATATATATATACTCCATGAAGTGTGCCTAATATATTTCCAAAGGCTTGAGAGATAAGTATTATAGGAATAAGTGGAAGATGTATCCTATAAATAAGGCATATCTTGCTCTCTAAGAAAAGTTATAAATACAAGTTTAATTTCTGCAATTAAATGGTTGATTTTAAATGAAATTGTGGAACCATTACATTGAGTTAGGAATATTAAAATTTTCTGATGATTTATAGGGAAGAATGTTCTGTAATAGTGGAAGAATGATTTCTTAATTGTTATTTATATTCTTCCAATTGGTATAAATAATGAGTAAAAGAGAATTGGAAAAAAATATGGAGAAGTATTTCTATGTAGGAAAAACAAATATAGATTTAAAAATAAAGAAGCATGAGAGATTTATGAGTTGCTTTTGTTGAAAAAAAATAGAACGCTTTATGCATTAGAAAGAAGGAATTCTTTATGATTGAAAAAAAATTTGAATACTTTTATGATTCATTTTAATTAATTCTATTATATAAGCCTATGAAAGAAATGAAGAGGGAATTAATAAAACGCAGACCTACAATTAAGTAAATACATAAATTCTGGTGAGTCTTTGAAAAAGGAAAACTGTGTCAAATTTATTTTTGACATTATCAAGTATTAACACTTGTAGATGTGATGAACTATAGAAATTTCCTTTCTCACTATAAAAGGAAACATGTATTCACACTATAAAATTTTAATTGGTGTAAATTTTATTAAAGTTAAATTTTCTTGAGTCTTAAAATTTAAGACGGAAAATAGTGTGAAATCATACGGCTACAAGCAGAGAATACTTAGAAGGTGGCTGTATTTGGACAGGTGTGGGGAACCCATGAGATCCAAATTTCTTCACGTAAGTTTTGAAGAATTGAATTATAGACATTATTGACTAGTCTTGGTTATTTCTAATTAAATTGATTGACAAAAAATAATGAAAAGAGATCTTAGAGAGAATGCAGTACATATAAAGTGAGAAGAGATGCTTGTAACCATGCATATGATACAATTGTTTCTCTATTTTATGATACTATTGAAAAAGTTGAAAAATTGTTTGGCAAATTGTGTAACGGAAATTGACACTCTATGAAACAAAGAGGAAGAAGGTGAAGATAAATCACCTAGAAAATCGAGAAAAATTTGACTGGACCAAAGTGATGAGAAGAATCTCAACGAAAAACAGAAAGATAAGTAGTGTACTAAAAGTGCACTAAACTATCTGAACAAAACAAAATAAATAAGCCCAATTTCTTAAGTTATTGAAATACGAGAGAATTTAATTGTGAATTATCAATTGTATGTACACGATGTACTTACCTTGGTATGAATTGTGGACGAAACGGAATAAAAGATCTTCCAAACAGAACTTCTTGCAAAGAAGTAGGAAGAAACTCAGCGCAGGCATCAGGTAAATAGAGTGGAGAGCGGAGAGTACTCTGCTTTGGAAACTAGTGGCTTATAAATTAGCCCTACCATTAGCACTAGAGATTTCACGATATATTTCATGTCTCCCTTATTTGAAAGAAAATTTATGAATTTTGTGATGCTTCTCCACTGATTGATTTGGAAAATGTGGTCCGGGTGGAACAGGAAGAGGAATTTCCTTCCCGAGTTGCCTCAAGATAGAAAGCGAGGAAGAATTGAATTACGAAGCCGAGCAGCTGACTAGAGTAAAGGTCTCTGATGGAGCACTACTAGCTGAAAAGCTACATGGAGCAGAGAGAAGCTAAGATGATGGAAAAGCATTCATAATTAAGTTCAAATGAGCTAAGTGATAGTTGTCTTGAGGACGATTGTTTATTTTGAGAGGGAATATGTAACACCCCCAAGTTCTATGCTTTTCAAATTAGACATTTGAACATACATCCATGGGAGTGGACCCAAATGGATAATAGTGTTATAATGGATATGGTTAAATACTTAATTATGAAAAATAAAATAAAATATTGTGCATGCACTATGTCGGATGAGAAAGTGAGATCACATGCCTAATCCATGAGGTAATGGAAAAGGAAAAAGACTTTCCCAAATCTTTCAAAAATCCCCTTGAAGAAATTATTTCTAATTTAGATTTTTGAGGAAAAATCCTAAATTTCCCCAAAAGTAGAAGAGGAAGTGGTTAGGAAAGAGGTGAGAGAAAAAGGCAGGAAAATTTGAGAGGAAAATCTTCTGGCAGCTTTAAAAGAGTCAAAATGGGAGCTTTAGGCTAAACGGGAATAAAGCATCCACAGAAATTAGGCAGGAATTGGAGAAACGAGCTTTGGGGAGAGGAAAACACGGCTTAAATAGCTGCTCCCGAACAGATTCGAAGGTGCATCTGTTCTTGAGATCCTCTCTACTCCCAGAGGTAGAATCCGGGAGATAAGAGGGATTCTAGGTTGGGAGGGCCCAGAATGTGAGTGAGGTATGCATGCTGTTGGGGAGTGTCTTAAATTCTCTTAAATATATCACTAGCATGGAATGGTGTTATGTTCTTGTACCGATTTTAGCAGTTGTGATGTTATAATTTCTTATGCAATTTTTATGAATTGTGATGTTATAAGTTTACGTCAGTTATGAGTTATTATGTTATGGTTCATTATGAGAGATTTGTAGATTGATTGTTCGTTGGTGGCGCTAATATAATTACAAACTAGCTGTTGATGTGAAAAGAAATAGTTTGGTCTAGGGATGGTGTCTTCATAAAATGGAGTTAGAGATGGTAGATCCTTTGAAACAGTGATCCCATGATTATGTACGAGGTAGCTTACAACGCCTTTCAGAGAACATTAACTTCTTGTGTGTATAGACTGAGAAAGTGATATGAAACCCGGTAACCATGAGCAGTAAGTACCAAATAACTAAACATATCCTAACAATATTGGTGACACGGAATTCCTGTAACAAATCACGGAGAAATTGGGACATAACAACTTCTGTGATAGTAGTATGGAGTTCAAGATGGATTGGGAGGGAATGGAAAGAAGATTGTAAAACTAAATGTAAATTATTACATTAATGGAAATTAATAAACATATAGGCAGTTGAAGCCTAAATAAGTAGAGGATCTAGCACTGGGGGAGTCTAAACTATCCAGTTCAGTATCCTCCCCTATTTGATTTAAGCAAAGAGGATCTGTGTCCTAGGGAATCGTTGAATCTGCACCCGAGTGTCAACCAAATTGAATGTTGTAACAGTAAAATAAAAGGGAAATCCTACTTGCACAATCATTGTGTGATAAAAAGTTGTGTGAGGGAAGATTGTAAGCATATGTAAGAATACAAAGAACATAGCATCTGGTTACCTCCCATATAAACTGCTGGGAAAGTAGTGGGAGCCATGAAGGTTAACTGAATGTAGATAGAGGTATGCGAGGAGGCATACATCTATATCTCGATGCTGCACTTTAAATTGTTGGAAATTTTATAAGGCCTGCAAATGTGGAAGTTTGAGTAAGGGCCTAGTGATCATCTAGAGTTGGACACAACTCTGAACAGAAAACCTGAGAAATACAAAGTATTATATATATAGATATATAAGTCTACTAGATGGACTGAGAAGAGGGGAGGTCAAGTCCAAAAATTCTCATGGAAATTCTTGTAATCCATGGCTGCCTATAAATGCTGAAAAGAATCTAAACCCCGGATAACCGTCTGAATTTGTAAGTGATTCAGTATAAAAACTATAATTGTTATCGGCGCATAAAGCAGAAAATAATTGAGTTATGTTATATGTGTAGCACTCATTACAGGTTCAATTTTCTTCCCCATTCGGGGTGATGTATCTAGACATGTTAGGAAAATGAAAAAAAAAAAAGTGGGTCTGGGAGACGTGACAGATGAATACCTCTGTTCCTGAAATTTAGGGGGCATAATTCAGAGGTAACAAAGTCTTTCACACTTAATCTAAATGGTGATAGAGCGCAGGTGGGGAATGTTCAATTTAGATTGATAAAGGAGCTGGTAGATCGAGCTTTTGGCATTCCACAGGAAGGGGATCATTGGTTCAAGAACCAACGATTAAAGAAGGATATTTTCACACCCTTCCTCAGAAATAACATGCAAACCTGGATTGGACTAAAGGAATCCCATGATATTACCTTAGAAGTAAGTACCAACATATTTTTTTTTTCCTGCAGAAATACATAACCTATGAAGGTCATTTTGGGCTAGCATTTTTGTTTCATATTCATCTCTAGGGCCACTTTCGAGAGAGGTTATTTAATTTTCCCTATTATTTGAGAATGTCCTTGTTGAAAATGTCTAGTTCTTCTAAGGAAAGGGAAGCACACACATAGGAGAACCTCTATCATCATGGCCTGATAAAAATTATCATGACAGAGGTGCTGCATAAATAGAAGAAAAAATGGGAAGAATTCTTGTCAGAGAACTAATTCATGAAGGATGAGAAGGACCCTGGTTCTTTAGAAACCAAGGAGGTAGAGCTAGGAAAAAAGACGAAAAATAAACCACGAACCATGGTCCATTGAGAGAGGAGGTCAGGAAACATGACGAAGTGGTGGTGACTTGGAAAATTGTAAGGAAAAATCCCAAGTCGAAGAGTACTTCTATGCCTACCAAACGCTTTACAAGAAGGCAGGTTGCAAAGCTGGTGATAAAGGAAAATACAAAGGAAGGGGTACCACTAATTAAAACTGATAGAAAGAGTGAGAGGCCCCAAGACCTGTCAAAAGGGAAAGGGAAGGTTGAGGTAGCTGAGTTTATCAACAAAGGAGAGGTCACGTCTTTCCAAGGCCCTCCGCTGCAGGAAAGTGGGAATAAGACAATTGAAGACTGCCAAGGTTAGGAGGAACCAAGTTTACCCTAGTCCTCTCAAGGACAACATGAGGGGGAGGGAACTTCCCAGAAAAAATGGTCTTGAAAGGAAATGGATGAGATTATCACTGAGATCATTCTATCTGAATGGGCTCTTCGAAAGGAAAATGAGACCCTGAAGGAAGATAGCCTACGCATGCGGAGGGAGTTTGATGAGTGGCATAAGAAGGCATGTTGGGTTATGAAGAATAAACATACCCAAATCGACCACCTGCATAAAAATAATGAAGAATATCAGGGTCAAGTTCAGGCAGAGTCCGGCAGGGCCCAATTAGATCACTTGGCTATAGTAGCTGTAGCACAGGGAAAATATTGAAATGTTCTTTCTGAAGTTGCAACATTTTTTCTTGCATAAGAGACATGAAAGAAGCTAGGTGTGGGGGAGATGTTGAGTCCCGATCTTGCTCAATTATGATAGCATTCTAAGGCCTTCGTTTTCCCCTTTTTGAACTCTTTTTGACTCCTAATTACTCATATTTTTCCATATTACCTATGTTTTGAACAAAAGGGTGTTGTGCGCTAAAGGTATCCAAATTATCTTTAAAAGTATCATTTTATCTTGTTATTAAGTATTTATTGAGGCTAAGTGTTTCCTATTTGAATTATTTACAAATGTCAAGTTCAACTGATTGAATATCATGCAGAATAATCAATTTTCCAAGCAAATCCATGATTTACTGTAGACATCCTGTGATCGCTCATTTCCTATAGATGCTCTGCGATTTCCTATAGATGCGTATTTCCAAAAACCACCCAAATTTCTTGCATAAGTACACTAGAAGTATTGGCAGTTGAGTATGTTCCATTTAGTCTCAAGGAAAATGAGAACATGGGATTTATTAGGAAATCCACCTAGACAGATGATGTCCTATTCGTTTCCTTGAAGCTGCCATCAAAACCGCCCAGATATTGAGTCCTTTTCTCGATGGTTGTATTGGGGAAAGCTCCAAAAACATAATGAAATCAGTTCGATCCATGCTTTCAGTCATTGATCAAACTCAACAGAGATATTTTGGTCATCATGTTTAGTTATATTAGTAAACAGTTGCAATAGTAGTTTTCTTAATATCAAGCAGGGTTATGCTTCTGTATTTGTATAAATATTGTTATGTTTCATTTGCAAGGGGTTTAGACATATGAGACTTGTATATCACTGTAATACTTTTCCAGAATAATACAAAGTTATATGTTATTTTGATTTTTTTGTGTAAACATTTTTAACAGTGAAGGGGTTGTGAGTAAGGGAGGCCCCCCTTTGCTCACAACTCCATTGGTTACATCTTCTGTTTCTTTGATTATTTTTATGAATTAACAGAATTATTTGCACAACTATTGTTTCTCTTTTTTGAATTATAGAAACACATGTGTAATGGTTTAATGGTGAAGTTTCTTTGATAAATTTGTTTGGAATCATTTGATCAAGTTTTGGTTTATGTTATGGAATGTTAAGTTGATTTTTATGGTTGTTTGCTTGGGCCTTTATCTTTTCTGATCAACATCAACAATATTAGGAGCTATAGAGGGATGATTAAATATGCTCCATAGCCTTTGCTACCAAGTGTTGATAAGGAAAAGAGACATTAGAGTTGTGTGCATGTGTGATTAGTTTAATTAGAAAAACACTTAAAGTATTAGCTTGCATATATCTTACGCAACATCTCACAAGATTACCTACCCCTCGTTGATGATTTATGTTTGCCAAATTATAATTTTATAATTTTCCTCAACGAATTATTTGACGAATATTTATTTCTCTTCTCATAGCTGTTTTTGACAATTTTTCAATATTGACCTAACTCACTTGAGCAAAAGCTTGTCGTATTTTACATTATACCTACATGTTATTTTATTTTGAATGTGATTATTTCTGAATTATTGTATGTCAAGGTGAAATGGATGAGAAGGATTGGTGTCATTCATAAATTTCATAATTAATATTAAGTTACTCGAATAGAATGTTTGATACATTAAAAAAAAATAAACAAAAACATAACTCTACATGTGCATTTTTGTACTTAATTAAGACAAGAGAGTCAACCCCACAAAATTTTCTTTGAAATTTTATTATATGTTCATTAAAATGGTTGGAAATTCCCACACCAGGGTGGGTATATCTACCAGAAACAAGAAAAATTCAAACAATGAAGTATAGGGTGACTTGTGCAAAGCCATATGAAAGTTCCTTGTGATCTTTAAGGATGTCAAACTTGGATTACCAATATGAATAATGAAACAAACTTCAATAAAATAAAATAAAAGGCTAGAAGTTGGAGTGACAAATCATCAAAAGTCTCCTAACTTTAATTACAATAAGATAAAGAGCTAAAACATTTCAATGTTACTCATGAAAAACCAAAGAACGGTTTCAGACTCTATTAATTGTTTGATTGGTTGTTCCTTACTTTTAGGATAAAATTACTATTTTGGAAAAAATATCATAGGTATTCATGTGATGATTCAATAGAATTCCTAATATGCATAGACCCCAAATTCTAATAAAATGGGAGATAGCCACAAGAGAACTTTTACTGAGTAGAGACCCCAAATGCTAATAATAAGGGTGATACCCACAAGAAAATGATTATTATGTCGAGACCCTAAATGCTAATAAAATAAAGGAATCCTTCACATGAGTCATAATTTTTGGAATAAATGATTTAATGATATTTATATAAAACCAAAAAAATAAATCATGATTAGACTTGTAGAATAAGATCATGGCTGAATGAGAGGTAAATAAGGGAATTGAGAAATTGTGATGGGAAAGGAGTTGAAAAAGAGGAGAATTGAAATTTAAAAGAAGATTACCAACAATCCGGTGCAAGAATGAGGCTAATGGAGGCAAATGGTAATCCCAAAATGAGGTTTTTGGCTAAAAATGCCATCTTATGTTTAGCATACTCAAATTAGTTACAACAAACAAATAATAACTCTCAAGTAGACCAGCAAAAGGGATGTGGGGAAAATGATATATATTCATCAGATAAATGGAGTACTATAAGGAGTGCCCAAATAAAAGACCAACATATTTTATAAAAATAGCAATGAATAATGCAATTTACTAAATCTATAATTTTTTTTATAGATATACATAATAACTGTAAAATTAACTTTCTACTAAATAGATAATACACTTGTAAAATACATAATAACTTGTAAATTAACTTGCACATGTGTAATGGTTTAATACTCCCACTGTAAACAAGAAAGCCCATGGAATTGGAAAGGTCAACACTGTGTGCGATGGAATTTACTAGTCCATTATGGCCCCGCAACACCACCAATCACGAATGGAAGGCAAAAATATTGTCTGCCCACCCACTGAGAAGGAGATTCTTAACGGTGGCCATACACAACATTGCAAGCTTGTGGCCTTTCATAATCTCGGAGTGTTGCAACATCGAATTCATATAATATGTATTTTCTTATTCCCACACATTACATTAATATCCCCATCAGTTGGTCGGTCCTAAGTAGAGAATTGCTAACAAATGTATTTGGACTTAATGGTAAACAAAGAAAGGGTGTGTAATATAAGTAACACGTGAGAGGAAATGGGGTTTTTTTCCTACTCTTTTTTCACTACTTCAAAACAAAATCCAAAACGTTGTTGCACGCATAGTAAAAACAACATTTTTCTCACGATCACGTGTGTTGGGACTATTGATTCTTAGTCATCTCCTTCCCTCATCCTCTTCTAACATTTCCCAACCTCTCATCAAGATATTGTGATTGTCTCTACAGTCCTACATCAGTCCCTGCTCAGCCCCTCTCATACCAGATGTCAGTGCCTGCAAAACTACTCCATTCCAGTTCATTTATTGGTAGTGATTGATGGTCGATGCCTGCAAAATACCTTAACTACCTTTAGCGCAACATTATCCACCTACCACCTGATCCAATTGCTGAGAATTGTTTAATTGTCTAACAAAACATCAACGACCCACTAAGGAACAAAGTGTCATAGGACGGGAGTTCTTCCAAGAAGAATGCTTTAAGACATAATTATACTAATAATTTAATTTTAAGTTTAAATACAAGTTAAAATCAGCTTTGTATTTTATCTCTTTGTTTTTTAAGTTATGAGATGTTTTTAATGTAGCAATTTGAATTTTAAAAGTTATTAATATTAAAGTCTATAAATATGTACTTACTTTATTCTTTTTAAAATTTAAATTTTTTAATATATATATATATATATATATATATATATATTTTTTTTTTTTTTGAAAAAATGAAAATAAATATATATAGTATGATTAATATAGTAAATATGTATATATTATATAATTGATATAATATATAAATTATAATTTGTAATTTTTAAATTAAAAAAAAAAAAATTGTAAGTTTTTATTTATTTATTGAATTTAAATGTTTATTCTTATATTTATTATAGTTTATAAATCAATAATTTATTTGAGATTAAGAAAATAATGAAATAATCTATCTAATAACCCAAGTTATAAATCATCTTTATCTAAACTTTATCATCTTCAATTATTGAAAAGAACAAAAAAAAAAACCATAAAATATTATCTTTATCTAAACCATATTCTCTCACTTAGAAAACGATATATGATAATTATTAAATGGAAATATAGATGACGAAAAAATAATCTTGAAGCAACAAAGGAATCGTGGTTTCTAATACCCATTGAAATATATATTTTCATACACCCACATGAATCAACATAACCTATACACGTGCCTACAATTATTTCCTAAACAACCAAGCCTTTAAATTGAAACCCTGTACATAACTCTTTTTCACATGATGAAATCCCTTCCTTTAAATTTTCACTTTTATGGATATACTTAGACTGTTTTATTAAGTTTTGGGCACTCTTATTTAACGAGAGTTATTTTTATTAAATATTACAAAATTTGATGAAAAAGAAATAAATATTTCAAAATGTGATTAACAAGAGAAAAAATGTTTCTCCTTATTATGAAATATACATTACACATCTTATTAGTCTTTGCCTATGGAAACTATAGCGATTGGTAGATCGTTGAATCCATTTTAGTCTTTGCCTATGGAAACTATAGCGATTGGTAGATCGTTGAATCCATTTTAAATATGGGTTGACTAATCATTTTAGTAAAATTTAATTAAACATTTTAGATGGCCATATCGTTTCACTAAGATTTAACCAAACTTTTGAAATGAACCTCTTAATGGAGACGTCACATTGCAATAGACTAACGTTAGTTTATACAAAGTTTTCAGCTCTTTGTTTTCCAATCCATAACATATCTGTGGTTTTTAGCTTTATCCAAAATTATTCGCTCCGTATCCAATTTGTTTTGTTTCTTATATGTATAACACTACCATTTTCCCTCATGACATTATATGCATGCCTCATGCCATTTTCCCTATGCATGCCACTACCATTTTCCCTCGTGACATTATATTCATGCCACTACCATTTTCCTCATGCCACCTGGGACATACTGCATGCCACTACCATTTTCCCTCATGACATTATATGCATGCCACTACCATTTTCCTCATGCCACCTGGGACATACTGCGAATGTTATTTTCCTGATGCCACCTGTTCTTGACATGCTGCGACTGTTATTTTTCACATACTGGGACATACTGCGACTATGTTCCACCTGGGACATACTGCGACTATTATTTTCACATACTGCCACTGTTATTTTGCCTTAAGGCCACATGTTCCACCTGGGACATACTACGACTGTTATTTTCCTGATGCCACCTGTTCTTGACATACTGCCACTATTATTTTTCCTAAGGCTACATGTTCCACATCTTCAGTCTAGTTCTTCATATCTATTCTAAGAAGCTACTAGGTCTCGATCTAAATCTTATGTGGAAAAGCTACTAGGTCTTGATCTAGATCTTCTGTGGTCTCGATCTAGATCTTCCTATGATTCTGGCGAATTTGAAATGTACAAACGACATAAGGCTAGGCGGTGGAGAAAAGCCTGCATGGGAGTGTTGTATCATGGGGAACGACAATGATGCATTGAAACAAAGATACAAATCATTTACAATGAATCTTAGAGCAGATAAGGCAGGCAGCGAAGAAGTCGAAAATGGAAATAGAATAAGTAACATGAAATAGGCACTGTAACAAGTTCTTATTAGACAGGCAGGGCAAGGTATTGATTCGCACCCGGTTACTATTGATCGTGGTCCTCTGTAATTATAATATGTGATTCTTCATACGGTTCAAAGGAAGGCAGTGGTACGACTTTCTTTCCTAGTCGAACAAACTTAAAACCTTGTTTTACATTATATGTCAAAACCCTGTTTTTACGCCGATAGGCGTAACCCCCTATCGGAAAGAGCATGTTTTGTGATTAGGCTAATTAATTTTTTTGATCTTTACGCCGATAGGCGTAACCCCCTATCGGAAAGAGCATGTTTTGTGATTAGGCTAATTAATTTTTTTGATCTAATGGTTAGGATTGGAACATGCGAGTATATTCTGGTCGTCGCCACTAAATCGATGGATGAAATCTACCCCACTAAATTCCTTGCATATCTAAATCACGTGTTTAAACCTTACTTAAATTAATTTTTTACAAATCTGAATTAAAAATTTACTGTGCCATTTGCTGACCGCCACCTATCAAATTAAGAAATCCTCCCATCCCATAACCACCACGTTGATGGGCACGTTGCTGATTACAACCTATGCTTGTCTCCGACCTGTGGGATCTCCCAACCATGTTGATGGGCACGTTTCTCTGCTTGTCTCTTCGTAGACATGTGGCGATGGAAGGAAATTTAACAGTCGCATGAAGTGGGGAGTGGAAGGAGAAGCGCAATGCTCATGCATTGTCGTTCCATTGTAGGAGTTTTGCCGCTTGGAGGCGATCCGCCATGGTATGGTGGTGGGCGAGTCGGAGCGCAATGCTCATGCAATAAGCATTGTGCCGAGGGCTTCTTTTCGCTTCCAGTAGAAGAGAAGATGCAGTACGCCATACATGCAGGGCAGTTCGTAGGATATGGAAATGGGAATTTTATCAACGATGACCCCTTGATGGACTGGAGAGAACTATACGTCACGACATTCTCCCCAGCTCGGGATGTTCAAAGCCGGCCCGCAAAGGCAGTTCAATTCAGGTGTGCATTTCTTTGGTTTATGTACTTTATCGAGTTGATGTAGGAACTGTAGGAGTACATTCTCACAACTAAGTTTTCAAGTTTCCCAAAGGGTCCTGGTTTCAGGAACGCGTTTAGAGAAGTTTTTGGTGATGGATTGTTTAACGCCGATGGAGAACTATGGATTCAACAAAGGAAGCCGTCTGTGGTAGAGTTTAACTCTGTATCTATTAAATACAGAGAACAGACACCTGATTTTTGTTATTCACCACTTTTCATTAGATATCATTATATAACCTGTGCAATATTGGCATTTTTTTTTTTTTTTGTCTCTTTCAGGAAATGGATTCAGACGCTACCAATTACCAGTTTACAAGTAAGATTTGGAATCATTTTAACTTTGGGTTTTATTTTAAATGTTGTATCGAATTTCTTCTCCACAACTGCATCTTTACATTTTGTTAGTTTCCTCCTTTCTAAAGGTACGTACTTTCAAATTCTTTTTGGGATAATGCTGCATACAAAAATACGCCTAACACTGCTAACCCTTTCAATGTTATCACGGGTCGGTCTAAGATGTGTTCTGCTCTCTTTTCTCGTTTTTCATGTGCCATCATCTCGGGAGCTGGTTATTTTCAGAAGTCATTGCGCCCTTTTCTTTTCTTTTTAAAGTGAAAACTGGGATTTTAGGGCGTTAAAATCCTTTCTATGTGTGTGATGGCTTTTGTAGCTGGATATCAACTCTGATCAGTGCATCTTATTCCCTATGTAATATTTTTCATTCCATTTATTAGCTAAAAACTCATTGAGCGGCCCTACTGTACTATTTCTTCTTATAGAAACACAAGAAAACTCTCATGGTTTATAAATTTAAGGATTGGAAATATTTATAGTTAATATTCTGTGTAAATATTTTCCCTCTCGTTGATATTTACTTGCTTGTCCTTTAATTTAAGCGCCACTATTTACTGTAATCTATATTGTATCGATATCTGATTATCAAAATGTTTATAATTGTGTTACTATTCTATGAGATTTATGTTTCTCAGTTTGTTGGATTCGACTGCATATTTTATTTTCGTTTTATATCTTTATGTCCTTGTTACTTTGATTTCATAATGGAATGATACAATTATGCAATAGAACAATATTCTATTTGGGCGTGGCAGTATGTACATTTATTCCACTAGCTGTTATGTTAGATCTGAAAGTAGCACTAGATTATCCGACGCCTTAAATTTTTGTTTTGTGTTTGTTCATTAACATGTCACCGTAATTTTGTTGATTTTATTTTATTTAACCAAAATGTATACTTTGATACTGAATACTTTCTGCCATTTTCGACCTCATAGCATCCTTAAAATGGTAATTACCATTGAAATTTATAGGAAATAATTAAGTTAGACTATGTTCGTTGGGTTAATGATTTTATGACTAAATAATTTCCCAATAAACTCTAACAGAATTCAAATTTATCCTTTCATAAGTCGAGACCGAAATACTCTGTATTTTCACTACAAAGTGACTCCCAAGTATGTTGGTCTATTATTCGAAAGACTTCATGAGTCTCAGCCATTTTTTTTTAACACTGACTAATAAACCTATCGGCGTATATCAACCACATTAGTTTTTACTAATGTGGTTGTGCTAGTATATTATATGTAGTAGTACACATGGTTAGATGGGTATTCTGTATATTTCCTGAAATTTGAGAATGTCTGCAGGTAATTTGGTGGGGATGGGATGCCTTGCAGTCAAACGGAACCCAAAAAATTATGCTAACAGATGCAAAACAAAATAAAAATAAAAATAAATAATGCATACAAATGCAAGATTATGAATGCAGCAGTCTTAAAGGCGATGTTGTAGCATAGTTTTGCATCTAAGTTTATGTATTAATTTGTTGACTGAGTGAATAAATCACATGCATAGCTAAACCCTGTGGTCTGGAGAAATTAATTTTTGTTTGAGATGTATAGGCTACAACCCATGGCTGCCCACCTTATAAACTTCCAAATGGGAAGTATATATGCTCTGATGCTAATATCATTTGCACAAAAATTACACCGCGGTTTGAGTCACTAGCCTCCAGAAGATAACTAAACACCACAACCCACCATGGAATTTCGCACGTACACCCCTCTCCAGCTCGATGACTGCAAACCAAAAAGGCCGAGCTTAAATATGAAGTAAAACATTACGAGATACAAGACAGTTTTCGGCCAACTAAGCCTTTCCCTCCCAGGTTCTGAAGGGTTGGGTGCAACATAGAAAGTGGTTTTCTTCTATTGTGGCCCCGGAAAGATTGTACTAGCAGGTGCAATGACAATCTCTCTTGGGAGTGAACTTAGCCACCTCCGGCCAAAGCCATTGAAGCGAACAATGATACCCTCATATCTTTCCCGCCTTATTCCATGAAATATTGATCTAAATGCCTACAGAAAGTGGGGGTCTGGGAGCCCTCTCTCAGTTTTTCCCTAACCATAACGTGTCTTCAGGGATAGATGAAAGAAACGATCATCATCACTATTAGCTTTTGATTCCAAGTCTCCACTTCCCGTCAGGATTCCTCCATAAAGTATGGTGGCCCCAAAAACTATGGGGTTTAAGGCTCAGGGAAAGGAGGTGAAAACGATACCACGCCATTGATCGGGAAAGAGGGCAGTCGGTGACGTTTCTTTCTGCGACCCCATAGTTGTTCTCATCTCATCGCTCTGCAGACGCTGAAGCCTGAAATATATTAAATGAAATGCACATTCAAATGGCAGAAAGCACACAGATATGAAAGTGAGGAATATGTGATCATTGATGTAAGTGCTCTCGAAAATCGCTCCACTTATACCTTCTGCTTCTGCGTCTGAATCACAGACAGCAATGGCAAGGCGTGCATGCTATGTTATGCTAGCCACATGTGGCTGTGCTAATGTACTAAAATATTTAAATATTCAATATTTATCTATCATGGAGATGATTGCAAACAACCCATTGTTTTCGAGTCCGGGAGGAGAAACCCAACACAACACTGACGTGTTTTGAGAAATTCATTTGGGAGACTTTGCACGTTGGTTTTTAATCCCGACTGAAATCCAACACAATAATGAGGAGTTTTCAGAAATTCATTTCTTAAATATTAAGTATTAGGCAGTAACTCAACAATTAATTTGGTATTTTTAAGTGATATTCCAAAAGAAAATGTAAAATCAAGGAATTGTGACGACATTCAATCCTCAAAAACTTTATAAAAACTTTAGTTCATAGTTTCAGTATTAAATATTAGATAAGCTAACTTTATAAAATCTTAAGTTCGTAGTTTAAGTTTCAAATATGAGATGTTTTTAAAAAAATTTAATGATAGTTTTTAATTGATATTGTTTAAAAAGTTTAAAAGATATTTTTTCTGAAATGGTAAATTTAAATATGTAATCTGCATAACAATGCAAAGACCTAAGGGATAACCACTATTTAAATAACTAAAAAAAACAATTACTTTACTTAAATAGAACTAATAGGAGAGTAATCCTCATAACCTCGCTAATGTTAAGTAATAATAATCTATTAATAAATATCTCAATAAGCTAAATACTGGTATTTATTGGTAAAAGTAAGTTTCGACTTCATCAAAAGATACACTTATTAAATTAATAGATTATATTAATTATTAATTTTTTGAATTGTTATTTTGTTTGTGGTGTGTGAACGGTGAAATGTACATGGTCCATCTATGGCGTGTATTTTTTATATTTCTTGCATTAGGTTTAAAAATCACTTTATATTCATCTATGGTTACCATTTTAACTGTGTGTACCATTCTAACTGTGTGTATCTGATAGTTGGATGGATGTGTCCTACTCTAGTGATGAAAAGGTTGTGTCCGTGTAGTTCCAACAGGTGTGTAAGGTCTTTGGCTTAGGTACTACTAACTAGTCACACCTTTGTTTTTGTTTCTACCTATCATGCTTATGATGAATCTACTCGCTATCATACCCTGGTCAATTCCTTTGGTTCAATAGTCTCTCATGATTATCGGCCATAACCTGTCAATTTCCTGAGCAAATGGAGTCTCAAAGTAGGAAGGAACTGTGCGCCGTAGATAACTTGAAATTTTGGCCTAGACACTGGGAAATTGAAAGGTCTTGACCAATAAGCCATCCAGCAGGAAAGAATGGACCACAACATCATGTGTATCTGACCAATAGCATTAGAAACTCATGGCATATAATCATCTCACCAGTAGTAAAATGGCAATGTACTCACCATATAAAATCCTATAAGCAGGAACATAGGGTGGAATAGAATGGAATCTCAAGCAAACATCCACTAACTTCAACACTTCCTTATTGAATGGATAAAAGGAAGTCTTGCTATAGCCTACTCAATTTATGTTTATGCAACGACCTACTGCCATCAACCTGGACTTTTTACCAACCTTATTTACTAGCTACAGTATAATGAATGCAAGTGTATAATGAATGCAAGTGGCACAGGAACCACCAGTCCTGGGATTATCCACAGAAAGAAGAAACCTGCCCCCACCTGCCCAGACTGAGCAACATCATTTCGGGCAGGCTAGGCTTTAGAAGCCTCAATAGACTCACTTCTGCCTCCTTACCGCGTTCGTGAGGTTCTAAGGTCTTGGAGGTATCGATTTCAATAAATAAAATAAACACATACTCTGCAACAATATATATAAGCATCGATGTCAAAGTCCTTCTTTCAGTGCATCTAGTCAGTCTCGAGTCATTCGGTAGTCGTGAATCTTCCTCTCATTCAGTTACTTTACATTTTTTTCCATCTTTGCACTCCTTTTTGGATTTGGCACTGATCCCTACTTCCTTCCATAACCTCTTTCATTAAAAAAAAAAAAAAACAACTAGAAAGAAATGCCAATTAAGTTCATCGTCTCCAGTTTTCACAAGAGAGCTAATGTGTTCTAACCTGAATGAAGAGCGAGGCTACTAGGGCTTGAATTTCGATTATGTTCAGGTGGTGTTGGGTTCCACTTGATTGATACCGGGGAGGGAGGAATATAAAGAGTTCATTATCAATTTATTTCTTGTTATTTATAAGTTGATAATTCCATGCCATGATCACTACTAATTGGAATCAGTTATTTGGGTTTGGAGCGACCCAAACTCAGCGCGTGTTGAGTAGAGAGTGACGTGAAACAACCCAAAGTCTTATCTACCAACTGAATTAATTTGTCCCCCGATTGCGGTGTCACCAATCAAGCAATGGAAATAGTCGATTATGTATGGTTTGCTTATAATGGTTCTATTCTGCAACCCACGCACTACGGCAACCATACCATACCAAATGGAGCCTAGATGGAGTATTTGGAATAAGGGACTAATGCATCACTCAGTTAGCATCACTCTATGTGATTCATTTTGGCTATTTTTTAACATCCTGTTACAAAATAGTTTTCACGACCCTTAGCTGACCTTTTCATAGCCAAAATTGAAGTAGGTTTCCCCTGATAGCGAAATTCGACCTCGTGATTCGAGAGCATAGGTGGTAGTACCCAGTTTGGGATTCCTTTTAGTTTGAACTAGTAAGCTTCACCATGGACAAGCCCTGGTAGGGAATACCGCTGCTCGCAGTTCTTGTTAATAAATATAGATTACACATCCAAAAAAACATTCACTAAAAAATTAAAGACAACAAAAACACTTTTTTCACCTGTGACAAAATAAGATTAGACGCACAAGGGTCATGATTTTCTATGCAACTTCAATCCAACGCATGAACCCCCTGACATAGGATACTTGTGAGATATAATTGAATTTTTTTTATCGTGTGATAAAAAATAGATGTTTTATATATATGGCCGCTTCAATGTCATTAATTAAGAAGTAAGTATAGAATTTTTATGATAAGTAGACTATGAATTCACCTTATGTTATCCATTTTAGAGAAGTAAACATGGAAGTAACCTTTTCGAAATAAGAAAACACAGAGGAGATAGATTATATTCTAGAAATGAAGACCAGATTACATTCGATCTCCTTTACTCATATTTTCGATGAGCACAACTCCTAGGAATATTCATTATCGAAAGCTGGAGTGCACCTAAAGGTTGGTATAATTGAGATCTATGAATTCAATGATGGAGTATTGATCGATGATCCTTTCCTTTTTTTAAAGACTAATAGTTTTTTGTATTGTTCAATTTCTTTTTAGACAAGTATTCCATGTATTGTTCAATTTCTTGTTAGTGTTCTGTTTTTTTAGAAATTCTGTATGGATAGTAGGTGAATCAAGAATTTAGCAGAAATCTCATTCATGACGATCGAAATGTGTGAAAATGCAGAAAAAGAATAACAACAAATGTTTCAAAACAATTTACAATGTAGAAAATCTTTGTAGCACATATATAGAAAATTAGAAAAATGAAAACTTTGAATTCCGACAATAGTAGTAGGAGGTCTGTTAATGAGCTCAAAAAATGATTTTAACAAAATGGGTAGTGGGAGATCATGATTGATACAACTCGATTCCCTTGTTAAAGAACATAAAGGAATCTAGAGTCACCTTAAACTGATGGATACACCATCAACACACATGGTTGATCGACCTTATGATGGTCACTATACTTAAAAGTCTGAGACATCCAGATTATCGAAAAAAATCTAACATAAATTTTCATGTCAGAAGCTAAATATAAGACCATAATCCACATTAGAATCCACTTTCCAAATCTGGTCTTAGAGTTTTGAGGCCATGGTAAGTCCTTATATAACTTGCTCCTTGAGCCCATATATACAATTTTGTAGTATTGACACACGATAGAGAAATAAAGAACTATCCCTTCAATTTATGCTAATAAGGAACCCTATTCATTCACATACCTCTGCATTCACTTGCTACTACCTAAAACATTCAACAATAATTAATGATTTGTTCTAAATAATATGGAAGAAGGGTCTGCCGGCCCAACAAGATCAATAGCGTTTGTTGTACCCACAAATATTCATGAATGAGAGGTTTGTGAATCACAAAGTTTTGGGATTTTATCATTTCTGGTAATACAAATGCAACGATTGATCGGGAGTTATTAACCGCCTGGATATGCTACTTGATGGAGGAACTTGTAACACCTACAGTTTAAGGAAATTTTTTTTTTTTCTTCTTCCCACATATATACTGGTGTTTCATTTTTATTTACCTGGTTATTTGAATATTAAGTTCAGAAATTGGATTTATATTCCCCATGTGTACATTAAAACCATGGATATAAAATTCTATACCCCCTCTATATCAACATGGGATACTCCCCCTAGACATAGTGTAGGTCTAAACCCTATGTACATTCCTATCCTTCGATAACACATATACCACTTATATATGTAATACATATATATATATATATATATATATATATCCTTTGATAAAGTTGCTTGAATGCGCATACCTATACATAACACATATATATATAACCCATATATATATATACTTTGATAAAATTGTTTGAACGCACATCTAGATATATATGTAACGCATATATATAAAACACCCCCTTTAATAATATCATTGAGTACTCACATGTATCGGCGTGTAATAGATATATATATAGTACATATATATATATATATATATATATCTACCCTTTGAAAAGGTTATTGTATCCTCCCAAACATATAGAATACATAGTATAATCATACTTTGACAACACTTTGGGATATCGATTATGTACACAATACATAATATACATTTCAATTAACTCCATATATATACGCAGATCTATATACCCGTGTAAGTCTATCATAATAGAGATTTAGGGCGTTCGAACCATTGATATAATTACATGTCAGCGCCTCCTCTATTAACTATGAATTTTTTTGATCTACCTAACCCTAATCGTAAACCTTTTTGGCATTGTTTATTTTCAATTCTTTGTCGGAATTCGTCGCGGCGGCCATATCGTTATCAGTTTATAATTCTACAACTAGCATCTCATGTAATAATGTCCAGATCTGCGTACCGACGTAGCTGAACTCACATAAAATCCGAACTCATTTCGCCTTGTGGCGGCTTATCATCATTTGGATTCTGAACCAGTGCATACACGTTTTGATTTCATACGAGGAGTGTGCAACATGCGTTTTGATTATGGTTTGTAATATTCGTGTCGCACCGTGCTCTGTTCGATTGAGTTTAACGTGTGATTTTGGTTTTGTTGTTTCAATGATTTTGCAGGTAGAGATGGCGTCTCGCTCCTGAGAGGGAAGTACCAGTTGTCGGCGTAAATCGTTCCATGCCCAGCAGGAATTGACGTGTGGCTTGCTATTTGTCATCTCTGACTGGTCCCAGTACTGTATGCCGAGTTCTGCCTCGGGAAGTTATTAGTTCTAGGGTAGCCACTTACCTACGTGCATACGATGCGTAGCATCTCCACATACCTTCTCTGCGCACCTTAATATCGTATGGTACCCGCCTATCGACGTGGCTGAGTTTTCTCAATCGACATCGGGATTTTCTGAATTTCTGGGGCAGTGGGATTAGGGTTACGAGGGTTCTTCTTCATTTTAATTGGGGTTCTTGTGCCGATTTGTTCATCCGACCCTTCCCATTTATTTCTATAATATAGAATCGTTGCTATTCACCGCTCCCCTCGCCTGTCGTTGATAGTATAGCCAGATCAGGTTGCGGTTACAATTTGTTTTCTCTTGTTTTGTGCTTGTCTCTATTCCTGGTTTGCTTCACCTAATTCGCGGCTATGTTCTGTGTGACTCATGTGCAAGGACCCTAAGTCATCGCGAAGGTGTCGGATTACTGTACCAAGGAGATTCAGCATAACGTTTCACGTTATCCCTGAGTTCCATTGTTTTTATAGTTCCTTACGTTTTGAGACAGTATCTCATCCATCTACTGATTTTTTTTCGCAGAGAGGGCAGAGGGTCGGCATCTCAGGCTGTTTACTGGAGAGCAGAGACCTAGTCGGTTCTCTAGCACTTGTTAATTCTCGGTTTATATGCCTGGCTACGCTCTTTTTGAACTTATACATACGCCGAGTTATTTTTCTTATCATAGTTTTGCTAGACTGCTCTGATGTAACCCTAGTTGTTCTGCTCGTAAGAGTTTTATTTCACCGCGCTATCACGGCTACATTCAGCACGCGTCACCCGTGTAGAAACTATTCGCAGGCGGTTCGAATGATTATACACCGAGGCCTTTGTTAACATACTATTTGTTTTTTTTTTTTTTTGAGTCCTGGAGCGAGATCTTAGGTTTCTCTGCATCCAGTTTGGATAATCTCTCTATAGCCGGCGTTCTAATCTTTATAACCAGCATATGGATTCCTCGTTTGTACTATTGTGAACGTCAATGCGACGCAAGGGCAGGAAACAAACTCTATACACAGGTAAACCCCTAATTCGTCGATACAGTTGCAGAGGTTGATGCATCAAATTCGTTGGTCTGTGCTTTCATACATCTGATATCGTTTGCACTCAACCGTTAACCGTCAGGACCTATTTCATGATTACGTTTATATGTTTTATTTTGTTTTTCTCAGTCGAAACTAGGGTCAAATGCGTATTGGTCAATCAGATTTACACTATTTCGATTTGTGCCTCGTTTCACTTAACGACCATAATGAAAAACGATTATTTCCAGGGAAGATACCGAGTTCTCACATCGGTGATACTCGTCCCTTAACTAAAATTTAACTCTGTGTTCCTGTTGTTTTAATATTGGTAGCGTTCCTCATAAACATAAGTAAGGTTACGCTGCCTGTGGTATTTTAATATCATAGTTTACTGCATATAAATTTTATCCCAATACGTTGCAAGGAGATTTATATACAGCGTAAAAACCGTGTAGTCGGCCATGATTATCTATGCGCGGTTTCATAGTTTTTATTGTTGAAATTGTTATTTACGCATTACATCATCGTTTTAATTTGTCCTCCAATCGTTTCGTATAATGTTCAAAAGGACCTAATATGCCGGGGATATTAAGGTCGGTACAGTCGGAGAATTTTATTTGACCTAGGCCCAATGCCTAGTAAATTTAATAACCACCATGAGTTAATGTAGTTTGACTATACATGAATCCAAATAGCGATAAGGTTCATATAGATATTTCATTTTAACATATATGGTTCGCATCTATATTTCATTTTGACATATATGGTTCGTTCATATATATATATGATTCGCATATACATATTTCATTTGTAATCGATGTGAAAATGATCTATTGGTTTAGCGCTCGGTACTTATTTATTGTTTTGAATGCATATACACATACTCGGTAGTTCATTTGGTAGTGTACCTTAGGCATAGATTAAGTCTCTTTGTTATGATATTTATTTCAAGGTTTTAGAGGTAGATTACTGTAATTGTTATAAATGCTATAATACTCCTATAGAGTAGAATTACTTCTGGATCTAGAAAAATTTCGAAATACCTATTCTAATGTCTTTGGTTCCTTTGTTTTTCTTGTACCATGTACATTTCAGTTCTGCTACCATATTTTTCTAGCATAAATATGAGCATATAATTTCACTTTTGTATATATATGAAACCAGTTAATATTTAATTATCTGTGGAGACTAAGTACCTTCAGATTTAAACCGAACTTGGTTTAAAGTTTCTGTGGGTTTCTACTCTATGGATTTCTGGTCTACAACTAAACAGAATCTGGAAGGTGAATGCCTTAGGATGGACTCTGTTAAATGTAGTACTAAAATCAATCATACCATTTAATTTAATTTTATATGTAGCCAATTCATACCATCATAAAACAAAATAACAAGAATTTCAAAAACATACCACAATTGCAAATGACCAACCTCCCAACCTTAGAGTCCTCTTTGTCTCCCAGAACTCACCCTCGAGCTGAGATCACCTCCATCACAGATCAACCTCTGATCTGCTTAGGAGCAGCTTATTTAAGCTCATATTTCCCCAAAGCATGTTTCTAATTCTGCGTCCAGAATAGCAGGATGCTTTCTTTCCTGTTTAGCCTAGGCTTCCCATTTTGGGACTCTTTAAAGTTGTTTTATGCTTTTCCTCAGCTTTTCCAACTTTTCTTACCTCTTCCCAACTACTTTCCTCATCATTGGGGAAATTTAGATTCCTCCTCAAAATCTAAATTAATTTCTTTCAAGGATTTTTGAAAGATTGTGGGGATTTGTTGCCTTATCCATCCTCATGGATTTGGCAAGTGATCTCTAATTCTCATCTTGGTCAAAATGCACAATTTTATTTATTTCCTCAAATTAAATATGCAAGTACATTCACACCATACTTATCCTTTGGGGTCCACCCCCTTAGGACTAAAGTTCAAATGTCTAACTTTAAAAGTTCAACACACAAATTGGGGGTGTTACATATTCCCCCTCTAAAAATAAACACTGTCCTCGGTTTTTTTATTCAACTACTAGAGTTCACTTAAACAAAAATGGATATTTTTCCATCATTTCAGCTTCCCTTTCCTAGGTAGCGTCTTCAGTAGTAAAGTGCTTCCATTGCACTTTTACTCTGGCCACTGTTCTATTTCTCAATTCAATTTCTTCCCGCTCCAATATTTGAAGCGGTTCTGGCAGAAACTCCCCTTCTGGTTCCACCTGTACAACATTCCAATAAACTATGTGAGAAGCATCATGCACATATCTTTTTAGTAATGAAATATGAAACACATCATGCACTCTAACATGGGGTGGTAAGGCCAGCTTGTAAGCCACTAGTCCCACCCTTTCTAAAATTTCAAAAGGCCCACAATATCTAGGAGCAAGTTTTGCACAACTTCCAGCATAAAGTGTGCTCTTTTTGGGTTTGATGCGCAAATACACATGATCCCCTTCTTTGAATTCTCGGTGCACTCTTTTCTTATTAGCATAACTTTTTTGGCGATCTTGTGTTGTCTTGATATTTCTTTGTATCTGTTTAACAATTCTCTCCATCTCTTGTAAGGCATCAGGTCCCAGCATTAATTTATCTTCTGGTTGGCTCCAGCTCAAAGGAGTACGACACTTTCTTCCATATAGTGCCTCAAACGGACTCCTTTTAATAGAAGATTGGTAACTGTTATTATAAGCAAATTCAGCTAAATGCAGATACTCCTCCCACTTTGATGGTCTATCCATCACATACATTCTCAACATATCCTCCAAAATTTGATTCGTCCTTTCTGTTTTCCCGTCAGTTTGAGGGTGATAGGCAGTACTAAAATTCAGCTTAGTACCCATCCCTCCAAACAATCCTTTCCAAAACACTGCTGTAAACTTAGCATCTCGATCTGAAACAATTACTTTGGGAACTCCATGAAGCCTTACTATGTCCTTCAGGAAAACATTTGCTACTTGAGCTGTTCCGAAAGTAGATTTCACTGGTATAAAGTGGGCAGCTTTGGTTAAAGTGTCTACTACCACCATTAAATAATCATGTTGGTATTTGGTTTTAGGTAGTCCTGTTATAAAATCCATGGAAACTGTGTCCCATTTCCATTCTGTAATTGGCAAGGGATTTAGAAGACCCACTGGATGTTGATGCTCAACTTTGACTAGTTGACATTCCATGCACCTACTTAAATATTCTACCACAAATCTCTTCATTCCTGGCCATAACAATTTCTTTTTCAAGGTTGTTAACATATTTTGGTATCCTGGATGTCCTGCATAGGGCTGTTTGTGATATTCATCTAAAATTTCTCTTTTTAATGACTCTACATTTGGAATATACAACCTGTTTTTGTAATAGAGTAGCCCTTTTTGGTTTTGAGTGAAATCAGTTTTATCCCTTTTCTGTAGTTTCACCAAGAGTGCTTCATAGTGGGGATCTTGATTTACTACTTTTCTCACCATTTATTCCACCTCGATCTGGGCACTAGTCCCGATGTTGTTTAGCTTTTGCCAAGCATTCCTACTTAATGCATCAGCAACTTTATTTTCTTTTCCCCTGATATGTTTTATGTCCATATCAAATTCACTTAAAAAGGACAACCATCTGGCTTGCCTTGCATTCAGGTCATTTTGGGAAAAGAAATCTTTAAGGCTAATATGATCAGTCATCAATGTGAACTTTTTCCCCAGAAGATAGTGCCACCACATTTTCAGAGCATGGATAACAGCTGCAAATTCTAAATCATATGCACTATAATTCTGTTCATGTATTTTTAGTTTCCTAGATTCATAGGCAATAACTGAATTTTCCTGCAACAATACTCCCCCCAACCCCTCTCTGCAAGCGTCTGTACACACCACAAACTCTTTATCAGGATCAACAGTTTTTAATATAGGGGCTGAAATAAGTTTCTGTTTTAATTGTTCGAAATTGATTTGACATTTCTCAGTCCACACGAACTTGACACCCTTTCTTTGCAATGAAGTGATAGGATGTGCTATGGCAAAAAAATTCTCCACAAATCTACGATTGTAGCCTGCCATCCCCATGAATGACCTTACTGCTGAAACATCAGTTGGGGCTGGCCATTCTTTAATTGCTTTTACCTTTTCAGGGTCAACTGCAAGGCCTTTTTCAGAAATAATATGACCCAAATATTGAATCTTATCCTTGTAAAATTCACATTTACTGAACTTAGCATATAGCTTATTTTCTTTTAGAGTTTGTAACACTATCCGCAAATGTTCTTTATGTTCAGTTGACGATAATCAATGCACATCCTAAAAGTCCCATGTTTCTTTTTCACAAATAAGACCGGTGCTCCCCACGGAGACACACTTGGTCTAATGTACCCTTTATCCAGTAATTCTTGCAGTTGCATCTTCAGCTCCATAAGTTCAGGCGGACTCATTCTATAGGGGGCTCGGGAAAAAGGTGTGGCTCCCAGCACCAGATCTATGGAAAAATCAATTTCTCTTTTGGGGGGGAGATGAGGAATCTCATCTAGGAAAACTTCTTTAAATTCCCTTACCACAGGTAATTCACTCAATAGATTTTCTTCAGTTCTCTGTTCTACTTCTTCCACATGTACAGCATAGACTTGGTATCCTTTTCTAGCTGTTCTTTTCAATTGTAAGGCTGATATTTGTCTTACTGAAATGGATTTTGGTTTTCCTTTTAAGGTAAAAGGTTTCCCCTCTTCATCCACACAATGCAAGGTTTTATCCCAGCAGTTCATCAGGGCTTTCTTCTTTTCCAGCCAATCCATTCCTATCAGTAAATCATAGGATCCTAATGGCAATATGTTCAGATTTACTTCTGTTGGAAAACCATTTAATTGTATTACTGTTTTAGGCAATCTATGTGTTACTTTTCTCTTAGTTCCAGTGGCCAGCTATACCAACCATGACTGCTGAAATTTTTCAGTTTTAATTTTACATTTTTCTACAATTCCAGGACTAATGTAACTCAAAGAAGCATCTGGGTCAATCAAAACAGTAACAGGTAGGTCAGAAATCTTACCCTCCATTTCCACCATGGTTGCTTGATGTTCTGCTTGCCGATTTTCCAATGCTGCATTGATAGTTGGTATATTTCTGGCTATGTCATTGACTGTTGTTGTCTCTCGTTCTCTACTGATCATATAAATATTTCGATGGGGACAGTCCCTCATCATGTGGGGTTCTCCACAGCCCCAACATTTCAAAGGTTCCTTCATTTTTATTGTTCCCTTCTACTTGTTTTGAAGCCACTTGGGACTGAGCAGTTTGGCTTTCTTTTGGTTTATTGAATTTTTTCCGCTGATGATCTCTACCAAAATTCCTTAGATATGCTGGTTTTTGTCTTTTCCCCTTGAACTCACTCTTGTTCAACCAGCTCTTCCCTTGTTCAGCCTTTCCTTTAAACTGCTGATAGCATAATCTTGCTTTTCTAATCGCTTCGTCCATTGTATTCGGGTTGTCAAACTCAATCTTCTCTTTGTACACAGTAGGAAAAAAATTTAAAAACCTTTGGACCTTTGCCTTTTCTTCCCTAATGTAAGGGACATACCTCAATAAATTGGTGAACTTAGTGACAAACTCATCGATAGTGAGCAGTCCTAGCCTAAGTTCATGAAATTCTTTTGCTTTATCATCATAATAACGCTCATTCAAATAACGATTTTTGAACTTAGCCTAAAAATCTTCCCAAGTAACTGTCTTTTCATCAATGGCATGCACCATTTTTGTCTCTTCCCACAATAGTGTAGCTTTTCCTTTTAGCTGGTACACAACTAATCTGGCCCTCAGATTGCTCTCATATTCATAAACTTGGAAATACTTGATCATGTTCAGCAACCAAGCTTCAGCATCTTCTTCCTTCTCCCCATCATAGGAGGGAGGTTTGATCTTTCGGAACTCCCCCTGCAATTCTCTTTTCTGTTTATGTTGATGTCTAGCAGCATCATCATCATCAGACTCATCCATCTTTCTCTTTCCGGAACCTTCGCCTTCTTGGCTGTTCCGGGAAGTGAGTTCTCTGATGAGCTTTTCCTGCTCCTTACTGGCTGATGACAATATGTCATTCTGGCTTCTTAGTTCAGCCAATTCTCGTTGCAACCGGTGCAACATAGCCATTACCGGGGCATTGGGATATGGTTTAGCAAATTCATCACGTAGATCCACATAAATTCCTCCTTCTTCAGCCATTTTAGCACCACTGTACACACTCATAACTTTTATCAGTAAAACACAAAAAAACAATCTCTACAATGTTCAATAACATTCAGAATTCAGTGAGCACAATAACAACAGCCCAGTTTTTGCACTTGGGCTCCGATACCATTTGTAACACCTCCAGTTTAACGAAATTTTTTTTTTTTTTCTTCTTCCCACATATATACTGGTGTTTCATTTTTATTTACCTGGTTATCTGAATATTAAGTTCAGAAATTGGATTTATATTCCCCATGTGTACATTAAAACCATGGATATAAAATTCTATACCCCCTCTATATCAACATGGGATACTCCCCCTAGACATAGTGTAGGTCTAAACCCTATGTACATTCCTTTCCTTCGATAACACATATACCACTTATATATGTAATAAATATATATATATATATATCCTTTGATAAAGTTGTTTGAATGTGCATACCTATACATAACACATATATATATAACCCATATATATATATATATATATATATATATATATATATATATACTTTGAGAAAATTGTTTGAACGCACATCTAGATATATATGTAACGCATATATATAAAACACCCCCTTTAATAATATCATTGAGTACTCACATGTATCGGCATGTAATAGATATATATATAGTACATATATATATAAATATATCTACCCTTTGAAAAGGTTATTGTATCCTCCCAAACATATAGAATACATAGTATAATCATACTTTGACAACACTTTGGGATATCGATTATGTATACAATACATAATATACATTTCAATTAACTCCATATATATACGCAGATCTATATACTCGCGTAAGTCTATCATAATAGAGATTTAGGGCGTTCGAACCATTGATATAATTACATGTCAGCGCCTCCTCTATTAACTATGAATTTTTTTTATCTAACTAACCCTAATCGTAAACCTTTTTGGCATTGTTTATTTTCAATTCTTTGTCAGAATTCTTCGCGGCAGCCATATCGTTATCAGTTTATAATTCTACAACTAGCATCTCATGTAATAATGTCCAGGTCTGTGTACCGACGTAGCTGAACTCACATCAAATCCGAACTCATTTCGCCTTGCGGTGGTTTATCATCATTTGGATTCTGAACCAGTGCATACACGTTTTGATTTCATACGAGGAGTGCGCAACATGCGTTTTGATTATGCTTTGTAATATCCGTGTCGCACCGTGCTCTGTTCGACTGAGTTTAATGTGTGATTTTGGTTTTGCTGTTTCGATGATTTTGTAGGTAGGGACGACATCTCGCTCCTGAGAGGGAAGTACCAGCTGCCGGCGTAAATCGTTCCATGCCCAGCAGGAATTGACGTGTGGCTTGCTATTTGTCATCTCTGACTGGTCCCAGTACTGTATGTCGAGTTCTGCCTCGGGAAGTTATTAGTGCTAGGGTAGCCCCTTACCTACGTGCATACGATGCGTAGCATCTCCACATACCTTCTCTGCGCACCTTAATATCGCATGGTACCTGCCTATCGACGTGGCTGAGTTTTCTCAATCGACATCGGGATTTTCTGAATTTTTGGGGCAGTGGGATTAGGGTTACGAGGGTTCTTCTTCGTTTTAATTGGGGTTCTTGTGCCGATTTGTTCATCCGACCCTTCCCATTTATTTCTATAATATAGAATCGTTGCTATTCACCGCTCCCCTCGCATGTCGTTGATAGTATAGCCGGATCAGGTTGCGGTTACAATTTGTTTTCTCTTGTTTTGTGCTTGTCTCTATTCCTGGTTTACTTCACCTAATTCACGGCTACGTTCTGTGTGACTCATGTGCAGGGACCCTAAGTCATCGCGAAGGTGTCGGATTACTGTACCAAGGAGATTCAGCGTAAGGTTTCACGTTATCCCTGAGTTCCATTGTTTTTATAGTTCCTTACGTTTTGAGACAGTATCTCATCCATCTACTGATTTTTTTTCGTAGAGAGGGCAGAGGGTCGGCATCTCAGGCTGTTTACTGGAGAGCGGAGACCTAGCCGGTTCTCTAGCGCTTGTTAATTCTCGGTTTATATGCCTGGCTGCGCTCTTTTTGAACTTATACATACGCCGAGTTATTTTTCTTATCATAGTTTTGCTACATTGCTCTGATGTAACCCTAGTTGTTCTGCTCGTAAGATTTTTATTTCACCTCGCTATCACGGCTACATTCAGCACGCGTCACCCGTGTAGAAACTATTCGCAGGCGGTTCGAATGATTATACACCGAGGCCTTTGTTAACATACTATTTGTTTTTTTTTTTTTGAGTCCTGGAGCGGGATCTTAGGTTTCTCTGCATCAAGTTTGGATAATCTCTCTATAGCCGGCGTTCTAATCTTTATAACCAGCGTATGGATTCCTCGTTTGTACTGTTGTGAACGTCAATGCGACGCAAGGGCAGGAAACAAACCCTATACACAGGTAAACCCCTAATTCGTCCATACGGTTGCAGAGGTTGATGCATCAAATTCGTTGGTTTGTGCTTTCATACATCTGATATCGTTTGCACTCAACCGTTAACCGTCAGGACCTATTTCATGATTACGTTTATATGTTTTATTTTGTTTTTCTCAGTCGAAACTAGGGTCAAATGCGTATTGGTCAATCAGATTTACACTAATTCGATTTGTGCCTCATTTCACTTAACGACCATAATGAAAAACGATTATTGCCAGGGAAGATACCGAGTTCTCACATCGGTGATACTCGTCCCTTAACTAAAATTTAACTCTGTGTTCCTGTTGTTTTAATACTGGTAGCGTTCCTCATAAGCATAAGTAAGGTTACGCTGCCTGTGGTATTTTAATATCATAGTTTACTGCATATAAATTTTATCCCAATACGTTGCATGGAGATTTATATACAGCGTAAAAACCGTGTAGTCGGCCATGATTATCTATGCGCGGTTTCATAGTTTTTATTGCTGAAATTGTTATTTACGCATTACATCATCGTTTTAATTTTTCCTCCAATCGTTTCGTATAATGTTCAAAAGGACCTAATATGCCGGGGATATTAAGGTCGGTACAGTCGGAGAATTTTATTTGACCTAGGCCCAATGCCTAGTAAATTTAATAACCACCATGAGTTAATGTAGTTTGACTATACATGAATCCAAATAGCGATAAGGTTCGTATAGATATTTCATTTTAACATATATGGTTCGCATCTATATTTCATTTTGACATATATGGTTCGTTCATATATATATAGGATTCGCATATACATATTTCATTTGTAATCGATGTGAAAATGATCTATTGGTTTAGCGCTCGGTACTTATTTATTGTTTTGAATGCATATACACATACTCGGTAGTTCATTTGGTAGTGTACCTTAGGCATAGATTAAGTCTCTTTTCTATGATATTTATTTCAAGATTTTAGAGGTAGATTACTGTAATTGTTATAAATGCTATAATACTCCTATAGAGTAGAATTACTTCTCGATCTAGAAAAATTTCGAAATACCTATTCTAATGTCTTTGCTTCCTTTGTTTTTTTTGTACCATGTAGATTTCAGTTCTGCTACCATATTTTTCTAGCATAAATATGAGCATATAATTTCACTTTTGTATATATATGAAACCAGTTAATATTTAATTATCTGTGGAGACTAAGTACCTTCAGATTTAAACTGAACTTGGTTTAAAGTTTCTGTGGGTTTCTACTCTATGGATTTCTGGTCTACAACTAAACAGAATCTGGAAGGTGAATGCCTTAGGATGGACTCTGTTAAATGTAGTACTAAAATCAATCATACCATTTAATTTAATTTTATATGTAGCCAATTCATACCATCATAAAACAAAATAACAAGAATTTCAGAAACATACCACAATTGCAAATGACCAACCTCCCAACCTTAGAGTCCTTTTTGTCTCCCAGGACTCACCCCCGAGCTGAGATCACCTCCATCACAGATCAACCTCTGATCTCCTTAGGAGCAGCTTATTTAAGCTCATATTTGCCCAAAGCATGTTTCTAATTCTGCGTCCAGAATAGCAGGATGCTTTCTTTCCTGTTTAGCCTAGGCTTCCTATTTTGGGACTCTTTAAAGGTGTTTTATGCTTTTCCTCAGCTTTTCCAGCTTTTCTTACCTCTTCCCAACTAGTTCCCTCATCATTGGGGAAATTTAGATTCCTCCTCAAAATCTAAATTAATTTCTTTCAAGGATTTTTGAAAGATTGTGGGGATTTGTTGCCTTATCCATCCTCAGGGATTTGGCAAGGGATCTCTAATTCTCATCTTGGTCAAAATGCACAATCATTTTATTTATTTCCTCAACTTAAATATGCAAGTACATTCACACCATACTTATCCATTGGGGTCCACCCCCTTAGGATTAAGTTCAAATGTCTAACTTAAAAAATTCAACACACAAATTGGGGGTGTTACAGAGAACTCAACTGTCTTGCAATTTTTCCGTGTGATTGAATCACTCAACAATTTTTTCAATTTTGTTGAAGATATTAATCTGATGGTTGCAAATAGTTCTATCATCTAGCATAGATAATGGATGGTAGACATCTGTACACAATGGGAGTTGGGGAGTTTTTCTCAAAGGGAAAACCTTATGGCATAATTAAGTGAAAATAAAAAACTATACTTACACATACATAGAAAGAGAAGGACAAATTATATTGTATTGATGTATAAGGGGGCATGTATAAACCACGAATCATAAATAACATATTTCAATGTCAACTATGTATATATTATAGTAGCGAAATTTATACTTTCAATAAAAAGGGGAATGCATTAACACTTTTATGTGGAGAAAATGAGTCATAAATAGAATATTTCAATTTCAACTATGTATATATATTATACTAGTGAAATTTATACTTCCAAATTTGAGAGAGTGTGTATTAACACATTAATGTGGAGAAAGTGAAATAAATAAATTATTTCAATGCCAAGTATGAATGTATTATATAGTGCAATTTATACTTCCAAATATAAGGGGGCACATAATGAAATTTCATATATGTTTTTTACTTCAAAATATAAGAGGATATGTCTTAACAGTTTAATTCCAAGAATGCAAATGATAAACCAACCTAGATACATCTTAAACGTGGATCTATCAACTAGAGGTGAAATCCTTTTTTTAGTATAAAACTTGAGGAAAGGTTTGCACCTTGAGAGATTTGATGCCTCCGAGTGCTTGATAGATCTGGGGTGAAGATGGATCTAGATTGGTTTCATTCATGTACAATCACACAAATTTGTTGAACATCTAATTATTCTGATCATTACTAATTATTATATTAATTAAATTAATTATATTATATTAAGAATATCAATATTAACAATAACATTAAATATTAAAATTAAAAAAATAATTTCATAATTATAATAAATATATATTAATTTGATTTAATTTAATTAAATTATAAAAAAAATATAAATATAAAAATATGAAATAATAAATATTTGAGATTTTATTGATATAGGTTGCAACAATAATATAAATTGTATTATATTAATGTATGTATATATTGATAGTATTATATATTAATAATTATTATATTAATTAAACTAATTATATTATATTAAGAGTATCAATATTAACAATAATATTAAATAATAAATATTTATAAATAAATAATATTAAAATTTCTTTAGCTAAGAGTAATGAAAAGAAAAATTCTTTATTATCTAGTAATATATATTATTTGTATTACATGATTGGCTAATGAATGCTAGTCATGCATCAATATTAATTTTATAAATTTTTATATAATTTATTATTTAATAACTTAAATGATAATTTCATAATAATATTAAATATATATTTACAAATATATCATAATAATATTAAATATATATTTACAAATATAATTTCATCTTGATAATATGTATTTTGGGGAGATTTGTTCGAACAGGGAGACCCTGCCTAGATATGGAATAATATAATAACTAAACTATTATCAATATTATCACAGTTTTGTTTATAAACCAAATTCTAATTCTTATGGCCATGCTGCTAGTGAGTTGGGAATTAATAAAAATGAAAAATTATTCTCTAAAACCATATTGTGTATCCTATGAAGGTGGAATGAGTCTATGCATATTTAACATTCAAAACTTACAAATGAAATAGAGGAATATGATAAAAATATGAAATAATAAACATTTGAATTATCAAAACAAATCAATTTGAGCATTTTTCATTGACCATGATTATCAAAACAAAGAGGGCCTTAGTTTTACATACCTCCCACTTTGTATTGACACTGTTAACAATTTAATAAAGGTTTAACGCTGAATATATGGCACTGAACCTAGTTATACATAACCTAGTTATACGGTAGAAGCTCTGTGTCCATGTTTACTAGTAAATCTATTATATACCATTCAATCTATGAAACTTAAGAAATTTCGCTGCAATTTTGGAAAAACAAATGAACCAAAAAATTCTACTAAGGCGGATATCAAATTGAAACTTGTGAAGAAACAATATGCAGATCATGTTTATGAAATATGAAATGAAACTTGCAGCATGTCTCAATTTATTCGATTTCTTTTTAAATGAACTTCATATAGTATACCTATATAAGAACACTCAGCATATCCATACTCCTTATATACATAGAGGCACTGTGTTGGTTATAAATAGTAGACTATTAGAAAATAAATTAAATATGATACCTTTTGTTATGTTCTAATTTAGAACAAAATGGGTCTCACTCAGAAAAGAACATACAATTATACATTACTAACAAATATAGAGATCAAAATAATTTTGCAATTATTTCAATATTTTATATCTACCTTACATATAACATGTCACAAAATATTAATAACAACAATAATTGAAATTATGAGTGTGTTGAAAACATTGAGAAGATGGTGAATGAGCATGACACTTCAATTAGTTACTTTTTAATATTCTAAGAATTAATTAGAATTAGCTCAAAACATAAATTAAAAACATCATTAGACAATACATAATGTCAAAGACATTACAAATCTTTCTAGGAGAAAAATCATTGAACACTTCTTAATGTAGGTAAGAAATATGTTCTTTAGTTCTAGCTTTCAAGCATCCCCATGTCTAGCCAATGTATGATCTCTTTAAATTCAACATGGAATCAAACCTATCTTTGGCTGATGTGCTTTAAGGTTTTGTGGAGCTTAAAAGGTCTTAATGTTCTTTTTTTTGTCTACATCATAAAGAGCTTAATTAAATATCTAATATTTTTTAAATATATTTAAGAAATAAAACTATTTATATATATAGCTATCATTTTTTCCGATATGAAATAATTATCCAATAATATCGAGCATTGGGCATCCACTTCGGGACTATTAAAAAAAAAAAAAATCCCCTTAGAAATAAGCTCCTTCCATAATCTTTTTGAAACTAATCTCGTAAATGCTACAAGAGTCATCTTATAGTATACATCAATATTGAGCATCCACTTGGGGACAAAAAAGTGTGCCTTTGAATTAAATTCCTTCCATAATCTTTTTGAAATATTATTAATAATAAATTTTAATGTTTTTTTGAATATCAAAATCCGATCTTCCAAACCCTACTTGGACGATTTCTGAAACTCACGAGGGCCCATCCGATCATCGAAACCCTAGTTCAAATTCAACGATTTCTTAAGGTGAGGATCCATCCAATCATCGAAACCCTAGTTCAAATGCAACGATTTATGAAGCTTACAATCCATCCCATCATCGCAACCCTAATTCAAATTTAACTATTTCTGAAGGTGAGGATCAATCCCATCATCGCAACTCTATTTCGGATTCAACGATTTCTGAACCTGACCATACATCCCATCATCGCAACCCTAGTTCGGATTCAACGGTTTCTGAAGCTGAGGATCAATCCCATCATCGCAACCCTATTTCGAATTCAACTATTTCTGAAGCTCATGATCCATCCCATCATCGCAACCCTAGTTCGAATTCAACGATTTATAAACTTGAGGATCCATCCCATAATCACAACCGAGACTGGTTAAATAGATGTCTTCGTTATGATGGGAAGATATCCTGTTCAATTATATGATATGTAGATGTCTTATTAAACGAACAAGAAAGTCCTTGGAATTGTAATTTTAATATTGCTAATTACGATAAGATTACCCAAATTTCTTTACTATTTCATGACTAAATTACTATAAATCTAATGATAGTTACATTGATCATTTGCGATTAAATTATGGTAAGATTAGGGGTGCCGTAAAGATCATTTCTGCATGGTAAACTAGTAGGATAAGGATAAATTAATTCACTCGGGTGGTGAAGTATTCTATGACAGTAACTCTATCAAGATGACACATTAATATCTGTGTACATCCTTGTAGTCGATCTTTTAACAAGATGATCAAAACGACGGTAGAATGCAAGGATATTGTCATAGGAATAATGCTACTCTAGCTCGTGATGAGGGCAACACAGAAGAAAGAGGGAGAAACTATAGAAAAAGGTAAAAATAATACACTATATCAAAATAATTGTCGAGTAAGTATTGTCGATTAAGAAGAATAGTAATGAGGCATGCAGTTACTATATAATAGAGTTTATATGTATTTATAGCATCGCTGGAAGAGTAGAAATTATGTTATGAAACATGAAGTAACATCTAAATTTTTGTTTAGTTTATAACCAATATCATATTTGTCACAGAAACTACATTGAAAATATTAATCTCACTGCAGACAAAAAGTATAGGTTACCGAATGAATACATGCTGTGGATAGTCAGTTCATAGAAAATAATATATATAAGTCTAATGTGCATAAGCAATAAATGATTTACTAGAAGTAACGACAAACAAGAAACTTAATACTAAATTAAATAGTTTTGTTTCCAACATTAGAACCAAATATTAACATCCAGTCCCAAATGATCTCCTTTTCACGGAGTCTTGAGGAAGTTTGGGAAACACTTATATAAAGAGAAAATTGTATTAAGCCAAATAGATGCCTCAAAATCATATACTACTCATAAACCCTAAGGGATTATACTAAGAGAAATTCCCACTACACATGTGCGTAGCAGAAGACTATGTCCTTGTATTCAATAATCATAATGAAGTACATAGTTAAATTACTAAACTGTGAACTTAAAACCTTTTTGATCATGAGACGAAATGCCACTGAAATGGACTGAGAACTAGAGGTGTTTAAATAGAATTAATAAACATACCAGTTGCAGTGGAAAATTAAGTTAGTAATGTTATATTTGATAGTCTGGGTGGGTCATTTGAATCGAGAGTTTGAAGAGATAATTACCTGCAACATAATTCAGAAAAAATCGAATAAAAGGTAAGGTTAGAAAATATAACTCAAAACAAGAATTGAATCCTATGTGTGCATCTTACAGTAAACCCCAAGTTACCTATGTGTGGGTAAAATTATTGATAGGGAATCCCGATGTTAGAACTAAATTACCAGAACTAGGTAACATGAGTTATCATTAAAACAAAAGGACGAACCCCAAGTTCTTACTGATAAAGATGACAACAAAACATAATACTCCATAAACTCACTAGGAACAGGCATAGACTCTCGTGACTGTTATGTTTGGTGTTTGTCCAGATAATTGAATGCAAATCAATGGAACCATCACTAGAGCGTTAGAGAATTTGAACCATCACGCGTTGGAGTAAAACGTTGAGCCGTGTAAAACGTTGAGCCGTTAAAAGTCGAACAAAATTGTTTGAACCCATATCAATCCACTTGTTAATCTTGATAGGTGACAATTAATAAATGGTATAGTAATTTTTTAATCAAAATTTGTAAATTTTTAATTTACGTATGGTTTAATCATATGATTTAGATATGCAAGTAAGTTAGTGGTGTAGATTTGATCCATTGATTTATTGGCTATGAGAATACATTGGCATCTCTAAATTTACACCATCCGATCAAAATGATTAATTAAACCTAACAAAACTTCGAGATAAAATTAAATTCAACACAATGATAAAAAATTCCCAGGTTTCCAAATATACGTTCTTCTAAGTTTTTCTCGTCACAACATTTAGCAACGGCTAGTTGCGTAGAGAGTTCTTTATCAGTATAATGTAATATTTACAGTGGCCTTTTTTAACAAGTTTGATTGATTTAATTGAACTATTTTGAGAGATACGTTAAGGTAGAACAGACTATGCATGTCAAGGTTACATTTTTTTTTATTTGCAAATTTTGAAATATTTTGGAAATATAATTGAAATAAACTAAATTACATGGTTATTTATTATATTTTTAAAAGTATTTTAAAATCTAAATTATATAAAGTTAAGAATAAGAATTAAAAGTGTCATGGATCTGGAACTCAAAATCATATGTCATGATCTTTCATTTTGTTAGGAAGATGAATCACATTCACATTGGTTGATTCTAAAAACTTTGACTATATGATTATCACCAAAAAAAATTCTTAAAAAAACATATTTTGTAAACCAACAATATCTTTATAAAATATCTGGTAAACCAACATCCTCTTCCACATAGAATCAAAATATTCTGGAATTACATAACATCCTCTTCCAGATAGAATCAAAATATTCTGGTATTGCATAAAAAGTTAGTTAATTTTACTAGGGAAAAATATTCCCAAACTCTATTATCTAATTAAATTCAGCATCAACTACCAGGATGTAATTCAATCTCCAAATAAATACCACAGATATTATCATATAATGCATTAATATGGCATTCACTATAAGTAGGAGAGTTTGGATCCAACAGGGAAGTAGGGGGTGGGTATTGGAGCTGTTTTGCTCTTTACTCCCTCCTCTTTCTTCTTCTTCTCATTCCCTTTACACGATTCCTTTGGCAGATAAGAGGAAGAACAAATCCGCCCCTTAAATGTGCCCTTGTTCATGCACGGTTCCTTTGGCAGAAAAGAAGCATTCTTTTCCTTAAAGCAACCTGCGATCAGTTTGATTGCACCTTCCATGATTATCAAAATCAACAGAGATTTCAAAGGCTGCAATCGTTATTTCAAAGGCTGCAATTGTTTGATTGCCATGGTAACCAAAAGCATGTTATATATATTTCGAAAAAGGCAGAGCTTTGCGTGAAGTGCAAGGAAGTTTCCTGATTCAGTGTTACAATTCAACTAAAATGCTGGTCACATGCCATAGGAAGGATCCATTTTTCATGAGGTTTCTTTTTCTTATTATTATTTTCCAGAAAGCATCCATCTTCCATTAGGTTTGGTTTGGTGTTTTTTTTACTGGTGCAGGTTGAGTGTGAGAAAATTGAATTGAATTTATGATGTTTCAATAGTAGAGGCAGAGGTGACATATCGGTGACCCATGAATCTGAAAAAATTAACCAGTGTTTTTTTAATAACAAAAATGCTTTAACAACACAGTGCCAACTAAACTAACTAACAAAAATGCCCTAATAACAAAGTGCCAACTTAACCTAGAGAGTTCCTAATAATATGTATATATTATCAAATATTTAATAATAATCTATAATTTCAAATCAATACAATTAAATTTGATAAATTAATATACTGATTTCTTCTTGTTTCATATGAAAAAGGATTCGTTTAATTATATATCAATATTCATAAACTTACCTGCTGGACTTTTTTTTACAATTTATTATTGCTTAACTAAGTAAACAACCATCTTAATTAAATAAAAAATTGCAGATCATCCATTTTAAAAATGATTTAATATACGTAGACAAATAGCCATCTTAATTGGAAAATATCATATCATGCATGGATCCCCACTTCCGACGTTGGACCATGCCTGTTATTCTACCGGTCACAGAAATCTTTGGCTGATTTATTTATAGAACCGAGCGTGCAGCACGAACTGTCCTTCACATTTTTTAAGAGTGGTGCACAAGCATCCCACAGAAATTATAAAGAATGAAGTGTGCTCGACAAGCATCACTATGCAATAAGATTGTTTATGTTAGAGAAAACAGTAGGATAATGGTTGATAAGTATTTATAAGTATTAATTTATGAATTATATTAAAATATTTATTTTATGATAAGTTTTATATTAAATTTAAAATATTTGTAAAAATAATTTTTTTTTGGTAATAATTATATACGATTATATAGATTATGAATAGTAGATGCTAGTGTGGTTCAACTTTAGAGCAATATGAAAAATCAGATCAGGAGACAGATTTAAAAAGATGGAGAGGATTCAACTAGCAGTTAAAGTATAACAGCCAGTTTGAGTGAGAAAGAGAAAATATAAAATTGAAATAATTTATTTAAATATTTTATTGTTATATTGTATTTAATTTAGTTTTAAAATATAACAATAAAATATTTAAATAAATATTTTCAATTTCTCTTTTTGTCAAACTAGTTGTTATACCTTAATCCCTAATTGGATGCTATCCATGTTTTTAAACCTTGATCTGATTTCTCATCTTGTCCTCAAGATGAACCACATAGACAATTCATTATCATATGTGATTATTAGGGAAAACAGTTTTTTACAAATTATGGATAACGGAAGTCATATTCCAAATATTTTATATTTTTACAACTTAAAACAATCAATAAATTATAACTATAATTTTTAAATTATAATTTTATATTGTAATATTTAATATTTTGATTTAGTTAATATAAAACAAGGTAAAATAAAAAATTAAATTAATAAAATAAAAAAAAAGAAATTTTCTAGTTTATGGTTTTTTTCTTATGGTATTTTTCAACTTATAGTTTTTTTCCAGGGTATTCTTTACCTATAGTTTTTCCCCATGATATTCTTCTTTAATGTGGAGTTCACTTTTCAACATATATATTTAAAAAAAAAAAACGTGTAATATGATTCTTAACCATAGAGATTTCACCACAACTTTACTATGGAGATTCTTAACTTGTCAATAATTTTTTTTACAATACCATTCTTTATCAATACCACATACCCACCAAACATATCTATGTTCACACTCAAAATATTTGCTGGATATCCTCTTGGTATTATAGTGACAACCACATTATCTTGGGCCTTGTGCACTCTATATCTGAGTATGAAAGAGACGTTAATGTTGACCATTAAGTGGCAAATTATACTCAAAAATAGATAATCTATCCAACAAGTGTCATAAATGTGAAAATGACGCTGATTTACTCTTTGAAGTCACTATTACTTTATCTCTCATAAAAGGCTATTGTGGATTAATCTCTTGGATGTACAAGTATGATCTCTTCAACACTTCCTTTTTGTCTCCAATGATCTTCTTAATAGCCTTTTTTTTGACAAGGCATTTAACCATAATTCAATATATATTTTTAAAAGCTAGTGCTTAAGTTGTTTAATTTGTAGTTTTTCAGGGTGTTCAATATTATAAAGTCATTTCTTAGAAAATGTATTTTAAACAACACAAAATTACAATTATAAAGTCATTTCTTATATAAATTATTCTGCACTTAAATTAAATACTTCAATTTCCATTTTTATTTTACATCAATTTTATACACAAAAAATAAAATATTTGAAAGTAAATAACTTACCTACTAAACTTTTTTTTACAATTAATAAATTACTTAACCATCCATTTTATAAATTATTTAATAAACCTAGACAAATAGCCATCTTAATTGGAAAATATCATATCATGCATGGATCTCCACTTTCGAGGTTGGATCATGCTTGTTATCCTATTTTTGGCTGCTTTATTTAGGAGTTGTCTTTAGTGCAACTTTTTGAAGTTTCAGGTGCTGGAATCCGGTGAAAACTTTTGAGGTAAAATCTTGGTTTTTGTTATTCAAATTGGTTTTTTGACTCTATATATGGATTCAACACCCTCAAAAACCTCTAGAGCACTTCGATTGTGCAAAGTTAGCAATCAAAAAGACTACTCGATTTATTTATAAAACCGAACGTGCAGCACGAACTCTCCCCTACATTTTTGAAGAGTGGTACACAAGGGTTCGACAACAATTATATTATAAAGAATGAATTGTGCTCGACAAGCATCACTATGCAGTAAGATTGTTTATGTTAGAGAAAACATGAGTATAAATGATTTATATTAGAATTTCAAACATTTGTATATTTTATATTTTGTAAAAAATTGTTTTTGGTAATAGTTACATATGATTATGAATGGTCGACCGATTAATGTGGTTCATTTTGAAGACAAGATGAGAAATCAGATCACTTTTAAAAATATGGAGAGGATCCAATTAGCATTTAAAGTATAACAACTAGTTTGAGTGAGAAGGAAAATAGAAAATTGAAATAATTTATTTAAATATTTTATTGTTATATTGTATTTAATTTAAGTTTAACTAAATTAAATACAATATAACAATAAATTATTTAAATAAATTATTTCAATGTTATATTTTCTTTTTCTTAGTCAAACTAGTTGTTGTACCTTAACATCTAGTTGGATCATTTCCATCTTTTTAAACCTTGATCTGATTTCTCATCTTGTCCTCAAGATGAATCACATCGACAATTCATTATAATATGTGATTATTACTGAAAGAAGTTTTAAAATAAAAAATATGAAATTTTCTAGTTTATGGGTTTTTTTATGGTGTTTTTCAGCTTATAATTTTTTTCTAGAGTATTCTTAATCTATAGTTTTTAGCCATGATATTCTTCTTTAATGTGGAGTTCAAGTTTCAACATATATATATATATATATATATATATATATATGATTCTTAACCATGGAGATTTCACTCCAACTTTATTATGGAGATTCTTAACTTGTCAATAAGTTTTGTTACAATACCATGTTTTATCAATACCACATGCCCAAGAAACATAACTATGTTCACACTCAAAATATTTTCTTTATATCTTGGTGTTATAGTGACAACCACATTATCTTGGGCCTTGTGTCAAAATGCACTAATCTATCCAACAAGTGCCATAAATGTGAAAAGGACATTGATTTACTCTTTGAAGTCACTATTACTTTATCTCTCACAAAAGGCTATTGTGGATTAATTTCTTGGATGTACAAGTCTCATCTCTTCAACACTTCCTTCTTGTTTCCAATGGCCTTCTTGATAGCATTTTTTTTTGACAAGGCATTTAACCATAATTCAATATATATTTTTAAAAACTACTGCTTAAGTTGTTTAATTTGTAGAATTAGAGTGCTGGTTTTTTAGGGTGTTCAATGTTTTCTTATTGGAAAATGTATTTTAAACAATGCAAAATTACAATTATAAGGTCATTTATTGTATAAGTTACTTTGCACCTAAATAAAATACTTCAATTTCCATCTTTATTTTACATCAATTTTATACAAAAATATAAAGTATTTGAAAGTAAATAAATAATTTACTTTTTAGTGTGAGGTATTTAAGTAATTCATGGCATGTAAAAATAATATTATTGATATTAGATGATGTATAATTCATTTTATATTGAATTGAAATGTAATATATATATATATATATATATATATATATATATATATATATATATAATTTGATATTTAGAAAAATAAAGTAATTTAATTATGTTTTCACTTTTCTTTGTAAAGAAGTTGTGTAATTTATTCATTCTTAATATGGAGTTGATATATAATAGTTGAAAAGTATTAATAACAATTTTTTTTTGACCTGAGTGATAAAATTTTGAAAAATATCAATAATGTGGTACATAGAAATACAAACATGTAAGATATTGAAAAATATTAATGATGTGATGAATAGACATATAAATATGTAAAATTTTAAAAATATTAATGAGTAATAAATACAATATTTCATTGTCAATTATGTATACAAATATCAATAATGTGATATATAGACATACAAACATGTAACATTTTGAAAAATATTAATGATGTGATAAATAGACATAAATATGTAACATTTTAAAAATAATAATGAGTCATAAATACAATATTTCATTGTCAATTATGTATATACTAGAAATTGTGCCAGATGTTGCAAAGGAAACCTGCTCTCAATATTCAAAGATGCTCTTTCAATAACAAATAACAAAAAAATTCTATTTTGGAATATTGAGCTATCTCACTTGATCAAAATTTTACATTCTTTAACAACTTGTGCTGAACTAGAAATTTTACACTATTTGATAGGAGAGAAGTGGATCTTTTGTTGAGAATTGATTAAATAATTCTTTTAGCTGACATAGCAACTTTAATTCACTGTTCAAAGATACCATGGGTAACTCGTGGTAGGAGCCATGACCTTCCCTTTTTTCAACATGATATTCAGCGAGACTATGCATTTGAACAGGTAAGAGCCTATAAATAAGTTCAAAAGGATTCTTATGCATCATAATTAAGGAGCCTATATTCTCGAAAAGTGGAAAAAGGTTGCGAAGTGTACATTTGATGCTGGGATTTTTTCCTTTCACACAGATGTTGAGTCCTGATTTTTCTCAATTTTGATAGAATTCTAAGACCTTTCTTTCCCCCTTTTTGAAATCTTTTTGACTCCTATAGAGAGATGATTGAATCCGCTCCATAGCCTTTTCTGCCAAGTGTTGATAAGGAAAAGAGACATTAGAGTTGTGTGTGTGTGTGTGATTAGATTAATTAGAAAAGCACTTAAAGTATTAGCCTACATATATCTTGCACAACATATCACAAGCTTGCCCACCCCTGGTTCATGATTTATGTTTGTCAAATTATAATTTTATAATTTGTCTCAACATTTTTGTGTCGTTGTCGGGGGAGGTACTAAGGGATGATACTGAAAGTGTTTAAGTACGATTTATGTTGCTTGAGATTTTTTTCAGGACTGGGAGAGTCGAAGTGGCAAGACGTAGGGTAAGGCCTACGTACTTGCAGAGATCATAATTCGCCAAAGCCGTGTCCTGATTGTTTGGTAAGTAGTTTTTTAAATTTGTTTGCATAATAGATGAATAGGATCCAATATTTTCAAATTTTTTTGGTGGTGGTGTGAGCACCACTTCATTCACTAATAAATTGGCAAGAACAAGAAAGTCTGTAAGAAACAAGGCTGCAAATGAAGAAGAATCCAAACAGGAGCTCTGTAGTCCTGAAAAGATCTTAGCCATTGATCCTAAGCAGATTAATACTTCCAAGACATAATATTCAGTTGGAAAATCTTCTATTGCTGCCCGTTTAGAACCTCCTCTTGCAAAGAATTCAACATATTTTCTCAGTGGTCAGCCCGAAGAGGAGTTGCTCGCCAGTCCTATTCAAGAACGAGAGTTTTGGACAATTGAATTTGAAAAATTTGTAGTTTAAAAGGGTGCTGCTCTCTCTTGGTCCGATATGGCCAATCTAGAGGGTAGTGGTAACACAGATGGGGACTATAATGAGAAGGAAGAGGAAATTGTCACATTTGAATTTCCTATCAGGAGACTGGTTGAGCTACTTAGATGAAAAAAATTACTCCTTCAACCTTGCCTATTTTTTGTGGTGTCTCTAGTGAAGATCTTGATGCCTTCTTATTCGAATTTGATGTGTTATGAATAACATATGAATATTATTCCAATGCTGAGAAGTTGAAGTTGTTTCCTGGTTGCTATGAAACTAGCTCCAAAAATAGAAGAAAAGAGAGATCAATGCCTTAGAATTCAACCACTTCGAGGGGGCATCCTCCTTTACATTACATAAATGAACAATTCTTGGATGATACAAATGAAAAAACCTCCTTATATATATAGGAGTACATGGGATCACAATATAATCCTAGTCGACCTAACACTAATAATGTAAGGGCACAATAATAACAATATGGGGGTTACAGGGGTACAACAATACAATAAGGGGGATACACTAACAACAATAAGGGACTACACTAGTAATATAGGGACCTAACATGCCCCTATCCTTGAAAAACGTGTTGTCCTCAATGCATGAGTAGCCCTGGATACTTCTGTATAAAATTCTCATCCTTCATGTAGAATCTTCAGTGGGTAAGTTATTCCACTTAATGAGATACTCTGAAATTGATCGATTTTGTAGTTGTCGAGTTCTTGTTTCTGTGACTGCTTTAGGTTCCAATATGATTTTTCCTTCCTCATCAAGTTCTGGAAATATTGTTTGAATTGGAATTTTATCACCTATAATGTTCTTTAATCATGAAACATGGAAAACTGGATGCACTCGCGAAGAAGCAAGAAGCTCCAATTTGTATGCTATAGTACCAATATTTTGCAACACCTTGTAAGGACCATAGTACTTTGGAGATAATTTTTTATCGTTATTAGCTTTCTTGAGGGACATTTTTTTGTATGGTTAATGTAGCTGTAAAAATACCCAGTCTCCTACATCAAAACTTCTCTCGATGCGATGTTGATCTACATGTTTTTTCATTCGATTTTGTGCCAAATTTAGGATATCCCTTAAGATTTGGAGAACTTGTTGTTGATGCTCAATGTGATCTTCCACTGTTTGGACCTTAGAATTTTCTCATAAAGATGATGTGATGGATGGTGGATGATATCCATAAAGTGCCATAAATGGGGTCATTTTTGTTGCAGTATGGAAGGAAGTGTTATGCCACCATTCAGCCAGAGGTAACCACTTGACCCATTGTGTTTGTTTATCAGATACAAAACAATGAAGATATCCTTCCAAACATTTTTTCACTATCTCAGTTTGGTCATTGGATTGAGGATGATAAGATGAGCTATGAGCTAGCTAAGTACCTAAACAAGAAATAATTTGTCCAAAAATTTCCAGGAAAAATTTACAATAATCTTTGGGTTTCCATGTAGCTTTTGAATTTTTTTCGTAAATGTAGTAGCAACTGTACTTGCTTTAAATGGACGAGATAATGCACAAAATTGTGCATACTTGGTAAGTCTATCAACTACCACAATGATGACACTCTTTCCTTAGGACTTAGGTAAACCTGTGATAAAATCCATTGAAATCTCCTCCCAAAGCTGACGTGGAATGGATAAAGGTTGTAGAAGACTCAATGTCTTAATTGTTTCAACCTTATTTCGCTGGAAAACCAAACATTTTGCCACAAAATTTTGAATATAAAATTTAAATCCATCCCAAAAAAATTCTTTCTTCACCCTGTCGTAATTTTTAAAAAATTTTGAGTGCCCTCCTAAAGGAGAAGTGTGCAATTCCAAAAGAATCTTTTATTTTAGTTGGGAATTCTTACAAAAATATGAGCGATCTTTGTATCATAAGGAATCATTTTTTCAAATAACTGTATCAGATGTACTAGAATCTTCCTGCAGCTTTTGAATGAGTGTCCACACTTCTTTGTCCTTCTTCCATTCATCCCTTGCTTCGGTTATCCAATCTAGTTGGATAATATAAATGGCACAAAGTAATGCTTCCACCTTTTCATCCTTTCTTGAGAGTGCATCTGCAACAACATTTAGCTTTCCTTTTTTGTAGATGATTTAAAAGTCATAACCCAACATCTTTTTGATCCATTTTAGCTTCTCTTCCGAAGAAAATATTTGTTCCAAAAAGTGTTTAAGACTATTATGATTAGTTTTTACCTTAAAGTGTCTTCCCATTAGGTAAGGTTGCCATTTCTTTAGTGCACCTAATATTGCCAACATTTCCTTCTCATAAATAGCTTTTTGTAAATAATTTCCTTTGATTGGACGACTTTAAAAAGCAATGGGTCTTCCTCCTTGCATTAAAACAACACCAATTCCAATTGCTGAGGCATCACATTCCACATTAAAGTTTTTTGTGAAGTCTGGCGTAGCTAAGACTGGTGCTAGGCACATTTCCTCTTTAAGATGTTCAAAGGCCTTAGTTGCTTTAGGAGTCCATGAAAATGCATCTTTCTTCAATAATGTTGTTAGAGGTTCTTCTATTCTCCCATAATTTTTAACAAACTTGCGATAATACTGTGTTAACTAGAGAAATCTTCGTAACTGGTTTATGGTTGTGGGGACTTTCCATTCCTGAATGCCTTTAATTTTGTTAGGGTCTACCTTATCACCCTCTTGAGATACAATATGATCCACATATTCCACCTCTTTTACTCCAAAGAAACATTTAGATGTTTTTACATATAATTGTTTCTCCTCCAATAGTTTGAGCACCCTTTCAACATGTTAAACATGATCCTTCCAAGACCTGCTTAAGATTAGTATATCATCAAAAAATACTAACAAAAATTTTCTAAGGAAGGGTTTGAAAATGGAATTAATAAACCCTTTAAATGTAGAAGGTGCATTGGTAAGGCCAAAAGGCATTACAAAAAATTCATAATGAACCTCATGAGTTCGAAATGTTGTTTTCACAATATTTTTAGTCTTCATTATAATTTGATGATATCATGAACAAAGATCCAACTTGGTAAAATAAATTGCTTCATGTAAGTCATCCAATAATTCATCAATCACCAGAATGGGAAAATTATCTTTAATAGTGAGCTTACTAAGCTCCCTATAATCCAGACACATGCACCATGATCCATCCTTCTTGTGCACCAATACTACTGGAGCAAAGAAAGAACTTTGACTAGGTTGAATTATACCAGCTTCTAATATTTCTACAGTCATACGTTCAATTTCTCTCTTTTGGACATAAGGATATCTGTAAGGCCTGCTATTTGGAGGAACACTTCCTGGAATCAAATGCATAGCATGATCATGATCACGAATAGGTGGGAGTCCTTTGGGAGTTTCAAACGCCTTGGACTGATTTTCCAAGACTTTTTGGAGATATAGAGAAATAGATGATTTTTATGATGGAAGTTCTAGTGAGCATAATTGTGCAATTAAGCCTCGTTGTTCTTTCTTCAAAAGATTTTTCATGATAAATTAGAGCTTATTATCTTTCCTAACTTCCCTGCGATACCCCATAATTCAACTTCCTTTCCTTCTAAAAAAAATTTGAGAAAAGTTCTTGAAAATTTAAAGCTACCGTCCCCAAATATTGTAACCATTGTACTCCTAGTACAACATCGACACCTCCCATTGGAATGGAAAGAATTGGAATATTAAATACATATTCCCCCATGGTTAGCTTGAAATTATGGCATTTTCGAGAGCAATTTATAGTTCCTCCATTTGCAACCATCACTTGACATTCTGGTGCTGGGTATAGGAAGCAATTCAATTCCTTGGCTACCTTACAATGAATAAAATTATGGGTACTACCCTAATCAATCAACACTATTACCTTTTTCTTCTTGATGTGTCCTTCTATCTTGAGATTTTGAGGAGTGTAATTCCTGCCAATGCATTACACGATATGGTCAGACTCATTTCTTCTTTCTCTAGGGTTGGTTCCTTGTGTATATCCACTTATTTTGAAGTTTCTTGTTCATTTTCTTCCTCCTCTTCAAAATATATGTAAAATAATTTCTTCTTAGCACACTTATGACCTTTGGTGTATTTTCTATCACAACTGTAGAAAAGCCATTTTTCTATTTTTTCTTCCAATTGTTGTGGTGTCAACCTTGTAGGTTGTGGAAGTCTAGGAGTAGCAACACTTCCATCTTTATAGATGTTAGTGGTGGGCTTCCTTGTTGCCATAATTTTACATTCAATTTTTCCTGCCAACCTAAATGCCTTCTCCAATGAATCAGGTTCCCAAACACGAACCTCATGTTGGATGTTATTCTTTAAAGTCCCTATGAAGACATCAATCCCGTGTTCCTTTGTAATATCAGTTACCCTTATATTCAATTTTTGGAAGTCCTCAATGTGCTCCACCACTGAACCCTTTTGTTTGAGATTTATCAATTGGCTAAAGAATGTGTTTCTCTTTGTATCCTCATAATGTGCTATCATTTCCTTCATAAAAATTGACCAAGTGACAATTTTTTTATGGGAGAAAAGCCATAGATACCATACAAATGTATTTTTTTCTAAATATAAAGTTGCAATGCATACCTTTTGTGTGTTTTTCACATTATTGAGATCAAAATATTGCTCCATATGTAATATCCATGTTACGGGATCCTTGTGATAAAACTTCCTCATATCTATATTTGGAATATAGTGGGTCTTCCATCCAACATTTGAGTTTATGAAATCCTGATTAACATTTATTTTTTTCTTATCATGAGTTTCCTCTACTTTCTTTTCACTATTAGGAATCATTTCTTGTATCAACTTTGTCAAACCTTCCTTCAAACCTTCCTTGCCTTCCTTCAGACCTTCCATTTTTTCTTCCATACCATTCTTCAAACCATCCATCTTAGCTTCCAAACCATCCATATTAGTTTCCATTCCCTTCTTCAAACCATCCATCTTAGCTTCCACACATTTCTTCAAAACTTCCATTTCTTTTTTTGTTTCTCTTTGCGAGAGAAAAAATTGGGGCACTTGCTATTGTAATTTTGATATATCATGTCGCACTTCTTCATATTCATGATTCATAATATATTATTTTGAGGTCTTAATGGGTGTTGAATTATTTTTATGGGGAATTTTAGAACCCAATACTTATATCTATTCTTCAATATTCCCTTGGAATCACTTCAAACTCATTTTTCAAGCAAGACTTATGCAATTTGAAAAAAAAATACACACCATTTTTTTGCTTTTGAGGAGCTCGATATTGAAATTGAATTATATTTGTGATTTAAGATATTAAACATCTAAAATTCGGTGTTGTAGTAGCCCTCTGAATATTATTTCAAATTCCATAGGTCTGACCTGATTCGGATGCTTCAAGGCCAAGTTATGCCCAATCTCCCACAATGACATAATTATGGATTGGTTCAATATAGCGAACTTGTACGATGTGGCATATGTTATTGTTTCCTCCTTCAACTCTGAAATTGTTACACAGGAAACTACAGTTTATTTACTTCTGGTCACTTTTTACAAAATTCCATTCCAATGCTCAGAGAGAGTTTTATGAAGATTTTTCCAAGGTCACATATTTTAGATTAAATTTGGGAGCCTACAAAAACTCTAAATTTCACAGATCATATCTCCAAAAATATTGCGAACCAAGATCTAAAATTTTTACACGAAGTTCCTCAGGTAGTCAACTTTGTGTGATAAAAATTTCATCTTCTAAACCTTCATTGAAAAAAATTATAGCGAAACTTCCACGATTACCTGTTTGGAGCAGCGAAACCCTATAATCCAAAGTTCTTATACCAAATGTTATGAAAGCAGCTCCAAAAATAGAAGAAAAAAGAGATCAACGCCTTATAATTTAGCCACTTTGAGGGGGAAACCTCATTTACATTACCTTCTTCATTTCATCCCAGGTTTCAATGGAGTTTGAGCCCAACCGCATAAGCCACCCGAGAGCTTCATCCTTTAATGTACCAAGATACAACTTCAGCTTCTGAGCTTGAAAGAATAGCCATATATTCTTCATGACACATCAAATTCGAATAAGAAGGCATCAGGATCTTCACTAGAGACACCACAAAAATTAGGTAATGTTGAAGGAGGAATCTTTTTCATCTCAGTAGCTCCACCTGTCTCCCTGATAGGAAATTCAAATGTGATGAAGTACATTGCAACAACACTTCATATACCTCAAATCTTATGCTGGTTGAAGAATACGATGCTCAATCATTGGATCTGAATGCACCATCACAAACGTGGCGTCGAATGGCAAGAAATCAACTGTCCACATGCTAAAATATGACAACATCATTCCATTATGGAAAATGGCCAAAAAATTGAGACCTTTGTAGTGGAAACTGGCACCGCCATCAGGCTCGTGTTGCTGAGAGGTGTAAAATTCGTATAAAATTTGTCCAATTTGGACACTAGGAAAATTTTTCCCCTCTAGAAATGAGGCTCAATCATGGTTCCACCTCCTGTACTGCTCCACCCTCATGGTTCCACGCCTTAGCTTCCGTGCCCACCCCGACCTGTCTCTTACCTGGCGCATTGAGGAATAGGGTTTAAAAACAAGATGGTCGGTGTACTTCCCAAAGGAAGTCGTTGGCGCAGTGGTTAGGATCCGATTTTGGAGGAGAGGGGTCGGGGGATCAAATCCTGGCCCTCTCTTTTTATATCAAAATGAATTTAAGAATAGTCAAAAGTGGGTGGGCGAGTCCGCTCCATGCAGCCCAACCTGAACCGACCTCGACACAATTTACCATATGTATATGGTATACAATACATATTAAATTTGGGGTTGGTTTTTTATATGGTAACATTGTGATGGGACCGACGCATGGAGGTATGCCAGCTCACGTGGCTGGTGCAAGTTCGATACCCTCCAGTCTTGTTTATTCTGCCATGTTTTACATGTGGCTCCATTGGGGCGTGGGTCGGGTCCACCGAAGGTGGCCCGCTTACCCACAACACTGTTTACATATTGTTGTTTAAACCAATATATATGTGTTATATATATAACACTAGGGGCGGAGGGTGTGGTGGGGGTCATGGCCCGTCGCCCCATTATAATATTTTTTTTATAATATGGCATGCCTAGGCGGGGTGGCAGGGGTGGTGGCCCGCCACCCCCATTTTAATAATTTTTTTTATTTTATTTAAAAATAGTCCCATGTTATGAAATTTGGTTTTAAGGCTGAAGAGGACAAATTAAACGTTCCACAATTTTGCCTAGAATTTGGCCAGAATCCGGTCAACGAAATCAGCGAAAATTCTTCCTCCTTAACCTGTCAAGTCATCCAATCAACCTTAGAATTTTTATGAGCTCTAACTTTCGCATACGCACTCGGTATGACGAAACATTCACACTATTGTGATCAAGACGCTGAGATCTTCAACCCGAAACTGAGTTTTCCACATTTCTACCTTTTTTATTTTTGAGCTTTCATAAGCCCTCTTTGTCTTATGTGTGTCTCTAGAGCCACCTAGATCATTCCTCCCCACTGAGGAGCTTTTGGTCCTCCAAAATCATCAACAATAATCTGCAACTATTGTGTTGTATGTCTGCATCACAAGTGTCATGAAAGGTCACCCTTCCTTCTCCTTCACCTTTGTCCTTTGGAGCCATAAGCAATGAACCGACACCTGCATCCCCCGTAAACCTGTAGTACAATCTCTTGAAAATTACATGCTCAAATATGGAAAACTATGACCCAAGCATTACCATACTTGCCACGAGTTTATAACACATACTCAGTGGTCAAGCTTACAAAAAAATGCAATCAATAATACCCCAACTATCAATACAAGCCTAAAGGCATCATTGTTGAATTGCAAGTGATGGAAAAACACGTCATCACTTTTACAAAGAAATGCAACACATGATTTAAAAAACATGGCCATGACATGCTACCACATCTAGAAAAACTATCTCTCACTTATTAAAGCGAATGGATCATCTACCTGTGGCAGACTTGCTTGTCGAACAATCACTTCAATTGGTTCATGCACTAATGCTTCATCCTTAAGGTGTTTCTTTGGATGAAGCCTCGAACATGTGGATCTTTGATGGCCACTTTGGTTGCAATGGCTGAAAAAGGTTTTCTTCCTCCAAACCTGGTTAACCAATTTCTTTCCCTACTGTGGAGAAGGCTTTCCATGCCTCATCCTCCTTTGTGCTACCATTCTATTCCAACACTCAACAATGACATGGTTATGTAAACCACAAAAATGACAAGTTTTATTATTCCATGATTTACATTCATGATTAGAAACATGCTTATAATCAAAATGAACATGCGAATATCAAGACTATACCTTTCCTGATGGTCTCTAGTGTGATCATGGTTATGAGAGCTTGTCTGGGCTCTTCTATTGCGACATGAACTTCCATGGGATGATGGTGAAGTGTTCCCATCAATCCTTTTCCTCGGTGAGTTCAAAAATATATGTTTTCCTCTGAAGTCATTATGGAAATGAGATCTTGCCTCGACTTTCTCTCTGCAATATGCACTGCCATAATATGATGGTGAAGTGTCCCCATCATTCTCTCTCCTCGATATTTTCAACATTGTAGTGGAGGCTTATGACACCTTTGAGCATTCTCCTTCTGTGTATCCCAAACCTACGTATCGAGCTCTCTGCACAACCTCCAATGGATAAGTTATGCCTTGGCCATGAATGTCAAGTCCTCCTCCTTTGTACCCCATCCTGGTAAGTAGTCTCACGCCAGTTCCTGTAATGGGGATCTCCACATTTCCAATAGAAATAATAGCATGTGAAGATGAAACTAAAAAATGATCAAAAAGGTTTACCTCATATGTCGATTTTGAAATAGGTGAAGAGGGCTTCTATGAGCCTTCGTTATATTTCACTTCCTTTAAGGCCTCTGTCGCGACTTGTAGCTGAAGTTGCAATTGTTGTTTCTCCTTCTTCTCTTCTTGTAGAAGGGTCTTTAATGCATCATGATCTGTTTGAAGACTTCTGTCATTGCACTTCAATTATTCGAATGAATCTGTCGTGGCTCGAAACTGAATCTGCAATCGCTACTTCTCCTCCTTCTCTTCCTATAGGAGTGTCTTCAATTCCTCATGATCTTCTTGAAGACTTTCATTTTTACACTTCAATTCTTCTAATGCCCCTGTTGTGGCTTGAAATTGAAGCTGTAATCATTGCTTGTCCTCCTTCTCCTCCTGTATAAGTGTTTTCAACTCAGCGTTATCTAATGCTTGTTTTTCATAAGCTTCATACAATATGTTCACCCTTTTAGACATCCTGAGCATGGCCTCATACATGTCTTTGACATCCTCCATTGTTACACATTCAATGGTTCACATCAACAAGAAGATCGCTCTGATACCACTTTATCTGGGTAAATTTCTGATACCCTTTTAACCAAGACCTTTTGCTTCATCTGATGTGTTATAATTTCATTTTATCAAAAGCATTAATGAACACACATGTAGATATAATTAAGAGGAAAACATGTGAATGATCACACAACAAAAATGCAAGCCGTTTAATAACAGAGTTCCTCCAGTGTGGACCATCTCTCTAGGCATCAGTGTCTCGATGGTGTTGGCCGCTTCATTTAGTGTTGTAACTTGTTATGATGTACATAGATGTTGTTGACTTGTCATACAAGGAAAATACCTCAACATGAGTGGAAAAGTCTCTCCACGAGATGTTCCACTATAAGGAACTCTCACTCATCACAAACCTCCTATCAACATGACAACTTCACACACGGTGACAAAGAATATCCTGCCCTCAATGCAAGAAAGGGATCTCACAACATAAATCACCATCCATGATAAATACATACCACATCAAATACAAATAAATACTTCGCATCTTACATGAGCAGGAATGAACATCAACAAATAAACATAAAGGTTCTGCATCATACATCAAGCAGGAATCGACATGACATAAAGCATCCTATATAAATAATCAATGAAGTACATGGCAACAACACTTCATATACCTCAACTCTAATGCTGGCTAAAGAACATGATGTTCAATCACTGGATCTTAATGCACCATCGCAAACGTTGCGTCGAATGGCGAGAAATCGACTATCCACATGCTGAAATCTGACACCGTCATTCCATTCTAGAAAATGACCGAAAAATCGAGACTTTTGTTGCAGAAACTGACACCGCCATCAAGTTCATGTCACTAAGAGGTGTAAAATCCATATAGAAATTGTCCAATTTGGATACTGGAAAAATTTGGCCCCTCTAGAAATGAGGCTCAATCATGGTTCCACGCCTTGGATTCCATGCCCGCCCTGACCTGCCTCTGCCATGGCACATTAAGTAACTAGCTTTAAATACAAGATGGTAGGCGGACTTCCCGAAGGAAGTCATTAGCGCAGTGGTTAGGACCCGAGTTTGGAGGAGAGGGGTTGGAGATCAAATCTCGCCCCTCTCTTTTTATGTCAAAACATATTTAAGAATAATCAAAAGTGGGTGGGCAGGTTCGCTCCACGCACCCTGACCCAACCTAACCCCGACACCATTCAACGTATGTATATGGTATGAAATACATATTAAATTTGGGGTTGGTTTGTTATATGGTAATGTTGTGATGGGACTACCGCATGGAGGCGGGCCAACCCACTTGGCTGGTGTGAGTTTGATACCTGCCAGTTTGGCTTATTCCACCGTGCTTTAGATGTGGCTCCATTGGGGGGTGGGTTGGATCCACCGAAGGTGGCCCACCCACCCATAACACTGTTTATGTATTTCCGTTTAAACCAATATATAGCATATATATAACACTGGGGGCGGAGGGTGCAGCAGGGGTCATGGCTTGCCACCCAATTATAATATTCATTTTTATAATATGGCATGTCCGAGTCAGGTGGCGGGGGTGGTGGCCTGCCACCTCCATTTTAATATTTTATTTTATTTTATTTAACAATAGTCCCATATTATGAAATTCAGTTTTAAGGCCGAAGAGGAAAAATTAAATGACACATAATTTCTCTTGGAATATTGCCGGAGCTGGATGAAATCCGGTCAAAGGAATTTGCAAAAATGTTGCCTCCTTAACCAGTCAAGTCATCCAGTCAACCTTAGAATTTTGACCAGCTCTAACTTTCGCATACGAACTCGGTTTGACGAATCGTTCACACCACTGTGATCAAGAAGACGATATATTCAACCTAAAAATGAGTTTTCCACATTCATGCCACATTTATTTATGAGATTTCATAAGCCTTCTTTGTCCTTTGTGTTTCTCTAGGGCCACTTGGATTACCTCGACAACAACCTTGGCAGGGGAAATTTTCTTACTGTGCTGCACATAATTTTCCATCTCGGAATTTCTATTCATCAAAGCCCATACCACAAAAAATGGTTCAGCCACAACAACAAAAACTTCAGTTTCTCACCCCACCAAATCAACCTCGTCCCACTACATTTCCTGCCTAGCCAGTATCTAACCCCAACAATAAAACCATCCAATCTGCTCACAATATTGGAGCAATCACTTATCCCACTTTTCCTACCTATTTTATTTCACCACAGCCTATGCAGAAAATTTGTATTCCTTTACTACAGGAATTTCCTGTGTCGCTATAGGAAATTAAACTCAAATCAGGAAAAGTCATGAATCAACCTAGAAAAATTGAAGAGATTATAGAGGAAGAAACTCTGGACATACCTCAAGTAGAAAACACACCCGAACGAGCAGAACAAACCACTTCAAAGTCACAAGAACCTTCCTCATCCCATATTGTCTAGCCTCCTTTTCTAGAGAGGTTGGAGATGAAAATAAAACAACTCGAGTTCGATCTTGTGTCTGAACTGAGAAATGTATGCATTAAGATCTCTTTACTGCTTGAAATTAAGGATATCTCGATTTATGCCAAAATAGTGAGGGAGCGATGTACCAATAAACCAGGAAGACAAATAAATAACCATCCACAATTCAAGTAGGTGGGAAACTTGCATGCCTTATGTCCACCAAATTTGTTACTCAGAAATATGTAGACCATGGAATCCATGTGGTTACCACCTTTATCAATCGGTATCTGATAAGGAACACTCTAATTTATTTAGGTGCAGCCATCAATGTGATGAAAATGGAGACTTTATCTCACATAGGATCCTTTGAATTACTTCCTACTCCTACCATGTTAGAATTATAAGATAGGTCTAAAGTAAAGCCAGAGGGTGTATTAGAAGACATTGTCATTTCATTGGATTCCTCAGAGTACCTTGCATACTTTGATGTTTTTCAACCTAAAACCAACTTGGGAGGGAATCCTTTGATCTTGGGGAGGCCTTGGTTAGCCACGGAAGATGCCTACATAGGGTGTAGGTCTAGAAACATGACCATCACTCATGGATAAGAAGCTAAGCATATCAATTTGTACCCCTTGCTAAACCCCTCTTAAGATCAGAAAATATTCATTGGGTTGAAGTAGAGGAGCATAAATTAGAATTTACGCAACCAAATTTTACAATAGCCCAAGCCATGAACCTTAAGGAAAACTGAGAGGAAAATATGAATAATTGTTGTAATTCTAACCCTAATTTTCCACAACATTTAGAAGGACGATCTAGTCATAATATATATATCATTACTGACCTACAAAATTTTTATGAACATAGTACATCAATTAAATTACAATCAACCCTCTTGTTTGCATTCCATACATACTCAATGACTGAATGTGGAGGTAAGGTAATTGAATTTTTTCTGGGGTCAACTTTAAACATCAATTATGCCTTAAATCCTAAGCAAGAGAAACAATTAATTCAGACATTGAAAAATTTTTCTAATACATTTTATTGGAAATATACAGACATGAGGGGAATTCACCCAGTTACACGCATTCATCATATCAATATATAAGGAAATTCCATGCCAGTGAGACGACCATAAAGGAGGATGAACCCCGCTTTAAGAGAAATTGTGAAAAATGAACTGCATAAATTGTTAAATGTAGGGTTCATCTATCCTATCTCAGATAGCCAGTGGGTATCTCCACTGATTATTGTCCTTAAAAAGAATGGTAAATGGTGAGTGTGTGTATATTACAGGTGATTAAACAAATCTACATTAAAATATCACTTTCCCTTGCAATTTATAGACCAAGTAGTGGATACTTTAGCAAGGCAGAAGTATTTTTCCTTCCTAGATGGGTTTAGCGGGTACAATGAAATTAGGATAGCTCCAGAGGACCAGGAGAAGAAGAAATTCACATGTCCTTGGGGTACATATGAATATAAGGTACTACCATTTGATTTATGCAACTCACCAGCCACATTTCAACGGGTGGTCCTTGGTATTTTCTTTGACCTTTTGCATGATTGTGTAGAGGTCTATATGGATGACCTTACAGTAATGGGTGATACTTTTGAAGAAGCTTTACATAATATTAAGAAATATTTGCAGAGATGTATAGAAAATAATCTTTCATTGAGTAATGAATTTTTTTTTATGATTATAGCTGATGGTATTGTTTTGGGTCATCATGTTCTACTGCATGAATTAAAGTTGGTCCGGATAAGATCAAAGTTATTGTAAAGCTACCCCCACCAACCAATCAAAGGGTATTTCAAATTTTCCTTAGACATTCAGGTTACTACATAAGGTTTGGTGAATGGTTTACAAAGGTAGGCTCTCCATTGTAAAAATTATTGACTAAAGAATTTGAATTTCATTAGAATAATGAGCGTCAAGTTGCATTTGATGCACTCAAGGAAAAGTTTTCTTCAATGCCTATCTTGAGAGGTCCAGATTGAAAATTTATTTTTCACATTTCCACTAAAGCCTCTGATTCATCCATAGGAGTAGTATTGGGCCAAAAGGAAAATATTTTAACCCATGTTATTTATTTTTTTAGCAAAAATTTAACTCCTGCAGAACTGACTTACACTATAACTGAGAAAGAATTCCTTGTTGTAATTTATGCTATTAACAAGTTTAGATATTAAATCACTTGATAAAAGGTTTTCATACACACTAATCATTCTGCCATCCAATATCTCATGAAAAAAACCGTCACCAATGGCAAGATCACTAGGTGGGTTTTTCTACTGCACGAATTTGACATCACAATATTGGACAGACTAGGAAAAGAAAATAAGACCACTGTTTTCCTATCTAGGATTAACCATGTAGGTGAGGATGTTCCTATTAATGATAGATTTCTTGATGAGAATTTTTTTGCTATTTCTGTCAAAACACATTGGTTTGGAGACATGGCCAACTAACTTGCTACAGGAAAGTTTCCACCCTACTTTTCGTCTAATTAGAAAAAGAGAATTGTTAGGAAAAGTGTTAATTACCCTTGGATTAATGGATACCCCTATTTCACTGGATCTGATTTGATTATTCGCAAGTGTATTAGATAGGATGAGATATATGATATCTTGAGGGCTTGTCATGATGAACCCTAGGGGTGACACTTTGCAGATAAGCGAACACACTACAAGATCCTCCACTCAAGTTACTATTGGCCAAGTCTTTTCAAAGATAAAAATGAGTATTTATGAAAATGTGATAGATGCTAGAGAATAGGGCGGTCTGTTCGATCAGATGAAATTCCTTTGCAACCACATGTCCCTTGATTTTTTAGGTCCCATCAATCCTATGTACAAAGGTAAGAAGTATATTTGGTTTGTATTGATTATGTTATGAAGTGGGTGCAAGCAAGGGAAATACCTAGAGAAATGGAGAAAGCAGTGGTAGATTTTTTTTTCAGATATTTTTGTAAGAATTGGGGTACCAAGGGAAATAGTTACTGATTCAGGTACTCAGTTTGTGTCAAATCTTGTGCAGGGAATTGTAGAGAAATACCAGGTTATTCATTGGAAGTCCACCTCTTACCATCCAAAGGCCAATGGGTAGGTGGAATCAACAAATAGGGTGTTGGAAAGAATCCTAACAAAGACAGTATAGTTACATAGGAAGGAATGTTCTAATTGACTTCATGAGGCATTGTGGGCCTACAGGATCACATGGAGGAAAACCATTAGCTTCTCTCCATATGAATTGGTGTATGGAAAACAAGTTTCACTACCAATTGAATTTCATATCGGAACTTTCAAGATGGCAGTTGATTTGGGTATAGACCTTAATGAGGCACAACAAAAGAGAATACTGAAGCTCAATGAGTTGGATGAGATTAGGCAGGATGCTTTTTAACATAATGATCTGATCCAACAACAATGGGCTAAATGGCATGACATATTCATTAAGAAAAAAAATTTCAAAGAGGGAGACTTGGCATTGTTGTTTGATTCGAAATTTATGAATTTTAAAGGGAAATTTAACACACATTGGTTGGGCCCATATGAAATTGAATTTTTTTTTTATAATGGATCTGTTTGGGTTAAAAAAATTGATGTTGGGAATGTTATCTTATTGGTTAATGGACACAGACTCAAGCTATATCAGAAATGACAATTTAAGGAAGAATTTGAGGAAGAAATTTTGAAGAAGAAGGAGTTGTAAATGGTGGGAGAGGGATTCATTCCATTCACTACCTCTTCTTTATTTCCTACTGATACATTAAAATCATTTTGTTCCTCCTCATGGTCAGTAAACCATGAGAGGAATGTATATTGGGTACATGTTTATTCATTTTCCCGGACCTAATGGACTAGTTACGAAAAAGGATCCCCCTTGGAGTCTTGTTTTTCAGTATTTTGGACTCTCTAAAATTTAAATATAGCGAGCATGGAATGCCCTGGGCTTGTTAAAATAACAGGTCAGTATGTCCTTTGGGATCCTCTAAATAAATTATTTTTTTCAGTTAATTCTTGGATTACTCGTGTTGGACAAATGTGGGATCTCTTAAGGCCCTCCTTCCAACAATCTTGTCCCATTGACATCAACAAATTATATTGGTACAAGATCAAAGCCTTGTGATGCCTTGAAGCTTTTATACCTTAATGACATGCTATCTCGTCAGCAATAATGCAGATTCATCATGGCTCCTTGACTGTTGGATACTACAAGGGGTTCAACAACAACACATATATTCACACCTGATAGGATGCATCAGTTTTGCCTTGGTCCTCACTCTTATTAAAGGTGATAGGCCTCGAGTTGGTTAACAACTGACCTTAATGGCTAGTAATCCAACGAGATTGCTGCATATTCAACACCAACGCCTAAATTCACATGCAGTGGAATGTATAGAAATGGGGAGGAGATGGTTTCATGTAGAAGAGTTTCATGCAGAAAATTTCAGTGGTTATAGTTCCTGTAGAAAAACCACTTAATTCTTGAAGAACGAATCTCAGAGAGAAAATTATATTAAAATAATCTGGCAAGTACTAATCATTTTCATAATTAGTTGTGACCATGAACTATACAATTGTGCATATGATGTGGTCTCAAGGTGTGTTATTATTTCATAAGTTTGAGTCATGGCCATGCTTACAAGAGAAGTCAGCTATGAGTCATTGTGTCATAAACTGAATTCCATTCTTGATCATTATTAATCTAACACAAACTTGGTTATCTTTCTAATAATTATCCCGCAGGATGGATCATGATGGAAATCATGATCATGTCCTGTTTTTTTTTAAAAGTTCCCTCTTAACCACGAATATTTCCAAATTTAAACTATCGTTTTCGGGTTTTTCTGTCTAATATTAAAAGCATATTGTGAACTAAATAAAATTTTCTCTGTCCCACTCCTAGATATGTTGAGAATTTGGTCTGCTATCAGATTTGAACCTTAGGGTCCTACATTGCTAGATCTGGAGCCCTCGGAGTAACGAGGATTGGAGAAAGTGAATCCTTAACACCCCTCCAAGTTCTATGCTTTTCAAATTAGACATTTGAACATACATCCACATAAATTGACCCCAATGGATAATTGTTATGTGGATATAGTTAAATACTTAATTATGAAAATAAATAAAATATTGTGCATGCACTATGACGGATGAGAAAGTGAGATCCATGCCTAATGCATGAGGTAATGGAAAGGAAAAAGACTTTCCCCAAATCTTTCAAAAATCCTTGAAAATTATTTCTAATTTAGATTTTGAGAGAAAATCATTCCAATGAGAGGTAAGTTGGGAAGAGACATTGAAAAAAGGCTAGGAAAAAACAGGAAAAGCTTAAGCGACTTTAAGAGTCCCAAATGAAGCCTGGGCTAAACGAGAGATAAAGCATCTAAATTACAGACCTTGAAGTGGAAACTTGAGCTTTAGAGGGAAAACACGAAGCAAATAAATTTGCTCCAGAAACAAATTGAGTTGAAATATGTTCTTGGAGGATCTACTGCTCGGGGAGTGAATCACGGGAGATAAAGAGGATTCTAAGGTTAGGAGGGGCTTGGTCATAGTAGAGAGTGGCAACACACCTATTGTTGGAGATTGATATAGAAATGTATCTTAATATGTCTAACTGTATTGATATTATAATTTCTTATGCAATTTATGAATTGTGATATTGCATAATTTCTTATGCAATTTATGAATTGTGATGTTATAGTTTACGTGCAATTTATGAGTTATTATGTTATGGTTCATTATGAAAGATTGTAGATTGATTATTGGTTTATTAACTCATGTAATTGTAAACCAAAGCTGATAGTATGAGAAAATGGTTAGATATAGGGATGAGTATCTTGTAAAATGGAGTTAGAGATGGTAGATCCTTTGAGCAGTGATCCCATGATTATGTACGAGTTAACTATGTACGCCTTTCAAAAGGAACATTAACTACTTGTGTGTATAGACGAGAAAATGTTAATAAACCGAGTAACCATGAACAACAAATACAACTAAACATATCTAACAATATTGGTGACGAAATTCCATATGGCACCAAATCACGAAGATAGGACACAACAACTACGTGATGGTAGTATGGGGTTCAAGATGGAGTTGGGAGGCAATGGAAGGAATTGTAAAACTAAAAATGTAAATTATTCCTATTCTTGGAAGTGTAAACATGTAATAAGAGTTGGAAGCCTAAATAAGTAAGAGGATCTAACACTAGGGAGTCTAAACTATCGATTCGGTATCCTCCCATTGATTCATAAAGAAGAGTCTGTGTCCTAGAGAATGCGTTGAATACACACCGTGTCAGCAAATTGAATATTTATATGATAAAATAAAAGGAAAATCCTACTTGCACAATCATTGTGTGATAAAAAGTTGTGTGAGGAGGGTGTAAACATATGTAAGAATACAAAGAACATGGCATGCAGTTGCCTCCATATAAGCTAGCGGGAAAGTAGTGGGAGCCATGAAGGTTAAGCTGAATGTAGATAGAGGTATGCGAGGAGGGCATACATCTATATCTCGATGCTGCACTTTAAATTGTTGGAAATTTTATAGGAGCTGCAAATGTGGAAGTTTGAGTAAGGGCCTAGTGATCATCTAGAGTTGGACACAGCCAAAAGAACCGAAAACACGAGAAATACAAAGTATTATATATGTGATCATATAAGTCTGCTAGATGGACGCGAAGAGGGGAGAGACAAATTAAAAATTCTCTCATAGAAATTCTTGTAATCATGTTGTCTATAAATGCGCAAAAGAATGCAACCAGGATAGATGCAATTTGTAGTGATTCGGTATAAAAACTATAATTGTTATCGGCGCATAAAGCATATAAAATATTTAGTTATATCTGCTCCAATATTATGGCACTCATTACAAGTTCAATTGTCTTCCCCATTCGAGGGTGATGTATCTAGACATAATTTAGGAAAAATGAGAAAAAAAAATTAAGATGCAGGAGACGTGACAAATGGTCATGGAGAAAAAGTTCCAAAATTAGGCTGAAAGTAATGCTCTACAAAGAACCTATTTTATTTGTTATATAAATACTATAAGAAAATTAAAAATAGTACTCCAGAGGTAATACAGATATCTTGGATATATTATCTAGATGTATATAATGACGATTGTGATGAAGTAGAAACATTGAAATGGGGTAATATGAGAGGCTCATATACCGAATGGATTAAACCTATAATAGGTTTAAAATTATGTAAAATAATAGAGTAGGATTGTTCTTCACTGTTTCTATATATAAATATCTAAAATGGAAAAAATATTATTTTGCCCAGAGAAGATACACACGGGATATTTTTTGTCTCTTTGTATAGGCTAAGAAAGCAGTATAAACGGAAATGACATGCATGGTAGCTAAACAAATAAAAGAATCTGATAGATATTAGAGTAATGGTATAAAGATTTTACTGAAAGAGAAATTATGTGACTTTATACTTGATTATCTTGGTATAGATTGAACTTCGAGCTATTCTACCCTTGAAACACTGAATCATATACAAAGCACTTGAATTAAACTCAATGTTTTCTAGTCAAGTACTATTAACTACATATAGTATACATAAAGAAAAAAGTGGAATTTGATAGTATGCATGTTGAAACATGTAGTTATAAATTAATTATTAAACTCCCAAGAAAATCTTCACTCAGAAATTGTAGAGCATATTGAAGTTTAAATTCTTCTACTTATTGAAGAGGATGCTAATTATGGCTATAGAAAAAAAAAAAAGCCATGATTAATGAATATTTGTAGAAAAACTGTAAGCACGTATTTACATGCATGATATATATATATAATCTGCCTATCATACAAAATTTAGCTATTATAGTCTACTCGGTTATTTGAAATTGAGATTTTTTTTTTAGGCTACGGGGTAAAACATATAAACCCAAGGTAAATACATTTTTTCAACTCCATGGAAATACCAAAGACTAAATTTTTTTCATATACCCCGATAAAAATATAGTTGGTATGCTGATATTTAGTCTTTGGCATTAGTGTAAAAGGCGCCAGTGTAAATGGTGGTAATACATCATAAATATATAAACCCTACATGTGAAAAAGAATGCATCATGAATACGGATCGATTATGTAAAAAAGATAATAGGACTGCAATGAATATAATATCACCGAACAGTCAAACTGCATCACGAATGGTGAGGAAAATAATAGTTAATAATGGGGCGGAGTCGGACTCTCCACCCAACAAAGCTGCCCGTTAAACAACAAGCCAGAGCGCTGAGTACTAAACCGGAGTGGCGTTCAGGTCTTGAACCTATGACCACGGGCCGCCGTCCACAAAGTCCTCGGACTGTAAAGACGTGATAAGCCACGGCTTTTCCATATTGTTGTAATGAAGTGTATTACGAATAAGATTTTAATGCGTTCAACTAGGGTTCTGTAGATGCATGGGCAGATATTATGTGCGGCGAAGTAAACCAAATCTGCCAACCGACAGAAAAATCCAACGCGGCAAGGGTAGGTCCTGTTACGAATGGAAAGCAGACAGATGATTTGCGCTGGTTAGGAAGGCATTCAACTGTGTTAAATAGATGATTAACATTAGTTATAACCTTTGAAATAAATTAGACTTGAGATAAATTAACCATAGCATAACCGTATATCTATATTTACATATAGGTATATCAAAAAGATTTTAATTAAGTCACAAGTATAGATATATTCCGAGGTATCAAGAAAAATGTCCTTTGGGCTTGGATACCATCGACAACAAACTATACATATATACCTAGGCAAATCTAATATAAGCGCTGATCTAAGAGCTTATCTAATATGCAAATGATATAAGCGCTGATCTAATATACATATGACCTACAGACAAAATATAATAACGGAACCTACCTATGATTTGTATATACATACAAATCGAATCTAATTGCAGAGAAGTGCTATGCAAAGAATGCCGCAGGTTTTGGTTTTTGTGTAATACCGGTAGGTATACATTAAACAGCGGATAAAGTAATAGGGTAGAGTTATAGAAAGAAAAAAAAAAAAAAAAACAAAACAGATCTGCCTCGAACTTATTCTTAATTGAATTGTTGACTAACAGTAATACATAAAAACGAGAGAATGCCAGAATAGAAACCCCACATAACGCCGAATAGAACGATGATTTAAACTCCAAATCTCGGATTAGAAAGGGGAAAATTGACAGTAAGATTACCGACCATGAGAGTTCTGAAACAAGTCGATACGAATCAAACCCACATTTGCACGGGACGATTTTACTGTTCACACCGAGGAGTTACCCTCACTGGCCGAAACCCTGATGGCTGTCGGATCATCACATGCTAGGAACCGAGACAGATCCCTGTTCTTCGGAAACCAGCATGGCAGGTCGACGGTTTTCCCTCTTTGCTCGAACGAAAACAGCAGGTTATGAGCAAGCATCCTCGAGTTAGATACGAAGAATCGGACATCTGAATCGGCGTAAGAGCCTCAAATAAAAAGGAAACCTCAAAACCCTAAACTCTCCTGCTCCAAGCTCTAGAGAATCCCGAAATTGATTCAGGAAACCGCCACATCGCTATGAGGGTACCAGGCTATATTACTATGTGCAGGGGAGGACGAAATACGCTGGCAGTGGTACTACTCGCTTAGGGCGATACGTAGTCCTTGTCTGCTATAACATTGAACCAGGAAAACAACCCAACTCGCACGATAGCTCAGATCTAATCAAGTGCAGTGCGATGCTGACCTTTCAACCCAGCACTGGTACGCTTGTTGAGCTTTCAGCGTATGAAATCACATCAACAATACTTTGGTTCAGAAACCCCATCATGATACACCGCCGTAAGGTGAATAAATCTGATTATTATATTATCTTTGTCACGTCGAACCTCAGTTCTGAGCGTTATGGTGGAATACGCAACCCTTGTAATTACAGCCTGTACGTATGAACCTTGTCGTGGCGGATCTGTCGACAATCTGTAAGTACATAATGCCATTACAGTTCACAATTAGGGTTAGACCAGTAAACAAAACCAAGTTTGAACGACGAGCTGATCTAGCATTACAGCACCAGCTCGAACACCCTACATCGCCACCATGAAAAACTACGTGGATGGTATGTGAGCGTCAAAAGGGTTAAATTGAATGGTTATTGTGTATTAAATTACTTAGATCCATAAACAAAGCAGTGTCACAATATCGGCGGAGAAAATACACAGTAATTGCACAAGAATTATATATAATTTCATCGGCGTTATATACCGATATAATACCGGTCACTATTTGACGGAAGGAGTGGTATATTTATTAACGTATGCCGTCCAATTAGTTTGACCACGGTAAATATTCAATACAATTATATATATTAAGCCAAAGAGATATGCGAAACATAAAGTATTCGAGCTCATGATATATATATATGTGGAGTATATAGTCATATGTGTGCATAGGCTATAATCATATATATGGGTGGTGCATATCAATACATAGGCCGCGCATGGGAGGAAAGGTAATTATGTACATATATGTGTTATGAAAAGTGGGTGAAAATTTTAAATTACTCTATCTCATGATGTAAATATGTGGATTTTATAATAAAATACATGAGTATGTTATAAATATATAGAAATTTCTTGAACTATGTTATAACTACATTTGATGTATGTTATAATAAAATATATGAGTATGTTATAACTATGTTGAACTAGAGGTATAGCGGCATCGATCCATGGATATAGAAATATATACCATACTGTGCGAAAAAGAGTGCGCCTTCCATAATTACATCAAGGGACATAAATAAATACATAGAGGTTTCATATGTATTTATATATATAGGTTTTCACTATATAGAACCGTAGGTAATTTTAAAATGAACTTTATAAATTGACAGATATATATAGTGGATAGGTATGAGTGTCATATATGTGACATACAATTTAGCCTGTGTGGAAAACGAAAAGATATAAATGTGTATAAATGCGTTATATATGAACGTAGGATATATATATAGATGTGTTATATATATATAGATTTAAGATGGATATATATATTTTTTATATATATATCTAAACCATGTGTTATATATATATAGAACAGGTATATATAGAAATATATACACCTTGATATATACGTGGAGGTGGTATACAGCGCACTTCAAAATTTTTAGAAGTAGAATGGTATAGGCCTACATATATACGTATAATTATATATGTGCATAGATAAACCATGACATATATGTTGGAGTTAAGAAAGAGGCATTTTAGACTTCTATGGGTATGAGATTGGATATATATACCTATATAGAAATATATATATATATGCATAGGATTTGTAAAATGGCACTTTAATTTGATCTATTACATTCCACTTTAGTGAATGCAATAAAGTGCATGAAGGGAAATTTTGAGAGTGAAAATCTATCATATGGGTCAACTTGTAATTAACTAGAAGTGGAAAAGTTGCTAGTAGAAAATGAATACTTGTCAAAGCAAGAAAAAAATAAAAGGGATTATTTTAAATTATGTGTAATGTATATATGGTAGCATCTTCAAAAAAAGCTTTGAACTTATATATGAATATATAAATATAGGGATATATATATATATATTCATATGTTCATCAAATTAATATTGCCAAGGCTATATATATATATATATATATATATCATGTTTACTTATACAATAAGGTTTGGAAATATATATGATATATACAAACCTAGTGGATATATATATATGCTCATGAGATGTATATTTCCAAAGGCTTGAGAGATAAGTATTATAGGAATAAGTGGAAGATGTATCCTATAAATAAGGCATGTATACTGCTATAAAAGAAAAGAAGATTGAAGTACAAGTTTAATATCAATTAAATGGTTGATTTAGTAATTGTGGAACCATTACATTGAGTTAGGCAGGAATATTAAAATTTTCCTGATGATTTACTTAAGGAAGAATATTCTTGTAATAGTGGAAGAATGATTTCTTAATTATTTATTTATATTCTTCCAATTGGTATAAATAATGAGTAAAAGAATTGGAAAAAAATATGGAGAAGTGATATTTCTCTCATAAGGAAAAAACAAATATAGATTTAAAAATAAAAGCATGAGAGATTTATGAGTTGCTTTTGTTAGAAAAAAATAGAACGCTTTTATGCATTAGAAAAGAAGGAATTCTTTTATGATTCAGAAAAAAATTTGGAATACTTTTATGATTCCATTTTAATTAATTCTATTATATAAGCCTATGAGAGAAATAGAAGAGGGGAATTAGCAAAGCATGAACCTACAATTAAAAGTAAATGCATAAATTCTGGTGAGTCTTTGAAAAAGGGGAAACTGTGTCAAATTTATTTTTGACATTATCAAGTATTAACACTTGTGAATGTGATGAACTATAGAAATTTCCTTTCTCACTATAAAAGGAAACATGTATTCACACTATAAAATTTTAATTGGTGTAAATTTTATTAAAGTTAAATTTTCTTGAGTCTTAAAATTTAAGACAGGAAAATAGTGTGAAATCATACAGCTACAAACCGAGAGAAAAGAAGGTGAACTGTATTTGGACTTGGGTGTGGGGGAACCCATGAGATCCAAATTTCTTCACGTAAGTTTTAAAGAATTGAATTATAGACATTATTGACTAGTCTGGTTATTTCTAATTAAATTGATTGACAAAAAGAAATAATGAAAAGATACTAGAAGTACAGCTATAAAGTGAGAAGGGGTAAGCATAACCATGCATATGATACAATTGTTTTCTCTCATTTATGAGTACTAATGAAAAAGTTGAAAAATTGTTTAGCCAAGTGTGTAACAGGAAATTGCGCACTCTGGAAACAAAGAGGAAGAAGGTGAAGATAAATCACCTAGAAAATCCAGAAAAAGCTGAACTGGACCAAGTTGAGTGAGGAAAGAATCTCACTGAAAAACAAGAAAAGATAAGTAGTGTACTAAAAGTGCACTAAACTATTATGAACCTGAACGGGTTGATTAATAACTGAATTCTTAAATTATTGAAATACAGAAGGCTGTTGTGAATTATCAATTGTATGTACCTGATATTACTTACATTGGTATGAATTGTGGACAGGGAAACCAGAATAAAAGATCTTCCAAACAGACTTCTTGCAAAGAAGTAGGAAGAAACCAACTGCATAAGGCATCAGTAAATAGAGTGGAGGCAGGAGAGTACTCTGCTGGAAACTAGTGGCTTATAAATTAGCCCTACCATTGCTTACTAAATTTCCTGATATATTTCATGTCTCCTTGCTGGAAAAGAAAATTTATAATTTTTACATGATGCTTCTCACATGATTGATTTGAAATGTGGTCCAGGTGGAACCAGAAGAGGAATTTCCTTCCAGAGTCACTTCAAAGATGAAAGCGAGAAGGAATTGAATTGCGAAAACGAACAGTAGCTAGAGTAAAGGTGCAGTGGAGCACTTTACTGCTGAAAAGCTACATGGAACAGAGAAGCTAAGATGATGGAACAACATTCATAATTATGTTCAAAATAAACTAAGTAGATAGTTGTCAACACCGAGGACGGTGTTTATTTTCAGAGGGGGAATATGTAACACCCCAAGTTCTATGCTTTTCAAATGAGACATTTGAACATAAATCCAAAGGGGAGTAGACCCCAGTGGATGATTATTGTGTGGATGTGGTTAATTATTTAATTATGAAAAATAAATAAAATATGATGTATGCACTATGACCAGATGAGAACATGAGATCATATGCCTAATCCATGAGGTGATGGAAAAGGAAAAAAAAAAGACTTTCCCCAAATCTTTCAAAAATCCTTGAAAGAAATTATTTCTAATTTAGATTTTTGAGGAAAAATCTAAATTTCCCCAATGAAGAGGAGTAGTTGGGAAGAGGTGAGAAAAAGCTGGAAAAGCTGAGGAAAAGCTTAAAGCAGCTTTAAAGAGTCCCAAAATGGGAAGCCTAGGCTAAACAGAAATAAAGCATCCTGAAATTCTGGACGCAGAATTGGAAACAGGCTTTGGGGAAAGCACAGCTTAAATAAGCTGCTCCAGAACAGATTGAGGTTAGTCTGTTCTTGGAGGATCTCTGCTCAGGGGTGAATCCTGGGAGATAAATAGGATTCTAAGGTTGGGAGGACTGGTCATGGTAGAGGTATGCATGCCTATTGTTGGAGATTGCTGTAAGTCTGTATTAAATATATCCCTGCTTTATGAATTGTGATGTTATAATTTCTTATGCAATTTATGAATTGTGATGTTATAATTTCTTATGCAATTTATGAATTGTGATGTTATAGTTTCTTATGCAATTTATGAGTTATTATGTTATGGTTCATTATGAAGATTGTAGATTGATTATTGGTTCAGTAACTCATGTAATTGTAAACCAAAGCTATTGATAGCAGAGAGAAATGGTTGGAATATAGGGATGAGTATCTTGTAAAATGGAGTTAGAGATGGTAGATCCTTTGAACAGCTGATCCCATGATTATGTACAGGGGTAGCTTGCTGCATTTCCAAGGAACATTAACTTACTGTGTGTATAGATAGAAAATGTTAACAAACCAGTAACCATGAACAACAAGTACCAAATAACTAAACATATCCTAACAATATTGGTGACACAGAATTCCCTGTAACAAATCACAGAAGATAGGACACAACAACTCTGTGATAGTAGTATGGGGTTCAAGATGTCAGTTGGGAGGCAATGGAAGGAATTGTAAAACTAAAAATGTAAATTATTCTATTAACTGGAAGTGTAAACATATGAAAGCAGAAGTTGAAGCCTAAATAAGTAAGAGGATCTAACACTAGGGAGTCTAAACTATCTAGTTCAGTATCCTCCCCTATTTGATTTAAGCAAAGAGGATCTGTGTACTAGGGAATCGTTGAATCTGCACCCGAGTGTCAACCAAATTGAATGTTGTAACAGTAAAATAAAAGGGAAATCCTACTTGCACAATCATTGTGTGATAAAAATTTGTGTGAGGGAAGATTGTAAGCATATGTAAGAATACAAAGAACATAGCATCTGGTTACCTCCCATATAAACTGCTGGGAAAGTAGTGGGAGCCATGAAGGTTAACTGAATGTAGATAGAGGTATGCGAGGAGGCATACATCTATATCTCGATGCTGCACTTTAAATTGTTGGAAATTTTATAAGGCCTGCAAATGTGGAAGTTTGAGTAAGGGCCTAGTGATCATCTAGAGTTGGACACAACTCTGAACAGAAAACCTGAGAAATACAAAGTATTATATATATAGATATATAAGTCTACTAGATGGACTGAGAAGAGGGGAGGTCAAGTCCAAAAATTCTCATGGAAATTCTTGTAATCCATGGCTGTCTATAAATGCTGAAAAGAATCTAAACCCCGGATAACCGTCTGAATTTGTAAGTGATTCAGTATAAAAACTATAATTGTTATCGGCGCATAAAGCAGAAAATAATTGAGTTATGTTATATGTGTAGCACTCATTACAGGTTCAATTGTCTTCCCCATTCGGGGTGATGTATCTAGACATGTTAGGAAAATGAAAAAAAAAAAAGTGGGTTTGGGAGACGTGACAGATGAATACCTCTGTTCCTGAAATTTAGGGGGCATAATTCAGAGGTAACAAAGTATTTCACACTTAATCTAAATGGTGATAGAGCGCAGGTGGGGAATGTTCAATTTAGATTGATAAAGGAGCTGGTAGATCGAGATTTTGGCATTCCACAGGAAGGGGATCATTGGTTCAAGAACCAACGATTAAATAAGGATATTTTCACACCCTTCCTCAGAAATAACATGCAAACCTGGATTGGAGTAAAGGAATCCCATGATATTACCTTAGAAGTAAGTACCAACATATTTTTTTTTTCCTGCAGAAATACATAACCTATGAAGGTCATTTTGGGCTAGCATTTTTGTTTCATATTCATCTCTAGGGCCACTTTCAAGAGAGGTTATTTAATTTTCCCTATTATTTGAGAATGTCCCTGTTGAAAATGTCTAGTTCTTCTAAGGAAAGGGAAGCACACACATAGGAGAACCTCTATCATCATGGCCTGATAAAAATTATCATGACAGAGGTGCTGCATAAATAGAAGAAAAAATGGGAAGAATTCTTGTCAGAGAACTAATTCATGAAGGATGAGAAGGACCCTGGTTCTTTAGAAACCAAGGAGGTAGAGCTAGGAAAAAAGACGAAAAATAAACCACGAACCATGGTCCATTGAGAGAGGAGGTCAGGAAACATGACGAAGTGGTGGTGACTTGGAAAATTGTAAGGAAAAATCCCAAGTCGAAGAGTACTTCTATGCCTACCAAACACTTTACAAGAAGGCAGGTTGCAAAGCTGGTGATAAAGGAAAATACAAAGGAAGGGGTACCACTAATTAAAACTGATAGAAAGAGTGAGAGGCCCCAAGACCTGTCAAAAGGGAAAGGGAAGGTTGAGGTAGCTGAGTTTATCAACAAAGGAGAGGTCACGTCTTTCCAAGGCCCTCCGCTGCAGGAAAGTGGGAATAAGACAATTGAAGACTGCCAAGGTTAGGAGGAACCAAGTTTACCCTAGTCCTCTCAAGGACAACATGAGGGGGAGGGAACTTCCCAGAAAAAATGGTCTTGAAAGGAAATGGATGAGATTATCACTGAGATCATTCTATCTGAATGGGCTCTTCGAAAGGAAAATGAGACCCTGAAGGAAGATAGCCTACGCATGCGGAGGGAGTTTGATGAGTGGCATAAGAAGGCATGTTGGGTTATGAAGAATAAACATACCCAAATCGACCACCTGCATAAAAATAATGAAGAATATCAGGGTCAAGTTCAGGCAGAGTCCGGCAGGGCCCAATTAGATCACTTGGCTATAGTAGCTGTAGCACAGGGAAAATATTGAAATGTTCTTTCTGAAGTTGCAACATTTTTTCTTGCATAAGAGACATGAAAGAAGCTAGGTGTGGGGGAGATGTTGAGTCCCGATCTTGCTCAATTATGATAGCATTCTAAGGCCTTCGTTTTCCCCTTTTTGAACTCTTTTTGACTCCTAATTACTCATATTTTTCCATATTACCTATGTTTTGAACAAAAGGGTGTTGTGCGCTAAAGGTATCCAAATTATCTTTAAAAGTATCATTTTATCTTGTTATTAAGTATTTATTGAGGCTAAGTGTTTCCTATTTGAATTATTTACAAATGTCAAGTTCAACTGATTGAATATCATGCAGAATAATCAATTTTCCAAGCAAATCCATGATTTACTGTAGACATCCTGTGATCGCTCATTTCCTATAGATGCTCTGCGATTTCCTATAGATGCGTATTTCCAAAAACCACCCAAATTTCTTGCATAAGTACACTAGAAGTATTGGCAGTTGAGTATGTTCCATTTAGTCTCAAGGAAAATGAGAACATGGGATTTATTAGGAAATCCACCTAGACAGATGATGTCCTATTCGTTTCCTTGAAGCTGCCATCAAAACCGCCCAGATCTTGAGTCCTTTTCTCGATGGTTGTATTGGGGAAAGCTCCAAAAACATAATGAAATCAGTTCGATCCATGCTTTCAGTCATTGATCAAACTCAACAGAGATATTTTGGTCATCATGTTTAGTTATATTAGTAAACAGTTGCAATAGTAGTTTTCTTAATATCAAGCAGGGTTATGCTTCTGTATTTGTATAAATATTGTTATGTTTCATTTGCAAGGGGTTTAGACATATGAGACTTGTATATCACTGTAATACTTTTCCAGAATAATACAAAGTTATATGTTATTTTGATTTTTTTGTGTAAACCTTTTTAACAGTGAAGGGGTTGTGAGTAAGGGAGGCCCCCCTTTGCTCACAACTCCATTGGTTACATCTTCTGTTTCTTTGATTATTTTTATGAATTAACAGAATTATTTGCACAACTATTGTTTCTCTTTTTTGAATTATAGAAACACATGTGTAATGGTTTAATGGTGAAGTTTCTTTGATAAATTTGTTTGGAATCATTTGATCAAGTTTTGGTTTATGTTATGGAATGTTAAGTTGATTTTTATGGCTGTTTGCTTGGGCCTTTATCTTTTCTGATCAACATCAACAATATTAGGAGCTATAGAGGGATGATTAAATATGCTCCATAGCCTTTGCTACCAAGTGTTGATAAGGAAAAGAGACATTAGAGTTGTGTGCGTGTGTGATTAGTTTAATTAGAAAAACACTTAAAGTATTAGCTTGCATATATCTTACGCAACATCTCACAATATTACCTACCCCTCGTTGATGATTTATGTTTGCCAAATTATAATTTTATAATTTTCCTCAACGAAATATTTGGCGAATATTTATTTCTCTTCTCATAGCCGTTTTTGACAATTTTTCAATATTGACCTAACTCACTTGAGCAAAAGCTTGTCGTATTTTACATTATACCTACATGTTATTTTATTTTGAATGTGATTATTTCTGAATTATTGTATGTCAAGGTGAAATGGATGAGAAGGATTGGTGTCATTCATAAATTTCATAATTAATATTAAGTTACTCGAATAGAATGTTTGATACATTAAAAAAAAATAAACAAAAACATAACTCTACATGTGCATTTTTGTACTTAATTAAGACAAGAGAGTCAACCCCACAAAATTTTCTTTGAAATTTTATTATATGTTCATTAAAATGGTTGGAAATTCCCACACCAGGGTGGGTATATCTACCAGAAACAAGAAAAATTCAAACAATGAAGTATAGGCTGACTTGTGCAAAGCCATATGAAAGTTCCTTGTGATCTTTAAGGATGTCAAACTTGGATTACCAATATGAATAATGCAACAAACTTCAATAAAATAAAATAAAAGGCTAGAAGTTGGAGTGACAAATCATCAAAAGTCTCCTAACTTTAATTACAATAAGATAAAGAGCTAAAACATTTCAATGTTACTCATGAAAAACCAAAGAACGGTTTCAGACTCTATTAATTGTTTGATTGGTTGTTCCTTACTTTTAGGATAAAATTACTATTTTGGAAAAAATATCATAGGTATTCATGTGATGATTCAATAGAATTCCTAATATGCATAGACCCCAAATTCTAATAAAATGGGAGATAGCCACAAGAGAACTTTTACTGAGTAGAGACCCCAAATGCTAATAATAAGGGTGATACCCACAAGAAAATGATTATTATGTCGAGACCCTAAATGCTAATAAAATAAAGGAATCCTTCACATGAGTCATAATTTTTGGAATAAATGATTTAATGATATTTATATAAAACCAAAAAAATAAATCATGATTAGACTTGTAGAATAAGATCATGGCTAAATGAGAGGTAAATAAGGGAATTGAGAAATTGTGATGGGAAAGGAGTTGAAAAAGAGGAGAATTGAAATTTAAAAGAAGATTACCAACAATCCGGTGCAAGAATGAGGCTAATGGAGGCAAATGGTAATCCCAAAATGAGGTTTTTGGCTAAAAATGCCATCTTATGTTTAGCATACTCAAATTAGTTACAACAAACAAATAATAACTCTCAAGTAGACCAGCAAAAGGGATGTGGGGAAAATGATATATATTCATCAGATAAATGGAGTACTATAAGGAGTGCCCAAATAAAAGACCAACATATTTTATAAAAATAGCAATGAATAATGCAATTTACTAAATCTATAATTTTTTTTATAGATATACATAATAACTGTAAAATTAACTTTCTACTAAATAGATAATACACTTGTAAAATACATAATAACTTGTAAATTAACTTGCACATGTGTAATGGTTTAATACTCCCACTGTAAACAAGAAAGCCCATGGAATTGGAAAGGTCAACACTGTGTGCGATGGAATTTACTAGTCCATTATGGCCCCGCAACACCACCAATCACGAATGGAAGGAAAAAATATTGTCTGCCCACCCACTGAGAAGGAGATTCTTAACGGTGGCCATACACAACATTGCAAGCTTGTGGCCTTTCATAATCTCGGAGTGTTGCAACATCGAATTCATATAATATGTATTTTCTTATTCCCACACATTACATTAATATCCCCATCAGTTGGTCGGTCCTAAGTAGAGAATTGCTAACAAATGTATTTGGACTTAATGGTAAACAAAGAAAGGGTGTGTAATATAAGTAACACGTGAGGGGAAATGGGGTTTTTTTCCTACTATTTTTTCACTACTTCAAAACAAAATTAAAAACGTTGTTGCACGCATAGTAAAAACATCATTTTTCTCACGATCACGTGTGTTGGGACTACTGATTCTTAGTCATCTCCTTCGCTCATCCTCTTCTAACATTTCCCAACCTCTCATCAAGATATTCTGATTGTCTCTACAGTCCTACATCAGTCCCTGCTCAGCCCCTGTCATACCAGATGTCAGTGCCTGCAAAACTACTCCATTCCAGTTCATTTATTGGTATTGATTGATGGTCGATGCCTGCAAAATACCTTAACTACCTTTAGCGCAGCATTATCCACCTACCAGCTGATCCAATTGCTGAGAATTGTTTAATTGTCTAACAAAACATCAACAACCCACTAAGGTACAAAGTTTCATAGGACGGGAGTTCTTCCAAGAAGAATGCTTTAAGACATAATTATACTAATAATTTAATTTTAAGTTTAAATACAAGTTAAAATCAGCTTTGTATTTTATCTCTTTGTTTTTTAAGTTATGAGATGTTTTTAATGTAGAAATTTGAATTTTAAAAGTTATTAATATTAAAGTCTATAGATATGTACTTACTTTATTCTTCTTAAAATTTAAATTTTTTAATATATATATATATATATATATATATATATATATATATATATATATATTGAAAAAATGAAAATAAATATATATAGTAGGATTAATATAGTAAATATGTATATATTATATAATTGATATAATATATAAATTATAATTTGTAATTTTTAAATAAAAAAAATAAAAATAATTGTAAGTTTTTATTTATTTATTGAATTTAAATGTTTATTCTTATATTTATTATAGTTTATAAATCAATAATTTATTTGAGATTAAGAAAATAATGAAATAATCTTATCTAATCACCCAAGTTATAAATCATCTTTATCTAAACTTTATCATCTTCAATTATTGAAAAGAACAAAAAAAAACCATAAAATATTATCTTTATCTAAACCATATTCTCTCGCTTAGAAAACGATATATGATAATTATTAAATGGAAATATAGATGACGAAAAAATAATCCTGAAGCAACAAAGGAATCGTGGTTTCTAATACCCATTGAAATATATATTTTCATACACCCACATGAATCAACATAACCTATACACGTGCCTACAACTATTTCCTAAACAACCAAGCCTTTAAATTGAAACCCTGTACATAACTCTTTTTCACATGATGAAATCCCTTCCTTTAAATTTTCACTTTTATGGATATACTTAGACTGTTTTATTAAGTTTTGGGCACTCTTATTTAACGAGAGTTATTTTTATTAAATATTACAAAATTTGATGAAAAAGAAATAAATATTTCAAAATGTGATTAACAAGAGAAAAAATGTTTCTCCTTATTATGAAATATACATTACACATCTTATTAGTCTTTGCCTATGGAAACTATAGCGATTGGTAGATCGTTGAATCCATTTTAAATATGGGTTGACTAATCATTTTAGTAAAATTTAATTAAACATTTTAGATGGCCATATCGTTTCACTAAGATTTAACCAAACTTTTGAAATGAACCTCTTAATGGAGACGTCACATTGCAATAGACTAACGTTAGTTTATACAAAGTTTTCAGCTCTTTGTTTTCCAAACCATAACATATCTGTGGTTTTTAGCTTTATCCAGAATTATTCGCTCCGTATCCAATTTGTTTTGTTTCTTATATGCATAACACTACCATTTTCCCTATGCATGCCACTACCATTTTCCCTCATGACATTATATGCATGCCTCGTGCCATTTTCCCTATGCATGCCACTACCATTTTCCCTCATGACATTATATTCATGCCACTACCATTTTCCTCATGCCACCTGGGACATACTGCATGCCACTACCATTTTCCCTCATGACATTATATGCATGCCACTACCATTTTCCTCATGCCACCTGGGACATACTGCGAATGTTATTTTCCTGATGCCACCTGTTCTTGACATACTGCGACTGTTATTTTTCCTAAGGCCACATGTTCCACCTGTGACATACTGCGACTATTATTTTCACATACTGCGACTATTATTTTCACATACTGCCACTGTTATTTTGCCTTAAGGCCACATGTTCCACCTGGGACATACTACGACTGTTATTTTCCTGATGCCACCCGTTCTTGACATACTGCCACTATTATTTTTCCTAAGGCTACATGTTCCACATCTTCAGTCTAGTTCTTCATATCTATTCTAAGAAGCTACTAGGTCTCGATCTAAATCTTATGTGGAAAAGCTACTAGGTCTTGATCTAGATCTTCTGTGGTCTCGATCTAGATCTTCCTATGATTCTGGCGAATTTGAAATGTACAAACGACATAAGGCTAGGCGGTGGAGAAAAGCCTGCATGGGAGTGTTGTATCATGGGGAACGACAATGATGCATTGAAACAAAGATACAAATCATTTACAATGAATCTTAGAGCAGATAAGGCAGGCAGCGAAGAAGTCGAAAATGGAAATAGAATAAGTAACATGAAATAGGCACTGTAACAAGTTCTTATTAGACAGGCAGGGCAAGGTATTGATTCGCACCCGGTTACTATTGATCGTGGTCCTCTGTAATTATAATATGTGATTCTTCATACGGTTCAAAGGAAGGCAGTGGTACGACTTTCTTTCCTAGTCGAACAAACTTAAAACCTTGTTTTACATTATATGTCAAAACCCTGTTTTATATTATATGTAGTAGTACACATGGTTAGATGGGTATTCTGTATATTTCCTGAAATTTGAGAATGTCTGCAGGTAATTTGGTGGGGATGGGATGCCTTGCAGTCAAACGGAACGAAAAAAATTATGCTAACAGATGCAAAACAAAATAAAAATAAAAATAAATAATGCATACAAATGCAAGATTATGAATGCAGCAGTCTTAAAGGCGATGTTGTAGCATAGTTTTGCATCTAAGTTTATGTGTTAATTTGTTGACTGAGTGAATAAATCACATGCATAGCTAAACCCTGTGGTCTGGAGAAATTAATTTTTGTTTGAGATGTATAGGCTACAACCCATGGCTGCCCACCTTATAAACTTCCAAATGGGAAGTATATATGCTCTGATGCTAATATCATTTGCACAAAAATTACACCGCGGTTTGAGTCACTAGCCTCCAGAAGATAACTAAACACCACAACCCACCATGGAATTTCGCACGTACACCCCTCTCCAGCTCGATGACTGCAAACCAAAAAGGCCGAGCTTAAATATGAAGTAAAACATTACGAGATACAAGACAGTTTTCGGCCAACTAAGCCTTTCCCTCCCAGGTTCTGAAGGGTTGGGTGCAACATAGAAAGTGGTTTTCTTCTATTGTGGCCCCGGAAAGATTGTACTAGCAGGTGCAATGACAATCTCTCTTGGGAGTGAACTTAGCCACCTCCGGCCAAAGCCATTGAAGCGAACAATGATACCCTCATATCTTTCCAGCCTTATTCCATGAAATATTGATCTAAATGCCTACAGAAAGTGGGGGTCTGGGAGCCCTCTCTCAGTTTTTCCCTAACCATAACGTGTCTTCAGGGATAGATGAAAGAAACGATCATCATCACTATTAGCTTTTGATTCCAAGTCTCCACTTCCCGTCAGGATTCCTCCATAAAGTATGGTGGCCCCAAAAACTATGGGGTTTAAGGCTCAGGGAAAGGAGGTGAAAACGATACCACGCCATTGATCGGGAAAGAGGGCAGTCGGTGACGTTTCTTTCTGCGACCCCATAGTTGTTCTCATCTCATCGCTGTGCAGACGCTGAAGCCTGATCTATAACAACAAATATATTATATGAAATGCACATTCAAATGGCACAAAGCACACAGATATGAAAGTGAGGAATATGTGATCATTGATGTAAGTGCTCTCGAAAATCGCTCCACTTATACCTTCTGCTTCTGCGTCTGAATCACAGACAGCAATGGCAAGGCGTGCATGCTATGTTATGCTAGCCACATGTGGCTGTGCTAATGTACTAAAATATTTAAATATTCAATATTTATCTATCATGGAGATGATTGCAAACAACCCATTGTTTTCGAGTCCGGGAGGAGAAACCCAACACAACACTGACGTGTTTTGAGAAATTCATTTGGGAGACTTTGCACGTTGGTTTTTAATCCCGACTGAAATCCAACACAATAATGAGGAGTTTTCAGAAATTCATTTCTTAAATATTAAGTAGGCAGTAACTCAACAATTAATTTGGTATTTTTAAGTGATATTCCAAAAGAAAATGTAAAATCAAGGAATTGTGACGACATTCAATCCTCAAAAACTTTATAAAAACTTTAGTTCATAGTTTCAGTATTAAATATTAGATAAGCTAACTTTATAAAATCTTAAGTTCGTAGTTTAAGTTTCAAATATGAGATGTTTTTAAAAAATTTTAATGATAGTTTTTAATTGATATTGTTTAAAAAGTTTAAAAGATATTTTTTCTGAAATGGTAAATTTAAATATGTAATCTGCATAACAATGCAAAGACCTAAGGGATAACCACTATTTAAATAACTAAAAAAAACAATTACTTTACTTAAATAGAACTAATAGGAGAGTAATCCTCACAACCTCGCTAATGTTAAGTAATAATAATCTATTAATAAATATCTCAATAAGCTAAATAATGGTATTTATTGGTAAAAGTAAGTTTCGACTTCATCAAAAGATACACTTATTAAATTAATAGATTATATTAATTATTAATTTTTTGAATTGTTATTTTGTTTGTGGTGTGTGAACGGTGAAATGTACATGGTCCATCTATGGCGTGTATTTTTTATATTTCTTGCATTAGGTTTAAAAATCACTTTATATTCATCTATGCTTACCATTTTAACTGTGTGTACCATTCTAACTGTGTGTATCTGATAGTTGGATGGATGTGTCCTGCTCTAGTGATGAAAAGGTTGTGTTCGTGTAGTTCCAACAGGTGTGTAAGGTCTTTGGCTTAGGTACTACTAACTAGTCACACCTTTGTTTTTGTTTCTACCTATCATGCTTATGATGAATCTACTCGCTATCATACCCTGGTCAATTCCTTTGGTTCAATAGTCTCTGATGATTATCGGCCATAACCTGTCAATTTCCTGAGTAAATGGAGTCTCAAAGTAGGAAGGAACTGTGCGCCGTAGATAACTTGAAATTTTGGCCTAGACACTGGAAAATTGAAAGGTCTTGACCAATAAGCCATCCAGCAGGAAAGAATGGACCACAACATCATGTGTATCTGACCAATAGCATTAGCAACTCATGGCATATAATCATCTCACCAGTAGTAAAATGGCAATGTACTCACCATATAAAATCCTATAAGCAGGAACATAGGGTGGAATAGAATGGAATCTCAAGCAAACATCCACTAACTTCAACACTTCCTTATTGAATGGATAAAAGGAAGTCTTGCTATAGCCTACTCAATTTATGTTTATGCAACGACCTACTGCCATCAACCTGGACTTTTTACCAACCTTATTTACTAGCTACAGTATAATGAATGCAAGTGGCACAGGAACCACCAGTCCTGGGATTATCCACAGAAAGAAGAAACCTGCCCCCACCTGCCCAGACTGAGCAACATCATTTCGGGCAGGCTAGGCTTTAGAAGCCTCAATAGACTCACTTCTACCTCCTTACCGCGTTCGTGAGGTTCTAAGGTCTTGGAGGTATCGATTTCAATAAATAAAAAAAACACATACTCTGCAACAACATATATAAGCATCGATGTCAAAGTCCTTCTTTCAGTGCATCTAGTCAGTCTCGAGTCATTCGGTAGTCGTGAATCTTCCTCTCATTCAGTTACTTTACATTTTTTTCCATCTTTGCACTCCTTTTTGGATTTGGCATTGATCACTACTTCCTTCCATAACCTCTTTCATTAAAAAAAAAAAAAAAAAACTAGAAAGAAATGCCAATTAAGTTCATCGTCTCCAGTTTTCACAAGAGAGCTAATGTGTTCTAACCTGAATGAAGAGCGAGGCTACTAGGGCTTGAATTTCGATTGTGTTCAGGTGGTGTTGGGTTCCACTTGATTGATACCGGGGAGGGAGGAATATAAAGAGTTCATTATCAATTTATTTCTTGTTATTTATAAGTTGATAATTCCATGCCATGATCACTACTAATTGGAATCAGTTATTTGGGTTTGGAGCGACCCAAACTCAGCGCGTGCTGAGTAGAGAGTGACGTGAAACAACCCAAAGTCTTATCTACCAACTGAATTAATCTGCCCCCTGATTGTGGTGTCACCAATCAAGCAATGGACGTAGTCGATTATTTATGGTTTGCTTATAATGGTTCTATTCTGCAACCCACACACTGCAGCAACCATACCATACAAAATGGAGCTTAGATGGAGTATTTGGAAGAAGGGACGGATGCATCACTCGGTCAGCATCGCTCTATGCGATTCATTTTGGATATTTTTTAACATCCTGTTACAAAATAGTTTTCATGACCCTTAGCTGACCTTTTCATAGCCAAAATTGAAGTAGGTTTCCCCTGATAGCGAAATTCGACCTCGTGATTCGAGAGCATAGGTGGTAGTACCCGGTTTGGGATTCCTTCAAGTTTGAACTAGTAAGCTTCACCATGGACAAGCCTTGGTAGGGAATATCGCTGCTCGCAGTTCTTGTTAATAAATATAGATTACACATCCAACAAAACATTCACTAAAAAATTAAAGACAACAAAAACACTTTTTTCACCTATGACAAAATAATATTAGACACACATGGGTCATGATTTTCTATGCAACTTCAATCCAACACATGAACCCCCTGACACAGGATACTTGTGAGATATAATTGAATTTTTTTTATCGTGTGATAAAAAATAGATGTTTTATATAAATGGCCGCTTCAATGTCATTAATTAAGAAGTAAGTATAGAATTTTTATGATAATTAGACTATGAATTCACCTTATGTTATCCATTTTAGAGAAGTAAACATGGAAGTAACCTTTTCAAAATAAGAAAACACAGAGGAGATAGATTATATTCTAGAAATGAAGACCAGATTACATTCGATCTCCTTTACTCATATTTTCGATGAGCACAACTCCTAGGAATATTCATTATCGAAAGCTGGAGTGCACCTAAAGGTTGGTATAATTGAGATCTATGAAGTCAATGATGGAGTATTGATCGATGATCCTTTCCTTTTTTTAAAGACTAATAGTTTTTTGTATTGTTCAATTTGTTTTTAGACAAGTATTCCATGTATTGTTCAAGTTCTTGTTAGTGTTTTGTTCAAGAATTTAGCAGAAATCTCATTCATGACGATCGAAATGTGTGAAAATGCAGAAAAATAATAACAACAAATCTTTCAAAACAATTTACAATGTAGAAAATCTTTGTAGCACATATATATAAAATTAGAAAAATGAAAACTTTGAATTTCGACAACAGTAGTAGGAGGTCTGTTAATGAGCTCAAACAACGATTTTAACAAAATGGGTAGTGGGAGATCATGATTGATACAACTCGATTCCCTTTTAAACAACATAAAGGAATCTAGAGTCACCTTAAACTGATGGATACGCCATCAACACACATGGTTGATCGACCTTATGATGGTCACTATAGTTAAAAGTCTGAGACATCTAGATTATCGAAAAAAATCTAACATAAATTTTCATGTCAGAAGCTAAATATAAGACCATAATCCACATTAGAATCCACTTTCCAAATCTTGCCTTAGAGTTTTGAGGCCATGGTAATTCTGTCTATAACTTGCTCCATGAGCCCATATATGCAATTTCATAGTATTGACACATGATAGAGAAATAAAGAACTATCCCTTCAATTTATACTAATAAGGAACCCTATTCATTCACATACCTCTGCATTCACTTGATACTACCTGAAACATTCAACAATAATTAGTGATTTGTTCTAAATAATATGGAAGAAGGGTTTGCTGGCCCAACAAGATCAATAGCGTTTGTTGTACCCACAAATATTCATGAATGAGAGGTTTGTGAATCACAAAGTTTTGGGATTTTATCATTTTTGGTAATACAAATGCAACGATTGAGTGTCATTCCTTATTATTACCATGGCTTGGGAGTTATTAACTGCCTGGATATCCTACTTGATGGAGGAACTCAACTGTCTTGCAATTTTTCCGTGTGATTGAGGCACTCAACAATTTTGCAATTTTTTTGAAGATATCAATTTGATGGTTGCAAATACTTCTATCATCTAACATAGATAATGGATGGTAGAAATTTGTACATAATGGGAGTTGGGGAGTTTTTCTCAAAGGGAAAACCTTATGGCGTACTTATATAAAATGAATGAAAATAAAAAGCTATACTTACACATACATAGAAAGAGAAGGACAAATTATATTGTATTGATGTATAAGGGGGCATGTATGAACCACGAATCGTAAATAACATATTTAAATGTCAACTACGTATATATTATAGTAGTGAAATTTATACTTTCAATAAAAAGGGGAATGCATTAACACTTTTATGTGGAGAAAATGAGTCATAAATAGAATATTTCAATTTCAACTATGTATATATAATATACTAGTGAAATTTATACTTCCAAATTTGAGAGGGCATGTATTAACACATTAAAGTGGAGAAAGTGAAATAAATAAATTATTTCAATGCCAAGTATGAATGTATTATACTAGTGCAATTTATACTTCCAAATATAAGGGGGCACATAATAACATTTCATATATGTTTTTTACTTCAAAATATAAGAGGATATGTATTAACAGTTTAATTCCAAGAATGCAAATGATAAACCAACCTAGATCCATCTTAAACCTGGATCTATCAACTAGAGGTGAAATATTTTTTTTATTATAAAACTTGTGAAAAGGTTTGCACCTTGAGAGATTTGATGCCTCTAAGTGCTTGATAGATCTAGGGTGAAGATGGATCTAGATTGGTTTCATTCATGTACAATCACACAAATTTGTTGAACATCTAATTATTCTGATCATTACTAATTATTATATTAATTAAATTAATTATATTATATTAAGAATATAAATATTAACAATAACATTAAATATTAAAATTAAAAAAATAATTTCATAATTATAATAAATATATATTAATTTGATTTAATTTAATTAAATTATAAAAAAATATAAATATAAAAATATGAAATAATAAACATTTGAGATTTTATTGATATAGGTTGCAACAATAATATAAATTGTATTAATTGTATTATATTAATGTATGTATATATTGATAGTATTATATATTAATAAATATTATATTAATTACACTAATTATATTATATTAAGAGTATCAATATTAACAATAATATTAAATAATAAATATTTATAAATAAATAATATTAAAATTTCTTTAGCGAAGAGTAATGAAAAGAAAAATTCTTTACTGTCTAGTAATATATATTATTTGTATTACATGATTGGCTAATGAATGCTAGTCATGCATCAATATTAATTTTATAAATTTTTATATAATTTATTATTTAATAACTTAAATGATAATTTCATAATAATATTAAATATATATTTACAAATATATCATAATAATATTAAATATATATTTACAAATATAATTTCATCTTGATAATATGTATTTTGGGGGAGATTTGTTCGAACAGGGAGACCCTGCGTAGATATGGAATAATATAATAACTAAACTATTATCAATATTATCACAGTTTTGTTGAGAAAAAGTTTTTCATTGCTAACATTGAAATTTTCATATTACTGAGCGAACGCGTTGCTGCCTGCCGCCGCATCCTGATCCAGGCCACTTTCTTGCTAGGGCTTGCACCCATGGAGGGGCTGGGCTCTCCCCAGGGGCCTCCTCCCCCCCCGTCCCCCGCCCTCTTCTGATGAGGCTTTCGATCGCTTATTGGCAGGGCTTCCTAAGAAGAAGAATGTTGAAGCTGCGAAATTTGTTAAGAAAATTGATGATATACCTGAGATCTCTCTCCCTGCAGAGACTCCGATCCAGGTTGCTTTATCACTGGCCGAACGAGCTCTCATAGGCCAGTTCACAGGGCTATGGCCATCTCCCAAAACCACTGAGAGCTGGGTCAACAGAAACTGGGTGCCTCTGATCAAAGAAAGCGTTACTTCTTATTTTTTGGGGAGAGGTTACTTTCTCTTCGAGTTCACTTCAAAAGATGGCAAAGATCCGATCTTCCAGAATGGCCCCTACTTCATGGGCCCTTAGGGTTTGTATCTAAATAAGTGGACTCCGGACTTCGATCCTGCCGTGGATGTGCCCAAAGCAGTCCCGGTGTGGGTTAGACTCCCAAATCTGCCAGTTCACTGCTAGAATTGGGACTCTCTGAGGAATATTGGAAATGCCCTTGGGAAGTTCATCGATCGAGCAAACAACAAGGACCAGTATGATTGTGCTAGGATCTGCGTGGAAGTAGATCTAGAGGTTGGGCTACCAGAGGCCATCAAAATCAAAGTCAGAAGCTGGTCGCATGTGTAGAAACTGGACTATGAGTAGCTGCCCTTCAAATTCCGGAAATGCCATGTCTATGGCCATTTCGCCAGAGGCTGTCCATCCAACAACGAGGCTGTGCAAGGGAAGGAGGATGGATGGAATCATGTCAAGCGCTCCAAAACCTCCCATAAGGCCCAAAAGCCGGGAGGCCCCATTGGCAAAGGTCCCCAACAGGCCTCTTCTCAGCAGATCCCGTCTAAGCCCGCTCCTGAAAATAAGTTCGAACTCCTAAGCTCGCACCAAGAGGACACCCAGGAGGGGGAGGAGACAGCATCCCCGGATAAAGGGAATCCCTCTATGTCTTCCAAAGATGCAAGTGTTGCAGAAAGCTCAAAAGAAATACCTGTTGAAGTCGAGGAAGAGGACCAGGAGTCAGAATATTCGGAGGAGGAAGGAGAAATAGGCGACTCTCAGGTCTCCGTTAGGAGATCCACAAGAGGTCGCAAAACAGATCGGGAGAAAAGAGAGCAGAAAACATACAAGGACAAGTTACAGGGCAGCCAACCAACTCTGGAGAAGCTACTAGCAAAAAAGCTGAAGATGGTGAGAAACCAGCCCCAAGGCTCCAAGGGAGCCCAGCAGAGCAAAGGTAAATAATGAAAATAGTCTCCTGGAATTGTAGGGGTATGGGGAGCAAGATCAAGGAAGAGGCAACAAGAAGCTTAATACGAATAGAAGCCCCGGACATATTCCTTATCCAGGAGACTAAGATGGAGGAAGCAGACTTCCTCCAAACAAGTAAAAGAATCTGGAGTAAAAGCAAAGCAAAAGCTTTCTCAACCCGAGGAGCCTCTGGAGGGTTAGGCACACTTTGGAATGATAGCAAGTTCTCGTTAATTTCTGAAATTTCAAACACTCACTGGCTACTCCTAAAAATGCAGCATCTTGTCACTAAAGAATACTTTTGTCTCTTTAATGTATATGTACCGGTCAATGCTGGAGAAAAAAAGGCTTGTTGGGACTCTACAAGAAACCAAGAAGAATTTGGGAACCATGACAACATCATTATTGCAGGTGACCTCAATCTCACATTGCATTCCTCTGAAAAGAGAGGAGGCTGCATTGTGTGTGATCCGGCGAGGGAATGGGCAAAGGATCTTCTGCAAGATTGGGATTTGCTGGACATCAAGCCCTCTTTAGGTAAGTTCACCTGGTCAAATAAAAGAGTAGGCCCTGGACACATAGCAGCAAGACTGGATAGATTTTTTGTACAAAGTTCCTTTCTATTACTTGGTTTAGATTCTAGTATGAAAATACTGCCTTGCAGCATATCTGATAATAATCCTATCAAGCTTAATCTCCGGGCTCACCCCGACCTCGGCCCCATTCCCTTCAGATTTAGCCCCCTCTGGGTCAAGGAATCCAATTTCATGCAGATTGTCAAAGAAAGTTGGTCTCAGCCAGTCAATGGATCACCCTTCTTCGCGTGGGAAGAAAAGCTCAGAAGAACGAAAGCTGCCTTAAAATGCTGGGCTAAAACTCTTTCCAACCCAGCAACTGAAAGGAAAAATCTCCAAAGTCAACTGGAAGCACACCACTTGCTTTCGGAAGAGGCATATGTAACTAGAGAAATCCTCGATAAGGAGATTCAACTCCAACAGCACTTCCACAAAGCTTGCCTGGCAGAAGAAGAGTTTTGGAGGATTAAGTCTCGTTGCCTATGGGTTAAAGCGGGAGACAGAAATTCCTTTTTCTTTCACAAGAAAACTCAAGCCAGAAAATGCTTCAACACCATTTCCGAGATTAAGGATGACAATTCCAATCATAAAGATTTTGCAAGCATTAAACGAGCAGCTTTTCTTCACTTCCAGAAGTTGTACAGTGAGGATGCGAATCTGATTCAAAATTCTGATCTTCTAGACTGGGTCCCCCCTTCAATATCTGCTGAGATGAACCATCTTCTCGAAGCTAAAGTCACCAAGGCTGAGGTCAAGAATGCTCTCTTTGCCATGGATCCTGACAAAGCACCAGGACCGAATGGATTCACCGCTAGATTTCTGCAATCCTGTTGGCACATTGTGGAAAAATATCTCTACAAAATGGTTCAAAAATCCCAAGACTGTCAGAAAATAGGAGGTAGTACAAACTCTGCGTTCCTTGCTCTCATCCCCAAGGAAAAAGGCGCCAATTCCTTCAACAGATTTCGCCCCATGTCTCTCTGTAATACTGGTTATAAGTTGATCACCAAAGTAATAGCAAACAGGCTGAAATATCTTCTCCCCACAATCATTCCAGAAAATCAAGGGGGCTTTATTCATGGTAGACAATTAGTGGACAATTTCATTTTGGTTCAAGAGGCAATTCTCTCAAGCCAGCAATGTAAGGAAAGAGGTATGGTTTTCAAACTCGACTTAGCTAATGCCTTTGATCAAGTCAGGCATTGCTTCCTTTTGAATGTTCTGAAAAAATTTGGATTTGGGGAGAAATTTATAAACTGGATTCGGGCCTGTATCTCAGAGCCTTGGATTGCTCCCCTTGTTAATGGCAGAGCAGCAGAATTCTTCAAAGCCTCAAGAGTACTAAGACAGGGCTACCCTCTTTCTCCCCTTCTGTTTGTCCTCCAGGCCTCCGTTATCAGTTTCTATCTAAACAAGAAAATGCAAGAGCAGGAGATCATGGGGCTTTGCATTGCCAGAGGAGTTAAAAGCATCAACCACGCCCTCTTCGCAGATGATACTTTGCTGCTGGGGGCTGCAACACTACATTCAACCAACAGCTTTAAAGAAGCTATAGATGAATATTGTATGGTGTCGGGAAGTAGCCTCAACAAGGGGAAATGTCATATTTACAGTTGGAACACTCCTCCCAGCTTGCTTAGTTCCATTGCAAGGTGTTTTGGCTTCGCAGCCTCTCCAGCTTAGACTTCTTTCAAATACCTTGGGCTTCCTATCTTCCTCAAGAGGGCCTATAGTAAGGATTGGCTCCCCCAAGTGGAAAAATTCAAAAATAAGCTCCAGGCTTGGGGGCTCACCTAGCTCAATATTGTGGGCAAGTCTTTTCTCATCAAAGCTGTCCTTTGTAGTCTTCCCCTATTTCAGTTCTCTATACTCTTGGCCCCAATTGGCATCCTTCAGAAAATGGATCAGCATATTCGAAACTTCTTTTGGAAGGGGGGCAAACATAATGAGAGGAAATTCCCACTGGTAAACTGGGAGACTGTCTCCAAACCTCTGAGGGAGGGGGGGCTAAACTTCAAGAATCTTTCTCTTCAGAACATAGCCATGGGAGCCAAGCTACTCTGGAGAATCATTGTGCCCAAGCCTTGCTGGGCCCAATTAGCTCTCTGGAAGAAATATTTTAAAGGCACGAGACTCAGATGCCTAGATGGTCCTCTCCCCCAAGGCGTCTCTCCCTTTGCTAGACTCTGCTCCAAAGTCGCCCCCCTGATCAGATCCAACGCCTATTGGATTCCTGGAAACGGTAAGAAGATAAATATCTGGACAGATCGTATTCTGGGTCGTGATCCAATTGGTGACTGCTCCTCATTGAACGCGCTTCGTTGCTGGTTGACTTCTGCTGGGAAAACCACGCTGTGGGATATCTCCACGTGGGATGGGACGCATTGGGTAGGCTGGAATTTCTTTGATGTGCCTCCGGAGCTCCTTCAGGAATGCAATTGTCTTCGCTCTATGTTGAACGGTATTGACCCCATACATCTGCGCAGAAGAGATTCACGTGGCTGGGGATTACTAGCTGCAGGTTACACTGTAGCCCAAGGCTACGCAAATCTCACCTTGAGGCCTCACGTCCCCCCGGACCCTGCCCCTTGGACTGCGATCTGGCGTCTACACTCTGTACCTAAAATCGACATGTTCTGTTGGCTTCTTTGCCACAAGAAAATCCTTACAGATGACAAATTGCAGAAACGAGGTTTCCATGGTCCGTCCAGGTGCTCATTGTGCAGAGAAAATGTGGAATGCGCCACACACTTGATATTGAATTGTAAATTCGCAGTGCAGGTTTGGAGCGAGCTGATGGATTATTGGAACCCCAATTTTGTTCTTCCCTCCTCTATTTCTAATCTTTTTGCAAATTGGCAGAACAGTTACCCCGGTCCTCCACCCAAAAACAAAGTGATAAAAAAGGCGTGGTCTGCCCTCCCCAAAATCTGCTGCTGGCAGATCTGGCTTGAGCGAAACAGTAGAATATTTAGAGATACTAAGCATGATGTCAAGGTGGTGGCGGCCAAGATAAAATTCCAGTTAAAGGAGAGCTTCGAAAATCAAAAAGATGCCTCAAATCTTAATCAATTAGATTTAGTCTGGGGTGCCTCCCTAAACCTGCAATTTCTTCAAGCCACCAGCCACATTTCCCCCATTAAAGATTGGAAAATAAGGGGGAAGAACAATGCTGAGTTTCAAGACTGGATCTCCAAACAACAGGTGCACTCTTTCTTCTTTGATGGGGCATCAAAGGGTAACCCAGGAAGGGCCGGGGTAGGAGGTATTGTAAAAAATGCTGAAGGTATTTTGATCCACAACTTTGCATGGGGTCTGGGGATCAACTCCAACATTCAAGCAGAGGCATTGGCCCTCCATCAAGGCCTTAAATTGCTCTTGAATCTAGAAATCAAGGAGGTTAATGTTTTTGGGGATTCCCAAGTGATAATCAAAATTATGGTGACAAATTCCTCCCCCCAGGATCTTAGATTAGCAAGGCTGATATCCAGAATCAGAACCTTGGGGAAATTGTTTAAAAAGCTGAACTACTACCATGTGTTGAGAGACAACAACAAAGAAGCATACCTTGAAGCAAATAAAGCTGTCCTCATCTCTGCTGGAGCAATAATTTGAGACGGGGACGAAACATGGGATCCAATTCCATAATCTGCCAGCTCAAATGTTTTACTGCTTGCTATTGAATCAGTTTGTTTGTATTTTTAAACTAGGGGAAATCACACAAATCGAGTGCATAATTGTAGCCAAAAAGAGCTGGAAGCTGTCCACAAGTCTCATAGCATTTCAGGCTTTTGATACTTCCTGGGCCCTTCTCCCTCTCATTGTAATCCGAAATCTGGCATTTAGACCTAGCAGTTATATATCTCATAACCATTTCTGTGAAAAAAAAATATTATCACAGTTTTGTTTATAAACCAAATTCTAATTCTTATGGCCATGCTGCTAGTGAGTTGGGAATTAATAAAAATGAAAAATTATTCTCTAAAACCATATTGTGTATCCTATGAAGGTGGAATAATTCTATGCATATTTAACATTCAAAACTTACAAATAAAATACAGGAATATGATAAAAATATGAAATAATAAACATTTGAATTATCAAAACAAATCAATTTGAGCATTTTTCATTGACCATGATTATCAAAACAAAGAGGGCCTTAGTTTTACATACCTTCCACTTTGTATTGACACAGTTAACAATTTAATAAAGCTTTAAGGCTCAATATATGGCAATGAACCTAGTTATACGGCAGAAGCTTTGTGTCCCTGTTTACTAGTAAATCTATTATATACCATTCAATCTATGAAACTTAAGAAATTTGGCTGCAATTTTGGAAAAACAAATGAACCAAAAAATTCTACTAACGCGGATATCAAATTGAAACTTGTGAAGAAACAATGTGCAGATCATGTTTATGAAATATGGAATGAAACTTGCAACATGTCTCAATTTATTCGATTTCTTTTTAAATGAACTTCATATAGTATACCTATATAAGAACACTAAGCATATTCGTGCTCCTTATATACACAGAGGCACTGTGTTGGTTATAAATAGTAGACTATTAGAAAATAAATTAAATATGATACCTTTTGTTATGTTCTAATTTAGAACACGATGTGTCTCACTCAGAGAAGAACATACAATTATACATTACTAACAAATATAGAGATTTTGCAATTATTTCAATGTTTTATATGTACCTTACATATAACATGTCACAAAATATTAATAACAACAATAATTAAAAATATGAGTGTGTTGAAAAAATTGAGAACATGGTGAATGAGCATGACACTTCAATTAGTTAATTTTTAATGTTCTAAGCATTAATTAGAATTAGCTCAAAACATAAATTAAAAACATCATTAGACAATACACAACGTCAAAGACATTACAAATCTTTCTAAGAGAAAAATCACTGAACACTTCTTAATGTAGGTAAGAAATATGTTCTTTAGTTCTAACTTTCAAGCATCCCCATGTCTAGCCAATGTATGATCTCTTTAAATTCAACATGGAGTCAAACCTATCTTTGGTTTATGTGCTTTAAGGTTTTGTGGGGCTTAAAAGGTCTTAAATTTCATTTTCTTTGGTTTATGTGCTTTAAGGTTTTGTGGGGCTTAAAAGGTCTTAAATTTCATTTTTTGTCTACGTCATAAAGAGCTTAATTAAATATCTAATATTTTTTAAATATATTTAAAAAATAAAGCTATTTATATATATAGCTATCATTTTTTCCAATATAAAATAATTATACAATAATATCGAGCATTGAGCATCCACTTCGGGACTATTAAAAAGCCCCTTAGAAAAAAAAGCCCCTTAGAGTCATCTTATAGTATACATTAATATTGAGCATCCACTTGGGGACAAAAAAAGTGTGCCTTTGAATTAAATTCCTTCCATAATATTTTTGAAATATTATTAATAATAAATTTTAATGTTTTTTTGAATATCAAAATCCGATCTTCCAAACGCTACTTCGACGATTTCTGAAGCTCACGAGGGCCCATCTGATCATCGAAACCCTAGTTCGAATTCAACAATTTTTGAAGGTGAGGATCCATCCAATCATCGAAATCCTAGTTCAAATTCAACGATTTATGAAGCTTACAATCCATCCCATCATCGCAACCCTAATTCGAATTTAACTATTTCTGAATGTGAGGATCAATCCCATCATCCCAACTCTATTTCGAATTCAACGATTTCTGAACCTGACCATACATCCCATCATCGCAACCCTAGTTCGGATTCAACGGTTTCTGAAGCTGAGGATCAATCCCATCATCGCAACCCTATTTCGAATTCAACTATTTCTGAAGCTCGGGATCCATCCCATCACCGCAACCCTAGTTCGAATTCAACGATTTCTAAACTTGAGGATCCATCCCATAATCACAACCGGGACTGGTTAAATAGATGTCTTCGTTATGATGGGAAGATATCCTGTTCAATTATATTATATGTAGATGTCTTATTAAACGAACAAGAAAGTCCTTGGAATTGTAATTTTAATATTTCTAATTACGATAAAATTACCCAAATTTCTTTACTATTTCATGACTAAATTACTATAAATCTAATGATAGTTACATCGATCATTTGCGATTAAATTATGGTAAGATTAGGGGTGCCGTAAAGATCATTTCTGCATGGTAAACTAGTAGGATAAGGATAAATTAATTCACTCGGGTGGTGAAGTATTCTATGATAGTAACTCTATCGAGATGACACATTAATATCTGTGTACATCCTTGTAGTCGAGCTTTTAACAAGATGATTATAACGACGGTAGAATGCAAGGATATTGTCATAGGAATATCTTACGAATGCTACTCTAGCTCATGATGAGGGCAACAGAGAAGAAAGAGGGAGAAACTATAGAAAAAAAGTAAAAATAATACACTATATCAAAATAATTGTGGAGTAAGTATTGTCGATTAAGAAGAATAGTAATGAGGCATGCAGTTACTATATAATAGAGTTTATATGTATTTATAGCAAGTAGAAATTATGTTATGAAACATGAAGTAACATCATAAATTTTTGTTTAGTTTATAACCAATATCATATTTGTCACAGAAACTACATTGAAAATATTAATCTCACTGCAAACAAAAAGTATAGGTTACCGAATGAATAAATGTTGTGGATAGTCAGTTCATAGAAAATAATATATACAAGTCTAATGTGCATAAGCAATAAATGATTTACTAGAAGTAACGAGAAACAAGAAACTTAATACTAAATTAAATAGCTTTGTTTCCAACATTAGAACCAAATATTAGCATCCAGTCCCAAATGATCTCCTCTTCATGGAGTCTTGAGGAAGTTTGGGGTCTTGAGGAAGTTTGGGAAAAACTTATATAAAGAGAAAATTGTATTAAGCCAAATAGATGCTTCAAAATCATATACTACTCATAAACCCTAAAGGATTATACTAAGAGAAAAATTCCCACTACGACTGTGTCCTTGTATTCAATAATCATAATGAAGTACATAGTTAAATTACTCAACTGTGAACTTAAAACCGTTTTGACCATGAGACCAAATGCAACTGAAATGGACTGAGAATTAGAGGTGTTTAAATAGAATTAATAAACATACCAGTTGCAGTTGAAAATTAAGTTAGTAATGTAATATTTGATAGTCTAGGTCATCTGAATCGGGAGTTTGAAGAGATAATTACCTGCAACATAATTAAGAGAAAATCGAATAAAAAGTAAGGTTAGAAAATATAACTCAAAACAAGAATCGAATTGTTGGAATGTAATTCCAACTACGCGAAGGAGATCAGCGAGCAGGTGCGCGGTTGAAAAGGCGGCAGAACAGGTTGATCAGCGTGGAGTTAAACCACCGGCAAGTTTGCTGAGATCGACGGTTTACGGGGGTTCGACCAGCACGGAGGTTAACACAAGAGTACCCCCCGTAGTTGACCGGTTGGCTGCACGTTGACCACAAACGTGTGGCTGTAATTTAGTGCGGGGGTTCACCCATTTGATGGGTATGGCAAGAACCATACCCCCCGTAAACACCAGTTTGAGGTGGCTCCGCCCACCAGCCACCCACGCGCCACCAATCCGCCACCACTGCTGAAATTCATAAATTTCTGCCACGAATCAAATTTGCCATTAATTTTTTTTATCGGTGCTCACAGAATTTATGGCATCATAATTTTTTTTTAAGCGGTGATAATTTCTGGCAATTTTGTCAACAAATTGCATTAATTATTTTTAGATATTTTTCTTATAAATATAGAACAGAGATGTATTGTAATTTTTTTTTTCACATACACAGGATGTAAGCACAGTAGTGCATTTATAAAAACAGAGAGAGCAGAATTAAATTTTTACACAGCAGTGTAAGATTTATTAAAAACACAGTGAGTTGTTTTTTTTGTAAAAACAGTGACAGTAAAAGTCTGAATTACATAGCAGTGTGTTCAGTGTAAATTTTCTGTGTGAGATAGAGAAGGTTTTTTTTGTTTTGGAACTGTGCTTAGAAGCAGTCCAGTAACAGTTTGTAATTCCTCTGCAGTGAGGAAGAATTGTAACAAGTTTTTTTTCTGAATAGAAATTTTTTATGAGAAAAATCTGTCACTGTGTCTGCAAATTTTTAAATAATTTCTCTGTGTTAGAGAGGGAGTTTATTCTCCATTTTTAATTCTGGAATTTGCAATATCCCAACATGGTATCGGAGCCAATTCAGGCTATTTGAAGGTCAAATAAGCTGAAGAAAAGGAATTCGTTATTGCAGAAGCCTCTCCAGCAGTGTGAAGGTTCAGACAAGAAGAATTCAAAGGTAATTCTCTATATAGTTCTTGTGTTACTGTTGCAGTACAGTTAGTAAATTAAAACACACAGTCAAGTGTTTTGAGTCATAGTTAAGAGTGCAGAATGGCTGGCTCCAGCACTGGTATGGGTATGGGAAATATCCATCTCCCTCAATTTAATGGGAAAAATTATGACTACTGGTCAATAACTATGAGGGCATTATTTGTCTCCCAAGATTTATGGGAATTTGTTGAGGATGGCTTTGAAGAGCCAGCAGATGAACTTGAGTTTAATATGTTAACTCAGGCAGAAAAAGAGATTCTGAAGAGAAATAAGAAGAAAGATGCCAAGGCTCTTTTCTTCTTGTATCAAGCAGTTCATGAGAGTGTGTTTCCAAGGATAGCAGCAGCTAAGAGATCCAAAGAAGCATGGCAGACTCTTATGACAGCTTATCAAGGTATGGAAAAGGTGAAGACAGCAAAACTTCAGTTGCTGAGGAGAGACTTTGAGACTCTCTGTATGAAAGAGTTAGACTCTATTGACTCATTCTTCACTCATGTGATTGGAATGGTCACACAAATTAGATCACATGGAGAAAATCTTGAAGACAAGAGGATTGTTGAAAAACTCTTGAGAAGTTTACCCTCAAGATTTGATGTGATTGTCACCACCATAAAGGAGACTAAAGATCTCACAAAGTTTTCAGTTGATGAGCTTCATGCATCACTGATGACCCATGAACAGAGATTGAGTAGGAGTGAAAACTCATCTCTTGAACATGCTTTTAAGTCCCAGATGTCTTTCGGAAGAGGAAGAGGGTAAGGCAAAGGAAGAGGAAGAGGCAGAAGCCAGAACAGAGGTGGAAGGAACAGTCCAACAAATGCTCAAGGAAGGGGCAGCAATCCAAATCAGCATCAAGGCCAAGGCAGCCAGCAAAGTGGACAGCAGAATGATCAAGGACAAAGGTATGATAAATCCAATGTTCAATGTTACAATTGTAAGAAATATGGTCATTATGCTAATGAATGTAGAAAGAAGAAACAAGATATGAGAAGTGGAACTAGTGCAAACTTCACTAAAGAAAATAGCAGCCAAAACAATTTGTTTTTAGCTTGTAATATGGCTGAAGAAAAGAATGAGGATTTATGGTTTCTAGACTCCGGTTGTAGTAACCATATGACAGGAAATATATCAATGTTTTCTATGTTAGATGAAAGTGTGCAGTCACAAGTCACACTAGGAACCGATAGCAAAGTTTCTGTTATGGGAAAAGGAGATGTAAATGTTTTAACAAGATTAGGTGCAAAGAAATCCATAGCAGATGTTTATTATGTTCCAGGAATGAAGTGTAATCTCTTAAGTATTGGACAGCTTGTCCATAAGGGATATAATGTTTTCTTTGATAATGATGTTTGTACCATCATGGATAAACCACCCAGCAAAGCATGTATTGCTGAAGTGAAGATGACAAGGAATAGGATGTTCCCTCTCAGAATGAGAGCAGACTTGAAGAATGGTGAAGAGAAAGCAGCAGTTGCACAGGAGACTTACCAAAGTGAACCAAAGGATGATAATTGGTTATGGCACTTGAGATTTGGACATCTCAACTTTGGAGGTCTTAATCTGTTGAACAGAAAAGGAATGGTAAGTGGCTTACCATTGATAGAGAAACCGGACAGCCTTTGTGAAGGTTGTATTCTTGGGAAACAACACAGAGAAAGTTTTCCTTCCGGGAAAAGCATAAGGGCAAAAGCACCCTTAGAGATTGTCCACTCGGATGTATGTGGACCGATGCAAACTCCATCACTTGCTAGCAGCCACTATATCTTAACATTCATAGATGATTTTACAAGAAAAACTTGGGTTTACTTTTTGAAAAATAAAAGTGAAGTGTTTGAAAAATTTTGCAATTTCAAAGCACTTGTTGAGAAACAGAGTGGGCTGCATATCAAAGTCTTAAGGACTGATAGAGGAGGTGAGTATATATCTAAATATTTTCTACGTTTTTGTAGAGAAAATGGTATTCAAAAACAGTTTACAACTAGATATACTCCGCAGCAAAATGGAGTAGCCGAAAGAAAGAACCGAACCATAATGGACATGGCGAGGAGTATGTTAAAGGCAAAGCATTTGCCTAATGATTATTGGGCTGAAGCTGTACATTGTGCAGCATATATTTTAAACAGGTGTCCTACAAAAGCAGTCATGAAAAAAGTGTCGGAAGAGGCATGGAGTGGCACAAGGCAAAGTGTCACACACTTGAAGGTTTTTGGATGTGTAGCTTATGCACACATTCCATATCAGCTAAGAAAGAAGTTGGACAGCAAGGGGGAGAAATGTATTTTCATTGGATACAGTGAGGAATCCAAGGCATACAGGTTATATAACCCATCTACCAAGAAGTTCATTGTGAGCAGGGACGTTCAGTTCATTGAAGAGGAAGCTTGGGATGGAAGCATAGAGAAAACAGTGAATGTAAAACACTGTTTATCTCATGATGAAAATGATGATGAGGTGGCTGAAATACATCCCCAAACAGCAACACCAACAAGAGGGCAGCAAAGCACACCCTTGAGGAGAAATGAAAGTGCTTCTCCAAGCACACCACAAGGAGGAAATTCAAGTGCTTCTTCAAGCATTTGTACACCTACTGAAAGAGGTAAGAAATTCAAAAGTTTGAGAGAAATTTATGAACAAGATATAGCTAATGAAGGTATCAATTCTTTGTTTGCTTTATATTGTCATGTTGATGATCCTGTTCATTTCGAAGAAGCTATCAAGGATGAGAAATGGATAGAAGCTATGGATGAGGAAATAAATTCCATAGAGAGGAACAAAACTTGGGATTTGGTAGAACTCCCAAAAGGTAAATATGTCATTGGTGTTAAATGGGTCTACAAGACCAAGAGTAATGCTGAAGGCAAGATAGAGAGACACAAGGCAAGGCTTGTTGTAAAAGGCTATAAGCAGAAGTATGGGATAGATTATGAGGAAACTTTCGCACCGGTTGCTAGAATGGAAACCGTGAGAGTAGTGTTGTCCATAGCAGCACAAAAAAAATGGAAAGTTTACCAAATGGACGTGAAGTCAGCATTCCTGAATGGAGTGTTAATGGAAGAGGTTTACATTGAACAACCTCTCGGTTATGAAAAGAAAGGCCAAGAGCACAAAGTATGCAAGTTGAAGAAGGCTCTTTATGGGCTGAAGCAAGCGCCAAGAGCGTGGTACAATAGGATAGATTCATATCTACTAGAAAATGGATTTGAAAAGTGTGAGGGAGAACCCACCCTCTACATCAAATAACAAGACGGTAAAATCTTAATTGTAGTCTTGTATGTTGATGATGTTATTTTTACAGGTAATGATGATTGCCTTATAGAAAATTTTAAAACAGTCATGAAAGAAGAATTTGAAATGACTGATATGGGTTTGTTAAGATACTTCTTGGGAATAGAAGTAGAACAAGATGAAAGTGGGATTTTCATCTCACAGGAAAAGTATGTTAATGAGGTACTTGAAAGATTTAACATGCAGGAATGCAAAGCAGCAATCACTCCCACAAAGGATGGAGATTAAAACTGCAGAGAGTGACAAGAAGAAGGATTTTGAGGCCTATACAAGAGCACACTTGTTTCCTCATGTACTTGATCGCAACTAGGCCGACATAATGCATGCTGTTAGTTTGATTTCCAGGTCATGGAAAAGCCAAAGGAGACACATTGGCAAGCAAAGAAAAGATTTTGAGGAAGTAAAGGTACTAAAAGGTTTGGTATTTTTATACTACTGCAATGTTCAATGGATTGATACACAGAGAGTGATTGGGCCGGAAGTGTTGATGATCTTAAGGAGTACTTCCAGCAGGTTTTTCATGGGTTCGTGGAGCCATTTCATGTGTTTCTAAGAAAACAAAATTATCGTAGGCATTGGTTTGTTTCAGGCTTGGGGATATGTGGCAGCTACAGCAGCAGTGTGTCAAGCAGTTTGGATGCGGAAAATGTTGAGAAGCTTATGTCAAGAACAGGTAAAAGGGACAGTGATCTTTTGTGACAATAGCTCAGCTATTGCATTGTCTAAAAATTTTGTTTTTCATAAAAGGACAAAACACATTGACACCAAGTTTCACTTCATACGTGAATTGGTTACCAATGGAGAAATCGTTTTGCAGCATTGTAGAACAGAGGATCAGTTAGCAGATATCCTCACAAAGCCACTTGCGCAGAAAAGCTTTGAACATTTCAGGAAATGCTTGGGTATGCAGGAAAACCCAGCAGTTGAAATTAAGGGGGAGTGTTGGAATGTAATTCCAACTGCGCGAAGGAGATCAGCGAGCAGGTGCGCGGTTGAAAAGGCGGCAGAACAGGTTGATCAGCGTGGACTTAAACCGCCGGCAAGTTTGCTGAGATCGACGGTTTACGGGGGTTCGACCAGCACGGAGGTTAACACAAGAGTACCCCCCGTAGTTGACCGGTTGGCTGCACGTTGACCACAAACGTGTGGCTGTAATTTAGTGCGGGGGGTCACCCATTTGATGGGTACGGCAAGAACCATACCCCCCGTAAACACCAGTTTGAGGTGGCTCCGCCCACCAGCCACCCACGCGCCACCAATCCGCCACCACCGCTGAAATTCATAAATTTCTGCCACGAATCAAATTTGCCATTAATTTTTTTTATCGGTGCTCACAGAATTTATGGCATCATAATTTTTTTTTAAGCGGTGATAATTTCTGGCAATTTTGTCAACAAATTGCATTAATTATTTTTAGATATTTTTCTTATAAATATAGAACAGAGATGTATTGTAATTTTTTTTTTCACATACACAGGATGTAAGCACAGCAGTGCGTTTATAAAAACAGAGAGAGCAGAATTAAATTTTCACACAGCAGTGTAAGATTTATTAAAAACACAGTGAGTTGTTTTTTTTGTAAAAACAGTGACAGTAAAAGTCTGAATTACACAGCAGTGTGTTCAGTGTAAACTTTCTGTGTGAGACAGAGAAGTTTTTTTTTGTTTTGGAACTGTGCTTAGAAGCAGTCCAGTAACAGTTTGTAATTCCTCCGCAGTGAGGAAGAATTGTAACAAGTTTTTTTTCTGAATAGAAATTTTTTATGAGAAAAATCTGTCACTGTGTCTGCAAATTTTTAAATAATTTCTCTGTGTTAGAGAGGGAGTTTATTCTCCATTTTTAATTCTGGAATTTGCAATATCCCAACACGAATCCTGTGCGTGCATCTTACAGTAAACCCCAAGTTACCTTTATGTGGGTAAAACCATTGATAGGGAAATTTTGTTGAGAAGCTCCACCGAAAATGCCAATCCCGATGTTGAACTAAATTACCAGAACTAGGTAACATGAGTTATCATTAAAACAAAAGGACTAACCCCAAGTTCTTACTGAGAAAGATGACAACAAAACATAATACTCCATAAACTCACTAGGAAAAAGCATAGACTCCTGTGAATGTTATGTTTGGTGTTTGGTGTTTGTCCAGATAATTGAATGCAAATCAATGGAACCATCACGAGAGCGTTAGAGAATTTGAACCATCACAAGAGCTTTAGAGAATTTGAACCATCACGTGTTGGACGAAAACGTTGAGGAGTTAAAAGTTTCATTTATCCTCCTAATTAATGAAATTCAGTCCAATCATGACACGTTGGAGAAAAAAAATGTTAAGGGTTAATGTTTCAGTTTCATTTGTCCTCTAACTTATCCTCCCACGAACAAAATTGTTTGAACCCATATCAATCCACTTGTTAATCTTGATAGGTGGCAATTAATAAATGGTATAGTAAATTTTTAATCAAGATTTGTAAATTTTTAATTTAAGAATGGTTTAATCATATGATTTAGATATGCAAGTAGTGGTGTAGATTTGATCCATTGATTTATTGGCCACTACGAGAATATACTGGCATTTCTAAATTTACACCATCAGATCAAAATGATTAATTAAAAAATTGATTAAATTAGCCAATTCCAATAAGAAATTAGGAAGTAATTATTAAAATTAGATTGCAGAATATTTTGAAATTAAATAAACCTAATAAAACATTACGATAAAATTAAATTCAACACAATGATAAAAAATTCCCAGGTTTCCAAATATACGTTCTTCTAAGTTTTTCTCGTCACAACATTTAGCAACGGCTAGTTGCGTAGATAGTTCTTTATCAGTATAATGTAATATTTACAGTGTCCTTTTTTAACGAGTTTGATTGATTTAATTGAACGATTTTGAGAGATACGTTAAGGTAGAACAGACTATGCATGTCAAGGTTATATTTTTTTTTTATTTGCAAATTTTGAAATATTTTGGAAATATAATTGAAATAAACTAAATTACATGGTTATTTATTATATTTTTAAAAGTATTTTAAAATTTAAATTATATAAAGTTAAGAATAAGAATTAAAAGTGTCATGGATCTGGAACTCAACATATATCATGATCTTTCATTTTGTTAGGAAGATGAATCACATTCACATTGGTTGGTTCTAAAAACTTTGAATATATGATTATCACCAAAAAATAATCTCTCAAGAAAAAAACATATTTTGTAAACCAACAATATCTTTATACTCATCTAACATTATATACCATTACCATACCATTAAAATATCTGGTAAACCAACATCCTCTTCCACATAGAATCAAAATATTCTGGAATTACATAACATCCTCTTCCAGATAGAATCAAAATATTCTGGTATTACATAAAAAGTTAGTTAACTTTACTAGGGAAAAATATTCCCAAACTCTATTATCTAATTAAATTCAGCAACCACCTACCAGGATGTAATTCAATCTCCAAATAAATACCACAGATATTATCATATAATGCATTAATATGCCATTCACTATAAGGAGAGTTTGGATCCAACAGGGAAGTAGGGGGTGGGTATTGGAGCTGTTTTGCTCTTTACTCCCTCCTCTTTCTTCTTGTTCTCATTCCCTTTACACGGTTCCTTTGGCAGATAAGAGGAAGAAGAAATCCACCCCTTAAATGTGCCCTGGTTCATGCACGGTTCCTTTGGCAGATAAGAAACATTCTGTCCCTTAAAGCAACCTGCGATCAGTTTGATTGCACCCTCCATCCCCATGATTATCAAAAATCAACAGACTTTTCAAAGGCTGCAATCGTTATTTCAAAGGCTGCAATTGTTTGATTGCCATGGTAATCAAAAGCATGTTATATATATTTCGAAAAAGGCAGAGCTTTGCATGAAGTGCAAGGAAGTTTCCTGATTCAGTGTTACAATTCAACTAAAATGCTGGTCACATGCCATAGAAAGGATCCATTTTTCATGATGTTTCTTTTTCTTATTATTATCTTTCATTAGGTTTGGTTTGGTGTTTTTTTTAATGGTTCATGGTTTCTGGTGCAGGTTGAGTGTGAGAAAATTGAATTGAATTTATGATGTTTCAATAGTAGAGGCAGAGGTGACATATCGGTGACCCATGAATCTGAATCTGAAAAAAATTAACCAGTGTTTTTCTAATAACAAAAATGCCTTAATAACACAGTACCAACTAAACTAACTAACAAAAATGCCCTAATAACGAAGTGCCAACTTAACCTAGAGAGTTCCTAATAATATGTATATATTATCAAATATTTAATAATAATCGATAATTTCAACTCAATACAATTAAATTTGATAAATTAATATACTGATTTCTTCTTGTTTCATATGAAAAAAGATTCGTTTAATTATATATCAATATTCATAAACTTACCTGCTGGACTTTTTTTTACAATTTATTATTGCTTAACTAAGTAAACAACCATCTTAATTAAATAAAAAATTGCAGATCATCCATTTTAAAAATTATTTAATATACGTAGACAAATAGCCATCTTAATTGGAAAATATCATATCATGCATGGATCCCCACTTCCGACGTTGGACCATGCCTGTTATTCTACCGGTCACAGAAATATTTGGCTGATTTATTTATAGAACCAAACGTGCAGCACGAACTGTCCTTGACATTTTTTAAGAGTGGTGCACAAGCATCCCACAGAAATTATAAAGAATGAAGTGTGCTCGACAAGCATCACTATGAAATAAGATTGTTTATGTTAGAGAAAACAGTAGGATAATGGTTGATAAGTATTTATAAGTATTAATTTATGAATTATATTAAAATATTTATTTTATGATAAGTTTTATATTAAATTTCAAACATTTGTAAAAATAAAAAAATGTTTTTGGTAATAATTACATAGGATTATATAGATTATGAATAGTGGATGCTAGTGTGGTTCAACTTTAGAGCAATATGAAAAATCAGATCAGGAGACAGATTTAAAAAGATGGAGAGGATTCAACTAGCAGTTAAAGTATAACAGCCAGTTTGAGTGAGAAAGAGAAAATATAAAATTGAAATAATTTATTTAAATATTTTATTGTTATATTGTATTTAATTTAGTTTTAAAATATAACAATAAAATATTTAAATAAATATTTTCAATTTCTCTTTTTGTCAAACTAGTTGTTATACCTTAATCCCTAATTGGATGCTATCCATGTTTTTAAACCTTGATCTGATTTCTCATCTTGTCCTCAAGATGAACCACATAGACAATTCATTATCATATGTGATTATTAGGGAAAACAGTTTTTTACAAATTATGGATAACGGAAGTCATATTCCAAATATTTTATATTTTTACAACTTAAAACAATCAATAAATTATAACTATAATTTTTAAATTATAATTTTATATTGTAATATTTAATATTTTGATTTAGTTAATATAAAACAAGGTAAAATAAAAAATTAAATTAATAAAATAAAAAAAAAGAAATTTTCTAGTTTATGGTTTTTTTCTTATGGTATTTTTCAACTTATAGTTTTTTTCCAGGGTATTCTTTACCTATAGTTTTTCCCCATGATATTCTTCTTTAATGTGGAGTTCACTTTTCAACATATATATTTAAAAAAAAAAAACGTGTAATATGATTCTTAACCATAGAGATTTCACCACAACTTTACTATGGAGATTCTTAACTTGTCAATAATTTTTTTTACAATACCATTCTTTATCAATACCACATACCCACCAAACATATCTATGTTCACACTCAAAATATTTGTTGGATATCCTCTTGGTATTATAGTGACAACCACATTATCTTGGGCCTTGTGCGAGAATGCACTCTATAGCGGAGTATGAAAGAGACGATAATGTTGACCATTAAGTGGCAAATTATACTCAAAAATAGATAATCTATCCAACAAGTGTCATAAATGTGAAAATGGCGCTGATTTACTCTTTGAAGTCACTATTACTTTATCTCTCATAAAAGGCTATTGTGGATTAATCTCTTGGATGTACAAGTCTGATCTCTTCAACACTTCCTTTTTGTCTCCAATGATCTTCTTAATAGCCTTTTTTTTGACAAGGCATTTAACCATAATTCAATATATATTTTTAAAAGCTAGTGCTTAAGTTGTTTAATTTGTAGTTTTTCAGGGTGTTCAATATTATAAAGTCATTTCTTAGAAAATGTATTTTAAACAACACAAAATTACAATTATAAAGTCATTTCTTATATAAATTATTCTTCACTTAAATTAAATACTTCAATTTCCATTTTTATTTTACATCAATTTTATACACAAAAAATAAAATATTTGAAAGTAAATAACTTACCTACTAAACTTTTTTTTACAATTAATAAATTACTTAACCATCCATTTTATAAATTATTTAATAAACCTAGACAAATAGCCATCTTAATTGGAAAATATCATATCATGCATGGATCTCCACTTCCGAGGTTGGATCATGCTTGTTATCCTATTTTTGGCTGCTTTATTTAGAAGTTGTCTTTAGTGCAACTTTTTGAAGTTTCAGGTGCTGGAATCCGGTGAAAATTTTTGAGGTAAAATCTTGGTTTTTGTTATTCAAATTGGTTTTTTGACTCTATATATGGATTCAACACCCTCAAAAACCTCTAGAGCACTTCGATTGTGCAAAGTTAGCAATCAAACTTCTCTTTTCAATAAATTCTTGCCAGAATTTAAAGAAATTACATTGTAAAAAGTCACCGTAAAAGCCTTCAAAAAGTCGCACTAAAGACTACTCGATTTATTTATAAAACCGAACGTGCAGCACGAACTCTCCCCTACATTTTTGAAGAGTGGTACACAAGCGTTTGACAACAATTATATTATAAAGAATGAATTGTGCTCGACAAGCATCACTATGCAGTAAGATTCTTTATGTTAGAGAAAACATGAGTATAAATGATTTATATTAGAATTTCAAACATTTGTATATTTTATATTTTGTAAAAAATTGTTTTTGGTAATAGTTACATATGATTATGAATGGTCGATACATTTGAACCGATTAATGTGGTTCATTTTGAAGACAAGATGAGAAATCAGATCACTTTTAAAAATATGGAGAGGATCCAATTAGCATTTAAAGTATAACAACTAGTTTGAGTGAGAAGGAAAATAGAAAATTGAAATAATTTATTTAAATATTTTATTGTTATATTGTATTTAATTTAAGTTTAACTAAATTAAATACAATATAACAATAAATTATTTAAATAAATTATTTCAATGTTATATTTTCTTTTTCTTAGTCAAACTAGTTGTTGTACCTTAACGGCTAGTTGGATCATTTCCATCTTTTTAAACCTTGATCTGATTTCTCATCTTGTCCTCAAGATGAATCACATCGACAATTCATTATAATATGTGATTATTACTGAAATAAGTTTTAAAATAAAAAATATGAAATTTTCTAGTTTATGGGTTTTTTTATGGTATTTTTCAGCTTATAATTTTTTTCTAGAGTATTCTTAATCTATAGTTTTTAGCCATGATATTCTTCTTTAGTGTGGAGTTCAAGATTCAACATATATATATATATATATATATATATATATATGATTCTTAACCATGGAGATTTCACTCCAACTTTATTATGGAGATTCTTAACTTGTCAATAAGTTTTGTTACAATACCATGTTTTATCAATACCACATGCCCAAGAAACATAACTATGTTCACACTCAAAATATTTTCTTTATATCTTGGTGTTATAGTGACAACCACATTATCTTGGGCCTTGTGTCAAAATGCACTAATCTATCCAACAAGTGCCATAAATGTGAAAAGGACATTGATTTACTCTTTGAAGTCACTATTACTTTATCTCTCACAAAAGGCTATTGTGGATTAATTTCTTGGATGTACAAGTCTCATCTCTTCAACACTTCCTTCTTGTTTCCAATGGCCTTCTTGATAGCATTTTTTTTTGACAAGGCATTTAACCATAATTCAATATATATTTTTAAAAACTACTGCTTAAGTTGTTTAATTTGTAGAATTAGAGTGCTGGTTTTTTAGGGTGTTCAATGTTTTCTTATTGGAAAATGTATTTTAAACAATGCAAAATTACAATTATAAGGTCATTTATTGTATAAGTTACTTTGCACCTAAATAAAATACTTCAATTTCCATCTTTATTTTACATCAATTTTATACAAAAATATAAAGTATTTGAAAGTAAATAAATAATTTACTTTTTAGTGTGAGGTATTTAAGTAATTCATGGCATGTAAAAATAATATTATTGATATTAGATGATGTATAATTCATTTTATATTGAAGTGAAATGTAATATATATATATATATATATATATAATTTGATATTTAGAAAAATAAAGTAATTTAAATTAAAAAAAATTATGTTTTCACTTTTCTTTGTAAAGAAGTTGTGTAATTTATTCATTCTTAATATGGAGTTGATATATAATATTTGAAAAGTATTAATAACAAATTTTTTTTGACCTGAGTGATAAAATTTTGAAAAATATCAATAATGTGGTACATAGAAATACAAACATGTAAGATATTGAAAAATATTAATGATGTGATGAATAGACATATAAATATGTAAAATTTTAAAAATATTAATGAGTAATAAATACAATATTTCATTGTCAATTATGTATACAAATATCAATAATGTGATATATAGACATACAAACATGTAACATTTTGAAAAATATTAATGATGTGATAAATAGACATAAATATGTAACATTTTAAAAATAATAATGAGTCATAAATACAATATTTCATTGTCAATTATGTATATACTAGAAATTGTGCCAGATGTTGCAAAGGAAACCTGCTCTCAATATTCAAAGATGCTCTTTCAATAACAAATAACAAAAAAATTCTATTTTGGAATATTGAGCTATCTCACTTGATCAAAATTTTACATTCTTTAACAACTTGTGCTGAACTAGAAATTTTACACTATTTGATAGGAGAGAAGTGGATCTTTTGTTGAGAATTGATTAAATAATTCTTTTAGCTGACATAGCAACTTTAATTCACTGTTCAAAGATACCATGGGTAACTCGTGGTAGGAGCCATGACCTTCCCTTTTTTCAACATGATATTCAGCGAGACTATGCATTTGAACAGGTAAGAGCCTATAAATAAGTTCAAAAGGATTCTTATGCATCATAATTAAGGAGCCTATATTCTCGAAAAGTGGAAAAAGGTTGCGAAGTGTACATTTGATGCTGGGATTTTTTCCTTTCACACAGATGTTGAGTCCTGATTTTTCTCAATTTTGATAGAATTCTAAGACCTTTCTTTCCCCCTTTTTGAAATCTTTTTGACTCCTATAGAGAGATGATTGAATCCGCTCCATAGCCTTTTCTGCCAAGTGTTGATAAGGAAAAGAGACATTAGAGTTGTGTGTGTGTGTGTGATTAGATTAATTAGAAAAGCACTTAAAGTATTAGCCTACATATATCTTGCACAACATATCACAAGCTTGCCCACCCCTGGTTCATGATTTATGTTTGTCAAATTATAAGTTTATAATTTGTCTCAACATTTTTGTGTCGTTGTCGGGGGAGGTACTAAGGGATGATACTGAAAGTGTTTAAGTACGATTTATGTTGCTTGAGATTTTTTTCAGGACTGGGAGAGTCGAAGTGGCAAGACGTAGGGTAAGGCCTACGTACTTGCAGAGATCATAATTCGCCAAAGCCGTGTCCTGATTGTTTGGTAAGTAGTTTTTTAAATTTGTTTGCATAATAGATGAATAGGGTCCAATATTTTCAAATGTTTTTGGTGGTGGTGTGAGCACCACTTCATTCACTAATAAACTGGCAAGAACAAGAAAGTCTGTAAGAAACAAGGCTGCAATTGAAGAAGAATCCAAACAGGAGGTCTGTAGTCCTGAAAAGATCTTAGCCATTGATCCTAAGCAGATTAATACTTCCAAGACATAATATTCAGTTGGAAAATATTCTATTTTTGCCCGTTTAGAACCTCCTCTTGCAAAGAATTCAACATATTTTCTTAGTGGTCAGCCTGAAGAGGAGTTGCTCGCTAGTCCTATTCAAGAACCACAGTTTTGGACAATTGAATTTGAAAAATTTGTAGTTTAAAAGGGTCCTGCTCTCTCTTGGTTTGATATGGCCCATCTAGAGGGTAGTGGTAACACATATGGGGACTATAATGAGAAGGAAGAGGAAATTGTCACATTTGAATTTCCTATCAGGAGACTGGTTGAGCTACTTAGATGAAAAAAATTACTCCTTCAACCTTGCCTATTTTTTGTGGTGTCTCTAGTGAAGATCTTGATGCCTTCTTATTCGAATTTGATGTGTTATGAATAACATATGAATATTATTCCAATGCTAAGAAGTTGAAGTTGTTTCCTGGTTGCTATGAAACTAGCTCCAAAAATAGAAGAAAAGAGATATCAATGCCTTAGAATTCAACCACTTCGAGGGGGCATCCTCCTTTACATTACATAAATGAACAATTCTTGGATGATACAAATGAAAAAACCTCCTTATATATATAGGAGTACATGGGATCACAATATATTCCTAGCCGACCTAACACTAATAATGTAAGGGCACAATAATAACAATATGGGGGTTACAGGGGTACAACAATACAATAAGGGGGATACACTAACAACAATAAGGGACTACACTAGTAATATAGGGACCTAACATGCCCCTATCCTTGAAAAACATGTTGTCCTCAATGCATGAGTAGCCCTGGATGCTTCTGTATAAAATTCTCATCCTTCATGTAGAATCTTCAGTGGGTAAGTTATTCCACTTAATGAGATACTCTGAAATTGATCAATTTTGTAGTTGTCGAGTTCTTGTTTCTATGACTTCTTTAGGTTCCAATATGATTTTTCCTTCCTCATCAAGTTCTGGAAATATTTTTTGAATTGGAATTTTATCACCTATAATGTTATTTAATCATGAAACATGGAAAACTGGATGCACTCACGAAGAATTAGGAAGCTCCAATTTGTATGCTATAGTACCAATATTTTGCAACACCTTGTAAGGACCATAGTACTTTGGCGGTAATTTGTTATCCTTCTTAGCTTGCTTGAGGGAAATTTGTTTTTATGGTTAATGTAGCCATAAAAATACCCAGTCTCCTACATCAAAACTTCTCTCGCTGCGATGTTGATCTAAGACTGGTGCTAGGCACATTGCCTCTTTAAGATGTTCAAAGGCCTTAGTTGCTTTAGGAGTCCATGACAATGCATCTTTCTTCAATAATTTTGTTAGAGGTCCTGCTATTCTCCCATAATTTTTAAAAAACTTGCGATAATACTGTGTTAACCAGAGAAATCTTTGTAACTTCTTTATGGTTGTGGGGAATTTCCATTCCTGAATGCCTTTAATTTTGTTAGAGTCTACGTTATCACCCTCTTGAGATACAATATGATCCACGTATTCCACCTCTTGTACTCCAAAGAAACATTTAGAGGTTTTTGCATATAATTGTTTCTCCTCCAATAGTTTGAGCACCCTTTCAACATGTTGAACATGATCCTTCGAAGACATGTTGTAGATTAGTATATCATCAAAAAATACTAACACAATTTTTCTAAGGAAGGGTTTGAAAATGGAATTAATCAACCCTTGAAATGTAGAAGGTGCATCGGTAAGGCCAAAAGGCATTACAAAAAATTCATAATGACCCTCATGAGTTCGAAATGTTGTTTTCACAATATCTTTAGTCTTCATTATAATTTGATGATATCATGAACAAAGATCCAACTTGGTAAAATAAATTTCTTCTTGTAAGTCATCCAATAATTCATCAATCACCAGAATGGGAAATTTATCTTTAATAGTGAGCTTATTAAGCTCCCTATAATCCAGACACATGCGCCATGATACATCCTTCTTGTGCACCAATACTACTGGAGCAAAGAAAGATCTTTGACTAGGTTGAATTATACCAGCCTCTAACATTTCTACAGTCATATGTTCAATTTATCTCTTTTGGACATAAGGATATTTGTAAGACCTATTGTTTGGAGGAACACTTTCTGGAATAAAATGAATAGCATGATCATGATCACGAATAGGTGGGAGTCCTTTGGGAGTTTCAAATGCCTTGGAATGATTGCCCAAGGCTTTTTGGAGATATAGAGAAATAGATGATTTTTATGATGGAAGTTCTAGTGAGCATAATTGTGCAATTAAGCCTTGTTGTTCTTTCTTCAGAAGATTTGTCATGATAAATTAGAGCTTACTATATTTGCCAACTTCCCTACGATACCCCATAATTCAACTTCCTTTCCTTCTGAAAAAAATTCGAGAAAAGTTCTTGAAAATTTAAAGCTACCGTCCCCAAATATTGTAACCATTGTACTCCTAGTACAACATCGACACCTCCCATTGGAATGGAAAGCATTGGACTATTCAATACATATTCCCCCATGGTTAGCTTGAAATTATGGCATTTTTTAGAGCAATTTATAGTTCCTCCATATGCAACCATCACTTGACATTCTGGTGCTGGGTATAGGAAGAAATTCAATTCCTTGGTTACCTTACAATGAATAAAATTATGGGTACTACCCTAATCAATCAACACTATTACCTTTTTCTTCTTGATGTGTCCTTCTATATTGAGATTTTGAGGAGTGTAATTCCTGCCAATGCATTACACGATATGGTCAGAATCATTTTTTCTTTCTCTAGGGTTGGTTCCTTGTGTATATCCACTTATTTTGAAGTTTCTTGTTGATTTTCTTCCTCCTCTTCAAAATCTATGTAAAATAATTTCTTCTTAGCACACTTATGACCTTTGGTGTATTTTCTATCACAACAATAGAAAAGCCCTTTTTCTATTTTTTCTTCCAATTGTTGTGGTGTCAACCTTGTAGGTTGTGGAAGTCTAGGAGTAGCAACACTTCCATGTTTATATATGTGAGTGGTAGGCTTCCTTGTTGCCATAATTTTACATTCAATTTTTCCTGCCAACCTAAATGCCTTCTCCAATGAATCAGGTTCCCAAACACGAACCTCATGTTGGATGTTATCCTTTAAATTCCTTATGAAGACATCAATCTCGTGTTCCTTTGGAATATTAGTAACCCTTATATTCAATTTTTGGAAGTCCTCAATGTGCTCCGCCACTGAACCCTTTTGTTTGAGATTTATCAATTGGCTAAATAAGGTGTTTCTCTTTGTATCCTCATAATGTGCTATCATTTCCTCCGTAAAAATTGGCCAAGTGACAATTTTTTTATGGGAGAAAAGCCATCGATACCATACAAATGTACTTTTTTCAAAATATAAAGCTGCAATGCACACCTTTTGTGTGTTTTGCACATTATTGAGATCAAAATATTGCTCCATATGTAATATCTATGTTACGAGATCCTTGTGATCAAACTTCCTCATATCGATATTTGGAATATTGTGGGTCTTCCATCCAACATTCGAGTTTATGAAATATCGATTAAAATTTATTTTTCTCTTATCATGAGTTTCCTCTACTTTCTTTTCACTATTAGGAATCATTTCTTGTATCAAATTTGTCAAAACTTCCTTCAAACCTTCCTTGCCTTCCTTCATACCTTCCATTTTTTCTTCCATACCATTCTTCAAACCATCCATCTTAGCTTCCAAACCATCCATATTAGTTTCCATTCCCTTCTTCAAACCATCCATCTTAGCTTCCACGCATTTCTTCAAAACTTCCATTTCTTTTTTTGTTTCTCTTTGCGAGAGCAAAATTTGGTGCACTTGCTATTGTAATTTTGATATATCATGTTGCACTTTTTCATATTCATGATTCATAGTATATTATTTTGAGGTATTAATGGGTGTTGAATTATTTTTATGGGGAATTTTAGAACCCAATACTTATATCTATGCTTCAATATTCCCTTGGAATCACTTCAAACTAGTTTTTCAAGAAAGACTTATGTAATTTGAAAAAAAAATACACACTTTTTTCTTTCTTTTGAGGAGCTCGATATTGAAATTGAATTATATTTGTGATTTAAGATATTAAACATCTAAAATTCGGTGTTGTAGTAGCCCTCTGAATATTATTTCAAATTCCATAGATCTGACCTGATTTGCATGCTTCAAGGCCAAGTTATGCCCAATCTCCCACAATGACATAATTATGGATTGGTTCAGTATAGCAAACTTGTACAATGTGGAATATGTTACTGTTTTCTTCTTGAGCACTGAAATTTTTACAAAGGAAACTACAGTCTGTTTACTTCCGATCAGTTTTTATAGAATTCCATTCCAATGCTTAGAGAGAGATTTATGAAGATTTTTCCAAGGTCACCTATTTTAGATTAAATTTGGGAGCCTACAAAAACTCTAAATTTTACAGATCATATCTCCAAAAATATTGCGAACCAAGATCTAAAATTTTTACATGAAGTTCCTAAAGATGTCAACTTCGTTTGATAAAAATTTCAGCTTCTAAACCTTCATAGAAAAAAATTATAGCGAAACTTCCATGATTACCTGTTTGGAGCAGCAAAACCATATAATCTAAGGCTCTTATACCATATGTTATGAAAGTAGCTCCAAAAATAGAAGAAAAAAGAGATCAACGCCTTAGAATTCAGCCACTTTGAGGGGGAAACCTCATTTACATTACATAAATGAAAAAATCGTGAATGATACAAATTACAAAACCTCCTTCTATATATAGGAGTCCATGGGATCACAATATAATTCTAGCCGACCTAGCAATAATAATGTAAGGGCGCAATAATAACAATATGGGGGTTACATGGGTACAACAATAATAATAAGGGGGCTACACTAACAACAATAAGGGACTACACTAGTAATATATGGACCTAACATCGACATAGTTCACACACATCATCATAACTCAACTTCGATATATCACCTGCTCCCATAAGGTTCAAAATCTCCAAAAATTTTGGTCTGATTGCCCTGAGAAAAATTGTTCTCTTGGTATCTTTTCTAAGTTGATTCATCTTGGATATCTACAGATTGTGTTGAAATCTCTCCACCAAGTCCTCAAGGCTCTCCCCTTCCTTCTGATTCATGCCAAAAATTTCTTCTCTGAGGTCCCTAGTTTTACAATAATCTTGATACTTCTTCAGGAACAACTTCTTCATTTCATCCCAGGTTGCAATGGAGTTTGAGCCCAACCATATAAGCCACATGAGAGCTTCATCCTTTAATGTACCAAGAGACAAATTTAGCTTCTGAGCTTGGAATAATAGCCATATCTTCTTCATAACACATCAAATTCGAATAAGAAGGCTTCAGGATCTTCACTAGAGACAGCATGAAAATTAGGTAATGTTGAAGGAGGAATATTTTTCATCTCAGTATCTCCACCTGTCTCCCTGATAGGAAATTCAAATGTGATGAAGTACATTGCAACAAGACTTCATATACCTCAACTCTTAAGCTGGTCGAAGAATACGATGCTCAATCATTGGATCTGAATGCACCATCGCAAATGTGGCATTGAATGGCGAGAAATCAACTGTTCACATGCTAAAATATGACAACATCATTCCATTATGGAAAATGGCCGAAAACTTGAGACCTCTGTAGTAGAAACTGACACCGCCATCGGGCTCATGTTGCCTTGAGGTGTAAAATCCGTATAAAATTTGTCCAATTTGGACACTAGGAAAATTTGGCCCCTCTGGAAATGAGGCTCAATCATGGTTCCACGCCTTGGCTTCTGTGCCCACCCCGACCTGCCTCTTACCTGGCGCATTGAGGAATAGGGTTTAAAAACAAGATGGTCGGTGTACTTCAGGAAGTCGTTGGCGCAGTGGTTAGGATCCGATTTTGGAGGAGAGGGGTCGGGGGATCAAATCCTGGCCCTCTCTTTTTATATCAAAATCCATTTAAGAATAGTAAAAAGTGGGTGGGCGGGTCCACTACATGCAACCCAACCTGAACCAACCCCGACACCATTTACTGTATGTATATGGTATGCAATACATATTAAATTTGGGGTTGGTTTGTTATATGGTAACACTGTGATGGGACCGCCGCATGGAGGTAGGCCAGCTCACGTGGCTGGTGCGGGTTCAATACCCACCGATCTTGTTTATTTTTCCATGTTTTACATGTGGCTCCATTGGGGCGTGGGTCAGGTCTACCAAAGGTGGCCCATTGACCCGCAACACTGTTTACATATTGTTGTTTAAACCAATATATATGTGTTATATATATAACACTATGGGTGGAGGGTGTGGTGGGGGTCATGGCTCGCCGCCCCATTATAATATTTTTTTTATAATATGGCATGCCTAGGTGGGGTAGCAGGGGTGGTGGCCCGCCACCCCCATTTTAATAATTTTTTTGATTTTATTTAACAATAGTCCCATATTATGAAATTTGGTTTTAAGGCCGAAGAGGACAAATTAAACATTCCACAATTTTTCCTGGAATTTGGCTAGAATCCAGTCAATGAAATCAGCGAAAATGCTTCCTCCTTAACCTGTCAAGTCATCCAATCAACCTTAAAATTTTGACGAGCTCTATCTTTCACATACGCACTCGGTTTGACGAACCATTCACACTATTGTGATCAAGACGCTGAGATCTTCAACCTGAAACTGAGTTTTCCACTTCCATTTTTATTTTTGAGCTTTCATAAGCCCTCTTTGTCCTATGTGTGTCTCTGGAGCCACCTGGATCATTCCTCCCCACTGAGGAGCTTTTGGTCCTCCAAAAGCATCAAAAATAATCTAAAACTATTGTGTTGTATGTCTGCATCACAAGTGTCATGAAAGGTCACCCTTCCTTCTCCTTCACCTTTATCCTTCGGAGCCATAAGCGATGAACCGACACCTACATCCCCCGAAAACCTATAGTACAATCTCTTGCAAATTACATGCTCAAATATGGCAAACTATGACCCAAGCATTGTAACCATACTTGCCACGATTTTGTAACACATACTCGGTGGTCAATCTTACAAAAAAATGCAATCAATAATACCCCAACTATCAATACAAGGCCAAAGGCATCATTGTTGAATTGCAAGTGATCGAAAAACACGTCATCACTTTTACAAAGAAATGCAACGCATGATTTACAAAACATGGCCATGACATGCTACCACATCTAGAAAAACTATCTCTCACTTATTAAAGCGAATGGATCATCTACCTGTGGAAGACTTGCTTGTTGAACAATCATTTCAACTGGTTCATGCACTAATGCTTCATCCTTAAGGTGTTTATTTGGATGAAGCCTCGAACATGTGGCTCTTTGATGTCCACTTTGGTTGTAATGGTTGAAAAAGGTTTTCTTCCTCCAAACCTGGTTAACCAATTTCTTTCCCTGCTATGGAGAAGGCTTTCCACACCTCATCCTCCTTTGTTCTACCATTCTATTCCAACACTCGGCAATGACATGGTTATGTAAACCACAAAAATCATAAGTTTTCTTATTCCATGATTTACGTTCATGATTAGAAACATGCTCATAATCAAAATGAACTTGCCAATATTGAGACTATACCTTTCCTGGTGGTCTCTAGTGCGATCATGGTGATGAGAGCTTGTCTGGGCTCTTCTATTGCAACATGCACTTCCATGGGATGATGGTGAAGTGTTCCCATCAATAATTTTCCTCGATGAGTTCAAAAATATATGTTTTCCTCTGAAGTCATTATGGAAATGAGAGCTTGCCTCAGATTTCTCTCTGCAATATGCACTGCCATAATATGATGGGGAAGTGTCCCCATCATTCTCTCTCCTTGATAGTTTCAACATTGTCATGGAGGCTTATGACACCTTTGAGCATTCTCCTTTTGTGTATCCTAAACCTGCCTATCGAGGTCTCTGCACAACCTCCAATAGCTAAGTAATGCCTTGGCCATGAATGCCAAGTCCTCATCCTTTGTACCCCATCCTGGTAAGTAGTCTCATGCCAGTTCCTGTAATGGGGATCTCCACATTTCCAACAAAAATAATAGCATATGAAGATGAAACTCAAGAATGATCACAAAGGTTTACATCATATGTCGATTTTGAAACAGGTGAAGAGGGCTTCTATGAGCCTTCGTTATGTTTCACTTCCTTTAAGGTCTCTGTCGCGACTTGTAGCTGAAGTTGCAATTGTTGTTTCTCCTTATTCTCTTCTTGTAAAAGGGTATTTAATGCATCATGATATGTTCAAAGACTTTTGTCATTGCGCTCCAATTCTTCCAATGACTCTGTCGTGGCTCGAAATTGAAGCTGCAATCGTTACTTCTCCTCCTTCTCTTCCTGTAGGAGTGTCTTCAATTCCTCATGATCTTCTTGAATACTTTCATTGTTGCACTTCAATTCTTCTAATGTCCCTGTCATGGCTTGCAATTGAAGATGCAATCGTTGCTTGTCCTCCTTCTCCTTTTGTATAAGTGTTTTCAACTCACCGTTATCTACTACTTGTTTCTCATAAGCTTCATACAATATGTTCACCCTTTTAGACATCCCAAGCATGGCCTCGTACATGTATTTGACATCCTTAATTTTTACACATTCAATGGTTCACACTTGCGGTTCACATCAGTAAGAAGACTGCTCTGATACCCCTTTATCTGGGTAAATTTTTGATACCTTTTTAACCAAGACCTTTTTCTTTGTCTGATGTGTTATAATTTCATTTTATCAAAGAATTAATGAACACACATGCAGATATAATTAAGAGGAAAACATGTGAATGATCACACAAAAAAAATTCAAGTCGTTTAATAACAGAGTTCTTCCAGTGTGGACCATCTCTCCAGGAATCAGTGTCTTGATGGTGTTGGCCGCTTCATTCAGTGTTGTAACTTGTGAGATGTACATAGATGTTGTTGACTTGTCATACAAGGAAAATCCCTCAACATGAGTGGAAAATTCTCTCCACGAGACGTTCCGCTATAAGGAACTCTCACTCATCACAAACCTCCTATCAGCATGACAACTTCACACATGGTGACAAAGAATATCCCGCCCTCAACGCAAGAAAGGGATCTCACAACATAAATCACCATCCATGATAAATACATACCACATCAAATACACATAAATATTTCGCATCTTACATGAGCAGGAATAAACAACAACAAATAAACATAAAGGTTCTGCATCATACTTCAAGCAGGAATCGACATGAAATAAAGCATCCTACAGAAATAATCAATGAAGTACATGGAAACAACACTTCATATACCTCAACTCTAATGTTGGATAAAGAACAGGTTGTTCAATCACTGGATCTTAATGCACCATCGCAAACGTTGCATTGAATGGTGAGAAATCGACTGTCCACAAGATGAAATTGACACTGTCATTCCATTCTGGAAAATGACCAAAAAATCAAGACTTTTGTTGTAGAAACTGACACTTCCATCAAGTTCATGTCACTGAGAGGTGTAAAATCCATATAGAAATTGTCCAATTTGGATACTGGGAAAATTTGGCCCCTGTGGAAATGAGGCTCAATCATGGTTCTACGCCTTGGCTTCCATGCCCACCCTGACCTGCCTCTGCCTTGGCACATTGAGGAACTGACTTTAAATACAAGATGGTAGGCGGAATTCCCGAAGGAAGTCATTGGCGCAGTGGATAGGACCCGAGTTTGGAGGAGAGGGGTTGGAGATCAAATCTCGTCGCTTTCTTTTTATGTCAAAACGCATTTAAGAATAGTCAAAAGTGGGTGGGCGGTTTCTCCACGCGCCCTGACCCAACCTAACCCCGACACCATTCAGCGTATGTGTATGGTATGAAATACATATTAAATTTGGGGTTGGTTTGTTATATGGTAATGTTGTGATGGGACTGCTGCATGGGGGTGGACCAACCCACTTGGCTGGTGCAAGTTTGATACCTACTAGTTTGGTTTATTCCAGCATGCTTTAGATGTGGCTCTGTTGGGGTGTGGGTTGGGTCCACCGGAGGTGGCCCACCCACCCATAGCAATGTTTACGTATTTCCGTTTAAACCAATATATAGCATATATATATATATATAACACTGGGGGCAGAGGGTGCAACAGAGGTCATGGCCTGCCACCCAATTATAATATTCATTTTTATAATATGGCATGTCAGAGTGGGGTGGCGGGGGTGGTGGTTTTCCACCTCCATTTTAATATTTATTTTGATTTTATTTAACAATAGTCCCATATTATGAAATTTAGTTTTAAGGCCAAAGAGGAAAAATTAAATGCCACACAATTTCTCTTGGAATCTTGCTGGAGTTGGAAGAAATCTAGTCAAAGGAATCTGCAAAAATGTTGCCTCCTTAACCTGTCAAGTCATCTAGTCAACCTTAGAATTTTGACTAGCTCTAACTTTCGCATACAAACTCTTTTTGACAAATCGTTCGCACCACTATGATCAAGAAGATGAGATATTCAACCTGAAAATGAGTTTTCCACATTTAAGCCACTTTTATTTATGATATTTCATAAGCCTTCTTTGTCCTTTGTGTTTCTCTAGAGCCACCTGGATTACCTCCACAACAACCTTGGCAGGGGAAATTTTCTTACTGTGCTGCACATAATTTTCCATCTCAAAATTTCTATTCACCAAAGCCCATACCACAAAAAATGGTTCAGCCACAACAACAACAACTTCAGTTTCCCACCCCACCAAATCAACCTCATCCCACTACATTTCCTGCCTAGCCAGTATCAAACCCCAACAATAAAACCATCCAATCTGCTCACAATATTGGAGCAATCACTTATCTCACTTTTCCTACCTATTTTATTTCACCATAGCCTATGCAGAAAATTTGTATTCCTTTACTGCAGGAATTTCCTGTGTCATTATAGGAAATTAAACTCAGATCAGGAAAAGTGATGACTCAACCCAGAGAAATTGAAGAGATTATAGAGGAAGAAACTCTTGACATACCTGAAGTAGAAAACACACCCGAACGAGCAGAACAAACCACTTCAAAGTCACAAGAACCTTCATTGTCCCATATTGTCTAGCCTCCTTTTCCAGAGAGGTTGGAGATGAAAATAAAACAACTTGAGTTCGATCTTGTGTCTAAAGTGAGAAATGTATGCATTAAGATCTCGTTACTGCATGAAATTAAGGATATCTCGTTTTATGCCAAAATAGTGAGGGAGTGATGTACCAATAAACCAGGAAGACAAAATAAATAACCATCCACAATTCAAGTAGGTGGAAACTTGCATGCCTTATGTCCACCAGATTTGTTACTCAGAAATATGTAGACCATGGAATCCATGTGGTTACCACCTTTGTCAATCGATATCTGATAAGGAACACTCTAATTTATTTAGGTGTAGCCGTCAATGTGATGAAAATGGAGACTTTATCTCACATAGGATCCTTTGAATTACTTCCTACTCCTACCATGTTAGAACTAGAAGATAGGTATAAAGTAAAGCCAAAGGGTGTATTAGAAGACATTTTCATTTCATTGGATTCCTGGGAGTACCTTGCAGATTTTTATGTTCTTCAGCCTAAAACCAACTTGGGAGGGAATCCTTTGATCTTGGGGAGGCCTTGGTTAGCCATAGAATATGCCTACATAGGGTGTAGGTCTGGGAACATGACCATCACTCATGGATAAGAAGCTAAGCATATCAATTTGTACCCCCTGCTAAACCCCTCTTAAGATCAGAAAATATTCATTGGGTTGAAGAAGAGGAGCATAAATCAGAATGTATGCAACCAAATTTTACAATAGCCCAAGCCATGAACCTTAAGGAAAACTGAGAGGAAAATATGAATAATTGTTGTAATTCTAACCCTAATTTTCCACACCGTTTAGAAGGACGATCTAAACATAATATATATATCATTACTGACCTACAGAATTTTTATGAACATAGTACATCAATTGAATTACATTCAACCCTATTGTTTGCATTCCCTACATACTCAATGACTGAATGTGGAGGTAAGGTAATTGAATTTTTTCTAGGGTCAACTTTAAACATCAATTATGCCTTAAATCCTAAACAAGAGAAACAATTAATTCAGAAATTGAAAAAAAAATTGGATACATTTTCTTGGAAATATACAGACATGAGGGGAATTCACCCAGTTACATGCATTCATCATATCAATATATAAGGAAATTTCATGCCAGTGAGACAACCACAAAGGAGGATGAACCCCTCTTTAAGAGAAATTGTGAAAAATGAACTGCATAAATTGTTAAATGTAGGGTTCATCTATCCTATCTCAGATAGCCAGTGGGTATCTCCACTGTTTATTGTCCTTAAAAATAATGGTAAATGGTGAGTGTGTGTATATTACAGGGAATTAAACAAATGTACATTGAAATATCACTTTCCCTTGCAATTTATAGACGAAGTACTGGATACATTAGCAAGGCAGAAGTATTTTTCCTTCCTAGATGGGTTTAGCGGGTACAATGAAATTAGGATAGCTCCAGAGGACCAGGAGAAGAAAACATTCACATGTCCTTTGGGTACATATGAATATAAGGTACTACCATTTGATTTATGCAACTCACCAGCCACATTTCAACGGGTGGTCCTTGGTATTTTCTCTGACCTTTTGCATGATTGCGTAGAGGTCTATATGGATGAATTTACAGTAAATGGGTGATACTTTTGAAGAAGCTTTACATAATCTTAAGAAATTTTTTGCAGAGATGTATAGAAAATAATCTTTCATTGAGTAATGATTTTTTTTTTATGATTATAGCTGATGGTATTGTTTTGGTTCATCATGTTTTTGCTGCAGGAATTAAAGTTGATCTAGGTAAGATCAAAGTTATTATAAAGATACCCCCACCAACCAATCAAAAGGTATTTCAAATTTTCCTTAGAAATTCAGGTTACTACATAAGGTTTGGTGAATAGTTTACAAAGGTAGCCTCTCCATTGTAAAAATTATTGACTAAAGAATCTGAATTTCATTAGAATAATGAGTGCCAAGTTGCATTTGATGCACTCAAGGAAAATTTTTCTTCAATGCCTGTCTTGAGAGGTCCAGATCGAAAATTTACTTTTCACATTTCCACTAAAGCGTCTGATTCATCGATAGGAGCAGTATTGGGCCAAAAGGAAAATATTTTAACCCATGTTATTTATTTTGTTAGTAAAAATTTAAATACTACAGAACTGAATTACACTGTAACTGAGAAAGAATTCCTTGTTGTAATTTATGCTATTAACAATTTTAGATATTAAATCACTTGATACAAAGTTTTCGTACACACTAATCATTCTGCCATCCAATATATCCTGAAAAAACCAGTCACTAATGGCAAGATCACTAGGTGGGTTTTTCTGCTGCACGAATTTGACATCACAATATTGGACAGACCGAGAAAAGAAAATCATACAACTGATTTCCTATCTAGGATTAACCATGCAGGTGAGGATGTTCCTGTTAATGATAGATTTCTTGATGAGATTTTTTTTGCTATTTCTGTCAAAACACATTGGTTTGGAGACATGGCCAACTAACTTGCTATAGGAAAGCTTCCACCCTACTTTTCATCTAATCAGAAAAAGAGAATTGTTAGGAAAAGTGTTAATTACCCTTGGATTAAGGGATACCCCTATTTCACTGGATCTGATTTGATTATTCGCAAGTGTCTCACATAGGATGAGATATACGATATCTTGAGGGCTTGTCATAATGAACCCTAGGGGTGACACTTTGCAGATAAGCGAACATACTACAAGAACCTCCACTCAAGTTACTATTGGCCAATTCTTTTCAAAGATACAAATGAGTATTTATGAAAATGTGATAGCTGCTAGAGAATAGGGCGGTCTGTTCAATAAAATGAAATTCCTTTGCAACCACATGTACCTTGATTTTGTAGGTCCCATCAATCCTATGTCCAAAGTTAAGAAGTATATTTGGTTTGTATTGATTATGTTATGAAGTGGGTGGAAGCAAGGGAGCTACCTAGAGAAATGGAGAAAGCAGTGGTAGAATTTTTTTTATAGATATTTTTCTAAGATTTGGGGTACCAAGGGAAATAGTTACTGATTCGGGTACTTAGTTTGTGTCAAAGCTTGTGCAGGGAATTGTAGAGAAATATCAGGTTATTCATTGGAAGTCCACCCCTTACCATCCAAAGGCCAATGGGTAGGTGGAATCAACAAATAAGGTGTTGGAAATAATCCTAACAAAGATAGTATAGTTACATAAGAAGGAATGTTCTAATCGACTTCGTGAGGCATTGTGGGCCTACAGGATCACATGGAGGAAAACCATTAGCTTCTCTCCATATGAATTGGTGTATGGAAAACAAGTTTCACTACCAATTGAATTTCATATCAACACTTTCAAGATGGCAGTTGATTTGGGCATAGACCTTAATGAGGCACAACAACAGAGAATATTGCAGCTCAATGAGTTGGATGAGATTAGGTAAGATTCTTTTCAGCATACTGATCTGATCCAACAACAATGGGCTAAATGGCATGACATATTCATTAAGAAAAAACAGTTCAAAGAGGGAGACTTGGCATTGTTGTTTGATTCGAAATTTGTGAATTTGAAAGGGAAATTTAGCACACATTGGCTAGGCCAAAATGAAATTGATTTTTTTTTTATAATGGATCTGTTCGAGTTAAAAAAATTGATGATGGGAATGTTATCTTATTGGTTAATGGAGACAGACTCAAGCTATATCAAAAATGACAATTTAAGGAGGAATTTGAGGAAGAAATTTTGAAGAAGAAGGAGCTGTAAATGGTGGGAGAGGGATTCATTCCATTCACTACCTCTTCTTGATTTCCTACTAATACATTAAACTAATTGTGTTCCTCCTCATGGCTAGTAAACCATGAGAGGAATGTATATTGGGTGCATGTTTATTCATTTTTCTGGACCTAATGGACTAGTTACATAAAAGGATCCCCCTTGGAGTCTTATTGTTCAGTATTTTGGACTCTCTAAAATTTAAATATAGCGAGCATGGAATGCCCTAGGCTTTTAAAAATCACAGTTCAATATTTCCTTTGGGATCCTCTAAATATTTATTTATTTATTTTTTTTATTTTATTTTTTATTTTTATTTTTTTATTTATTTATTTTTCAGTTAATTCTTCGATTACTCGTGTTGGACTAATGTGGGATCTCTTAAGGCCCTCCTTCCAACAATCTTGGCCCATTGAAATCAACAAATTATGTTGGTACAGGATCAAATCCTTGTGATGCCTTGAAGCTTTTATCCTTAATGACAGGCTATCTCGTTAGCAACAATGCAGATTCATCATGGCTCCTTGATTGCTGGATACTACAGGGGGTTCAACAACAACACATATATTCAGACCTAATAGGATGTATCAGTTGCGCCTTGGTCCTCACTCTTATTAAAGGGGATAGGCCTCGCGTTGGTTAACAACTGACCTTAATGGCTAGTAATCCAATGAGATCGTTGCACATTCGACACCAACGTCTACATTCACATACAGTGGAATGTATAGAAATGGGGAGGAGATGGTTTCAGGTAGAAGAATTTCATGCAGAAAATTTCAGTGGTTATAGTTCCTGCAGAAAAACCACTTAATTCTTGAAGAAAGAATCTCAGAGAGAAAATTATCTTAAAATAATCTTGCAAGTACTAATCATTTTCATAATTAGTCGTGACCATGAACTATACAATTGTGCATATGATGTGGTCTCAAGGTGTGTTATTATTTCAAGGCAAGTGGAGTAATCACCCAAGTAGTGGACCATTGTACGGTAAGCTCGAGCAAGTATGGTTGGCATCAGAAAACTTAATGTAAAAAGGTAATGGTAGGAAAATTTTGAATTTTCATAAGTTTGAGTCATGACCACGCTTACAAGAGAAGTCAACTATGAGTCGTTGTGTCATAAACTGAATTCCATTCCCGATCATTATTAATCTAACACAACCTTGGTTATATTTCCAACAATTATCCCGCAGGATGGATAATGATGGAAATCATGATCATGTCCTGTGTTTTTTGAAAAATTCCCTCTTAACCTTGAATATTTCCAAATTTAAACTATCATTTTTGAGTTTTTCTGTCTAATATTAGAAGCATATTGTGAACTAAATAAAATTTTCTCTCTCCCACTCCTAGGTATGTCGAGAATTTGGTCTGTTGTCGGATTTGAACCTTAGGGTCCTACATTGCTAGATGCAGACCCTCGGAGTAAAGCAAGGTTGGAGAAGGCAGGATGGATACCTTTGTTCCTGAAATTTAGGGGGCATAATTCAGAGGTAACAAATTCTTTCACACTAAATCTAAATGGTGACAGAGCTTAGGTGGGGAATGTTCAATTTAGATTGACAAAGGAGCTGGTAGATCTAGCTTTTGGCATTCCACAGGAAGGGGAGCGTTGGTTCAAGAACCAATGATTCAAGAAGGATATTTGCACACCCTTCCTCAGAAATAACATGCAAACCTGGATTGGAGTAAAGGAATCCTGCTATATTACCTCAGAAGTAAGTACCAACATATTTTATTTTTCCTGCAGAAATACATAATCTATGAAGGTCATTTTGGGCAAGCATTTTTGTTTCATATTCGTCTCCAGGGCCACTTTAGAGAGAGGTTATTTAATTTTCCCTATTATTTATTTGAGAACCTCTATCATCACGGCCTGATAAAAATTATCATGATAGAGGTGCTACATAAATAGAAGAAAACATGGGAAGAATTCTTGTCGGAGAATTACTTCGTGGAGGATGAGAAGACCCTGGTTGTTCATTGAGAGAGGAGGTCAGGAAACAAAATGAAGTGGTGGTGACTGGGGAAATTGTAGGGAAAATTCCCAAGTCGAAGAGTACTTCTATGCCTACCAAACGCTTTACAAGAAGGCAGGCTGCAAAGCTAGCAATAGAGGAAAATGAAAAGGAAGGGGTACCACCAATTAAAACTAATAAAAAGAGTGAGAGGCCCTAAGACCTATCAAAACGGAAAGGGAAGGTTGAAGTAGCTAAGTTTATCAACAAAAGAGAATGGCAGGTCACGTCTTTCCAAGACCCTTTGCTGTAGGTAAGTGGGAATAAGACAATTGAAGACTGCCAAGGTTAGGAGGAACCAAGTTTACCCTAGTCCTCTCAAGGACAACATGAGGGGGAGGGAAATTCCCAGAAAAAATAGTCTCGAAAGGAAATGGATGAGATTATCACTGAGCTCACTGTGTCTGAATGGGCTCTTTGAAAGGAAAATGAGACCCTGAAGGAAAATAGCCTACGTATGCAGAGGGAGTTTGATGAGTGGCATAAGAAGGCATGTTGGGTTATGAAAAATAAACATACGCAAATCGACCACCTGCATAAAAATAATGAAGAATATCAGGGTCAAGTTCAGACAGAGTCCAGCAGGGCCCAATTAGATCACTTGGATGTAGTAGCTGTAGCACAGGGAAAATATTGAAATTTTCTTTCTGAAGTTGCAACATTTTTGCTTGCGTAAGGGACATGAAAGAAGCTAGGTGTGGGGGAGATGTTGAGTCCTGATTTCGCTCAATTTTGATAGCATTCTAAGGCCTTGATTTCCCCCTTTTTGAACTCTTTTTGACTCCTAATTACTCATATTTTTCCATATTACCTATGTTTTGAACAAAAGGGTGTTGTGCGCTAAAGGTATGCAAATTATCTTTAAAAGTATCATTTTATCTTGTTATTAAGTATTTATTGAGGCTAAGTGTTTCCTATTTGAATTATTTACAAATTTCAAGTTCAATTGATTTAATCTCATGTATAATAACAAATTTTCCAAGCAAATCCATGATTTCCTGTAGAAAACCTGTGATCTCTCATTTCCTATAGACACTCTGCGATTTCCTATAGATGCGTATTTCCAACAACCGCCCAAATTTCTTGCAGAAGTACACCAGAAGTATTGGCAGTTGAGTATGTTCCATTTAGTCTCAAGTAAAACGCGAATATGGGCTTTATTAGGAAATCCACCTACACAGATGATGTCCTATTCGTTTCCTTGAAGCTTCCATCAAAACCGCCCAGATCTTGAGTCCTTTTCTTGATGGTTTTATTTGGGAAAAGCTCCGACAACGCAATGAAATCAGTTCGATCCATGCTTTCAGTCATTGATCAAACTCAACAGAGATATTTTGGTGATCATGTTTAGTTATTATTAGTAAACTATTGCAATAGTAGTTTTCTTAATATCAAGCAGGGTTATGCTTGTGTATTTGTATAAATATCGTTATGTTTCATTTGCAAGGGGTTTGGACATATGAGACTTGTATATCACTGTGATAATTTTCCAGATTAATACAAATTTATATGTTATGTTGATTTTGTTGTGTAAACCTTTTTAAAAATGAAGGGGTTGTGAGTAAGGGAGGACCCCCTTTGCTCACAACTCCATTGGTTACAACTTCTGTTTCGTTGATTATTTTTATGCCTTAACAGAATTATTTGCACAACTATTGTTTCTCTTTTCTAAATTCTAGCAGCACATGTGTAATGGTTTAATGGTGAATTTTCTTTGATAAATGTGTTTGGAATCATTTGATGAAGTTGTGGTTTATGTTATGGAATGTTGATATGATTTTTATGGTTGTTTTCTTGGTCCTTTATCTTTTCTGATCAACATCAAAAATATTAGGAGCTATAGAGGGGTGATTAAATATGCTTCATAACCTTTGCTACCAAGTGTTGATAAGGAAAAGAGACATTAGAGTTGTGTGTGTGTGTGTGATTAGTTTAATTAGAAAAACACTAAAAGTATTAGCTTGCATATATCTTGCGCAACATCTCACAAGCTTACCTACCCGTTGTTGATGATTTATCTTTGAAAAATTATAAGTTTATAATTTTCCTCAATGACATATTTGGTGAATATTTATTTCTCTTCTCATAGTCGTTTCTAACCATTTTTCAATATTGAGCTAACTCACTTGAGCAAAATCTTGTCATATTTTACATTATACCTACACGTTATTTGATTCTGAATGTGATGATTTCTGAATTATTTTATGTCAAGGTGAAATGGAGGAGAAGGATTGGTGTCAGTCATAAATTTCATAATTAATATTAAGTTACTCGAATAGAATGTTTGATACATTAAAAAAAAAAAAAAAAAAACATAACTCTACATGTGCATTTTTGTACTTAATTAAGACAAGAGAGTCAACCCCACAAAATTTTCTTTGAAATTTTATTATATGTTCATTAAAATGGTTGGAAATTCCCACGCCAGGGTGGGTATATCTACCAGAAACAAAAAAAAAATTCAAACAATGAAATATAGGCTGACTTGTGCAAAGCCATATGAAAGTTCCTTGTGATCTTTAAGGATGTCAAAATTGGATTACCAATATGAATAATGCAACCAAATTCAATAAAATAAAATAAAAGGCTAGAAGTTCGAGTGATAAATCATCAAAAGTCTCCTAACTTTAATTACAATAAGATAAAGAGCTAAAACATTTAAATGTTACTCATGAAAAACCAATGAACGGTTTCAGTCTCTGCTAATTGTTTGATTGGTTGTTCCTTACTTTTAGGATAAAATTACTACTTTGGAAAAAATCTCATAGGTATCCATGTGATGATTCAATAGAATTCCTAATATGCATAGACCCCAAATTCTAATAAAATGGGAGATAGCCACAAGAGAGCTTTTACTAAGTAGAGACCCCAAATGCTAATAATAGGGGTGATACCCGCAAGAAAATGCTTATTATGTCGAGACCCTAAATGCTAATAAAATAAACGAATCCTTCACATGAGTCATAAATTTTGGAATAAATGATTTAATGATATGTATATAAAACCAAAAAAAAAAATCATGATTAGACTTGTAGAATAAGATCATGGCTAGATGAGAGGTAAATAAGGGAATTGAGAAATTGTTATGGGAAAGGAGTTCAAAAGAAGGAGAATCGAAATGTAAAAGAAGGTTACCAACAATCCGGTGCAGGAATGAGGCTAATGGAGGCAAATGGTAATCCCCAAAATGAGGTTTTTGGCTAAAAATGCCATCTTATGTAGCATACTCAAATTAGTTGCAACAAAAGAATAATAAATCTCAAGTACACCAGCAAAAAGGATGTGGCGAAAATGATATATATTCATCAGATAAATGGAGTATAAAGAGTGCCCAAATAAAAGATCAACATATTTTATAAAAATAGCAATGGATAATGCAATTTACTAAATCTATAAATTTTTTATAGATATACATAATAACTGTAAAATTAACTTTATACTAAATAGATAATACACTTGTTATGTTTAAAAAAATTTAATAAAAATACTATTATCAAATATCTAAAAATTATTTATTATCTTTATCAATTTTACATAACATAAACACACTTTCAAAGCATGTACTCACTGCTTATTGACTATTCCTCTTCTTTATTTTATTTCCCAAATTCACCTCCTTTTTAATTGTTTTCTAATTTGAACTCACAAGTTGATAACGAATTGGAACCACGCCATTGACAACACATCTCAAGCATCCGAAATAAATCAGTTTTCTCCCAATGACATCTACTTGACCGACCAAAGTCAATCCATACTATAGAAAAAATAAAAGGATCTTCTCTTCCCGTTTTAAGAGACAAATATCACTTTTCATCACCAAAATGATCGAAACTCTACATGAGAAGAGGATTTTTTGCCTTATCTCTCTCATCCTCTCTGCAAGCTTAAGTATATATCTCAAAAATCTTTCAAATCCCTTTTGGAAGCCTTAATTATATATGAAAAATCTTTCTCAAACAAATATTGAAGTATTGAAGTGACTTGTCTACATCTATTTTGGTGGGGATAATTTTAGAAGAAGGAAATCTATGCTCTGAGATTTATGAAAATTACTGAAGTCACAATTGTAACATTGTCTCTAGACTTTCGAGTCAAAGCTTTTGCATAGAATATTTGCACATATTAGTAATGTTTCTTGATATGAAAAATATGCAATGAGATTTTTTAAAGTTCATCAGGAAACCAAAGTAATAAACAAACAATTTTAAGTTAAATTACTTACCACCTCATTCATAACCAAGCATTATAAATTATCACAAAGCACAGGTGCACATTCTATTTTTTTTGGTCTCTCCATTGCCCATAAAGCATATTCCCGTTAATGGCATGCATTTTTAAATGTAGTAAATGATTCTCCATAGATTAAGAGAAAAGTTCATGGAAGTTTGACGAATGGGAATTCTAAAACATGCAGGGAAGTTGTTTCTATGGGTTTTAATAAATAAATTTCTTCGTAGGGCATGATTTAGCATGTGAGATTTTCTTGCACCTAGGCGGATGATAACAAAGGATTTGTGGAATAGTAAGTAGCATTTTGATTTGGTGAAGAATCATCATCTTCAACTCACAGTGCTTTCAATGACCGATCCATAGTCCCACTGTAAACAAGAAAGCCAATAGAATTGGAAATGTCAAGACTGTGTGCGATGGAATTTACTAGTCCATTATGGCCCCGCAACACCACCAACCATGAATGGAAGTAAAAAATATTGTCTCGTCTCCATATTTATATCGTCTTGTCTACCGACCCATTGAGAAGGAGATTCTTAACGGTGGCCATAAACAACATTGCAAGTTTGTGTCCTTTGATAATCTCAGAGTGTTGCAACATCAAATTCATATAGATGTATTTTCTTATTCCCAAACATTAATATCCCCATCAGCCGGTCTTGAGTATAGAATTGCTAACAAATGTATTTGGACTTACTGGTAAACAAAGAAAGGGTGTGTAATATAAGTAACACGTGAGAGGAAATGGGGTTTTTTCCTACCGTTTTTTCACTACTTCAAAACAAAACCCAAAGCGTTGTTGCAGGCATAGTAAAAAAAAACATTTTTCTCAGAATCACATGTGTTGGGACCACTGATTCTTAGTCATCTCCTTCCCACATCTCATCCTCTTCTAAAATTTCCCAACCTCTCATCAAGATACTCTGATCATCTCTAAAGTCCTATATCAGTCCCTGCTCAGCCCCTCTCATACCAGATGTCAGTGCCTGCAAAACTACTCCATTCTAGTTCATTTATTGGTAGTGATTGATGGTCGATGCATGTAAAATACCTTAACTACCTTTAGCACAACATTATCCACCTACCACCTGATCCAATTGCTGAAAATGTTTTAATGGTCTAACAAAACATCAACGACCCACTAAGGTACAAAGTGTCATAGGATGGGAGTTCTTCCAAGAAGAATGCTTTAAGACATAATTATACTAATAATAAATTCAAGTTAATATCAAATTTGTATTTTATCTCTTTGTTTTTTAAGTTATGAGATGTTTTTAATGTAGCAATTTGAATATTAAAAGTTATTAATATTAAAATCTATAAATATGTACTTACTTTATTCCTTTTAAAATTTATATATATATATATATATATATATATATATATTTGAAAAAATGAAAATAAATATATATATAGTATGATTAATATAGTAAATATGTATATATTATATAACTGATATAATATATAAATTATAATTTGCAATTTTTAAATAAAAAATAAAAAAAAATTGTAATTTTTTATTTATTTATTGAATTTAAATGTCTATTTGATAATGGTGATGATGGTTAATGTCCACTCAAACCAATATTTGGTCTATCGGACCTAAAGAAAAGAGTTATTTAGTTTGATTTAAGATTTTATTCCTATGCTCAAAAAGCTTGGAGAGAAGCCTCCCGAGGTCACTATAATTTTAACACCTTAAAAGGCTAGAAAGGTCAGTATTGTAACAAAGATTATGAAATTGAGCTCTAATGAGGTTGTACTTAGGGCACTCTAAGAGGAAGTGATTTTCATCCTCGATGTGCATATTCTCACAGAGATGGCAGATCCTTTCCATCCATGGTGTTTTAGGAACTGTCCAACGGCCTATTTCACTATGGAGCTCATGAGAGTTCATTCTAATCTTGGCTATATTAATTTTCTTCTTTGAGCTAGTTAAAACAAAGAAATACTTTTGATCTTCTAGGGTGGGGTTGATGACCTCCTTATCTTATCTTAATTTTCTTTTAGCTGCTAGATCTTTCTCACACCACATTTTTTCTTTGAACTTAGAAGTAACAATTTTTTTAATGTTATTAATGTTTTGCAATGCAACATTCTCGTCGATCTCCCAATGGTTTAACCAGGACTTGGTGTCTTTATACCAACCTCATTTAAGCCTTAGGTGGTTTTGGTTGGAATTTAAAGCTATCTTAGGAAGTCTATGGTCTCATATGCTATTGAGCTTGTGCTTGTACAACAGAAGCCTAGTCATAGCTAGGCTCTCTATAGGGGAAAGACCCACTTCTATAAGGAGAATAGGATAGGTTGTATTGCTTTTAATTTTAAGGTTATAAGTTATAATTTAATGCTTCTGGATTTTCTCAATCTTTCTCCAGGATTCTCTAGAGATGTTGTAACCCCAAACCTCACATCCATATAAGATAACAGGAGTGACTAAATTTTGAAAGAGGAACTTCTTTCTATCCCACATTATGAGGTTTTCCATTTTACAATTATTTTCAAGTCCAAAATAAGCTTTCCACCCCCCATTTATCCTTTTCTGAATGCTATAGTTCCAGTTGAGCTTGTGATGAATATCAATTCCTAGGTACTTGTAAGAAGACGCTTCCTCCAAGTTACTATTTTCATACATAAAATTAGCGTAAATGTCCTTCTTGGATTTGATAATCATAACTTTTGTTTTTTCAGTGTTAATAGACATACCCATGGTGGAGCAAAAATCCTTAAGAATTCTAAGTTGCTTATCAAGATCAAATGGACACCTTGCGAGAAAAAAAATATCGTCAACATAGAGAAGAAGGATGATGACTATCCCAGCTAAGATCGTGCCAGCACATCCTGCTTCCTCTAAACAACCTTCTAGCTTGTCGATGTAAATGCAAAATAGGGTAGGGGGGAGGGGGCAACCTTGTTTAACTCCGATATTACACTTAATATCTTTCAACCACCCCTCATTTCTCTTTAACTTGGCAATTAAATTCTCGTATAACCTTATAGCGACCACTCTTAGCTTGAAAGGAACATTTAGCTCTTCTAATCTATTCCATAGGTTGTTTCTAGGAACCGTATCATATTTATTATAGTTTATAAATAAATAATTTACTTGAGATTAAGAAAATAATGAAATAATCTATCCAATTACTTAAATTATAAATCATCTTTATCTAAAATTTATGATCTTCAATTATTGTAAAGAACAAAAAAACCATAAAATATTATCTTTACCTAAACCATATTCTCTCACTTAGAAAACAATATATGATAATTATTAAATGGAAATATGAATGACGAAAAAATAATCTTGAAGCAACAAAGGAATCATGGTTTCTAATAGCCATTGAAATATATATTTTCATACACCCACATGAATCAATAGAACCTATACACATGCCTACAACTATTTCCTAAACAACCAAGCCTTTAAATTGAAACCCTGTACACAACTCTTTTTCACATGATGAAATTCCTTCCTTTAAATTTTCACTTTTATGGATATACTTAAACTGTTTTATTAAGTTTTGGGCACTCTTATTTAACGAGAGTTATTTTTATTAAATATTACAAAATTTGATGAAAAAGAAATAAATATTTCAAAATGTGATTAACAGGAGAAAAAATGTTTCTTCTTATTATGAAATATACATTACACATCTTATTAGTCTTTGCCTATGGAAACTATAACGATTGGTAGATCGTTGAATCCATATTAATTTGGGTTGACTAATCATTTTAGTAACATTTAATTAAACATTTTAGATGGCCATATCATTTCACTGAGATTTAACCAAACTTTTGAAATGAACCTCCTAATGGAGACGTCACATTGCAATATACTAACGTTAGTTTATACAAAGTTTTTAGCTCTCTGTTTTCCAATCCATAACATATCTGTGGTTTTTAGATTTATCCAAAATTATTCGCTCTGTATCCAATTTGTTTTGTTTCTTATATGCATAACACGACCATTTTCCCTATGAATGCCACTACCATTTTCCCTCATGACATTATATGCATGCCTCATGCCATTTTCCCTATGCATGCCACTACCATTTTCCCTCATGACATTATATGCATGCCACTACCATTTTCCTCATGCCACCTGGGACATACTGCGAATGTTATTTTCCTGATGCCACCTGTTCTTGACATACCACGACTGTTATTTTTCCTAAGGCCACATATTCCACCTGGGACATACTGCGACTGTTATTTTCACATACTGCCACTGTTATTTTGCCTTAAGGCCACATGTTCCACCTGGGACATACTACGACTATTATTTTCGTGATGCCACCTGTTCTTGACATACTGCCACTGTTATTTTTCCTAAGGCTACATGTTCCACATCTTTATTCTAGTTCTTCATATCTATTCTAAGAAGCTACTAGGTCTCGATCTAAATCTTTTGTGGAAAAGCTACTAGGTCTTGATCTAGATCTTCCTATGATTCTGGGGATTTTGAAATGTACAAAAGACATAAGGCTAGGCGGTGGAGAAAAGCCTGCATGGGAGGGTTGTATCATGGGGAACGACAATGATGCATTGAAACAAAGATACAAATCATTTACAATGAAGCTTAGAGAAGATAAGTCAGGCAGCGAAGAGGTCGAAAATGGAAATAGAATAAGTAACATGAAGTAGGTACTGTAACAAGTTCTTATTAGACAGGCAGGGCAAGGTATTGATTCGCACCCAGTTACTATTGAGCATGGTCCTCTATAATTATAATACGTTATTCTTCATATGGTTCAAAGGAAGGCAGTGGTACGACTTTCTTTCCTAGTCGAACAAACATGAAACCCTGTTTTACATTATATGTCAAAACCCTGTTTTACATTATATGTCAAAACCCTGTTTTATATTATATGTAGTAGTACACATGGTTAGATGGGTATTTTGTATATTTCCTGAAATTTGAGAATGTTTACAGGTAATTTTGTGGGGATGGGATGCCTTGTAGTCGAACGGAACGCAAAAAATTATGCTAACAGATGCAAAAAAAAAAAAAAAAAAAAAAAAAAAAATGCATACAAATGCAAGATTATGAATGCAGCAGTCTTAAAGGCGATGTTGTAGCATAGTTTTGCATCTAAGTTTATGTATTAATTTATTGACTGAGCGAATAAATCACATGCATACCTAAACCCTATGGTCTGAAGAAATTAATTTTTTTTTGAGATGTACAGGCTACAACCCATGGCTGCCCACCTTATAGCTTTTAGCTTTTGATTCCAAGTCTCCACTTCCTGCTAGGATTCCTCCATAAATTATAGTGGCCCCAAAAACTATGGGGTTCAAGGCTCAGGGAAAGGAGGTGAAAATGATACCACGCCATTGATCGTGAAAGAGGGCAGTCGGTGACGTTTATTTCTGCGACCCCATAGTTTTTCTCATCTCATCGCTGTGTAGACGCTGAAGCCTGATCTATAACAACAAATATATTAAATTAAATGCACATTCAAATGGCGCAAAGCACACAGATATGAAAGTGAGGAATATGTGATCATTGATGTAAGTGCTCTCGAAAATCGCTCCACTTATACCTTCTGCTTCTGCGTCTGAATCACAGACAGCAATGGCAAGGCATGCATGCTATGTTATGCTAGCCACATGTGGTTGTGATAATGTACTAAAATATTTAAATATTCAATATTTATCTATCATGGAGATGATTGCAAACAACTCATTGTTTTCGAGTCCGGGAGGAGAAACCCAACACAACAGTGACGTGTTTTGAGAAATTCATTTGGGAGACTTTGCACATTGGTTTTTAATCCTGACTGAAATCCAACACAATAATGAGGAGTTTTCATAAATTCATTTCTTAAATATTAAGTATTAGGCAGTAACTCAGCAAGTAATTTGGTATTTTTAAGTGATATTCCAAAAGAAAATGTAAAATCAAGGAATTGTCACAACATTCAATCCTCAAAAACTTTATAAAAACTTTAGTTCATAGTTTCAGTATTAAATATTAGATAAGCTAACTTTATAAGTTTCAAATATGAGATGTTTTTTAAATTTTTTAATGACAGTTTTTAATTGATATTGCTTAAAAAATTTAAAAGATATTTTTTTCTGAAATGGTAAATTTAAATATGTAATCTGCATAACAATCCAAAGACCTAAGGGATAACCACTATTTAAATAATTAAGAAAAAACAATTACTTTACTTAAATAGAAATAATAGGAGAGTAATCCTCACAACCTCGCTAATGTTAAGTAATAATAATCTATTAATAAATATCTCAATAAGCTAAATAATGATATTTATTGGTAAAAGTAAGTTTCGACTTCGTCAAAAGATACACTTATTAAATTAATAGATTATATTAATTATTAATTTTTTGAATTGTTATTTTGTTTGTGGTGTGTGAACAGTGAAATGTACATGGTCCATATATGGCGTGTATTTTTTATATTTCTTGCATTAGGTTTAAAAATAACTTTATATTCATCTATGCATACCATTCTAACTATGTGTATCTGATAGTTGGATGGATGTGTCCCGCTCTAGTGACGAAAAGGTTGTGTCTGTGTAGTTCGAACAGGTGTGAAAGGTCTTTGGCTTAGGTACTACTAACTAGTCACACCTTTGTTTTTGTTTCTACCTATCATGCTTATGATGAATCTACTCACTATCATAACCTGGTCAATTCCTTTGGTTCAATAGTCTCTGGTGATTATCGGCCATAACCTGTCAATTTCCTGAGTAAATGGAGTCTCAAAGTAGGAAGGAAATGTGCCCCGTAGATAACTTGAAATTTTGGCCTAGACACTAGGAAATTGAAAGGTCTTGACAAATAGGCCATCCAGCAGGAAAGAATGGACCACAACATCATGTGTATCTAACCAATAGCATCAGCAACTCGTGGCATATAATCATCTCAACAATAGTAAAATGGAAATGTACTCACCATATAAAATCCTATAAGCAGGAACATAGGTTGGAATAGAATGGAATCTCAAGCAAACATCCACTAACTTCAACACTTCCTTATTGAATGGATGAAAGGAAGTCCTGGTATAGCCTACTCAATTTATGTTTATGCAACGACCCACTGCCATCAACCTTTAATTTTTACCAACCTTATTTACAAGCTACAGTATAATGAATGCAAGTGGCACAGGAACCACTAGTTCTGGGATTATCCACAGAAAGAAGAAACCTGCCCCCACCTGCCTAGACTAAACAACATCATTTCGGGCAGGCTAGGCTTTAGAAGCCTCAAAAGACTCACTTCTGCCTCCTTACCGCGTTCGTGAGGTTCTAAGGTCTTGGAGGTATCGATTTCAATAAATAAAAAAATCACATACTCTATAGCAACATATATAAGCATCGACCCCGGATGCGGGTGCTAGTGGAGATGGGGGGATTGACGAGACGCATGGCGCAAGGACGGGAGGCCACCTGCCTACCCTCTTGATTCCTTAGCGCCCACCTGATCTCATTTATCACCCGCGCTTGATCTTAATGGTTCGGATATGGAGTCGATTCACTTCAATGCACCAGGTTCTCGAGGCAGCCTCGAATGCTGCAATTGCGTTATACATTCGACCTCCAGGCTTGGTCATTCAATGCACAGGCTGGAAGGTTGCAGTCTTGGTTTGTTATTTATCATGGAGCCGTCTGCCCCTTCGCCATTGTTATCGAGTTGCAATCCTGCTCTGGACAAAGCAATTGTCCGCACCTTCACCGGGTTGCGCTGTCGCAACACTTGCTGCTTGGTGCTTGCGGATAATTGGCACATATCTATTACAGGTTCTTGTGTTTCTGCCATTGAAGTTCTTGGCTCTCCTCCTGCGCGGAATTCCACCAGTTCTCACTTACTCATTAGCTCTTATTCTGCCGCAATCATGCCCAGAGTTAGACAGAGGATGCGGAGCCGTAGGGGCTCCTCTCGGGCTGCCAGAAGGCTCTCGCCTTCCCTCACCTCCTCTCCGTCTAATTCCTCTGCGACATCGGACAGCTTGCCCCGTCTCCTTCATGGGCGTCTACTTCGTTCAGGACGTCGTCTGGACTCGCCCTCTGGCGATGCTCTACCAGCTCAGTCTCATACTGCACTCTTTTCCTTTGACTGTGCTCTCGACAAACCCCGGGTCACCGTCGCCATCTCGGTCGTCTTCCTGGAGGAACCAACGCCTGAGCCTCCGCCTGATGCGCATGCTCCGGACGACAGCGCTAATAGGGACGAGAAGCAACAGGATACGAGGGGTTCGCCCTCTGAGAACAAGATTTCTTTGCAGGTCGATGCTGGGGTTGTTCTGGGCCATGTCGTTGCGCCTCCGCCGGTTGTCCACTCCTTCGCCGCTTGCTCCCACGCACATGGTAATCCGGAAGACTTCAGCTGCAAAATTGAAGAAATTGAGCCGAATGAGTAACTATGTCCTCCCCTCCTGTCTTTTTGTCAGTTCTCTGCCCTCTCTGAGGGTTTGCTTGGTCGACTTGTTAGTTCTTTTTGCATTTTTCCAATCTCAGACACTACAGTGGTCCAGTTCAGTCAGAGTCAAGGTCCTGCAGCAGATATGCAATGTAATTATGTTCAGTGTCCAGTCAAAAACATATCAGTTCGATCCCCTGCGTGGGATTTTTTCAGATTATGGCTCCCATGGCTGGTTTCCCTCTCGTTGGGCAGCCCAATATCAGTCTCGGTCAGTTAAAATGCCTCCCGGTAGGCTATGTTTTGGCTTCGGCCAGGTGTACATTATTTTCCTTTAATTAATAGATTACTCTAACTTAGAAAAAAAAAACATATATAAGCATCGATGTCAAAGTCCTTCTTTCACTGCATCTAGTCAGTCTCGAGTCATTCGATACACGCCATGAATCTTCCTCTAATTCAGTTAATTTACATTTTTTTTCCATATTTGCACTCCTTGTTGGATTTTGCACTAATCACTACTTCCTTCCATCACCTCTTCTATTATAAAAAAAAAAAAAAAAAAAAAAAAAAAAACCTAGAAAGCAATGCCAATTAAGTTCATCATCTCCCGCTACAAGAGCTAACAAAATTTAAACTAGGTTATGAAGAGAGAGGCTACTAGGGCTCCCTCAGGAACAGTTGTCCTTCGACCCCTTACTAGTTTGAATTTCGATTGTGTTCAGGTGGTGTTGGGTTCCACTTGATTGATACCGGGGAGGGAGGAATATAAAGAGTTCATTATCAATTTATTTCTTGTTATTTATAAGTTGATAATTCCATGCCATGATCACTACTAATTGGAATCATTTATTTGGGTTTGGAGCGACCCAAACTCAGCGCGTGCTGAGTAGAGAGTGACGTGAAACAACCCAAAGTATTATCTACCAATTGAATTAATCTGTCCCCCGATTGCGGTGTCACCAATCAAGCAATGGACATAGTCGATTATGTATGGTTTGCTTATAATGGTTCTATTCTACAACCCATGCACTGCGGCAACCATACCATACCAAATGGAGCCTAGATGGATTATTTGGAAGAAGGGACGAATGCATCACTCGGTCAGCATCGCTCTATGGGATTAATTTTGGCTATTTTTTAACATCCTGTTACAAAATAGTTTTCAAGACCCTTAGCTAACCTTTTCATAACCAAAATTGAAGTAGGTTTCCCTTGATAGCGAAATTTGACCTCGTGATTCGGGAGCATAGGTGGTAGTACCTGGTTTGGGATTCCTTCCAGTTTGAACTAGTAAGCTTCACCATGGACAAGCCCTGGCAGGGAATACCGCTGCTCGCAGTTCTTGTTAATAAATATAGATTACACATCCAGCAAAACATTCACTAAAAAATTAAAGACAACAAAAACAATTTTTTCACCTATGACAAAATAAGATTAGACGCACAGGGGTCATGATTTTCTATGCAACTTCAATCCAATGCATGAACCCCCTGACACAGGATACTTGTGAGATATAATTGAATTTTTTTTATCGTGTGATAAAAAATAGATGTTTTATATATATGGCCGCTTCAATGTCATTAATTAACAAGTAAGTATAGAATTTTTATGATAAGTAGACTATGAATTCACCTTATGTTATCCATTTTAGAGAAGTAAACATGGAAGTAACCTTTTCAAAATAAGAAAACACAGAGGAGATAGATTATATTCTAGAAATGAAGACTAGATTACATTCGATCTCCTTTACTCATATTTTCGATGAGCACAACTCCTAGAAATATTCATTATCGAAAGCTGGAGTGCACCTAAAGGTTGGTATAATTGAGATCTATGAAGTCAATGATGGAGTATTGATCGATGATCCTTTCCTTTTTTCAAAGACTAATAGTTTTTTGTATTGTTCAATTTCTTTTTAGACAAGTATTCCATGTATTGTTCAAGTTCTTGTTAGTGTTCCGTTTTTTTAGAAATTATGTATGGATAGTAGGTGAATCAAGAATTTAGCAGAAATCTCATTCATGACGATCGAAATGTGTGAAAATGTAGAAAAAGAATAACAACAAATCTTTCAAAACAATTTACAATGTAGAAAATATTTGTAGCAAATATATAGAAAATCAGAAAAATTAAAACTTTGAATTCTGACAACAGTAGTAGGAGGTCTGTTAATGAGCTCAAACAACGATTTTAACAAAATGGGTAGTGGGAGATCATGATTGATACAACTTGATTCCCTTGTTAAACAACATAAAGGAATCTAGAGTCACCTTAAACTGATGGATACACCATCAACACAGATGGTTGATCGACCTTATGATGGTCACTATAGTTAAAAGTCTGAGACATCCAGATTATCGAAAAAAATATAACGTAAATTTTCATGTCAGAAGCTAAATATAAGACCATAATCCACATTAGAATCCACTTTCCAAATCTGGCCTTAGAGTTTTGAGGCCATGGTAAGTCCGTCTATAACTTGCTCCATGAGCCCATATATACAATTTCGTAGTATTGACACACGATAGAGAAATAAAGAACTATGCCTTCAATTTATGCTAATAAGGAACCCTATTCATTCACATACCTCTTCATTCACTTGCTACTACATGAAACATTCAACAATAATTAATGATTTGTTCTAAATAATATGGAAGAAGGGTCTGCCGGCCCAACAAGATCAATAGCGTTTGTTGTACCCACAAATATTCATGAATGAGAGGTTTGTGAATCACAAATTTTTGGGATTTTATCATTTCTGGTAATACAAATGCAACGATTGAGTGTCATTCCTTATTATTACCATGGCTCGGGAGTTATTAACCGCCTGGATATGCTACTTGATGGAGGAACTCAACTGTCTTGCAATTTTTCCGTGTGATTGAGGCACTCAACAATTTTGCAATTTTTTTGAAGATATCAATTTGATTGTTGCAAATAGTTTTATCATCTAACATAGATAATGGATGGTAGACATCTGTACACAATGAGAGCTGGGGAGTTTTTCTCAAAGGGAAAACCTTATGGCGTAATTATAAAAATTGAGTGAAAATAAAAAGCTATACTTACACACATAGAAAGAGAAGGACAAATTATATTGTATTGATTTATAAGGGGGCATGTATGAACCACGAATCATAAATAACATATTTCAATTTCAACTATGTATATATTATAGTAGTGAAATTTATACTTTCAATAAAAGGGGAATGCATTAACACTTTTATGTGGAGAAAATGAGTCATAAATAGAATATTTCAATTTCAACTATGTATATATATTATACTAGTGAAATTTATACTTCCAAATTTGAGAGGGCATGTATTAACACATTAATGTGGAGAAAGTGAAATAAATAAATTATTTCAATGCCAAGTATGAATGTATTATACTATGTTTTAGATAATGCCTCATTTAATATGCATACTACAGATTAGGGATTGGTTTGATGTGTTGGAGGATGTTGAGAGATTCTCTCAACTTCTCCCTCCAAGAGTTGAATTAGTTGGATCTCAGCAGCACTATAAATATTGTAATGTATTAGTGTGATTTAATATATAGAAATTAATTGGTGTGTGTGTTATTCCTGTGCAATGTCTGCTCTCTCCAATTTTAATTTGTTATCGGAGTCTAGCTGGGCTTAATCCCTCACGGGAGTACCCAGGAAGATGTGAGAGCTGTGTTGTTTGTTCAAGTGTTCTGTGAAATTTTGTTTGAATAATTTTTTTTTTTTGAAGGTCATAACATATCCAATCAAAGTTCCAATTCACTGTTTTCTGCATTTTCTAGCACTCTACGCTAAAGCCGTGGGCATCTTTGGCAGTGGCTGAATGTATACCACGCTGATCAAATTAATTTTTTCCAGAACGAAAGGCGCTATGGGAAGAAGGATGCGAGAGATGCAGTGTGCGAAGTAGTGAGGAGATTTTCTCGTCATTGGAAGCCATAGTCTGGCACTTTCAAAGGAACACTTACGGGGAGCCTCATGCGTCGTTGGTTGCTTTTGTGTGAAGACAGTTGTAAGGAAATTTTAGTCGAATCTGGAATTGCAACGCGCAGATTTGAGAATGAAAAATTTGGTAACCTGATCAAAGGATCTCACCACGTATCCCCACAAGTAATATTTTGTTAAAAATCTGAAAATTCGGCCAAATCTTTTCGCGTGATCCCGTGGCTCTTCCTTTTCCGACGAGTGAAATTCTTATGCTGGCCAAGCATTGTTTTAGCGTATCTGCAACCTTCTCATGTCTTACATGCCAACATTGAGAGAGGCATTCCAAGCTTACGCATGTTGCTCGATGACTGTACTGTCTTGGGAGCCGCGATTTTAATTCACCGTGGCAGTACTACAGCTGGATCGAAAATGGGTTCAAGCTGTAGAGGAAAATTTTGAATGTAGGCCTTGCTACAGGAAACTTCGAATACGATGCTATGTTCTTTGTTGTTTTGAATGGTGGTAAGCAGTTTCGAAGGCTGGAACTGCAAATATCAATTGCCCGTTTTTTTTTGTTTGTTTTTGTATGATTAAAATTTGTTTTTTTAATTTGGATCACTATGAGGCAGCGAATAAAAATGTCCATGGCAGAGAAACCTTGGTTACAACAGATTTTAGTGCTAGTAGAGGATCTATTTCCGCTCACTGGGTTGCATCTTGTGCTTCGGTGGCTTGTATGATTGGCATTGTTGTCGAATTGACCCATTTGAGAAAAAAAATGGTGGAAAATCCATTAATTTACTGCTGGACGAAGTGCACTGCGTGAGCAAAGGACAGAGTGGAGCTGCTCTACTTGCATGCGTACTAAGGAGTGTTGAAAAATATCATTGGATTTGTGGGTTTATTTTATTGGTTTGTAAAATTTTATAATAAAGAACCAATTATCGAATAAATTTACAAAATTTAAACTAGTCATTCTCGACGTTCTTCGGTGCCGAGAGGACAATTGACTAATTTGATTGTGTGAATTTGTTATATGCTGATGAATCTTGTCATTCCTCGGGGCTTCAAGAGCATCGGTTACAGGTTATACAAAGAGATCCTTGTGTGTAAAGGTCACTTTGTAGGATTAATCACTGATCATATTCTGTATCCAAAATATTTTCCTATAGACTGTTGAAATTTATTCTTCGGGGTTATTTCACAGATGGAAATATTTCCATAGGATATTTCAGTGTCGAGACTCTACTTCGGGGGTGTCAAGAATCTTTGATCTTACAAATTTAGCATTTCTGGTCAGAAACAAATGTATTTTAAATGGGTTGAATGGTAGCTCGAAAATGGTGGAGAAAAGAGCGTTTTCTATGAGATCTCAGAGTGGGTACAAATGTTAATGAAGACCAAGGTAGACAAATGTTTGTATTAAATTAGTGTGTTCTTCATTTCTGTAATGTAGGCATTAAAGGGGGGTGTTTTAGATAATGCCTCATTTAATATGCATACTACAGATTAGGGATTGGTTTGATGTGTTGGAGGATGTTGAGAGATTCTCTCAACTTCTCCCTCCAAGAGTGGAATTAGTTGGATCTCAGCAGCACTATAAATATTGTAATGTATTAGTGTGATTTAATATATAGAAATTAATTGGTGTGTGTGTTATTCCTGTGCAATGTCTGCTCTCTCCAATTTTAATTTACTAGTGCAATTTATACTTCCAAATATAAGGGGGCACATAATAACATTTCATATATGTTTTTTACTTCAAAATATAAGAGGATATGTATTAACAGTTTAATTCCAAGAATGCAAATGATAAACCAACCTAGATCCATCTTAAACTTGGATCTATCAACTAGAGGTGAAATCCTTTTTTTAGTATAAAACTTGAGGAAATGTTTGCACCTTGAGAGATTTGATGCCTTTGAGTGCTTGATATATCTGGGGTGAAGATGGATCTAGATTGGTTTCATTCAGGTACGATCACACAAATTTGTTGAACATCTAATTATTCTGATCATTACTAATTATTATATTAATTATATTATATTATATTATATTAAGAATATCAATTTTAACAATAATATTAAATATTAAAATTAAAAAAATAATTTCATAATTATAATAAATATATATTAATTTGATTTAATTTAACTAAATTATAAAAAATTATAAATGTAAAAATATGAAATAATAAACATTTGAGATTTTATTGATATAGGTTGCAACAATAATATAAATTGTATTAATTGTATTATATTAATGTATGTATATATTGATAGTATTATATATTAATAATTATTATATTAATTAAAGTAATTATATTATATTAAGAGTATCAATATTAACAATAATATTAAATAATAAATATTTATAAATAAATAGTATTAAAATTTCTTTAGCGAAGAGTAATGAAAAGAAAAATTCTTTACTATCTAGTAATATATATTATTTGTATTACATGATTGGCCAATGAATGCTAGTCATGCATCAATATTAATTTTATAAATTTTTATATAATTTATTATTTAATAACTTAAATGATAATTTCATAATAATATTAAGTATATATTTACAAATATAATTTCATCTTGATAATATGTATTTTGGGGGAGATTTGTTCGAATAGGGAGACCCTGCGTAGATATGGAATAATATAATAACTAAACTATTATCAATATTATCAAAGTTTTGTTTATAAACCAAATTCTAATTCTTATGGCCATGCTGCTAGTGAGTTGGGAATTAATAAAAATGAAAAATTATTCTAAAACCATATTGTGTATCCTATAAAGGTGGAATGAGTCTATGCATATTTAACATTCAAAACATACAAATGAAATAGAGGAATATGATAAAAATATGAAATAATAAACATTTGAATTATCAAAACAAATCAATTTGAGCATTTTTCATTGACCATGATTATCAAAACAAAGAGGGCCTTAGTTTTACATACCTCCCACTTTGTTTTGACACTATTAAAAATTTAATAAAGCTTTAAGGCTGAATATATGGCACTGAACCTAGTTATACGGCAGAAGCTCTGTGTCCCTGTTTACCAGTAAATCTATTATATACCATTCAATCTATGAAACTTAATAAATTTCGCTGCAATTTTGGAAAAACAAATGAACCAAAAAATTCTACTAACGCAGATATCAAATTGAAATTTGTGAAGAAACAATGTGCAGATCATGTTTATGAAATATGAAATGAAACCTACAGCATGTCTCAATTTATTAGATTTCTTTTTAAATGAACTTCATATAGTATACCTATATAAGAACACTCAACATATCCATGCTCCTTATATACACAAAGGCACTGTGTTGGTTATAAATAGTAGACTAGTAGAAAATAAATTAAATATGATACCTTTTGTTATGTTCTAATTTAGAACAAAATGGGTCTCACTCAGAGAAGAACAGACAATTATACATTACTAACAAATATAGAGATCAAAATAATTTTGCAATTATTTGAATGTTTTATATGTACCTTACATATAACATGTCACAAAATATTAATAACAACAATAATTAAAAATATGAGTGTGTTGAAAACATTGAGAAGATGGTGAATGAGCATGGCACTTCCATTAGTTACTTTTTAATATTCTAAGAATTAATTAGAATTAGCTCAAAACATAAATTAAAAACATCATTAGACAATACACAACGTCAAAGACATTACAAATCTTTCTAGGAGAAAAATCACTGAACACTTCTTAATGTAGGTAAGAAATGTGTTCTTTAGTTCTAGCTTTCAAGCATCCCCATGTCTAGCTAATGTATGATCTCTTTAAATTCAACATGGAGTCAAACCTATCTTTGGCTGATGTGCTTTAAGGTTTTGTGGGGCTTAAAAGGTCTTAATGTTCCTTTTTTGTCTACATCATAAAGAGCTTAATTAAATATCTAATATTTTTTTAATATATTTAAAAAATAAAACTATTTATATATATAGCTAATATTTTTTCCGATATGAAATAATTATACAATAATATCGAGCATTAGGCATCCACTTCGGGACTATTAAAAAAAAAAAAATGCCCCTCAAAACTAAGCTCCTTCCATAATCTTTTTGAAACTAATCTAGTAAATGCTACAAGAGTCATCTTATAGTATACATTAATATTGAGCATCCACTTAGGGACCAAAATGTGTGCCTTTGAATTAAATTCCTTCCATAATATTTTTGAAATATTATGAATAATAAATTTTCATGTTTTTTTGAATATCAAAATCCGATCTTCCAAACCCTACTTCGAAATCGACGATTTCTGAAGCTCACGAGGGCCCATCCGATCATCGAAACCCTAGTTCGAATTCAACGATTTCTGAAGGTGAGGATCCATCCCATCATCGAAATCCTAGTTCAAATTCAATGATTTATGAAGCTTACAATCCATCCCATCATCGCAACCCTCATTCGAATTTAACTATTTTTGAATGTGAGGATCAATCCCATCATCACAACTCTATTTCGAATTCAACGATCTCTGAACCTGACCATACATCCCATCATTGCAACCCTAGTTCAGATTCAACGGTTTCTGAAGCTGAGGATCAATCCCATTATTGCAACCCTATTTTGAATTCAACTATTTCTGAAGCTCAGGATCGATCCCATCATCGCAACCCTAGTTCGAATTCAATGATTTCTAAACTTGAGGATCCATCCCATAATCACAACCAGGACTAGTTAAATAGATTTCTTCGTTTTTTTTTTCAGAAAAAATAGATGTCTTCGTTATGATGAGAATATATCCTGTTCAATTATATGATATGTAGATGTCTTATTAAACGAACAAGAGAGTCCTTGGAATTGTAATTTTAATATTGCTAACTACGATAAGATTACCCAAATTTCTTTACTATTTCATGACTAAATTAATATAAATCTAATGATAGTTACATCGGTCATTTGCGATTAAATTATGGTAAGATTAGGGGTGCCGTAAAGATCATTTCTGCATGGTAAACTAGTAGGATAAGGATAAATTAATTCACTCGGGTGGTGGAGTATTCTATGACAGTAACTCTATCGAGATGACACATTAATATCTGTGTACATCCTTGTAGTCGATCTTTTAACAAGATGATTATAACGACGGTAGAATGCAAGGATATTCTCATAGGAATATCTTACGAATGCTACTCTAGCTCGTGATGAGGGCAACAGAGAAGAAAGATGGAGAAACTATAGAAAAAGGTAAAAAGAATACACTATATCAAAATAATTGTCGAGTAAGTACTGTTGATTAAGAAGAATAGTAATGAGGCATGCAGTTACTATATAATAGAGTTTATATGTATTTATAGCATCGCTGGAAGAGTAGAAATTATGTTATGAAACATGAAGTAACATCAGTTAGAAATAATTAATTCCTACTTGTCTATGGTTGTAATTCTCCATTTGAGGAGTTTGTTCCTACATAATAGGAAATAGCTAGAATATAGTTTTTCCTAGTTTAGTGTGTGGTTGAGAGAATCTCTCAACCACATTACTGTACGTCCAAGATAACATTCCTATCTTTAGACTATTGCTTGTATAAATATGTGTGTAATTTACTTGATTCATAATATAGAATTTGATTTGAGTGTGCAGTGTGCTATTTTATCTTGGTATCAGAGCTTCAGAGCTCGTAAGGGCCTCTCGCCCTTCCTGGGCATAGAGAAATAAATTACTGCGTTTGTATAGCTCTATTAAATTTTTTGTTTGTCCATCTGAGTGGGAGCGTTGCCTACCTGAGGAGCGCTGAGTGAGGTTGAATTGCAGCCGAGCTTCATGAAAGCTTGAGGCAGAAGATCTGTATAGAAGGTGGGGTTGAATCGCTTGTTGGTTTTTTTTTGGAAACAGCCCCGAGTAAAGCTCTGCATATGGGGAAGGATAGTACGAGGCTATTGGATTGCAGCATTAATAAATTTAAGAGAGGATGCACACTAATATTCACTTTCTGCGAGCAAGGTGGGTTTTGGTTCTGTTATCTGCTGAGAATTTGGTAGAGGGAAACTTCGATAGCTAGAGTGGCATCCAGACAGTGGAGTACTTCTTAAAAATTCTTCCGTTGTGAGCTTCGCTTGGGGGTAAAGCACCACTGTAGTTATAAAGTTTGGCCTCTTTCCCTCTCTGGTTCTGAGGTAACTATTTCAATTTTCTCCTCCCTTGACCCTGTGAGATTCTGGAGCAGTCTTGTTTGTTTACTTGTCTCGGTTCATAGCTTGGTCAGAGACAAAGGATCGCAATTAGGAGTAGTTTTCCTTTGAAAGGATGACTACACAAATGGCTGTCTTAGACAAGCTGTAATGAATCGACTTAGGTCTTCAGGATACAACGCTGCAGCTTGATTGGAGGGCACTGTTGCGTGGACCACCGTGAAGAGGCTCTCTGCCCTATGCATAGAGACACTGGTGAGGATTCTAGGAGGAGAAGTGGTGCACTTGGTGGAGGTGAGAGAAGAAGTTAGCGACAGCCCGCAGTTGGGAAGCGGTGAATTTTCCATTGTGAGACTGGTTCAGGGGAATACAGGAATCGCCCTTTTTTTTGTTAAAGTTGGGGAAGAAGTGCATTGGCCTCTTGCCAAGGACGAGCCAACTCTCAAAATCGATTCTCGCCACTACCTCTTTTCCTTCCGCCCCCTGCCGGACGAGGAGGCCAATGAGGAAGATAAAGAAAAGGATGAAGAAACCCCTGAGGTACTGAATTATGGAGTAACTTTTGCAGGCAAAGAGGGTTTGGATTTGCTTGATAGTTGTCTTAAGCAGCACACTTTTTTTACTCTGTCGGCGGAACCCACAGGCGGTGCGTCCAAAGCCACATGATCAGCGAAGATCGGTTCGTGTGAGGGAGAGAATCCGGAGGAGGCGTACTGGAGTGCATTGGCGCCGAAAGTTGAAGACTATAACAGTGTGGTGGCCAATGGCTATTGCTGCCTCGTCCAATTGTGCAGTGAAGATTACAACTGGTGGTGGAGATCTTATTTGACTGCAGGCTCCTCAGCATTTTACTTGTTTCTCTATGCCACATTCTATTTCTTCACGAAGCTGGAGATGACAAAGCTTGTTTCTGGAATTTTGTATTTTGGCTACACAACCATCATTTCATACTCATTTTTTTCTTTGACCGGTACAATAGGTTTCTATGCGTGCCTTTGGTTTGTGCGAACAATATAATTATCAGTGAAGATTCACTGAGGCTCTGCATACAGCTGCCATATTTTCAGATGGGTCGTTTTAAGTTTTGGTTTAGGGGAATGGTGCTTCTTTTATGTTATTTTAGAGGTTTTTGGGTAACATTACAGGAGACTTACCACTTTCAATGTGCTGCTATTTGAATTTGACCACTCGGTTGTTGGCAAGAAGTTGGACAAGGCCACTGAGAAGGGCCAAATCCTCGAATGCTGAAGTTTTTTGTTTTGGTTTCAATTAATTCCTAAATTTTTTGTTAGAACAAATCGGTGTCGGATTTATCTACATGATCAAGTTGAACAATGCAGCGTTCAACAAAAAGGTCTATAGATTGGTGTGTCTTCTGCAGGGGTCAAAAGTGGTGCGGAAGCACGTGGAATTGCTTGGAGGTTTTTTAGCTTCTTGTGTTTGGTGTAATCATCTTCGGGCAGAGACACAGAAATTTATGTTTTATTTAGTTTCTTGGAATCATGTTTAAAGATTATTGAGCCTTATTGAGCCTAGCTAACTCAATGTAGGTAAAGTTATTTTGTTAGAATTAGCTACTCTAACAAATGACAGGTGAAACGTGGAGTTCCAAGAATTTACTTGATAACGACAAAGATGCCCAAGATGTGAACAATGAAAAGATGAGGTAAAGGAGCATCAATAACGTTTATGGTGGACAACAAAGTAAATGTTTGTTTGAGTTAGTGTGGTTTGTGGAATAGACTCCCTAGCATGTTATAAGCAAGTCCAGTTGTTGTAATGGTCATTGTATGTACCCAGAAACTCCAAAACGTTGAATGAAATGTAAGCCTTTTAAAGGTATTTGAAAGTTCGTGGTGATCTTAAAACCACTTTGTCATGGATTTCCTTTATGGCTGGTTGGTGGTGAGCCAGAAACCATCTATAGAGCCTTTGTGGCTGGTTGCCTTTGTGGCTTGAGGTGCCTTTGTGGCCGCATGTACACGAGTGGCCACGTGTACATGAGAGTTGTGTGCTCAGCAGAGCTTTGTGCTCAATCAAGCAGGTGGACTGCAGTAACACCTGGATCAGTCTCAGATGATTAATTAATCTCTGAGAAGAAGGGGGTTGGCGCACTTTCTTAGCTGACAGTCATGCTGAGAAGCGAAATTGGCGCAACTGTTCAGTACATACTCGTGCCAACACACCAAATCATGGGAATGGCGCGGAAGCGCACGATAAATTCGCGCGAGGGTTTTTATTTTGGGAGCGATTTTTTTTTTTTTTCAGGAAGACGCCAACTCAACTTCATGGGGATCCGCGGGAAGCCTCATCTTCATTTGACGATTTGCGAGAGGAGCATATCGGAGAAGTTGCGGATCTATCCGGGAGAGGCAGATTGGAAAATCCGCGGGAAGCCTCAACTTCGCTGGACAATTTGCGAGAGGAGCATATCGGAGAAGTTGCGGATCTATCCGAGAGAGGCAGATTGTGTTTTTGGAGATTCTGCACATGCAATTCGCCTGATGGTGGTGGATTTGTAGTTACATATATGCAGTGATAACGATCGACAGAATCATGTATGCGAAGGACATCCTACAGGACTAGCGGTTGCAGCGATTGTTACCCATGCATTCTGGTGGATGGTTGCTCTTTTATATGGACGTCGACATATTCTTTGTTATGTTTGACCACAACCAGAATTTGTGAATCACTATCATGACAAGTAGTCATTAAGGGGGGGGAATTAGAAATAATTAATTCCTACTTGTCTATGGTTGTAATTCTCCATTTGAGGAGTTTTTTCCTACATAATAGGAAATAGCTAGAATATAGTTTCTCCTAGTTTATTGTGTGGTACTGTACGTCCAAGATAGCATTCCTATCTTGAGACTATTGCTTGTATAAATATGTGTGTAATTTCCTTGATTCATAATATAGAATTTGATTTGAGTGTGCAGTGTGCTATTTTATCTACATCATAAATTTTTGTTTAGTTTATAACCAATATCATATTTGTCACAGAAACTACATTGAAAATATTAATCTCACTGCAAACAAAAAGTATAGGTTACCGAATGAATACATGTTGTGGATAGTCAGTTCATAGAAAATAATATATACAAGTCTAATGTGCATAAGCAATAAATGATTTACTAGAAGTAACGAGAAACAATAAACTTAATACTAAATTAAATAGTTTTGTTTCCAACATTAGGACCAAATATTAACATCCAGTCCCAAATGATCTCCTTTTCACGGAGTCTTGAGGAAGTTTTGAAGTTTGGGAAAAGCTTATATAAAGAGAAAATTGTATTAAGCCAAATAGATGCCTCAAAATCATATACTACTCATAAACCCTAAGGGATTATACTAAGAGAAAAATTCCCACTATACATGTGCGTAGCAGAAGACTGTGTCCTTGTATTCAATAATCATAATGAAGTACATAGTTAAATTACTAAACTGTGAACTTATAACTTTTTTGATCATGAGACCAAATGCAACTGAAATGGACTGAGAACTAGAGGCGTTTAAATAGAATTAATAAACATACCAGTTGCAGTGGAAAATTAAGTTAGTAATGTAATATTTGATAGTCTGGGTCATCTGAATCGAGGGTTTGAAGAGATAATTACCTGCAACATAATTCAGAGAAAATCGAATAAAAGGTAAGGTTAGAAAATATAACTCAAAACAAGAATCGAATCCTGTGTGTGCATCTTACCGTAAACCCCAAGTTACCTGTGTGTGGGTAAAACCATTGATAGAGAAATTTTGTTGAGAAGCTCCACTGAAAATGCCAATCCCAATGTTAGAACTAAATTACCAGAACCTAACATGAGTTATCATTAAAACAAAAGGACTAACCCCAAGTACATGAGTTATCATTAAAACAAAAGGACTAACCCCAAGTTCTTAGAGAAAGATGACAACAAAACATAATACTCCATAAATTCACTAGAAGAAGCATAGACTCCCGTGACTGTTATGTTTGGTGTTTGTCCAGATAATTGAATGCAAATCAATGGAACCATCACGAGAGCGTTAGAGAATTTGAACCATCACAAGAGCGTTAGAGAATTTGAACCATCATTCGTTGGAGGAAAACGTTGAGCCGTTAAAAGTTTCATTTATCCTCCTAATTAATGTAATTCGGTCCAACCATGACACGTTGGAGAAAAAAAAGAAGGTTAAAGGTTAATGTTTCAGTTTCATTTGTGCTCTAACTTATCCTCCCATGAACAAAATTGTTTGAACCCATATCAATCCACTTGTTAATCTTGATAGGTGGCAATTAATAAATGGTATAGTAAATTTTTAATTAAGATTTGTAAATTTTTAATTTAAGTATGGTTTAATCATATGATTTAGATATGCAAGTGAGTTAGTGGTGTAGATTTGATTCATTGATTTATTGGCGACTACGAGAATATATTGGCATCTCTAAATTTACACCATCCAATCAAAATGATTAATTAAAAAACTATTAAATTAGCCAATTCCAATAAGAAATTACGACCTAATTATTAAAATTAAATTGTAGAATATTTCGAAATAAGATAAACCTATCATAAAATTAAATTCAACACAATGATAAAAAATTCCCAGGTTTCCAAATATACGTTCTTCTAAGCTTTTCTCGTTACAACATTTAGCAACGGCTAGTTGCATAAAGAGTTCTTTATCAGTATAATGTAATATTTATAGTGGCCATTTTTAACGAGTTTGATTGATTTAATTGAACGATTTTGAGAGATACGTTAAGGTAGAACAGACTATGCATGTCAAGGTTACAAATTTTTTTATTTGCAAATTTTGAAATATTTTGGAAATATAATTGAAAAAACTAAATTACATGGTTATTTATTATATTTTTTAAAGTATTTTAAAATCCAAAATTATATAAAGTTAACAATAAGAATTAAAAGTGTCATGGATCTGGAACTCAACATCATATGTCGTGATCTTTCATTTTGTTAGGAAAATGAATCACATTCAGATTGGTTGGTTCTAAAAACTTTGACTATATGATTATCACCCAAAAAAAATCTCTCAAGAAAAAAAAACATATTTTGTAAACCAACAATATCTTTATACTCATCTAACATCATATACCATTACCATTAAAATATCTGGTAAACCAACATCCTCTTCCGCATAGAATCAAAATATTCTGGAATTACATAACATGCTCTTCCAGATAGAATCAAAATATTACATAAAAAGTTAGTTAACTTTACTAGGGAAAAATATTCCCGAACTCTATTATCTAATTAAATTCAGCAATCAGCTACCAGGATATAATTCAATCTCCAAATAAATACCGCAGATATTATCATATAATGCATTAATATGGCATTCAATATAAGTAGGAGAGTTTGGATCCAACAGGGAAGTAGGGGGTGGGTATTGGAGCTGTTTTACTCCCTCCTCTTTCTTCTTCTTCTCATTCCCTTTAAACGATTCCTTTGGCAGATAAGAGGAAGAAGAAATCCGCCCCTTAAATGTGCCCTTGTCCCTCCATCCCCATGATTATCAAAATCAACAGAGATTTCAAAGGCTGCAATTGTTTGATTGCCATGGTAACCAAAAGCATGTTATATATATTTCGAAAAAGGCAGAGCTTTGCGTGAAGTGCAAGAAAGTTTCCTGATTCAGTGTTACAATTCAACTAAAATGCTGGTCACATGCCATAGAAAGGATCCATTTTTCATTGGGTTTCTTTTTCTTATTATTATTTTCCAGAAAGCATCCATCTTTCATTAGGTTTGGATGCTAGTTCCTAATAATATGTATATATTATCAAATATTTAATAATAATCGATAATTTCAACTCAATACAATTAAATTTGATAAATTAATATACTGATTTCTTCTTGTTTCATATGAAAAAAGATTCGTTTAATTATATATCAATATTCATAAACTTACCTGCTGGACTTTTTTGTACAATTTATTATTGCTTAACTAAGTAAACAACCATCTTAATTAAATAAAAAATTGCAGATCATCCATTTTAAAAATTATTTAATATATGTAGACAAATAGCCATCTTAATTGGAAAATATCATATCATGCATGGATCCCCACTTCCGACGTTGGACCATGCCTGTTATTCTACCGGTCACAGAAATCTTTGGCTGATTTATTTATAGAACCGAACGTGCAGCACGAACTGTCCTTGACATTTTTTAAGAGTGGTGCACAAGCATCCCACAGAAATTATAAAGAATGAAGTGTGCTCGACAAGCATCACTATGCAATAAGATTGTTTATGTTAGAGAAAACAGTAGGATAATGGTTGATAAGTATTTAGAATTATTAATTTATGAATTATATTAAAATATTTATTTTATGATAAGTTTTATATTAAATTTCAAACATTTGTAAAAATAAAAAAATGTTTTTGGTAATTAACCAGTGTGGTTCAACTTCAGAGCAACATGAAAAATCAGATCAGGAGACAGATTTAAAAATATGGAGAGGATTCAACTAGCAGTTAAAGTATAACAGCTAGTTTGACTGAGAAAGGGAAAATATAAAATTGAAATAATTTATTTAAATATTTTATTGTTCTATTGTATTTAATTTAGTTTTAAAATATAACAATAAAATATTTAAATAAATATTTTCAATTTCTCTTTTTGTCAAACTAGTTGTTATACCTTAATCCCTAATTGGATGCTATCCATGTTTTTAAACCTTGATCTGATTTCTCATCTTGTCCTCAAGATGAACCACATAGACAATTCATTATCATATGTGATTATTAGGGAAAACAGTTTTTTACAAATTATGGATAACGGAAGTCATATTCCAAATATTTTATATTTTTACAACTTAAAACAATCAATAAATTATAACTATAATTTTTAAATTATAATTTTATATTGTAATATTTAATATTTTGATTTAGTTAATATAAAACAAGGTAAAATAAAAAATTAAATTAATAAAATAAAAAAAAAGAAATTTTCTAGTTTATGGTTTTTTTCTTATGGTATTTTTCAACTTATAGTTTTTTTCCAGGGTATTCTTTACCTATAGTTTTTCCCCATGATATTCTTCTTTAATGTGGAGTTCACTTTTCAACATATATATTTAAAAAAAAAAAACGTGTAATATGATTCTTAACCATAGAGATTTCACCACAACTTTACTATGGAGATTCTTAACTTGTCAATAATTTTTTTTACAATACCATTCTTTATCAATACCACATACCCACCAAACATATCTATGTTCACACTCAAAATATTTGCTGGATATCCTCTTGGTATTATAGTGACAACCACATTATCTTGGGCCTTGTGCACTCTATATCTGAGTATGAAAGAGACGTTAATGTTGACCATTAAGTGGCAAATTATACTCAAAAATAGATAATCTATCCAACAAGTGTCATAAATGTGAAAATGACGCTGATTTACTCTTTGAAGTCACTATTACTTTATCTCTCATAAAAGGCTATTGTGGATTAATCTCTTGGATGTACAAGTATGATCTCTTCAACACTTCCTTTTTGTCTCCAATGATCTTCTTAATAGCCTTTTTTTTGACAAGGCATTTAACCATAATTCAATATATATTTTTAAAAGCTAGTGCTTAAGTTGTTTAATTTGTAGTTTTTCAGGGTGTTCAATATTATAAAGTCATTTCTTAGAAAATGTATTTTAAACAACACAAAATTACAATTATAAAGTCATTTCTTATATAAATTATTCTTCACTTAAATTAAATACTTCAATTTCCATTTTTATTTTACATCAATTTTATACACAAAAAATAAAATATTTGAAAGTAAATAACTTACCTACTAAACTTTTTTTTACAATTAATAAATTACTTAACCATCCATTTTATAAATTATTTAATAAACCTAGACAAATAGCCATCTTAATTGGAAAATATCATATCATGCATGGATCTCCACTTCCGAGGTTGGATCATGCTTGTTATCCTATTTTTGGCTGCTTTATTTAGAAGTTGTCTTTAGTGCAACTTTTTGAAGTTTCAGGTGCTGGAATCCGGTGAAAATTTTTGAGGTAAAATCTTGGTTTTTGTTATTCAAATTGGTTTTTTGACTCTATATATGGATTCAACACCCTCAAAAACCTCTAGAGCACTTCGATTGTGCAAAGTTAGCAATCAAACTTCTCTTTTCAATAAATTCTTGCCAGAATTTAAAGAAATTACATTGTAAAAAGTCACCGTAAAAGCCTTCAAAAAGTCGCACTAAAGACTACTCGATTTATTTATAAAACCGAACGTGCAGCACGAACTCTCCCCTACATTTTTGAAGAGTGGTACACAAGCGTTTGACAACAATTATATTATAAAGAATGAATTGTGCTCGACAAGCATCACTATGCAGTAAGATTCTTTATGTTAGAGAAAACATGAGTATAAATGATTTATATTAGAATTTCAAACATTTGTATATTTTATATTTTGTAAAAAATTGTTTTTGGTAATAGTTACATATGATTATGAATGGTCGATACATTTGAACCAATTAATGTGGTTCATTTTGAAGACAAGATGAGAAATCAGATCACTTTTAAAAATATGGAGAGGATCCAATTAGCATTTAAAGTATAACAACTAGTTTGAGTGAGAAGGAAAATATAAAATTGAAATAATTTATTTAAATATTTTATTGTTATATTGTATTTAATTTAAGTTTAACTAAATTAAATACAATATAACAATAAAATATTTAAATAAATTATTTCAATGTTATATTTTCCTTTTCTTAGTCAAACTAGTTGTTGTACCTTAACGGCTAGTTGGATCCTCTCCATCTTTTTAAACCTTGATCTGATTTCTCATCTTGTCCTCAAGATGAATCACATTGACAATTCATTATAATATGTGATTATTACTGAAAGAAGTTTTAAAATAAAAAATATGAAATTTTCTAGTTTATGGGTTTTTTTATGGTATTTTTCAGCTTATAGTTTTTTTCCAGAGTATTCTTAATCTATAGTTTTTAGCCATGATATTCTTCTTTAATGTGGAGTTCAAGTTTCAATATATATATATATATATATATATATATATATATGATTCTTAACCATGGAGATTTCACTCCAACTTTATTATGGAGATTCTTAACTTGTCAATAAGTTTTGTTACAATACCATGTTTTATCAATACCACATGCCCAAGAAACATAACTATGTTCACACTCAAAATATTTTCTTTATATCTTGGTGTTATAGTGACAACCACATTATCTTGGGCCTTGTGTCAAAATGCACTAATCTATCCAACAAGTGCCATAAATGTGAAAAGGACATTGATTTACTCTTTGAAGTCACTATTACTTTATCTCTCACAAAAGGCTATTGTGGATTAATTTCTTGGATGTACAAGTCTCATCTCTTCAACACTTCCTTCTTGTTTCCAATGGCCTTCTTGATAGCATTTTTTTTTGACAAGGCATTTAACCATAATTCAATATATATTTTTAAAAACTACTGCTTAAGTTGTTTAATTTGTAGAATTAGAGTGCTGGTTTTTTAGGGTGTTCAATGTTTTCTTATTGGAAAATGTATTTTAAACAATGCAAAATTACAATTATAAGGTCATTTATTGTATAAGTTACTTTGCACCTAAATAAAATACTTCAATTTCCATCTTTATTTTACATCAATTTTATACAAAAATATAAAGTATTTGAAAGTAAATAAATAATTTACTTTTTAGTGTGAGGTATTTAAGTAATTCATGGCATGTAAAAATAATATTATTGATATTACATGATGTATAATTCATTTTATATTGAATTGAAATGTAATATATATATATATATATATATATATATATATATATATATATATATATATATATATATATATATATATATATATATATAATTTGATATTTAGAAAAATAAAGTAATTTAAATTAAAAAAAATTATGTTTTCACTTTTCTTTGTAAAGAAGTTGTGTAATTTATTCATTCTTAATATGGAGTTGATATATAATATTTGAAAAGTATTAATAACAAATTTTTTTTGACCTGAGTGATAAAATTTTGAAAAATATCAATAATGTGGTACATAGAAATACAAACATGTAAGATATTGAAAAATATTAATGATGTGATGAATAGACATATAAATATGTAAAATTTTAAAAATATTAATGAGTAATAAATACAATATTTCATTGTCAATTATGTATACAAATATCAATAATGTGATATATAGACATACAAACATGTAACATTTTGAAAAATATTAATGATGTGATAAATAGACATAAATATGTAACATTTTAAAAATAATAATGAGTCATAAATACAATATTTCATTGTCAATTATGTATATACTAGAAATTGTGCCAGATGTTGCAAAGGAAACCTGCTCTCAATATTCAAAGATGCTCTTTCAATAACAAATAACAAAAAAATTCTATTTTGGAATATTGAGCTATCTCACTTGATCAAAATTTTACATTCTTTAACAACTTGTGCTGAACTAGAAATTTTACACTATTTGATAGGAGAGAAGTGGATCTTTTGTTGAGAATTGATTAAATAATTCTTTTAGCTGACATAGCAACTTTAATTCACTGTTCAAAGATACCATGGGTAACTCGTGGTAGGAGCCATGACCTTCCCTTTTTTCAACATGATATTCAGCGAGACTATGCATTTGAACAGGTAAGAGCCTATAAATAAGTTCAAAAGGATTCTTATGCATCATAATTAAGGAGCCTATATTCTCGAAAAGTGGAAAAAGGTTGCGAAGTGTACATTTGATGCTGGGATTTTTTCCTTTCACACAGATGTTGAGTCCTGATTTTTCTCAATTTTGATAGAATTCTAAGACCTTTCTTTCCCCCTTTTTGAAATCTTTTTGACTCCTATAGAGAGATGATTGAATCCGCTCCATAGCCTTTTCTGCCAAGTGTTGATAAGGAAAAGAGACATTAGAGTTGTGTGTGTGTGTGATTAGATTAATTAGAAAAGCACTTAAAGTATTAGCCTACATATATCTTGCACAACATATCACAAGCTTGCCCACCCCTGGTTCATGATTTATGTTTGTCAAATTATAATTTTATAATTTGTCTCAACATTTTTGTGTCGTTTTCAGGGGAGGTACTAAGGGATGATACTAAAAGTGTTTAAGTATGATTTATGTTACTTGATATTTTTTTCAGGACTAGGAGAGTCGAAGTGGCAAGATGTAGGGTAAGGCCTACGTACCTGCAGAGATCAGAATTCGCCAAAGCTGTGTCCTGATTGTTTGGTAAGTAGTTTTTTAAATTTGTTTGCATAATAGATGAATAGGGTCCAATATTTTCAAATGTTTTTGGTGGTGGTGTGAGCACCACTTCATTCACTAATAAATTGGCAAGAACAAGAAAGTCTGTAAGAAACAAGGCTGCAAATGAAGAAGAATCCAAACAGGAGCTCTGTAGTCCTGAAAAGATCTTAGCCATTGATCCTAAGCAGATTAATACTTCCAAGACATAATATTCAGTTGGAAAATCTTCTATTGCTGCCCGTTTAGAACCTCCTCTTGCAAAGAATTCAACATATTTTCTCAGTGGTCAGCCCGAAGAGGAGTTGCTCGCCAGTCCTATTCAAGAACGAGAGTTTTGGACAATTGAATTTGAAAAATTTGTAGTTTAAAAGGGTGCTGCTCTCTCTTGGTCCGATATGGCCAATCTAGAGGGTAGTGGTAACACAGATGGGGACTATAATGAGAAGGAAGAGGAAATTGTCACATTTGAATTTCCTATCAGGAGACTGGTTGAGCTACTTAGATGAAAAAAATTACTCCTTCAACCTTGCCTATTTTTTGTGGTGTCTCTAGTGAAGATCTTGATGCCTTCTTATTCGAATTTGATGTGTTATGAATAACATATGAATATTATTCCAATGCTGAGAAGTTGAAGTTGTTTCCTGGTTGCTATGAAACTAGCTCCAAAAATAGAACAAAAGAGATATCAATGCCTTAGAATTCAACCACTTCGAGGGGGCATCCTCCTTTACATTACATAAATGAACAATTCTTGGATGATACAAATGAAAAAACCTCCTTATATATATAGGAGTACATGGGATCACAATATAATCCTAGTCGACCTAACACTAATAATGTAAGGGCACAATAATAACAATATGGGGGTTACAGGGGTACAACAATACAATAAGGGGGATACACTAACAACAATAAGGGACTACACTAGTAATATAGGGACCTAACATGCCCCTATCCTTGAAAAACGTGTTGTCCTCAATGCATGAGTAGCCCTGGATACTTCTGTATAAAATTCTCATCCTTCATGTAGAATCTTCAGTGGGTAAGTTATTCCACTTAATGAGATACTCTGAAATTGATCGATTTTGTAGTTGTCGAGTTCTTGTTTCTGTGACTGCTTTAGGTTCCAATATGATTTTTCCTTCCTCATCAAGTTCTGGAAATATTGTTTGAATTGGAATTTTATCACCTATAATGTTCTTTAATCATGAAACATGGAAAACTAGATGCACTCGCGAAGAAGCAAGAAGCTCCAATTTGTATGCTATAGTACCAATATTTTGCAACACCTTGTAAGGACCATAGTACTTTGGCGATAATTTGTTATCGTTATTAGCTTTCTTGAGGGACATTTTTTTGTATGGTTAATGTAGCTGTAAAAATACCCAGTCTCCTACATTAAAACTTCTCTCGATGCGATGTTGATCTACATGTTTTTTCATTCGATTTTGTGCCAAATTTAGGATATCCCTTAAGATTTGGAGAACTTGTTGTTGATGCTCAATGTGATCTTCCACTGTTTGGACCTTAGAATTTTCTCATAAAGATGATGTGATGGATGGTGTATGATATCCATAAAGTGCCATAAATGGGGTCATTTTTGTTGCAGTATGGAAGGAAGTGTTATGCCACCATTCAGCCAGAGGTAACCACTTGACCCATTGTGTTTGTTTATCAGATACAAAACAACGAAGATATCCTTCCAAACATTTTTTCACTATCTCAGTTTGGCCATTGGATTGAGGATGATAAGATGCTATGAGCTAGCTAAGTACCCAAACAAGAAATAATTTCGTCCAAAAATTTTCAGAAAAAATTGGATCTCTATCGCTTACAATAATCTTTGGGTTTCCATGTAGCTTTTGAATTTTTTCCGTAAATGTAGTAGCAACTATACTTGCTTTAAATGGACGAGATAATGCACAAAATTGTGCATACTTGGTAAGTCTATCAACTACCACCATGATGACACTCTTTCCTTCGGACTTAGGTAAACCTGTGATTAAATCCATTGAAATCTCCTCCCAACGTTGACGTGGAATGGATAAAGGTTGTAGAGGACTCAATGTCTTAATTGTCTTAACCCTATTTCACTGGCAAACCAAACATTTCGCCACAAAATTTTGAATATCAGATTTAAGTCCATCCCAAAAAAATTATTTCTTCACCCTATGGTAAGTTTTTAAAAATCTTGAGTGCCCTCCTAAAGGAGAAGTGTGCAATTTCAAAAGAATGTTTTATTTTAGTTGGGAATTCTTACAAAAATATAAGAAATCTCTGTATCATAAGGAATCATTTTTTCAACTAAATGTATCAGATGTACTAGAATCTTCCTGTAGCTTTTGAATGAGTGTCCACACTTCTTCATCCTTCTTCCATTCAGCCCTTGCTTCAGTTATCCAATCTAGTTGGATAATAGAAATGGCACAAAGTAATTCTTCCACCTTTTCATCCTTTCTTAAGAGTGCATCTGCAACAACATTTAACTTTCCTTCTTTGTATATGATTTCAAAGTCATAACCCAACATCTTTGTGATCCATTTTAGCTTCTCTTTCGAAGAAAATATTTGTTCCAAAAAGTGTTTAAGACTATTATGATCAGTTTTTACCTTGAAGTGTCTTCCCATTAGGTAAGGTTGTCATTTATTTAGTGCACCTAGTATTGCCAACATTTCCTTCTCATAAATAGCTTTTTGTAAATACTTTCCTTTGATTGGATGACTTTAAAAAGAAATGGGTCTTCCTCCTTGCATTAAAACAACACCAATTCCAATTGCTGAGGCATCCCATTCCACAATAAAGTTTTTTGTGAAGTCTGGCGTAGCTAAGACTGGTGCTAGGCACATTGCCTCTTTAAGATGTTCAAAGGCCTTAGCTGCTTTAGGAGTCCATGAAAATGCATCTTTATTCAATAATGTTGTTATAGGTGCTGCTATTCTCCCATAATTATTAACAAACTTGCGATAATACTGTGTTAACCAGAGAAATATTCGTAACTTCTTTATGGTTGTGGGGAATTTCCATTCCTGAATGCCTTTAATTTTGTTAGGGTCTACCTTATCACCCTCTTGAGATAAAATATGATCCACATATTCCACCTCTTGTACTCCAAAGAAACATTTAGAGGTTTTTGCATATAATTGTTTCTCCTCCAATAGTTTGAGCACCCTTTCATAATGTTGAACATGATCCTTCCAATACCTGTTGTAGATTAGTATATCATCAAATAATACGAACACAAATTTTCTAAGGAAGAGTTTGAAAATGGAATTAATCAACCCTTGAAATGTAGAAGGTGCATTGGTAAGGCCAAAACGCATTACAAAAAATTCATAATGACCCTCATGAGTTCGAAATGTTGTTTTCACAATATCTTTAGTCTTCATTATAATTTGATGATATCATGAAAAAAGATCCAACTTGGTAAAATGAATTGCTTCATGTAAGTCATCCAATAATTCATCAATCACTAGAATGGGAAATTTATCTTTAATAGTGAGCTTATTAAGCTCCCTATAATCCAGACACATGCGCCATGATCCATCCTTCTTGTGCACCAATACTACTGGAGCAAAGAAAGAACTTTGACTAGGTTGAATTATACCAGCCTCTAACATTTCTACAGTCATACGTTCAATTTCTCTCTTTTGGACATAAGGATATCTGTAAGGCATGCTGTTTGGAGGAACACTTTCTGGAATCAAATGAATAGCATGATCATGATCATGAATAGGTGGGAATACTTTGGGAGTTTCAAACACGTTGGAATGATTGTCCAAGACTTTTTGGAGATATAGAGAAATAGATGATTTTTATGATGGAAGCTCTAGTGAGCATAATTGTGCAATTAAGCCTTGTTGTTCTTTCTTTAGAAGATTTGTCATGATAAATTAGAGCTTATTATCTTTCCCAAATTCCCTGCAATACCCCATAATTCAACTTCCTTTCCTTCTGAAAAAAATTCGAGAAAAGTTCTTGAAAATTTAAAGCTATCGTCCCCAAATATTGTAACCATTATACTCCTAGTACAACATCGACACCTCCCATTGGAATGGAAAGCATTGGAATATTCAATACATATTCCCCCATGGTTAGCTTGAAATTATGGAATTTTCAAGAGAAATTTATAGTTCCTCCATTTGCAACCATCACTTGACATTCTGGTGTTGGGTATAGGAAGAAATTCAATTCCTTGGCTACCATACAATGAATAAAATTATGGGAGTAACCCTAATCAATCAACACTATTAGCTTTTTTCTTCTTGATGTGTCCTTCTATCTTGAGATTTTGAGGAGTGTAATTCCTGCCAATGCATTACACGATATGGTCAAACTCATTTCTTCTTTCTCTACTGTTGAGTCCTTGTGTATATCCACATATTTTGAATTTTCTTGTTCATTTTCTTCCTCCTCTTCAAAATCTATGTAAAATAATTTCTTCTTAGCACACTTATCACCTTTGGTGTATTTTCTATCACAACTGTAGAAAAGCCTTTTTTCTATTTTTTCTTCCAATTGTTGTGGTGTCAACCTTGTAGGTTGTGGAAGTCTAGGAGTAGCAACACTTCCATCTTTATAGATTTGAGTGGTAGGCTTCCTTTTTGCCATAATTTTACATTCAATTTTTCTTGCCAACCTAAATGCCTTCTCCAATGAATCAGGTTCCCAAACACGAACCTCATGTTGGATGTTATCCTTTAAAGTCCCTATGAAGACATCAATCCCGTGTTCCTTTGGAATATTAGTTACCCTTATATTCAATTTTTGGAAGTCCTCAATGTGCTTCGCCATTGAAACTTTTTGTTTGAGATTTATCAATTGGCTAAATAAGGTGTTTCTCTTTGTATCCTCATAATGTGCTATCATTTCCTCCATAAAAATTGACCAAGTGACAATTTTTTATGGGAGAAAATCAATCGATACCATACAAATGTGTTTTTCTCTAAATATAAAGTTGCAATGCATACCTTCTGTGTGTTTTTCACATTATTGAGATCAAAATATTGCTCCATATGTAATATACATGTTACGGGATCCTTGTGATCAAACTTACTCATATCGATATTTGGAATATAGTGGGTCTTCCAGCCAACATTCGAGTTTATGAAATCCCGATTAACATTTATTTTTCTCTTATCATGAGTTTCCTCTACTTTATTTTCACTATTAGGAATCATTTCTTCTATCAACTTTGTCAAACCTTCCTTCAAACCTTCCTTGCCTTCCTTCAGACCTTCCATTTTTTCTTCCATACCATTCTTCAAACCATCCATATTAGCTTCCAAAACATCCAGATTAGTTTCCATTCCCTTCTTCAAACCATCAATCTTAGCTTCCATGCATTTCTTCAAAACTTCCATTTCTTTTTTTGTTTCTCTTTGCAAGAGCGAAACTTGGTGCACTTGCTATTGTAATTTTGATATATCATGTTGCACTTCTTCATATTCATGATTCATAGTATATTATTTTTAGGTCTTAATGGGTGTTGAATTATTTTTATGGGGAATTTTAGAACCCAATACTTATATCTATGCTTCAATACTCCCTTGGAATCACTTCAAAGTGGTTTTTCAAGAAAGACTTATGCAATTTGAAAAACAAATACACACCTTTTTCTTGCTTTTGAGGAGCTCGATATTGAAATTGAATTATATTTGTGATTTAACATATTAAACATCTAAAATTCGGTGTTGTAGTAGCCCTCTGAATATTATTTCAAATTCAATAGGTCTGACCTAATTCGGATGCTTCAAGGCCAAGTTATGCCCAATCTCCCACAATGACATAATTATGGATTGGTTCAGTATAGCGAACTTGTACGATGTGGCATATGTTACTATTTCCTCCTTCAGCTCTGAAATTGTTACACCAGAAACTACAGTTTGTTTACTGCCAGTCACTTTTTACAGAATTCCATTCCGATGCTCAGAGAGACATTTATGAATATTTTTCCAAGGTCACCTATTTTATATTAAATTCGAGAGCCTACAAAAACTCTAAATTTCACAGATCATATCTCCAAAAATATTGCGAACCAAGATCTAAAATTTTTACACAAAGTTCCTCAGGATGTCAACTTCGTGTGATAAAAATTTCGGCTTCTAAACCTTCATAGAAAAAAATTATAGCAAAACTTCCACGATTACTTGTTTGGAGCAGTGAAACCCTATAATCTAAAGCTCTTATACCAAATGTTATGAAAGAAGCTCCAAAAATAGAAGAAAAAAGAGATCAACGCCTTAGAATTCAGCCACTTCGAGGGGGAAACCTCATTTACATTACATAAATGAATAATTCTTGAATGATACAAATTACAAAACCTCCTTCTATATATAGGAGTCCATGGGATCACAATATAATCCTAGCCGACCTAACAATAATAATGTAAGGGCGCAATAATAACAATATGTGGGTTACATGGGTACAACAATAATAATAAGGGGGCTACACTAACAACAATAAGGGACTACACTAGTAATATAGGGACCTAACATTCACATAGTTCACACACATCATCATAACTCAACTTAGATATATCACCTGCTCCCATCAGGTTCAAAATCTCCAAAAATTTTGGTCTGATTGCCTGAGAAAAATTGTTCTCTTGGTCTCTTTTCTAAGTTGATTCATCTTGGATATCTGTGGATTGTGTTGAAATCTCTCCACCAAGTCCTCAAAGCTCTCCCCTTCCTTCTGATTCATGCCAAAAATTTCTTCTCTGAGGTCCCTAGTTTTACAATAATCTTGATACTTCTTCGGGAACACCTTCTTCATTTCATCCCAGGTTGCAATGGAGTTTGAACCCAACCGCATAAGCCACCTAAGAGCTTCATCCTTTAATGTACCAAGAGACACATTCAGCTTTTGAGCTTCGAAGAATAACCATATATTCTTCATAACACATCAAATTCGAATAAGAAGGCATCAGGATCTTCACTAGAGACACCACGAATATTAGGTAATGTTGAAGGAGGAATCTTTTTAAAATCAGTAGCTCCACCTGTCTCCCCGATAGGAAATTCAAATGTGATGAAGTACATTGCAACAACACTTCATATACCTCAACTCTTATGTTGGTTGAATAATATGATGCTCAATAATTGGATCTAAATGCACCATCGCAAATGTGGCGTCGAATGGAGAGAAATCAACTGTCCACATTCTAAAATCTGACAACATCATTCCATTATGGAAAATGGATGAAAAATAGAGACCTTTGTAGTATAAACTGACACCGCCATCAGGCTCGTGTTGCCGAGAGGTGTAAAATCCATATAAAATTTGTCCAATTTGGACACTAGCAAAATTTGGCCCCTCTAGAAATGAGGCCCAATCATGGTTCCACCTTCTGCACTGATCCACCCTCATGGTTCCATGCCTTGGCTTCCGTGCCCACCTCGACCTGCCTCTTACCTAGCGCATTAAGGAACAGGGTTTAAAAACAAAATGGTCGGTGTACTTCCCAAAGGAAGTCATTGGCGCAGTGGTTAGGATCCGATTTTGGAGGAGAGGGGTCGGGGGATCAAATCCTGGACCTCTCTTTTTATATCAAAATGCATTTAAGAATAGTCAAAAGTGGGTGGGTGGGTCCGCTCCATGCAGCCCAATCTGAACCGACCCCGACACCATTTACTGTATGTATATGGTATGCAATACATATTAAATTTGGGGTTGGTTTGTTATATGGTAACATTGTGATGGGACCGCCGCATAGAGGTAGGCTAGCTCACATGGCTAGTGCGGGTTCGATACCTGCCGGTCTTGTTTATTTTTCCATGTTTTACATGTGGCTCCATTGGGGCGTGGGTCAGGTCCACCGAAGGTGGCCCGCTCACCCACAACATTGTTTACATATTGTTGTTTAAACCAATATATATGTGTTATATATATAACACTAGGGGAAGAGGGTGTGGTGGGGGTCATTGCCCACCACCCCATTATAATATTTTTTTTATAATATGGCATGCCCAGGTGGGATGGCAGGGGTGGTGGCCCGCCACCCCCATTTTAATAAATTTTTTTATTTTATTTAACAATAGTCTCGTATTATGAAATTTGGTTTTAAGGCCGAAGAGGACAAATTAAACGTTCCACAATTTTGCCTAGAATTTGGCCAGAATCCGGTCAACAAAATCAGCGAAAATGCTTCCTCCTTAACCTGTCAAGTCATCCAATTAACCTAAGAATTTTTATGAGCTCTATCTTTCGCATACACACTCGGTTTGACGAACCGTTCACACTATTGTGATCAAGACGCTGAGATCTTCAACCTGAAACTGAGTTTTCCACGTTTCTGCCATTTTTATTTTTGAGCTTTCATAAGCCCTCTTTGTCCTGTGTGTGTCTCTGGAGCCACCTCGATCATTCCTCCCCACTGAGGAGCTTTTGGTCCTCCAAAAGCATCAACAATAATCTGCAACTATTGTGTTGTATGTCTACATCATAGGTGTCATGAAAGGTCACCCTTCCTTCTCCTTCACCTTTTCCTTCAGAGACATAAGCGATGAACTGACACCTGCATCCCCCGCAAACCTATAGTACAATATCTTGCAAATTACATGCTCAAATATGGAAAACTATGACCCAATCATTACATACTTTCCACGAGTTTATAACACATACTCGGTGGTCAAGCTTACAAAAAAATGCAATCAATAATACCCCAACTATCAATACAAGGCCAAAGGCATCATTGTCGAATCGCAAGTGATGGAAAAACACGTCATCACTTTTACAAAGAAATGCAATGCATGATTTACAAAACATGGCCATGACATGCTACCACAGCTAGAAAAACTATCTCTCACTTATTAAAGTGAATGGATCATCTACTTGTGGCAGACTTGCTTATCGAACAATTGTTTCAACTGGTTCATGCACTAATGCTTCATCCTTAAGGTTTTTCTCTGGATGAAGCCTCGAACATGTGGCTCTTTGATGGCCACTTTGGTTGCAATGGCTGAAAAAGGTTTTCTTCCTCCAAACCTGGTTAAGGAATTTATTTCCCTGCAGTGGAGAAGGCTTTCCACGCCTCATCCTCCGTTGTGCTACCATTTTATTCCAACACTCAACAATGACATGGTTATGTAAGCCACAAAACTGACAAGTTTCTTATTCCATGATTTATGTTCATGATTAGAAACATGCTTATAATCAAAATGAACTTGTGAATATCGAGACTATACCTTTCCTTGTGGTCTCTAGTGCGATCATGGTGATGAGAGCTTGTCTGGGCTCTTCTATTGCGACATGCACTTCCATGGGATGATGGTGAAGTGTTCCCATCAATCCTTTTCCTCGGTGAGTTCAAAAATATATGTTTTCCTCTGAAGTCATTATGGAAATGAGAGCTTGCCTCAGATTTCTCTCTGCAATATGCACTGCCATAATATGATGGTGAAGTGTCCCCATCATTCTCTCTCCTCAATAGTTTCAACATTATCGTGGAGGTTTATGACACCTTTGAGCATTCTCTTTCTGTGTATCCCAAACCTATGTATCGAGGTCTCTACACAACCTCCAATGGCTAAGTTATGCCTTGGTCATGAATGCCAAGTCCTCCTCCTTTGTACCCCATCTTGGTAAGTAGTCTCATGCGAGTTCCTATAATGGGGATCTCCACATTTCCAACAGAAATAATAGCATATGAAGATGAAACTGAAGAATGATCATAAAGGTTTACCTCATGTGTCGATTTTGAAACAGGTGAAGAGGGCTTCTATGAGCCTTCGGTATGTTTCACTTCCTTTAAGGCTTTTGTCGCGACTTGTAGCTGAAGTTGCAATTGTTGTTTCTCCTTCTTCTCTTCTTGTAGAAGGGTCTTTAATGCATCATGATCTGTTCGAAGACTTCTATCATTGCGCTCCAATTCTTCCAATGACTCTGTCGTGGCTCGAAATTGAAGCTGCAATCGCTACTTCTCCTCCTTCTCTTCCTGTAGGAGTGTCTTCAATTCCTCATGATCTTCTTGAAGACTTTCATTGTTGCACTTCAATTCTTCTAATGCCCCTGTCGTGGCTTGCAATTGAAGCTGAAATCATTGATTGTCCTCCTTCTCCTCTTGTATAAGTGTTTTCAACTCAGCGTTATCTACTGCTTGTTTCTCATAAGCGTCATACAATATGTTCACCCTTTTAGACATCCTGAGCATGGCCTCGTACATGTCTTTGAAATCCTCCATTGTTACACATTCAATGGTTCACACTTGCGGTTTACATTAGCAAGAAGACCGCTCTGATACCCCTTTATCTGGGTAAATTTCTGATACCCTTTTAACCCAGACCTTTTGCTTCGTTTGATGTGTTATAATTTCATTTTATCAAAGCATTAATGAACACACATGAAAATATAATTAAGAGGAAAAAATGTGAATGATCACACAACAAAATGCAAGCCGTTTAATAACAGAGTTCCTCCAGTGTGGACCATATCTCTGGGCATCAGTGTCTCGATGGTGTTGGCCACTTCATTTAGTTTTGTAACTTGTGATGATGTACATAGATGTTGTTTACTTGTCATATAAGGAAAATCCCTCAACATGAGTGGCAAAGTCTCTCCACGAGACGTTCCACTATAAGGAACTCTCACTCATCACAAACCTCCTATCAGCATGACAACTTCACACATGGTGACAAAGAATATCCTGCCCTCAACGCAAGAAAGGGATCCCACAATATAAATTACCATCCATGATAAATACATACCACATCAAATACACATAAATATTTCGCATCTGACATGAGCAGGAATCAACAACAACAAATAAACATAAAGGTTCTGCATCATACATCAAGCAGGAATCGACATGACATAAAGCATCCTACAGAAATAATCAATGAAGTACATGGCAACAACACTTCATATACCTCAACTCTAATGTTGGCTAAAGAACAGGTTGTTCAATCACTGGATCTTAATGCACCATCGCAAACGTTGCGTCGAATGGCGAGAAATCGACTATCCACATGCTGAAATCGACACCATCATTCCATTCTGGAAAATGACTGAAAAATCGAGACTTTTGTTGCAGAAAATGACACCGCCATCAAGTTTATGTCACTGAGAGGTGTAAAATCCATATAGAAATTGTCCAATTTGGATACTGGGAAAATTTGGCCCCTCTAGGAATGAGGCTCAATCATGGTTCCACGCCTTGGCTTCCATGTCCGCCCTGACCTGCCTCTACCCTGGCACATTGAGGAACTGGCTTTAAATACAACATGGTAGGTGGACTTCCCGAAGGAAGTCATTGGTGCAGTGGTTAGGACCCGAGTTTGGAGGAGAGGGGTTTGAGATCAAATCTTGCCCCTCTCTTTTTATGTCAAAATGCATTTAAGAATATTCAAAAGTGGGTGGGTAGGTTCGCTCCATGCACCATGACCCGACCTAACCCCGACACCATTCAGCGTATGTATATGGTATGAAATACATATTAAATTTGGGGTTGGCTTGTTATATGGTAACGTTGTGATGGGACTGCCACATGGAGGCGGGCCAACCCACTTGGCTGGTGCGAGTTTGATACCTACCAGTTTTGTTTATTCCACCGTGCTTTAGATGTGGCTCCGTTGGGGCATGGGTTGGGCCCACTGTAGGTGGCCCACCCACCCATAACACTGTTTACGTATTGCCGTTTAAACCAATATATAGCATATATATATAACACTGGGGGCAGAGGGTGCAACAGGGGTCATGGCCTGCCACCCAATTATAATATTCATTTTTATAATATGGCATGTCCGAGTGGGGTGGTGGGGGTGGTGTTCTGCCACCTCCATTTTCATATTTTATTTTATTTTATTTAACAATAGTCCCATATTATGAAATTCAGTTTTAAGGCTGAAGAGGAAAAATCAAATGCCACACAATTTCTCTTGGAATCTTGCCGGAGCTGGACAAAATCCGGTCAAAGGAATCTGCAAAAATGTTGCCTCCTTAACCTGTCAAGTCATCCAGTCAACCTTAGAATTTTTACCAGCTCTAACTTTCGCATACGAACTCGGTTTGACGAATCATTCGCACCACTGTGGTCAAGAAGATGAGATCTTCAACCTGAAAATGAGTTTTCCACGTTTATGCCACTTTTATTTATGAGATTTCATAAGCCTTATTTGTCCTTTGTGTTTCTCTAGAGCCACCTGGATTACCTCCACAACAACCTTGGCAGGGGAAATTTTCTTATTGTGCTGCACATAATTTTCCATCTCAGAATTTCTATTCACCAAAGCCCATACCACCAAAAATGGTTCAGCCATAGCAAAAACAACTTCAGTTTCCCGCCCCACCAAATCAACCTCGTCCCACTACATTTCCTACCTAGCCAGTATCTAACCCCAATAATAAAACCATCCAATCCGCTCACAATATTGGAGCAATCACTTATCCCACTTTTCCTACCTATTTTATTTCACCACAGCCTATGCAGAAAATTTGTATTCCTTTACTACAGGAATTTCCTGTGTCACTATACGAAGTTAAACTCAGATCAGGAAAAGTCGTGACTCAACCCAGAAAAATTGAAGAGATTATAGAGGAAGAAACTCTAGACATACCTGAAGTAGAAAACACACCCGAACGAGAAAAACAAACCACTTCAAAGTCACAAGAACCTTCCTCGTCCCATATTGTCTAGCCTCCTTTTCCAGAGAGGTTGGAGATGAAAATGAAAAAACCCGAGTTCGATCTTGTGTTTGAACTGAGAAATGTATGCATTAAGATCTTGTTACTGCATGAAATTAAGGATATCTCGATTTATGCCAAAATAGTGAGGGAGAGATGTACCAATAAACTAGGAAGACAAAATAAATAACCATCCACAATTCAAGTAGGTGGGAAACTTGCATGCCTTATGTCCACCAGATTTGTTACTAAAAAATATGTAGACCATGGAATCCATGTGGTTACCACCTTTTTCAATCGGTATCCGATAAGGAACACTCTAATTTATTTAGGTGTAGCCGTCAATATGATGACAATGGATACTTTATCTCACATAGGATCCTTTGAATTACTTCCTACTCCTACCATGTTAGAATTAGAAGATAGGTCTAAAGTAAAGCCAGAGGGTGTATTGGAAGACATTGTCATTTCATTGGATTCCTGGGAGTACCTTGCAGACTTTTATGTTCTTCAACCTAAAACCAACTTGGGAGGGAATCCTTTGATCTTGGGGAGGCCTTGGTTAGCCACGGAAGATGCCTACATAGGGTGCAGGTCTGGAAACATGACCATCACTCATGGATAAGAAGCTAAGCATATCAATTTGTACCCCCTCCTAAACCCCTCTTAAGATCAAAAAATATTCTTTGGGTTGAAGAAGAGGAGCATAAATCAGAATGTATGCAACCAACTTTTACAATAGCTCAAGCCATGAACCTTAAGGAAAACTGAGGAAAATATGAATAATTTTTGTAATTCTAACCCTAATTTTTAGTCATAATATATATATCATTACTGACCTACAGAATTTTTATGAACATAGTACATCAATTGAATTACATTCAACCCTCTTGTTTTCATTCCCTACATACTCAATGAATGAATTTGGAGGTAAGGTAATTGAATTTTTTCCGGGGTCAACTTTAAACATCAATTATGCCTTAAATCCTAAACAAGAGAAACAATCAATTCAGACATTGAAAAAAATTTTGGATACATTTTCTTGGAAATATACAGACATGAGGGGAATTCACCCAATTACACGCATTCATCATATCAATATATAAGGAAATTCCATGCTAGTGAGACAACCACAAAGGAGGATGAACCACGCTTTAAGAGAAATTGTGAAAAATGAACTGCATAAATTGTTAAATGTAGGGTTCATCTATCCTATCTCAGATAGCCAGTGGGTATCTCCACTGGTTATTGTCCTTAAAAATAATGGTAAATGGTGAGTGTGTGTATATTACAGGGAATTAAAAAAATCTACATTAAAATATCACTTTCCCTTGCAATTTATAGACCAAGTACCGGATACTTTAGCAGGGCAGAAGTATTTTTCCTTCCTAGATGGGTTTAGCGGGTACAATGAAATTAGGATAGCTCTAGAGGACCAGGAGAAGAAAACATTCACATGTCCTTGGGGTACATATGAATATAAGGTACTACCATTTGATTCATGCAACTCACCAGCCACATTTCAACGGGTGGTCCTTGGTATTTTCTTTGACCTTTTGCATGATTGCATAGAGGTCTATATGGATGAATTTACAGTAATGGGTGATACTTTTGAAGAATCTTTACATAATCTTAAGAAATTTTTGCAGAGATGTATAGAAAATAATCTTTCATTGAGTAATGAATTTTTTTTATCATTATAGCTGATGGTATTGTTTTGGGTCATCATGTTTTTGCTGCAGGAATTAAAGTTGATCCAGCTAAGATCAAAGTTATTATAAAGCTACCCCCCCAAACCAATAAAAAGGTATTTCAAATTTTCCTTAGACATTCAGGTTACTACATAAGGTTTGGTGAATAGTTTACAAAGGTAGCCTCTCCATTGTAAAAATTATTGACTAAAGAATCTGAATTTCATTAGAATAATGAGCGTCAAGTTGCATTTGATGCACTCAAGGAAAATTTTTCTTCAATGCCTGTCTTGAGAGGTCCAGATCAAAAATTTACTTTTCACATTTCCACTAAAGCATCTCAATCATCCATAGGAGCGGTATTGGGCCAAAAGGAAAATATTTTAACCCATGTTATTTATTTTGTTAGTAAAAATTTAAATCCTGCAAAACTGAATTACACTGTAACTGAGAAAGAATTCCTTGTTGTAATTTATGCTATTAACAAGTTTAGATATTAAATCACTTGATACAAAGTTTTCTTACACACTAATCATTCTTCCATCCAATATCTCATGAAAAAACTAGTCACTATTGGGAAGATCACTAGGTGGGTTTTGCTACTACACGAATTTGACATCACAATATTGGACAGACCGGGAAAAGAAAATCAAACAACTGATTTCCTATCTAGGATTAACCATGCAGGTGAGGATGTTCCTATTAATGATAGATTTCTTTATGCGAATTTTTTTTCTATTTCTGTCAAAACACATTGGTTTGGAGACATGGCCACTAACTTGCTACAAGAAAGTTTCCACCTTACTTTTCATCTAATCATAAAAAGAGAATTTTTAGGAAAAGTGTTAATTACCCTTGGATTAAGGGATACCCCTATTTCACTGGATATGATTTGATTATTCGCAAGTGTCTCAGATAGGATGAGATATACGATATCTTGAGGGCTTGTCATGATGAACCCTAGGGGTGACACTTTGCAGATAAGCGAACATACTACAAGATCCTCCACTCAAGTTACTATTGGCCAAGTCTTTTCAAAGATACAAATGAGTATTTATGAAAATGTGATAGCTGCTAGAGAATAGGGCGGCCTGCTCAATAAGATGAAATTCCTTTGCAACCACTTGTCCCTCGATTTTTTAGGTCCCATCAATCCTATGTCCAAAGGTAAGAAGTATATTTGGTTTGTATTGATTATGTTATGAAGTGGGTGGAAGCAAGGGAACTACCTAGAGAAATGGAGAAAGCAGTGGTAGAATTTTTTTTTTAGATATTTTTGTAAGATTTGGGGTACCAAGGGAAATAGTTATTGATTCGGGTACTCAGTTTGTGTCAAATATTGGGAAGGGAATTGTAGAGAAATATCAGGTTATTCATTGGAAGTCCACCCCTTACCATCTAAAGGCTAATGGGTAGGTGGAATCAACAAATAAGGCATTGGAAAGAATCCTAACGAAGACAATATAGTTATATAAGAAGGAATGTTCTAATCGACTTCGTGAGGCATTGTGGGCCTACAGGATCACATGGAGGAAAACCATTAGCTTCTCTCCATATGAATTGGTGTATGGAAAACAAGTTTCACTACCAATTTAATTTCATATCAAAACTTTCAAGATGAGAGTTGATTTGGGTATAGACCTTAATGAGGCATAACAACAGAGAATACTGTAGCTCAATGAGTTGGATGAGATTAGGCAAGATTATTTTCAGCATACTGATCTGATCCAACAAAAATGGGCTAAATGGCATGACATATTCATTAAGAAAAAACAGTTCAAAGAGGGAGACTTGGCATTGTTGTTTGATTCGAAATTTGTGAATTTTAAAGGGGAATTTAACACACATTGGTTGGGCCCATATGAAATTGATTTTTTTTTTTTTTATAATGGATCTGTTCAGGTTAAAAAAATTGATGATGGGAATGTTATCTTATTGGTTAATGGACACAGACTCAAGCTATATTAGAAATGACAATTTAAGGAAGAATTTGAGGAAGAAATTTTGAAGAAGAAGGAGCTGTAAATGGTGGGAGAGGGATTCATTCCATTCACTACCTCTTCTTGATTTCCTACTGATACATTAAACTCATTTTATTCCTCCTCATTGTTAGTAAACCATGAGAGGAATGTATATTGGGTACATGTTTATTCATTTTTCTGGACCTAATGGACAAGTTACGGAAAAGGATCCCCCTTGGAGTCTTGTTTTTCAGTATTTTGGACTCTCTAAAATTTAAATCTAGCGAGCATGGAATGCCCTGGGCTTGTTAAAATCACAGGTCAGTATGTCCTTTGGGATCCTCTAAATAAGTTATTTTTTTCAGTTAATTCTTGGATTACTCATGTTGGACTAATGTGGGATCTCTTAAGGCCCTTCTTCCAACAATCTTGGCCCATTGACATCAACAAATTATATTGGTACAAGATCAAAGCCTTATGATGCCTTGAAGATTTTATACCTTAATGACAGGCTATCTCGTCAGCAACAATGCAGATTCATCATGGCTCCTTGACTACTGGATACTACAGGGGGTTCAACAACAACACATATATTCACACCTAATAGGATGCATCAGTTGTGCCTTGGTCCTCACTCGTATTAAAGGTGATAGGCCTCACGTTGGTTAACAACTGACCTTAATGGCTAGTAATCCAACGAGATCGCTGCACATTCGACACCAACACCTACATTCACATGTAGTGGAATGTATAGAAATGGGGAGGAGATGGTTTCATGTAGAAGAATTTCATGTAGAAAATTTCAGTGGTTATAGTTCCTGCAGAAAAACCACTTAATTTTTGAAGAACGAATCTCAAAGAGAAAATTATATTAAAATAATCTGGCAAGTACTAATCATTTTCATAATTAGTTGTGACCATGAACTATACAATTGTGCATATGATGTGGTCTCAAGGTGTGTTATTATTTCAAAGCAAGTGGAGTAATCACCCAAGTAGTGGACCATTGTACGGTAAGATTGAGCAGGTACGGTTGGCATCGGAATACTTAAGGTAAAAAGGTAATGGTAGGAAAATTTTGAATTTTCATAAGTTTGAGTCATGGCCATGCTTACAAGAGAAGTCAGCTATGAGTCATTGTGTCATAAACTGAATTCCATTCTTGATCATTATTAATCTAACACAAACTTGGTTCTCTTTCCAACAATTGTCCCACAGAATGGATCATGATGGAAATCATGATCATGTCCTGTGTTTTTTGAAAATTTCCCTCTTAACCCCGAATATTTCCAAATTTAAACTATCATTTTCGAGTTTTTCTGTCTAATATTAGAAGCATATTGTGAACTAAATAAAATTTTCTCTCTCCCACTTGTAGGTATGTTGAGAATTTGGTCTGATGTCAGATTTGAACCTTAGGGTCCTACATTTCTAGATGTCGACCCTCGGAGTAAAGCAAGGTTGGAGAAGGTAGGATGGATACCTCTGTTCCTGAAATTTAGGGGGCATAATTCAAAGGTAACAAAGTCTTTCATACTAAATCTAAATGGTGACAGAGCGTAGGTGGGGAATGTTCAATTTAGATTGACAAAGGAGCTGGTAGATCGAGCTTTTGGCATTCCACAGGAAGGGGAGTGTTGGTTCAAGAACCAACAATTCAAGAAGGATATTTGCACACCCTTCCTCAGAAATAACATGCAAACCTAGATTGGAGTAAAGGAATCCCGCTAGATTACCTTAGAAGTAAGTACCAACATCTTTTATTTTTCCTGTAGAAATACATAATCTGTGAAGGTCATTTTGGGCTAGCATTTTTGTTTCATATTCGTCTCCAGGGCCACTTTCGAGAGAGGTTATTTAATTTTCCCTATTATTTGAGAATGTCCCTGTTGAAAATGTCTAGTTCTTCTAAGGAAAGGGCAACACACATAGAGGATAACCTCTATCATCATGGCCTGATCAAAATTATCATGACAGAGGTGCTACATAAATAGAAGAAAACATGGGAAGAATTCTTGTCATAGAATTACTTCGTGGAGGATGAGAAGGACCCTCGTTCTTTAGAAACCAAGGAGGCAGAGCTAGCAAAAAAGACGAAAAATAAACCACGAAGCCATGGTCCATTGAGAGAGGAGGTCAGGAAACACAAAGAAGTGGTGGTGACTGGGGAAATTGTAGGGAAAAATCCCAAGTCGAAGAGTATTTCTATGCCTAGCAAATGCTTTAGAAGAAGGCATGCTGCAAAGCTAGTGATAGAGGAAAATGAAAAGGAAGGGGTACCACCAATTAAAACTAATAAAAAGAGTGAGAGGCCCTAAGACCTATCAAAAGGGAAAGGGAAGGTTGAAGTAGCTGAGTTTATCAACAAAAGAGAATGGTAGGTCACGTCTTTCCAAGACCCTCTGCTATAGGAAAGTGGGAATAAGACAATTGAAGAATGCCAAGGTTAGGAAGAACCAAGTTTACCCTAGTCCTCTCAAGGACAACATGAGGGGGAGGGAACTTCCCAGAAAAAACAGTCTCGAAAGGAAATAGATGAGATTATCACTGAGCTCACTGTGTCTGAATGGGCTCTTCAAAAGGAAAATGAGACCCTGAAGGAAATAGCCTATGTATGTAGAGGGAGTTTGATGAGTGGCATAAGAAGGCATGTTGGGTTATGAAGAGTAAACATAACCAAATCGACCACCTGCATTAAAAATAATGAAGAATATCAAGGTCAAGTTCAAGTAGAGTCTAGCAAGGCCCAATTAGATCACTTGGATGTAGTAGCTGTAGCATAGGGAAAATATTGAAATTTTCTTTCTAAAGTTGCAACATTTTTTCTTGCATAAGGGACATTAAAGAAGCTAGGTGTGGGGGAGATGTTAAGTCGCAATTTTTCTCAATTTTGATAGCATTCTAAGGCCTTGATTTCCCCCCTTTTGAACTCTTTTTTACTCCTAATTACTCATATTTTTCCATATTACCTATGTTTTGAACAAAAGGGTGTTGTGCGCTAAAGGTATGCAAATTATCTTTAAAAGTATCATTTTATCTTGTTATTAAGTATTTATTGAGGCTAAGTGTTTCTTATTCGAATTATTTACAAATGTTAAGTTCAACTGATTGAATCTCATGCAAAGTAATCAATTTTCCAAGCAAATCCATGATTTCCTGTAGACAACCTGTGATCGCTCATTTCCTGTAGACACTCTGCGATTTCCTATAGATGTGTATTTCCAACAACCGCCCAAATTTCTTGCAGAAGTACACCATAAGTATTGGAAGTTGAGTATGTTCCATTTAGTCTCAAGTAAAACGAGAACATGGGCTTTATTAGGAAATCCACCTACAGAGATGATTTTCTATTCGTTTCCTTAAAGCTTCCATCAAAACTGCCCAGATCTTGAGTCCTTTTCTCGATGATTGTATTGGGGAAAGGCTCCAACAATGTAATGAAATCAGTTCGGTCCATGCTTTAAGTCATTGATCAAACTCAACAGAGATATTTTGGTCATCATGTTTATTTATTATAAGTAAACAGTTGCAATAGTAGTTTTCTTAATATCAAGCAGGGTTATGCTTGTGTATTTGTATAAATATTGTTATGTTTCATTTGCAAGGGGTTTGGACATATGAGACTTGTATATCACTATAATAATTTTCCAGATTAATACAAAGTTATATGTTATGTTGATTTTGTTGTGTAATTATTTTTAACAATGAAGGGGTTGTGAGTAAGGGAGGCCCCCCTTTGCTCACAACTCCATTGGTTACAATTTCTGTTTCGTTGATTATTTTTATGCATTAACAGAATTATTTGCACAACTATTGTTTCTCTTTTCTAAATTATAGCAGCACATGTGTAATGGTTTAATGGTGAAGTTTCTTTGATAAATGTGTTTGGAATCATTTGATCAAGTTGTGGTTTATGTTATGGAATGTTAAGTTGATTTTTATGGTTGTTTGCTTGGTCCTTTATCTTTTCTGATCAACATCAATAATATTAGGAGCTATAGAGGGATGATTAAATATAATTCATAGCCTTTTCTACCAAGTGTTGATAAGGAAAAGAGACATTAGAGTTGTGTGTGTGTGTGTGTGATTAGTTTAATTAGAAAAACACTAAAAGTATTAGCCTGCATATATATTGCGCAACATCTCACAAGCTTACCTACCCCTTGTTGATGATTTATGTTTGCCAAATTATAAGTTTATAATTTTCCTCAACGACATATTTGGTGAATATTTATTTCCCTTCTCATAGTCGTTTCTAACCATTTTTCAATATTGAGCTAACTCACCTGAGCAAAAGCTTGTCATATTTTACATTATACCTACACGTTATTTGATTTTGAATGTGATGATTTCTGAATTATCTTATGTCAAGGTGAAATGGAGGAGAAGGATTGGTGTCATTCATAAATTTCATAATTAATATTAAGTTACTCGAATAGAATGTTTGATACAAAAAAAAAAAGTAAACAAAAACATAATTCTACATGTGCATTTTTGTACTTAATTAAGACAAGAGAGTCAACCCCACAAAATTTTCTTTGAAATTTTATTATATGTTCATTAAAATGGTTGGAAATTCCCACACCAGGGTGGGTATATCTAAAAAAAAAAAAAAAAAAAAAAAAAAAAAAAAAAAAAAAAAAAAAAAAAAACAATGAAATATAGGCTGACTTGTGCAAAGCCATATGAAAGTTCCTTGTGATCTTTAAGGATGTCAAAATTGGATTACCAATATAAATAATGCAACCAACTTCAATAAAATAAAATAAAAGGCTAGAAGTTGGAGTGACAAATCATCAAAAGTCTCCTAACTTTAATTACAATAAGATAAAGCGCTAAAACATTTCAATTTTACTCATGAAAAACCAATGAACGGTTTTAGAGTCTGCTAATTGTTTGATTGGTTGTTCCTTAATTTTAGGATAAAATTACTACTTTGGAAAAAATCTCATAGGTATCCATGTGATGATTCAATACAATTCCTAATATGCATAGACCCCAAATTCTGATAAAATGGGAGATAGCCACAAGAGAACTTTTACTGAGTAGAGACCCCAAATGCTAATAATAGGGGTGATACCCACAAGAAAATGCTTATTATGTCGAGACCCTAAATGCTAATAAAATAAACGAATCCTTCACATGAGTCATAATTTTTTGAATAAATGATTTAATGATATGTATATAAAACCAAAAAAATTAAATCATGATTAGACTTGTAGAATAAGATCATGGCTAGATGAGAGGTAAATAAGGGAATTGAGAAATTGTTATGGGAAAGGAGTTCAAAAATAGGAGAATCAAAATGTAAAAGAAGGTTACCAACAATCTGGTGCAAGAATGAGGCTAATGGAGGCAATTGGTAATCCCCAAAATGAGGTTTTTGGCTAAAAATGCCATCTTATATAGCATACTCAAATTAGTTGCAACAAAAGAATAATAAATCTCAAGTAGACCAGCAGAAAAGATGTGGTGAAAATGATATATATTCATCAGATAAATGTAGTATAAAGAGTGCCCAAATAAAATACCAACATATTTTATAAAAATAGCAATAGATAATGCAATTTACTAAATCTATAGATTTTTTTATAGATATACATAATAACTGTAAAATTAACTTTATACTAAATAGATAATACACTTGTTATGTTTCAAATTTTTTTAATAAAAATACTATTATCAAATATCTAAAAATTATTTATTATCTTTATCAATTGAATAGAACATAAACACACTTTCAAAGCATGTACTCACTGATTATTGACTATTCCTCTTCTTTATTTTATTTCCCAAATTCACCTCTTTTTTAAATTGTTTTCTAATTTGAACCCACAAGTTGATAACGAATTGGAACCACGCCGTTGACAACACATCTCAAGCATCCGAAATAAATCAGTTTTCTCCCAATGACATCTACTTGACCGACCAAAGTCAATCCATACTATAGAAAAAATAAAAGGATCTTCTCTTCCCGTTTTAAGAGACAAATATCACTTTTCATCATCAAAATGATCGAAACTCTACATGAAAAGAGGATTTTTTGCCTTCTCTCTCACATCCTCTCTGCAAGATAAAGTAAATATCTCAAAAATCTTTCAAATCCCCTTTGGAAGCCTTAATTATATATGAAAAATCTTTCTCAAACAAATATTGAAGTATTGAAGTGACAGGTTTCCCGCAGAAAAATTGTCTACATCTATTTGGGTGGGGATAATTTTAGAAGAAGGAAATCTATGCTCTGAGATTTATGAAAATTACTGACAAGTCACAATTGTAACATTGTCTCTAGAATTTTGAGTCAAAGCTTTTGCATAGAATATTTGCACATATTAGTAATGTTTCTTGATATGAAAAATATGCAATGAGATTTTTTAAAGTTCATCAGGAAACCAAAGTAATAAACCAACCATTTTAAGTTAAATTACTTACCGCCTCATTCATAACCAAGCATTATAAATTATCACAAAGCACAGGTGCACATTCTAATTTTTTTTTTTGTCTCTCCATTGCCCATAAAGCATATTCCCGTTAATGGCATGCATTTTTAAATGTAGTAAATGATTCTCCATAGATTAAGAGAAAAGTTCATGGAAGTTTGATGAATAGGAATTATAAAACATGCAGGGACGTTGTTTCTATGGGTTTTAATAAATAAATTTCTTCGTAGGGCATGATTTAGCATGTGAGATTTTCTTGCACCTAGGCGGATGATAACAAAGGATTTGTGGGATAGTAAGTAGCATTTTGATTTGGTGAAGAATCATAATCTTCAACTCACTGTGCTTTCAATGACCGATCCATACTCCCACTGTAAACAAGAAAGCCAATGGGAAAATCTCAGGAAGCGGGGTCACCATGGACCTAGTCGTTGTGTTATATGCTTTACATCTGAAGAATCCATATCACATTTGTTCTTCACCTGCCCCATCATTGTTAGTCTATGGAAGTTGTTTTGTCCTTTTTTTCTGAATCCATCATGGAATCTGGTGGACTTAATTTCAGCTGCTTATGAGTGGGATAAATTAAGCAGTAGTTACAGATCTCTCCCATTTTATTTTATTTGGGAGGTGTGGCTTGCTAGGAATCTTTTGATTTTTGAGCATAAACCTTTCCAAACTCATCGAGTTTTTTCGTCCATTAAACTATGGGTTGAGGATGCTCCAAGGCTGTTAGATGATAATGTTGGTTACACTTCTCATCGCATTAGACCTCATGAGATTTGTATTCCTGGCATTTACTTTGATGGGGCTTCCGTGGATGGCATGACGGGCTGTGGGGTTTGGATCAAGATTTCTGATAAGGAACGTTATCACATCTATTGGAATGGAGGTCCGGGTTCTAACAACAAGGATGAGATTATGGCTCTATGGGGGGGACTCCTTGCTGCTGCTGATCTGTAACTCCAGGACGTTCATATTTATGGGGATTCCCAGCTGATCATCGGCTGGATCACCAACAGTTTTCATATGTACTCCCCTCCTCTTATTGGATGGATTGACAGGACCATGCGCCTGTGGCATAGATTGAATCGTCCTCCAATCAATCATATTTTCCGAGAAAACAATACTCGGGCAGATCGGCTATCCAAGATGGGGCTTTCAGCTGATTTTGGGTCCATGAAAGTTATTCAACTTTATGATGGAAGACAGACTGGGGAATTTTCCATTCCCATTCCCTAAATACTCTTTTTAATTCCAAGTCTCTTTTTGATTTAACATCGATAAACTAGAAGTTTTGTTTTTTGTTACAGGATTTTCCCCATAGGATGCTGATTGTTCTTACACTGATTATATCAGATTCTTATAAATCTATCCTCGGTTCTTATTGTATCTGACTGAACACTATTCATAGCAACAGTATATGACTGCTCTAAATGAAGGCTGTTGTTTCAATCATAAACTGTTCGTTTTATATGAATCCGTATTATTGCAAACGAGCCTGGTCGTCACATGTCATCTCTTACAAGCGAGCCGGATACATAACACATTCAGAGATGTTTTTATTTATCAAGCGAGCCTGGTTTGTGATTGTGCGCATCGGCCTTCCTTCTCCTACAGCTTTATCTCTGCTCTCTCACATCAAGCGAGCCTGTTTTTTAAATTCAAGCGAGCTGGATGTCTACACCAAGCGAACCTGCCTAATAGTATCAAGCGAGCTTGATCAGATCATTTATCATGCTTTTCTCATGGCTTCTACGGATTTCCCAAGGAATATTAACATTGTACAAGTGAGCCGGTCAGCCGAGAAGCATGAGCATTGGTCTTCAACATCGGTTACTGGAATGGCATCATCATATGAGGAGCAATTTTGGATGTGAAAATCTAGCCTCTTTTGCTTTCATACATTATCAATCTTTCTCTCGGTTTTATTCCTTATCTAAATAGTTATGCTGTCTTCTTTTGTTGCTTATGCTCTATCATTTCCCCCTTGACATTCATATCTAAATCATATGTCGGGGATATTGGTATGGGATGGAACATATCCCGTTATGTGGAGGCCAATATGTATTTTATGCTCATTCACTCTATAAATGAGCACCATTTCCTTGGCCTGTTATGGTGGTCTTCTCGCTGAACTCCATGAGCTGAGATTTTTCTGTATATGTACTGTTTATATTCTAATATAATCAGCATTCTTTTTTCTTCTGAAAAAAATAAAGCCAATGGAATTGGAAATGTCAAGACTGTGTGCGATGGAATTTACTAGTCCATTATGGCTCCGCAACACCACCAACCACGAATGGAAGTAAAAAATATTGTCTCGTCTCCATATTTATATCATCTTGTTTGCTGACCCACTGAGAAGGAGATTCTTAACGGTGGCCATAAACAACATTGCAAGTTTATGTCCTTTGATAATCTCAGAGTGTTGCAACATCAAATTCATATAGATGTATTTTCTTATTCCCACACATTAATATCCCCATCAGTCAGTCCTGAGTAGAGAATTGCTAACAATTGTATTTGGAATTACTGGTAAACAAAGAAAGGGTGTGTAATATAAGTAACACGTGTGAGGAAATGGGGTTTTTTCCTACCGTTTTTTCACTACTTCAAAACAAAACCCAAAGCATTGTTGTAGGCATAGTTAAAAAAACATTTTTCTCAGAATCAAATGTGTTGGGACTACTAATTCTTAGTCATCTCCTTCCCACATCTCATCCTCTTCTAACATTTCCCAACCTCTCATCAAGATATTCTGATCGTCTCTACAGTCCTACATTAGTCCCTGCTCAGCCCCTCTCATACCAGATGTCAGTGCCTGCAAAACTACTCCATTACAGTTCATTTATTGGTAGTGATTGATGGTCGATGCCTGCAAAATACCTTAACTACCTTTAGCTCAACATTATCCACCTACCACCTGATCTAATTGCTGAAAATGTTTTAATTGTCTAACAAAACATCAACGACCCACTAGCGTACAAAGTGTCATAAGGGGGATTTAAACTCAAGTTAATATCAAATTTGTATTTTATCTCCTTGTTTTTTAAGTTATGAGATGTTTTTAACGTAGCAATTTGAATATTAAAAGTTATTAATATTAAAATCTATAAATATGTACTTACTTTACTCTTTTTAAAATTTAATTTTTAATATATATATTTAAAAAAAATGAAAATAAATATATATAGTATGATTAATATAGTAAATATGTATATATTATATAACTGATATAATATATAAATTATAATTTACAATTTTTAAATAAAAAAAATGATTGTAAGTGTTTATTTTTTTATTGAATTTAAATATTTATTCTTATATTTATTATAGTTTATAAATCAATAATTTATTTGAGATTAAGCAAATAATGAAATAATCTATCCAAACACCCAAGTTATAAATCATCTTTATCTAAACTTTATCATATTCAATTATTGAAAAGAACAAAAAAAACGCATAAATATTATCTTTACCTAAACCATATTCTTTCACTTAGAAAACGGTATATGATAATCATTAAATGTAATATAAATGACGAAAAAATAATCTTGAAGCAACAATGGAATCGTGGTTTCTAATAGCCATTGAAATATATATTTTCATACACCCACATGAATCAACAAAACCCATACACGTGCCCACAACTATTTCCTAAACAACCAAGCCTTTAAATTGAAACCATGTACATAACTCTTTTTCACATGATGAAATCCCTTCCTTTAAATTTTCACTTTTATGGATATACTTGACTGTTTTATGGGCACTGGTATTTAACGAGAGTTATTTTTATTAAATATTACAAAATTGCTTCTCCTTATTATGAAATATACATTACACATCTTATTAATAAATATAGATTACACATCCAACAAAACATTTACTAAAAAATTAAAGACAACAAAAACATTTTTTTCACCTGTGACAAAATAAGATTAGACGCACAGGCCAATATTTTCTGGTCATGATTTTCTATACAACTTCAATCCAATGCGTGAACTCCCCTGACACAGGATACTTTTTTTTTAGTAAGAAAAATACCCTGGTTTATATTAAGTACCAGGAACAAAACATCAAGGACAATACAAAGCACTAATTTCATGACCCTCCAATCCCAGCATAACTGTGATATTGTCGCCACAAATGCAAACAAAACCCAACTAGTAATATAACAGTCCTAACACTCAACATTCAAACATAGAATAATTGTTTTCCACTCCTCTGATGAATCCAAAAAGTGGCAGAAGAAGATCTACGGAGCATCTCCAACTATAAAGAGACGAACAGAGTTTTAAATTGTCAAAAATACATCGCATGTTAAAACTGAAAACAAAATGACACAGCATCCAAGAACCCACTGTACTTATATGATGGGTACAGAACCTTCTGCCTGGAGTCTCTGCATGTTGAAAAGATGATAATTAATCTTTCCATACTCTGCCTTCAGCCCCTTCTTTGACAATTCATCCGCGACAAAATTATTTTCACGGTATATATGATGATAAGTAATACTTGAAAATAAAGTTTTTAAAGTGTCAATTCTGCACAGCCAGTGCGAAAGAGAGCCCAGATTAATTTTCGCTTTTTTATTCAGATGGTCGATCAAGATCTTTGAATCCCCCACTATCCAGATATGATCTTCACCGAGAAATGATGCCCACCACATTAGGCCCCACAATGCCATGATTTCAGCTTTCATATTTGTCCCAGCTCCACCATTCCAGTGCAATTTGTAATAACATCCACTAGTGATGCACAGCCAGACTCCACATCCACAGATAACCTTCTGGGCTGCCCCATCAAAGTATCCAACCAGATATTGAAACTGAAAAGGAATAAGTCTTTTAGACATATCTTTGATATGCTTTTCCTTATGTTTTATGCTAGCCCAAACCATGTATATTTGATTCACATTTTCTGCCAGAGACAGACAACGATCCTCAAATATTCTCTTATTTCTCCCACACCAGAGGTACCAATGAAACATAATTGGGATTGGCCAACAGCTCTTACCCCTTTTCAACCACCATCGCAAACATTCCTTCATGCCTCAAAATGTTGGAACCTGTATTTTCAAGCACTCACTCACTATTTTTATGGTCTCCTTTGCATATGGGCAAGAGTAGAATAGGTGCTTATTATCTTCGTCATGGGTGCGACATAGGAGACATATTCCTGGCCCGTGCCACCCCTTCCATTGCAGGTTCCTCCAAGTCAGGTTTTTATCATTCTTTACCAGCCACAGGAAAATAATCATTTTTACAGGAACAACAACCTTCCAAAAGACCCCAAACCAACAATCTTTTACCAATTCCTTCTTTTGTTCTATAAGAGAGCTGTATATTTCCTTAACTCTCGGACCCTTTTCATAGTTAGAGCCTTCCCATCTAAGTAGGTCCCCTTCTCGCATCCTACATATGCCTTGCCTTCTTAGCTTAATTAAATAAGAGTCCCATACTTCTCCCCATGTGCCATTGAGTCCCAGGTTCGACCTATCCTTCCAGTTCGGGATTTCACCCTTCCAATCCACAATTAATTGGCTTAAGTAAAATATCCCTTTTTGATTCAAAAATAGTTTCATGCCGTCCGGAAACTGTAAATTTTTCCAAATGCCCATCATGTTGATGCTACCAACAAGGATTTTGTTTCCATTTCCAAACTGCCATATGAGATGTTGTTTTAATACTGGCCACATTTTCCCAAAACATTTCCATATTGTGGAGCTTCCACTCCCATATTTCCATCCCATAACATACAGTTCCTCTAAAGTAGCCCCTCCAAAATACTTCTTGTTTATGATGTCCTGCCATGAACCACCAGTATGAAGACTTCTCCACATGGATTTCAACAGTAGAGAATGACCAAAATGTCCCAAATCCAAAAGACCCCATCCCCCTTTATCATTTGGGCATGTTAACTAATCCCACCGAGCCAGATGAATGACCTTATTCTTTTCTCTTCCCCCCCAAATGAAATTAGATGTTATTTTTTGGATCTCATTCATGATCTTCTTTGGGATAATATACATATGACCCCAGTAAACAGTTAGTTGTTGTAGCATAGCTTGTGACAAGATCAATCTTCCACCCTTTGACAGCCACTTATTAGACCAAACATTTAATTTCTTGTCATATATATGTAGCATCCACCTCCAGTCCTCTGATATGTAGCTCATAGCCTTCATTCAGAACCCCAGATAGGTTATTCCGTCATATAACGATGCAATAGAAAATCCAAACAGTAAGGCTAGCTCTTCCTTGATTCTGTCGTTTCCTCCCGTGAAATAGATACAAGATTTCACTTCACTAATCACCATTCCTCTGGCTCTACAGAAAACAGAGAAGATTTCTTTTAAGGTCACCCACCCATTATAGGAAAGCGTGCCAAAGATTAGAATATCATCCACAAAGAGACTATGTGTAGGCTTCAGTTGTGGACTGATCTTTATCTCCCGGAATGTCATCATTTCACCGGCCCTGCTTATCCTTTGACTCAGTGCATCCATGACCAAGATAAAAAGCAGGGGGGACAAAGCGCATCCTTGTCTTAAACCCCTCCCTGGAAAAAATAAATTGGTAGCTGATCCATTTATTATGATAGCCATAGATGTCCTGGTAACAAAACCCATAATCCACGCTACTGCATTTGTACATAAGCCGATTCTATGGAGCACCAGTCTCAAAAATATCCAGTCCACCCTATCATATGCTTTGTTTAGATCGATCTTCATAACTGTAGCGTCCATATTTGTGTGCCCTATGGAATTAATAACCTCTTCTGTCAACCCCACTGCATCGTGTATATTCCTATCCTTTAGGAATCCAGATCGTTCAGATGTAATAAACCTAGATAGATTCCTTTCATTCTCTATGCTATGACTTTGGATATTATCTTGTATAGTGTATTACACAGTGAAATGGGTCGATAATCATCAAAGGATAGCTTTCCCGATCTTTTTTGTATAAGGACAATAAAAGTTGAATTAACAGCCCCCTAGATTAGCCTGGAAACCCTAACATCCTCTACCATTTCTGTTAGATCCTGAATGAAATCATCAATGAAATGTATAAAGAATTCTAGGGTCCAGCCATCTGGACCCGGACTTTTGTCAACCAAAAAAGAGCTCAGGATATCCCTTATCTCTTCACTTGTTACACCTTCCATGAACCTCCTGTTATCTGCCTCATTAAACATCATTGGATATTTTGCAATCCTCTCCATGTGATCCTCGTCCAGCACAATGTCTCTTTTTGCATATAGAGACCAGAAATATTCAACAACCGTTGTTTTAATCTCTAAGTTCCTGTAAAGAATTTTACCCCCGTCTTTTATTTCCCATATAGCATTTTCCCGTCTTCTTCCTGTAGCATATTTATGGAAAAATTTGGTGTTTCTGTCACCCATCTTTAGCCATATTGCCCTACTTTTTAACCTCCATTCAATCTCTTCTTTTTGTAGAATCCCCCTATATTTAGCCTCCAAATTTTTCAGATCCTCCCAGTAATTGTCATTTTGGATGCCATCTGCCACCTCAGAGTATATTCTCGCCCTCTCCATAATTATATGTCTGACTCTCTACCTGAATACCCTTTTTTTCCTGCGATCCCACCCTCGAGCCACCTTTTTGAGTCCTGTTAAAGTATTTGTAAGATGTTCTGTAGCGGATATATCCAAGCTTCGACAGTGCGCAGACAAATACCCCTTCACCATATTGGTAAATTTTGCGTCTTCGAGCCACAATCTGTTAAATTTAAAAGGTTATCCATACACTTTCTCCTCAAAGTCCCAGACCAAGATCATCGGTCTGTGATCAGAAATCATGAGGTCTTCAACATCGGCTTCCAGGTTCCTGATGGCCAATCTAAAACCCATACTGATCATGATTCTATCATTTTGCTTCCCAATATAATTCGGGCCTTTCCTCCCATTGATCCAAGTTGGGCTTTTTTTTGCCGTCGGAATATCAATTAAATTAGAGTTAAACAGTAGCTCCTTAATGTCACTATCTCGAGGATCAACCCACCCCTTATCACCCCATATTTCGTTCGGACCAAAAGAGCAATTGTAATCCCCCGCCATAATGATATTTCTCAGCATGAAAAACCCACAGTCCTCCAAATGTTGCCAGAAATTTAACTTGTTTAAATACGGTGCATAAATATTAATAAAGTGGATCCGGGGTTTAAAACCCCTACAGAAACCCGTGAGAACGATGCCACCCGAAAAACCAAAAGCAGTGAGCGCAAAGACACTGGGATTCCACATCACTGCACATCCCCCTGATAATCCGATTGCATCAGTCGTCACCAGAGACCAATCTGGAAACAAGGGTTGCAAAAATGCAGTAGCACGATCCACATCATACATGGTTTCTTGAATCAAAAAAATATTAGGCTTTATAGAAAACAAAAAATCCTTAAGAGATAGAAATTTATCATGCCCCCCCGGACCCCTAATATTTAGTGAGACCAACTTCATCATGACACTTTATCAGCGGGGGAAAGTGCTCTAAGAACTCGCCCAATTGCTTGTGCTACTGGAAATTCACGGTAATTTCCAGCATTTTGATCCGAATCAGATAAAAGATTGGATATCTTCTTCTGTTTTCCCCTTCCTCTACGGATGGTAACATTTTTACGGGAAGGAGGACTGACAATATTGCATGTCGGGAACTGACCGGTGATCACAGTTAAAGGTATTAGTTCAGCCTATGGATTAGCAAGCAGATATTAAATGTCATTTCCCACTGAGTTTCTTGGGGAATTGACCACCATTATCGCCCCCTCAATCAAAATGTCCCTCGGCGGACCCCTCCCATCCGGATCCCCCATATATTCCAAAATTTAGATGGCCTGGCCACAAATTCCCCCCACTCCCGAGATAAAGAGTTTAGGTCTGGTATGAGACGCTAGGGACCCTTCTGGAGACACCAAATTTTTATGGTTCCGGTCAGAGGGTAGACGGTAGGAGTCCCGTTTCCCCCCCACCACAATGACATCCAAGAAGGTTGTAATCTGGGGTAAAGATAACCCGCCCAATAAAAGAATATCTTCCTCAGAATTCACCTGATCTTCTAAACCCTTACTTATCCTATTCATAGGCCTAGATCCTATGCAAACACTATCTGATACCTTCAATGCATAAATCTCATCTTCTATAGAAAAAATACCCCTATCAGACAGAGTACAATTTCCCTTAATTGTAATTCCAGATAAAAGGCTATGTTGCTTACCCGACGACTCTTCTGCGGCCTAAGATAAAGGCTTGTCAGCTTTCGACCACTCCCAACAAGGCTGTTCATCCTCTGTCTGCCTACCCATTCTCTTCCAGGCCGTGCAGTTCCGCCTAAGATGTCTTGTCTCGTGACACAAGAAGCACCGGAAAGGGATATTACAGTAGTCCAACAACTGTCTATGAACCGATCCGTCCCACTGCAAATTTATCGTCGCCGACAGGCCCCCAGCGAACGGGAGCTCAACCAACACCCAGGCTATTCGCTTGTCAAAGGCCTCGTGGCACTTTGGGTCGGCATATCGACATGTCCCAACACAATCCCCGATCGCCTTAACAGCTCTGAAATTCAAAAACATTAGGGGTAATCCATGTAACCTGACCCAAACCACACGATTCACTGGTGCATTTGTTATTGGGTGAAAACTGGCGTCCCACTGGTGAAGAGCCATGAAACACCTATCGAGAACCCATGTCCAACCCAAAACAACAATGACATCTTCTTCCTTCCTCATAACGAAACAAAACTAGCCCGCCTGAAGCCTATTTACTTCTACACTGTAACCGATCAGGGCTTCCCAGTGCTTTGACAACCATTCCATTTTATCGGTTTTTCAATACCTTTCGAAATGCCACCTTCCAATGACCGCCCTCCTGGATAGTGTCACTACCCGCTCCCATAACACGTCTGAGCCAAATTTCAGTAGGCAGCATTCATCAGAAGGCTTAAATGCCTTTTTCACCTTCTTCTGCTTCTGGTTTGAGCCTAGTTTAGATACCACCGATAATGAGCCAGGGTTCAGATCCGAAGTGTGTTTTCCCCCGGGGACGAAACACCTCAGAACACCCGCCACCATGTATTGATGTATAAGGGGCATGTATGAAACACGAATCATAAATAACATATTTCAATGTCAACTATGTATATATTATTGTAGTGAAATTTATACTTTCAATATAAAGGGGAATGCATTAACACTTTTATGTGGAGAAAATGAGTCATAAATAGAATATTTCAATTTCAACTATGTATATATATTATACTAGTGAAATTTATACTTCCAAATATGAGGGGGCATGTATTCACACTTTAATGTGGAGAAAGTGAAATAAATAAATTATTTCAATGCCAACTATGAATATATTATACTTGTGCAATTTATACTTCCAAATATAAGGGGGCACATATTAGCATTTCATATATGTTTTTTACTTCAAAATATAAGAGGATATGTATTAACAGTTTAATTCCAAGAATGCAAACCAACCTAGATCCATCTTAACCCTGGATCTATCAAGTGTTGAGAGGGGTAAAATATCTAGAGGTGAAATCCTTTTTTTTAGTATAAAACTTGAGGAAGGGTTTGCACCTTGAGAGATTTGATGCCTCTTAGTGCTTGATAGATCTGGGGTGAATATGGATCTAGATTGTTTCATTCATGCACGATCATACAAATTTGTTGAACATCTAATTATTCTGATCATTTTAAATATCTCTAAGGTTAATTTTTTCATTTTAATTGAAATTTACTTTACTACACTAGTTTTTTGAGATGATAGACGTTCTTAATAACTTGAATGATGAAAATGATGAAATACTTTTTTTGAATGCAAAGCAACAATGTAACAATGTTGAATGATAGAAAATATGAAAATAATAATTCAATTACAAATAGTCTTCATTGTGTTAATTCTCAAACAATTTTCTTCTACTGTTCCCTATCTCTATTTCTCTCTTCTTTCCTCTTTTTCGACGCCATCTATATTTATGTCTCCCTCCATCTCTCCTTTATATGTATATCTCACCTCTCAAACACACATGCTCTCTATCTCTCTCTCCATATATATCTATCTCTCCCTCATGCGATCTCTTTGTCTCTCTTCTTCCCTCTCTCCCCCTCCATCTATATATGTATCTCCCTTCATCTCTCCTTATTTGTCTCTATATATCACTCCCAAAAAATACACACACTCTCTGAATCTAGATTGGATCATTATATTGTTTTACATCTATGGTGATTCTTTTAGAGTGGAAAAAGTGGAGGAATAAACTCATAGGACTATTTTTACCGTTGGGACCCAATTTAGAAAACAAGGTCTGAAACCTTATGGGAGTGTTTTTATGCATAAAAAGATTTTTTTTAGGGGTAAAAATTCCAACTATTTTTACCTTTGGGACCCAATTCAGAAAAACAAGGTTTGAAACCTTATGGGAGTGTTTTTATGCATAAAAAGATGTTTTTTAGGGGTAAAAATTCCCCCCTTTAGTGAAAAAAATTTTCATGTTATTTTACACACAAATACCTTTCCAACGACACAAGAATCACATAAATCTAAGTTCGTATGCGAAAGTTATGCCACTCATAAGTTTACCTTCTTGTTCTGACTACCATAATTCAAGAGGATGCCATGTAAACCCCAATTATTCATGAAAAATGGGTTATCCATGTGATTATGATGTACCATAATGTATAAGAGTCTATATTGTAAACCTGATTAAGATTTTAGGTAGTCAAACCTAACCATTAGTAGGCTATCCAGCTGTGCTAGAATCAGGCCACTAGGAGGAAAAGGGATTTCATTCTATCGAGTACCTTTGTTCCATAGTTGAGTAAAACTTAGCTAAGAGGGACAGGAGTTAGAGTACACAGAGAGGATTTGTGCACTGTAGTAGCCCACATGCCAGATGCCATACTTTTTTGTACTCACAACCATATTTCCTTTTAGAGAAAGAGGGTGGAGAAACTTCACCTTCGAACTGGGTTTTTCTCCCAAAAGGGTCTCTTAGATCATATATTATGTCAAATGTGTGTGTGAGATTTTATTTTTCCATTCTAGATTTTCTACATAATTTTTCATTTGCCTGCATGCACTATTAACAATAAATCTACATATTGAAAAATTCAATAAAAGTATAATAGTGTAGAATTTCATATTTTAAATATAATTTTATTAGACATGTTGTGATGAACTTTCTAGTGGAATATCCATGACAATTTACAGATCACTCTCTATATCTATCTATCTCTCTCTCCATATGTCTTCCTCTCCCTCCCTCTCTTTCTCCCCCTTCTCTCTCTCCCCCCCCCCTCTCTCTCTCTCTCTCTCTCTCTCTCTATCTTCCCTCCCACTCTTCTCTCTCCCTTACTCTCTCTCGATATCTCCCTTGTCACCTTGTTTCTCTCTCTTCACCTCTCTCTATGTATTTCTTCTTCCTTCCTCTCCCCCTCTTTCTTGCAATTCCTCTCTCTCCCTTTCTCTCCCTCCTTGCTCTATCTCTCCCCCCATCACTCACTCTCTCACTCTCTCTCTCTCTCTCTCTACCCTCCAAATATGTCACTATGTCCCTCCATATCTCCTTCTCTCTCTTCCATTCTCTCCCCCATCCACGTTTGGATCTCCCTCTCTCCCTCTCTCTCTCTCTTCCCTTCTTATTTCCTCTCTCACTCATTCTATCTCCATCTCTCCCTTGATACTCCCACTTTCTCTCCACCTACATCCCTCTATGTATTTATTCTTCCCTATTTATGCCTCTCCCCCTCTAATTCCATCTCTATCCCCCTCCCTTTACCCTTCTTTCTCTCAAGTCCTCTCTCTCTTCCTTCATCTCTAAATTTCTCTCCCACCTCCCTCTATCGCTCCACCCATATCTCTCTCTCTCTCTACCCTCCAAGTCTACCACTATCTCCCTCCCCTTTTACTTATTTCTCTCCCCTTCTCTCTGCCTTCCATTTCTATGTATCCTTCTCTCTCTGTTATCCTTCTTTATGTCTTCCCTCATCTCCTCTCTCCCTTGTCACTCCACCTACCTCTAACTTTATCTCTCTATGTCTTTATTCTTCCCTCCATCTCTCTTCCCCTCCAATTCCATCTCTCCCTCCCTTCCTCTCTCTTTTCATTCCTCTCTCTCTCTCTCTTTGCCTTCTAGCTATATCACTATCTCCCACTCTCTCTCCTTCTCTCTTCTCCCATTCCATCACCCTCTCTCCCTCCCCCCTCCATCCTTTGATTGAGAATTTTCACTCTGTGTAATCATTGATATATGTAAGGTCTAATATATTTACATTTTAATTTTTTATTAAGAAATGAGTTATTATTTTTGGGTATGTGGTATTGATAATCCATGGAATTAACTCATGGTTTTGTAACAAAACCTCTTTACAAGTTAATAATATCCATGGTAGAGTAGGGATGAATATCCATGGTTAATAATCTTGTCATATTGTAAGTTCTAATTTTTAATGTGCTTATAAATTGAATTTAAATATGGTTATGGAACCATTATTACTCCCTACATTGATTTTTGTGTTGATCACTATTATATTAGCATTGAAAAATGAAAATTGTATTTATATATGTTTTTCCTTTCAAATTATATATATATATATATATATATATATTTATATATATATATATATATATATATATATATATTTCCCTTAATTTACATTTTGTTATCCTAACTCTTAATTTTGTTATATTAATATTTTTCCCTTAATTTATATTTTATTATCCTAACCTTTTACCCTAATATTTATCCTAAAATATTAATTTAATATCTATTTATATTTATATTTATTATTATTTTTAAATTTTCCTTATTTTTATCATATTTATTCTCAATATTATCTCTTTCCTTATTTTTAGCCTTATTATAATTTTTCCCCTTATTATCTATTCTAATGTATTAATATATTAATTATACCTTATTTATTTTTCTTTATTTTACCCTAATTATCCTTAATATTATATTACCCTCATTTTAATAAAGATTACCCTCATTTTAATTATAATTTTTCTAACTGTCATATTAAGTCTTTTTTCTCTTTATATACTCTTTTTGGATCATACTTCCTCCATATTATCGTCCTCATGATCAACGAATTAGTTGGCCCAAAACATGTTGACAAATAATACTTTCATATGATGGATCATGAATACATTTTCTAAATAATTCGAGGCACAGATTCCTACATTCAGATAGAAAATTATAATGTTTACCTTTAAAAAATAAATAAATATATATTTTTAATATTATTTAAAAATTTAATTTGCAAACATTTGATTGGACCATAACTTGAAGGTCTTATTTCAACCTTTGCACAATATAATTCCATGTGGATAACTGCCTTACATATTTATTCCATAATTTATGGATATGGTTTCAATATTCATGGATGAGTTTTAGATATTTGTGTAGTGATTTTTTTTTTCTTAAGGCTTGCATGAAAATCATCCAAAATTTGAATCCTTGAAAATAAATTATACTCAATTACTTCCCATCATAATTTAAACAAGTATTTGCATAATAAACGGATAGGAATATGATGTAAATATGTTAGGTCCCTATAATACTAGTGGATTCCCCTTATTGTTATTTTTAGTGCACCCCCTATTGTTATTTTTGTGCTCAATAAAAGCCCAGTATTTTTATTGTTGTGCCCTTAAATTATTATTGTTATATAGGCTCTGATTATATTGTGACCCCTTAGACTCCTATATATACCAAGGAGGTATTATCATTTGTATCATCCAAGAATTGTTCATTTATGTAATGTAAAGGAGGTTTCCCCCTCAAAGAGGACAATTTTTATGTCATTGAGCTATCTTTTCCTATGTTCTTTGAGCTGGTTGCATAACATTTGGTATCAAAGGTTTGGATTCTAGGGTTTCACTTCGTCAAAGAGGCCATCTTGGAATTTTGGCTCTAAAGTTTCTTCTACGAGGATTAAGATGCTGACATTGTGACCAAGTGGAGCAGTAATCGTGATGAAATTCGTGTACGAATTTCAGATGTTGGTTCACTATATTTTTTCAGATATGATCTGAGGAATTTAGGGTTTTTGTAGGATCTAGAATTTAGTCTCAAATAGGTGACCTAGGGAAAAGTGTCATAACATTCTCTTCGAGCATCAAATTTAAATTTCATAAAAAGTGGTTGAAATTTCATCGACTTTAGTTGGACTTGTATCATTTTCAAAGTCAAATGTGGAAACAATGACACATGTCATTCCATGCAAGTTATCTATACTAAAACAATCCATAATCAATTCATCTTGGGGGATTGATCATAACATTACCTTGAAGAATACAAATTTGGTCTAATTTATAGCATTGGAAATAAAACTTAGAGGGTTAGAAGAAGACTTATTTTCAGACCTCAGGATCTGAAATTACATAGTTACAATCATTTCAAGATCGAGCTCCTAAAAGCAATAAAAATATGTGCATTTTTTTTTAAATTGCATAACTTTTGTTTTAAAAAGAAAATTTAAGTGATTCCCAGGGTATATTGAAGCATAAATATCAGTATTGGGGTCCAAAATTACTCCCAAAAAAAAGAAATATAAACCCATTAAGACCTCAGAAAGCTCTACAATGACGCATGAAGAGGAAGAATTGTGATATGATATATCAAAATTACGGGACCAAGTGCAACAAATTTCGCTATCACAAAGAGCAACAAAATATGAAATAAAAGGGGACATGGATGGTTTAAAAGGGGATATGGATGGTTTAACAGGAGACATGGAGGGTTTAAAATCAAACATGGAAGCTAATATGGATGGATTGAAATAATACATGGAATTTTTGACAAAGTTGATGCAAGAAATGATTCCTAGTGGTGACAAGGTACTCCATGAAAATCAAGATGAGGAAAAAAAGAATATGAAATATGATTTTAGATAATCCAAATTTGGGTTTAAGAACCACCACATTCCAAATATTTATATGAGGAATTTTGATGGAAAGGATCCGGTAACATGGATACTACAAATGGTGCAATATTTTGATCTCCATGATGTGCAATACAGACAAAAGGTACGCATTGAAACTTTATATTTAGAACACAGTAATTTTGTATGGTATTGATGGATTTTTCTTGTAAAACACTTGTCACTTGGTCAATTTTTATAGAGGACATGATTGCACATTATGGGGATACAAATAGCAACACGTTCTTTATCCAATTGATAAATCTCAAACAAAAGGGTTCAATGACATAGCACATTGAGGACATCAAAAAATTGAATATCACTGATATTCCAGAGTATCATAGCATCTATGTCTTCATAGGGACTTTTAAGGATAACATCCAACATGAGGTTCACATTTGGGAACTTGATTCATTGGAGAAGGCATCCAGGGTGGCAAGAAAAGTTGAAAGAAAAATTATGGCAACAAGGGAGTATACCACTGACAACTATAAAGATGGAAGTGTTACTGCACCTAGCCTTCGACAAAATACAAGGTTTGCGTCAAAAAAATTAGAGGAAAAAAGAGCGAAAGGGATTTGTTATAGTTGTGATAAAAAATAAACTAAAGGCCATAAGTGTGCTCAGAAGAAATTATTCTACATAGATTGTGAAGAGGAGGAAGAAAATGAACAAGAAACATAAAAAGAGGAGGATATACACTAGGAACCAACCCTTGAGAAAGAAGAAATGAATCCGACCATTTCTTGCAATGCATTGGTAGGAATTACCATGCCTCAAATGATCAAGATAGAAGGATATATCAAGAATAAAAATCTAATAGTGCTAATTGATTCAGGTAATTCTCATAATTTTATTCATTGTAAGATAACCAAGGAATTGAATTGCTTCGTATATCCAACACACGAGTTTAAAGTGATGGTTGCAAATGGAGGAACTATAAATTTCTCTAGAAAGTGCCATAATATCAATCTAACCATGGGGGAATATGTATTGAATAGTCCAATTCTTTCCATTCCAATCGATGGTGTTGACGTTGTAATAGGAGTCCAATGGTTACAATCTTTGGGGACTAGAACTTTTAATTTTCAATAACGTTTCTTGAATTTTTTTGGGAAGGAAAGGAAGTTGAATTAAGGGGTATTGCAAGGAAACCAGGAAGTATAATACAATCTAATGGCATGAAAAAAATTTCGAAGAAATAAAAAGAAGTCATAATTGCACATTTATGCTCTCCAGAGGTTCGAACATTAAAATCAACTATTTCTCCATATCTCCAGAAAGAATTAGACAATCATTCCAAGGTATTTCAGACTCGCAAAGGCCTCCCATCTATTCATGATTATGGTCATGCTATTCATTTGATTCCCTGTGTTGAAAAGTGTAACTAGGTTCGGTCTTCATAATGAAATGTAAATATGACTTGAATAAATGATGTAATAAAATTATTTTTATAAATATTGCTTCATGGGTTTCATGACAAAGTGATTTTATAGTTGGTTTTCATTTAAGATCATTAGGATTTTTTATTTAGAGTCAAGAATTAATTTCATGTATGAAGAGATCTTCTTGAGCACGTTTCATTGTATATGAGTCAATGTTGGCTCATTTATAGAGAACCAACCACTATATATATGCGGCTAAGGTCATGAAAGAAAGGAAAAAATTCAGACATCCTCCTTTGAGATTTTTGGTGATAAGACAAAAGCACAATTGAGATTCTCTGATATTTTTGGGTGCCAATTGTTAGGGACCTATATTTTATAGGATGACTTGACTGTAGCTTTAATTTTTTATATGAGATGTTGTAAATAATGTTCCATTCTGAAATTTATTTCCAAAGGAAAAAAAAACAAAAACAAAAAGGTGATAACAAACATATATGTAAAAATAATAAAAAATCCAAAAACATGACAAAAATAAAAAGAATGAAATACCCCATAAAAAATTAGGTTTATGGAAGTGAGAAAGTCTAAATGCCACTAAAAAAAAAAATGCATCATTAATACTTAAATGTTTTTTGAATAATGTGTTGCTATTTAAAATGCCACATTGAAATGGAAAAATAGATTAGTTAGTTTAATCACAATGTTTAAACGTGATTAGGCTGAATTAAATAAATTTAGTTTAGGATAGTGAATAATAAATCACATAGCATAATCGTGATCATGATTCAATTAGGTTAGTTAAAATAAATATGAGAAACTCACAGTGTTTAAACGTGTTTAATTGACAATCAATTGAAAAAATCAAACTTATGCTTGTAAATCAGAATGCGACACTATAGGATAATTCAGTAGGTTTAGATTAGTTAATCACTTCATTTATATTGAGATTATTCTAATTGTAATAATTTTTTTCTACATGAAATTTTTGTTGTATGTAATATTATTGGTGCACCTTTTAATGGGCCCGAACTGGGCCGCCCAGATCAATGGTGGTTATGCCACCACACCCCTCATCTCTAACCTAAGTTTATCTAACAAGGGGAGTTCGGGGAGGTGGTATCTAGAATACCCCCTTGCACAATGTGGCACCCTCTCATCCTCCCCACATCCCCTCCCCCCTTCCAAAATTGTTTACCACATACACCCCCCTACGAGCACCTCCAAATCCACTTTCCTTCCCCACTTGACCACCACTAAATTTTCCACCGCTCCACTCCTACGCTTCCATGTAGCAGCACGCCACCTACCCTTATCTCTAAAATTAGATAAAATATTTCTTCTCGCCATGAATCCTCTTCCCATGTTTCATCTTCCCGTTATGAAATTATATGTTTTCCCATCCGTTAAAAAATACCCTTTGCTATTTACTCTTCCTGCTCCTAATAATTACATAATTACAATGGATTGGCATGCCATTGACTATAAAATTTTAATCCTGTAGACCTTGAAGTTATTTTTTCTCAAACATTTTCACTAATAAACACCTAAGAATACAATAATCATAGAAGTTTTCCAAGCGGACATCCATTCCTTTTAGACATTCATCTAGTTAATTCGCCTAATACCACGTAATTGCAATTGTTTTTCCATAATTTTTCTTCTAAATTATCCCTCCCATAAAGAAGAATGTTTCTACAAGGAACCCATGCTTCCTCCAAATGTAGATGTCGATCATCAACCCTTAGTCAACTAGTTGTATCAAATTGTTGAGACCAATTTTGAGTTCGATCTTTACGAACTTCACAATTGGCTTAAGAAAAAATATATTGAACTTAGCGATGACTTAGGACTATGGGATTCCTCCTTACCCCAATTTTTTTTCCATCATACCTATTACTTCCCTGAATTTTTAACCTTATTTCAGTTTAGATATCTCCTGAGTTAGAGAACAACTATGGCCCAAAATGGTGAAGTATTCATCACCATTAATGGAAATTATATTTTAGAAAGCTTCAGGTTCAAATTTTTGATTCTATGCAGCCTTTCCCCCCAGACATACTGAGGAAAATAAAATAAAAAATCGAATTTTTAAAAAAAAGGTAACATATTTGAAACCTTTCTACCAGAGCATGGTGAATTACCCAATACCAACCCTCCTTATACCCTCCTTATCCCTCTTCCATTTTACCTGAGATGACCAAGAAAATAATTTCAATGGTTTCATGGCTATTGGGATACCATTAAGACCAATCGGTTGATGAAACCATCCTAGCCTTCCTTTCTATGTTTTCATCAAATGAAAAACCTCATTCCCTTTTATATTACGGTGAATTTTTAGCAGAAGTAACTCATGACGAGTTCATGAAATTTTCTACTGAATGAGTGTTCGAGTATGCATCCATCCTAGTGTATTTGTTTCTTTATTATCAATCAGACAGGTTTCCCTTTCAGCTACAAAAACTAGATAGTCCAGAAAACCCCTAGTAAGTTATTCAATGGACCTCCCTGGTTATAAGAAAACACTGAATTCACCTTCAGTGATTTTGTAGATCATTTTTTACATGTGAATACCATTTTTTTAACTAGTGATGCAGAGTCGAGGATACATTCAGAAATCAATATAAATTTCAATTGAGTGATGATACTAGAAGAGGAGATTGGTATTTATACCAATATTATACAAAATTAGAATATATCAGAGTGAATTATCACCTTACAAACTTCCCAACTTTGTATTGATTCGTCTTTTTTCTTTATAATATATCAGGAAAATGATCAATATGGATCAATTACATTTCTTAGCACCAAAGAAGAAATCACATTTCAAGATAAAGACACAAGCTGTCCCATTTATCTACAATACAACATCAGCATGACAACATGCATATGACATTTTGAAACAGATGAACTTCAAGCAAAACTTTACATGGTCCTATGATCCTCTAGGGGTAATTTCAAAGTTAAGAGTGGAACAAAAATATTATCCTTATGCACATACCCCTAGACTAGGAATAAAGTAGTTCATGAATCAAGAAAACTTGCAGGATAATACTTTGCAGGAAGTTGAAGGAAAGGTATTGTCAACAAGCCACACTCCAGTACATCAGGAAAAGTATGAGAGGATATCAAGGGAATTTTTTTTTCTTTAGTAACAAAGATTTCAGAAAAATATTTTAAAGTATATAATAAGAGACAGAAGATCATAGATACAGGGTAGACACAACAAGAAATCACACAGAAAATACAACCAATTTTTCTCACAGGTATATGCATCCCATCAAAATTAGGGAGAGAAGTGATAATTGCTTTATCTCCTATGACCCCAATGATAGCAGACATACCAATTTCATCACTAACAAGAGATTTGGGGAAAAATAAGAGAGAACCAGGTTTTTGTGTTGCTTATCAAGAGATAAAAAGGAAGAACCCAACACTCAAGGCTTCTACATACACACAATTTTGGAAGCAAACAACTACTTCCCAACACAAGCTCCTCTAAAATTTTGAATGAGAGAAGGGAAGAATGCATATTTCCTTCTTGAAGCCCAATGTTTCTCAACCTCAGTCAACTGATTATTATAATAAATCCGTTTTCTCTTTTGATCCAAATACAATTCATCCCATAAACGAGATGGATTTACACAAATAGTCTAGTGAGATGATTTTTAATACTAACTAATTAAGATATGACAATAGCCAAGCTTCAAACTTATGTACATAATATCCAGGCACAGTTAAATTTAGAAAAAATCTCTTCTTTAGCTAAAGACACAAATATTAAGTCTTTAGAGGAACAAGTGATAAAGTTTGGATATGATCCCAATAATGTGAAATAAACTGAGGAAATTGTTGAGCTCTAGAAATTCCTTTTCGTTTACAAAACCATCATCTCATTTCACTCATCTTTCATCAACTCATAAGCCTAAAATCAATGAAGAATGATTAGGATTGTCTTAAGGATACATGCAATTGATTAACATGTTGTATTTTCATGGTTTTTGCTATTTTAATAATTTTTTGCAGTATGGCTACAAAATACAGACGTTCCATAGCCGATCAGGTGTTTCGCAGCTATTTTTGTGGTTGAATATGTTCCAGGTGTCAGTTGGAGGATTGGGCCACATGGGTGTTTCTAGAATGATGCCTACATGGATTCTATCCTACTCACTCAGTCCAGATCAATATAAAAACGTGCCTAAACTCATGGTCAAAGGTGGAGTCAAACTATGTTATCCAAATGTAGTAGGACTCTTGGTTTGAGTCCAAAAATCCTATTGCAAGTCTAAATTCAAATTATAAAGAGTCTAACATTACTATTACAAGTCTAATTCGAATTAGCCACCTGTAGCAAGTATATCTCATAATCGGTTATGTAATTTCCCTTTAAATATTGGTTGTACAAGACCAAAAAGACGGTTCAGAAAAAGTGCAGTACAGTTCATATTTGCTCTTGTTAGGACCTCACAATGTACCATTTTTACCATACATGTTGACACCACCTTACCCTTTATAACTATATTTAAAAAGGGTTCCATTATCATTTTCATCCATTTTATCCAAAGGTATATGAAATCCTTCTCTTTACTATATATTTAATTTGTTTACATATAATTCCACATTACTCTTATATTTCATCATTAATCGAAGTAGATTTTTGCTAACACAAGTCTAAAAGATCGCAGATAATTTATGATAAGGAACGTGATGTGCTGAAACAAACGATTGTTGCTGAAACAGTCGACTCCGTTGCTGAAACAGTCAGCGGGCACGTAAATTCCATCACTACTCGTGATTTGCGATTTTGAAAGAGTATTTTGGGAACAATGGCAAGAAGATGAAGACAAGAAAGAAATTTGTTATACGGATTGTTCTGAAGCCAGTACTTTTTCTGTATCTGTTGTAACAATATTTTTCTATGGAAGAATAGAAGGACCCTGTTTTAAGATAGAAGAACAGATTTGGATAAATATAGATTTGCTCTGATGTAACTGTAATAGATGTCTCCTCTTTAAAAAGAGGAGACATCATCATTAGAAGGGGAGTTAGAGACTACAGGAGAAACATTATTTTGAGCGGAAAGGAGCTAGACTCCATTGTAATGTATCATTCCTTTTTGACAGATGAATAAAGGTTTCTTTTGAGCACTTCAATTTAACTCTTTCCCTGGGGAATCTTGTGAGAAGGAAAGGGCCTGCCTTCATCACAAGATTCACCCGATTGCTCCTGTAGTTTGTTGAATTCCTTTATGATATTCGCACCTTAGTTTAACTCTGGTTACTGAATCATTATTTGCGTAATTTTGTAGTACTTTAAGCATACTGTTTTCTTTAATGCTGCATGAGTTTGGTAACATTCATTCTTAAAGAAGCCACGAGATATTTTTCTGTTATCTGTCTGAATGTATGATTGATGCCAGGAAACAGGTGCTAAAGATTCCTATGCAAAGGAATAGGGTCCTGTTCCCCATTGGTTGACTCTCTTTTTCCTGCAGTGTGATTAGTATCAGGAGATAGGTGCTGAAGGTTCCTGTTCATGGGAATAGGATCCTGTTTTCTTGAATTTATTTTTTCTACAGTGTGATTAGTTTCAGGCAGCAGGTGCTGAAGTTCCTATTTGGAGGAATAGGGTCCTGTTCCCTGTTATGGTTGATTGGTTTCCTTTCCTGCAGGGTGATTTCCTTTCATTAGGAATCTTGAAAGACTGCAATAGAGGAATTGCTTCTACTGTAACACAAGTAGACTTCAGCTTTGTTAAAGCAGGGTGTGAATAGTTAGATTTGTATGATTGATAATTGTGTGACTTTTAATACAACATTATTTTTCTTTTGGAATTGAGCATATCCAGTGCGTGATTGTCTTTGGAATAAACAGACCTTCCCGGGTTGACAATTTATGTGGAGCTTGAATTGCTAAAACAATTAAAGCGACCAACATTTTGGCGCCGCTGCCGGGGAAGGCAATTATAGATTTCAAAAGCATTAATATTTTCTTTCTAGATGTACAGATTGTATGAGAGGACGCAGAACCCAGAAGAAAACTAATCCTACAGGTGGCAAGGGCAAAGGAAGGGGAGGAAGAAAGACTTTCATTGACGAGATTGTATCAAAGGCTGAATCATCACAGAGATTGAGTTCTCGAAGACCAAAACCTCAACACTCCCCTTAATCAGATTACAAAACAGAGGAAGTCGTGGGCCTTGAAAACATAGAGGAGCCGGTAACGGATATTAAAGGACCAGCAATCAATGTTGGAGAGTCAAAAGAAAGTGCTAGCAAATCAGCAGAGCACGTTGAGGAACTAATAGAGAGTGTTGGACGACCAGTGGAAAACATTGAGGAGCCAGTAGAAGATCTTGAGGATCGAGCAAGTGCAGTAGGAGAACAGCCAATGGAAGGAAACAATGAAGAATTCTTTGATGGAGAATGTGTAGATCCTGAAGGAGAAGGAAGGGATGAAAATTCTCTCTCTACCTTGGGATTTCCTATTAGTGATCTCCCTAGAGGAACAACTCGTATGAAGAATATTCCATTGTCAGCTTTACCTAACTTCCATGGTTTATCCTCTGAAGATCCAGATGAATTTCTTTTTGAATTTGATATATTATGCAGAAGTTATGATTATGTTACTAATGCTCAAAAGTTGAAACTATTTCCAGCAACATTAAAAGGAAATGCTTTAAGATGGTTCATGAGCCTTGGAAGTTAGGTAATCACAACATGGGAACAGATGAAACAGAAATTTCTGCTTAAATATCAAGACTATTTTCGGACGAGAGAAAAGAGGGACGAACTATTCAATATGGCACAAAAGCCGAACAAGAATATGGAGGACTATGTAGAAAGGCTACAGTATAATCTACAGAGATCTGATCATCCGAATATAAGTAAGGAAATTCGCAAAACAATATTACTTAGAGGATTAAGGGATGATTGTTTAGACATGTTAAACATGCTTGGCAAGGGAGATATATCTAAAGAATCATATGATGAGATTGTTGAACTTTGTAAAAGATGTTCAAGGGGAGCTGCAAAGAACAGAGTAAGTAACAGAGATCCCACCTATTCAAGAGTGTAGAAATTAGCTAGTGGGGGAGCAAAAAGAGCTGAAATAGGTAATTTACTTGAAGAATTTAAAACTGAGATGTTAAGTTCTTTTGCTTCACAAATTGACACCTTGCAGGTTAAAAAGAAGCAGGCTGAAGCAGAAGCAGCTCTGGCTGTCTTTTGCTCGAAGTGCAGAGACAAACATCCACTAAGGGAATGCCCATTGGAAAAAATACCAATCTGCACCCTTTGTGAGAAAGATCATGAAACATAACAATTTCCCTCTCTACCAGGAATAAAGGTAGCACTACATCCAACGGAAGAAGAAGCTAAAGCAGTTTACCTGCTAACACAAAGAAGACAATGGCAACCAAAAGGACAAGGTATGAATTCTAGTATGCCATTTAATCGTTGGAATAATTATTCTGCTTTCAGTCAGACAAATTACCCTCCCTTTAATCAAATGAAATACCCACCCTTTAATCAGATGAACTTCCCACCCATGCAACAATCAAACCCTCCCTTTGTTGATCCTGCAATGTGGACTCCTTGGCCCCCACAACAGTCATCTTCTTTTAATCCTTGGAATTCAAATTGGAGAAGCCAACAACTCCCTTATCCAAATCAATTTCCTCAATTTCAACAACCACTTCCTCTGCCATCAAATGCTCCACCAAATAATCAAATGAGACCCCGGCTACCTATGCAACCAAATCCTAATCCCAATAATAAAGTTGTGCAAGTCATTGATATTCAGAATCAGCCTATATTTCCTACTGTGCAATGTAATGATATTCATTTGAGATCCGGGAAAATAGTAGAAACCATCATTGATGACATAACCTCTTCTGATTCTGATAAAGAGGAAACTGAGAAACATAAAAAAGCACAAACACCCTCTAACAAGAGTATTGAAATAACAGAACCACCATTCCCCGAGCGTTTAGTTTTAACTAGAACGCCTGAAACACCTGCTTTTAGTCTTTTAGGGGAATTGCAAAACTTGTATGTTAAAATTCCACTTTTACAGGCACTGAGAGATGTACCAATTTATGCCAGAACCATAAGGGACATTTGTGTTAAGAAACCTGGTAGGAAAACTAAAGACCCCCTTACAGTTCATGTGATGGGTGACTTATCTGCATTAATGTCCAGGAAAACCCCTCCTGTGAAATATGGTGACCCCGGCCATCCTACAATGACAGTTCAAATTGGTAAAACAATGATTCCTCAAGTTCTGGTAGATCTAGGTGCTGCAATAAACATTATGACTCTTGAAACTTCACAATTGTTACAGCTGAATAACACAATCAGAGAAACACCAACTATCCTAGAGTTAGCTGACCGTTCTACAATTAAACCAGAAGGAGTTGTTGAAGATCTAGTTATCTCAGTTGAATCCTGGAATTACCCAGCTAATTTTGTCATATTACAAACTAAAACAAAGCTGGGAGGACATCCTTTAATTCTGGGGAGGCCATGGCTGGCCACAGCCGATGCCTTTATCAATTGCAGATCTGGTTCAATGACAATTTCTAATGGTTATGAAACTAAACAGCTTACTCTTTATCCTCATGCTACACCCATAATTAATAATTAAGATTCTATGTGGATGGATTATGATGATAATGCTATTCAGGCCATTTTAACTATCAGACAAGCCTTAACTCTTAAAGACAATACAGAGGATGAAATAATTAATAATTTTATTTGTGAACCTTCCTCTGTAATTGCTGAAACACACAATCAATTGACTGCAATTTTTGAAACGGATACCCAGGAAAAGATTGAATCTGAAGATTTATCTCAAAAATTAACCACCATCGCATCTAAAAGCACAACAGTCGAAATCGAACCTGGCAAGACATTAAACATAAATCCTGATCTAACATTTGCTGAAACACAGTAGTTAATGAAGTTATTACGTGAAAATAAGGAAGAATTTGCATGGGATTACATGGATATGAAAGGAATCTCTTCTGAATTATGTACTCACCGAATTTATATTAAATAAGGATGCCGACCAGTCTGTCAACCCCAAAGGCGAATGAACCCTAGTTTAAGGGAAATTGTTAAAGAAGAACTTCAGAAATTGCTTAATGCAGGATTTATATACCCCATATCTGACAGTGAATGGGTTTCCCCATTGGTAATTGTCCCTAAGAAAAATGGGAAATGGAGAGTGTGTGTTGATTACAGAGCCTTAAACAAAGCTACTCAAAAGGATCACTTTCCTTTGCCTTTCATTGATCAGGTGTTGGATAGTCTGTCAGGGAAGAAATTCTTTTCCTTTCTAGATGGATTTAGTGGGTATAACCAAATTAGAATTGCACCCCAAGACCAGGACAAGACCACTTTCACCAGTCCTTGGGGAACTTTTGCTTATAGAGTTCTTCCATTTGGGCTATGTAATGCACCAGGAACTTTTTAGAGGGCTGTTATAGGAATCTTTTCTGATATGCTGAATGACTCTATGGAAATATTTATGGATGATTTTACTCCTTATGGTGTGTCTTTTGAAGATGCATTACAAAATCTTGAGAAGGTACTTAAATGTTGTATACAAGCTCACCTCTCCCTAAGTACTGAAAAATGTCATATGATGATGAGTGAAGGAGTGGTGCTTGGACATTTTCTTTCATCTCAAGGTATTAAGGTAGACCCATCTAAAATACTGGTCATTCAGAATCTTTCTCTTCCTAAAACATAAACTGATGTGAGAAGTTTTCTAGGACATGTTGGATATTACAGAAGATTTATTAAAGATTTTTCTAAGATAGCTTCTCCATTATTTGTGTTGCTCATGAAAAATGTTGAAATTAAGTGGAATAATTCTTGTCAGAAAGCCTTTGTAGAACTCAAGCATCAGCTATCTATCGCTCCTATTTTGAGGGGACCTGATTGGGCCCTCCCTTTTCATATATCTTCTGATGCTTCAGACACTGCAATTGGAGCTGTCTTGGGACAAGAGGAGAATCATCTTCCTTATGCTATCTACGTTATCAGTAAGAACATGACCCTTGCTGAGCTTAATTATACAGTTATCGAAAAAGAGTTTCTTGCAGTAATTTATGCCATTAATAAATTTCGACATTATATCACTGGTTATTCTACTTTTGTCCACACTGATCACTCGGCCATTAAGTATTTAATGAAAAAATCTGTCACAAATGCTCGAGTTACCAGATGGCTATTGTTACTGCAGGAGTTTGATATTACAATTGTAGATCGACCTGGTAAAGAAAATGTGGTGGCTGATTTCCTTTCACGGTTAAAAACTGATAATAATATTCCAGTAGATGATTCCTTTCCTGATGAGTATTTATTTGCAGTCTCTGCTCACTCTCCGTGGTATGCAGATATTGCCAATTATTTGGTTGCAGGAAAATTACCATCACACTTGTCATACAGAGAAAAGAGAAGAATTGTTCAACAAAGTGCCAGGTATAGTTGGATAAGTGGGTGTCTTTTCTACACAGGGCTTGATCAGGAAATCCGAAGATGCATTAGGGAAGATGAAGTGTACGACATAATAAAAGCTTGTCATGATGGCCCTTGCGGAGGGCATTTTGCTGATAAAAGAATAGCACACAAAATTTTGAGGATGGGTTAATATTGGCCCTCATTATTTAAGGATGCAAAGAAATATGTGAGGGCTTGTGACAGCTGTCAGTGAATGGGTCAACCCAATCATAGAGATCAAATGCCATTAAACCCCAAGGTAGTATCTGAACCATTTGAAATATGGGCCTTGGATTTCGCAGGACCCATTAATCCTCCATCCAATCAAAGAACTTATATATTAGTCTCTACAGACTATATGACTAAATGGGTGGAGGCCAAAGCACTTATTAGAGCCAATGAAGAAGTTGTCCTAGCTTTCTTATTTGAAGAAATCTTCACTAGATTTGGAATTCTTAGAGAGCTAGTTACAGATGGAGGACCTCCATTCAATTCTCATGGTTTTAAATCTACCCTTCAGAAATATCATATTCATCATAGAATTACTACACCATACCACCCCCAGGCCAATGGGCAGGTGGAAAGCACAAATAAAGTATTAGAAGCCATTCTAACTAAAATAGTGAAGGATAACTGGAAGGATTGGTCTCAAAGGCTCTCTGAAGCACTATGGGCTTACAGAACTACCTAGAGAAATACTACAGGTTTTTCTCCCTATGAATTGGTTTATGGTAAAAATGTTGTTTTTCCTGTGGAATTTTAAATTAAAACTCTAAGAACTGCTTTAGCTGTTAATCTTGATTTGACTGATGTGCAGATAGCTAGGTTGCAGCAGCTTCTTGAATTGGATGAAAAAATATTAGATGCCATTCACCAAACAACCATGATTCAACAACAAAGAATGAATTGGCATGATAAAATCATCAAACACAAGCAGTTCCAAAAAGGTAATTGGGCCTTATTGTATGACTCTCGGTTTGAAAATTTTCAGGGTAAGATACGTACACGATGGCTTGGACCATATGAAGTAGATGTTGTTTTTCCTAATGGAACAGTAAGACTTTTAACAATTGATGATTCTAAAACACCTCTACTAGTAAATGGTCATAGGCTTCGTTTGTACCAGAGCCCTGCTTCTAAAGAAGATTTCAAGGCTGCTTGCATGACTGATACACATTATCTTTTTCTAGGGGAGTCTTCTGCTCCTCACAACATTTAATTTTCTGCGCTGTATTTCTAGCATTAGAGTAGATTAAAAAATAATAATCCCGGTCAAGGGTTGGCATGTTACAATTGAATTTTGCAGATTATGGAAGAACTCATTAAGGAGGACAGATTCATCACAAGAATATCTGAAGCTTCAATCAAAGAAGCTTTGTTCCCTTCATTTCAACCCATTTCCTAGCAATATCCCTTTTGTTACTTATCCCATTTCTACATTTTTCCCTTTTTCCATTTTTTTTTTCCCCACTTCTACCTATTCCTGAAATATCATCTTTCAGCTAGTATTTCCCGTTCCTTACTCCTGAAATTATCCCTTAGCAAGTACTTCTCCCACTTGTCTTAAACCCAAATCATTACATCCCATTCTCCTTATTTTTCTCTTTGCTGAAACACCACTTTCAGCAACATGACATTCATTTTTCCATTGCTGAAACACCACTTTCAGCAACCTGTCATTCATCTTTTCATTATTAAAACACCATTCCTTTCCTCTGCTACACAAGTTTTTAGTTTTCCATTTTTATTCTTCAGATCCCTTGGGTGAATATTATTTAGTATTGAGCAGATCCTGATATGCTCTTGTTTCTACATTCCAGAGAAATTGAAAGATTCATCCATCAATATCAAGCCATTATGAAGCACTCTATACTTCGAATTATAAAAACAAAGGTAAAAATATAAGGTATGTGGTTTTTTTATGTAATGCAGTTAAATAATATTTTAAAGAGAGGATCTTTCTCATAATGATTACAATCCCCGCACACTTAAACATCATTTCATCATACGTAAGGGGGGAATTTCGAAAACTGAATCATCATTCCACACCATCCAATCCACCGTCACTCTTCATATCCATTATTTCCGCCATCATTGAGACTCCATATCCTCTGTTGCAACGATTAGCTTGACCAAAGCCTGTGTTTCTATTCTCTACGCCTCTACATGTGACTCAAGTTAGTAGCTATGGGAGGTTTAGCTATCAGACATGAGCCTAGATCGATAACTCTTCTTGAATTATTCCCCGAGGCCTACCAAATTTTTCAGCAGGCAGGATGGATAACATACTTCGAAAGGTTAGGAGAATTTGATCCTCAGCAAGTTTTAGATTTTGCGCAGAATTTTCAGGAAGACTACTCTGTGGTTCAAGGGGTCCGAATTTCGGTCACAGAGGAAGATATAACACAAGTTTCAGGTTTTCCGGTCATAGGTGCTCGCTGGTTTAGCAGGAAAAAAGTCATTTTAAATGCACATTAGGACTTCCTTCTTCTAGAGGAACAGGTTGAGAATAAAGGCCACGGTAGAAGTCTACATTCATTACCTCGCCCATGGCCAACAGTAGCTGAATTCATCAAGCACTATTTGACTTGTGAGGGGCGTTACCAGGTAGTTTATCAACACAACTTTGTTTTAATGAATCATTTGCGGCATGTTCGATTAGTTAATATTCCTTATTATCTACTTGGATGTATTAAAAACATGTCATATTACTGTAGACGAGAAAAATTCCCATCACTATCCCTTACCCATCATCGCTTATGTCAATTATTAATTCAGAGGGGTTTTGCTCAACAAAATCCCCCTCTGAATAATCCACTCCTCCTCCTCCAGCAAGCCGAAATTCCCCAGCAAGCCGAAAGTCCTCAAGAAACTCCCGAAAGTTCTTATGAAAGGCAACTGGAAGATATCCCTGACCCCCGATTGATCCCATCCTCAGAACCAGTTGACCTACCCCCAAGTTCATCCCATTTAGCAGAGTCACCCCTTCCCATTGTTCATATCTCTAACGATGACTCTCAAGTTGAAACACCCGCATCTCCCCCTACTCATAAAAGGAAGAGACGAACCCCAATAGTCTCTGTCTCAAAAAGACAAACAAGGGCCACATCCCAAGCTGTCACCTCTTCCGAAAGCCCTTCCCCTAGAAAAGAATCTTCTCCTAAAAAGAAAAGGAAAGTCACTGACTTTTCTGCTTTCCTACCTAGGAGGAAAATGAAAACGACTGTTGAAACTGAAGTCACTCCCATTTCCCCTGACCCTGCGACTATCCTGTTAAAACTTCAATCCTCATCACCATTCCAAATTCCCCAACCATTACCTGTCTCGTCCTATGGAATTGAAACACAAGAACCAGATGCCCGGGGTAATATGAAATTGTTTACTACTCAAACAGTAACTGCTCCACAAGAACCAGTTACTCACTCAGAAGCTGAAACACAAGAACCAGCTACTGAGGTACAAAAATCATACACCAAGCATGATAATACAAGGAAACCAACTGTAGCTTAAACACAAGAACTAGCTACAGCTGTGGATCAGCAGTCAACTCCAGCAAAATCAACCAACACACAGGGTTCACCCACTATGGCATCTTTATTAGAGGAAAATGAGTTTTTGAAGTCAGAACTAGAGGCCTATAAGAAATAATTGATAATGGAAAGGGAAGCCTTTGATAGAGAATTAAATCTCTACATGTTGGCACACACAGCATCAGCACAAAAGAAGGATCCATGCAGAGAATACATGTGCCATGAATGTGGAAACATTTACCAACAGGCATGATACAAAATAGTCAAAATTCCAGTGCCTGAGGCATCCACATCAGTTGCAATCAAAGAAGAACGCCCTACTGTCACACAAGAACTAGTAGGGCCCTCAAAAAGTCTGGAAAAAGAAATCAAACCACAGATATCCTGCCCTGTGTTAGTCAGCTCAGCTACTCAGACGATGCCCCAACCCAGTACTTATAATGCCAGGACACAGACTCCACCATGGAAACAATTAGAAATAATGAATAACTGGAAGAAGCAGTATGTCGTGGATCAAGATAAAATATTACAACAGCATAAGTTGGCCTGGTCGAATCAGATGTATGCTAACTGGGATAATTGGGAGCAGACACTGCAACAGCTCAAGGATTCTAAGAAAGAAATCAATGAATTAAAAGAGAAACTAGTTTTGATGTTTTCATTAGTACAAAAATTGTTACCCACCAGGAAACCCTCCTTGAATTATTCTCTGTTCCTTTCTAAACGTCTTGTTTATTTTCAATTGAAGGAAATTAAGGATGGGAGACCTCATGAGTTGCTCACAGCGGAACAATTTGTCAAAACATTTGCTGAGGCCCCCGCTAGTGACCAACATTTGTTATGTGAACTTTATCTTCATAATGAGGCTATGCCTGATAATAGAGAGGTCAACCTGAATCCAATTGTTGGTGATGTACAAATTAGGGCATTTGTTTCATTTCTTGCCAATCAAATTACATGGCAAACTGCTTTTATTGCAAGTAGGCATAATGAGGATAATCGCCTCCTTTGGATAAGACCGGAACCTTCAAATCCGGCCATTTTTGTAGCAGAATATCACCGATTTTTGCAGAAGCCAGGAATGCACTGCTACATACAACAACTGCAAGCCTCAACACTTCTAAAGTGTCATCAGTTAATCAGAGTCAAGGAAACTACTGCCTTGAAGGCCAACACCATGTTTTGGCAACAGTCATGTAAGGAAAGACAAGAGTATCACCCTTTTAGCCCTGACAATCTTCAAACTGCACTATCCAGGGTACCAAACTACATCAGATGCATTCAGCAATGTGCCGAGAACTGGATTGGTTATCATTTTCACTTCCCGATCTTATGGATGTCGGCAGAACGATACCAGTCTCACTACCAATTGGCTAACAGGGACAAGGCAGTAGCATAGCAGAAATTGCAGAATAACCAGGGATTCCGAGCTTCGACAGAAGCCACCTTCCACAGTAACTGCTTGAGCAACTTGCATGCAAAGAGTCAGTACTCAGACTCTGACTCGGACTAAAAGTTGCCTGAGGACATGCAACCCTTTCAGCTGGGGGGGATGTTAGGACCTCACAATGTACCATTTTTACCATACATGTTGACACCACCTTACCCTTTATAATTATATTTAAAAAGGGTTTCATTATCATTTTCATCCATTTTATCCAAAGGTATATGAAATCCTTCTCTTTACTATATATTTAATCTGTTTACATATAATTCCACATTACTCTTATATTTCATCATTAATCGAAGGTAGATTGTTGCTAACACAAGTCTAAAAGATCGCAGATAATTTATGATAAGGAACGTGCTGTGCTGAAACAATCGGCCGTTGCTGAAACAATCGACTCCGTTGCTGATACAGTCAGCAGGCACGTAAATTCCGTCACTACTCGTGATTTGCAATTCTGGAAGAGTATTTTGGGAACAATGGCAACAAGACGAAGATAAGCAAGAAAGTGGTTACACGGATTGTTCTGAAGCCAGTACTTTTTCTGTATCTGTTGTAACAATATTTTTCTATGGAAGAATAGAAGGACCTTGTTTTAAGATAGAAGAACAGATTTGGATAAATATAGATTTGCTCTGATGTAACTGTAATAGATGTCTCCTCTTTAAAAAGAGGAGACATCATCATTAGAAGGGGAGTTAGAGACTACAGGAGAAACATTATTTTGAGCGGAAAGGAGCTAGACTCCATTGTAATGTATCATTCCTTTTTGATAAATGAATAAAGGTTTCTTTTGAGCACTTCAATTTAACTCTTTCCCTGGGGAATCTTGTGAGAAGGATAGGGCCCGCCTTCATCACAAGATTCACCCGATTGCTCCTGTAGTTTTTTGAATTCCTTTATGATATTCGCACCTTAGTTTAACTCTGGTTACTGAATCATTATTTGCGTAATTCTGTAGTTCTTTAAGCATACTGTTTTCTTTAACGCTGCATGATTTTGGTAACATTCATTCTTAAATAAGCCAAGAGATATTTTTCTGTTATCTGTCTGAATGTATTATTGATGCCGGGAAACATGTGCTGAAGATTCCTGTGCAAAGGAATAGGGTCCTGTTCCCCATTGGTTGACTCTCTTTTTCCTGCAGTGTGATTAGTATCAGGAGACAGGTGCTGAAGGTCCCTGTTCATGGGAATAGGATCATGTTTTCTTGAATTTATTTTTTCTACAGTGTGATTAGTGTTAGGAAGCAGGTGCTGAAGTTCCTATTTGGAGGAATAGGGTCATGTTCCCTGTTATGGTTGATTGGTTTCCTTTCCTGCAGGGTGATTTCCTTTCATTAGGAATCTTGAAAGACTGCAATAGAGGAATTGCTTCTACTGTAACACAAGTAGACTTCAGCTTTGTTAAAGTAGGGTGTGAATAGTTAGATTTGTATGATTGATAACTATGTGACTTTTACTACAACATTATTTTTCTTTTGGAATTGAGCATATCCAGTGCGTGATTGTCTTTGGAATAAACAAACCTTCCCGGGTTGACAATTTATGTGGAGCTTGAATTGCTAAAACAATTAAAGTGACCAACAGCTCTCTATTTTCTAAAACTCTATTTCAATAAAGAAGATTAGTTCCCAGATGCTGTCTTGATTACATTTTTAAGGAGCTAAAGGATTAATACCGAATTGCTAGCAAAGGGCCCCTGCTATTCGAGGAGGTTTTACATGTTTTCTAGATAAGCCATTTTCAATGTTATTTTGTCATATTTCCTTATTTAGACTGCTTTCTGAAATCATAGCTTTTAGGATTATGTTTCATGTCATTTTCTTAGATAAAGGATCCTCATGATATTGCAGTTAGTCACTTTCTCAAGCTCTTCCAATACATCTATATTAAATGAATGGGATTCAATAGTAATATTCTAAGTTATGAGCATTTCATTTTCTGTTATTTAGTTAAAAAGAAGATCCTAATTATACTATAGTTAGTCACTTTCAAAATCTTTTCCAATAAACATCTAATTTATGAATGAGACTTAGTTGTAATATTGTGATTTATTGATTGTTTTGTTTCATAGAAGATCCTTATCACCTTATGATTAATCTCTTTCAAAAGCTTTTCCAATAAACCTCTAACTCATGAATGAGATTTAGTTGTAATGTTATAAGTTGTTTCAGCATTTCATAGGAGATCCTTACTACATTATAGTAATATTTTTCTCAATCTCTTCCAATAAACCTCTATCAAATGAATGAGATTTCACTGTAATGTTCTAAGTTACTGTTTGTTTCAGCATTTCCTTTTATGTTTTAGGAGATCCTCATTACATTAGAATTAATATTTTTCACAAGCTCTTCCAAGAAGTATCTAACTAAATGAATCAGATTAAGTTGTAGTGTTTTGAGTTATTTTTCATTTCATGAATGTTCATTTATAAGCTGTAATATCCATGGATTAGGACTCTCTGTTTTCATCATTTTCTAGTTAGGAACAGAACTTGCAAATAAACTCTATTTTAAGTCATTTCTTAACATTTACTTTTCTCCCTCTTGACGTAGATTTAAATTCATCTTTTTAGCATAGAGTAGCATACTAAGAATCAAACATAAAAACCCCAGAACATCAATAAAATACAAAAAACAACGAAGTAAGAAAAAAGGATACTTAGGCACATATAGTGCATTATACTTCATCAGTTTACTAGCCCTGGTCGATAAATTATGCTATCAATTTAGGATACTAAATTGACTAAACATAAATTATATAATAAAAAAAAACATAGACATATCAGCATTAAGAAAGAAGCTAAAGCTTCCCTCCATTGAAGATCCACAGGCCAAATATTTTGGAGAACTTGAGAAGGAAAATTAAAATATGTTCAAGCTTATTGTTGAATAGAATGACAAGATTGTTAAGATGGAGAAAGAAAGAGAGAAATTTTTAAAGGAAAAAGAGTAGCAGGCCGCTCCAATACAATCCATCCCTTTGGCTACTATTCCAACAACAAGTATAACAATCAGAGAAGCATCAAATTCAACAGCAACCTTAACAGTACAGACACAGTCTAACACTACACTAAAAAATCTAACTAAAGAAATGGAATACTTGTCCATTAAAGATCAGGAGGTTGAGAAACTAACTGAAAATTTAAACAATTTACAAGAATAAAATATTATAGTAGATAGTTCCTATCTCATAGAGCTAAAAAAATCATACAATCTTGAAAAAAGGATAGAGTATTTAGAGAACTAGAATGTTATTGCAGATAACATAGCACAAGCCAAAGTGAACATTTGGGTAGAAATATATGAATCCATTACAAAAATATGGTCATCTATCGATATCATCTTTGAACAAGATGAATTGGTGCTAAAATTAAATACTTTAATAGGTGATGTGAAAAGGGAACTTGGCACCAAAACTAGTGATGCCACTTCTCTGATCAAGATATTAAATTGAAAATACAGAGAAAAATTATAATAATTAAATATAAAGGACAAAACATACACCATTTTGGAAGTGAAAAATATTATCACCAAGAAAAATATGATGGCACAAGTGTAGAAAAAATGTAATAGTTTGCAAACTATAACACAGAGGTTTCACGAGAAGTTTAATGTTTTGCATCAAAAATACCTCCTTGTACTGCAAGGAATGGGAGATAAATTAATCAAAATTGAAGACTATCAACAGAAATTATACAATATTGCCACAAACAAGTAAAAATTTGCAAAGCTTAATGAACCATGACAGGGAAGCCATTCATGGAAGGTCTAAGTAATGAATTGTTGATAAAACATGAAATGAATCATCTATTTCTTGCTAATCCTACATTTGAAAAATACACAGATGTAGATGAGACCTATAGATATTTGATCATATTTCCACTATCAAATGAACACATATGGGAAACTTTCTGTGAATTACTAGAGTAAAGGTCATCAAGCATCCAGAAGAAAGTCAACAACAAAACAACTATGTTTTGGGTCCAGTCATCAACAACCATCCCTGAGAATAGTTCCAGTAGCTACAACAGTTTCAGATCTCCTACATTTTTGCTCTATCTTTGTAAAAAAAATTTGGATATTTTGTAAAATATTTTGAGGTTTTCACTCAAGATATTTTTTGATGATCTTGCATAAGTACTTCAGAATTCGAAGTATGTTGTTTTGGGAGTTCTATGAAGAAATATACTTCTTATGTCAAGTTTTTCCCTATGCTCAAGTGGACAAAATTTCAGTAATACAATTTTTTTTTTCTTTCAGGATTCCTATGTCAGATTTATTGGTGAAGTTATCTTCTCTTGTTAATGTGTTATTCTCTGTTAATTCATATGTTTCTATTATTTATTTTATTCAACTAAAAATAAGAATATGAATTTATTTAAGTACACTCAATTTTGGCTTCTAAAAAAAGTTAATGTTTTCAACTGAAATTAAACACTAGAATTCTTAATTTCTCTATTTTTAATTTATCCTTAAAAATTTCCATCTTTACCACCTCACAAATCTACTAAATATCTAATAAGTGTGCCTACCTTTCCCTATTAAAATTATCTGTCACTGCTCCCATTAATCAACTAGAAACCTAATTGAATCCATTACCCAATGGCTTCTTATTACACTATAAACAAAACATTTTAAAAAACTTGAATCAAGACTTAAGAACTAGCCTAAAACTTAATCAACCAAGCTAAATATTAAAGAAATATCCCTCTCTAGAGCTAGAAGTGCTAGATCCCAACTTCCAAAGTGGTTATGTGATTACCTCAGGGTTTCTTTCACAATATTAGTAAATTATGAAGTGTTAACATTCTAGCAACCATACTAGGGACTCGAACAAATTTCTTTTAAATCTAATCTTGTTTGGTGAAAATTTTGTTTCAGTACTTAAAGCTATTTCTAGGTTTATGGCTGAGAAATATATATGATTTAAGGTTATCTGCCACTCAGAACTTGTACCTGGCTCCTAAAAGGATATACACTAGAGCACACCCAGATCCAAATCCTCTGGAAATTGTTGATTATCCAAAAAAAATAATTAGGAAGAAAAGTGAAACCAAGAGAGAATCAAGTGAAATTCCTCTATCAAGGTTTAATTCCCTTTCTGAGAGTTTTGTCACTTTAGAAGATATAAAGTTGGATTTGGCTTTTGAAGATACTATTTTTAGAAGTAAATCTGATAGTTTTGTGCCTAAAACAATTATTGGTGAAAACCTGCTAAAACCTTATAAGTTAGATTAGACTGTGCATAAATCTCTGAGCCATCAATCACCTAAATAACCAACTACTCCTTCTACTACATCATATCCCATTCCAGAACCAGGTTCACATATTAATGATGTTCCTCCATTAGTCTCTCCCAGCAACTTTACCCTTAGTTCAATTAGTTCTACACCCACTTCATCTACTATTGCTATCACTTCCACTATAGCAAAACAAAGTGTTATAAATCCACCTTTCATACCAACTATACCCACACCTATTACTATTACATCTACCTCTCAAAAAAATATTCCCATCATGGCTGCTTGTTATGCTCCTCTAATTTTAATAGGGAAACTTAATCCCATGCCACAATGTTATCAAACTAAAATACCTCAGTTTGATGACACTAGATCAAATACTTCTCAATAAAAAATATATGAAATGAATGATTATTCTTATTTACAATAATGTGATGAAGATGATGATAAAATGAGACTATTTTTCCAAAGCATCACGAGGAAAGTTAAAAAATGCTTTAAATCATTACAAGCCAACTATATCCAAGACTTTTATCAGTTTCATCAAAGTTTTCTTAGAAGGTGGGAAGTCAAAAAAAAAACCTCTCCAGATCTTAGTTCAATATGAGAATATCAAAATAGCTCGAGGATAATCAATCCAAGATTAATGTACTAGGTTCAAAAACATTTATAGTTTTATTCCAACTGTAATACAACCTCCTCCCATACTAGCCTTGCTAAAGTTTCCATACGGTTTTGATCCTGATATGGCCTACCAACTTAGGGAAAGAAACCCTACCACCTTAGAAGAAATTCAGAGGAATGCAGTTAGTGTAGAAGAAAACTTGTTAGTAAAGAGAGCTAGATTGAAAGTTGAAAGAAGAGTCCAAATTAAAGAAGAACCATCTTCTTCTTCTTCAGATGCTAAGTTGGATACCTTAGTGAAAAATATGGAAGGACTGATGGATATAATAATATTATCTGATAAAAATCCTCCAAGACAAAATCAAGGAGGTCCTCCTATTAGAAATCCTAATTTTAGAAGAAATCCCCTGAAAATTAAACAAACAAAACAAAATGGCCCTACTAATCAACAACAAATCAGGCCTCCATTCCAAGAAAATTATGCTGGTGAAGAACCTAAATTAATAGAAGAACATGAAGAAAACCATATAAACCTATTTGGAATAAATGAGGTAAATCAAACATTCTTGAACAAAAAGAGAAATATCAATTTTTGTTATCAAAACCAGAGCAAGTCCCCTTAGAATCAGAGGAATTTAAATAGGGATATCATAATGGCGTTATGGAGGTACACAAAGAATACAACTTAATAAGAAAGAAAGTTGTTGGAACTCCTCCTAAAAAAACTCAAAATGATCCTTCAACTAGTCAACCAAACACTAATCCTCAAAAGGAAATTTCTAAAAATCCAAATGATCCTTCAAATAGTTAACCAAAAATTGATCCTCAAAAGAAAATCTCTAAAAAACCAAATGCAAATGTCAAAGAATTTGACAAATATCAAACATCCTTTAGCATTAAAAATTAATTAACCAAATTACAAATTCATATTCCTCTAACTGAATTTGTGAATAAAAATGTATATAAGACCCAAGTCATGAAAGCTTTGAAAATATCACAAAGGACAACCACATTTAATTTAAATAATGACTAATGTGAGTTATTGTTTGAGCCCGAGTTCTAAGGCAAATCCCAAGATGGAAATGTTCCACCATTTGACATTAGCTTGAATATTCATGACATAATATTACATAATTCAATGCTTGATTATGGTGCTTCCCATAATTTTATTCCTAGATCTATCAAGGAGAAACTAGGACTAGACATCACAAGACCTTATAAAGATTTATATTCTTTTGATTCTAGTAAAGTAAGATGTTTAGGCCCGATTAAAGATCTGTGTGTCACTTTAGTTCAGATAACAGCTAAGATTCTAGTGATGGATATTGTATTAGCAGACATACCACCCAAGTGTGGGATGCTACTGTCAATATCATGGGGTGAAAAATTACAAGGTATTTTGCAAATGGATATGGCCTATGCCACCATTCTTTTGTCTGTTCAAAAAAGAAGGTTATACAAAGAAAATTTGATGAAATGCATGGTCAGTAGCCAAGATAAATGAAAAAATTACCCTCTGTACTTTGTGCACTCTGATATGGATTCGTTCGTTATGTACAATGAAAAACCAATTGAAAAGGAAGGATCAAAACTAGAGATTGAACCCAACAAAACGAACTGAATAACAAAGACTCAAAAACATGATGTAGAGGGAGAAGCTCTTTGGAATATGGATTTTAATGGGGATGTGTGTAAAGATGGTGTATGATTTGGTGTTTATATTATGAAATCATCGACCAATATGTCAAAGGGCCATGGCTATAAACTAAATTTTCAGTGCACCAATAACATAGTGAAATATGAAGATTTGATCATAGGGCTACAAATTTTAAAGAGATCAGGAGCAAAAAAATTCCTGTACATGGAGGTTTTGAACTAATTATCAAAAAAATTAAGGATGAATATTGTACTAAACATCCTATATTAAAAGCCTATAGGAATTCAATTTTGGACTTTATGAAATGTTTCACTCAATATGATTTGTTTGTTATGCCTACAAGAGAGAATATTTTAGCTGATGCCTTAGCCGTTTTAGCTAGTACTTGTAAAACTATTTTTCAACCCAATAGGAAATATATGGTGGGAGTCAAACATAGGCTAGTTGTCCCTGAAAATATAATATATTGGCAATTATTCAATGATGATGAGAAATTAAAAATTTCCTACATATGAAAAATGAATTTTGTTGTGTAAATATTGATAATGATGTAAATAGCAAAAAAACATAAATGAAACTAAATGAAACTGATGATAACCAAGAAGAACTAGAGGTTTTGCAATTAAAATAGAATGTGCATGCCAAGAGGATTGTTACCATTGGAAGATCTTTTTGACTTCAATGATGTGGCCAAAAATAAAAAAAGTAAATGTGTGGGTAATGGAATAGAAGAATGTAACATAGGAACACAAGAAAAACCCAAAATTGTAAAACTGTCTAAATCCATGCCTCCTAAAGAAAAACAAAAATACATGTAACTTGTTAAGGAATTCTCTAATGTTTTTTCATGGAGTTATCAAGACTTGAAATATTATAATACTTCTATCATTAAACGCACCATCTCCCATCAGAGAAGACTAAAATCCCTTCAAGAGAAAACTAAGAAGAGTAAATCCACTGCTACTACATTTGATTTAGAAATAAGTGAAGAAACTATTTGATGCCATAATCATAGTACTGCTGAGGTTTTCTAAATGGGTTTTTAATCTAGTTCCAACGAGAAAGAAAAAAATTGAAATTAGACTGTGTATACTTTACGAATTTGAACAAAGTCTCACTCAAATAAAACTATCCCCTCCACAAAATGGATCAGATTTCACAAAAGGTAGATGGTTCTAGTAGGATCCCTTTGCTGGATGGTTGTTTAGGTTACAACCAGGTACCGGTTCATCCTGATGACCAACACAAAACAACATTAACTACACCATGGGGCACTTTTATGTATGTAAAAATGCCTCTTGGCCTTATGAATGTTGGAGCCACTTCCCAAAGAGAAATGTACATAATGTTTGTTGATGAAATTGATTAGTTCATTGTAAATTACCTAGATGATATTACTGTATTTTCAAAAACAGATGAAAAACACTTGCTCCATTTGAGGAGAGCTTTTGAAAAGTGCAGAAAATTTGGTATCTCCTTGAACCCTAACAAAACTATTTTAGGTTAAGAGGAGGGAAACTTATATGTCATATCATTTCCATTGAAGGCAATAGAATTGATCCCGGCAGAGTCGAAGTCATAAAAAAGATCAATCCTCCTAGAAAAAAGAAATTATTTCAATCCTTCATTGGAAAGATACATTTTCTTAGGAGATTCATTCCTAACTTAGAAGAAATTTTACGATCAATTACAAACATGTTGGAAAGTGATATTGAGATTAAATGGAATACTGAAGCCAAGAAATCTTTTAGTGAGGAAAATTTAGCTTTAACTACTACTCCTATTTTGATAAGCCTTGACTTTACTAAGGATTTTATGATTTTTTTATTTTCTTCTAAACACACTATTGCAGTTGTTTTATTGTAGAAAAAAATGAAGGCCATGAACAACCCATATCTTTTTTCAATAGAGATTTAATGGATGCATCACTAAAGTACAACATCGTGGAGAGGAAAAAACTTTCTTTGGTGAAAGCATTAAAATACTTTAGAGTTTACATATTACATTATGATATCATTGAATTTATCCCAAATGTTGTGGTAAAGGATATTATAACTCAAGCTAACCCAAATGAAAGGATAAGGAAATGGATTTTTGTGACCCTAGAGTATGTCATAGAAATAAAACCAAACAATATCGTCAAGCGTCGAGGATTGGAAAAACTAATGGCCGAGTCCAATTTTCATGACCTTGATATCAATTTTATTGTTTTACTTGATGAATATGAAGAGATGGCGACTCCAAAAGTATTTAAAGCCTTTTATACCTCACCATGGTATGAAGATATCACTTTTGTACTATAGAATTTACAAGCTCCTACTCGTTTAACAAAGACGGCTAGATTTCTTAAATTAAAATCCACAAAATTTTGTATTTTAGATCAAATTTTATATTGGAGATATGCTGAAGGTATATTTCTAAACTGTTTATTGAAATATGAAACAGAGAAAGTCATGTAGGAATTCCATGAAGGAGACTGTGAAGGACACTTATATTGGAAAAAAAACCAATAAAATTTTAAGTGATGGTTTTTACTCGCCCAATTTTTTTATAGATTTTCATAAGAAAGTCACCTCTTGCCACCAATGCCAAATTTTTTAAGGCAAGAAAAAGCTTTTAGCTCTACCACTAAAACCTATTTTAGTAGAAGTCCCTTTCCAACAGTGGGGTCTCTATTTTATTGGTGAAATTCATCCCAACTCCTCAGGCCACCATAAATGGATCTTGATGACCATTGATTATTTTACAAAATGGATTTAAACTATCCCAACTAGACAAGCCAAAAATACTCTTATTATCCAATTTATAGAGGGAAACATTTTGTTGAGGTTTGGGTGTCCCCAGAAAATTATCACTGACAATATTTCTACCTTTAAATCAGATAAAATGGTTGACTTTTGTAATAAAAAAATATCAAATTAGGACGCTATACTTCCTATTACCCACAAGGCAATGGATTAGTCGAATTTTTATATACAATTCTAGTCAACATTATCAAAAAATTGGTGTAGGAAAATAAAATGTCCTGGCATAAAAAGTTGATTAATGCCCTGTGGGCTTACCGAATTACTACCAAAAGGTGTATTGGAGTGTCTCCATTTCAAATAGTATATGGGGTTGATGAAAATTTTCCTACTTCATTAGAAATCCCTATGTTAAAATTACTACAGGAAGCACAAGTGGAGACAAATGATTTATAGAGAAGAATCAACCATACTATCCAGTTGTAGCAATCTAGAGATGAGGTCTACAATAAAACTCAACTATTTCAGGACAATGTCAAAAATATTTATGATAGAAGATCAAAATTTGATGATCTCCAGATATATGATTTGGGGTTTAAATGGGATTAAAGAAATGAAGATAAAGGAAAGCATGGTAATTTTGATAGTTTGTGGAAAAGGCCATATAAAATTGAAGCTTTCGGAGGAAATAATGCCTTTTTCTTGAAGAACTTAAATGAAGAAGCACTACTTGGTGGACTAGTTAATGGTAGGGTTCTTAAACATTACTTTCTTCTAGAATAAATCAGTTCCATTTAGAGTCATTGTATATATATCACTTTACTTTTCTATTGAAAGAGTGAGGGTAGCTCACATCAAAATTTCAAGCCCGGAGAGAAGGCCCTAAGTTTATCATGATTGGTTTCCCACATTTATAAATAATAGTAGATGGATAAAATCCAGTTGCACAATAATGATAGTGTTAACACTGGAAAATTGTACAACAGAAGACGAAATCAACTAATGTCGAGCCTAAGGATTTACAGGTCAGGAACACATTATGGAATCAAGAATTATTTAAAATCTCTAAAGTTTTGAGAAAATATGATTTGAACTAGTCATAAATGTTGAATTGTGTGATTTATCCTTCGAGAAGAGTGCCTTCTGCGTGCCTTTTTTCCCAATAAGCGTGCATTCATGGAAATGGAAAAAAGTCACTTTTTAGGACCACACCAAGCAAATGACAGTTACTCCTTATGTGAAAGATGCCTAAGGACAGCCACCAGTGCCTCCTTAGACACTATGTGAGCAAACAAAAGAATATTTGAGCACACAATGGAATCACACCTCTCCCTTGGGTCACTACCCATCATTTACCAAGGGAGGGAAGGAGGATTTGAAACTTGCCTATATAAAGCCACCAAGAGATGAAGAAAGGGTGATCATATTGTTATGCTGGCCAAAGTTGCCCAAGCAACACCAGCAATGTGTGTGACCCAGAGCTGGAGCTAAAGAGGACTCGATATTTGGCCACCCAACATCTTAGTCCACCATAGCAGAGAGAGAGAGGGGGACTGCATCAGAGGCAGAGCTTGGAAGGCAACATCCTTGCATCGGGACCTACAGCCATTTCCTAGGGGCCCTTTGGCAAGTGGGTAAAATTTCTTCTCCATTTCAAACGTTTAATAAGAAGAGGCCATCGAGCCATCATTTGTGTTATTATCGTTTTGACTCTCTATATAGATTCTTTATATTTGTGTTTTAGTTTTAGTTTAACCAAAGCATACTTTAGCATACTATTTCCACTAAGTTTTATGCTTTTGAGCTCCCCCACTTTCTGCCTATTACCAATAGTTTAAAGAGTAGACCACACTCTTTAAGCTGGTGCGATTTCATACACCCGTGTGAAAAATCCACCACAACAGACAACATGCCCAATGGATCAAGGCTACTAATCTACAACGTTCTTGACACCTCACAAGGAGAGTGCCATCCCCATTGGAGCCATTGTTAGGGTCCTATATTTTATAGGATGACTTGATCGTAGAATTAATTTTCTATATGAGATGTTGTAAATAATGTTCCATTTTGAAATTTATTTCCAAGATAAAAAAGAAAAAAAAGAAAACAAAAACAAAAATGGGATAAAAAATATATATGTGAAAATAACAAAAAATAAAAAAACATGAGAAAAAGAGAAAGAATGAAATACCCCATAAAAAAATAAGTTTATGGAAGTGTGAAATTCTAAATGGCACTCAAAAAATAAAAAAAATTGCATTAGTAATACTTATAAGTTTTTTGAATGATGTGTTGCTAGTTAAAATGGAAAATTGAATTAGAAAAATAGATTAATTAGTTTAATCACATTTTTTAAACATGATTAGGCTAAATTAAATAAAGTTAGTTTAGGTTAGTGAATAATCAATAACATAGCATAATCCTGATTGAATTAGGCTGGTTAAAATAAATATGAGTCAGCCACACTATTTAAACGTGGTTAATTGAAAATAACGTGAAAAGGTATGCTTGCAAATTAAAATGCAACAGTAGAGGATAATTAAGTAGGTTTAGATTTGTTAATCGCATTATTTAAATTTTGATTACTATAATTGTAATAAATTTTTTCAACATGAAATTTTTTTTGTATGTAATATTATTGGCAAACCTTTTAACGAGCCTGATCTAGCCCGCCCAGATCAATGGTGGTTATGCCACCTTGCATCCCCCATCCACATTAGAATTTTATCCGAAAATGGGGGTCTGGGGAGGTAGTCTCTAGAATACTACCTTGAACAATGTGGCACCCTCTCGTGCTCCGTACACCTCCCCTTCCAAAACCATTTACCACATACACCCCCCTCTAGGTCCCCTCTAAATCAAATTTTTGTCTCGACTTGACCACCACTGAGTTTTCCATCACTCCACTCCTACCCTGCCATGCAGCAGAATGCCACCTGTCCCTATGCTGACCATTCGATAAAATATTTCTTCCCACCATGAATCATCTTCCCGTTACAAAGTTATATTTTTTTCCATCCGTTAAATAATATGGGTTGTTATTTACTCTTCCCACTCCTAATAATGACAATTGCATTGGATTGGCATGCCAGTGACTATAAAATCTTAATCCTACAGACCTTGAAGTTCAGTTTGCTCAAATATTTTCACTAATAAACACCTGAGAGTACGATAATCACAGAATATTTGCAAGCGGCCATCCATTCATTTCAAAAATTCATATGGTTAATTCACCTAATACCAATTAATTGTAGTCATTTTACCCTAATTTCTCTTCTAAATTATGCCTCCCGGAAAGAAGAACATTTATGTAGGGAACCACATGCTTCCTCCGACTGTAGATGTCGACCATCAACCCTTAGTAGACTAGTTGTATCAAATTTCTAAGACCAATTGTGAGTTGGTTCTTTACAAACTTCACAATTGGCTTAAGAAAAAATATCTTCACCTTAGTTATGACTTAGGACTATCGGATTCCTCCTTACCCCAAATTTTTTTCCCTTAGAACTATTACTTGCCTGAATTTGTAAGCTTGTTTCAGTTTAGAAACATCCCTAGTCAGAGAACCATTGCGGCCCAAAATGGTGAATTCCTTTTCGCCATTAATTGAAATACTATTTCAGAAATGATCCAAGTTCAAAATTCAAATTCTAAGTCATTTTTCCACCCAGAGATACTTAGGTAAATATACAACAAACTCGACTTTTTAAAGAGAGATAAAATATTAGAAACCTTTCTTCCATAGAATGCTCAATTACCCAAAACCAACCCTCCTTATCCCTCTTCTATGTTCCCTAAGATGACCAAGCAGATAATTTAAATCATTTCATGCTTATTGGGATACTATTCAGATCAGTGGATTGATGAAACCATCCTATCCTTCCTTTATATGTTTTACTCAAATGAAAAACCTCATGCCATTTTTTGTTACAGTGAATTTTTAGCAGAAGTCATTCATGACCAATTCATGAAATTTTCAACTGAAGGAGTTTTGAATTATGCATCCATCCTATTGTATTTTCTTCTTTATTATCAATGATACATTTTTTCCTTTCAGCTACAAAAACTAGATAGTCAAGGAAACCCCCAATTAGTTATTCACTGGACCTCCCTTGTCAGAAAGAACAACACTGAATTCACCTTCAGTAATTTTTTAGATCATTTTTTACATGTGACTGTCAAACCAGGAGGTAACTCCTCAAAATCAGAATGTGTATTAGCTGAAGAATGCACATGGATTTATACATGGAGGTGAGGCTATTGGGATTCATCTCCCAATGAATCTTGGCCTTCCTTATTTCCTAATATTAATTAATATACAATATTAAATTTGCACACCCATCCATAGGATTAGGTGTCAACATTCCCCCCTTTAATCCGAAGGGATGTTGGTGAGTCCAAGCATCGATCTGAACTTTTCAAACTTTTCTCTTCCAAGTGCTTTGGTGAAGATGTCAACAGTTTGCTCATTTGTGGAACAATGATGTAGATGGATGGTTTTGGCCTAAACATGATGTCGAATTAGATGGTACTTTGTATTGATGTGCTTTGTTCGATCATGGAACTTTGGGTTCTTGGCCAACTTTATTGCAGAAGTGTTGTCGATCATGAGTGGAGTGGAATACATTTGTTTCATCTGCAAATCTTCCAGAATTTTCCAAAGCCACACAATTTCCTTTATTGCTTTAGCTGCTGCCACATATTCTGCCTCGGTCGTGGAATCTGCTGGAACTGACTGTTTGCGTGATCTCCATGAGACGACTCCTGATCCAAGACTCATGGTGTAACCTGTAGTAGACACCCCTGTTTCTTTGTCGCCATCAAAGTCTGAATCAGAGTATCTGATCAAGCTGAAGTCGCCTACCTGTGTATATTTGAGTCCAAAGTCTTGAGTCCCCTTCAAGTAGTACTCTTTTTGTGTAGGACGATGTCCTTCTAAAGGTTTGTGAACCTTGGAGAGGTTCCAAGTACCGTGAAAATGTCGAGGTTCAGTGGTGGTCGAGATGAATGAGACTTCCTATAAGTGTCTATGTAGTTTGAATCCTCCAATTCCTTCCTTCAATAGACAGGCTTCAAGTTTTGTTCCATTGGAGTGCTTAAGGGTTTACAGTCATCCATGCCAAATTTGTTCAAGAGATCTCCAATGTACTTATTTTGAGAAAGAAATATGAATTTAGGATGTTGAATTACTTCAATACCCAAATAGTAATGAACATGACCAAAATCGGTCATTTCAAAACCTTTTTTCAACTCTTTCTTCATGGATGCAATATAGCTCTCATTGTTTCCTGTTATCAAAAGATCATCTACATATACCAGAAGATATACAACTGTTTTTCCAACTTTCTTAACAAACAAAGTTGCATCATCAAGATCAAAGTGTTTGAAATCAAGTTTCAGAAGATGCTCGGTCAACTTCTCATACCAGGCTCGTGGTGCTTGCTTGAGGCCATACAAGGATTTTACAATTTTGCAAACTTTGTGTTCTTGACCCTTTATCACAAATCCTTCTGGCTGGGACATATAAAATTTCTCCTTTAGATCTCCATTCAAGAAGGTTGTTTTTACATCCATCTGATGGACTTTCCATCCATTCTGAGCTGCTAAGGCAAAGAGAGTCCGGATGGTGGTCCATTTTGCTGTGGGAGAAAAAGTTTCTTCATAATCGATTCCTTCTTTTTGTGCGAATCCTTTTTCCACAAGCCTGGCCTTGTGCTTGTCAAGTGAGTCGTCTGCTTTGTACTTGTTCTTGTAGACCCACTTACAGCCAATTGGTTTCGTTCCCAAAGGCGGATCAACCAGCTTCCAAGTGCCATTCTTTATCAAGCCATCATACTCCTTCTGCATCGCTTCTTTCCATTCATCATGAGAAGCGGCTTCTTTGAAGGAAGTTGGTTCATGATCTGTAGACAAACTCAATTCACAGTTATAAGTAATATCCATATCAACAGGAGAATCAGAATTATCTACATCACCTTCGATTTGTTGAGTGGAACTTCTTGTTCCTGTTTTTCCAACCTCATCAGGATGAACATTCTCTAGTGTCTTTGTCAGCCATTTGGGAGGACCTTTCTGAGATGGCCCAGGCTGGTCATTTGATTGAGTTGGGATTGATTCAAGATTCAATCTCCCAATTCTGTCAATCACATCATTCAATGTGTCATCCGTGGTTGTTTCTTCATGTGGGGGAGAGAGTGCTTCAGGATATGATTCCACAGTTTGATTCAATATCGGAATTCCCCCTTCAAGGTGTGGAATCACATTATCAAATTCTTGGAAAGACTTTGCATGTGTGAATCTATCCAGGCGATCAAGTTGCCGCTCAACAACCTTGTCACTCTTGGAAGATTCAAGAAATATGGCATCTCTTGCTATCACAAACTTCTTATTTGCTTCATCATAGAGACGATATCCTTTGGAGGTATTGGAGTACCCCAAGAAGATACATTTTCTGCTTCTAGCACCAAGTTTGTTCCTTTGACCCTTGGGTATCAAGGCATAACAGGTGGACCCAAAGACCCTGAAATGCTTTACCGAAGGAATTTGGCCATGCCACATTTCAAAAGGAGTTTTGTTTCTAATTGAACTTGAAGGACACCTATTCTTTATGTAAACAGCACATAGAACTGCATCAGCCCAAAACATCAATTGTACATTCTTGAAAAATAACATGGAGCGGACCATATTTAAAATGGTTCTGTTCATTCTTTCAGCTACACCGTTCTGTTGTGGATTATATGGCACAGTTGTTTGATGTTTGATTCCATGTTGACGAAGATAATTTTCAAATTTGTTTGAAGTGTATTCTTTTCCATTATCAGTACGTAGAGAGCCAATATGTGTTTGTACATCATTTTCAATCCATGCATGAAAATTCTTGAAAGTTTGAAAAGCATCAGACTTATTCTTCAGTAAGTAAATCCAACACATTCTGGTGTAGTCATCAATAAATGTCATCATGTGTTTGTTTCCATTTGCAGAAGCAATAGGCATAGGGCCACATAAATCTGAATGAACAAGTTCAAGTTTTCTATGTGCTCTGGAGTGTGAATCATGAAATGGCTGTTTGCTATGCTTTCCTAGAATACAAGCATCACATTCCTTAGGTTTTCTAGGAATTGTAGGCAGTCCATTAACACCATTTTTCTTCAGCAAACGAAGGCTTTCATAGTTTAAGTGTCCAAATCTAGCATGCCATAAAAGACTTGATGGGAATGTACCTTCATCATGATGTGAACTGAATGCAAAGTTTTGAGCATGAGCAGATGAACCTTTCGGCTTCAAGAGTCTCCCTTCTTCTATTCCCTCCATGACAAGTGAGTGATCTGATGCTTTTCTGACCTCTGCCTTGCCATCAAACAAGTGAATTGAGTGTCCTTGCTGCCGGATTTCGATCAGGGACAACAAGTTTCTCTTCAACTCCGGGAGGTATAGAACCTCATGTAGGATATGATCAGGAAGACCAGGCAGTTTAAGCCTGACTGTGCCAAGCCCTAATGGCTTGAGTTTGGATTTATCTGCGAAATATACTGCTCCATCAACTTTGTCAGTGAATTCTTCAAAAAAATCTTTTCTAAATGTCATGTGACGTGTTGCTCCTGAATCTAGCAACCAATCATCTCTCCATGAAGTAAATGAAACATCAAATAAGTCTTCAGTTACTCCATTGTTACAATGTGCTAGAACATAGTGAGCGGATTCAAGTGCTTTACCTTTGTCTTTGTCATTAGTTTTACCTTTGTCTTGATTTCTGTGCTGCTCAATTTTTTCCCATGGTGTTCTGCATTTGGATGCATCATGTCCATCTCTATTGCAACGTGTGCAATGAAGATTGGATTTGTCAGCTTGTCTGCCCCCCCCTTTCTGTGAAGTTTCTTCTTCCTCTTCCTCTTCTGCCACCTCTTCCTCTGGATGAATCTAGAGCATGACTCTTTTCTCTATGTGCCAAGTATGCAGCCTCTTCAGAATATGAAGGGACTGTCATCTTCCCAAAAGGTTTCTCTCTTTCTACAAACTTTTTCTCAAGTTTATCAAAGGTGATATGCTCAAAGTTTCCACTTGCTTGCAAAGACTCAAGATAATGTGAGTAAGTCAGATATAATGCCTTAACATATGCTATGAGAGGTATGTCCATTTTTACACCAGTGTTTTCAATTTCATGCATTATAGATCTTACTTCTGAAGCTAAAGCAAGGGGATCATCATTCTTCATTTCAAGAATAAACAGCTTAATCATCAATTGAACATTTTCTAATTCTGAATGTGAGTCATAGAGTTCTTTTAGCTTCTTCAAGGATTCATAGGCATTTGAGAATGATGAAATATGGCGACTCACCTCTTCACTTACGGAGGCTGCAATCAAGGCATAGGCTTTGCAGTTCTTATTTTCCCAGATGGCAAGCTCTTTGTCTGAAGTGGGCTTTTATGGTGGGTTTTCTTCTTGTCCTTCACAGATTCCTTTCCACAGCTCATTAAAAATGAGTGTGTGTTTAATATTTCGAGACCATTCAAGATATTTCTCTTTTCCGGAGAGAACCACCCCAACAATTGAGATGAGAGAATGCATTAGATTGCTGGAAAAAATCTTTTGAAGAGGAAAAAATTTCTGCTATAAAAACTTTCAACTCTTGAAATCTTTCAAATAAAGGGGAAAAAACTCTTGCTGGAAAAATACTCCGAGTTTAAAAAAATCTTTGCTGGAAACTAAATTCTGCACAAAAACTCTTGCTAAAGACTGAATTTAAATGGACAAAAAAATACTCTTTGCTAAGAGACTGAATTCTGCACCAAAAATATATATATATATATATATATATTTTGTTTGGGGGAAAATGTATTATATGGTTGGGGAGGGGCGGTATAATGTGAATTGGAATGGTATTAAGGGCAGAAATGGTATATATGGAATGAAAGTGTTAAATATAATGGACAACGTTTCACAATACAACGCATTTCATGTAATCAATACAACGCATACCATGTAAGAGAGCGGTATTTAAAATTGCAAAGGGGCAGAAATATATGGGATATGGGGGTTAAAAAATTAATGGGAAATGGTATTAAAACAAATATGAATGGGAAATGGTATTAAAAAATGTCAATACAATATATATCAATGCCGCTGTAATGGGAGGGCCGACTGGCCAGGCGGGGTATTGAATCATATGATAGCGCTTTATGACAGCGTTTGAAATAGTGGTAGTGTTGTAAACAGCGTGGACAGAGCACTATGATACCACGATGACAGGCCTATGATACCACGACTGACAGAGTTGCGTATTGTAATAACAAACTGAATATATGGACAAAGTTGCGTATTGTAATAACAAACTGAATATATGGACAGCGTTGTAACAGTGATATATTATAACATATGATATAACAGTGATATATAAATGGAGCGTATATCAACCAACTGTAGGCGGTATTGTATAGTGAATGGAGGGCGGTAACATGGTGGTAGCGTTCAGCGTATAAATGATAGAGCGGTTTTACATATGCGGACAACGCTGATATTTTATGCTGATAACGAGCGGTGATATTATATGCAGTGATATATACAAAGGATGGAGCAAGTGAATGAGGCATGGATTTAATGTAATATAAATCGAATTGTGCAGGGAGAAGGCATAGAACAGTGAGGGAGAGGGCGCAGAGTAGTGAGGGAGAGGGAAGTGAGTCGATGGAGAAGGGAGGAGGCCCAAAAGGCCGTTACAAAAAAAAAATTGAAATGGAATCTTGCAGAATGACAGAACCTGCAATTTGTAGAATGACAGAGGAGCCTGCAGTCTTCAGGAGCTGCAGGAGCTGGAGCTGCAAATGTCAGGGCTATATAGAGAAAAAAAATGCAGAATAACAGTCTAGCAATTAAGAGCAGCAGAAAACTATTAATAAAAAATTGACTGAGCAAAGGAGAGGGAGTTACACCACAGGCAGAAATGCCAATAGTGGAGCTGGCTCTGATACCATGTCAAACCAGGAGGTAACTCCTCAAAATCGGAATGTGTATTAGCTGAAGAATGCACATGGATTTATACATGGAGGTGAGGCTATTGGGATTCATCTCCCAATGACTCTTGGCCTTCCTTATTTCCTAATATTAATTAATATACAATATTAAATATGCACACCCATCCATAGGATTAGGTGTCAACAGTGACTAACAATTTTTTAAATAGTGATGCAGAGCCCAGGATACATCCATAAATCAAGAGATTTTTCAATTGAGTGACCAAACTAGAAGAGGATATTGGTATTTATACCAATCTTATATAGAAATTAGAATATATGGGTGAAAAGTATCACCTTACAAACTTTCCACGTTTGTACCAATTCACCATTTTTCTTTAGAATATATCAGACAGATCATCAGTATGGATCAATTACATTTCTTTGTAGAAAATAAGAGAGCATAGTTTAAGATAAAGACTCAAGCTGGTCCATTTTTATGAAATACAAGATCAACATGACAACATGAAGATGTCATTTTGAAGTAGATGAACTTTAAGCTTAAATTTACATGGTCCTATGATACTATGGGGTTAATTTTAAAGTTAAGAGTCAAGAAAAAATATTCTCCTTATGCACATACTCCTAGACTATAAATAGATAAATTCATGAATAAGGAAAACTAGCAGGAGAATACTTTGCAGGAAGCTGAAGAACAGGTCAATAAGCCACACTCCAGTACATCAGGAAAATTATGAGAATAGATCAAGGGAAAAAATTTCCCCTTCAGTAACATAAATTTCAGCAAAATATTTTAAAGTATATAATAAGAGACAAAAGATCATAAATATAAGGGATACATAGCAAGAAAGAACAAAGAAAATACAACCAACTGTTCTCACAAGTACATGCATCCCATTAGTATAAGGGATAGAGGAGATCATTGCTTCATCTCATATGACCCCAAGAATAGAAGACACACCAATTTCATCACCAACAAGGGAGATGAGGCATAATAAGAAAGAACCAGGTATTTTTGCTTCTTATCAAGAGGTCAAAATGAATAACCTAGCACTCAAGGCTTCTACATACACATAATTTTGGAAATAGACAACTACTTCCCAACACGATCTCCTCTCATATTTTGATTCAGAGAAGGGAAAAATGCAGATTTCCTTCTAGGAGCCTAATGTTGCTCAATCTTGGTTAGATGGTGATTATAGTAAATCCATTCTCTCTTTTGATACAGATACAATTCATCCCATAGACCAAATGGACTTACAAAAACAGTATGGGGAGATGATTTTTAATATGCTAACTAATTCAGCTATGAAAACAACTGAGCTTCAAAATTCTATACATAATATACAAGCACAGTTAAAATTAGAAAAAATATCTTCTTTAGCTAAATACACAAAGATTAAATCTTTAGAGTAACTACTCATAAAGTTTGAATATGATCCCAATAATTTGAAAGTAGTTGAGGAAATTATAAAAACCAAAAATGAAGACATATCCACGTTAAGAAAGTAGCTAAAGCTTCCTTCCACTGAAGATCTGGAGGAAAAATAGTTTTGAGAACTTGAGAAGGAAAAGGAAATTATGTTCAAGCTTATTATTGAACATAATGATCAGATTGCTAAGATGGAGAAAGAAAAAGAGAAAATTTTAAAGGAAAAAGAGAAGCAAACCACTCTAGTACAAGCCATCCCTTTGGATATTATTCCAACAATAGGCACAACAACAGGAGAAGCATCATCTTCAACAACAACCTTAATATTAGAGACATAGTCCAACACTACACCAACATATCTAACTACAGAAATGGAAGACATGTCCATTAAAGATTAGGAGAATGAGAAACTGACTGAAAAGTTGAACAATATACAGGAACATAATATTAAAGTAGATAGTTCCTATCTGGAAGAGCTACAAAAATCATACAAGCTTGAAAAATGGATAGAGTATTTAGAGAACCAGAATGTTATTGCAGATACAATAGCACAAGCCAAAGTGAGAATTTGTGTTGAAATAAATGAATCCATTACAAAAATATGGCCATCTATTGAGATCATATTTGAACAAGATGAATTGGTGACGAAATAAAAAACTTTAATAGTTGATGTAAAAAGGGAACTTGGCACCAAACCCAATGATGTCACTACTCTGATCAATATATTAAATTCAAAATCCAAACAATAACTATAAGAATTAAATATAGAGGACATAATAGACACCATTTTCGAAGTGAGAAATATTATCACCAAGAAAAATATGATCGTACAATTGTAGAAAAAATGTGTCTGTTTGCAAAGTGTAACACAAAGGTTTCAAAAGAAGTTTAATGTTTTTCATAAAATAGGCGTCCCTTGAGTGCAAGGAGTGGGATATAAATTAATCAAACTTGAAGACTATCAACATAAATTATGTAGTATTGCCAAAAACAAGTCAAAATTTACAAAGGTTAAAGGCATCATTACATGGAACGAATTCATGGAAGGTCTCAGTTATGACTTGCTGATAAAACATGAAATAAATCATCTATTTCTTGAGCCGGTGAATTTAGAATCTCCGCAGTATTCATTTTTGCGTCTACGTTTCAGGTCTAGATCAAGACCCATCATGAGGACAAATCCTGCCAAGAAGAGAGGAGGTTAGATGAAATAAATATAAGAAGCGAAAGGAGGGATGAGGAGAGAGCATAAGCCGACCAGCTAATGTCAAGTAAATAAAATATAAAAATATTAATAAAGTCAATTAAAGTAAATTTATTTTTTATTTTTATTTAAATTCCAATAAATTGTGTTCAGATTAATTAATTTTAAGCCCACCTTTTAAAAAATACACCAAGGTAGATGAGACCTATCAAAATTTGATTAGATTTCAACTGTTAGATGAAAAAAGATGGGAATAGTTGTTTGAATTTCCAGAGTAAAAGTCATCAAGAATCAAGAAGAAAGTAAAAAACAAAACAACTATGTTTCGAGTCGAGTCATCAACAACCATCTTAGAGAATAGTGCCAGTAGTTACAATAGTTTCAGATCTCCTATATTTTTTTTCTATCTTTGTAAAACTATTTTGGGTATTTTTTAAAGGATCTTGAGGTTTTCACTCAAGATATCTTTTTATAATTTTGCATAAATACTTAAGAATTTAAAGTATTTTGTGTTGGGACTTGTATGAATAAATAGAATTTTGATGTAAAGTTGTTCCCTAAGCTCGCCTAGACATATTTTCAGTAATATGCTTAGGGGTAAAATGCATGGGTGGTAGGTGATGTAAATCCCTCTTGGGGCTTCCCGATGCCTGAGGTAGACAGTCAGATTAGCTGTATAGTTCACAAAAACGTTACATACATGTTTATACTAATTTATATTTGGCAAAGTGAGATATTGAAGGATTACCTCTTTGTAGACAGCAGATCCATTGGAGAGCGCTAAGCGGTGTGGTTGAAGTCCTTCCTCACTAGCTCCAAGTCTAGATCCTGCAAACAAGCAAAGCACATGAGTAATCTTCATAGTTGTACCACTTATTAGCAATTAAACAAGTACATAATCAAAATTTAACTATGAAAATCTGAGCCATTTATATCACGCTTCATAGACAAATAAACAATAAATGTGACATTGAAACATCAAATGGACAAAACAGATGCAGTTCTATTAATATATAAGAAGGAATATTACAACCGCTAGTTGAGCCAAGATTCCCTCAGTATTTTGACTCCTCTCTCTCTCTCTCCTATATCTCCGAGTGAAATGATACTTGGGCTAAGAGTTCTCAATGAACCTTGCCAAACTTTAAGCCTCACACTTAACAATAAAGTTTCACTCTGCACACGATCAAAATTTTGACCCCTGACCAAGAGTCCAAGCCTATAATTTATAGGAATTTCGGAGGACAGACCTTGCCAATCTTCTCAATCAGTTAGAATAGTGACAAATCACGATGTTTCCTTATCTTTCCTTGATTTTTCCCTCTATAGATGCTTATTTGGGTTTAGTAACATCCAATAAGAGGCCTACATAGCAAGTTGTTACTTTTGGACTGACTCCTTCTGAGAAAAAGTAGGAAATGTGAGTCAGTTTCCACGGGATTTGTCCCTTTTCTTCATGAAAACATGGGTAACACTTCTCCTTAGGCAAGACAATGTGTTAACCTAGGCACTAACGATCACTCCTAGAGGCTGGGATGTGTTATAACTCAACATGGATGTCTCTAGGGTGCATTACCTTGGAAAAATGGGTCTCTGTCTAGGTCATTTTCTTCCTTCCATGTTTCCTTCTCCTCTGAGATGATGAGGAGGTCATTTGTCCTGTAACATATGCCCCCTAAAGTGTGAGGTCAGAGGTGAAGACAATGGCCAAAATACTTTATAATATGTGTAGTAGAGCGAGAGGAGTTGGAGTACTGAGGAATACCTGAAACAACAACATATGTCAGAAATATAATTATCTGTCCTGAGTTGGGCATTCCCATGCTCAGTAGTTGTATCAAAATGATTTCTCCAGAAAGACATATTACTAGTATGTCCATCGATAAGCACAATGTGTAAGGTTGTGTCATAACAGTATCAATCTGATAAGTTGTCTCCAAAAATAATATCGCAACTTGGGAGAGGAAACACTACTAAATGATGTAAGCCTCAACCCAAGGTTTTGGTCACCACTTCCCTAAAATGCATGTTTCCACACATGTGAATGAGGGAGTTGTAGTCGAACATGTGGGAAATCATCTAATTACCATTCAATGATGAAAACTATTAACAGACGCAAGGATGGAAACCTATAAGGATGATTTTTTCCAAGATACACAGTACAATCTAGCGAGTGTGAATAAATGGTGTTGATGTAGAACACTCATAGAATCATTTGACTGGGAGCCAGTGATGAGAACCCCCAATAAAACACAAGGTAACCTTCCAGTGAGGTCTGCAAGTTCCAGGGTACTGATGTGTTTCTGGATCAACTTCTTAGATAAGATGTTGAAGTCGATAGGAAGAGATCTATGAAAAGGTATGCAATGAGGCATCCTACATCAGTAGACACGAAACAGGAAAATATGATTTTGTTTTGAATATAGTCAAGAGAAAATGGTAGTAAATGATGACGACAAATGATTTCTGGTATATGATGGCTTGGCTGATATAGGAAGCAGTAGATAACAAGATCTTCTTGAATAATAGAAGGCACAGTAACAGGGTACTAGGCAGCTTAGGCTTATGAACACCAAAGAGTGTTAGGATTCACCAGTGCAGGGGCATCGACATACGAAGGCTAAACTCATAGAATGGTAGGGTTCTTCTAAGTGCGAGTGAATTTTTTGGGAAGTGCCTTGTTCAATGTTTTGCTGCCAAATTCAAAGCATAATAGAATAAGTATCCACTTTGTCCAATTTTTTCCCCATCTGATTAAGTTTAACGAGTCGAGACAGGTAAACTCAGTGATATTTCCATATTTTGGGAGTCTGAAAAACATCATAAAAGACAACTCCAGAGGGGTACCTTTGTCATGGTTGATAACCAACTGTGACAAAGGGAGAATAGTATGCCCAACATAGTTCCTTTTCCATAAGTTAGTCCATTGAATCCAGATAAAGTGATAAATCTATGTTCAATGGACATCTACCTCATTTTTTTATGAGTACAAGGAGACGGAGTAAACTCAATATTCTTCGTGAATTTTTAATGAGTCAGACGAAGAAAAAATCGATCCTTTCCATGAAATTTTAACGAGTCCGACGAAGAAAAACTCAGTGAATTTTTCAGTTTTTTAACGAGCTAGAAAAATATGGAAAAGAATGGCTCATATTTCTTCATCATGGTAGTTTCACGAACCCGATGAAGGAAACTCGGGGTTTTTCAGTTTTACGAGCTAGAAAAATTCCCTAAAAAGAATGCTTGTTTCTTCTTCGTGTAAGTTTAACGAGCTCGAAGAAAAGAACTTGAGGTTATTCATTTTAACGAGCAAGAAAAATACCATAAAAATAATGCTCGAAACATATTGATCTCTTGTTCATCAATATAAGGATCTATGCTTGGCATTTTCTCATAAGACCAAGTGAAAATATCGTGGAACTCCTTAAAAGGGGATGTGAAGCATTCAATTTCCTCTGGACTACAATCTGCTCCAATTTGTATGTTTTCCACGATATCTGTTTTGAACGAGATGTCTATGAGCATGGTCTTAGAAATATTTCCCATGTTACCTTCCACATCAATATTTTGAACAGTTGTGTAAGAAGAGGGAACGATCTCAGGTGGGTCAAAAGATAGGATTTGAATAGTGGTCGCGTCTGAATCAGACATCGAAGCGCGATGGTGGAACTCTCCCAAAGGTCATTCCTCTAGAGACATGATCTCTCGGATAGCTTCGTCTGTAGGTAGGACTTCATCGAGGGGATCCTTAGAAGGAACTATGGTGGGCGAGAGGGTGGTACCATTGGTCAAACCCAAAGTAGTGGAGGGTTCAGTGCTGATTGTATGGCTTGATAAGCCAACTCAGTTGGTGATAGTGGCATCTAATCTTCATAGGAATCAATTTTTGAAGGTGCCAATAGGATCCAGGGATCAATAGAGCCATCCGAGATGGTGTATATCGTTGAAATCATGTGTGGAACCTCAGGCAGCGAGAGAGGAAAATAACCCATAAGGGAATATGCCTTCAGAAGTCTGGTAGCGACACTGATGTAAGAGTTAGGAATGCCTCCTACTAAGGGCACAATGCTGATAGGCAATGCTGAATAATCAGGGGTGCAAAATTATAGTTGGTCCACTGTAACTATCTTCCCATCTAATGGAAAAAGGATGAGTTGGAAAACCAAAGAGACAATGGTATTCGTCGCGTAATACCAACTACGACCCAAAAAAATATTATAGTGGAGATGATGATCTATGACTTCTATGTCCAAATTTATCATTTTCCCACTAAGTGTAATGGGATAGCTAGCAAGGTATCCTTTTGGGAGGAAAGTGTGGCCATCAAAAGCTTTGAGAGAATTGGACGATGGAGACAAAGTGGGAGAACCCAAAGCGAGCCATCACACAGTTGACATTACGCAGGTCGAAGCACCTTCATCTATGAGAGTGTGATGGATTGGTCTCCCTTTCAACACAACTTGAACCTAGAAAGCAAGCTAGTGTGAAAGGCGAGGTTTGCATTTTTCCATGTCGAAGATGGCTAGCATAGAATCCTGGGGGTCAATTCCACCAATGGCTAAAAGAAAGGCTTTCCTTTGCCCTAGGAAGGTTTGCAACACTTTGAGTGAAAACATAGCTAACGGTGCTTTTACCAAGTCTTCTAAAATGTTGTAGTTCTGGGAAGCACGTGCAAAGGTGTTATGAGCCGTACGTCAAAGGGTCCCTTTGGTGGGATGAATGACAGGGTCAGCAGCATGCCTTTCAATATGAAAATTGTTAGGCAACGGTGGATTCGAACATGAAACATGTTCATGATCCTCAATGAATAGATTTCTAGAGATTTTAGCTCAGTTTTGGAGTTCAACAGTCTCCATGCCATAAATGGCAGATAATCCTTCACTGGAAGGATGACCACCACCATTTCCCCTTTGGGGGGGTTGTGGTAGGTTTGCAACCATGTGTTGTTGTTGCTGCTGTGGATTGGGAAAGGGATTGTGAAGGATGGAAGGTGTCCTTCCAGAGTCCTTTTGAATTATAAAATATGTACATTCCTGCAGCCGAGGAAATTTATATGTCAAGTGGTCCTCCACACAAATTTTGCAATGGAATCTCATATATTTCTCCTTTCCTTTATCGTTTGTAGCAGTGTTTCTTTGATTGGGATCATTCTGAGTGTTGGGTTGCTCTTCAGAAGGAGTATTCCTTTTCTTATTCTTATTTCTCTTTCCTGTAGGTTTTTGTGTAGACTGCACATAGTGTACCTCAGCGGTGGGAAGAGCAGCCGATTGGGTAGGGCTTGTATGAATTTACAGGGTAAGTTCCTTAGATCAAACATGAAAGGTCACTGCTCACAAACAAATCACAAATTAGTACACTAGTATTTGACGTGGTTAAAACCCTCAAATAGGGAAACATTCCATGGCCTGAGCCAATGCGAACACTTCAGGAAATTTATTAATATAAAAATAAAATCTACATAAGTTTTTCTCATAAAAGGTTACCAGAAAAATTACACTCCATGCTCTTTAAATAGAGATTTATGGACCAATCAGGTGTTAGGCCACGGATCAAGTGTCGGTAATACCGAAGAGAGTGTGAACCATCGGATCACTACATATCATGACCATCATATTATAAGTTACACATGTACATAGTAAAGAAACGCACTTTACCTAACTCTACGCTACACCAAGTTATCCTTAACTATATCCTATGTGTCATAATATCCTAACATCCCCCCTTAAGAACAACTTGGGATAGGATTGAAGGGACAAAAGGATACTATTTCCTATGTGTCGAAATATCCTAACATCCCCCCTTAAGAACAACTTGGGATAGGATTGAAGGATTTACAAAGGTGACACAATAGGAGAAGGAAGGAGGCATTAAAGCCTATCCCCCCTTAATGATAAATTTCTTGAAATCCAATCATAGAACGAAGTTTGGTAAACTTCACTTCTGTGAGAGCCTTTATAAAGATATCGACAACTTGATCATTGGTTGAACATTATTACACTTCAATAACATGATCATGAGTGACATTTCTGATGAAGTGTATATGAAGCCCAATGTGTTTCATACGCTGATGCTGAACTGGATCTTTGCATAGCTGAATCACACTTTTATTATCACACCAACGTGTAGTCAGATGTTGTTGATGAAGACCAAATTCAGACAGGATCTGACAAAGCCGCGTGGCTTCCTTTCTGGCTTCAAGTGCACCACGATACTCTTCTTCTGCTAAAGAAAGAGATATGGAACTTTGTTTCTTACAATACCATGTAAAAGGTCCTGAACCAAGAGTGAATACTTAGCCTGCAGTAGACTTTCGATCATTAGGGTCACCAGCCCAATCAGAATCAGTGAAAGAAGTCAACAATGGAGATGCTCCTACAATGTCATGAATCCCAAAAAGAGTTGTACCTCAAATATATCGAAGTATTATTTTAGCTGCTTTCTAGTGACTTTCATGAGGTTGGTGCATAAACCAAGAAACAAGACCAATGGAAAAGTAAAGGTCAGGACGAGTATGGGTAAGATACAGAAGTTTACCAACAATTTGACAGTATAAGGTAGCATCAAATTCAGGGATAGTGCAAGTGACTGAATGCCTGACTCCAGACTAAAAGGGAGAAGGGGTTGTCTTACAGTCTTCCATGTGAAATTGGTGTAGAAGATCACATGCATACTTGGACTAAGAAAGGGTAATACCTTCTTTGGATTGCAAAACTTGAAGACCAAGGAAATAATGCAAGTGTCCTAAGTCTGTCATTTCAAACTTCTTTTTGAGGCTAGACTTCATATGGTTTAAATGGTTGGGATCACTACTAGTAAGGATAATATCATCAACATAAAGAACAAGGATGATGAAGGACTTTCCCACTTTCTTGGTGTAGATAGTGTTGTCAGAATGACAACTAGAAAACTCATTATCTAAGAGAAATCTATCCATTTTGGCATACCAAGCCCGAGGATCTTGTTTGAGACCATAGAGAGACTTCCCAAGGCAACAAACAAGGCTAGAGTCATTTTGGATAAAGCCAGGGGGTTGTTCCATGTAGATTTCTTCACACAAATATCCATGTAAGAATACGGATTTACCATCCATCTGATGGACTTCCCATTTAAAGGAGTCAGCAAGGGAAAGAACAAGGCAGATAGAATTGATTTTGGAAACATAGAAGGTTTTAATATATTCAATGCCTTAAACTTATGAAAATCCTTTAGCAACAAGACGAGCTTTATGTATATCCACTTTTCCATCTGGTCCAAACTTTTTTCTGTAAACCCATTTGCATTTGACAAGTTTCTTTCCCTTTGGAAGAGGAACAGGATCCCAAGTATCATTTTCCAATAAGGAACGATATTCTTCATTCATAGATTCATCCCAATCTGGATGACTTGAAGCTTCTTGAAAGGTGTCTGGATCAGGACTTTTTGAAACTTGAGCCAATAAGGAAGAGGCTCTTTCAAACTGAGAATGTGTACGATGTCAATTTGCAAGGTCACCTACAAGAGAGCCTGTTGCATCTCGAGTAGAGCGAACCCATCTTGGAAGATGTGGAGGTGTTGAAGAGGTTAATCCCCTCTGTAGACAGAGGCAATCCCTACTAGCCCAGATCGGGTCTAGCAACAATCAAACATGCTACAGTGCAGGTTCCTAATTGCAAATAAACCCGGCTTGTGACCAGGAAGCACACCAGAATCCCAGCAACGTCGTTTTATGAAAGAGGTGGTGTTCCGTTCCTTTGCACACCAGCAGATCACAATCCTCACGATCTCCGTGATCGGACACCTGCACATGCAAGAAACAACACAAACGCGAGCATAAAATCCAGTATATACAACTATATGTCAGTCGAAGAGGACATAACTCATGAACATAATCAAGAACAAGAGTGGAACCATAACCAATAGTCGCTTATCATTAATGAGTCAAAAGAAGAATACAACCATAGCTTCGACGCAACACTCTCCTTTGGCGGGTCGTCAGCAAAACATGTCTCGATAAAGCCTATCAAGGATGGGACAAGCCTCTCTCTCCGGATACTTGACAATAGTCTCCTTGCTTGAATTTGGCCTTAAGGGAATCAAGAAGGCTCTTGCAGCATAAGGATATGAAAGCTCTTAGGAACTAGCTTGCAAAGGAGATGAGCAAGCTTTTATAGATGGAGGAAGGGGAGTTGGGATCCCTATAATTATGGGATTGGCCCTATCATCAAGGAAACTTCCATGAGAGGTGGAAAACCACTTTCTCTCTATGGAAATCTGTAGCCAAACCTCCCAACTCAAGATAGATATCAGTCCAGGAATCTGTTAGGACGAAACTTCCACCATTTATTTTTAAAAAACACCTCTTGATATGGTTGGCGCAGGTGCGACTCTATGACAGAGTGCCAATTGGCGTGCCCTCTTTGGAGGATTTGCCCCCTTGGCGTGAGTGCTGAACTGTGGAACCGCGCCAATGGAAAAAGGGCTATTTTTAGGGTTTTTTGCAGGGAGATGTCTTCAGGGCAATGAAAGCTCATCTTCAGAGGGATGTAATGAAATTATCTTCAAGTCTTGTCTCTGCTCACAGGTCATGGAATGAGGCCTCCAATGTGTGGGATGGGGAATGGCAGGGACGGTGACAAATTGCTGTGTAACAGAAGCCCCCTAAAGCATGAGGCCCAAGAGAGAGAGAGAGAGGTGAAATGCTTTACGAGAACATGCCGACTAAAAACACTGCCATTGGAAAACCTGCGGAGCGAAGTACAACTGATGTCTTAGATACATGATATATATGTGTGGTATGGGTGCAACCATCCAAAACAGAGTATACAATAATCGAGATCCAAGGCATGGACGTAGCCATCCAAAGAGGATCGATAAATAGACTCAGGTATGGTCGCAGCCATCCAATCAGTGAGTCATGTAATAATAGTCCACAAAATCGCAGCCTGGATTCCAACAGACAAAATCCAGGTTCTTGCGCTCCATCTCGACCCGAACAAAGTACAAGTTCAAGCATGCGAATATGTGAGCTGAAGTCGAACATGCAAGAACATCATCTGATTACCAGCCAATGATGAAAGTTGTTAACAGACGTGAGAGGAACCACCAATAATGACAATGGCCCTCAAGGTACTATAGATACAATCTACGGCATGTGAATCAATGAGCTGGCGTCGAACACTCATAGAATCACTCAATCAGAGGCCAATGATGAAAACCTCACGTCAAATGCGACGACCCTGCCATTGAGGCATGCAGGCTCCAAGGTACCATAAGGGAGTCTCTAGACCAACTTCCTGGATAATGAGTTGAAGTCGACAAGAAGTGACCTTGATCGAAGGTGGGCCATAATGTTTGCCACATCATCGACATGAGATAGAGGAACATGATGTTTTTTGTGAATTAGGATCATATGAGAATCAGAGGAAGGTTGATATTTTGCAAAGGTCAACTTCACTTGAACATATAACGGCACAATAGTGGATTTGGTAGTATTTGACATCAACGGATCAGAGGTCATGGTGACGAGGCAATGAGCAGATGAGAGGTCAAAAGGGATTATCCAAACCCACAGAGGCAAGTGAAGAACGAGATGAGATGTCCCCAACCCGACATGAATGCAGACAAGTGCCATGTTCAAGAGCGACATACTGCCGACATGACAATGACTTGGTTCCATTTTCCCCACCATTTCTAGCGAGTACCTATTTATTTTTACACAAGCTTGAAGAGGATACCATATGCTTGCTATAAGTCCATCCTAGTACATTTAACGAGCCCTAGGAAAGAGAAACTCGAATAGCATCATTACAACTGAATCCGATGTCATCATGGTTTAACGAGTCTGAAAAAGGAAGAACTCGGCGTCTTTTCATGTTTAGAGAGTTTGAAAAGACAGCAGAAAAGTAAACTCCAGCGGTCCCTTTTCGTAAATAGTTTCTCAGATTCGAAAAGGTAGAAAACTATGTCTGAGAAAACCTCCTAGTCGCGATAGGCTAGGGTATTCCTTTTTCGTAAATAATCTATCCCAGCCCAAGGAGTAAACATATCTTGGGTGAATGTTTATTTCAATACTGTCCATTTTAACGGTTAAATGACAAGGGACACAAAACGATCTTTTCAATTTTCAGAAGTGGAAAAAGAGGGCGAAAGTTGACTCCCCACAAGGAGGGAATGAGTGGTATAAAGGAGGTATGGCCGGATTACGTAATGGTGGAAGCTGTAAAGCATGATAAGAGAGTCAGAGGCACAGCTGTAAGACCCTCATCGTAGCCGGTTCCTCGGGCTTGAGTGAAACAACCAAGTGAAGGCATATGATCGACCAAGCAGATAGTGACGATGGAGTGAGAAAACCAAGGCTCATCTGGTAGAAACAGGCTGATAAAATGGCAATCACAAGAGGTAAAGGGAAAGGTTTCATTTTTACACAAGCTTGAAATCAGGAAACTTTGCTTGAAATTGGTTTCTTTTTTACACAAGCTTGAAACAAAGATAAACTATGCTTGAAACTGGTTTTCATTTTTACACAAGCTTGAAACGGAAAAAAACTATGCTTGAAAAAAGTAAGCATGCCCCCAGCATGGTGACTCAATTCGAGGTACATGCCCCCCAAGCTTCAATCCATATGAAAGGCAGATGGAGTGAAGGTTCAAGTTATGAGATCCATAGATAGAATCAACTGGGATTTTACGAGATCTCATCAAAGACTCGAATTGAACAAGAACGTGTTTCATTATTTTAATGAGGTTGAAAAATTAAAAGAACTATCCTCAGGACACCTTGTTTCATGGTTTAAGGAGCTTAGCACAAGACAAGGAACTCTGCTCCAACAACCTTGTTTCATTTTTTAAGGAGCTTGACACAAACAGAACGAACTGTGCTCCGACCAGACCCGGTTTCATTTTTTAAGAATCTTGACACAGGAAAAGAACCATGCTTCGATAGACCTCATCATAATGAACAAGAAGTCATCACTTCCAAGAGTTCCACTCCCGATGGAAGGAAAACATCCTGGAAGTCAGGACCCAATGCCCCCAGCACCTGATGCATGATGGCATCATCACTGAGCACAGGCACGGAATAGGTAGCCACATAGTTGACCTGCGGTGGGGCAGATACAACGGGTGGATAAAAACTAGGAAGGGATGATGGCGGGCCAGCTACCATATCAGGACCAAAGAATGAAAGCTGATCAATGGTCACGATCCTTCCTTCATGCGGAAAACAGACCACACGAAAAAGGGAGGAGGCAAGCGCTCCCATGGCATAGGTGTAATCGCACCCCAAGAGTAGATTGAAATCCAAGGGGCCTGGGACAACCATCACGTCCATATGGACGGTTTTACCTCCCAAAGTAACAGGTAACCTTGGAAGGATCCCTAACGGTTGACTAGTTCTTCTGTTAAATGCCAACAAATTCTACGTAACAGGCGCAAGCGGCGGCGAACCGAAAGCTTGCCAAGTAGTTGAGGAAAGAACACTAACATATGCGCCTTCATCTATAATGGTGTTGGGTACAACCAGACCAAAATCCTGTACTGTGATCTCGAAAGGCACATAAGACGAAAGGCGGTATCCTACAAATCGATTCCAATCAAAGGAAGTGACCAAACTACTCGGAGGGGCTACCATCGAACCGAGATGGTCTTCCCCTGGTGTTACGGAAGAAGAAGGAGCATCCTTCACGACCTCCATCTCGAGGGTGGGAGGAGTATCCTCTGGGACCTCCATCACGGGAGGCAGAGGAGCAACTTCTTGAGGTATAGGGATAGAAGAATCTTTCTTCAGGTTCGAATAATCTGAAGAAACAAGAAGAACCTGAGGGATGTGAGGTCCACTCTCAACAGAAAAGACCTGGTGCACCATAGATGGGGCCAATTAAACTGATCCCACGACCAATGGTTGGTCGGGAATGGATTCCTGAATTTGAATTTTCGGGGGAGCGGGATCGACTAAGGATGACTCTTGACCAATCGTAGGATCAACTGGTGGAGGACTCAAAGAAAGCCGTTTGTAACCAGCTGAGAGACGTGGTGTAGAAACAGTTGAGTTGTCCAAAACTCGCTTGGCTTCATCCATGTACGGACAAAGGTGAATGGCATGGTGCCCTTCACACAAATTATAGGGATTGGTAATCTTACCCTGCTTCTTAGGAGCCTTACCAGCACTAGTTGAAGACGTGCCCACAACTTGAATCCTGGAAGCCAAAGGCAATGACGGGCGACCATTGGACCATACTTCGAGCACCTTGGGAATGCTAGGGAAATCTCGAAGAAGATGGTCTCCCGTGCACAACATGCAAGGGAACTTGACTTTCCGCGGAGGGTTGGAAGGTTTATCAATGGAAGGCTTCTTAGGCGCAATAGCCACAGAGCTAGCCTCTCCTTTATCTAACTTATTCTTCTTTGTCTTCTTCTTCTTCTTCTTAGCCACCTGGTTACTCGAATCCAAACTTTCACCAAGCGAAGTAGAAGAGGAGGACGCAGAAACAGGCGAAGAAGGGGAGAGGTCCACCTTGGAATCAACATGTTGTTGTTCAGGCAGAGGAACTGATTGACCAGTAACTGAGACATTTGGGACCACAGAGGTTGAAAACAACCAAACAAGCAATGCAACAGTTAACCCAGGAAGGGACAACGTTGCCATATAAGGAGCACCAACATTTCCAAAAGGAGGAAAATGACCAAGATTCCCATCGGAGGGGATTCCTTGGTTGGTGAACTCCGGAAAAGTTGCCATCAGAAATGATCTTCATAACAACACCCTAAGGAAACTAACTTGAGCCAGGAATATTTCGTGGGCAGTTAATTTTTAAAACATTGAAACAAAACTCTGTTGTTTCATATTTTAAGAGTTGAGAAACTGGCAAAAGGTGACTCTATCTCTTTCAGTTTTGAAACAAGCGTGAAAGGACAAGTGCTTGGTGATCTTTTCAAATTTAAAGAGTCAGAAAATATCAAATGACTACTCAGGAATACTAGGAAAAGGGTTTACCAAATAACCGTGAACTGCAATATATACCTTGGTTTCAAAATGAAAGAGAAATCAACCAAGGACTTAATGTACGTGCAGGAAATCTCCTCGAATGTTGTGTCCGATGTATCACCGGTATAGGGCGGTAGACTTGGCTTCCTATGGATAAAGGATAGAAACCTAGTGGGGTCTCCCTTTATATACACGATGGTACGGGGAGCACAAGTCTGTACTAGTGTTGTCTAAAGCCAAGAGGCGAACGATAGCTACTAGGTTTAACGACGCCAGAACACGTCTCTAACCTAGACCTCTAAATGTTCGTTAATGTTTCAATGCTTCCTTAGGTAAATTGAGGAAATTTTATGGTTGATCTTCAATTATGTTTCGGTTTCAAGGCCCTATCGTATTTCATATGACAATCTCCTGTATGCAGCTATATGAGAAAAGAAAACTTTCAATTCGATGAATGCTATATAGTTAAGGGAAGAGCTTCAAACAATGATGCAACAAACAACAAAACTGAAAACGAAACTTTTCCAAACTAGATGAATTTCACTATCCAAAGGTATTCTAAAACATTCAACGAAGCGAATTATGCAATGTAATCTATGCAAAATTCTCTTTTCTGAAAACTATGCAATTGTAATCTATGCACAATTTCCTTTTCTTTTCAAATGATAAGAATGCACTCAATGCATTTTTCGATGAAATGAGAATCTAATTAATGCATGCTTTTAATGAAAGAGAATGCACTCAAAGAGATTTCTAGTTTTCAATCATTAAACAATGTAATCTAAGTTCAATGATGGATCTCAAAAAATACTTTTCAATGCAATGTGATCTAATGCATTTTAACAAAAAAAAAACTATGAGATGAAAACTAAATGAACACAAATCTTCTTAATGAAGGATGAATGCAAAAGAGATGTAAACAAACACTAAGAATGCAATCATTGTTTGAAACACTTTGTAACGAAATCCCTCAAAAGGCGACAAGACATATGAGATCAATCACAAAGTGGAATTTCAAAGCATGAGATCAAAGCAAGGCATTCATTCCTTTTTACATCAAATAATCATGGAAAGAACACATTCCAAACAATGAGAAATGTAATCTATGCTCATACAGTGAAAATACCAGGAGGGAAAGACACACTGGTGAAGGATTTAGGGAAAAAATCTCAATTTTCACACACCCTGAAATTGGCTCGACTTGTACATTGACAACTAGCGCCAACTGGCGCGACTTGCACACTGACAACTTGTGCCAATGGCCAATTGGCACGGGTTTCTAACTGACAACAAGCGCCAATGCCTGAAAATGAAAAAACAAAGAATTTCTCCCAACCAAGACTAGACTCACCACTTCCAGCAGAATCTGCAAGACTCAAATGAACCATGTAATCTAGGCTCAAAGCGAGGCAAAGCTAAACACACAGATCAAGCTCAGAAAGCTCAAAACAGAGCAAACCCCAGCAGTCCTTAGCACTGGCGTGACTGTCAGGCTGAAACTAGTGCCATATCAAGATTGGCGTGGGTAATACATGGACAACTGGTGCCAGTTGGCGCGACTGTCATGCTAAAAAGCGCGCCAGTCAAGTTTTCTATGACAAAATAAAAAATAAGCAATCTAATATCAAACCAGTGATGTTCAAGCTATCAAAGACCCAAATTCACAGAAAGAACCAGCCCAAAAGAGCTGATCAAGCAAGGAGGACCAAGAATCAACCGAGAAGAGAAGACAATGCTCAAAGGGTTCAGTTTACAAACTAAACCGGAGATTGACTGAAGCAGCTTTGATCTACTTCGCAATTGCAGAGAAAAATCGTTTCGAAGGCTATTTGGCCAACTTCAGGCTCCGTCTGTAGCCTATAAAACAAACAATCAACAAGCTAACGATCCCCAGCTGAGTCGCCAAATTTTTGAAGAGGTTAATCCCCTCTACGGATAAAGGCGATCCCTACTAGCCCAGATCGGGTCTAGCAACAATCAAACACTCTACAGTGCAGGTTCCTAATTGCAAATAAACCGACTTGCGATGAAGGCTTACCTGGAATCCAACGCTGTTGTTTGTAGAAGAGGTGGTGCTCCCGTTCCTTTGCCCTGGCAGATCACAATCCTCACGATCTCCGTGATTGGACACCTGCACATGCAAGAAACAACACAAACGCAAACATAAAATCCAATATATACAACTATATATCAGTCGAAGAGGACATAACTCATGAACATAATCAAGAACAAGAGTGGAACCATAACCAATAGTCGCTTATCATTAATGAGTCAAAAGAAGAATACAACCATAGCTTCGACGCAGCACTCTCCTTTGGCGGGTCATCAGCACAACATGTCTCGATAAAGCCTATCAGGGATGGGACAAGCCTCTCTCTCCGGATACTTGACAATAGTCTCCTTGCTTGGATTTGGCATTAAGGGAATCAAGAAGGCTCTTGCAGCATAAGGATGTGAAAGCTCTTGGGAACTAGCTTGCAAAGGAGATGAGCAAGCTTTTATAGATGGAGGAAGGGGAGTTGGGATCCCTATAATTATGGGATTGGCCCTATCATCAAGGAAACTTCCATGAGAGGTGGCAACCCACTTCCTCTCTATGGAAATCCGTAGCCAAACCTCCCAACTCAAGATAGATATCAGTCCAAGAATCTGTTAGGATGAAACTTCCGGCATTTATTTTTAAAAAACACCTCTTAATATGGTTGGCATGGGTGCGGCTCTATGATAGAGCGCCAATTGGCATGCCCTCTTTGGAGGATTTTCCCCCTTGGCGCGAGTGCTGAACTGTGGAACTGCACCAATGGAAAAAGGACTATTTTTAGGGTTTTTTGCAGGGAGATGTCTTCAGGGCAATGAAATCTCATCTTCAGATGGATTCAATGAAAGTATTTTCAAGTCTTGTCTCTGCTCACAGGTCACAGAATGAGCCCTCCAATGTGCGGGATGGGGAATGGCAGGGACGATGACAAATTGCTATGTAACAGGAGGTGAAGGAATATCTTCAAGAGGTGGAGGGGGATTTTCATCCTCGCTGTCATCATCTGAACTAGAAGGAATGCTATCAAAAAGAGAATATATAGAGAGAGGTGGCACATATGCCGAATTAGGCTCGCAGGCCAAAGGTTACACACCCGCCGAACTAGGCTCGCAGGCCGATATATTTTCATCAAATTTTACATCTCTTCTAATGATTATATTTTTGGATTTTGGTTGAAGAAGTCTTTATCCTTTGAAATCTTCAGAATATCCAACAAAATGCATTTTTCACTCTTAGGTTCTAAGGCTTTATGTTTCACATTTGGAATATGGGCCCAAGCATCACTTCCAAAAACACGAAAGTGACTTACATCTGGTTTGATTGAGCTCCATACTTCTTCTGGAGTCATATTCCTTAAAACCTTAGTAGGATTGTGATTTACTATGTAATTTGCACATTTAATTACTTTTGCCCAAAAATTGAGACTAAGTCCTTTAGATTGAAGCATGCCATTAACCATTTCTTTTAAGGTGAGATTCTTCCTTTCAGCTACACCATTTTTTTGTGGAGTATATGGAATAGTGTGTTACAATTGAATGTCATTCTCAGTGAAAATTTTGATAAATTTGTTGTTAACATATTCTCTTCCATTATCTGATATGAACTTAAGAATTTTATGTCCATATTGTTTCTCAAAAAATGCCTTAAAGGCCAAGACCATCTTAAAAACTTCACTCTTTAGTTTTAAGAAGTATATCCAAGTGTGTCGAGAAAGAAACAACAAGAAGTGGACCACATAAATTACTGTGCACAAGCTGCAAAGGGGCAGAAGTGTGCCAAGAGGCACGTTTGTCAAAAATATCTGGATGATGTTTTCTGAGTACACATCCGGAGCAAACACCATCTCCACAACATACCATAGGAAGTCTTGTCACCATATTTTCTTTACATAGTGTTTGAAGAGAGCGATAGTTTAAGTGATCAAATCGCTCATGCCAAATTTTGCTCACTTCATCATTATGAGCAACAAAAATGGAGGGAATACATGATGACCAAAATTTTTCAAACTTATACAACCTTTTGGAATCATCAACAATTCCAACAACTAAAATATGCCAAGGATGTTTGAGGTCCTTGATTACAACATCATGAGGTGAGAATTCTACTTTTTTTCCTTCACTTGAATGAGTTATTTGATAAAAAGATAGAAGGTTGCAGGACAAGGTAGGAACACATAATACATCATTAAAATGACCATTATCTAGATGAATGGTTCCAGATCCTACAACACTAAGAGATCTATCATCACTAACATAAATATTTTTGGTGTTAGAATCATTTAAAGATGAAAACATGGGTTTATTTTTTTCCATGTGGTAAGAAGCTCAAGAATCAATGAGCCACTCATGAGCATGAGAAGAATAATATACATTTAATGCATAACCATATCTTGATGCTTGACAACCACAAGCAAAAAGTGCCATTCCTTAAGATGAAGTTGAAGAGTTCTCCAAATTGATGTGGTGCTTCTTCATTTTTGATTCCAAGGATTCCATCTTCTTAAAAAATTTGGACTCTACATGGACATCTCGATTACAAAAGTTGCAATGTCTATCTGTTTTCTTCCCTTTGTTTTTATTTTCCTTATCAGTTTGGTCAGTTACTTTTTCAGTTTACGGCTGAAATTGCTTAAGACCCTTGTTTGGTTTAGGACCATTCTTTTTAGGTGACTACTTCTTAGGATTATTTTTACATGGTTGGTGTTGGGTTGCTAAGGCTTTCTTAGAATATTTTCCAGTATTGATAAGACCAAGGTGTAAGATTTTTTCTTTTCCTCTTATCAAAGAATCACAAAAGGCATCAAAAGAGGGGGACTTGTAGGTTGTTCCTTGAGAAATCAGGGCTTCTCTAGTGGAATGGAAGGTGGAAACAAATACATAGTTAGCAATTCCAAGCTTAGTAAGAATGGAATAGATAAGGCTACCATCTTCCTTTTTGACCTTACAACCTTCTAAAACAATTCTAAGGGTCTTGAATTTGGACCAAAAATATTCAATAGAGGAGAAATTATTGGGGTCCAAGGTAAGCAACTCATTTTCAAGATGGTGGGCCATGATTTCATTTTGAATGCCAAAAACAATATTTAGCTTTTTCATAGTTGCATCAGGGGTGTCAATTTCTTGGATATGAAATCGAAGATCTTGAGAAATGGACATTCCTATCAATTGTCGCGCTTGATCTTGTTTATTTTCCCATTTAGCGGCTTTGTCTCCATCAGTAGGTTTAGTTTCTTGTCCTGAGGCTATTCTATAAAGCACTTTAATTCTAAGTAAGTCTATCATGTAGGAAGGCCATTAGAAATAATTGGTGCTGTTAAGAATAACTGGGCATGCACTTTCCATTTTTTTTTAAATGAAGCTAAAAAGGCTGAAACTAACCGCTCTAATGGAAATATCTCGAAAAATTAAGCTGGCTAAAAAAAATAGCTTATGGACGAAGAAGTTATGCCTTTTTGAAACAAATGTGTTGTAAATGCCAAATAGTTACGTGAAAGGTTGAAAGCTGATGATGGAGTTCTACTTTTTAAAAAAAATCCCCCCCACTTTCAAACCTAATACAATAAGCTCACTTTAAAAAAAAACTACTTTATGTGACCCACTTTTATAAATAAGTGAGAGTCACTTTTACAATGTTAATTTTACATGTGCTTTTGAAATAAAACCCTCTTTTTAAAAACGACAACTTGCCAAAGGGCTTTATAAGAAAAAGTAACTTAACAAAAAACTTTTTACAAAAAGAAGCTTGAGAGAGAGACCTGAACCCAGGACCTCTATTCTCATAAACTAAATTTACAGCAAGTGAGCTAGTAAAATGATTCTGTAATTGTTTGAAAGGAGGAAGATTTTTTTTTTTTTTGTTCGATGTGTGTGCTTTTTCCTCCAGATATAAAATGACATAACTCGGTCAACCATAAACCTTTTCGGATGAAATGAAAGGGGTTCCTCACCATAACAGACTCTTTGGACACAACAAATCATTTCTCCCAGCCTGAAAGTGGTCAAAAATACTAGATCTAGAAAACGTCAGTCGCATTCAGTCAAACAAGCTTTGGATTCTGATCAACAAAGGATTCAGCCCTCAAAATGGCTCTGATACCATGTAGGAATTTACAGGGTAAGTTCCTTAGATCAAACACCAAAGGTCACCACTCAAAAACAGATCAAAAATCATTACACCAGTATTTGACGTGGTTAAAACCCTCGACGAGGGAAACAGTCCATGACCTGAGCCAATGAGGCCACTTCTGGCAATTTATTAATATAAAAATAAAATTTACATAAGTTTCTCTCATAAATGGTTACCAAAAAAATGACCCTCCATGATTTTTAAATAGAGATCATGGACCAATCCTGTGTTAAGCCACGGATCAAGTGTCTGTAATACTGAGGAGAGAGTGAACCATCAGATCACTACGTATCGTGACCGTCGGATTATAAGTTACAAATGTACATAGTAAATAAACACACTTTAGCTAAATCTATGCTAGACCAAGTTATACTTAACTATTTCCTATGTGTCAGAATATCCTAATAGGGGTAGTGGTAGTCGAATATGGTTGGGAAGCTTGCCCGCTGAGCTGCTTTACAGCTACACTGGAAGTTGTGCCAACGAGGCCGTTAGCATGCGCTCCGAGTAACTAAGTAGTGGGAGGATTCAGGTTGCCACGGATGTCAGGGAGTAACTCATACATCGTGCCAAATTGCAAATAGATGAGATCTAGTTGTTGTGCATGATGGATGGATTGGTCTTCCGCAACTGCACCAGACAAGAAAACGTCTTTAGCAAGGGGTGGAAAGAGTGACTTACAAAACCTGTTCGATAATAGATGATCCAGGATTGGCCCTTTGAATAAACTCTGCCTACGTCTCCATTCATGAATGTGATCGGAGTTATGGGTGGCGGTGTCTTGGTGCATGGAGTTTAAGAGTCCAGTTCCGGTTTCGTATCAGATAGGTAGTTCAAATTTCTTAAGAAATTCCATTCCTAAGGCACCAAAAGTATTGACTATAGCGCGTGGTAACTCAATGTACCATTTAGTATCATTTCCTGTGAGAGTGCGGTGGAAAACTCTGAGGTAGATACTATCACCCACCATGGAGTTAGAAACAAAGCATAGATGAAAGGTGGTGATGTGCATAGTCAGATCCTCCCCTTATTTCCCTTCGAACTTAGGGATGTGAGATGGAATCTTGTGTGGTACTGGATGCCAAAGAAAGTTATGGTTGATAGGATCATTGGTTAATTTGTAGAGGTCAGGGATGTCTAAAGCTGCCAAAAATGACAATTGTGTGGTTTCCCCTGAGTCTAGCCAAGGAGGTGTTGGTTGACCATTTGGACTGTAGGGTCTGCCCATCAAAGTTTTACCAACAAGATAAGTAGGACTATGCTAATAAAATTTTCCAATGAGTGGAGGTGTAGGGATGTAAGGTTGTTGTCCACAGGAGATGTTGTAATGGGGTACAAACGGCTGGTTTCCCCCAGGGTAATAGTTGCCCCCTTGCCCCAATTGGTTTTAGGGAAGAGTTTCCCATATAGAAGTGATAGGGTTAGCTTGTGGCATACTACTATTCATGTAAGTGACCATTGGCATAGACCATACACCATAATTTTTACCACTAAGAGGAATGGCATTAACAATCAATGGTCCTTCTTGTCGCACTGAATGTAGGGGTACTGAAGTGCCCCCTGGCATATAAGTGTTGGTGACATTGCCCTTGGCATAGTAGCTAAGGGGTTTGAGCTCAGAAATGGATGCCAACCAAAAGGGTTGCTAAAAGGAACTAAAGTATCTAAGCTAGCGAGAGCGGAAGCCAAGGGTCTAGGCGCAGTCACTATAGGAGCAGATACCAAAGGGTTCGAAATTCCGCTTGCAATTGTGGTGACCAAGTTGCTCGGACCGGGTATATACTGGCTACTAGGGTTTCCAATCAGTTGTGTAGAATTGACAACTAGCAGGGAATATGGTGGTGGAACTGAGTTGGCCACCAACGGCACCAACCCAACGGTCGCCAGTTGTGAAGTGGATGTGAGTGCAACCAAAGACATGGATGGTACTGGTGCTACTTGAATTAATGGCCCCAATAGGTCAGTGAGAGGACGATTATAAGGAGGTATGACTCCTTCAGTGAAAGGATCCTCAGGAAACTCAGTATGGTAGGGAGAAATATGAAAATGAGGGATGAACATTGGAGACTGCTCTTCCGGAGAAGGCACTGGGTCACCGAGACTCGACTCCTCCCTTAGTGTCAATGGAGGGAGACCTTGTTGTCACCTAGAAAGATGATGAGGGTCGAAGGATGCCATGATGACCAATTAATTTTATCAAATTTTTATTGTTATGTATTATTAAGTCTAAGTGAAAGTAAACCACACACTTAAAAAAAAAAGAACTTCTAAAGTCAATTAATCAAGTAGCCAGAGGGGTAAAACCCTGTCTGAGTACTACCATTTGCTGGAGATGAAACCTAGTATCACAATATCATATAGAGAGAGCTGGTTAAGTGTACAGTTACAGTTACCCTTGAGCTTCACCTGAACCTCAGATGATGGGTGTAAGCACTGTAGTGGATACAAGTACCCTCTGAAAGACTGAAGAAAGAGTAGGTTCGTTTCTGTTAGGTACCCAAGTAGGCCGCCCCAGTCACAGACACTATCAGGGGGGTCACAGTCGTAGACATCACGCTATATGGGTAGAACACCTAGATCTTAGATCTAGTTTTGACATCCCCGAGGGGAAACCCAATATATAGAATTCCTAATGTTATGTGATAGAAGGCAGGCTACCTTCTCACGCACCCTAGTGTTGTCTCGCGCTTAACTCTGGTAGTAGTGGAGCGCTCCCAATAGTATGAGTGCAGCAGGATTTTCACTCTTTAATGACACTAGTCTCAAGTTTTGGGATCTTGGGAATTTTTCTCACTTCTCCTATCCCAAGATCCTAGCCTAAACTAATGTTGGTGTAAGGTCATAAAAAGAGTTATAAGATTGATTTTATTAGCACTTGATTTTTAGTGTACTTTCTTATTAGTCTTCGGAGGGGGATTAGACATATGAAATGTAATGAGACTCTAACTCAAACCATGTAGAAAATTCTTATAATATTCAACTCGCTGAAGAGCTTATTCTACAGGGAGAAATATTTCACACATCCATGCAGCAGAAAACATCCAAATAATGCAGTTCAGCCTAAAAATATTCAGACATCTATCTATCCTCACTAACAACTATTTAACCCAAAAATTTAGAATGAAATCAACTATGTTCAGAAAAAAAAAAAAAAAAAAGTATATGTAGCTAAAACTAATTTTTCGAATTAGAAAACTAAAAATGCTAATAGGCAACCAAGCACAGTGATCCAAAACACAGAAGCTAATATGACAGCCAATGACTCCATAGCCAGGGAAATCAAAATAGAGGTGTTAAAGAAAATTTTGGTTGGGTAACATAGGCTAGAAAGGGCTACAGAGCGTTAATAGTCAGACTAACGCATTTTTCCCAAGCATCAGTAGCATTATAATGCAGTGGAACACAAATAGGGGATGCGTCACTCAAGGAAAAGTTGCAAAAAATGGCTAGGCAGGGTCTGTTCTAGACATTGTGAGCTACTGAGATGATCATAGAGCATATGAAATCATAAGAAAGGGATGTGAGCAGAATGGGAAGTGGCAAAGGTAAAGAACCAAAGGCTCAGAAACAAACAATTTGGGAATTAAGGATTAACTACCCAGTATGGTCGCCAATTCTACTTAGGGGTAAAATGCATGGGTGGTAGCTAATGTAAATTCCTCTCGGGGCTTCCCGGTGCCTGAGGCAGATAGTCACATTAGTTTTATAGTTCACAAAGACATTGCATACATTTTTATACTAATACATAATTGGCAAAGTGAGATATTGAAGGATTACCTTTTTGTAGACAACATATCTGTTGGAGAGCGCTAAGCGGCATGGCTAAAGTCCTTCCTCACCGGCTCCAGGTCTAGATCCTGCAAACAAATAAAGCACACGAGTAATATTCACAGTTGTATCACTTATTAGAAATTAAAAAAAGTACATAATAAACATTTAACTATTGAAATCTAAGCCATTTATATCATGCTTCATAGACAAATAAACTATAAATGTGACACTGAAACATCAAATGGAAAAACATATATAGTTCTATTAATATATGAGAAGGAAGATTACAACCATTGGTTGAACCAAGCTTCCCTAAGTCTTCCGACACCTCTCTCTCTCTCCTCTATCTACGAGTTAATTGATACTTGGTCTAAGATTTCTCAATGAACCTTGCTAATCTTTAAGCCTCACACTCAACAATAAAGTTTCACTTTGCACACGATCAAACTTTCGACCCCTGACCAAGAGCCCAAGCCTCCAATTTAAATGAATTTGGGAGGAGAGACCTTTCCAATCTTCTCAATTAGTTAGAATAGGGAAAAATCATGATGTTTCCTTGCCCGTCCTTGCCTTTTCCCTCTACAGACAATCAGTTGGGTTTAGTAACATGCAATAAGAGGCCTGTGCTGCAGGTTGCTTCTTTTGGACTGACTCCTTTTGAGAAAAAAAAGGAAAGGTGAGTCAGTTCCATGGGATTTTTCCCTTTTCTTCATGAAAACACGGGCCACGTTGCCCCTTAGGAAATACAGTGCATTAACCTAGGCACTAACACTCCCTCTAAGAGGATGGGATGTGTTATAACTCAAAATTGCTGATGAGCTCCATCATTAGACGTATTTGGAGGGGTTAATGGTTACCCTTTTTCCTTCTTAGATCTCTTTTTCTTGCATTTTTATTATTATTTTGTTTTATGATGCTAGTATAGGTGGTGATTAAGGCTAACAAACTCTTAGTTCCTAATATGAGGTTGAGTGTAGAAAAAATTCAATTATTAGGATTTTTATAAGGATTTTATCATAAAGACTTGAAGGAAACAAAAAGTAGAAATTATAGGAGGATTCTCCACCCTCCTTAACTCACAAAGGACGCCAAAGGATCCCAAATATTGTTTCTAGCAATCTGAATTTCAAAGGAAGCCAAAGGATCCCAAGGATTCACTCCACCAATTCGAATTCCAGTGGAAGCCAAGAAACTCAAAGAGGAGTGCACTCAATCTTTGTTTACTTGGAATCAAGTGGAATCAATCACTATTTTCTAGGGAGCTATTGGTAGCTGCCCTGTAGAATAAATGGAGCAAGGCCAGAGCTAGGAAGGGTCGGAACTTTGTTGCAAACTATCGAGCTTTTTATTATTTTACTCACTGATCAAACTTTATAAATGTATGAGGCTATTCTTTTATGAAATGAGGAGACTGATTTCATTTTACTTATTTAATTTTCATAGAGCTAGGCTTGTGGTTTAGCGCCCAATCCATGTGCCTCATCCTCTTTACTATATTTTTTCTCTACTTTCTGTCATTTCATTAGTTCCGCTGATGATAATTTCATTTATATTTCATTGTTGTTTAGATTTTATTTCAGTGTGCTACTGTAGGTTTCATTTTCCCATGAGTAATAGAATAGAGGAGAAAAAAAAAAAAATTGGATCAAAACCTCCTTCTTATCTCTGTCAATAGGGCTTGAGGAGGGCGAACCTTCCCACAGACCCAAAAATTGATTTCTATTCATTATTTCTGAGATTAAAAGTAGAGTTGAATTACCATTTTTCAGTCTTCCTTTTCACTACATTTTACACATTTGTCTGTTTCTTTGCGCATAATTTAGCAGGTTGATTGCAGGACGTATTGTTAAATCCCAGAGTAGCTTGAGTGGTGGCTCCCCACCTCATTTTCCATCTCCGTGTTAAGCTCCATTTCCCTCCTTTTCTCTTCCTATCAGTTGGCACACCCTTTTTATTCATAAAAACCATTAAATTTTTGCATGTGCTCTTTTACCTCAGACTTTCCCGATTATCACATCTTGGCCATCATAGAACCCCTTCCCTTTCCTTTTTCCGATTATTCAACATTTCAGTGATTTTCCTTTTTCACATCACCTTTACCATTTTAATGAAAATATTCAAAAAAATGTTGGAAATTGATCCCTTTTCTTCTAAAATACTTATCGCAATTCCCTATCGCAATCGCACTTTGCGTCTTTCACCTTTTCCCGTTAAGACTTACTGCTCCTTTTTATCGATTGTGATATTGCTAACACACACCGAACTTCCCGCTACCATACTTTACCTTTTCGCAAGTCACACTTCGAATCTTCTCCCTTTTCCCTTCAAGACTTACCACTTCTTTTTGTCAATTGCGATATTGTTATCACACTCCTAATTTCCCGCTACCGCACTTCGCCTTACCGCAATTGCATTTTCATTTCTCATTTCGCAACTTTTCCCCTTTTCCTTGAAAACTTACCACTCCAAATGCTGATTGCGACATCGCTCCGTACTCAGCCTTACGACAATCAAATTTCTCATTTCACAACCTTTCCCCTTTTCCTTTAATTCTCACCACTTCAAACACCGATAGCGATATCACTCTGTACTCTACCATATGTCCCACCTCCATGTAATATTCCTAAATTAGCATGCAGCTAATAGGAATATTAATTTTTCTCTTAATATCTAGTTAGATGAATAAATGGGCAAGGAGGCTCATAAGTTGCTTAAGTAGGCATAAAATCCCTAATAATGTGAAAAGGGATCATGTTAATAACTAGATCAAACATCCTCATGTGTGAACATGGTCTAAAATGTGTGGACAAATTCAAGTTTGACTAAGTCAACAACATTATTATATGAGGAGTGGATCATAAATAAAGACAGCTCAGTGCGAATGAAGATCAATCTAGTTAGTCAAAATGAAGATGCCTTGGGTGTGTGTTGGGGTTCCCATGTTTTGGCCAGATTGGCAAGACCAAAAGATGAGACAACATCAGAACCACTTTAGACCTTAGGATCTAGCCCTCCTAGGTCCAGAGAGGGATCTCTCTATGATTATCAAAGTGTATGGCTTTGAAGCTCGAGTTTAATATATTAGGCTAGTTCCATGCGCAAGGTTTGTTTGTTTGATTGTAAGTTTTGTTGTTGGGAATCAGGAAAGAAGGGTTCAATATACAACAAGGTTGAGCAAAGAGGAATTTAGGCAAAGGAGAGATGGATCAGGAAAAACATCAAGACCATTGGGCAATGGAGTCAGGAAAGGGTTTACTTGCCATCAACGTGCAAGCTTTTAGTTGGGCTAGTCATCTAAAGCATTGGATCCTAAAATGATATGGTGGTATGGGACATTAAGGACTGAAAGTGAAAGAAGGAGAACCATCCAATTCTATTTATAGATCAGGTCAGAGGTCATTTAACTCCAGACCTGCTTCGACACAATCAGAGGCAGCACTAGGGGACTTGGAAAGGCAAGCTGGTCACACAAGGATCCTAGTGGATAGGGCTAACTATAATCCCCAGTGTTCCCAAATCTTCCAGCTAAATCCTAACAAGAACATCTAAAAAATAGTTTCATTTAATTCATACATTAGAGAGCAGGCAATAACATCCACTACACTGGTTAAATTACTTGAAACTAATTCTTAGATAACACATTAAGTAGAAAACATTAAAGGCAAGGAGAGCAGAAGCATAGGGTACCTAACAAGGGTAAATCCTATACCAGATTTCTAATGCAAGCTAGCAGAAATCAAATGGAATGAAATAGAACAAAGTGATAGAAAAACATCACCGTAGCTTTAGATCAGGATCCAAAGAAATTTTCTTGTCATATTAATAACAACACCAATCAAGTACAACATAGCTTATAGCTTGATATTCAGCTTGATAAACCCTCCTCAGCCTATCTTACAATTTACACAGAGAGCTTGTCTCAAGAGAAACAGCTTGCACTCTACTGATATCCGATCAACAACCATTACAGCGTTCTTTCCTGATTTTTATAGCATAAGGTGAGCCGAGGAGGTAGGTGAAGCACTAAATGAAACATTAAACACCGAAAAGAAGGAGAGGGTCGAAGCCCATCCTTTTTAAATACTGAGCATTCAATTCCTGCCACTCTTTGGATGGAAGAATGGTCTTCTTCAAGTTCCATTTACTTCTGATATGACTTTGACGCATTTTGGCTGCAATACTCTTTGTACTTCTGGTGGATAAACAAATGATAAAAAAATTGCTGAGAAGTCTGCTACATAAATTTTATGGTACTTTCGAACTGCTGTCATGGTGGAAATTCCTTCAGGGACACGGTGTTGAAATAAAACTGTATAGGAGCTCTGTACTTGAAGAAAAACATTCTGCCGGTGAATAAACCCTGATGTTATCTTTTACTTGTACACAGGACCTTCTGATCGATCCTCGGGGTTTTCAAACTGGTGCTTAGCCTCTGACAAACTGGATTAAGCCTTTGAAATTTCCAATTTAATGCTTTAACTCTTTGATTTCCTCGCTGATTGCCCTTTTCTGCTCCCACAAACACTTCTGACTGCAAACTCTGTGTTCTTTAATGGCTCCGAAGAATATTGACAGAGTCTTAAACCTGTCCTTTGCTTTTAGTCACGTCAAACACTTTCCTGAGCCTTTCCTTCATTAAATGTATCTCTGTACATGACCTGTTCTGCAATTTCTGCCACTGTGACAGAGATAACGAGCCATGGCAGTTTTCCCTGCTTGAAACCCTACAAAATAGCGAACTTGTCAAGAAATACATGGGTGGGAATGATGGAGGCAGTGTGGATGGAGGAAATGGCCGTGCAGATGATGAAATGAAGGAAAAATCACAGAGAAATGGTGAAAAATGCACGGGTGGAGATTGGCGGTCTGTGGAGCAAAATACGAATGAAAAACCTTAAAGACACGAAATTTTCACAAATATATGCGATGCATGGGATGACGTACGACGGGGACACGTGGAGAGGGTGATGTGGCAAGACGGGCTCGGGGAATGGTGAAAAGTCAACAGCGGGAAAAAAAATTTGGGCCATCGATCTCAAAGGAAATGAACGACTAACAACGCGGTGGGGGGCGACGATGGTGGGCCAGGGCTACGGTGATTGAGAGTTAAACTATGCGCAGCCTCGAGGAGCATCGACCGTCGGATGAGGCACCCGAGATCTAACGGCTGATATGAATATCGCTGGGCATCCTGGGTTGAAAGTTAATGCGCGATGGGCAAGCATTTTTGAGACCGTATAGGAGCCACGCGTTAATCGCTGTATGGAATTGCTGGCCAATGGGAAAATACCGCCAGCTCTCGGATGGTGGTGCGATGAAAACCAGGTTGTTTTCGGACGGGCGCGCTGGTGGGGACCACAGGGGCAGGCAGACTCCGAACCGTCGGATCACAGTTTAAATGGAAGACGATTGCCTGATCGAAGATTTGAACGGAGAAACACGGGCGCCTGCGGGTCAACGATAGCTGTCCGATTAACCAAGATCAACGGATGTAATCGTGCCCGATATGGATTGGGGAATGAGCACCTTTTGCTCTGGCAGGTGGTTTCGGCGTCGGGTCACTTGGAGAAAACGGTGTGGGGGCTAGCAGAAGGGGGGCTAGGCCTATTATAATGTGGAAAATGGGTTTTTAAGCCATTTTAATGCATTTTGAAGCCTCTAAAGGGTAACGATAGAGAGATAAAGGGTGATGGTGAGATTTAAAGGGGATTTTGGGGAGATTTAAGAGGCTAATGGGGAAATAGAGGGGGAAAAAGGAGTACCTCGGCAAAGGGAAAAACAAAGTTTCAAAGGGATAATTTGCAGGGGTATGAGGGTCAGTGTAGGCCTTTTGAGGGGACAATCAGCAGAGGTAAAGCATATAAGGCAAAGCATGGATAGACTTCAAGGATGATGAGTTTTCAAGGAAAAGGCACTCCTTGAAGGCTTCAAAATTATTTAGTCCCTTGCTTGCTTGTCAAGAATTTCATAGGGGGGCTAACAGTGGCTCCACATGGGGATAGCTTCTTCTTGAAGGAGTCAAGAATTCAGAGAATAGATCTTTGGAGTAGGCCAATTGCCTACTGCTTGGCACATCCCTTTCTTTCTATGATCAGCTGCCACAATATGTTAGATACATTTATCATCAGAAAATTTTTCCCAACCAATCTACCTACCCACACTACAGTCCTAACATTTTCCCTTAGGGTGCATTTAAACTAGCAGACCCTTTACATCATTTATTTTTAAAACAGAAAGTAAACCTATTCTACATCTACCCTTATTGCTCCATGAGACCAGATTAGACTGTTGATCTCATTTTTTTCTCTACCTAATCTAACATCTGTTGGGATTAAACTGTCCAACAGATTGCTTCTCTACATTCTAAAACAGAAATTGAAAAACAGTCAAGCCAGGATTAGATTGTCTGACTTGCTGTGGACTGAAAATTCTTGAAAATTTAAACAAAACTTTGAAGCCCTGAAATCTAAACTCTTAAAGTATCCTTCTTTCTTTGTGTGACTCAGGTTTTGAGAATATTAGAGTCACTTTCTCTTCTTCTTTTTTTATTTCAGCTCTGGTTTTTGGCATATTAGAGCTGATTTCTCTTTCTTCTTTGCTGGTCCAGATTTAGAGCATGTTAGGAACAACTCCTTTATACCTCTAAGGTTCATGTTTTGGGCCTTTCTGAACCTCTCCTTTCTATCTTTTCTCATTTTTTTATTTTTATTTTTTATTTTTTAAACAAATACTTCGATGGTATGTACACTGGAAAAGAAAAATGGAAACTGAAATTAGCAGAAGTAGTGTTTGAGAATCCTGCCATTGACAGGACCCCCAAACAGCTCTGTACCATCAAGTTCTTGTAAGAAAAATGCATTAGGACCCACAGTGGCTTGGATGATATATGTACCTTGCCATAGACTGCCAAACTTTCCATGTTTTCCTCTCTCCTTGAGTCCCATTTCAGAACTTTGTCTCCAATTTTGAAATCAGAGGCTTTGGTTCTCTTGTCAAACAGTCTCTTTATGTTTTCCTGAACCTTGACAGCTCTGTTGTAGACCTCTTCTCTTGTTTGTTGAAGATGAATTGTTTGATTTATTCTCCTCACCATACTATCTTCTTCTGTTTTTATCTCTTGAACAAGCTTGATCACTGGTATTCAAAGGCTTGTAGGAAATAATGCTTCTGTTCCATACGCCAGCTAAAATGGTGACATGCCAATAGATTTCTTCGTTGTAAGCCTGTCAGCCCACAAAGCATTCACCAAATTGTTATGCCATGACTTTTTTTTCCCTTCCAACAGCTTTTTGATGATGATCACCAGGCTTTTGTTTGAAGATTCAGCTACGCCATTACCTTGAGGGTAATAGGCGGTTGAATGACCAAGTGTTATTCCATACCTATGACAAAAATCAACCATTTTCTTGGATCCAAAAGCAGCTACATTATCAGTGATTATTTTCCTTGGGCAACCAAACTGAGAGAGGATATGACCCTCTAGGAACCTAATTATGACTGAATTTGTGGCATTCCTAGTGGGTATGGCCTCTATCCACTTAGTGAAGTAGTTTGTGGCAGTCAGGATCCATTTGTGTTGTGCAGAAGAAGTAAGATGAATTTCTCCTATAAAGTCTAGGCCCCATTGTAGAAAAGGACCTTCAACAGTGATGGCTTGGAGAGGGAGGGGGAGGAGTTTCCTTTTGCCTTCAAAGATCTATCATTTGTGGCAGGCAATTATCATCTTATGGACATCATTGAAGAGTGTAGGCCAATAATAACCAGCCCTGAGTATTTTGTTTGTAGTGGCTTTCCAACTCAGGTGGCCTCCACATTATCCAACATGGAATTCTTGTTTAATTCTTTCAGCTTCAGCTTCTGGCAAGCATTTAAGCAACAGGCCATTTGGATTTTTCTAGTATAAGTTTTCATTCATAATGTAGTAGTTTCTGGCTTTTAGTTTCAGGAATCTGGCCTTGGTCTTTGACAGTTCAAGTGGAGCATTGAGGTTGGTGAGCACATAAAGAATATCAGAGTACCAAGGAGAGTTCTGCAACTTCTCCTCAACAGTGGGATTAGGCCATCCTTCTTGCTCATCCAAGGCAGTTATCATGTTAATGTCAAGGGCTTGCAGATTTGATTCAGCCATTAGTTTAGCTAAGCCCTAACCTTTGATCAGTTTGGTGGGTCTTATCTCAAGATCATACTCTAGGATCACAACAATCCATTTGCCCCTTTTCCCATCTGGGTCTTGGGACAAGATATCTTTAACCACTATATTAGGCACATAGGCTATGGTATGGGAATGCAGAATGTACACCCTAAAGTCTTTCAAGGCCTTAACCAGAGTGTAGGCCTGTTTTTCCATTATGTTGTATTTCAGGGGAGCATCTCTTAGTGCTTTGCTGAAGAATGAGATGGGTTGTTCCATTCCCTATGAATTCTTCTGCAGCAAGACCACAACCACTATGTGCTCAGAGGCAAATGAAAAGATCAGGAAATCTTTTGAGAAATCAGGGCTAATCAGAATAGGAGCTTGGGTGAGTGCAAGTTTTACTGATTCGAAATATTGTTTAGCTCCCATAGTCCATTTAAATCCTACGCCTTTCTTTAGCATGTTAGTCATATTCCTAACGTGTTCATCTAGGTTGGGAATAAATCTCCTGAGGAAGTTGATTTTCCCAATGAAGGACTGTAACTCCTTGATATTCCTTGGGTGCATGATTTGTATTATTCCCTCAACTCTCTGTGGCTCTATCCAGATTCCCTTTTCCGATATAATGTGTCCAAGAAGTTTACCTTCTTGCAGCCCAAACACAGTCTTTTTGGGATTCAGTGACACACCAAACCTTCTACATTTTTCAAAAAATTTCCTCAGATGTTTCAAGTGTTCTTCTTCAGTCTTGGAATAGACTGTTATTTCATCTAAGTAAATAACAATGAAGTTCCCTATCTCATCTGAAAAAGCTATGTCCATCGCTATTTGGAAGGTGGCTCCAGCATTCATCAATCCAAAAGGCATCTTTACGTACATAAAGGTGCCCCAAGGAGTGGTAAAAGTTTTTTTGAGTTGATCTTCTGGGAGTACTAAAACCTGGTTGTATCCTGAAAAGCCATCTAACAGGGAGACTCTTCTTGAGCCAACTACCTTCTGAAGGATGTGTTCCATTCTTGGCAAAGGGTAGTTGTCTTTGAGTGAGGCTCTATTAAGATTTTTGAAGTCTATACACAATCTGATCTCACCTGTTTTCTTTCTCATAGCCACTAATTTTGATACCCAATCAGAGAACCTCACAGGTACAATTATGCTGGCCTCATACATCTTTTTAATTTTCTTTTCTACTGCAGGCAATTGTTTTGGGTTTATTCTGCGAAGTTTTTGTCTAAAGGGTTTCTGATTTTTCTTTAAAGGTATCTTGTGCTGTATGATGTTTTTGTCGTAGGCCTTTAAGTCTTCATAACTCCAGGCAAACATGTCAATGAATTCCTTGAAAAGGTCAATGTATTTCTTCTTCATGTCTGCAGGTAAAGATTTAGCCAGTTTAATCATTTTGGGCTTATCTTCAGTGCCTATGTTGCATTCTTCCATGTCAGAGTCTGCATGTTCTATAGTGGGCTTTTTTGCTCCATCATCAAAGTCAAATAGGTCCTCTAAGGGTGCCAGGCCTCTGGGTATATTCTTATCTTTGGCCTGCGGCACCTCTACTTCTTCACTATCTGTGTTTTCGCATTTTTCGGTTGGATTTCCAGTTTCTTCAGAAAGAGTGTTTATTTCTTTGTTACAGGGTGTTTCTTCCTCATCTGAGGAATTCTCACTTGGGCAGCTATCATCAGATATTGAATCTGAATCGGAAAATTCGAACTCGTTTCTACCCACCAGAAAATCTTCAATCTATTTATCTCCTTCAAAGACCTGCCAATATTTTTCGTTGTTTGGAATTGCAGGTCTGAATTTGGTCTGAATGATGATTTGTTGGTCAGCTGGAGTCTTAGGATATGAACTAGCGAGGCAAGCTAATCCATTTGCAATGAAATTTTGACTCCTAGGAACAAACACTAATTCGTATTCGACAAAGGTCTTCAACAAATCCATAGTGGCATTCCTATATGCTCTCAGCTTGGGATGTTTCGCTGTGTATTCACCATTCAACTGTTTAATAATCAGCTCAGAGTCTCCACACACTACTATCCTATGGGCTCCTAATTTCTTCAACAGAGTTAAGCCTACGATCAGAGCCTCGTATTCTGCAATATTGTTTGTACATTTGAAATGCAGATTTACAGCATGGGTCTCTGCATAGTCACTCTCTGTGTTTCGTATCCACACTCCTGCCCCAGCAGTTCTCCTTGTGCAGGGCCCATCGAAACTCATTTCCCATAGGGGTTCAAGCTCGTTTGCATTATCATTTCTTACCCTACAGCTGGGTTCGTCATTATGTTGCGTTATATGGTCTGCACTAGGCTGTAGGCTGTCTAGTTTTTCGTTATGAATGTGGAAGTCAGAGAGGTGACTGGTTGGCTGATTGCATTATGTTTTTGTTTCACCTATCGTTTTTATTTCAGTGCACTGTTCAAAGTTTTATACATTTTCTTCTTCTGATTCTAAGGTAGCCATTATGTTAAAGTCCATGGGCTCGGTGTTATCGTTTGTATCCCTGTTTTCGGATTCTGTTTCTCCTAAGGATTGGTCGTTGTAAAGAATGAAAGAATCCAGGTCTGTGTGTACAGAGTATAATGGTGAATTTTCAGGTTTCTCAGGGATACTGACTAGGAATTTCAACTGAGCCTCTCTATACAGTCTCCTGAGTTCGCCAAATATAGGGATTGTGGCATATGAGCCATCCATCTGCATTGTGCCTTGCAACTTGGCTCCCCATGATCTAGACAGTAACATGCCATACTTAGGTGGCACATCTGCCACCACCACATCCATGACCATACATTTAGCAGGAATCTGGGTGAGGCTCACACACAAGTCTTTGATCAAGCCTATTAGCCCCCCCCTATGAAATTCTTGACAAGCAAGCTGGGGGGCTATGTCATTTTGGAGACCTTCAAGGAATGCATCTCCCTTGAAGACACATCATCCTTGAGGTATCTATGTGCTTTGCCTTATACAAATCCCCTCTGCTGTTTCCCTAGCTCAAAGCCTTCATTTACCTCTTGTACCCCTGCAAAATGTCCCTTTTCCTTTTTTTCTCCTTCTGTCAAAGTGTCTCTGCTCCCCTCTATTTCCCCCTATTAACCCCCCTAAATCCCCTCTAAAAATCCCTACACCCTTTGTTTCCCCATTTTCCCCCTTCATCTCCCTATCGTTACCCTTTGGGCCTCAAAATACATTAGAAAGGGGTTAAAAACCCACTTCCGATCTTATAATAGGCCTAAGCCCCCTTCTCCGCTAGCCCAGCGCCTTTCCGCTCCATATAGCCTGGCGCCATGACCAAGGCTTTTTCCCTACGGGGGTTTTTCTCTATCCGTAGAGTCAAACCATGGAGCCCCCACAGTTGACTCCTCGGGATATGGGACGACTCAAATCAACGGTTGTTATTCACTGCGGGGGGTTGCTCCAAAAATCCCGTGCCCGTACACCTTGGCCCCCCGCAGTCCATCCCCACCGTCCGTTTTTATCCCGCAGATCAAAGGCTCACGGTCCATTCATTTCGGGGGCGTTCCTGACCGTCAATATTGATTGATCGGACGATCCTCATTGACCCCGCTGCCTCCGTCGTTTTCCACGTTAAAATCCTAGATCGCATCTTCGCCGTCCATTCGCCCGACAGATCGACGGAGCAGAGCCCATCCACCCTGTGGTCCCCGCGGCACTGTTCATAAACCGCCGGTTTATTCCGTACCACCCTCGCGCGCTTGGTGGTTTTTCCCCGGAGGCCAGCGATTCCACTCACCTTTCGCCACCTGTCCTCCTGTACGATTTTGAAACCACCATTACCACCCGTTAACTCCATCCCCCACGCATTATTCTTCGGACACGGATGCCTAGCGAAATCGCTGTAGTCCGTCCAATCTGGGATGGGCCATCCAACGGCCATCGCCCGCTCAATATTCATGAAGTCTAATGAAGTTGCATGCGTGATAGCTCACGCCATGGCCCGCCGTCCGTCATCCTCCACCGTTGATCTCGGCCATGATCAACAGTCCAGATTCGTCTACCTGTCGTTGACCATTCCACCGTCGCCCCGGCCTCCACATCATCCGTCCACGTGTCTTCACTGTACGCCACGTCACCCCACGTGCACCCTCCGTACATGCGCCCATTCTATTACGTATAATCGGTTCGTTTCGTGTTTTTTAATGTGTTTTAGTTTTTTTTCCACGTTTATTCGCTCTGCAGACCATCAACCCCCACCAGAGAGATTCTCACCGTTTCCTCTGCGATTTTCACCTCCATCACTCCTGCATGGCCATCTCCTCCATCCGTCCACATCATCCATTGCCCGTCCATCATTTCTCTTCACAAGATTCGTGTCTTGAAGGGTTTTCAATAGTGAATGACTGCCATGACGTGTGATCTCTGTTACAACGACAGAAGTATCAATGAAGACCATGAGCAGAGGCTGTATTCAGCGCCTGATGTTACAGGAAGTGTCTGAGGGCTGCTTGCGCCATAAATTCATCAACAGACAGAGTTTAAACTCTACCAACCCTTCGGCGCCATTGAAGCTCGAAATTCATAGACAGAGACAGCACAGGAATAGCAGAGAGATCGAGGCAAGAAATAGAAAATTTTTGAGCTTCTGTAGGGACTTTTAGAAGGCAAAAGTACAATTTGGAAGACCCCGTGGATATCTCGGACGGTCCTATGCACAGAGAGATAATATTATCAGGTTTTCCATATCAGCAGAGCATTCTCCCATGAAAGGACACGGTACACATCATTTTTCAGTCTACATTGTGCCTCAAATGAAGATCTACGCCCTTTCAACAGTCCTACATCATCAAGAAGCATTTGTTACACAGTATGGATACCCTAGCATCATTATTTCACCAGTTTGTCCAGTCAACAGAGAATGGCAATAGTTCTACAGCCAGAGTACCAGAAGTAATTGCACATATTTAAAGCAGAATGGGTTGCGGCCTTCCTCCTCTTCTGAGCATTAATTCTTCATTTAATTCTTCACCTACCTCTTCTACTCTGTTTTTCCTATAAGAATCCAGAAGAACACATTGTAAAGGGTGTTGCTCAGTCGTTCGGCTGTTGCTGTTAGAGGGATTCAGTTTGACTGTTAGAACAGTCTTGGGAGGGAGTTACAGAGTAGTTTGTATGTAATAGGATGGGAGGAGAAAGTTTGGATTGTATTAGCCATTGAGATTATTGTACATGACTGGTTTTGCATCAATTAATCAAAGCACATTTCACAGGATCCTGGTCTATTACTATTGGTGATGTCTTTCTTAACTCTGTTATTTACATTTTCATACTATTTCATGTTCTTCTGGTAGGCAACAGAAGTGTAACATAGGATTCACCCTTGATAGGTGCCCTATGTTCCTTCTCTCCCTACTTTTAATGTTTCTCTTCTGAAATGTCTTATCTAAGGATTGCTTTCAGTCAGTTTAACCAGTGTAGTGGATGTCATTGCCTGCTCTCCGATGTATGAATTGGATGGATCAGTTCTTAAATGTTCCTATTGAGGTTTAAGCTGGAAGGTTTGGGAACACTGGGGATTAGAGTTAGCCCTGTCCACTAGGATCCTTGCGCGACTAGCTGGCCTTTCTAAGATCCCTTTGTTAATCTTATCTTTGTTTTCCCCTTGAAGTTGCTAAAGCAGAATTGGAGTTAAATGACCTTTGGTCTGATCTATAAGCAGCCCCTTTGTCCCTCTTTGAGAACTGCCTCTAAGTATGTCCAAGCAGGTCTGGAGTTAAATGACCTCTGACCTGATCTATAGACAGAAACTAGGTCGTTTTCCTTCTCTCACCCTCAATCCTTAATGATCCATCCCATCGTCTATCTAAAAGATCCTTTAGTATAGATGACTTGCCCCGTGGAAGCCTTGGCTAGTTGTTGCATGTAATTACCTTTCATGACTCCATAGCCCATTGGATGGCACTTTCTTGGCCTATCCCCTTTGCTGAAATATCCTACTGCCTTGTTCCTTTTCTCCCATTACCTTCTCAGTTTATGGTCTCCTAACCAACCCAGCAACCAACCAACCAAATCATTTAAAACCCTTCTTTGTGCTTCATACCTAGCCTAACATCTCATTTTGAGCTCTCAAAGATACATCATTCTTTGCTTTATTGGAGAGATCCCTCTCCGGGTCCAGGAGGGCTAGATCCTAGGGCCCAAAAGTGGTTCTGATGTTGTCTCATATTTTAGTCTTGCCAATCTGGCCAAAACATGGGAACCCCAACAAGGCCTAGGCATTTTACTCTGCTAGAGTCGAATGAATATAAATCTTTATAGGGTTGTGTTATCTCTAGGCCTAGCTTTTCCATCACTACCTTAGGCATTAAATTGTGTGATCCTCCAGAATCATGCATGGCATTATGAAGAATATTGTCATGAATGTTGAGACTGATATAGAAAGGTGGAACTACCCCTTCCTGGAACTTTCCCTCGATCTTTGGACCAAACAGGAGGGCTGGTTGGTCATCATTCAGATTTACAGTATCATTGTTTTCCCCTAAATTCAAGGCTTTCAAAATTTGGCCATTATATACATCCTGAGTGGCCAGCTCAGAAAGTGGTACAGAGATTTTAATTTTTTCAATCTCATTCTCCAAATTGAAAGTGGATTGATTCTTTTGAATGCTCAACTCTATTTTGTTAATCACCACCTTGGTGGCAGAATCAGTAGGCTAATTCTCACTATGTACAGGGTTAGGAACTGTTGTATCAGGAGTACTAACTGTAGTGCTAGTACTGCTAGTGGGTTGGCTTTTTTTTCTGTGTTTTGGTTGTCCTTTTCTTTGTTCTTTCCAGAACTCTCAGCTACTGATTTGTTACTTTCAGCAGTCACCTTAGAAGATTTCTCAGGTCTTTTCTTGATGGTAACCTCGGAAGCCTTGGCTTTGGAATTTTCTTGACTCTTCTTGCTTCTGAGTTCATATTGTTCTCTGACCTGCATCATGGAATTTTCAAATCCTAATCTGTAATCTTCAGTTTCTAACCATTCCTCATCCCAGTATGAAGGTGAGGGCTGATCTTCCTCTGAATCACAGTTATGGATTTAACTTTCTGTTTCGAACATGTTTATTTCATTCCCTTCTTATTCTTCTATGATTCCTCATCTTCATCAAGAAAGTTTTGGAAAGGGGGAATAACTTGTTGATCTGATTCTTTTTGTCTGTTGGGAGTGTTGTTATTTCTTCTAAAGTTTTGGTTCTGGTTTTGATTTTTGTTTTGGTTACTAACTGTGACAACCATTTTTTCCATCATTTGCTGCAACCTTTCCACATTTTTAGACAATTTGTCATAATTTGGGTTGGATGTGGAAGCTACATTGTCATCCTTATATGTTACCCTCCTCTCAGATCTCAGTCTTGCTCTTTTCTCAATCAGATTTGCCTCTATGTTCACTGCTCCTTCCTGCATGTCCTTCAATGTGTTGTATTCTTTATCCCTAAGCTCATAGGCCATGTCAGCATCAAAACCTTTAGGGTATTTTGCTAAGGCCATGCCTTGTGGAGGTTTCATATGTGGAGGGAGGGCATTATAAATGCTGTTGAAACTTGTTGTGTAATCATGGACACTCTCTCCTACATTTATTTTTAGGGTTATGTATTCTGCTAGGAGTTGGCGAGGATTTTCCCTAGCTTCCCATTTTTTTATGAAGGTCTGATATAGAGCTGGGAGGTCATTTATGCTACCTGGAGGTAGGCCCTTAAACCATTTCTTCACATCACCCCCTAAGCTTTGGGCAAATATTCTCATTTTGACTATATCATCATCTATTTCCATGTAGTCAAAAGAATCTTCCATCTTATCTACATGTTGCTGGGCTGTGATGGATTCTTTAGCAGTGAAGTGTGGGATCTTTGACTGATAATCACTTGGTAAGGGTACTAGAGGCTAAGGTAAAACCAAAGGTGCATACCAGGCTGCCATGATGATGTTTTGATGAGGTAAAGGGTTGGCTGGAGCAGCTGGTATGTGGATGACAGGGATACTAGGACCAGCAGAAGTTTGTTGAGTAGATTTAGGGTGGCAGAGCCCCAAGTTTTGTATGAAATGTATATCAGGTGGCGTAGATAGAGGTGTATGTCTATTCCCGAGGTATCTACCACTTTGGGATGGTGAACCAGGAAGATCAGGGTCTGGTTGGTCTAAGATATTGAATGACCTAGTTCTAGGTAAACCGTTTTGAGTGCCTAGGTCGAGGAATAGATCTGATAGAGCTGTAAAGTTTTCTAGTGCAGAGTTAGCTCTATAGATGAGGTTTGAAATATTTGGTCTTTTAGGTGTAGGAGAGCTCTTGAGGATACTCTCAGGGTTATCAACTATTTCAGGTGGGTCTGGGTTAGGGTAAGCTCTTGTATTAATGGTTCTAGAAGCCAGAATGTTGTTTTTTGACTAAGCAGCTTAACCTGACTTGTTACTTCCATTGTGGTTGATGTTGTAATGGAGGCTGGTCTCCCAGTGGAGTCTAATGTGAACCAAGATAATCAGCAGGCCTATTGATCACCAGTGGAGTCTTTAAATTGTTTAGGGATTATGGAGTCGCCAGGTGGAAGGTTTAGGATGTTTTTGGAGGGTGCACTGTCCACCAAAATGCTTATGCAATATCCCCTTTTGAGGATATCTCAAGAACATAGAAAAATATAACCAGAGATTGACTGGGAGGGCATTTACCAGATATGTCACCTCTTAAGAGAGGATGAGATCTGGAGGTTACCTGGCCCTTTCCAGACTATGTCTAAGAGTAGGAGAGAACACAACAAATGGTATAGGGGTTGATGTGAGAATAGGAGTGTTTAACCAACCTAACCAGAGATTGCAGGTTTTCTGAGGCTTATGATATAGTAAGGTAAGGAAAACTCAGAAATTCCCTAGCAGAGTCACCATTATGTTGGGGTTCCCATGTTTTGGCCAGATTGGCAAGACCAAAAGATGAGACAACATCAGAACCACTTTAGACCTTAGGATTTAGCCCTCCTAGGTCCAGAGAGGGATCTCTCTATGATTATCAAAGTGTATGGCTTTGAAGCTCGAGTTTAAGATATTAGGCTAGTTCCATGCGCAAGGTTTGTTTGTTTGATTGTAAGTTTGGTTGTTGGGAATCAGGAAAGAAGGGTTCAATATACGAAAAGGTTGAGCAAAGAGGAATTTAGGCAAAGGAGAGATGGATCAAGAAAAACATCAAGACCATTGGGCAATGGAGTTAGGAAAGGGTTTACTTGCCATCAACATGCAAGCTTTCAGTTGGGCTAGTCATCTAAAGAATTGGATCCTAAAATGATAGGGTGGTATGGGACATTAAGGACTAAAAGTGAAAGAAAGAGAACCATCCAATTTTGTCTATAGATCAGGTCAGAGGTCATTTAACTCCAAACCTGCTTGGACACAATCAGAGGCAGCACTAGGGGACTTGGAAAGGCAAGTTGGTCACACAAGGATCCTAGTGGACAGGGCTAACTCTAATCCCCAGTGTTCCCAAATCTTCCAGCTAAATCCTAACAAGAACATCTAAAAAACAATTTCATTTAATTCATACATCATAGAGCAGGCAATAACATTCACTACACTGGTTAAATTACTTGAAACTAATCCTTAGATAACACATTAAGCAGAAAACATTACAGGCAAGGAGAGCAGAAGCATAGGGTACCTAACAAGGGTAAATCCTATACTAGATTTCTGATGCAAGCCAGCAGAAATGAAATGGAATGAAATAGAACACAGAGATAGAAAAACATCACTGTAGCTTTAGATCAGGATCCAAATAAATGTGCTTGTCATATTAAGAACAACACCAATCAAGTAAAACATAGCTTATAGCTTGATATTCAGCCTGATAAACCCTCCTCAGCCTATCTTACAATTTACACAGAGAGCTTGTCTCAAGAGAAACAACTTGCACTCTACTGATATCCGATCAACAACCATTACAACATTCTTTCCTGAGTTTTATAGCATAAGGTGAGCCGAGGAGGTAGGTGAAGCACTAAATGAAACATTAAACACTGAAAAGAAGGAGAGGGCTGAATCCCATCCTATTTAAATACTGAGCATTCAATTCCTGCCACTCTTTGGATGGAAGAATGGTCTTCTTTAGGTTCCATTTACTTCTGATATGACTTTGATGCATTTTGGCTGCAATACTCTTTGTACTTCTAGTGGATAAACAAATGATAAAAAAACTACTGAGAAGTCTGCTACATAAATGTTCTGGTACTTTCGAACTGCTGTCATGGTGGAAATTCCTTCAGGGACACGGTGTTGAAATAAAACTATATGGGAGCTCTGTACTTGAAGAAAAACATTCTGTCGGTGAATAAACCCTGATGTTATCTTTTACTTGTAAACAGGACCTTTTGATCGATCCTCGGGGTTTTCAAACTGGTGCTAAGCCTCTGACAAACTGGATTAAGCCTTTGAAATTTCCAATTTAATGCTTTAACTCTTTGATTTCCTCGTTGATTTCCCTTTTCCACTCCCACAAACACTTCTGACTATGAACTTTGTGTTCTTTAATGGCTTCAAAGAAGATTGACAGAGTCTTAACGTTGTTCTTTGCTTTTAGTCACGTCAAACACTTCCCTGAGCCTTTCCTTCATTAAATGTATCTATGTACATGACATGTTCAGCAATTCTGCCATTGTGACAGAGATAACGAGCCATGGCGGTTTTCCCCACTTGAAACCCTGAAAAACAACGAACTTGTCAAGAAATCCACGGGCGGGAATGATGGAGTCAGTGTGGATGGAGGAAATGGTTGTGCAGATGATTAAATGGAGGAAAAATCGTAGAGAAATGGCGAAAAATGCACTGGTGGAGGTTGGTTGTCTACGGAGCAAAATACGAATGAAAAACCTTAAAGACACGAAATTTTCACAAATATATGCGATGCATGGGATGACGTACGATGGGGACACATGGAGAGGGTGATGTGGCAATACGGGCCCAGGGAATGGTGAAAAGTCAACAGCGGGAAAACAAATCCGGGCCGTCGGTCTCAAAGGAAATGAACAACTAACAATGCGGCGGGGGGCGACGACGGTGAGCCAGGGGTACGGTTATCGGGAGTTAAACTACGCGCAGCTTCGAGGAGCGTCAACCATCAGATGAGGTGCCTAAGATCTAATGGCTGATATAAATATCGCTGGGCATCCTGGGTCGAAAGTTAATGCGTGACGGGAAAGCGGTTTTGAGACCATACAAGAGCCACGCGTCAATCATTGTATGGAATCGCTGGCTGATGCGAAAATACCGCCAGCTCTCGGATGGTGGTGCGATGAAAAATGGGCTGTTTTTGGACGGGCACGCTGGTGGGGACCACAGGGGCAGGCGGACTCCAAACCGTCGAATCACAGTTTAAATGGATGACGATTTCCCGATCGAAGATTTGAACAGAGAAACATGGGCACCTGCGGGTCAACGATAGCCGTCCGATTAACCAAGATCAACGGATGTAATCGCGCCCGATATGGATTGGGGAATGAGCGCCTTTTGCTCTGGTAGGTGGTTCCGGCATCGGGTCACTTGGAAAAAAAGGTGCAGGGGCTAGCAGAAGAGGGGCTAGGCCTATTATAATGTGGAAAATGGGTTTTTAAGCCATTTTAATGCATTTTGAAGCCTCTAAAGGGTAACGATAGGGAGATAAAGGGTGATGGTGAGATTTAAAGGGGATGTTGGGGAGATTTAAGAGGCTAACGGGGAAATAGAGGGGGAAAAAGGAGTACCTCGGCAAAGGGAAAAACAAAGTTTCAAAGGGATAATTTGCAGGGGTATGAGGGGTAGTGTAGGCCTTTTGAGGGGACAATCAACAGAGGTAAAGCATATAAGGCAAAGCATGGATAGACTTCTAGGATGATGAGTTTTCAGGGAAAAGGCACTCCTTGAAGGCTTCAAAATTATTTAACCCCCTGCTTGCTTCTTAAGAATTTCATAGGGGGGCTAACAGTGTGAAAAGAGACAATGCATGAAGATCAAGTCAAGGTTGACTAAATCAAACAACGTTGTAAATAGATGAGTGGAACTAATGGAGACAGCGTAATTTTGGTGGAGGAGCCTTTGCATGGAAGCGACCTCATAATTGGGTGGGACCCTTGGTGAGGAACCTCATAAACTATATAATGGAGGGAATGGCAGCCATATGGGGCATGATTGAAGATTATATTTTATATGTGGTATATTTAGAATTTTTGTATCCTTTGGATATTTAGCTAATTTTGTTGCACTATTTAGTGCAATGGTTTTCTCATGCGGGAATTCTCCACTCTTGCTTGGAGATCTTGTTTAAGAAATCTAAGGATAGAATTTTGTGCTATATTTTCCACTACCTGGTGTTAGGCCAAGAAATCACCTTCAACAACAGTGCAGTCCCTTGGAGAAACTACATTATTTCTTAAGGTATTGCAGTGGAGGGGTTTAATCCCTTGTATTTTGAGCTAGTTTCCTTGAAGGAGGTTCATTCTACTTCCGAGAAAGCTAGTGGGAGAGTCTAATTCCATTTCTTTGCATGATCAGCCATATTTATGCAGTGATTTAGCCATAGATCTCCAGCAGTAAATTTCATGTATATCATTTCTGTCAAAAAACCCTTCCCGGGTCATCTTGGATCTATGTAAAAGAGACTAGATCTCTGTTTTTGTGCTCTATTTATTAATAAATCATTAGATCTGATTTGTCTCTCCATTTTCTAAGTATAACCATTAATAAACTGCGTTGTCTCTTTATGCAATATTTCTGTGTTGCAGTAGCCTTGGGGTTTCAGTTTTTCTGGGTTGTTTTTAGCATCAGAGGCCTGTTTAACTACGTAAAAGTCATTTGTTTTTTATTTCCTCCCAGATCTAGTTACTATAATGTCAGATCTAATGAATGTATGGGCTGCATTTTTCTGTTGATGCTTATATTTCTAAAAAATGCATTTTTCATGCATGTATTGCTTAGTTTTCCCATTTGGGAATATTACAGTGGAATCAAAGCTCTAATCCTGGCTCAGCCTGTGTTCTTCAACCATTATGGAGTCTTCTCATGGGAAGGAGAAAATCTACAAGAGATATCAAAGAAAACCCTTATTGTATTGAGAAAAGAGGTTCTCAAAACTTCTCTTTCAAACTCTGCAGGGTATAAGCAAAGACATCAAAGAATTGAGAAGGGAAAGGCATGGAAGTCCCTTAACAAGAAAGGTACATGAGGAAAGATCTAGTTCCTCATGTTATGGGTGTGAGCATTCAGCCACATCAACAGGTTTACAACTCTCTATTAGCCACTTGTTCATGACAAAGAAGATGGAAAAAGGAGATATGCCAAAGAAGGAGACTCTTGGAGATTATTTGCAAGAGTATGAAGCTCAATGTAAGCGGTTCAAATATCACTTGAGCTTCCAAGGGTTTTGCAAGATCAAGGAGGAAAGAAGCACAAGGAGAAAGCAACATGGTGTGGGTAGATTCTTTCTATCTACTTATGATGGATCACCTAAATGTCTAGCTAGGGCTTGGGTGAAGGAGCTAGACACCTATGTGCAACAACATCAAGTTTCAGAAAAGGAAGCCATCAAGGTTGAGTGCTACATCTTGAGGGTAAGGCTTATGCTTGGTGGTTATTTGAATCTTTTTCCATAAAGAATGCAAATACATCTACTTATGCAAAGTTCATTAGGAGAGTATTGGAAAGATTTGATGAAAAACTTCATGAAACATCTTTGATGGAGAAAATCAAACCAAAACAAATAAAACCTTTGCATGGGTTGGAAGGATCTATAAACCCAACTCCATTTCATAAAACCATTGAGGGGGATGAAAAATTGTTTGATACCTTGCCAAGGGCAAGATCCCCATTGCATGATGAACTTTCTTCCCAATAGAAAGACATGGAGGTTCCTCTTTCAAAAGAAGACCAAGATCTAAGGTCTCTTATTGATGTCGATGCATTTTCAACTATTGATGAGAAGGAAGAGAAGGCTGGATATAACAATGTGGTCATATCAAGAACACATATAGGACCTCATGAAGAGGAAGATGGAGCATTTTCTCCAAGGAGAGAAGCTCTTGCACTCTTGCAAGAAGTTCCAAATAATCTCACATATGGAGATCATGGCACAATCCATGTGTAGCATGTGCCATCATTATCAACTGGTGAGATCTTGAAGATAGAAGAAGATAAAGGGGAGGGTGAGCATCATATGATAAGGATTATACACCCCTCTTTATTTTAGAAGGTTGATACACAAAGGAGGCAAGATGATCTGTGCAATGAAGGTAAGGACAAATCTGTCCACACACATATACATCCTGCTCTCTGTCTTGATGTCTCTTTGCATGGAGGCATTCCACCAAGGAGACCCCCTGATTGGAGGAAGAATAAAGCATTCTCTCAACTATGTACAGCAATGGCATATTTGGCTAAGGAAGGAGCCTTAAGGGGAGCTACCACAACGCTGAGATCTATTGATGGATTCCAAGGAGAGCTGAGAAATTTTCTGAAATTGACTTTGCTATCTTCCACTCATCTATTTGCGCTGGAAAAGAAGAATTCAGAAATCTATGTTGACATGAGTGTGGTATCAAGAGGCCACTCCATAGCCTTGGAGCAGCAAAAGATACTTCCATATATAATGAATATTTCTAAATATGACAAGAGGGTATTACCACTCTTGTATGCATGGGAAAAACTATGGAAGTTTTGGAAGAGAGGAACCTTTCAAAAGGAGGTTGACTTCCATGAACTTCAATCTTGTCTTGAGCAAGATCAGCTGCAAGAGAGGCAACAAAAGGAAGTTGATAGTACTCCAACATGTGACTTTGGCATCAAGCATGTCAAAGAGGAGAGCCATGTTATGACAGGAGTTTCATTTCAGATTTCTACAGTGTTGTCATTGTTGGGAAGCTTAGATCCATATTGGGAGTCCCAACTCTTGATGGACTATTCCAAGGACCATTTCACATGTAAAGTTCTTTATGGGAAAGTGATGGATAGGAGGTATAAAGTGGTTTATGGAGTCATTTATTCTCATGATCAAATCTATTTGATAAGAGACCCCGAGCTCAAGGATAAACTACTTAATGTAGCCTATGAGATCTTTCTTTCTAAACCCACTGGATTTATTAAAGAATATCGTACAATCTTGGAGGGATTCATGTGGGAAGACTTCAAAGAGGAGATGCACTCTCATATGAGGAAGTGCATGGAAAATTTCCGGGTTGAGGAGGAACATAGCTCTTGGAAAGAGTTATCATTACCACCTCCTTATTCCTTGGGTGTGAGAGGGAGCTCATCCATGAGTTACCTCACTAATTTGAATCAAGTGTATGGTGAAACTTGTATTTTTGAACATCATGATGTATCTACTATATGCTTATATTTTATCAACACTCATGTACAGGGCTTTGCTCCAAGAGGGGGCACTTTTTCTTATGGGCTTCATAGGCCACTTTGGGCCATGAAAAATGGTGATGTTGGTCATTCCTTGGAAGATCTTGGAGAGATGATGTACTCTTCATGGTATGATTCATTAACACCAACCATCATACACCTTCTCCAAGCATGCAAGAAGGATGGGGCAGCAAACAAGTGTTTGGAAAAACACTTGTCATATCATATTCTATGGCAGTTAGGAGTAAAAATGCACTGGTTCCACTTAAGAGACCATTGTCCTTCTCCATTATTGCATATGGCAGCTAGCATGACTCTAATTATGATTCCATATGTTGAATATGTTCTTATCTTTGTTGGGAACATGGTTGGGAGGAAGACACATTGGTTGGATGTATCCTTGGGGAAATAAATTTCCTACGCTTTTTGCACTACATGTTTCAAGGAGAGCATGGGAAACTTTATGGCAACTATAGTACATCACTTATTTCTTCATGAGGTGGACCATATGATTGTTTGGAACACTTGGGACATGCCTCTCATGAGAAATTGGGAGGAGCTTTTCTATGAATTACCAAGCTGGGAGGTGATTCATTTCATTTGGATGATAGCATCGAGATGGGAGTCCTTCATTGATGATAGAATTCCCCATGATTGTCATCACTTCTATCTTGAGGAGGCCATTGATCAACAAGAAGGTTTCCATATAAAACTTCCATATTTTCGTGATGAGAGACATTTGGTTTGTCCACCAAAGGCCAACTTGCACACTTGGGAGGAACCATTGAGAGACAGAATTATTGTAGAAAATATGAAGCAATGGTGGAGACTGTTGGATGAGGAGGCCACAAGAGGAGGAGGGGAGATTTTTTTTTAGCACCCTTTCAGTTTCTTGAGGACAAGCAACATTTGGGAGGGGAAGACTGTAATATTCCTAAATTAGCATGCGACTAATAGGAATATTAATTTTGCTCTTAATATCTAGTTAGATGAATAAATGGGCAAGGAGGCTCATAAGTTGCTTAAGTAGGAATATAATCCCTCATAATGTGAAAAGGGATCATGTTAATAACCAGATAAAACATCCTCATGTGTGAACATGGTCTACAATGTGTGGAAAAATTCAAGTTTTCTAAGTCAAAAACATTATTATATGAGGGGTGGATCATAAATAAAGACAGCTCAGTGTGAATGAAGATCAATCTAGCTAGTCAAAATAAAGACACCTTGGGTGTGAAAAGAGAAAATGCATGAAGATCAATTCAAGGTTGACTAAATCAAACAGCGCTATAAATATATTAGTGGAACTAATGGAGATAGTGTAATTTTGGTGGAGGAGCATTTGCATGGAAGCAACCTCATAATTGGGTGGGACCCTTGGTGAGGAAGCTCATCAACTATATAATGGAGGGAATGGCAGCCATATGGGGCATGATTGAAAATTATATTTTATATGTGGTATGTTTATACTTTCTACATCCTTTGGCTGTTTAGCTAAGTTTGCTGCACTATTTAGTGCAAGGGTTTTTTCATGCAGGAATTCCCCACTCTTGCTTGGAGATCTTGTTTAAGAAATCGGAGGAGAGAATTTTGTGCTATATTTTCCATTGCCTGGTGTTAGGCCAGGTAGTCACCTTCAAAAATAGCATAGTCCCTTGGAGAAACTACGTTATTTCTTAAGGTATTGCAGTGGAGGGGTTAATCCCTTGTATTTTGAGCTAGTTTCCCTGAAGGAGGTTCTTTCTACTTCCCGGAAAGCTAGTAGGAGAGTCTACTGCAATTTTTTTGCATGATCAGCCATATTTATGCAGTGCTTTAGCCATACAACATGATTCAGCCATAGATCTGCAGCAAGAAATTTCATGTATATAATTTCTGTCAAGAAACCCTTCCTGGGTCATCTTGGATCTATGTAAAAGAGACTAGATCTCTGTTTTTGTGCTCTATTGATTAATAAATCATCAGATCTGATTTGTCTCTCCATTTTCTAAGTATAACCCTTAATAAACTATGCTCTCTCTTTATGCAGTATTTTTTTGTTGCAGTAGCCTTGGGGTTTCAGTGTTTTTGGGTTGTTTTGAGCATGAGAGGCCTATTTAACTAGGAAAAAGTTAGTTGTTTTTTATTTCCTCTTAGATCTAGTTACTATAATGTCGGATCTAATGGATCCATGGGCTTTATTTTTCTGTTGATGCTTATATTTATGAAAAATGCGTTTTTCATGCATGTATTGCTAAGTTTTCCCATTTGGGAATATTACACGCCATGTCATTTGACTCATCTCATATCACAAATCACATTTTTTATTTGGTTCCCATTAACACTTACCACTCCTGTACGCCGATTTTGATATTGGTATCATGCTCCACCACCGGTCTCACCACCACGTCATCCGACTCATCGCATATCACAGATCGTAACCTTTGACCTTTTCACAAATTGCATTTTTCTCCTGCTCTTGAACTGTACTCCAACTTCTTTGCCATCGCACTTTTTAAGTCATTCCGCTCCAAAGCATTTTTTGTGCCATAATAAAGCTTTAATAACGTTTAAACCCGCTCTTTCCACCTCTAAGCCTTGTTTCATCTGTGGAACCCTCCATTTGCACCTTTAGCCCATTTTCCTCCAAACTGCAAGCCACACCTTGTAAATTTTATTTTATCATGAATAGTTTCATGGCTAGAAGCATGATATCATGGTAAATAGATCAGAGGATAAGTAGGGTGTGTTTAGCCGATTGGCCTAGATAGGTGCAACTTAGTTTAGTTTCTTTTTAGTCCTTTCCTTTTGCAGATTAAATTAGTTTCCTTTCTATTATTTAATTTATGCACATTAAATTAGTTTCATTTTAGTCATTTCCTTTCTGAAAATTAAGTTATTTTCCTTTTTTTCATTTCCTTCCAGCAATTTACTCTTCATTTTTTATCATAATTTAATAAATAGCACCTTTTCGTAAAGTAGAAGAGGATGACATGAACAAAATGCATCTGTTATGTAAATAGCACTGTCACCTCCGAGTTTGTATGAACCCTGGGTTGATAAAATAAAGCAGGTCATCCCCTGGGAGTTGCAACACTCTTGGTGCAATACCAGGGCTCATCACTTTTTGGTGCCATTGTCAGGGAGGTGTCTAGTAGATGCCTTGATTTTTTTAAGCATTCTTTTCTTCTTTCTTTTATTTTCATGTTATTTTAGAAATAATGAAAAAAAAGGATGTAATTTTCATGCCTCGTAGGAGTAGGAATACTCAAATGAAAATCTTACCTAAAACCCCAACATCACCTCCTAGCCACCCTTCATTCTTGTTTAGTGGCAGCGAGATTGAACCCCCTATCGGAGATCCTTCTGAACATTTTGAGGATCCTATTGGGGAAGAAGAAGAAGACCTTGTTTCGACTGAGGTACCTGCTTCACCTATCTTAACCATGGATGGGATCCAGAGAGCTTTTCCCATAAGAGAGGCAGATGGGGAAACTAAGATGAAAAAAATTAGTCCCTCAGCTCTTCCACACTTTCATGGACTTATCTCTGAGGACCCTCATAGATTCATGTTTGAATTTGTTGTTGTTTGTAGGACTTATGAATACACCTCTGATGATTAGAAGTTGAAGCTATTCCCATCCACCCTTAAGGATGAAACCTTGCGCTAGTTCATGGGGCTAGGATAGCATCACTACCTGGGCACAGATAGAAGATAAATTTAGCAGCAAATACAAAGAATATTGTAGCTCCAAGGAAACCAAGGATGAGATATTTAGGATGACTCTAGGGCCGGATGAATCCTTAGAGGACTATGAAGAGATGTTTCAAGTGAACTATAAGAGAGACAACTGTACTCTTGATCCTGGCTCACTTAAACTTGTACTTCTTCTAGGGATCAGAAAAGAGATGATAGAAACATTGAATATGCTATCAGGAGGATATATCTACCAAAAACCCTATGAAACAGTTAAAATAGTCTTTCGGAACCATTCTAGGGAATTTAGGAAAAATGTAAGAGCTACCCAAAGTACATACAATACCCCTTCCTCTTCCACCTCCATCAAGCATGAGATTGGGAATATGCTAGAGGACTTCAAGAGTGATATTCTACACACCATTTATTTGCAAATGGACACAATGCAAGTCAAAAAGAAGCAAGAGGAAGAAAAGAGAGCCCTGGCCATATTTTGTCCTAGATGTACCTAGAAGCACCAAAGAAATGAATGTCCACTGAATGTCATAGAGGTTTTCTTAGTCTGTGAAGAGAATCATGCCATAGAAAAGTGTCCTTCCTTACCTCGAATTAAGGTTGTATATCAAGGTGGGGAAGCAATGCCAGAGCAACACTCTTTCATCAACTAGATAAGGCCTCAAGGCCCTCAGCCATATCAACAAGGTATGCAAGGTACACTCTTAATCTTATTATCACAACAATCAGAGCACACCCATGCAACCATGGTACACCCCCACTACCCATCTTAGTCTACACCTCCTGCTTGGCCTTACAACCCTTCATATCATCCTCAGCCAGTAAAACAACCATTCCAGCAGTATGTTCCACAACAACCACAGTGGAACAATCCATCCCAAGGTTGGAGGCCTCAACAAATTCAACCACTTGCTCTAATGCCTCCACCCCAACCTCAACCATATCTTACTCATGCTACTCCGCCTAGGCTACCTCAAATACCTGTACAATCCAATTCGAACCTGAACAAAAAACAAGCAGAACAGGCTCCCAGTGGAGAAACATCCTATCCAGCTTATGCTCTAGAGATACAGGAGTTTAATCTCAGGTCGGGAAGAGTTTTCCTCGACAACCATCCTCCATCTATAGCTGTAGAGGTTAACGAGGAAAAGGAAGAAGGTAACACTTAGTTGAAGAGATAGCTAAGATTAGATACCATGATGACGGGTTAGTTGAATTTAACAAACTTAGAGAGAAGAGGTTGCAAACTCTGCCTCTAGATTTTTTAGCCACTACCCCGATGATACAATCAAGCGAGTCTGAGCAGCAGCTTACCAGCAAACATCCTACTACATCCAAAATCTCTGAAGAAGTTAAAAGAAGAGAGCAGGAGGAACTCCAGAGGAAAGAACAGGAAGAGGCAAAGAGGAAAGAACAAGAGGAAGCACAGAGAATACGTGATCAGGAACAGGAAAGGCAGCAGGAGCAGAGCAGCAAGAAGGTGAATGTCGACACTCAGATTGACCCAAGATTGCTCCAGGAATGGCAGCAATTTGATTCAATTATAAAAAATCTTGAGAACTCAAAGAATGTCGATACATCCAAAGCGGCCAATACATAGGATACAGTATCAAAAAGGGTTTCAAGCAAAGAAACCAGCGGTCTACCCCCGACTACAGGATTAGAAATAATTCCCAAAGATCCCTCAGATCAAATTATTTTGCAGGTAGAAGATATTCCTCCATGGGATGTTTTCTATAGCCCAAAACACAAGGCTGTAATAAAGCAACAACGAAAAAGGAGAAGGATTGATCAACCTTCCCTGTTTCCTGAACAAACAGTAACAGCCAATGTAGTGTGGAAGGAAGAATTCAACCCCTCCGATGACCTGACAAAGTTGTCCCAATATGCTGGTGCCTATTCGGCGGCCACCATGGATAAGGCATCAGAGGTGAGCAATTTGTTGAAAGAAAAGGATCAAGTGATCGCTTCACTACAAACACAGCTATTGGAGGCACAACAGAAAGCAGATTCAGAAGCGATTCAGAAACAGAAAGAATCATCGGAGGCATTAGCAAAATATAAAGCAATGAATGAACAGATGGTAAAAACAAAAGATGAGCAAATTGCTCAATTAACAGCTCAAGTAGAGAAGTTCAAGAGTCTTCCCCAGCCTGCCAATTTCAGAGAAGAAGCAATACAGATTAATAAGGCACTCATAACACAAATAAGATTGTTGTGTCATCAAATTGCCCAAGTTGAACCTCTGTGTGAGATAACAACATCTATAATAAACAAATCAGTTGATGCCAGGCAGGACTTAGAGCAAGCCGATGAGACTTTAATAGATTTTCTTACTTGGGAGAACACTAATGAGGGACAGGCAGAAAACTTGCCTAAAATCTTAGAATCCCATAAAGAAATTTTGTTCATGGAGTGGCAGTCCCAGTTGATGAAAGCAGAGAGAGAAGTTTCTAGATGCAGATTATCTACGAACAATTTGATTGACTTAATTAATAATACTCTCTATTTGTCTAACATGATCTCTCAATGTACTCCAGGTAAATTATTATCACCCAAGACATTGGAACAATCATGTTGTCAAGAGATAGAAAAGAATGGGAAATTGATTACAGGAATTACAAGTTTAACTTGGGACACCTATTGGTTTTTCCTAGTAAAACCATACAGCCAGAAAGCCGCCCTCAAATGCTTAACGGATGCAATCGGGTGTATCATTCCCGATATACACGATGCCACCTATGCTGCTCAAATCAATTCTCGTCTCAGCCGCTCTCAAGAAGTGGAACCAATGCTAGCAATATGCCAACTCAGGACAAAAAGCAAACAGTCAGAATGATGAATCATGCTGCCGATTACCAGATTGCTGTGGAGAATATATTCAAGATCGGGTTATTCCAAATTAGTAGCCTTTTAATTTTATAGTTTTTTAGTTTAATTTAGTATTTATAGACCCTTTCATGTATTTAGAAAGGGTCGTAAGTTTTTGTATATGACTGAAACCTGAAGTTGCACTACTGTACTTCAGGCATATTTTTTATGAAAACTGGACCAATTTTTCCAAATTTTGATAACGAAGCTTTTATGTGGATGTGCACTATTGCCTTTATTTAAAAGTATTTCTGAGTCGGAAGAAGGAATTCAAATTGCGATTGACGTTGAGAAAGATTTGCAGCTCATATGGTACTATTATCTATGTCTGAATTCATTCTTTTTATGAAAATTGTTGTTTGATTAATTTTGCTATTATTGAATATTTAGATGTGTTTTAACATCAATCTTTATACTTTCCACTACTGGATGTTTACAGTTTGCTATTCTTTCAATCATTTACGTATCAGTAATATAAATTAAGATAAGTGTAACAATGTTTTATCAATTACTTCATTCAACTAATTGAATGAAGTAATTATTATTTAAATGAATATCTTTGTTTATTGAATAGTGTCATCTATATGCCTATTGGCAAACATAGATCATCAAACGTTGCACTTAAGAATAGAAGCTTCCCGGGATAAAATAGTCATTTACGTTTTCGCTTATAGATTAAGTACTCCATTCATTATCACTTATTAGAAAACCAATCATTCATTCACCCCTTTTTATTCTTTATCGGGAAACTGGTCCCATTATATCCAGTCAGAGCCACCATCCCAAACGGAAAAGGAGTTGTTTAAGGTCCGGACCGGGTGGTTATCCCCCAATGTTGATGTAACGATTTTCGGGGCATCAACATTTTTGGCGCTAGAAGGAGGGCCTTGTCAACTATGAATGGCAAGTAAATCAAAACCTACAGACCATTCTCAGAGTAAATCACCCTCCACCTCACCTCAGACCTCTCGTTTGCATTCTGAATTACCAGTGTCCAAACGAGAAGAAGAGGGATCAACTATCACTGCTCAATCACACCATACTTCAGAACGTTTAAGTCCGGAGTCCCCTGAAGTTCAGTCTATCATCCAGAAACTTCAAGGCTTCTCCATATCACCTTAGAGATCTTAAGTATCTCAAGGCAGTCAGACTTCTCAATTCCACCTACCTCATCATCTCACCAGACTTCAAAGCGAAAAAATTGGCATTGAACCAGCTGAGTTACCTTTACCCCGAAGGAAAAAGGAAAAAAAGAACACTGAAGGTTCTGATAGTGAGACCTTTTCTACATCATCTTCCATCTCATCATCTCCAGTGCGAAGTCAAACACCCACTTCCCCATTACATATTACTGTTCACCAGGGGTCACCACCTTCAACATCACAACCTTTACAGTCTTTATTACTACCTCCTCCCCAATCACCTGGAACATCACAGTCAAACGTTGGTACTCCCAAGATGGCTCAAAACCCATGGAATAGTCCTGGTGTAGTCACTATGCCTGCACCATTACATCCATTACCAGATTATCCTGAGAAATGGTTACCAAAGTTTAATCCAGATGCTGGAACATTAGCTGAGGAACACATAAATAATTTCATGTTGTCAGTTAATCTAAAAGGAGTAACACAAGAAGATGTTGTAGTGAGACTTTTCCCCTACACGTTACAAGGATCATCTGGGTCTTGGTATTTTTCCTTACCCTCTGGATCCATTACCAGTTGGAATATCTTTCAGGAACAGTTTCTTACCAAATATGGTGACGATAGATCATTGGCCACCCTCATTAATGATCTTTCAAATCTAAGAATTGAGTCAAGAGAACCAATTAAGGAGTTTAACTCCCGATTCAATAAGCTCTTGAATAAAATTCCCACCGATTCCAAGCCAAGTGAACAAGTTAGAAGCGAATGGTATATCACAGCCTTACCTTCAAATATAGCCAATTTTGTTGATAGGGCTGCGAAACCAACTCTGCCCGAAAACATGAAAGAAGCCATCGCTGTGGAAAAACGTATAACCGCTTTGGAAAAGAAAGCTGCTCTCGAAGATAGGAAATCCAAGAAAGTGTCTTTCAAGGACGATTCAAAGAAGAAAAACACCAAAGAACCATACGATATGGAGGGTCTTCAAAAGGTCCTCAAAACAATGTCAAATGAAATGGTTGAAATCAAAAAGCAAGTAGCAGAAACTTCAACAAAGAAACCATTTAGGAATTTTAAGAAGACTGAGTCAAAACCGCCAAATGTTATATCCAATGCAGATTCAGACCCTGAGGAAGAAGAAGAAGATGAAACAATTACATCATCCGATGAAATTGAAGAAGAAGAAGTCATTGAATGCCATGGAATGTGGGACTTCATATTGCCAAACTCCAACACCGAGACTGAACAAGAAGATTTTCCTGTGACTACTAGAAGCAAAAGTACCCCTGAACCTGTCCAAGCAAGTTCCAAGAAAAGGAGTGTAGGTACTAATACTGCAAAGGAAAAGGCACCCACAAGGAAGCCGGCTGCAACAGTCCCTCAAAACCAACCATCGTCTTCAAATATACCTTCAACATCAAAGACGTTGGTAGTATCGGATTCAATGGATTACAATATTATTGATGACATGAAGAAGACTAAGGCAAACATCACCATGTTTGAACTCAGTAAATTAAAACATCAACAAAAATTGCTTCTTAAGGAACTAAATGCAGTTCCTTCCTCGCCTCTTCCTAGTGCTAAAGCTACAAATGATTCAGGACAACCACCTTCTGGTAGAATTGAGGCTACTGATACGATTCTAATCGGAGACAGATCAAATTTCCATACCCCACCTTTCCTCTTAACCTTTCAAATTTACAATCGAAATCTACACAACTGTTTAATTGACTCAGGGGCATCATCTAATATAATGCCAGCTTCAGTTTGTTCTAAACTGAACATAGAACCCCAAAAGTCTTCAATTCACATTGTGCAGTTAGATAGAACCAAAGTCCAAGTCTTAGGGGAAATAAATTCTGTTACTATCAGGTTAGCTTCTGATCCACGAGTAGTTCAAAGAATTGATATCTTAATCGCTGATATACCTGAGTTTTATGGTTTAATTTTGAGCAGGGATTGGTCTGAGAAGCTCCATGGATATATTTCTACCGATTGGTCTCATATGTGGCTTCCCTACAGGGGAAAGCCAAATCAAATAAAAATCAATCGGGAGAAACACATGACCCATACTGTCACAGAGTTTGAACAAGAGAATCAACCAATTGCATTTAATAATAACATATTGGGAAATTATTCTTCTGAATCATTCTTCGGCAATTATATTGCCCAACCATCTCCGTTCTTAGTAAACAATTTCACATCCCAAATTGAAAATTTTTCACAAACTGACAGTTCAAGATGTGTTAATGTTACTGAGAATTCTGTAAATAAAATTGTTGATAATTCTTTATTTTGGTCTTTATATTTTGACGGTTCTAAATCCAGTGAAGGAGTGGGAGCAGGGTGTATTCTAGTCAGCCCTGAGGGAGAAAAAACAATGCTTTCTTGTAGGTTATAATTTGAATGCACGAATAATACAGCTGAGTATGAGGCCTTGGTGCAAGGACTATATAAAGCTATAGGCCTAAAAGTCCAATATTTGAAAGTGTTTGGTGATTCAGAGATTGTTATAAAACAAGTTTGAAATACAATCCATTGTCTCTCTAATCATCTCAAACACTATCAGTCTTTAGTCCACGAACTCATATTTCATTTCTTAGCATTCAATATTTCACCTATTCCCAGATCCCAGAATGCAGCAGCTGACTTGTTAGCCAATGTTTCTTCTAAACTCCTACCTTCCGAAGATTATAGCCCAGATAGATTTTCAGTAGAGTTGATTTTTAGGCCATCAATTCCTGACAATGTTACCAATTGGCGAGTGTTTAATCACGATGAAGACATCTTACATTTCTTAACTTCCGACGAGTTCTACAATGATCAGATTATTGATGAAAACGATCATGATCTTCAGATGAAAGAAAGGCATGAGGAAAACTCAATACCAAAACCTGTGGTCAAACTGGAAGATCTCTATGATATTAAAGACAGGTTTAAACAGGTAACCAATTCAAAACTCCAAAGTTCTACTTTAAGATTTGAATTGATAAATCTAGGTACTGAGCAGAATCCTCAAAATGTCAATTTAGGACTAGGGCTTTCTGTCGAAGAAAGGATAGCATTCATTAGATTATTGAGAAAAAATAAACATGTCTTCGCTTGGAAGTATGATGACTTAAAAACTTATGATACATCAATCATCCAGCATACCATTCCAATGCTTTCTGAACAAAAACCAGTTCAACAAAAATTGAGGAAAATACATCCAAACTTAGAGAATCAGATAAAATCGGAACTCAATAAACTCTTGAAAGCAAAGATTATTTTTCCAGTCCGACATTCAAACTGGGTCTCCAATATGGTGCCTGTTAGGAAGAAAAATGGTGACATCAGGATTTGTATAGATTTCAGAAATCTGAATAAGGCAAGCCAAAAAGATAATTTTCCATTACCTACCATGGATCAGATACTCCATTCGGTAGCAGGTTCTGAGCTAATGTCCTTTCTAGACGGTTTTTCAGGATACAACCAAATTCTAGTCCATCCTGATGACAGACTCAAAACTACTTTCAGAACAAAATGGGGAACTTACGCCTATCAGAAAATGCCTTTTGGACTTATTAACGCAGGAGCTACATTCCAAAGAGCAATGGATATAGCCATCAAAGGATTGATCAACAAAACTGTGGTCGTCTATTTAGATGACATTACTGTGTTTTATAAAAATAGGTCCAACCATTTACATGATTTGAATCAAATTTTTGAACGCTGTAGGAAATATGGTATTTCACTCAATCCCAAAAAATCCTTCTTTGCTCTAAATCAAGGAAATCTCTTGGGATTTATTGTTTCCAAAGATGGTATTTATATTGATCCTGACAGGATTGAAGAAATTACTGAAATCCCATTTCCTCATAACAAAAAATCCATGCAGTCATTTTTAGGTCAGATCAACTTTGTCAAAAGATTTGTTCCCGATTTTTCTCACATCATTTTACCATTACAAACCATGATTAAGAAAAATTCAGTGTTTAGATGGGGATCTGTGGAAAAGGAAGCATTTGATTTAATCAAAAAATCAATAATCAATGCCCCCGCTTTAAACACTCCCAATTTTTCTAATCATTTCACATTGTATACTATCGCATCCGATTCATCTTATGCAGCAGTACTCACTCAAATTAATGATAATGACCTGGAAGCACCGATTTCAATTTTTAGTTCAAATTTCCAGGGTGCAGAACTAAATTACTCCGAAGTTGAAAAACAATCCTTTGCTGTGTATAAAGCCATTAAACAATACAGGCCCTTCCTTTTAAAAGCTCATACAAAAGTTATAGTTCCTTTTTCTGCAGTAAGGCAATTACTGATCCAAAGGGAATTAGGTGAGAAAAGGGCAAATTGGGTTACAGCACTTCAAGAGTATGACTTGGAAATCAAGCCAGCAAAGATTGTTAGGGGTCAAGGTTTTTGCAAGTTGTTAGCAGGAGCATCCAACATTCCGGAATTAGGTGATACAGAACATATTGAAGAAATCAATCAGATAAGTATTACCAATTCTAAATCTCAATACGCAGATTTAATATTTTATTTGAAAAATGGATATGCACCTCCTAATCTTTCTTATAAAAACAAACGGGCCATTAGATTAAAAGCAAAAAAATTCATAATCATTGATGATGTACTTTTTAGACAAAACTATGATTCAGTTTTATTAAGATGCCTAGAAAAACCTGAAGCACAAAAGGTTTTGCAGGAGTTACACGATGGACCAGCCGGAGGACATTTTGGAGCTGACACAACAGCTCACAAAATCATTCATGCTGGGTATTATTGGCCCACTTTATTCAGAGATACTCACGAATATGTAAGGAAATGCCAAAGTTGTCAAACCTCCAGTGGAAGATAAAGAAAATCAGCTTTCCCTTTGCAACTAGTCAACATTGAGCAACCTTTTGAACAATGGGGATTGGATATCATTGGGGAAATTACTCCACAGTCCTCCAAACAACATAAGTATATCCTTACTGCTACTGATTACTTTACCAAGTGGGTTGAAGCAATTCCGTTAAAGACAACAAGCTCTGAAGGAATTATAGAATTTATAGATCAATTCATCATTACCCGGTTTGGTGTCCCAAATGCTCTTGTTTTTGATAATGCATCTTATTTCTCTGGTAATGCCATGTTTGAGTTCGCTATTAAAAGAGGATTTAAATTGAAATATTCTGCAAATTATTATCCCCAGGGTAATGGTCTAGCAGAGTCTACCAATAAAAATCTCCTTAAAATCATTAAGCGAACTATTGAACAGAATCACAAAAACTGGCACAAATCTTTAATATTCGCACTATGGATAGATAGAATAACGCAGAAGGCCTCCATAGGTACTTCTCCATTCAATCTTGTATATGGGAAAGAAGCAATACTACCAACCAATCTAGCACTTCCTTCTCTAGCCCTAGTTCAGTTTATTGAAGAAAGCCCCTCTTCTTCTATCCAACTCAGACATGATCAAATTTTAAAATTAGAAGAAGAAAGAGAAAAGGCTAAAATTGCTCATGCAAAACATCAGCAGATAATCAAAAAATCATTTGATTCAGCTTCATCTAGTTCTAAACAGTTGCAGGTTGGTGATCTAGTTCTGAAATGGGATAAAGCCCATGAGGATAAAGGTAAACACACCAAGTTCCAAAAGATGTGGCTTGGACCATTTCAGATCAGCGAGAAGATAGGCCATTCGACATTCATGTTACAAGATCTATCAGGAAAGAGGGACTCTCTTCCTGTTAATGGCCTCATCTTAAAGAAATTCTTCAATTGAGAAGGTAACCCCTTCTCCTTTAATTTTAGTAGGATTTATGTTTTTAGGACCATTAGGAAATAAAGTTGTAAAATAGCTTCTATTGGCCTTTGATACATTAAAAAGTTGCTCTTAAGAAGTTCTTTTAATATTTACTTTTGAAAATAGAAGCCTTTAAAGAGAAAAAGGGAAGACAATTTCTATGAAATTAGTTATATTCACATTTCTGAAAAACTCATTTTATTTTTGTGAAATCTCCTCAAGATTTAGAAGTACTGTAAATCATTTTAATGTTTTAAACTGGCCACAAAAAAGGTTATCAATATCAAAATAGAAACTGATTCAATCTTAGTATCTTCAACTCTTTCCTTGTCATCCATTTTCTCTTAAGGAGAAAATTGTCCATCCCATTCATCCAAGTTTATGATTACTCAGAGTGTAATTCTAAAAATATCTGATATAAAGATAAGGGGTCTTATCACAAGCCTGCTTACCATGATCATTGGAAAATAGTTTAATCGACATTACCAACACTGCATACCAAAACAGGGTAATGGCTTATAAGCATAAGACAAGGGGTCTCATCACGAGCCAGCTTGTTCGATTAGATTACAACCAGTGAATGGCATTGTCAAACAGCTGGCAACCAAACCAGGACAATGGATTTTTATCTTACAAAATAATGTAAAAGAAAAATAAATACAAAATATGAAAACATATTTTGAATTCATTCTTTTCAATCATACTCTGAGATGGGAGGGGTCATGGACAATCAAATGGTTAAAAGGTATCCCTGTCGAAACTATGAACGTTTGCTGGCAGCAGAGGCTCTACCTATGACAAAGGAGTTAATCAAAAAGGCTAAGTTGGAAAGGTGTTTTGTTTTATCATTATCAACCAATAGAGGCCAATTTAAAACTTAGAATGTATTTAATTTTAACAAGAGGAGAAATTAGCAAAATAGCCTTTATTATATTCAGAATGTATGTATACTTAGTTATATTAGAATCTTCCTTTCTTTTTGATAAAAGTTTCTATATAAAGAAAGTTTAAATATTCCAATATTTCTTAGAGATAACTGTTTCTTCCAGCGAATCGCCAATTGTTGTGCTATACAACAACCCCCCATTTCATAAAATTTTACTTTAGAAAATTATAATATGAAATGGGTCCCTTTTAGATTAAATTGGTATTAACTCATCATTCCTCTAAAAATCCGAAAAGAAACAAAAATCATTATAAAACCTTTTGAGTTCATAAATCATCGGCAATCGGAAAATAAAACAATCACCACTAAAGGCCCCTCTCCTTTCTCCGATGTGATATCACTATCGGCAATCGGGGAATGCAATATGAATGCAATAGAACTTTTCCTTAAAAGCTCCCGATGTGAATTAAGCGATATCGCTATCGGCGATCGGGGATTCTACGAAAACTCAAATAAAACTGCTCAAATATCCCTCCGATCGCCGATCGCGATAAAGCCAAGCGCGACTTTCAAAAAGGATTGATACGGTTCGGCATATTATGTTAATTATTATTAAAAATCCTTTCCACTATCCAATGGTAATTGACTTAAGCCCAACCGCCAAATAAAAATCAAATCCACGTTTAAATAGGCTATTCGGCAAACGAAAGATATAATGAGCATTTAATTGATTGACAGGTTCAAACGGCCAATTAATGGAGCAGTTACACCTAAATCCCTTCAGAGATTACATACGCGAGAGTCTTATGATTATTTTCCATTATTTATTGATTGACATAAGTCTTCTATACCAGTTTTCGCCGTCTATTCTCCGCATTATGTTCATTTTATCTTTTGTGCAGAGCTTCTCCGCAGTAACAAGTTCAGACCAAATGGGGAAGAAATCTAAGAAACCAGGAACAGCTTCAGCTTCTGTAGTAACAGAACAACATGCCGCCAATCCAGGACCAAGCAAAAAAGGATTAATCTCAGATACCACATGTCTTGGTCTCGGAAATACTACTTGGCAGAGCATTTACAACCTGGTTGAAGCCGAGGAACCTCAGCAAACAACGGTAGAAGCTTCAGCAAACGCGAGCCAGAAATCTGACGCTACTCTGAAAGATTTGGCTGATTCCTACCTGCACAGAATAGCGGCTCGGGAGCAAATTCTTCCATATACAGATGTAGTAAGATGGGCCATTGAAGAAATTCCAATTACGAACAGAATATTCTGCACTATTGATGGGAGAGTTTTTGGTTCATTTCAGCCTGATGATTTGAGACAAATGTACCATTTGCCCGAACCAGAGAAGAAGTATAATAAAGCATTCCTGGAGAAGTTTAGAGATGAAAATGAAATTGATTCAGAACCTATACGAGAATGGAGACAAAACCCGGCAAAACACAAACATGATTCTTCGGGTAAGTACTCCGTTAGTTCCTTATGTTCTCCTTATTGTTATGCTGGAGCTATGATGTGTCGAATGTGGGGATTGCATGATTCTTCAAAATTTTCCATAGAGATGGTACCTTTGATGGAAGCAGCATGTAATAGTGAAATCATGGATTGGGGAAATATATTATCGGATAAGTTAGCAAATGCTATTCTTGACTTCAGAAACAAATCCCGTGTTACTGATAGAATCATCCCTCCATTTTACTTTAGTGCCTACATTTTAGATACCCTCTGTTTTAACTCCGAATTTTCAGTGTTAGGGTGGAGATGGACTCCACAAGACCCCATGCCCATTCATATATATCACCAGAAATTATAGAAAGCCCATTATAAACACCACTTATATCAACTCTGCAATGGACTCATGCTACCTATTTACTATGCAATTTTTGCTAGACCTACTCCTAAGATCTCCTCTCAAGTAGAGATTGACTTGACAGCCCTAGGAACCTAGTTTGGAGAGCAGAAATTCACTTATATAAGAGTTTTCGGCAGCCATGCTAGACCTCATGTCCTCCCCTTGTATATACCAGAAAAACTTTTAGCTCGAGAGATAGCATATCAGCTTACATCTGCATCAGCTACAAAAACTCTCAGGAATTCAAAGAAGCAAGTCTGGCCTCCTTTCCCTCTAAGGTGCGGCGTCTATACTCTACGTGATTATAAACACGCAGAGAAAGAAGCAGAAAAGATTAATATGTTAAAACTCGCCACTCTGCCTAATAGACGCTTTGATCTGAAAAAAGTCATCTATAATGTTCTAGATCAGGCCAAACTCACTAAATTTGAACATAAGGAAGACGAGTTTGATGACCTTTTCTCCTCGGCGGAGTCAATATTTCAGGTTCAAGAGATAGCTAAGATTAGATACCATGATGACGGGTTACTTGAATTTAACAAACTTAGAGAGCAGAGGTTGCAAACTCTACCTCTAGATTTGTTAGCCACTGCCCCGATGATACAATCAAGCGAGTCTGAGCAGCAGCTTACCAGCAAACATCCTACTACATCCAAAATCTCTGAAGAAGTTAAAAGAAGAGAGCAGGAGGAACTCCAGAGGAAAGAACAGGAAGAGGCAAAAAGGAAAGAACAAGAGGAAGCACAGAGAATACGTGATCAGGAACAGGAAATGCAGCAAGAGCAGAGCAGCAAGAAGGTGAATGTTGACACTCAGATTGACCCAAGATTGCTCCAGGAATGGCAGCAATTCGATTCTATTATAAGCAATCTTGAGAGCTCGAAGAATGCCGATACATCCAAAGCGGCCAATACACAGGATACAATATCAAAAAGGGTTTCAAGCAAAGAAACCAGCGGTCTATCCCCTACAGGATTAGAAATAATTCCCAAAGATCCCTCAGATCAAATTATTTTTCAGGTAGAAGATATTCCTCCATGGGATGTTTTCTATAGCCCAAAACACAAGGCTGTAATAAACCCACAACGAAAAAGGAGAAGGATTGATCAACCTTCCCTGTTTCCTGAAAAAACAATAACCGCCAATGTAGTGTGGAAGGAAGAATTCAACCCCTCCGATGACCTGACAAAGCTGTCCCAATATGCTGGTGCCTATTCGGCGGCCACCATGGACAAGGCATTGGAGGTGAGCAATTTGTTGAAAGAAAAGGATCAAGTGATCGCTTCACTACAAACACAACTATTGGAGGCACAACAGAAAGCAGATTTAGAAGCGATTCAGAAACAGAAAGAATCATCGGAGGCATTAGCAAAATTGAAAGCAATGAATGAACAGATGGTAAAAACAACAGATGAGCAAATTGCTCAATTAACACCTCAAATAGAGAAGTTCAAGAGTCTTCCCCAGCCTACCAATTTCAGAGAAGAAGCAATATAGATTAATAAGGCACTCATAACACAAATAAGATTGTTGTGTCATCAAATTGCCCAAGTTGAACCTCTGTGTGAGATAACAACATCCATAATAAACAAATCAGTTGATGCCAGGCAGGACTTAGAGCAAGCCGATGAGACTTTAACAGATTTTCTTACTTGGCAGAACACTAATGAGGGACAGGCAGCAAAATTGCCTAAAATCTTAGAATCCCATAAAGAAATTCTGTTCTTGGAGTGGCAGTCCCAGTTGATGAAAGCAGAGAGAGAAGTTTCTAGATGCAGATTATCTACGAACAATTTGATTGACTTAATTAATAATACTCTCTATTTTTCTAACATGATCTCTCAATGTACACCAGGTAAATTATTATCACCCAAGACATTGGAACAATCATGTTGTCAAGAGCTAGAAAAGAATGGGAAATTGATTATAGGAATTACAAGTTTAACTTGGGAGACCTATTGGTTGTTCCTAGTAAAACCATACAGCCAGAAAGCCGCCATCAAATGCTTAACGGATGCAATCGGGTGTATCATTCCCGATATACACGATGCCACCTATGCTGCTCAAATCAATTCTCGTCTCAGCCGCCCTCAAGAAGTGGAACCAATGCTAGCAATATGCCAACTCAGGACAAAAAGCAAACAGTCAGAATGATGAATCATGCTGCCGATTACCAGATTGCTGTGGAGAATATATTCAAGATCGGGTTATTCCAATTTAGTAGCCTTTTAATTTTATAGTTTGTTAGTTTAATTTAGTATTTATAGACCCTTTCATGTATTTATAAGGGGTCATAAGTTTTTGTATATGACTGAAACCTGAAGTTGCACTACTGTACTTCAGGCATATTTTTATGAAAATTGGACCAATTTTTCCAAATTTTGATAACGAAGCTTTTATGTGGATGTGCACTACTGCCTTTATTTAAAAGTATTTCTGAGTCGGAAGAAGGAATTCAAATTGCGATTGACGTTAAGAAAGATTTGCAGCTCATATGGTACTATTATCTATGTCTGAATTCATTCTTTTTATGTAAATTGTTGTTTGATTACTCTTGCTATTATTGAATATATGAATGTGTTTTAACAGCAATCTTTATACTTTCCACTACTAGATGTTTACAGTTTGCTATTCTTTTAATCATTTACGTATCAGTAATATAAAAAAGATAAGTGTAACAATGTTTTATCAATTACTTCGTTCAACTAATTGAACGAAGTAATTATTATTTAAATGAATATCTTTGTTTATTGAATAGTGTCATCTATATGCCTATTGACAAACACAGATCATCAAACGTTGCACTTAAGAATAGAAGCTTCCCGGGATAAAATAATCATTTATGTTTTCGCTTATAGATTAAGTACTCCATTCATTATCACTTATTAGAAAACCAATCATTCATTCACCCCTTTTTATTCTTTATCGGGAAACTGGTCCCATTATATCCAGTCGGAGCCACCATCCCAAACAGAAAAGGAGTTGTTTAAGGTCCGGACCGGGTGGTTATCCCCCAATGTTGATGTAACGATTTTCGGGGCATCAACACACTCTCACCATGATTTTCTGATATAGCCAAGTACTTGGTTGCTGGGAGACTCCCTCCTAATATTTCATCTAGGGAGAGGAGAAAAATCATCAGAAAAAGTGCCCCTTTCACATGGATTGCGGGAAACCTTTTCAAGCTAGGCCCTGATAAAATCCTAAGGAGATGTGTGAGGGAGGAATATTTTTTTATATCTTCTCTGCATGTCACGACATCCCATGTGGAGGCCCTTTGCTGAAAAGAGAACTACTTACAAATTTCTGCACGCACGATACTATTGGCCTACCCTTCACCAAGATTCCAGAAGATACACCAGCAGGTGTGACCAGTGCCAAAGGATGGGGAAACCCACACAAAGGGATGGGATGCCTTTGCACCCTCAGGTGGCTCTTGAGCCATTTGAAAAGTGGGGCATGGACTTTTTTGGACCTATCGATCCATCATCTGGACAAAAGAAGTATATCATAGTCTACATTGATTACCTAAAAAAGTGGGCTGAATCGAAAGAAATGAAGGTAGTAACCGAGGAGAAAGTAGCATATTTTCTGAGGGAGAATGTGTTTTACAAGTTTGTGTACCCCAGAGAAATAGTCACTGATTAGGGAGCACAATTCACCTCTCACCTCATTGAAAATATTTTGAGGAAGCACAAGATTAAGCATAGAACTTCTATTGCCTATCACCCTCAAGAGAATGGCCAAGTAGAAGTAACTAATAGAGATTTAGACAACATCCTCACTAAGGTTGTGAGCAGCAATAGAAAATATTGGGCATGCAGGTTGGTGGAATCTACTTGGGCCTACAACACTACTTGGAAGACAACAACATGATTCACTCCCTATGAACTAGTCTATGGTAAGAAGGCTCTACTTTTAGTTTAGTTTGAATTCAATACTTTAAGAATTGAAGCTGAATTAAATATAGATCTATCAAATTCCCAAAAAGAGAGGTTGTTGCAACTAAATGGATTGGATGAGTTTAGAATGCAAGTAATTCTTCACACAAAGGTAGTTCAGCTGCAAAGGAAAGTATGGCATGACAATAACATCAAATAAAAAACCTTCCAAGAGGGAGATTGGGCACTGTTTTATGATTCAAGGTTTAAATATTTCAAAGGCAAGTTGATGACAAGATGGTTGGGACCTTACACAATGGAAAATTGTTCCGATAATGGCGCAATTCAAATTAGAACCATAGATGAAGAAGGAATCCCATTACTTGTCAATGGTCACATACTAACAATTTACAAGAAACCTTCGTCAAGGGAAAAGTTCATAAATTCAATAAGCAGAGAGGTGTATGTGACGGGAAACTCCATAGTTTCCCACACCTCCTGAAAAAAAAAAGAGAGGAAAAAAAAAATAAAGATCCATGGGTGAAAAAATCTCTGAGGCACCCAAGGCAAGCTTGTGGGTTGAAAACCTCTCTAAGGTGCCCAAGGCAAGCTTGTGGGTTGAAAACCTCCATGGAAACATCCCACTTTCTTTATAAAAAAAAAAAAAAAAAGGCATCTTCATCTCTGTGTTTTTTGTTTTTTTTGTTTTGCAGGTTATTAATGGTTTCTGGATACACAGGGAGGTGTTCATCTTCTTTTCCCTTCTTCTATTTTACCATCCATCCCATCATTCACTCCATTCATTTTCATAACTTCCTCCATAACCTTGATACACCACATTCCTCCATTCCTGAGCACAATGTATCAAAGAAAGAAAAACATAGACTGCTACAAACATCAGGGAATTCCTGCAATGCAAAAACTTGTTCATGAACAACAAGAAAAAGAAAAGAGAGGAGATGATAAAGCAGACCCCAAGAAAGACAAGAGTGCCACCCATGTCATCTGGAGCACCCCCACGCAACATCTACAATGAGAAGAAACATCAATAAATATCAGTAGCTCACTCAAAGAGTTTCTCATTCAACAAGATGCTCACTCAGAAAATAGGAAAATAAGGAAGAACATAGCATATAAGAGCCTTGTCTCCAAATTCCAACTCTTGCAAATGCCTTGACAAAAACTGGTAAGCTCAGGTATAGCCCCTTACCCCTTGCTATGCATTCATAATTGTCGGAAATAATTAAATTTTCAGACTAAGAGTTTGAGAGGTAGAAAGGTGGCCAGTTAACTTGGCCACCACCATGAATTATGACTGAAAAAACTAGAACTACAAGCCACCTGGGCTAGCAAAAAAATAAATCAGTTGGAGTGGAGGGGGATGAGAGGAGGAGACACACAGTATTAGCCAGTTAACAAGAAGAGGGTCCAATTATCTACAACAAAAACTGGATATGAGTCGCGTTACATAAGTGCTTCAAAAAAAATAAAAATCAGCTACACAGTCTAATAATACGGAGGGCCCATCTCATCCAAACCAGTCAATTGAAAATTTTTAAAAGGGAGAGAGATTGACGGAAGTCCGCAACGCAACAACAGTGAGCTTCAACTGCATATTTTGGGACAACATGAAACAACAACAACAAAACAATGTCACCCTACCCATGGCCCGGTCCTCTTTCGTAATTGTGAGTAGGGAAGATTTTATAGCAATCCAAACAAGGTAGAATTCCACTTCAAAACCTAGAGAAGAAGAAGAGGAACCAGAAGAAGAACCAACATAGGAAGAAGAACCAGAAGAGGAGGAACAAGAAGAGGAACAAGAAGAACCAGAAGAAGAAGAAGAAGAGACAAAGTGCACCATTATACAAGAGGGCCATGCAGGCCAAAAAGATCCAATGGTTGGGACTAAAGCTCAGCCCACCTTTGTTGTTGGGGTTGAATGATGAGAAGGACACAGATACAGAAGATAGAGAATGGGAAAATGCAGAAAAGAATAATGGTTTTTACCCGTTGGGGAAACTCCCACACTTCTTCCTTAGGAAATTAGGGGAGCTGTCAAAGCCTTAAAGGAAATACAGGAGGGGGATTAGTTGCTCAGAGGGTGAGAAACCATTCAATAGGGGGGTGATGATGAGCTCCATCATAAGACATATTTGGAGGGCTTAATGGGCACATATTTTCCTTCTTAGATCTTTTTTTCTTGCATTTTTATTATTATTTGGTTTTATGATGCTACTATAGGTGGTGATTAAGGCTAACCTACTCTGAGTGCCTAATATGAGGTTGAGTGCAGAAAATCATGAATTATTAGCATTATTATAAAGATTTTATGATAAAGACTTGAAGGAGACATCAAGTAGAAATTATAGGAGGATTTTCCACCCTCCTTAACTCTCAAAGGCAGCCAAAGGATCCCAAAGATACTCTCCAACAATTTGAATTCCAAACGAAGCCACAGGATCCCAAGGATTCTCTCCAGCAATTCGAATTCCAGAGGCAACCAAGCAACTCAAAAAGGAGTGCACTCAATATTTGTTTACTTGGAGTCAAGTGGAATCAATCACTATTTTCTTGGTAGATGTTGGTAGCTGCCCTATAGAATAAATAGAGCAATGCTAGAGCTAGGAAGGGTCAAAACATTGTTGAAAGCTATCGAGCTTTCTATTATTTTACTCAATGATCAAAATTTCAGAAATGTATGAGGTTATTATTTTATGAAATGAGGAGACTGATTTCATTTTACTGATTTAAGTTTCAGAGAGCTAGGCTTGTGGGTTAGGTCCCAATCCATGTGCCTCAACCTATCTGTTGTATTTGTTCTCTGCTTTCTGTCATTTCATTAGTTCCGCTTCTGATAATTTTGTGTATGTGTCATTGCTGTTTAGTTTTTCTTTCAGTGTGTTGCTATAGGTTTCGTTTTCTCGTGAGTAATAGAATAGAGGATAAAAACCAAAAATATGTGGATCAAAACCCCCTTTTCATCTCTGTCAATAGAGATCAAGGAGGGCGAACCTTCCCACAGACCCAAAAACTCATTTCTGTTCACTATTGCTAAGATTACAAGTAGAGTTGCATTACCATTTTTCAGTCTTCCTTTGCACTGAATTTTTATGCATTTTTCTATTTATTTGTGCATAAGTTAGCAGGTTTATTATAGGAGGTATTTTTAAAGCCCCAAAGTAGCTCGAGTGGTGCCTCCCCAACTCATGTTCCAACTCTGTGTTATGCTTCCAAACACCTCTATTACGATCCATTTCCCTCATTATTTTCTCTTCCTATCAGCTGTTGCACCCTTTTTATTCATAAAAACCATTAAATTTTTTCATGTGCTCTTTTAACTTGGAATTTCCCGACTATCACATCTCGGCCATCGCAAAACCCCTTCCCTTTCCTTTGTCGATTCTTCAACATTTCAACGATTTTCCCTTTTCACCTCACCTTTACCATTTTAATGAAAATATTCAAAAAAACATTGGAACTTGATCCCTTTTCTTCTAAAATATTTTCCAAAATTCCCTATTGCAATCACATTTCGCGTCTTTCCCCTTTTTCCTTTAAGACTTATCACTCCTTTTTTCCAATTGCGATCTTGTTATTGCACTCCGAACTTACTGCTACCACACTTCGCCTTTTCGCAAGTCACACTTCGAATATTTTCCCTTTTCCCTTTAAGACTCACTGCTCCTTCTTACCGACTGCGATATTGTTATCGCACTCTGAACTTCCCTCTACCGTACTCTGCCTTACCACAATCGCATTTCTCATTTCACAATTTTTCCCCTTTTCCTTGAAGACTTACCGCTCCAAATGTCGATTGCGACATAGCTCCGTACTCCACCATACCGCAATCACATTTCACATTTCGCAACCTTTCCCCTTTTCCATTTACAGTCAGTGCTCCAAACGCTGATTGTGATATTGGTACTATGGCATATAAATTGGAGTTGCTAGCATCTTCGTGAGTACACATAGTTTTCCATGTTTCATGCTTAAAGAAGGTTATTGGTGACAAGCTCCTAGTTCAAACAATGTTTCCAAAACTTGATGAAGAAGTAAAAATAACATTTGAGCCTAAAGTGGTGACAGAAAAAAGAACCTCACATCGACAGAATCAATTAATTTTAGAGTATCTCATTAAGTGGAAGAATGTACCCGCTGAAGACTCCACATGAGAGGATGATAATTTTAGACGTAAGAATCTGAAACTACTCAAGCGTTTAGAAAAACACTTTTTTTAAGGAGAGGGGCATGTAAGGTACCTATAATACTAGTATATTCCGCTTATTTTTATTTTTAGTGTAACCCCATATTATTATTTTTGTTCCCATGTATCCCTTGTGTTGTTATTGTTGTGCCCCATAAAATGCCACTATTGTTATTGTTTTTCCCTTACATTATAATTTTTATGTAGGCTCTGATTATATTGTGACCCATTAGACTCATATATATGCCAAGGATGTCTTATCATTTGCATCATCCAAGATATTTTCATTTATGTAATGTAAAGAATGTTTCCCCCTTGTTTTACCTTGGGAGACAACCCCTCGCTGAAAAGCGATCAATGCCCAAGACATTTGTTAAAAATCATGATGAAAATATTTGATTGTCGCAATGTTATTAACCCCAGAGATTTAATCCCTTATCAGTCTCCAGTATTTGAACCACCTTTCAAAGTACCATTCTTGTGTTGAATACTAATGTAAAATGAGAAAAAAAAAAGTGTTGATGGAAAGTGTTTAAGAATAGGATGCTTCTGCATAATCTCTTGTTTCAAAATTTAGAGGAAATATTATTAGCATGAAATGGAATCTAGAAAAGAGGAGCACATCATTAAGGGGTTTCAAAATTAATTTACAGAACTATAAAATTATAGAACTATAAAATAAAAACCCAGCAATTTCAATACTCTTTTCTAGGAAGAAAAATATTAACAAAAGATGTCACAGAGAAAACTTATCATACTTAACAAATTCTAGAATTACAATGAAAAATTTCTTCAATTGCACTTGAAGATTTAAATACAACAAGATTTTATTCTAATTTAAAAACTTGGAACCCTTACAATGACTTGATTTTCTGTTTTTTTTTCCCCTCTCGGCGCATCTCACTAACTGTCCTAGAATTGGGTATGGAACTAACTCATGGACAATTTCCTAACTGTCTCTTTTCATTAATAATAGCTCCTCCTTTTAAATACATGAGAGGCTCTTTTGGGATGCTTTTATAAACTTTATATATATATATATATATATATATATATATATATATATATATATATATATATATATATATATATATATATATATATGTGTGTGTGTGTGTGTGTGTGTGTGTGTTAACAATACAAAATGAAAATTCCTCATTTTATCATGATTTTATACATTATAACTCAAACATATCTCAGAGTTTTAAATCATATGAAATGATATATGGCTCAAAATTAAATATGTGTGAATCATATAGAAAACCACAAATTGTTTTTGGAAATCCCAAACTGCCTACAGGATCACCTCTACCAGTTTCTGGAAATAAAGAAAGTGTTACCGTAACAATTGATAGCCATTGATCTTTGATGAGTGGTTTTAAATAAACCATCTTACGAAGGAAATTGAATGGTTTCTGGAACAAGGGGTGAGTGATGTTGTATTGAACCACATATGTGATTGTCACCTTCACAATTCATGGAACTTTGAAAATTATTATCCATTGTATGTAGAGCTTGCAACCCTGAGAGATCTATTTTGTTTCTTACATCCTGATGGCCATCAAGATTTCGATGAAGTTTACACTACTCAGCGAACTTAGAAATAAAAGTAGATTGGTCACCTTGAAGAAATTTCCCTGGAACCCCAAACGCAGGTCCTTAACAATTCTAGATTCTTGTTTTCTTTTTGGAATTCTTCCACTGTGGAGATTCACTTCCCATTGCTCAAAATTGAAAATGAAAAGTGTTAACATAGAAATAGAATTCCAGTAAGTCATTCATAGTGTGCATGGCATTTTTATGAAAATTGGAGTTTGAAAGTACTTAGAAAATATCTGAAACCGATCCAAATTTTTGGAAATTTCCGATGTTAAAATCAATTAGGGCCTTTCTGCACAAAACCCAGATCACGGATTTTTAAAAATTTTCTCCATTTTCCTAAAATTTGAAATCTAAATTTTCCTCCTAGGCCACCTGCAAAAATTAATTTTCACTTTACCTCTTTCTTCCAAAGACCTGAGAAAAAGTAGGGGAAAATTTTGAGGAGAATTTTCATTTTTTTTAGTATACGAAACACATATAGATTATGAGGAAAATTAACTTATGGATTTCCGATCTGATTCATAGGCATATAAGTCACCCTCCCACCTTTTTCATAAGCGAGATATCTAATAATTCTGGTTGAGATCTCATCTGATTCCAATACAAGATGATACAAGCTATTCCCAATCATAACTTCCATAACAATGAAAAATTTATCATCGAAATCCAGCATTTCATAGATTGGACCAAACACAACAGGGATGTTGTGATCCCTACAAATTCTTCTGATTGAATTAAGGCCCCTTCGTATATCACCAGGAGAAACATGGTCCAAACTTTTTCTGCCTTCATGATTTCAGATTTTAATTTATCAATTTCATATGAGAGTTGATTCTCTTGTTTCCATAATTTCTTTGAGTCTCTTTTAATTCATCCTCTCTATTTTAAGACTGCCAAAATCCCCCTGCCACTTATGAGATTCTATACTTTTCTCCTGCTAGAAAAACTCTTCCTAATCTGTAGTTGATGATAGTACACGTTGTACATCATCAATCTATTTCTGCGACCATTTTTATCTTCCAACTTTGCTTGAAATTTGTGTTGCTCATCCTTATTTCTAGTACAAAATACTTAGTTGGTTTTCATGTTCCATGATCCCTCTATTTATTTCCTCTTCTTCAATCAATTTTTTTTTTTGCAATGGCCTAACCTTTTCTAGTTCCCTCCTTTTTTTCTGAATCTCCTTTTCAAAAATAGTATGCTCCAGTAACCTTCATTGCTTTTCCAATTTCTAGTACTTTTTAGTTCCTCTTTCTCTTCATTATGTTCCTTTAATTTTTCATCAATGTGCTGAACGACTTCAATATTTTGTTTCATTTTTTTTTCAATTTCCTGCATAAATTTTGAACTTTCCTTCTGAGGTGTTTCTTGAGTTTTTATGAATATCCCAACCTTCCTTTGTACATCTGGGAAATCTTCATATACACTAATGACCATAGGATAGGAACACAATTTAACACTACCAAACCATGAGAAACAAGGAGAGTAATGTAATGACAATTTGATGTTTCTCAGCCACATCTCATTCTTTTCGGTCTAATTCCAAGAGGCAAAATTATGCCACAACACCCCTCAAAGAGGACAATTTTTAAGTAATTGATCTATGTTTTCTTTTGTTCTTTGACTTGGTTGCATCACAAAATAAATATACTTACCATAATTTACATCCCGCCATTATTTATGTTTTCCACAACACTTATGTAGGAGTAGAACTGTAAATGTGTAGACTTACTAGTAATTACTACTTGCCAAAATTTTTGAAAGTTAATTTTCCTAAGAAAGAAATTTACATATCCATTTAACATCTCAATTTATTGGTTCCTGTAAAAGGAAGAATATAGGATGATTTTTCAATGGAGAACTATTAATTTATCATTGAACAATGTAACATATAATCACTTATGCAATTTTTCCTAGAGTATAATTTCCAAAATGACTTGGAGGGACTAAGATTCCCTGCAAAACAAATTACAATATAACGAATTGAATTTTATTATTTTTACTAATTTTAACTTCTTCTTTTTTTTCAAGTGGTCTGATTTCATCAGAGATTACATAATTATTTACCTATGGCTTGAGAAACCATGACAAAGGGGCATCTAATCCGTCAAAATCACCCCGTGATCGCATTCATCCTGGGCCACACCAGCCCTTAACATGACTATATTTTTTCCCACAAAGTTTCAAACTAGTGATGTTCACATCATGAAGTGAATTAACAGTACACCCCATCATTGTATATTCTATGCCCCATGGGAACTTTTAAATTTTTATTTTTAATGGGGCCAAGATTTAAATATTTCCACTAAAAGTACAACGTCTCCCCTATAGTGGACTTTATATTACTTTTAACCGTTTATTATGTTTAAATTGAGCTGACATATAAATTTTAAATATTTATGTTACATGGTAAATTTTACAAACATTTACGCTTACACATCTTCCCCAACACTGGGTTGTAGAGAACCTCTCCGCACTATAAAATATTTCAATGTCAAATATTTATATATTATACTAGTGAAATTTTTACTTTTGAATATCATGAGGTATGTATTAACACTCAATAGATGTTTTCTACTTATGAATATAAGGAGGCACATATTAACACTTTAATGTGGAGAATGTGAATCATAAATAAAATATTTTAATGTCAACTATATAATTGTTATACTAGTGAAAATAAAAAAATTATTATAGTTAAAAAATTTATCTAGTTTTTTTCTCAAAACCAAAATAAATCCATAATAACTACAAATACTCCACATCTACCAAGTTCCTAGAGGAATCAAACATCCCAATGTGCAAAACTTTCCTCAAAGTTTTGCACTCAAAAATATATTTTCATCTTGAGAGATTCAATCCGTCTTGATGCTCAGTTTTTTTTTCAACCATAAGAATGAGAAAATAGGTCATTATCGTACTCATATGATGTAAGGTCAATTCCAACAACTACCACTATAACCCTTAGCTGAATTGCACCGATCACAACATGCAACCATGTATAAACTTGGGGGATTTGAAATTGGGATCTCATGGTACATAACACTACATTTTCATGGTAATCACCAATTGAGCGGACCCTAGCGTGTTGAATCTATGATGGCTGTTAATAATAATTATAAAAATAATTAATATATGAGTTGAAAACATATATTTAGAAAACATATGTAACATGATTCTTAACCATGGAGATTCACCCCGACTTTACTATGAAAATTTTTAACTTGTAAAGAGGCTTTGCTACAATAGCATTGCTTATCAATATCACATAAATAAAAAAACATAACTTAGTTCACATTCAAAATATTTTGTATAAATTTAATTTTAATTTAATTTTATAACATTTTCTAATTAAATTGAAAAGTTAAAATGGCATAACTACTTTTGAGATAAATTTCAGCCCTATATCCTTACTACTACTAAAACTATTTTATGGATATTGTATATAGGTTAAAACTCTACCACTCATCTATTAATTATTTATAATTAAATTAGAATTATGGAAGCCCTATTCTAAAATACACATTCGTATTCATGTAAAATTGTTTTTATTATATTATTTTTAGATGTAAAATTATATTAAGATGATAAATCTATTATAATTTAAGTATTAAGTGATAATAAATATAATTAGTATTTATAAATATAGGCAGATTTACTATTATTCAATAAATTTATTAGTATTTCTTATGTTTATTCAATATATTTTAATTATTTAGGACTTACAAAACTAATGAATTTATCTCTTTTTAGAATTAAAATAAAATAAAAATTATAAGTTTCATGGTTTTGGTTTGCCATTCTAAAAATAAGATTAGTGGAAGAACTTTAAACTTTTAACTCTATGGGTTTGATAATAAAAATGCAAGTTAAAAAATGAATATTTATAATCGATAATTGAATGCTTTCTAATAAGTTATCCATAATAAATTAAAAAACCTAAAACCAAGAACAAAAATTGAAATGACATTAATGTAAAATGGGCCTTAGATGAATTTTAAGGTTCCACCTTGATTGGCTCCTTGCTATAATAATGGGAGTTTCTTGGGTTTGGTGGGAAGCCAAAATCACTACAAGGAAAAGACCCTCTAGCAGAGGTTATAAAGGAGGTTTTTAGTGTTATAAAATTGGCCAAACTTGTCATAAAAACATTTTATATACCATCCATTTTGGGTAACAGAGGTTTTGATGGAGCTTCTAATGGAAATTCAACACATCTAAAAAAACCTTGGCGAACGAAGGTTTTTACAGATGTTTTTCTCATCGGTGCGTGCGTCATGTCTGAACACACCGGTGTGTCTGAACATGTACCAACTGGTACTGTAAACATAATAAGCATCAAGATGGAAAACAAATTTCAGAAGCCCTAGGGCATTTAGCAACGTTTTGATGTGTGTCACCGGCAAATATGCACAGGGCCGATAGAAGGTGCATGAACTGGCGCTGTTAAGGTGTAAAAACGCATTGATTCGTTAAGTTGTTAAAACACACCAGGCCATTAAGTTATAAAAATGCACCGGTGCATTAATGGCAAACCATACTGGTGAATGCAACATGTATCCGTCTGAGCCGTAGTCGTTGATAAAGCGCACCAGACATTCTAATTGGTATTTGTATTTGGTGCAGTGCTCGTAGGTCATAGAAATGCACTGATGTGCAATATCATACAAACACACTGGTGCGTATTATCATATACACACATCGGTGTTCATTTTCTACTTTTTAGAAACATCAACCTGTGATAGTGCAATTATTGTGATTTTTTAAAATTCATTATTCATCAAAATTTGACGCATATCTTATAACAGTATTCATATCAATTAATTTTTTATTAGTGCATTTGAATGTGATGTTTGGATGAATTTGTTATATCATATCATCAGATTTCGCTTCTCTTCATTATAATATTTAATCATCCATATATTTAATAAGTGGTGTAACATTTCACAACGACAATGGAGAACAAAATAGAATAAATTAAAACGTATTTTATTATATATATGAATAAGACACTCTTTGTCATACAAAATAGGACAATTATTGGTATCCATTTTTCTTTCAATTGGGACATATTCCCGTTACATTAAAGAAAATGTCTGATTTCACAGACAAATATGTCAAAAATTACAATGCCTTGCCTTGATATCCAAACATATTGATCATCGTTCTTTGTTGGAACTGTTGTAATTTCTTGAGCTACTTCCATGATTTGGGTTATTTAGAGGAATTTTTTTATCATTGTATTGATTTTTTTCTTCTTCGTCAAGTTCCATCTATAAAAGTAAAAATAAATGTATATACATTGGTGATAATAATGAGAATTTCAATATTAAATAATACACATCAATGCAAATCGAAAAGAAAGGTATCATACTAAGAGTTGACTCATGAACTATACACATTATTTCAAAACCAAATTTCATGCCATCTTTCAACAATTCATTTGTTGGCACAGTTCCATACTTTTTTACCTGCAAGTTTTATACCCCATAACAAATCATAGATTTAATATAAAATATTTTTTTGTTCTATTAATTATAGACGTAGCTAAGTAAAACAAGATAGATACTTACAAATTCCACAATCAATTTATGATATGCCAACATATACTGACAACCCATATTTAACCCAATGTCAATCAATTCCTCTGATGGTTCTTCTTTGTATGTTGGCACCTATTTGAAGACATTCAATGATGACTGTTGTAAAAGAACTTAAAATATACAAAAATGAAATCTAGTTAAGTTGTTATAAGGAAGTAAGAATTACTCACAAACATATATATCAACCCTTTTATTCCTTATCGCCCTGTTTTATGTGCTGAATGTGTTCTGTTTTTTTCTTTTCTGTAAGAAAATACTTGAAAATTAATATTTAATGCTAAATTATTTATTTATTGTACCTAATTGAAAAATTCAATGATTACATATTACATTCGAAGCACATTTTTGTTGAGATGACTCCTCGTGTGATGCAATTATGTCCATTTGTTTGATCATCTCCTTGTACACCTTTTTGGACATTCCTACTAGCCTATTTTTGATATCAGTTTGTTCATCATTTGAGATTTTCATAATCTTCGTGAAAAAGTAACATAACAATCAACTATTTAATTTTTATATTGATATATGAAAACTAAATATAAAAAAAGTCATATTTATAAATGATTGCTTTGTAATAATATATACATATAATTCTAGAAAAACATTTAAAGGAATATTGCTTCTTCAATCCTTCTTTTTGTTGTTGTACATTTTTTCTATTAAAAGTCTAACATGTCTCATTGACCAATTCTTTGCAAACTCTTCTTGTAGTTTAAATAAAATTTGGTTCTTAGAATCATTGGATTGATTTTTGTATTGTAAGTGGAAAGAACATCTATACATTTGTTCCACTAGATCCCTCAAAGTTTTTTAAAAATTTTCCCCCCTTTGATTAACCTCGAGCACCACTCTAGATGAGTTAAGGAGCAATTCATTTTCATTTGCATGTTCTATTTTTTTTCTTTTCTTAGAACAACATTCCTTTTCTTCATTGTTGGTCCCTGTAGAACATTAAACATATCTAGATTAATACATTTTTTGAAACATGTTATCTAATATTTTTAAGTGTATTATCAATTAAAATTCAAAAAAGAAACTCATATTGGATTGATAGTATTTTTCATTCATCCTTCTACAATTTTTCCATCAAGATTTTACGCTTTTCTAGTCTTAGATCAGAAAGACTCTTATCAAGCTTCGTCATTTTGTGGCTCTGTGTGATACACACTAAAAAATACATATTAGTTAAACTTACACATAGTTCAAAAGTAATAAAATTTGTAAGGAATTTACAAAGAACTTTCTTTTTTGCTTTTCTGGATGTGCTATCAGTATTTTTGTTACTTGAACTCTTGTCAGCGATTTCTTTATCAATATAAAACCTATACCATTCATTAATATATTTTATAAATAAATCACATATTTTTCAGGTAAAAAAATAAATAAATGAAGAAAATGGTGCGTCTATCTAAATTAGATGCCCGGTCCGACTTTCAAAACTTATGCACCAAAAATGATGCAATAGGTTCTGATAAATGCACCACCAAGACAGTGGAAACATCGTATAGTCCTCTTTGTCAATAGGAGATCTGATGCATTATATTAATACCACAACACCAATTAAAATAAACATAAATTAATAAAAAACTATTTTTATCAAACAATGTTTTTTGTCAATATGTGTCTAGTGTGCTATACTACAATTGTGCACTAGTGTGCTATTTTAAACAGTGCGCACTAATTAACAAAAGATGTTTTTTAAAAAATCGTGCAAGGGCCAACATGGATTGGGATCTGACTCCCATGTGGTCCCGTGGGATAGATGTCATACATCTATATATATAGTAATAAAAAACCTATAAATCTAAAATGAAAAGCCCTAATTGTGAAGTCACATAAACAAGAAGAAGCAAGGGTTTAACGTAAGAATGGATTTTTTTGTTTTTTTTTCTAAATTTAATTAAATGTAAATAGGAATAGATATTTTAAATGATTTTATTAGTAAAATGCATAGTAAAATTTAAAATTTTTACTATGCATGTATTAAATCTAACAAAAACTGTTAGAAAAAGCAATTATTACAGTGAAATTTAACAATTTTACTATACTACAAGGTTTTTATATGAATCACCATATGTTTCAATTTCTGATTCTCTGAATAGTGTTGTTGTTAGAAAGTATTTTGCTTCTCCACAGTGATCTCATGCTCTCTTGCTCTAGGTATGTCTCTCACGCAAATCCCTCCTTGAAACATTTTGCAAAAATAATGAAATAATGAATAGATTTTACTATTTAAAAAACTTTTTTATGAAATTAGATTTACTAAAAGCATTTGCCGCTCATTTTTTAGTTTATCGCTTTTTTTTACATAAAAAAAAAATTTGTACTTTTTTTCCTGATATTCGGTGCATTTGTTAACCAACAACACTGATGTGTCTGGTAATAGAACTGCACCGGTGCGGTTAACAGTACATTTGCACCGATAATAATAAATCTTTTTTTAAGGCACCAAAATTACTTTTAGGTATGTACACCAAAATTTATTGTTGATTTTTCTCAATTGCGGGGAGAAAATCTCATAATTATATCATATGGACAATTCTTCGAAATCCATCTCGTTCCATAATATTTCTCAAAGTCAATTACGGAGTTCTCATTATCCATCTCCAAACGTAATTACTTCATATTCTATTTATATTTTCATTATCTAATTGAATTTATTTATTTTATCCGTGTCAATCAGCTGAAGAAAATTAATGTATACAAATTTGCAGGTTCATGCAGATTCAGAATTGAGTTCATATGCACAAAATATTCAAACAATTCCAAAACGTCGGAAGCTCTTATCAGGAGCAGCATACCGCAAGGTGTGGTGGGTAGATGAAAATAGACACCCACATCACCCTGCCATTTGTAACATGCCATGTTCTAGCCAAAATCCTGGGACAATGATGGTAATAATTTTTTGGTATAATGTAATTATTTCAACGTCAAACAAATTAATCATGCATTTACATGATTACAAATTGATTTCATTGATTTTGTACTAATCGTGTTCAAATATATGTTTTGAGATTATTAGGATTCTAGTGATGATGTGTGACCTACCTACCATCTTCTATTGCACACCCCACGACAATGTCAAATTTAAAGAAGGTTGAATTCAGAGAAAAACTCAGAGAGGAATGATACCATGAATGGTTGAATCAACCACCTATTCAATTCCCACTACGTCCAGATTCACTAATTAGGACCGACTACAACAATAGTAGTTCTTCACAAGCTGGAACTGAAGGCGATAAAATATAGGTTGGTATGGATGATTACTTAAGTTTTATGATATCCATGGAGAAAATTTTGTTAGATGCATTCCAGAATGATGATAAGCTAGGGGATGATGCTCATATTGATGATACCCTTTCCGAAAGCCTTAATTTTTCTTCCACCACCCCTCTCTTTGGACCTAGAGTTCAGTCAAAGTCTACCTAGTTGGGGACAATGATGTTACTGTACAACTTGAAAGAAAAATTTTCCTTGTTGAATGCATGTTTCTCGGAAATTTTTAGGTAATTGACCATCAAGTCCCCTATATTTTGAGAAATATTGTCCCACGATCAAAATTAAAAATGGTCAATTTTATGAGCGTTAATAATTATTGGAATTGTACATTTAATATTCTCCATGACCAACTATAGGTTATTCAAAGATAAGATTCTTTCGAGTGATAATGTCTTGTCTGGTAGCTACAAAGAGGCAAAATCATTTTTGAAAATTTTGGGTGTTGAGTACATATCATATCGTGCATGTCCAAATGATTGTATTCTATATAGAGGAGAATATGAAGACAAAAATATATGTTTGAAATTTAGGCATGACAAGTATGATAAATCAAACAATATGGGTAAATCACATGGTCCTCCTTTTAAGATATTGAGGCACGTGCCTATAATCCCAAGGATTCAAAGGCTCTTTTATTGAAAAGAATTAGCTATGTTGCGGGGATGGCATGCCTCACACAGAAGTGAGTTGGGAGTTATGTGAATCCAAAAAAATTCAATAGTCCTGAAGCATATAGAGCATACATGGCCAGAAAAATTCAATGATGAAGCAATAATTATACAACTCAGCATAGCCATGGATGGCGTAAACCCATATTCCCTCCAAAGTACCAACTATTATGTTTCGCCTGTAGTAATGATCAATAACAATATCCCCCCATGGTTTTCCGTGAAGAATAAATATATTATGTTGGTTCTGATAGTACCTGATAGAAGACAAGTGAAGAATATGGATGTCTACTTACAGTCACTAGTAGATGAATTTAATTAATTATGGGATGGGATAAATGCATACGATGTATCAAGACCCATCGCAACACAAAGGAGTTTTACGTTGTATGGAATATGTGCTTATAGTACAACACATGATTATCCAGGATTAGGAGTTTGCTCTGGTAAATGACATGTTTATTGGTTTGTTTATATACGTAACAATATTATTTCACATATTAATTATTTAATTCAGTTTAATTGTTCTGATATTCATGATATTATTTAACATGCCATGCATATTGTATACAATAATTTCACACGTTTTGTAACAAAAGGGTATTATGGATGTAAATGTTGTGGACCTTCTTTGAACGCTAGATGGTCCAACGACCTATGAAATCCAGTGTAAGATTGTTGTAGGGTATTCTTCCTAGAATAACACCCTTACATAAGAGCAACATCATCTTTCAATGGTAAACGAGAGAGAACCCAAATGCCTGAAATAACGACACAAAATGAATGGCTTAGAGGATATGAGAGAGAGAAGAAGAAGGAGTTCATAGAAATTTTTGATTCAAATGGGGAGCCTATGTTCGATGATCCAGAATTCTTTGACACCTATATTCAGAAATTGCCCATGGGGTTGAAAATGAAATTTATCTTTTATAACCTCCCATGTTGGAAGCATATTAAGATTACCCACTTATTAGATCCCATTCATATATTTAAAAATGTTTCATATTCTTTATGGAGGCACATATCATCCAAACAAAGTGACACATTGGATGTTAGGAAATATCATATTACTTAAAAATCTAAAAAGAAACATTGGCCAAGACAATTAGAAAGTATAGGATGAGAGGCTGGTCCCTCTAATTCGTATTTCGAAGAAGGTGGTGTCCCATGGATTTTATAAAAAGATGATATTTCTTTGGGAAAGGAAGTTATAATGGGTGTGAGGGTGTCATCTTGATATGGGTCTTCACTACAGTGCTGCTTCACCGTGGAAGACCATTTTTCCGGGTTGAAATCGTATGATCATTTGAATCTTCTGAGAGACCGTATAATGTCAAAATCATGATTTTATTATTTATGATAATAATAAATTTTATCCCATGGGATCATAAAACATAACTAATTTTGTATATTATTGCATGTGTTTATAACTTTGCAGTGTCATTATCCTTTGTTTGTGTGTGGGTGTGTGAAACATGACTTCCCCCAAGACCTAGGATGTGCCATATCTAAATTATTTGCATTTTTATGTTGGATCACATCAAAGGAAATTCATGTGGTTAGCATTCCACAATGGCATCAAGAGATAGTTGATATTTTTATATGTTTGAGAAGGAACTTCCCGTGAGTTTCATCGACTTTCAGGTTCATCTTAAAATCCACCTAGAAGATGAGGATGAATTAGTTGTGGTATTTTATTATAGTTCGATGTTCTTCTTAGAGAGGTACATCAATAAATTGAAAGGTTTTGTTTGAAAAAGGGCATAACCTGAGGGGTCTATGGCAGAGGGGTACATATCGTTTGAGTCTTTCTATTATGCTAGTGAGTATAGCAAGTAGACTAATAACACACTAGGTGCGATGATTTGGGACGATGAAAGGGATGAAGACAAAAGAGAAGGGGAGCTTCTCCAAATGAATGGATAAAGGCCCTTGATAAAGAGTAATCGACTTATAATTTTTCAAATTTACACAAAGTAAATATTCACGTTGAACTACGATATAATTTCTATTTTTATCTCATGTGTAGCATATGTCCGTTTGATTTCATCAGCGAACGTAGAAATTGAAGCAATCAATAAATTCATTCTTTACAATTCTGAAGTGACACAACTATGGGTATCATTATATGAATAAAAGAATATGGAATGGGATAGTGACAAGAAAGAATTCAAATGGTTGAATGGTAGAAGTATGCCTTATCTTGATCATCTAAAAGAAAATATGCCAATTATATGCCCCAAAAGTTGGGTTGTTGACCAAGTCAGAGAGAAATACGGTGCAACAGGTTGTTACCCATGTGTTGTAGTGTGTTTGGTGCACGTATGTATGAAATCACATCAATTTAAGGGGTGTGGTTTACCCTGTTAAGTTATTGGTAACATGAAAAAAAAGAAGTGGAGTCAAGAAAGTTAGTGGAACAAGCTAGAATTAATAAGCATACTAGATAGAGAAAAAAACATGCATATGTAAACTAAAACTAAACTAAAACTAAAAACAAATAAACAAAATCTCTGAAAATAGTCAAACAACAACAATAATTCAAATGGTGGCTCTAGTCCCCTCTTATTGAGTGTTGGTAGTAAGAAGAGTGAAACTTTACCCTCTTTCCAAAGGGACTCTAGACAATGGTTCTAGGTCTCGATGCAAGAATTTTTTTATCCCAAGCTTGCCTCGGTGCAGTATCCCTCTCTCTCTACTGTGTTGGACTGAACTTGTTGGATGGACGACAATTGAGTCCCCTCTATCTTCAACTCTGGGTCACACACTACTGGTATTTCTTGGGCAATTATAGCCAGCATAACAATGTGATCACCCATTCTTCATCTCATGGTGACCTTATATAGGGGATTTCAAATCCTCCCTTCCCTCTCTTGGTACATGGATGATGGTGACCCAAGAGAGGGGTATGATTCCTTTGTGTGCTCCAAATATTCCATTGTGTGCTCACATAGTGTTGAAGGAGGAATTTGTGGCTGTCCTTAGGCGGCTTCATGTAAGGCATCACTTGTCCTTTGCTTTGTGTGGCCCCAGATAGTGACATTTTACCCCTCTCAGGAATGTGCGCATATCAGAAAAAAAAGGCGTGTAGAAGGCGCTCTTCATGAAGGATTATGCACGCAAATAGCATTTATGACTAGTTCAAATTTGATTTTCCTCAAACCTTAGAGATTTTTAAATAATTTCTAGATTTTATAATGTTTTCTAGCCCTGTAAATCCTCTGGCCTGACATTAATTAATGTCATCTTCTTCTATAATATTTTTCAGTGTTAAAATTTTCCCCCTAATGTGTGAGGTATAGGAAGGATTGTATAGCCAAAATACATTATAGTTTCTTTTTTGTATCATGCGTAGAGAGAGATAGAGACCTGCGTGAAGCCTTGGAATTGAAAACAACCTACACTGGTTCCAAGAATTACCATGTCCTAAGGGATCCTTATAAGAAAATGCAATTTACAATTCATATACAAATTTTCAAGGAGGTGGGCATGTTCCATGCTCATGATGCTATGGCTAGTTAGACAAAATTGACAGATTATATGTTCTATCTGTGTCACTATTATGGTAGCGACATTGGCAGTTGTTGGCAATGACTGCTGACGCCCTTAGGGGAATTTTTTCTTTGAAAATAGGTGGAATGTGGTACCCATGTGCATAAACTTGGTATGGAATATAGATATGTATTGTACTCATAAGTGCTGGCTGGGACCTTCCCGTGTAAGCATTGTTGATAGAGACGCTTATGGAGGCATGGATCTTTGGCAGATTTGATCAAAGTGAAATGGTCATAAGGTACGATACCATCTTGACATGAAAGCTTTTGTCATAGTCAAATGTCAGGAGGATCGATGACATCTGTGGAAAATGATGTCTCCCATAGTGCCACCTGAGGATGCCCCTTGTATGGAGAAGGGTGATCCAAGGTACCGATTCCTTTTTGGAAAAGAGGTGTTGAGGTAGACAAAAAGGAAGCCTCAATAGAATGAGGGGTCACCGACATAAGGGGTGAGGGACCTGGATGTGATGGGTTTAACATAGGCATGTTGGAGAGGGGTGACTAAAAACTGATGATGGGGATTCAGTGGCCCAAGGTCGGAGTATACTAAGCAGCTTGGTAACAGTCATAGTGATTTCTGATGGGGAAATCCTTGGAGTCAGTAGGACGTCCAGGGTGGGTATAAACCAGCTATGAATGTCATGATGGATTGTGCATGGGGGTGTAATACTCTGACCAAGGGTGTTCAAGGACTGTTGCCATGGGAGAAAAGATGAAATGATAGGGTGAAGGGACGAAATGCACCATTTGCAGTTTTTGTACACTTACCAAAAGAATAAAATAATGGGGTTTGGTTTGTACAAAACACAAAGATGGGTACCCAAAAACATAAAAGTGTTCACTCATTGATGTTGTGAGGAAGGTATTTTTCTGGGGGTGGGGGTCCCATTGGTTGGTCTCATGTGTGGTGTTGATGAAGCGGATGAAAAGGTATCGCAGAAGGGATTATGCTGATGGAGGTATGGTGGGCCAAATGCGAGGCATGGTGGTGCGCTTTCGATCTGCTTGTACAACTTGGTCATCTGGGAAAGGATGCCTAATGCATGATGAATGGATGGGCACAAGGTTCTTCATGGACTAAATTGGTATGGCCATGGTGTCACTTTTGCTATGATAGGGTCTATTGTGGGTGAAAAGTGCAATGGAGGGGAGGCTCTACCGACCAACGAGGATGTTTACCATGTGTAGGGTGAGGTGACGATAAACACGGTCGGATATGAGGATCCTATCATTGATTTTTTATGGAGAAATGATGTCAGCATATGCAGAGTTGACTGGGACTCTATCATGCTGAGGGTAGAATGATACCTTCTCTGGGAATTTCAATAGATGGTGTTGTGAATGGTTTGCGAGCTTTTCCTGCAAAAACAACTACCTCAGGTGAAAGCATATTCGTTATCAAAATATTATCGAAAGTTATGAACTTTAAAAAAGAAGATGAGAGAGGGCATACCTGTCGGTGCTGAAAAATTAATTTTTTGGGAGTACGATTGTGTGGCATCACCTCTATTCATGATGGAGTGTTGATTGTGGTGCAACCTATGGTTCACAGAATGGACCTTATTATCCCTCGTTATGGTCCTCCAAATTTTTTGAAAAGGGTAATAAATAGATGAATATGGCCCTAATTCAATTCATTTGTACTTGCTGAGTTTTTGAGAGGTCAGAGGCTTCTACATAGCAGTTCTTGTCATTCCGGTCAACCAGAGCACTAGGGACTATCGATATTATGCCTAGGTAACCTCCATGATGTCCTGCACTTTAATTTTTACATTTTGATGGTGCTGGGGTCCGTACATACTGGGTTTGTACGGACTCTGGGTGATTTTTTCCCTAGATTACGCAGGCGATCTGGGCAAAGGTGCACCTTCCTTGTGCGCAGTTTTGGGGGACAAGCACACAATCCAACTTAGTAAACCCTTTCTATTGGATACCATCCGTGGATGAGTTTGAGGGCTATGTGTTCTTCAAGGAAGTGACCACATTCATTGAATAACGTGCAGCATATGAAAGGCATGACTGGGGGTCTTTCTAGAGCCCTTCGATCTTCCTGTAGGTATAGGATGGTACAAGGTTCATTTTCGGAAGCCTAGGTGGAGGGATCCTCTTGATAAGATTGCTCGATGGCATGTAAGGCATCCCTATATCGGGGGATCTCAGGCAAATGGTGGGTATAATTCCCATAGTTGCTGCAGAGAGTGCATGCGTGATTGGTACACAGAGATTTTTCTTTACCTTTGGTGGTAGGTTCCTTTTTACGGGAACGTGATGTCGCGATGCCTGTTTTGGAGCCAAGGAGTGGTTTTAATTCATCCAGCTCTGGATAGATATGGGTAGGGTGACCTATTATGTCACATATGGCGCAGACCGGTGATTCCCGTTGTATAGCGGGGGTCACCCTGTTCTTTCCTCTCTTCTCAGTTTTTTTAGCCGTGATCACCGGTTTTGCAATTGGAACTTCCTTTGCAGGGGTAGTCTCAACTGTTTCTTCGACAGGTGGGGGATCCTTGGAATTGAGGGGCTTCAACCCTGTGGCAGTAACGTGGGTGGCTCCTCTTCTTGTAGGGGGAGCAAGGTACCAAACTGGGATTGCCAACGATATGTTGGGTAACACCAGTGTTGCCAAAAGCTAATGGGAGACGAAGCCAGCTGGAGGGTAGAGGAAAGGGGTTTGGGAGGCAGTGTATGCTAGAGAGGCTATCGTGGCCGATGCCTCGGTGTCATTACTGCTTGTATCCATGTCTTGACTAGCTTCGGCGTTTGATGTGGACATCATGCACACTAGAGTCCCTATGACATCACGTGATGACTCAGGGATAATGGGAGGATATCCTAGGAATGACCCTAGAACGGACAATGGTTTGAATTGGTTAGGGCCATATTCTGTGTACCATAAAAGCGCATCCAAGGATGTACCTACATAGGGTAGAATTAAATCATTTTTTTTTAGAGGACACTTCTCATTGTGCATCAGTTGGTCTACAGTAATGATGCGGTCCTCGTGGGGGAATATCATAACATAGAAGACGGAGGAGGCTATGGCAGACATGGCGTACATTTTGGTAGAGGCCGATGTGGGTCGAAGGATGTCTGTCATATGCTCTAAGCGTGATGATTGAGGGTTTTAGTTCAGGAGACCCTAACTTCTACCAAACATTTTTTGACATGATGCATGTGGATGCAACTTCTTTTATGAGACATTGGTGAATAGTGATATTTTGGACCTACACTGGTATCTGGAAGGCAACCATGGAAGGAAGCCTAGGGGTGGCTTTGTCTATGTCAAAATCCATTAGGCATTTATCGGCAAGGTCGATAGCGCCTAACGCAGAAAGTAGGGATTTTTGTTGTTTCGGGCATGATTGTAGTACTTCCAAAGCTGATATAGTAGTGGGAGATTGTGCTAAATCGTCCACGATGCTATAATTATGGGCCACTTTGGATTGGTTTCCTACTCGCCTATTAGGTCCCTTTGCCATCTTTGAAAATGGTCCTATACGCATCTTTGAAATGGTTAAAGGTGCAGTTGGTGCACTGGTACTTTCCCCTGATGTACTGGTGTCTGGTGGGGTGTCGTAGTTGCGATTCCTTGTTTGGAAAAACAAATTTTTTCCATCCATATAGATTTCATGACTACTTTTCTTGGAGTCGTGTGGATTTTGATGTTGAGTGCTGACCATCCCTTGGTGGGGAAAAGGTGCTTGCATCATAGCTGTTTGCTGGGAAGATCCTCCTTGTACTCAGTTACTCTGTAGCTTCTTCAGCTTAGGGAGATCAGGAGAGTGGTGAGTATATTGGTCGCACTCACCACATATCAAACAAGAATGGTTTGTTTGAAGAGTTGGCTTTTTGTTCTACCATTGGGCATTGCTTGGCTCCTGGCTCTGATTCTGGTTGGAATTACCTCCAGCCTGGGATCGTAGTGGGAATTGTTGGTTGTTTCCCCCATGTCTAGGATTCTATTTTGGCTTTTTTTTTTTTATTTATTCACCACGTTAGGAGGGTATTTCTCCTGGTTATATTGGTGTGGTTGGTTTTGGGACGGCTGTACAAAGTTCACCTATGTGTTGGTCTGCATAGGTGGGTTGTGTGCTGGGGACTAAGCATAATGCGGTCCCTGGTTCGCACGTGGCTATTGGAGGGGAGCTCTTTCGTCAATTTTTCTCTTTGTGTATTGGGTCCCCTGAGCTGGAGGATAAGGTCCTCCCTGGTGATACACTTGTGCCCTTTTGGTCAAATTTTGCTGAGGCATATGATGACTTTGAAAACTGGGTTGAGGTATGTTTTGGGTAGAACTATACATGTAACCGGGGTTTTGACTACTACTACCTAGGTAACCTTGGGTCATCGACCCAATTAGCCTATCTACAGAGTTAGAAGCACCTGGAAATTCTTGATAAGTTTGTAGGCACAGGGCATTAGGCAGGATGTTGTAAATATATCTTGATTGTGTACAAATCAACTCAAGCTTCTAGGCTTTTCTGATTGCATCCTCTTCAGATGTGGGGTTTTTTTGTTCCACATCCTTTGAAATCTCTGCCGTAAGAATTTCAAGGAATAAATCTAAGAGAAATCGATAATCTAGTTTAGCTTTACATAAACTACGACGCCGCCTCCATTCATGGAGATGGTCTGAGATATGGATGGCGGGGGTTTGTCTAAAATGCGTCAGTAATTCCATTCTAGAATCATGGTGAATGGGTAACTGAAAATATGTTAGGAATGCAGTAGTGAGGGCACTAAAGGTTCCATGTGAAGCAAGGGGTTGCTCCACATACCACTTTGTGGCTACTCCTGTAAGAGTGCATTGAAATAATTTCAATCGAATAGTGGCGTCAATGATATTGTTCGATGAGCACCATAGGTTAAAGGTCATAACATGATTACCTAGGTCTTCTGCTTACATGCCTTTGAACTTTGGAATATCAGAAGGGAGCTTCGTGGGCATGGGAGGGCATGTAGGACTATGTGCAATGGGTTCTTTCATTAGCATGGTTAAATTGGTTAGATTCAACGAGGCTAAGAAAGTTGACTGAGAGATTGACGCCATTACAATGTGCGAAAAAATAAAGTTCTCATTAGGAAGAGGGTTAATATACGATGTACCCTGCTGTGTATTCGACTGGCTTCCTGAATGGGATGCACTCCTCTGTCCTCTAGGGGTCGTGGGAGGAGTGGTATGTGGTGTGGTGTTGGGAGACCGACCACAGTTTCAAACTATGGCTACCCCAATGAAGGACGAACCAATAATGGTGGCAGTGTTCCATCCTTGACGCCTAAATGGTGAAAGACTTGGAACCCCTCCCGATAATGGGGGGAGGTCCAAAAGACGCCTGGATAGATGAGGTTTTGTTGGGACCATTCAGGTGTTGACCAGGTTTGGTTTTGGAAAAAATTTGAGAGGATAGAGTCTATGATCAAAGAAAAATTATGGTCACATACATAAAGCAAAACGAAAATAAAATAAATTTTCCCTTTAAATAATTAATCTATGTGATCAAGCAAGCAAAAAAGTGGTTTTTTTTTGTTTGCATATGATACTCAAAATCCTAGAAGAGCTATGTGTCCTTACACACTCAAATGTAACTTGGCCTTGAGAATATTTATTGCGAGTGCTGGCACAATGTCCCATAAGAGCTGGCGACGACCCCAGTTAGCCGAAGAGAATCCACCAAGGTAAGGGTAGAGGGTCTGGCGCTTGCCTGCACCATCACCTATAGGGAAAAGGATGCCCTATTTTTTGGCCACTAAGAACCACTATCCCACATGAGCGTTCAATTCTTGGGCTTCTTGGTTGTCAACTAACAATACTAAGTATCAGCCGGGTCAGGTAGCCCCAACTGATATCGCACGCACTGCACCTAAGCCTAACCTTCTCTGAAATGGGTCTCTGTTGTGCTCGGGTTTTCTTTTCCATGGGCTGATAGGTGGATTTGAAGCTCCCTAAATAAAAAACTTCTATGTTTCAATATGAAGTATGATCAAGGTGGCTTATTGGATGACTACCCCCTTGATCCTAACTTAAGCTATAAATTATTTTGCGGCCCTTGTGGGGAGAATTTTGTGAGTTTGGTTAAGTTAGTTTTAGGTGTCTTTGCTTTGCTTAGTGGGTGAGTGTGTGTGAGCACAAAGTGGACAAGCACATAGTTTAAATGTGTGGGTATCGATGATCCTTCACAAAATCCCCTATTTAAACTATGTTGTATTGTTCTTGGCTCAAATGAAAAACATGTCTGGATAATGGGCCGCTTTGAAATTTTCCTAGTTAATCTATGTGACCAACTATAGGGAGGTGGTGAATTGTGAATAGGGAGTGTTCATATGCTTACCTAGGATGACCGGAGGGTGCAAAGGTAGCAGAGATTACTTGCTCTTCTATAAACAATTCAATCCTAGTCTTGAAATTCCTAGTGCAAAAATTGAACTAAACTAAAAACTTCTACACTAGAAAAAAGAAAACTAGCTATGCATGCATGGTCTTGGGCCACTTACATGGGCTAGTTATCTAGGTGTGTAAGTACCAAAATTTTCAAAACATAATTTTTTTCAGAATGCAAGTTATTTTCCCCCCCTACTTAAACTATGTGTAAACTTTGCAAAATCAACTTGAATTAAAACTGACACTAAGCATACAAGAAACAACTAAGAGTGAGATTTAACAAGCTGTGGGGTACCACAACCAGTGTTGGCAGGTGTATTAGGGGCTGCCACTACAAGAAAAAAGCACATTGGTGAGGGGCGAAAATGGTCACCATAAGCTCATTGGTGAGGGTCAAGAGAGCCTTCGTCACCAAAAACTGAATGTCACCAAAGGTGGCGTCATCGAAAGTATAGGTGTTGTGGTGAAATTCAAGGTCCATCACCAATAATGATTTATAGTGACAAATAGTGATTGTCACCATTTCATATGAGCAATGGTGACAGACAATAGCCTTCGTCACCAAAAAATTGAACGTCACCAAAGGTGGCGTCGCCGAAAGTATAGGTGTTGTGGTGACATTCAAGGTCCATCACCAGTAATGATTTATAGTGACGGATAGTGCTCGTCACCATTTCATATGAGCAATAGTGATGGACAATAGCCTCCGTCACCAAAAAACTGAACGTCACCAAAGGTGGCGTCGCCGAAAGTATGTGTTGTGGTGACATTCAAGGTCCGTCATGAATATTGATTATAATGACGGATAGTGACCGTCACCACTTCATATGAACAACAGCGATTTTTTGTGATGGAACTTTCATGGCCGTCACTATTGGTGCATATATATGACGACGTTCATTGACCGTCACCATAAACTCATTGGTGACATCAAGGTCCGTCACGAATAATGACTATAATGACAAACAGTGACCCTCACCATTTCATATCAACAACAATGATTTATGGTGACGGACCTTTAATGGTCATCATTATTGATACGTATATATGGTGGCGTTCATTGACCGTCACCATTTCATATTTTTGTGAGAGTCGAAAAATGTCACCATAAGCTCATTGGTGATGGTCAAAAGAGCATCTGTCACCAAAAACTGATCTTCGTCATTCCCTATATATGAATATCAGGGCACGATGGAATCGAACCACCAACCTCCTGCTTGTAAAGCAGGTTCTCTTCCATTGAGCTAGCACCCTTTAAAGAATTAGACTTTAAACTAGCAATTGCCCCTAAAGGTGCAAATATACACCAAAGGAATAAGAACTAGGAAAACTGAAAGAATTCGGTGTCCTTGCTCCTATTTTTATTCTACGACACTCTACAAAGTATGATCTTGATCTATGAAATATTTGTGCCGAGTGGTTCTAATTTAATAGTAAATGTTATATTCATATAAAATAAATGAACAACTGAGAGGCCTTACGGGCTATTTTTTAATCCTTACACCAAAATCTCTTAATATTCAAGTCTATGGAACAACTCGTTCAAAGTTCAAACTGAAGTAGATTTTAAATGGAAAGCCTAAAACTAGCTAAGTAGTTTACAAGTTAACATTTTGGATATAACTTTTGTTCAATTTATATGACAAGTTATGCCATAACCTTGAAACTAGTTTCTTAGCTAAAAGACTTTCTTAAGTCAACAATGACAAAGAAAGATAGTCATGGCAAGCAAAATTCTCTTGTTTTTTCTAATGAGGGTGAATGTAACTTGATAAAGGTTGTATGAGAGTATCAAACCATCTAAAATGCATCTCCTAAGCTAAAATGCATCTCCTAGGTCATGTGTCCCCTTGAGGACAATGCATATCCAAGGTAATGTGTCACCTTAAGGACTCCCACATCTACATATCCACTCCCTCAACCCAAGAGTTCACATTTCAAGGGATTTTGTGTGCTCATGTTGATTTCGAGATGTTTTTTTCATGGTGAAATACCCAACTCTACTCCAAGCACACAAACTCCCCTCATGCATCAACAACATGAAGTCACCAAGCTCCATATTAATCCAACACTTCGAGGAAGAATGTCTTTCAAACATCCAAACAAGGTCTAGTAGCAAATGGTAAACCACCTCCAATGTCCAAGTTCATCATGGAAGATCATGGGCCAACCATTCACTATGCACCCCACATCTCATGAAGCACCCACAAGGCCTAAACGTGGTGTAAACATTTTCAAAGTAACCCGAAAGGCTAAAAATTATGTCCCTCTCATCATAAAATCCTTTGTAACTCCACGCATATTCAGTTACAACTTTCACTCATAAGTGTTGAAGAGTGTAACTAGGTACGTCTTCATTATGACTATGTAATTATGTACTTATGTAAAGATGGAGTCAATAATAATAAAATGAATTTTTGGTTTACTTGCTTCATGGGTTTCATGAGCAAGATTCTTTGTATAGGTCTATAGACTTCTTCTTGATGTCTATTAGGTACATTAGTGTAATTAAGAGTCATGTAAAAGGCGTGAAGAATACCCTCCAGGCCGTTGCAGAAGAATGGCTTACAAACATTGAAGATATGCCTATGAAGTTGGCCTACAAACAAGTGTTAAAGTCAGCCTACTTAATGGCTATAAGGTCGACTTAATTACTTGGCTAGAACTACTATATATACCCTACATATGCTGCGGTTAAGAGAACATATCTGCAGATGATAATGAGGTTATATAACGTGGAAAAGGAATAAGTTTTTCAGATTACACTGAGGTTAATACAGCATGGAAAAAGGAGCAAGTATTACGATAAAGTATACAGCATTAAAAGAGAAGAATAGATTTGCAGATTTTGGGTCTGAGTCAGTGCGGATATATCAAGGTAAAGTCTGAAGCAAACAACATGGAAAGAAGGGTAACCAAATGTGGATCTGCATGCGGATCTAAAATGGAAGTCTAATGTAAATTGAAAGGTACAGGAATATAATCTATGGAAGCTACAGGAGCTGGACTGCGGATAGATGCAAAATTATACAGTGCAGATATATCTATTGAAGGGATTTGCCAACGTCAAGACAGTATTGTAATAAGATATGTTGATCTTAAAGGATTTTTAAGTCAGGAAGGTAAATTAGACATTTACATTCCTAACTACAGCATAAGATATTCAGTTACGAGTGTAAATAATTTTGTTTCAACATTTTGACTAAGTACTTTGATAACTAACTTGATGATGGAGTAACTAAGTTAAAGAAGAACACATAAGCAAGCTCACAAGTAGTTATTAAGAAGAGAATTTTGTATTAAAAACAAGCTCTACAAATTCTCAACATGGTTTCAGAGCTATGGTTATGATCAAAGGCAGTTTGAAAGGATTCGAAACATTCTAAAAAGACCTATGTCAAAAGGGCTCAAATCATAGTAAGATAGTCCAATAATTAAGCTAGGTGCAAGTTCACAAGAAAGGTCAATCTCTGTCACTATGAAAATAAGGATCTCGGTAGCATCTCAGTCTCAATGAAATCACAGTGTTGAAATTACCTCTGCTTCAATTCAATACTACTCTTATAAGATTATTTCGATACCACAGCAGTGAGGAGAATGAGTTATAAAAGTGTATTTACAGTTAAGGCTCGGTGTGATAAAAAGATATCAGTATAATCTGTATTACAGTGAAGATCTTCAGTGTTATAATCACAGGTCAACTACAGTCTCGGTATAATCAATCACATGATAAGTATGACACTACAATTTTGGAACTACCACAGTGAAAAATCTATCACTGTTTCGTGCTACCACAGTGAGAAAGGTCTCACTGGTTCAGTCCCATCACAGCTTGATGAGAAGTATGCCATTTCAGTTTGAAAGGACTTGAAACATTCTAAAAAGACCTATGTCAAAAGGGCTCAAATCATAGTAAGACAGTCCAATAATTAAGGTAGGTGCAGGTGCAAGTTCACAAGAAAGGTCAATCTCTGTCACTATGAAAAGAAGGATCTCGGTAACATCTCAGTCTCAATGACATCACAGTGTTGAAATTACCTCGGCCTCAATTCAGTACTACTCTTATAATATTATTTCGATACCACAGCAGTGAGGAGAATGAGTTATAAAGGTGTATTTACAGTTAAGGCTCGGTGTGACAAAAATATATCAGTATAATCCGTATTACAGTGAAGATATTCAGTGTTATAATCACAGGTCAACTACAGTCTCAGTATAATCAATCACATGATAAGTATGACACTACAATTTGGAACTATCACAGTGAAAAATCTATCATTGTTTCGTGCTACCATAGTGAGAAAGGTCTCACTGGTTCAGTGCCATCTCAGCTTGATGAGAAGTATGCCATTTCAGTTTGATGGTATCACATAGGGTCTCACAGAAATGGTCAACATAAGTTAGAAACATGTACAGTGAAGTATTTACAATCGAAGCACAAAATAAGGTCAAAACAGTAATATGTATACACAGTGAAATAGTACATTCGAGGATCTCGGAATAGCTGCTTACATTGAGTTTGAAAGAATCTGAATTCTTTCCTATGAAGTTGACAGTGCAAGAACCAACTATTATTTTCATAGTGCCAAAATGTCCACTTGCATTAAAAACTGCATACCATGTACATAAATAGAAAACCTGATCTATTATATGATGGCCCTCCCTTTTCTTTATAGTGAAAATGGATGATGCAACAATTTTTTTGTGGAAATGCAGGGATAGAGGTTTATCTATACATAAAATCAGTCCAAAATAGTTCAGGACGTGTAATCATATTATTAGCCCCATAAAAGTCTGGGATTATTTCAAAAAAAAAAATCCTCTCATATTATTTGGACTTTTCAAATATAATTTTTTACTTCTTAATATTGATTTTGATGTGATGAGGTTTAGGGTCCATGTTTATAGTCACCCACATTTTCATAGTTGGCTTAGGAGGTCCACACTGGTGTTTATGAATTTTCTATCACCTTAGTCTAACTACTAAGACTCAAAATTTCAATCATTCTGGTCTTGGTGAATCAGGGTACTTTCCAAATCACATTCCCCAATAGGATTCTAGAGAACCACTAGAGGAAGGGGGATAAATAGTAAAATATCTCGGTGAACATCTGCCTTTCTTTAAAAGAGGGCAAGACCTACTCATTCGGGATTCGACTCATTGCCATGTCTATATCTAATTCTATATGTCTTTCATAATTTCCAGTGACCTGAATTTCCTTTCATCCATACTTGAAAATTTCCATCTCATAAACATTTCACTTCAACCACTATATGTTATCATACAATAGACGAGTGTCAAGAAACTCTTGTTTCGTGAAGGGTTTCAGGAGCTTTGACAAGGGGCACTCAAAGTGCACCATTCCTGGCAACCTATGCCAGAATCAAGTGAAATATTGCAGGCATGGTTGCGATTGATCCACTTTTTTTAGGTTTTTAAGGATTTGGGTAAACTCCAACTTTGTTGGAACTGTGATTTCCATCAAAATTTTGGCCCAATTTCAATTAGAAATATTGCTGGAAATGGAGGATGTTTTGAGTGCCCCATATCCCACAGTTTTCAGAAAGAGTTGGTTGACCAAGACTTTCCTCCTCCTGAGTGTTGCTGGTTTCTGCCGTTATGTGATAGAAGACAGTTGGATGGAGCTAATCGATTGTGAAACCTGAATGAGAAAGGTAGTGAAGCCAGAAGGGGACTTCACTCAGAAACACCACTGAAATCACATGCCCAAATTCTCATGAGTCACAAATCCCTCCATAATTTGCGAGGAATTTTGAAGTTTCTATCCTTGATAAAAAATGATACTAGAACCCTTCATGTTTCTTTTATCCAAAGGTTTATTTGCTTGATAGGATATGTGATATCTGAATAGTGTTATAGTAGAGTAGCTCCTTGTATATAATCTATATGTATTGGCTCTACATCCACTAAAGGGTTTCTTCAACAATAACAATTGAATATTTGCAAGAAACACATGGCTCATGGATTTACAAGTTAGTAGCAAGATAGGAGTATATATCACATTCAAACACAATTCTCGTTCTCATTCAAATGATCTAAGCCCCCTTTAAATGACCTAAAAAGTTCTCTTCCAATATGACCTAAAAAGTTCATTAATTTAAAACTACTAATTGCATCTAAAGGTTTATAAATAAATTTCCACCTCTCTGTTATTTCTATTTCTAATCAATTGGCCAACTAGAAAAGGGAGATCACTACCACCATTTCATTTTTTTTAAATCACCATATGTAATCGGAGATCCAAATGACAATTTCGTGTACATAAGAATTGTATAAACTTTAAATGGCCCAAACACCACAAAAGCTTTGAATGTTATTATAATATTCAACTCTAAAATTGTAAAACCAAACCAATTTTAAGTATGGCTCCAACTTTAATGATTAATTTATTATTCAACAGCTCCAATCTTCATACTACCCCACCCCCTTCGTCCAATCTATATATATATATATATATATAGATATATTGTTAATCAGTATCAGATAAGAACAAGAGAAATCGACATAAGATAAGATCAAGAGAAGGAGAAGAAAATCAGTCAAGCAAGCCATAACATATAATGTATTGAGCCAAAAAGAAAGGGATTTATATGGAATTATTGATGAAACCAAAATACACTAAAGAGTTTTACCTGGAATATTTATCCAGATCACTCTGTTGTGATTATAACTACAACTCAATGGTGATACATAAAAATGTATTGTCCATTCCTCGGTGATAGGAAAAAGTTCTAGTAATTAAAGCAATAGAAAGCATTCATTGCCTAGCACTTGCCACAATATAAAATGTAATTTCATTCTCCTCAACAAAAAACAAAAATGTTGTTTGTTTGAGGTATTTGAAAGTCTGACAAATGTACTTAATTTTATAGTACCATCTGCTGCATTTGGATTTTATAGCATTGGGAAAATAGGATTTTAATTCAATATTTGCACACATTTAACAAAAATGTTGCAGAAGGTGTCTTCATTGAATCTTGGAAGCAAGCTCTCTGTGTGCACGAGCTAAGTTAAAGAAGGGTTCTAGTATTTGTAAGGTTAGGGTTGAGGAGATAAATATGTATCCAATCTACATAATTTTGCTGCTTAGATGGAAAGTTCGGGAACAAAATTTTGAACCATTTTCAACCCTAAAACTATTTTCTTTAATCTGATAAACACAAAATATAAATTACATAACTTAGGTTCCTCAAAACACCTAAAATATGCATCTATATTCTAGAAGTTAAAGGTTTCTTACTTGCTACTGTGTTGTTGCTCATATTCTAGCTCTCTTCTCCTCTGCTCCACTTGCATAACTAAAAGCTCCTCTCTACTCAAAACTAGAGAAGATTTGTAATTACCCATACCATAATCCATATATTCTCTGAAATTTGCTAATTTTCTCAGTTAGTAAAAAATTGGAATGACTCCACAAAGCTAACAATAAGACTTTGACTCAAAATCATAAATATTCAGCAAACAAACTCAGTATAAAATTTGGCTTCAAAAATCAATTTAGGAATGTGTTTTTTGTTCTTGGTTTTGGGCATTTATAGGTTTTTATTTTACAGGTCAAACTTGACTAAATATTTCACAACTCAAAGTATGGCCAAGTCTTCCAAGACTGCTTAATACTGTTAAAACTTGCAGAGTTAAGAGGAGCTTGACCAGTTCGACAATGCCTTCAAACTAACCAAGTTATGGTGAGTTTGACCAGATCTCCCAATCATTAGACTTGACTCGGCCATTCAAACTTAGGGATACTCAAAAGACTTGGCTAGGTCTCGTAATTATGATCCTACATTCAAAAATCTCATTTGATAGATGGTTACATATATCAATAAACAAAACACCTTATCTTTGAAAAGGAGGAGAAAAACCTGGCATATATCCCTGTGTTCCATACATATCTGTTGGCATAATGTGTCCATTAAATGGCATGTCAAAAGGACTTGGTCCATAACCCATTTATGGGACACTACCATTACAAACCATGTAAGCATATGATCCCCACTATGCACCAGAGCAACAAGCATTATATATGCACGTGCAACATACGACATCATACACTCTCCAGCTCCAAAATCCTGTGATTCTCTCCACTGCATCTCATTAGTTGTAACAATGATAAAGCACCCAACATTCATCATTTCAAAATATATTCATTTTCTTGTAATTAAGAAAGAAAATTAAAATGAGAATGAATGATACAAAGGTAAGGAAAATCCAGTGACACTTTTCAAAACATCAGTTAAATAGGAGATTTCAGAAAAGAAATAGGAGATTTCATCACTAGGAGATATGAAGAAAATTACACAAGGGAAAAGGAGCTAGATCAGGTGTGTTTGAAGGGAATTTCATGCTTAAGTGTTAGCAGTGAGAACATGATTGTTCTCCAGTGAGGTAGTGTTGCCCTGTAAAGAGATCAATTGCTAAAATTTATGTTAATAAAATTCCACAGTAAACTATGATGAAGGTACAGAAATTTCTATTAAATTTTTGTTATCAAGGTACAACAAACTATGATGAAGGTACAGAAAATCAAGGTACAGCTCCTCGGGCAGCATTATATCCTCTAGAGGGCCAGATATCAAGGATTCCAACTTTTAGGACACTGATGTTTTAAAGCCAGATATTCTGGCTCCTGGTTCTCTAATATGGGCAGCATGGTCTCCTAATGGCATCCATGAAGTCAATTATAAAGGTAAAACAGTACTACTTTTTTCAGTCTTAGAATTAGGTTGCAATGCAATTTTTTTTCTGCTTATGCCTATAGTTTGTGATAGGCTTGATTACTATCTTCTAATCTTATTCACCTAGGAGTCTGTAATTTGACATTTGAAGATTTTTTTGGTAACCGCTGGAGGACATATCATTTCTAGAGAGAATAAAATAAATTTAGATGTTTTGGAAAACTTTGAAAATTGAAGGCACCTTGACACGCACATTAATCGTCTCAAGATTCTGCTTTTCTTCAAGCAGGAGAAGGATTTGCCATGATATCAGGGACAAGCATGGTGACACCACATATAGCTGGCATTGCAGCTTTGGTGAAGCAGAAAAATCCTAATTGGAGCCCTACTGCCATCAAATCAGCATTACAAACAACATCCGCATTTGTTTTACACATGGGGAAGCCCTTGCAAGCACAAATATAATCTGGAGAAAATAGTCCAATAACTCTTATTTCTGCCATACCCTTCGATTGTGGAAGTGGTGTAGTGAACCCTAAGGCTGTGCTTGATCTAGGCCTCATTTTTTATGCAGGCATGGTTGTTTTTGAGGTTATCCAAAAATTTTAATATCTGATTCCTCTCTATAGAGATATGTCTATTTTTTATATCTAACCATATTCTAATTACTCCACAAATTGATTTGAAGGCTATGAAGATTATGTAAGCTTCCTCTATTCATTTTTAGGTTTTGATAGGAATTTTGTTGCACACATTACCAGTTCAACATGTGCCCCAAAAATCGGGTGTCCAAAAAATATTAAAACTCCATCCATAACTGTATCAAATATTATTGGATCAATGACCATATTGAGAAGGGTTACCAATGCAGAACAAGCAGAAAAATATACAATTCCCAGCTCAATGCCACCAAATGTGTCACTAACTATAAAACCTTCAGTTCTAATGTTGGAAGAAGGGCAGTCCAAACCATTTTGGGTGACATTATTTTCCAAATCTCCCACTGGAACTTATAGATTTGGTGAAATAATACTGATATAAGTGTTAGCAGTGAGAACAAGCTTGTTCTCCAGTGAAGTAGTGTTGACCTGTAAAGATATCAACTTCTAAAATTTCTATTAATAAAATTCCACAGCAAAGCAGAGGCTTTTCCCTGTTGGGTTCCCTAGAAAAATATTGTGTTGTTGTGTGTGACTAACTCTTTATCTCTATTTCTATTATGCTTCTTAATCAGTAGAGAAATTATGTGTTTTGGTTGATAGAAGTTGTATTAGATTGTTCATCATAGTAGTTGCAGAATTTTCAAGGAAATTCTACATAGTTGATCGATTACATTCACTACTGGAGTTTTCTAAACTCAAAACAAGTGTTAGAATAAGATGTACTACATTCACTACTGGAGTTTTCTGAACTCAAAACAAGTGTTAGATTAAGATGTACGGCAATTGCTTGAAATTATACCCAAATACTTTAATAACAAAATTTCAGCAACCATACGATGCAATGCAGTTGAGCTGTTTATTATTGGTTTTCGTTCCATTGGAAACATAAGATCCAACAAAGGAAGGACTTGATTATAGATCTAGATGAACATATACCTTTAAATTGAAGATGTGTCTTTATATTCACATAGATATGATGTAACTTCTCTGCAATAATAAACCTATATTTTTTACTCCTTCAAAGTTTTTCTCCAATTTCATGATTCTATCCCTATATCTCTTGATGTGTGTTGTGTTTTATAGTTTATTTATAATGATAGAATAAATGAAATTATTTGGTTTTACATAGAGATCATTGCAGTCTATATGGAAAATATAGGAATCAACATCAACAATCAAGCAGGAATGAGGGATCTTATAGTGGAGTTAAATTTTTCCTAGGCCTAGCCTGGAAAGAGTGGCAATGGAATGGAGTGGAATTCTCATATTATAATCAATGTTGTGATGAAAGAATTCATTTCTTCTCAAATTTGGAAGTTTGAACCCCTAATGTCAATGGATTAAAAAGAGGTTTCAGCAGAAAGGTTAGAAATAGAATTCATTATGCTACAAGAGAAGCCAACAAGGTTGCTGATTGGCTTTCTAACATGCCATTGAGTGGCAAGTATATGACATCAGGATTTTCAAAACCTGAGGTTGAAAGGAAGAATAATGAATTATTGAAATTAAACTTCAATAATAAGTCAAAATGTTGAGACTTCGAAAAAACACTAGGCCTTGGGGAGCTGACATAGACGTCCTAGTTTTTTCAATTAGAAAGATTAAGGCAGGATGACTTAAGTTGCAGGACATCAAATTTATGGACTGATTGGCAAATCCCTCCATAATTTGTGACAATGGTGGCATCCATTAGTGAGTAGTATAAATCATAGTTTAATTCATATGAAGTTTCTGTTTGTTCTCACACCTGGAGAAGAACTGGGCTTGTTAATTCACTTTCTCTCTGCATTATCTCAGTCTCTATTAGCCATTATAAATGAGAAGAAGGCTAGAAAGGAGAGGAGCAAAGCCCAAATGCTCCCTCAAGGAACTGTGAGGGAAGAGGGTCATGCTTGTCAATTGCATAATTAAAAACGATGGGATTTTATGGGACTCCTCTGAGGAGATAGTCCGGATTGACAAGAAATACGTTCATAGGCAGGAAGAGTTCTCCACGTGGAATGATACTAAGAAACCCTGTGGGAAGTGAAAATTTTCCATGAACATATGCTCCTCAAACAATAAATTCATGAGTCACTTATCAGTGTGGGTGAGAGATTTCAACGAGTGGAGGATAATACTCTGTTTTTTAAGTTGGAGGTGAGAGAAATCATCAGGGAGGTAATGGAAAAAGCTATGGCATAGTTTGATAAGTGAGTGTGGAAGCATGAGGAAGCCAAGAGGGCTGCTGATATTGAGTTAAGGATAGAACATTGCTGCAAGCTTGACCGCATTTTCCATCTTTCCCAGTTCAATGAAAGACTAAGTTCAAAGTCAAGGAGATTAGATTGTACACTGATGGTTCGAAAAGAACAAGCGACTAAGTGGATGCCAACAATGTACTACTTAGGCATTGGGAGAGGTGCTTGGAGCAGCTGCCTCACTTAATCATTCTGCCAGTGATAAGCTCAAACAACAATGATGACAACCCAAGCCAAAAAAACAAGGCAATCCATAAAATGTGCAATAAGTCCCCATTATGCTTATTAGTTGTGAAAGGAGGGACAAACAATATTTGTATTGTTACTTCTCTTAATAATGCTGAAAAAAATTATGCAAATAGCAGAAATACCCTGAAATGCAAGAATGCGGATGGAAGAAAAATTAGGAACTGGGAAGTGAGAATCCCAAAAAATAGAAATTAAAAAAAAAAATGAAAACTTGAAAGATAAAGAAGATATAAAATAGTATAAATGCAAATATATTTCAATATTTTACTTCTTAAACGATAAAGCATGAGCAATTACATCATGATTCATGGTTCATATTAAAAGGATCAATAACTTTTTTTTGCATATTCATGTTGTCTAGAGAATGTTGAACACTCCCCAAAGAGCAGGGATAGTCCCAGGACAATTGGAAAAGCTATTTTTACTTTTTTTAAACAAGTTGCCAATAGTCCTCATGCGCTCAATGAAGGGGGTTTAGAACTTTATAAACTCCTAATCCCTCTTCATTTCTCCTTGCATATTTCTTTCCAAAAAATAAAGGTTTTGATTGTTAAAGGTCAATGATTTTGGTAGAATATCTACCATTCAAACCCAAGAACTAAGCCAATGGAAGTCCCTCATGGGAAAATTTCTTGTTGTAATTCCTATAATTAAACAAGAAAAAAAATGCAGTTAGCTACCTCTTGAGTGGGTTTAGTAGCCTCTGGAAGCTTCTCCTTTAGCATAGAGGCTTAATCCTACTTGTCTGAGTTCATGCCATTTCTTCGGGATCCAATTTCTTTGCTTTGGGACTCTTCGGAGGATGGGTCCAAGCAAATCCGAGGCCATTTTTCTATTATGATTCGATATGTGTGGTTCAATGCTACCATAGCAAGAGCTTGCAGTACACCATGGAGTCTCACCAATCTCAACAAAGGTCTCAGTATTATGTTAATAAGAATAATACTCTATGCTATGGTGTTGATTAGTGCCACGTGCTATATCATAATGTATAACCTCGGCACTTTGAGGTACTGTGCTCACTGATGTTACAATGCTAAGATGCTCGAAGCTACTTGGTGCTACTCGGTGATGGATAACATGAGGTTCAGTGATGAATCACTATGTTTGGATGTTGCTATAGGGATCATGATTTGAAGATCAAAGGATCAAGGAAGATGACTATGTCTTGGTCTTGGAGTGGAAAAATAGGTCAAGGGTCTTGGTCTTGGTATTTATCAATTGGAATCTCTATAAGAAGAATTTGTGCGGCTTTTCCTCTTAAAGAGTGAGAGGTTTTGGCCCTGGATAATAGCCTACATGTTGTGTCTCTTGTCTGTTTATGTTTATGCATTGGTTACTATTTGATGAAAAAAGAACATTAATAATCGAACAAGAAGAAGATCTTAATCTAAAGAAGTTAAAAGGCATTCACAAACAGTCACTAATGAAGAGAAATCTCTTAACACTAAATCCCCTAGATTTCTCAACATTGTAGTGGTCAAGGGCCTTCTTTTAAAAGGCTCTGTAAATTTATGTAGATGTTCAATGCTTGATGCAATTTTACTTTTATTACAGCAATCACATAAACAATTAAGTAAAATGCTGATAGAACATACCAGTGGATCTATAGAAGACAAACCAGAAACAGGAGAATGTGTTGGTGCTTTACGGTGGTTAGCAGGATGCTTCAACCAGCAAAGTCTTCTTGGTCGACCAACCCAGAATGTGTCACAACAGTCCTCAAATCAGTCACCCAGTCAACTCAAAGTCAACGCAGTCCTGAAAAGTCAACGCAGAGCAGCAACAATAAAGTCAACGTAGCTCCAACTTTGGTCAAACTTTTGACCTCGATTTTTGTGCCAATGAGTACGGCCTTCAAAAATCGAACTCTCCACCAAATTTCAGCCAATTCAGACCATGCGTTGACCAAAGTCAACGCTGGTCAAACTTTCGTAGAAACCTTAACTGCAGAAATTTCATCCTTTTTCCAGTTTCAGCAACTTCGTCCTTTTCCCACGTGAGAACTGCTTCTCAGATGCTCGTATCCAATCAGAGGAGGAGATGTGTGTGATGAGTGAGTGAGTGAAATGCTCTCCAACGTTGACTATATATATCCATCATTGAGGTGTGTGACACATCTGCTAGGGGTGTAAAACCTTAAGGCCAACCTGCACATATTTGAAATTATTAAAAATAAATTCAAAATAAATGTTCCGCTCATCAGATTAAGATCAATTTTATATCGATATTACACCTCTCTAAAAGAGGAACCCAATAAAAATATTGGTATCTTCATCTGAGCATCACAACATGGAGTTTGGACCTAGTTGTCCAATTTTAACACTCCCTCTCAACTAGGGAGAAATCCATCCACCTGTGGAAACAAACATCGTGCGTCATCCCACCGTAAATTGCTTTGCTGGCCTCTTTATTTCAGAACAGAACTGGTTCAGTCACAAAGACATCACCCCCCGGCTGACAGATTCAGCCCAGAGATCCAAAACCTCTATCAGACTCAAAGAGTCTCATACCAACCCGAAGTTGGTTTACCTGACCCAAAGTCAGTTGGAGGTCCGAAACCTCACTATACTTGATCCCAGATCAAGTGGTTGGACCATGCCATCCTAGATAGAGAGTACGACAATCTCTTATTCATCCATTAGTCTTTGTTACTAGTCTCTAGCTTTTCCCACCTCATAGGCCAAATGAGAGGTACTTCCCATGAGCCCTGAACTCAATGGGTAGGATGCATACGGGGCACAAATAATGAGAGGTGAACCAACTCAAACATCATAATGGTGGGGTAGAAGCACTACAAGGTTTGGCAAGCCTAGCCTTGTGAGTGCTTATAGCTCCGAGAAGCTATCCCCAAAGCCCCCCCAAAGCTCCCAGAGCTTATCGTCCAATAGGACCCACATCATAGGGTCGTTCCATGACACCAAGACTCTCACGGAAGGTCAAGAACTTGACCTTCCCCAGGGGATTTCTGAGAATATCCACGACCTGCTCATCAGTTCCTATATGATTGAGCCTTACAGTGCCTCGCTGTACCATATCCCGGATAAAGTGGTACCTGATATCAATATGCTTGGATCGATCGTGGAACACTGGATCCTTGGAGAAGTGAATCCCACTCTGGTTATCACAGAGTATCATGGTGGTATCTAGCACATGTCCGAACAGCTCACTAAAGAGCTTTCGCAACCAAACTACTTAACAACAGGCCATACTTGCTGCAATGTATTCAGCCTCTGCGGTGCTCAAAGCCACCGTCTTCTGCTTCCTACTCATCCATGAGATCAAAGCAGAACCAAGATTGAAGTAGCATCTCGATGTGCTCTTATGATCCACCACATTGCCAACCCAATCAGCATCAGTATATCCAAGGAGTGTCACACTCCCGGCAGTGTATCTCAGCCCATGGTTTATCGTGCCTCGAAGGTATCTCAGAAGATTCCTGGCACCAACCCAGTGGAAGTGATGAGGTTCAACCATCCATTGACTCAAATTGTTCACTGCAAAAAATATATCTGGACGGGTGTTCACTAAGAACATCAGGGCCCCTACAAGTTGAAGATACTCAATAGGATTTGGCAATACGAGCCCAGCAGTGCTGCCAATCAACTTCATGAAGTTGAGTTCCATTGGTGCCAGACCTCCAAGCCTAGGAAGTAGTGCATTAGTCCTAGGTCCTTCATCTCGAACTCAGCAGCGAGCTCCCTCTTGCACTGATGAATGAGAGGGTCAGCACTTTTCAGGAAGAGGTCATCCACATACAGCACCGGGATGAGAGGCTTTCCCTTGACAACCTTGAAGTAAAGGTTTGGATCAGCATTACTTCGAGTGAAGCCCAGCTACATCAAGTAGCTATCTATCCTCTCGTACCAAGCTCTAGGTACTTGCTTCAGCCCATAGAGGGCCTTCTTCAACCTGCAGACATGGGTGTCCCGATCCTGGACTTCGAACCCCAGAGGTTGCTCCACATATACCTCTTCCTTTATCGTACCATGCAGAAATGTGATCTTCACATCCATCTGATGAAGACTCCATCCTTGCGTAGCAGCAAGGGCTATAATAGATTGAATGGTGGTATATCATGCCACAGGTGCAAATATGTCATCATAATCTATGCCTTCCTTTTGAGAGAAGCCACGGGCAACAAATCTTTCCTTGAACTTTTCAGCACTTCCATCAGATCCATGCTTGATCTTGAAGAGCCATTTCGAGGTGACAACTGCTTTGCCCTTTGGTCTTGGAACCACATCCCAAACATCATTCTTCATAATGGACTCATACTCTTCATGCATAGCATCCTTCCAGACTTGATGCTTTATGGCTTCCTCAAAGGATCCAGGCTCGGATTGTACAATAGTACTCATGGATGCTAGATACCCTTGGTATCTATTTAGCTTCTTGCTTTCACGGAATGTCCCCCTTGGGGTAACATGTCCCTCAGTGTCCTTGAGAGTGTCACTGAGCCATGATGGTCTCTTTCCTAGTGAAGGAGGTGGATCGATCGGGTCCATCAGTCCTTCAACATCAGGCATTGTTTCATCCTTCGGTTCCTCTTGATTTCCAGGCCTTGCTTCATTATCTTCCCCAGATATCGGAAGATTGACTACTTTCCTCAGGGAAGTATCTTCGTCAAAGGTGACATCGTGGCATATCTCCACTTCCTTTTGACCAGGCACATAGACTCTATAGGCCTTCGAAGTTTCACTATAGCCCACACAAATTCCTTTCTTCCCAGAAGCATCCAACTTGCTCCTTTTTTATTTCGGCACATGAAAGTAGATGGTACATCCAAAAACTCTAAAATGTGAGACATCAGGTTTCTTACCAGAGAAAACCTCTTCTGGAGTTTTGGATTCTAGAGAAGAATGTGGGCATCAGTTTTGTATGTACACGGTAGTGTTCGTAGCTTCTCCCCATAGAAACTTTGGCAGACCTTGGTCACATAGCATGGCACGGGTAGCTTCCACAATGGTCCGGTTCTTTCGTTCAGCAAAACCATTTTGTTTAGGAGTATAGATAGTTGTGGTCTCCCTCTTAATGCCAGCTTCTCTGCAAAAGTCCTTGAACTCATTTGACTCATATTCAGTGCCATTATCAGATCTCAGAATCTTGATCTTTTTCCCTGTCATATTTTCCATCAAGGCTTTGAATGTATGGAACCACATGAAAGCCTCATCCTTCTTCTTTAAGAAGTATATCTAGGTTTTTCAAGAGAAGTCATCTATGAACGTAATATAATATGAACATCCTCCTAAGGATGTCACAAGCAGCATACCAGATAGATCAGAATGGATCAATTCCAAGATATCAAATGTCTTTGTGACATTAGAGTGGAAAGGTCCCCTTGTATGCTTTCCTTTGACATAACCCTTACATACACCCTCATGATTATTTGGAAACTCAGGCATCCCTGTCACCACCTTCCTTGCCTCTGGAAGGGCTTTGTAGTGAAGGTGTCCAAACCTTCGGTGCCATGGTTCAGTCTGTTGAATAGTATCACATGTCATTGCTCCCAACGGACTTCCTCCAACCTGGTAGAGTGTATCAACTCTAAACCCAATCGAGATAGCTTCCTTAAAGCTCTTCTTCCACATGAGCACTTTTCCATCAGTGAATGCCACATTGAAACCTTTGTCTTCCATGGCCGATATAGACACAAGGTTCTTCTTCAAAATTGGTACATAGAGTACATCCTGCAAGTGAAAGACTTGACCTTGAGACAAGTGGAGGGTCACAGTCCCTGTCCCTTTCACGAGATATGTGGCATTATCTCCAAGGATAATTTACAGATTAGTATCCTTCTCAATCATATCAGAAAGTGCTTCCTTGAACCCAGTGATATGCCTTGAGGCACCACTATCTATCAACCAGACGTCCATAGTGTCGGGTGAGGATGTAACAGAGAGGGCAAATACAAGAATGTATTCATTTCTTTTATCAATAACATGTGATTCCTCATACCTGGAGTTTCTTGACCTTTTGAAAGGTTGATCATTTCCGCCAGAGGAAGCCTTCCTTTTTCCCTTGAACCAGTTGTTCCTTTGATTGCCATTCCTTCAGTTGTTTTTGTTGTCATCACTATCGGGAGAATCCTTCTTGAAAGGAAATTCTCTAGCATAGTGACTAGGCCTATGACAAGTGAAACATTTTCCTTTCTTTCCTTGGGTGCTTGATTTTCCCTTATTCTTCAAACCACCAGAGTTCTTCTTTCTAGAATGAGCAATGTATGCAACATTTCCTCCATTTCCATAATCCTTCATTCTTGATTCTTCTTGAACGCATCTTGATAGTACTTCGTCAAAGTCAGGTATCACATTATTATTTAGAATGGTAGTGTTGAACACATGCCATTCAAATGAGAGCCCTCCAAGTGCGGTGAGTACCATTTCTCGATCAGCTATTGTCTCCCCAATAGCTAGCAAATTGTTCCTGATTTCAGTTAGCTTCAGAAAGTATGATTGGACAGACTCATCCCTGCCTTTCTTCAGATTCTTCAATTGATTCTTGAAGAATAGTACTTGATTCGCATTGTTGGCCTTGAACATGAGGATCAATTTATCATACATCTCTTTGGATGTGCCCAACTCAGAGATGTAGGCCACTAGGCTTTTATGAATGGATTCCCTGATCATCAGCTTTGCTTTGATCTCCCCCTTCTTATACTTTGTTTTGGCAGCAGCAGTAGCAGTGGATGAAGGTTCTTGGATTTTACCCTACACATATTCCATGACATCATGGTCTTCCAATTTGAGATCCAATATCATTTTCCAAGCATGGAAGTCATCCTTCCTAGTCAATTTATCTTCCTCCTTGCATCTATAGCTTGCGGAACCCATTATCCTTTCCGATGATTGCTACAAATAGGGCTTGTCTTCACCTCAGCACTGATACCATGTAAATTTATGCAGATTTTCTATGCTTGATGCAAATTTACTTTTATTACAGTAATCACATAAACAGTTAAGTAAAATGGTGATAGAACATACCAGTGGATCTATAGAAGACAAACCAGAAACAGGAGAATTTCTAGTCTGCTCACACAGAGGCTAGCCAAGGTGACACAATCCAATATCGAGAGTTATACAGATTTTTCGTGGACCAGAAGAAGAGCTTCATAACTTTAACAATTGCTGGTGGGGTGGAGATTTTGCCGGTGCAGAATCATGCCTAAGCTAAGTTGACAAAGAGACGGAGGAGAACAACTGCTCAACAAATTTCATTGCCAAAAGAAATTTGAGGATCAATCGTAGGGTGATCAAAGAGATTTGATTCGTTGTGTTTGGCAGATTTACAAGGAGGAAATCATTTGTCAGAGGGAGCAGAGGGTGCATTTTTTTGCCAAGGACCCTAGATTTAAGCTTCTATTGAGAAGCGAGGAGAGGAATATTCGTTCTCAAAAATATCTGAGCAGATGACACCTCATGGACTGCGCGATCAGGAGAGGTTGGACGACATGTCCAACTTTTATTTCTGGAAGGCCATAATCCTAGTAGTCTTAGAGGCATACGGCTTGAGGGAGCATGTAGAAAAATTCGTGGTTGTCATTGGGCAGGGGTCCTTCGGAAATTAACTTGTAACTTAATTCAAGTATGAAAATTAAACCAAGATACTGCAGTAGGGTTTCTTAGATTAATAAATTTTCACATTCCCTAGGTCTAGTCTCATTAGGTCACCCAGGGCATCAATTTCCCAAGAATATAGCCATAGGAAAACTTCTATCTCCTAGAGACAACTGCGTTGGTGGGTCCCCTCACTCTCCTAGCTCACAACCATACCCTTCTTGGAGGTCTTTAATGCTCAGCTTTTCATCTATCCACTCTGGAACGATATATCCAATTTTTGTTCCAGGTGGAGGTATCTCATTAAACCTTATATTATATCTATTGTTGCATATGTAAGGCAATAAAACACTCTTAAACCCAATCCCTGAACATAACACATCATCTCAATAGCCATGGCCCAGAGCTCTTAAACCTAGTCTCTGCATATCCTGTCTTAAGATGCTGCTATTGTTGTTCATAAACTGAATGTTGACTTAACTTATGGTGTTGCGGCATAACTTCATGTTTAATAGAAGACTAATTTGTCCTCGATTCATTATTCAACTCATTAATTTTTTGAAGTTGTGGCATTTGTTGTTCGTTAAACTCTACCTGTAATTGAACAACTTGTTGCTACTTCTGTTACTGTTGTTGCTATATTTGTTGTTGCTGTAGTAATATGGGTGTTGAATATGTCATTGTTGCTACATGTTTACTTGTGTTTGTACTATAGGGAGTGAAGTTGCACCATTTTTCAAACAGTGAAAAAGATGAATAGGAATAGTCGGCATAGGTAATCTAATTTATGATGCATTAATTCATTGAGTTGTATCTAGGCAGGGGATTTGAATCTCTTTGTTCTTTATTGGGATGCAACAACTTAGCATCTCAAGGATTTTAATTCTTTCTTTTTGCAAAAAATCCTCTATCTTACTGGAATTGTTGGGGTAACTGATGCGAGTTCTCTGGTGGTGCAATCTAATATCCTATGTTTGGTTATGAACTGTAATTCTTTCTTTTTGCAACAAATCCTCTATCTTACTGGAATTTTTGGGGTAACTGATGCGAGATCTCTGGTGGTGCAATCTAATATCCTCTGTTTGGTTATGAAGAGGAGACTTCACTTTCTCTACCAATTTTGATCCCAGCATTTAGCATTCTTCAGGGGTCATTGAAACTCTGGTTTGGTGGAACCATTTGGCATCCCAATGCTCAACATTCTTGAGGATGCATGGAAAATTTCCATGGATAGCAGCCTCAGGACCTTTGCTATGTATGGAATCTCTGTTGTTCAGTAAAAAAAGAAGGCTAAAATTCTGAGGTCAAGATTTATTGTAATATATATTGAAGAATGGCTATGTAAGCAAGACAATAGATTCTTGAGAGCAAGCCATCAGTCATATAGTTTTTCTTCAATGTCGTCGGTGTGTTCCTAATTTAAATGAAACAGACTAGTTGTAACCAACAAGTGTGTGATAATCAGACTATCCTGCATCCGTATTGATACATAATTTTGTTAAGAATGTATTTGTTTTGACACTCGTTGATATGAAAATATAATGCTTGCATATGCAGATCAGACATGTCAATCCTTAATGTATTCAGAAACAATGTTTCAACTGTCAACACAGGTTGAAAAACATTTAATTATATATTCTAATTTCTGAAGAATGTAGACACTTGCAACTTGCTATTTTATTTTCACTGTATCTTATTGCACCTGTTTCAAGGAATTGGAGGAAGTATACAGAATATTCCCTGAAGACTGCCCATAGCTAGTACTAACTACATCCTTTGTCTTTTCCTTCTGAACATCCTTTGTCTTTTCCTTCTGAATAGACTCTAAAATTAAGTTCCCAATTCAATGTGAATGCTCACTAGATGAATAATAAATATCATGGAGCATAGAATTCCAAGTTAAAAATATGAGGATGACTGATAAGTCTGAATATCTATAACAGCCACAGTAATTAAAAAGAAAAATGAACTATATGGATTTTACTAATTAATCAGAAAAGATAAAAAAAGAAAACCAACTACTCAAATCAATTTGTCAATGGCAGTCCAACTGCTAACTAAGCATGGAACAATATTTTTAGTTTACTAATGGAAACTCAAGTAATAAGGTAGATAGCATATCCACAAGGAAACATAGAGTAAAAAAGTTACTCTACAAACCCCAACATAACCACTGTGCCAAATTTTCATATGTCCTAGCTCCTGCCATACTGGTGATATAAGAAATGTGGATGTCAAGGATATTCTCAAGATTAACTGAAGTCATATAAAGAGCAATTTCCTTTTATAACTAGCATTGAAAGTTGTCAAGTTTCCAAAGGCATTTTACAACGACCTTCCCCTTACCTATAAATCTTCTCTTCACACAAATTCTCCATGTAGAGCACTGAATTTCTTCTGCTATGTCCGGCACCTCTTCCTCTACCAGCATTCCTCCTCCTGTTTTTGCACACTAACTTATATTCTTCTGTTGATGTTAATTAGTAAGCTTCCTCAACTATACTATATTGTGGAGGCTCATCTCATCTTACACCACAAACTTCATCCCATTCACATACCCCAAGTCTTTCTAGTTCTCATCCTTGTGATGACCTATGCAGGTAGAAATTTGATATATCCTTGCACATGCTATCTCTATGTTGCATATTTCTCTCTCAACTTGGACACCATCTTGTTCCGAGTCCTTATCTTCTTTTTTTTCAGACGGATTAACTCATGTGGTACAAGAATCCCACCATATAGAAGCATGCCTTTCCAACTTGGTAATGGTGAAATTCACCTTGTTCAAGTCCTCTATCTTCTTGTAATCAAAGTTCCTTTCCATCTCACTTATGCTTCTGCTTTCATAGTCCCATCATAATGCGAAATTTCAACATCAAGGATGATGATATGAGCACTCTCTTTGTGATTGAGAGACATAAATGGAACAATAATTGTTGGTCTGTAGATGGAACATGGATTGCTGATAGTGATTTGTCTTTGGGGATCACATCTATGACATGGATGGTGAGATCTTGACAGATAAAGACATGAATTTGCGCCTTCTTTTTCTCATCGGACTTGGGATCCACCTCATGGATCATGAGAAGGACATCGCACATCATATATGGAGCATGAAAAGGACATTCCAGATCCTATTTCATGTGATCTTGGACAGCCAAAAGATGTTGAGGTACATGATGCATATTCCATTTTAAACAACATCCATGTGTCCTTATCAATGAGGCAAAAAATCAGCAAGCAATGCAATCCCAACACTACAAAATGTTTGGGACAGCAATATGTTCAAACATTGATGTATTGTGGCAATTTTCAACTTTTCAAAAGAGGCCATCAAGCCCCAAATCATAAGCTGGCTTGGTTTTCCAAATCTAAAATTTTGCAGCATACTTCATGTGGATATTCGTAGAGGGCAACAACATTTTGCAGGCTTATATTGGAGCCATATTTTAAAACCTTGTTGTTTGAAGCTATTATAGGAGACTTGCATGGCAGAGAAGGGGGGCAATTGTTGGAGCATGTACAAAAAGCTTTGTAAAGGCATTTTTAGTACAAGGAGGTGGCTCGTGGCTAGATGATGGACTGCACTATTCATATGCCCAAGATGATGACTATATCAGTCCTATCCAACATTGGATAAAGCAAGCATGTGGCAGCACACACCGTTATATATGTGATCCAGTAGATGGCATTAATTTAGTTTGTGCCAAAGGCCAATCAATATTAGGTACGCTCATTTTGGCAGTCTTGAGCATGGGAGTTTGTTCTTTTTGAGAAGATGAATCTAGTGTAGTTGCAGACCAAGGGGACTCGAAAGAGTTGTACTTGGAAAGCCCCTTTTCATCTTAGCAGAGTTTATAACATTGTAATGAATTTCTCATGAATAGTTTTATGTATCAGCATCTCTAAATTACAGTCCATTTATAGAGAGCCTTCGCTTATGAAATATTGTCTATAAGCCAGAATAGGGTTAAACTTTTCCATTGAAAGCTTAGAATAATTGAACTCAAAGAACCAAAGAACCATTGTAGATACTTTAATAAACCTTTTTTTCTCTAATTCTACTACTTAAAACAGTGTTTTGAGCAAGACCTATTTCGAAAAATTTAGTTCAGAGAATACAGTGGCTTATTTAATGAATTTTCTCCAAGACAGAGCATACAGGATTCGTGACAGCCACAAGAAAATTTATGGGATTTTGCAATTTAAGCATTCTCTTGCAGAAAAATACCTTTTCTGAACTCGTTTTGACGGTGAAGAAAGGCAAATGATCTATTGGAAGTCGTGCATAAATGATCTGTTGGAAGTCATGCATGAAGGGATCTGGGGGCTCGGGGATTTATTCTAGAGCATTTGCAAACCAGGATTGTACAAAAGCGAGCTCCTGAGCTCGTTTCAGGGCAAGGAGAGGGATAATGCAATAGCGGCAAAATACAAAGACAGTGCGTGAGCTCGTTTCAGGGCAGGGAGAGGGATAATGCAATAGCGGAAAAATACAAAGAGGCATTAAATGTAAAGGCACCATATATATCAAATGATTTCAAAGAATTTGGAATAGTTTAATGTTTTTTTAATTTGGAAAAATAAATGGAAGAAGAGGGCAAAGGAATGAAACTAAGTGATTGGGTGGGATAATTATAATGGCTTGTGTCATTTCTTTGAGTCACACTGAATTGATATATAAATCAATTATAAATTAAGTAATTATTCATTACTAAAGTGGGATTTTATATAAATGATTTATTTATTAATGTTAATTTGTAGTTTTTAATAATATATTTGTGTTAAAGAAAATTATTTTAATTAATGTTGTATCAAGATTTTTGTTAATTTTTCTATATTATATTTTAATTTACTTTAAAATTGTTTTAAATATGTTTTCACCTTTATGTATGGAGGTTATTTATTTGCATATTTAAAGTTTTGTTGTAGTTCTTTTCTTAAAAAATGACTATTGTGATTGTGATGGTGAGAAGGTATTCTATAAATAGTATTAAGGATTATTTAGAATAAATAGGAGATTCTTTCTCATTATCTAAGACTAATATTTGAGAGAATGGATATACATTCCCTAATTATCACATAAACAATAGGTTAATCTTGCATTTATTGCTTTCTCTCCATGGAGGTTCGCTAAACAAAGGGAATACCTCCTCTTATGTGAATTTTATTGTCTCCACCTCTTAAAGGATTTTCAAAAATTAATAATTAAATCTTCATTACTTTAAAGATGTAGTCTTGTCGAATATACCAAAAACATAGTAGGATTCTTTCATTGTGGACAAAATCAAGTACATGTCTGAGAGAAGTATTCCTCTATGAATGGTTAACAAGTTCATCAATAAATACAAGCAAATGCTTCAATCTATATATTTAATGATCTTTAGTCATCATCTAAAGAGTTCAAGAATCAAATAAATTCCAACCTAAGTTCTAAGTATATGGTAAGCTTGTACTTAGAGGTACTATTATTGTAAAAATTGACAACTATGGAAGTTGTGGCAAGGTATTGGAGGAGGGACTGTCATTTTGGGGTAGAGCTAGCCTCTTTTTAAATGATAGTTTCCAAAATTGAATCCATCTTCAATGTATGTACGTTGTCTAGCTTTGAGTTTGGTTTCCCTTTCATCCTAGAGATCAAGGAAATACATGCAATGTATTATGACTTTCTTAGCCATTTAAGTTAGCCATTTTTAGTTTGGTCACTTAAAATTTCTCAAATTTAGTATTAATTTAGCAGGTGAACTTTTACAACTTGTAATTGTAAGATCATTAGATGAGGTGATCCTCTAACTCAATGTTGTGTGTATGGCAAAGCTAGAAGATGTTATTGAGAAGAGGAATATCATGATGTCATTGGTTTCAACTAGACACTAATGTAAACCCACTTTGAAACCACTATGGGAATCTGAAGGGAAACATCTAGTGCTCTTGTGTGTATGAGGGTTCAAAATTAAGGCCCCCTCTTATTTGCATGAAGTGTTCCTAGTACAAATCCATCTTAGAGTCAAGGCCATGAAAATATGAAGTCAAAGTACTAAATTTATTGTTTATAAATAACCTCTTTAACAAATTGACACAAACGTATAATGATGTCATTTACATTGGAGGTGTATGTCACCTGAATTGTGTTACAAATTTAATCGCTCCCCCACAAAAAGGTATCATGCTCCCTTGTGATGATGCATCAACCCTAATGGAGAACAATCTCGTGATGTAAAAGGAATTTAAACATGATGTAACTTTAATAGTGTACTACATTCACCCCTTGGCTCACCACTCATGGCAAATGTGAGGCTATTTCAAGAATTGATGTGGATAATATCATTTTATTTTCTCTTATGTATAGTATTATACATTGACACAATTGTGGTTTTTTAGCAAATAAAATATTTCTATCAAGAGTTAGCTCCTTATTCATTAGGGTTGAATAGGTTGTGTCATTATGAGTGATTTATTCATTGTCAACTCCTTATGTGGGAGAACACTACAAGCTCCATGTCAACATGAAGAGTAGATATTGTGAGCAATTCTTATCGAGGTTTTTCAAATTATCCAGTTGTTCTACATTTGGTATACATGTTATAAGCGCATTACCCACAAACGCACACCCTCGAGACCAATACCCAGTTCTCTAAAAATCAAATGGTACCAATATTCTTAGTTAGAGGTGAAGGATTCTCTTAAGAGGTTATTTTGTTGGTTTGAGGTGTTGTGTTTTGCCTTAGATACTAAGTGGTTAAGGGCTTCAAGAGTTAAGATTTAAGGGCCAAGAGCTTGGGGGGGAAGGGATTTAGGGGTTAAGGGCTTAATAATTAAGGGATTTAGGTGTTAGGGGCTAAGGGGTTAGGTTTTAAGGTGTTTGGGGGTTATGTATTAGGATTTAAGGGTCATGGGTTAAGAGAATAAGGGGTTAGTGCTTAGGGGGTTCATGGATTCTAGGTTACGAGTTAATAGCTTAAGGTTTAATGTGTCAAGGGTTCAGTGGCTTATGAGGTATGAGTGTAGGGGTTAAGGGAGTATGGCTTTAGGGTTAATGGATAGGGAATTTAATCGTTATGGGTTAATGACTTATTGGTTGCGATAATGGGGCCCCTGATGCCCTTATCACCACTATGAGGGGTTCCCCTTTAAATTTTTATTGTTACCTTCCCTTTAGGCCCCCTAGCCCCTATGACATTAGGTCTTAATCCCCCTTCTCATTCTCTAATGCCCGGATTATAGATATTAGTAAACCATGCTTGGACATCCCACTTCTACCCCTCCATGCTACATGTGTGTTCCCCAGTCCTGTTCAATACACCACAAAATACTCCTCCCACCTTTTTGGTCATATCATTCAACTTATCCTAACATTATGGGTGATTGGTGTTTACGTTGTAAAGTGAGCAGAGAAAAAATATTACTTGTTTTTTCTATTGAGAAGATGTAGAAATTAATTGTCATGATTGGAATGTGCATGCATCAATCTAGATTGGATTGTCTTTCGAGCTTAGACATGAATAATCATTTGGTCATACTCCATCCTATCGATGGAGTCTGATACCACAAAGGTATCCATGGGAAATTTGAGAGATTCTTTTGAAAGCTTGTATGTTGTGGTATTTATCTCCTTCAAAATGTGTCTGGAAGATAGCTAGTCCAAAGAGTTGGGGGAATTTACGATATCTTGTAGGATGGGGTGTAGGTAGATGTTTTCTATCATGAATTATTGATCCAATTGATCATGATTTTTGAATCCCCCATGATCTATAGGGATTTGACTCTTTTGATGGATGCAATTTCCAGAAGGGTACAAAGAGCAATGGAATCAACTCAGTTGTTGGAGCCTTAACTTTGGGTATTTCTTACTTTCTTGCTATAAGACTGGGAGAGGAAGAGTACCACACCCACTTTGCAGCTAGGTGGGATAACTTGTGCAACACCATCAAATAAGTCACAAGGGCATCCAAGAGGGAGTGGAGGAATTACCAAAATCCATTATTTTGTGGTTTAGGATGAATCTTGTCTTCCAAACACTATTTTTTATCAATTTAATTATGATCTTTGTTAGAATTTCTCGTGAAAAAAATGTGTTTTTGTTCCAATCCCACAAGATATTGCTGATTAGAATGCATGGGAAACCTTTAGAATAATCTTCCATGATGTTGAGTAGCTAAGTTTTGAAATTTTCTTCCAAGCTTAGATAGGGCAACGAGCCTATCATGTCCAACTTTGCAAGGGTGGTGGTGATGACCTACATTGTGTTGGGACAAGAGATAAATAAGTGTGAAGAAATATCATCATATGAATTACATAAAGGATAGATGTTAGGGTGATTCGTAAACTATCATGGATATTTCTCATGAACAAAATGTGTTGCTGTTCCAATCCCACCAGATATTGTCGATTAGAATGCATGGGAAATCTTTTTAATAAATCTTCCATGATGTTGTGTAACTAAGTTTTGAAATTTTCAACCAAGATTAGATAGGACCATGAGCCTATCATGTTCAATTTTGCAAGGGTGGTACTGGTGATGACCTGCACTGTGTTGGGACAAGAGATAAATAAGTGTGAAGAAATATCATCATATGACTTGCATAAAGGATAGATGTTGGGGTGATTCATAAACTATCATGGATATTTTTCGTAAACAAAATGTGTTGTTGTTCCAATCCCACCAGATATTGCTGATTAGAATGCATGGGAAACTTTTTTAATAAATCTTCCATGATATTGTGTAACTAAGTTTTGAAATTTTCTTCCAAGCTTAGATAGGACCACGAGCATATCATGTTCAAATTTTCAGGGGTGGTGGTGATGACCTGCACTGTGTTGGGACAAGAGATAAATAAGGGGTGATTCGTAAAATATCATGGATATTTCTCGTGGAAAAAATGTGTCGTTGTTCCAATCCCACTAGATATTGTTGATTAGAATGCATGGGAAACCTTTATAATAATATTCCATCCTGTTGTGTAACTAAGTTTTTAAATTTTCTTCCAAGCTTAGATAGGACCACGAGCCTATCATGTTCAATTTTGCAAGGGTGGTGGTGATGACCTGCACTATGTTTGGACAACTAGAGATAAATAAGTGTGAAGAAATATCATCATATAACTTGCATAAAGGATAGATGTTGGGGTGATTCATAAACTATCATGGATATTCCACTAGACAGTTCATCATAACAGACCAGATAAAACTATATTTAAAAATAAATGAATAAGAGTTTGTGACAGGAAGTGTCAGTGAGTTTCGGATGTGCTAAGGAGGGAGTGACCAATAACCCAAGATTCTCCCCCAACTTGTCAAACTTCCCCTTTGTTAGGAGCTTTGTCAAACTATTAACCATATGCAACTTTGTTAGAATGTGGTCCAACACTATCAACTCCCTAATGAACTTGGAATCTTAGGAAATTGTACTGAATATCAATGAGTTTGAAATGGTCATGACACATTGGATTTTCATAGAGCTTGATGTAACCTTGACTCTCACAAGAGACAATATTGGGCTTCAACAACTGATTGGTTGACTCTACAATCAAGTTGCAAATCTAGATAGCTTCATAATAAGTATATGAAACTTCCATATACTTTGCTTCAGTGGAACTAAGTGCAATTGTTGCTTCCTTCTTGTTGATTTGATGAAAATGATTTATAAAATGATAATAATGATGCTTAAAATGAGCCTTATGATGGTCTAATTATACACATTGATTGTTCACGAGGTGTAGGGGTATGTTTATAACATCACTGCCCTCGAAAGCTTTGTCTTGAAAGCACAGTAATTAGAATTTTCTTTAGTTAAGCACATTTTTGTGGTGGAATGAAGTTTATCAGATATCTATTTATACTTTGTAGAGGTTTGACTTTATTTGTCCTTTGAGTGTTGGTGAGGTTCTTTGTATTTTTTGCATCATAGTCTAATGTCTTTTGACCTGATTGTTTAACATGAAAGCTTTATGCTTATTGGCAATATATTTGAAATACCTACATGATCAAGAAACTGTTGTGGTTAATTAAATTACTAAATAGGTAATACAGAAAGAGGGTGATGTTGAGAGGGCTTGCCTGGGTGACTCTCGGAGCAACCCGGAGGTGGTCAGACAAATCTCTTCTAAGTTACAAATCTGAAGAGAAAAAACTGGTGATATATATGTGGTTGCTCAACCTGGGTTCTATGGAAAATCTTGGTAGAGAGTGTTTACCTTTCCGTGTCTTCACGAAAGTAGGTTGTCTGGTCACAGAATAAGATCACTACATGTAGGTGACGGTTCTGTAATAAGTTCTCAGCCTCATCTTCAGAATGGATAATAGAGAGGATCAGGTTTGAATACAGGATATAATTTGATGAATTTTGAGATTTAGAGTTAAAGAAAAAATTGTGGTGATGTTTGGATGGGTGCTAATTTGTAGGGTTTTCCATTTTTATAATTTTCTTTGTTGTGATTTCTACCATGCTACCTATTTACTTTCCTGTTGCCCTAGCATTTTTACTTTTTCGATGTTTATCTCTCTATTGTTTCTTGCCCCATTTGAAATGTCATCCTTATTTGGTAGGTGTTTTCTTCAATATAGTGTGAATATTTTTCCATCACACAGCTTCTGTGGTGTTTGTCTATGCAAATAGCTTGTAAGGCCCATTCATCAGGGTATTTGATGAAATAAAATTATAATCAATGATCACCAACTAATGGTACCTGCAAAGATTTACTCTAACAATTATACAGTTTTCCTGTGCTAACAATTATACAACATTTTAACCTCATGAAATAGTCTCCTCTGTTCTCTTAGGTAATGCTATAAGCACTTATTGTTGTTGTCAAAGATTTTACTCTCTAGTCCCATTGAGCTATTTCAGTTATTTGTGGACTTTGATCTATTTTCATTTCATTTCTTCAATTTTTCTGACTGTTATGCGTTACCTTTGGCCAGTGCCTTATTTCTTACCTATGATTTTTCTGCATAAGCATTACATCCAGCCAGCGCAACAGGGGTAGCAAGAGCCACTTAGTCCAGCCAAAGCCCGCCTGGGGCAGCGTAGAGGCAGCAGGAGCCACGCAGGGCTGACGCAGGCCCAGTCAAGGCAGCACAGGGGCATTGTAAGCCCTTCAGGTGTGACGTAGGCCCTTACTGAGCAGCTTAGAGGCCGAAACATGCCATTCAGGCTGACGTAAAGGGATTTAGAGTAGCATATTACTGCCATTTGTATTTCTCTGTTGGGTGAACCAGTTTTGGTGCCCAAGATTGTTGTACTTAGATTATGCATAATAATGAAAACCCTCCAGAGCTAGCTGCACTGATTTTCCCGCATTAGGTTTTTTTCGGGGACATTTGTCCAAAAACTCCGTGTGTCACTTTGTCTATGAGCATGTTATTCTATATTTGATCTGTATGTGTAGGTTGCTAGTTTTATTTACTATTTACTTCGGTAAGCTATTGAATATTTCAGAAATTAACTTGTAACTTAATTCAAGTAGGAGAAGTAAATCAAGATACTGCAGTAGGGTTTCTTAGATTAAGATATTTTCACATTCCCTAGGTCTAGCCCCATTAGGTCACCTTGACAACAATTTCCCAGGAATCTAGCTAGAGGAAAATTTCTATATCCTAGAGGCAGCTGCGTTGTTGGGTGCCCTCACTCTCCTCAGAAATTGGGCCAATTCTGATGGTGGAATCTCTGGATACCTCAAGCCCTAGCTCTAGGATCAAGTTTTGCCTAGGTGTTCCCAAGGATGGAACCTAGTAGGATCAATTTGACCTATCGAAGTAAAAACTCTTGTCTGATCCTTTCCCTCACCTTGTCTAGGATAGGAACATAATTGGTTTCTAAATTCCATCCCCGAACCTGGGCTGGGTCCACTTGGCCCCGCGTGGTCCCATTTGGTGTCAAAGGCCTTTCATCGAGGACCATTTGGGAATCCAAGTTCCCAAAGGATTTTAGGGATTGAGAACTTCCTTCATAAGTCTTTTTCTTCTCCCTCAACCCTTCAATCCCCCTCCTCTCTCCCTAGAAGATAAATTCCCTTGCTTAAAAGGAAAGCAAGTCCCACTCTTTATTTTATCTTAGGGAAATGGTTTCGAGGGTCACTTCCCACCTATTCATTGACCTATACTCTACAAGTGACTTCCTAAACTACCGGGACTCCACCCATCGATGAAAGTCCGTGAAGAGCAAGGAGCCTTAGCTGTGGTGACAATGGGCTAAGCCTCCATCGTTTCCCTTGTCCTAGCAGTTGCCCTCTTAGGAACCCCTTTTAGATCCACTACTAGTTTGAGTGCTAACAAGTTGTTCACAATTCCATTTGTGAACAACTCTTTGGTATGCCCACTTTTGCCATACTACAACTCCAAGATGAGAAGTCCAGGGCTATGGAGGCTGCTCTTCTTCTCTCTGAATCAATCCTCTACAATATAGTGAACCAGGGCTAGTTGATTGGCCCACTTGACAGTTACTTTATTCCTTCAAAGTCTGCACATCCTTAGGCCTTATACACCTACCCTTCTACCAATTTTGTTGTCCTTCACCAGAACAAGAGTCAGGGATCTTCTTTGACAATAACCTAACAACCCTCCAACTGTACTTGGACTACCATCAATTTTTTGTGTATCGACAATTTGATCTAATTTTTTGTCCAATCTATGAAAAAATATGAAATAATCCTCTTATCATACTTCTAACAATCTATAGATGACTGAACGAGGGTCACAAATCAGCCACTAACAGTCCATTTACTAATTTTTCATAGGTTTCCTCAGATCTTTGTCTAAAACTCTATGGAAAGTCCACCAAAATCAACTCCTCTGCATGTCAATCCATTCTTCATATGGCACATTTATTCTGCACGCTCAATCTTCTGCTCAGGTTCCACCCTCCTTTGGATCTATTGTCTCCACACATACTGAATCCGCAAACCATCTTCCAGATGTGCGGTCTTTATTGCATTATAAATAAACCTCACTCTAAGGGTCACAAATCGTCTTCTTCTACGCAAATTTGTCACGGTCTTAAGGGCATACCTTATGAGTTAAACATGCTAGGAAACTGTCCTAACTAGGGCATTATACTTATGTACATCTAATTGTTGCATAACAAACCCTATTCACACATAGAAAAAACACGAATTTTGCCTCCATAAGCGACTCGACCTAGATCATATGGATCCATAGATTCTAGGCATTTCTTTGATTGAATCTTGACATGAACTTCAGATCTCAATTTCGACCCTCAAATTAGGGTTACCTCAATCAATATTACGCCTACGTCGACTTCTGTTATGGCTCTAAATTACAGTGCAAGCCCTCCTCCATTTATGTTGGTCTTTATCATAGACCTTGCGACCTACTAACCACCACAAGGCAAGATGGTATCAACCCTCTCTTCTATTTCATGTAGAAAATCTGACCAACAGAATTCAATCTGATCTTGTAATGTACTAGAACAAGATACTAAATCCTTCCTACAATTTGTGGAAAAAAAACACGGTCACACAATCACATATAAGTAAGAGAAACAAGTTATCAAACACACAACACAAGATGTATCTAGGGAAGCAACTTCTCAAAACCCTCTATCTCTATTTTGTATTAAGTCAAGGAATTATGAAACAATACCATGCTTAATCTCTCTTGAGATTCTCTAGCACTCTGCCAATTGTCTCCTTCTGATCTAGGCAAAATCAGTCTAATACTTAGCCAATTATCAGCCTTCCTTCAGCCTGCCTTGCTCACACAATTCCTATGGAATTATCTCCATCCATATTAATTAGGAAAATCAACCTTCCTTGATTACGCAATCCATCATGGCATCCCAATGACTTTATAATTGCACATGGGAAATTTTCTATAAATACAACTGATAGTTATGTTCCTTTGAACTGTGTTACAATAAGGATGAAGGGTCTTTTTATTATTTAAAAATAAGATAAAACCCTAAAAAATGAAAACCCTAACCCAAGGAGATGTAACACCAAGATTTTATGGGCCCCGTTGGGGTTAGTTGGGCAGCCAACTTCCCGAGGTCGTAACTTGGTCATATTATCTTCGTTTGATGCACATGATACCTCGTTAGAAAGATCTCTCTGAGGACTACAATTGCTAATGTGATTTCTATGAAATAATGAAACCTTTCATGCCAAAAAAACGTCGTTTGGGACATCAAAATGGCTCCAGGAGTTCAGGACCCAAAAAACTAACAAAAATAGTAAATTGTGCTATAATTAAGGAAACTGAAAAACTAAAAGAGACAATGGAGAGGGCCCAAGTGGAATAGGCGGGTGGCCACCAATATCCACCTCGAACACCTTAAATAAATTTTCTTGAGCCAACTCAATCATCATGACTTAGTTAACTGACACAAGTTGTTATGAGACGAAATAACAATTTATTGTCCAATTTATTTAAGGGAAAAATAAATTAGACGCTTCACATTCTTCACTCCTGGTACATCAAAATTCCTCACCAGTGTGGGTGCATTTTTTTTTGTCCTTTCTAGTTTCCAATTTCACTATTTCTTGTTGCAAATTTCAACACTCCCTCTCAACAAGAAAGGAATTCAATCTATCCCCATCGGCTACCTTTGGAATGTTCTGCATGCTACACTTCTCTAGTGTTGTTTGCACCTGCAAATCCTGAAACTAAATAGCCTCCGAACAACTGAATCAGTATAATGCATCTATCATCAGAGTCTTCTGACTACTGCTATGTTGGGTATGTGTTATATTCTTTCCACGATTGGCCCCACGCGCTGTATGTTGCGTCGGGCGTAGCTGGGGGGTCACGAGGGGCGAAGCAGTCCCCACCGTTGGGGTCCGGGGCAGCGCCCCAGCCAAAATTTGTTTTTTGTGCGGACCCACTCATAGGCGGATCCGCCCATGGTTTTGTGCATGGTTTTGCACATGGTTTTGGGGTTCGATGGTTTTCGGCCCCTGTTATTTTGTAGATCCGGTCAAGGGAACTACGGTTATGTTCTAATCCAGGGTTAATGGATTGGGGTTTATGTATGCTTCGGCATGTATATATATATGTTGTAACACTAAAAGGAATATAATGAAAAATCAAGCTGGTCGTCCCGATTTGGGATCCAGGGGAAAATCTCTGTGTTTATCTGTTTTATGTTTTATGCTCTCGCAATTGTTTATTTTTGTTATAAGATTCATGTGTAGATAATTTCTGTTCAGGGTTAAAACCTACATTTGGTATCGGAGCTATTTCAGCTTCAAGGGGACGCCTTTGTTGTTGAGGGTTTTTTGCTCGGGCCTGTGGTAGACCCTGTGCAGTGGGAGATCTGCGGGATCGATTCTTGCGGTGAAAGAATATGGCGAGCGGCGGAAAGATAGAGATCGAAAAATTTAATGGTCAGAGTTTTGAGTTGTGGAAGCTCAAGATGGAGGATCTGCTGGTGGATAAAGATCAGTGGATCGCGGTAGATCCAGGTACTAAACCAACGGCAATGTCAGATGAAGACTGGAAGAAACTGGATCGGAAGGCTAAGAGAACAATACGGTTGTGTGTCTCAGATTCAGTATTGTTGAATGTATCTGGGGAAGCTACGACGAAGAATTTGTGGGAAAAACTTGGGACTTTGTACCAATCTAAGTCTCTGGTGAATAAGTTGTTCCTGCGGAAAAAGCTGTATAACCCGAGGATGAAGGATGGAGACTCGGTGACAGAGCATCTGAACGCCTTCAATACTGTGGTAAGTCAGCTGTCGTCTGTTGATATTAAAATCTCAGATGAAGATAAGTGCATAAGTTTGTTGTGCTCTCTACCAGACTCGTGGGACATTCTGGTTATTGCAATAGGTAGCAATACAACTACCTTGAATTTTGATGACATTGTCTCAGCCTTGCTGTCGGAGGAAATGAGACGGAGAAATATGGAGGGTCAGAATGGAGATGCCTTATCTGTACGAGGAAGGTCCCAAAACAAAAACAAGAATAAGGTTTCGAGTGGGAGATCTAAATCTAGAGGGAGATCTAAATCTCCTGGAAAGTTTGTAAAGGTGTGCTGGAAATGCGGAAAGGAAGGACACTACAAAAAGGAATGCGGATCTAAAGCTCCTGAGAAAGGAAAGGGATCTGATGAAGCTCCTTCTGCAGAGGAAAAAACCACCTCGGATGAAGGTGGGGATGTGTATTTGGCTTCTTCTTCAAATACACATGTAGATCATGAGTCATGGTTGATTGACTCAGGTGCATCCTTTCACTTCACTCCCCATAGGGAGTGGTTCTGCAAGTATGAGAAATATGATGGTGGTGATGTCTTCCTAGGGGATGATAGGAAGGCCAGAATCATCATACGTGGAAAGGTCAAGCTGAAGCTGCAAGGTGGAAGGATTAGAACACTTCTTGGTGTTCTACATATTCCTGCATTGGCCAGAAATTTGATTTTTGTAAGCAAGATGTATGATGCAGGTGTAAAAACAGTGTTCGAGAAAGATGCCTGCAAGATGGTTCGGGGAGCATTGGTATTAATGCGGGGAGTTCGGACTGGAACTCTGTACAAGCTACAAGGTAGCACTGTTATTGATGGGTGTAACAGTTCTGTGGTTCCTGAAAGTGGGACGGAAAGTCTAGCTGTCTCTGGAGAAAAGACCATGCTATGGCATCAAAGGCTTGGACATATTGGAGAGAAGGGCCTTCGGATACTTCATAGAGATGGTATGGTAGAAGGTATGTCTAATTGTTCTCTGGATTTTGATTTCTGTGAACATTGTGTATATGGGAAGCAGAATCGGGTGAGTTTTCCTTCTGGTGCTAAGAGGGCAAACAAGATATTAGAGCTTGTGCACAGTGATGTGTTTGGACCTGTGTCGGTTCCATCAATGGGTAAGTCTGTGTACTATGTTTCATTCATAGATGACTTCTCAAGGAATACATGGATATATTTCTTGAGGAAGAAATCTGAAGTCTTTGACAAATTTAAAGAATTTAAGGCTCTGGTGGAAAACCAGAGAGAGAAGAAGATAAAGGCATTGAGGACAGATAATGGTGGGGAGTTCTGCAAGAAGGAATTTGAAGAGTTCTGTAAGAAGTGTGGTATAGCACGGCAGAAGACTACTCCATACACACCTCGGCAAAATGGAGTTGCAGAAAGAATGAATAGAACACTGATGGAAAAGGCAAGAAGCATGCTCAGTGGTACCGGGTTAGGACAAGAATTCTGGGCAGAGGCAGTGGAGACTGCATGTTACTTAGTTAACAGATCACCTTCATCAGCGTTGGAGGATAAGACCCCACATGAGGTATGGAGTGGTAAGAAACCCTCTCTTTCACATCTAAGGGTATTTGGATGTGATGCATATGTACATGTTCCAAAGGAGAAAAGGACCAAGTTGGATAATAAATCTGAAAGGTGCATCTTTATTGGGTATAAGGATGGTTTAAAGAGTTACAAGCTTTGGAACCCAGAAACAAGGAAGGTTGTGTACAGCCGAGATGTGGTGTTTAGAGAAGTGAAAGATGTTGTTAAACATGAAGTCCTACCAAAGGAACATGAGAAGATAGAGTTTGAGCTAAAGGAGGATGAATCAGACTCTACAACAGAAGAAGACTCAGAAGATGAAGAGCCACAAACTCCAGCTTTAAGAAGATCAGTTCGGGAAAGAAGGCAACTAGAAAGGTATAGTCCATCTGCTTTCTTTTCAGGTTTTGCCTTAACTATAACTGATGATGAACCCAGAACTTTCAGGGAGGCAGTAGATTCAGAGGATGGAAAACTCTGGAAGGAGGCCATGGTTGATGAAATGGCATCCTTGCACAAAAACGATGCATGGGATCTGGTGGAGTTGCCGGCTGGAAGGAAGCCCATTGGGAACAAATGGGTGTTTAAGAAGAAGATGAATGTAGAAGGCAAGGTGGAGAAATACAAAGCTCGGTTGGTAGCGAAAGGTTATTCCCAAGTGCCGGGAATTGATTTTGGTGATATTCTTTCTCCTGTTGCCAAGGTTACTTCTATTAGATTACTTTTATCATTTGCTTCTGCATTTTATTTTGAGATAGAAGAGATGGATGTGAAGACAACTTTTCTTCACGGGGATCTAGAAGAGGAGATCTACATGAAGCAACCTGAAGGCTTTATGGTGAAGGGTAAGAAAGAACTGGTATGCAGGTTGAAGAAGTCTCTGTATGGGTTAAAACAGTCACCAAGGATGTGGTATCAGAAATTTGATACTTATATACGGGGACTTGGCTTCACCAGAAGCAAGGAGGATCACTGTGTTTATTTTAAATTAATTGGTGACCGTGTTATTTATTTGGTCTTGTATGTGGATGATATGTTGTTGATTGGAAATGACAAAGAAATTATCCAAGATTTGAAGACCCAACTCTTCTCCAAATTCGACATGAAGGATCTTGGTGCTGCAAACTATATTTTGGGCATGGAAATTAAGAGAGATCGGGCAAAGAGGAAGCTCTGGTTAAACCAGAGGAAGTATGTCGAGACTATATTGCGGAGGTTCAATATGCAGGATAGTAAACCGGTGAATGTTCCTATTCCTGTAGGTGTAAAGCTGTCTGCTGAACAGTGTCCCAAGACACAAAAAGAAGAGGAGTATATGTCCTGTGTTCCATATGCAAGTGCAGTGGGTAGCCTGATGTATGCAATGGTCTGTACTAGACCAGACATTGCACATGCAGTGGGAGTATTGAGCAGGTTTATGTCAAACCCAGGGAAGGAGCATTGGACAGTAGTGAAGCGGGTTTTCAGATATTTACGTGGCACTAGTGATTATGGCTTGTGCTACCAGGGAAGACTAGGATTGGAAAGAATGTTGGACATTCGTGGTTTTGTTGATACAGACTGGGCTGGAGATCTGGACCAAAGAAGATCTACAAGTGGGTATGTGTTTAGCCTATTTGGAGGCGCAGTCAGTTGGATGAGTAAAAGACAGTCTGTAGTGGCTCTTTCAACTACAGAGGCAGAATACATAGCAGCCACTCATGCAAGCAAGGAAGCAGTTTGGTTGCAGAGATTGTGTTCAAGTATAGGGTTGGTACAACAAGCTATAAGGATAGACTGTGATAGCCAAAGTGCAATTTTCTTGGCTAAGAACCCTGCTTATCATTCAAAGACAAAGCACATTGATGTTCAATATCACTTTTTTAGAGATATGGTTGAGGCTAAAAGGGTGTTACTGGTAAAGGTGGACACTTTGAAGAATGTTGCAGATGCATTGACGAAGTCTGTGAGCACTCAGAAGTTCTCTTGGTGTAGAGAAACAATGGGTGGTGAAGAATTGGGCCAATGACTAAGCTCTCCTGTGGCCCCCTGTGGAAAGAAAACAACAAGTGGGAGAATGTTGGGTATGTGTTATATTCTTTCCACGATTATCCCCACGCGCTGTATGTTGCGTCGGGCGTAGCTGGGGGGTCACGAGGGGCGAAGCAGTCCCCACCGTTGGGGTCCGGGGCAGCGCCCCGACCAAAATTTGTTTTTTGTGCGGACCCACTCATAGGCGGATCCGCCCATGGTTTTGTGCATGGTTTTGCACATGGTTTTGGGGTTCGATGGTTTTCGGCCCCTGGTATTTTGTAGATCCGGTCAAGGGAACTACGGTTATGTTCTAATCCAGGGTTAATGGATTGGGGTTTATGTATGCTTCGGCATGTATATATATATGTGTTGTAACACTAAAAGGATCATAATGAAAAATCAAGCTGGTCGTCCCGATTTGGGATCCAGGGGAAAATCTCTGTGTTTATCTGTTTTATGTTTTATGCTCTCACAATTGTTTATTTTCCGTTATAAGATTCGTGTGTGGATAATTTCTGTTCAGGGTTAAAACCTACATGCTAGCTACTGCACCTGTCTAGTACTAGATTCTATATGCTGCTGCTGACATCTACATCCATGCCCTTTGAACTGTTGCTAAATCTGATTTTTGCTCCAGTATTTGACATCTGTCACTCTGATTTCTATCTTTCTAACATATGACTACATCAATCTAACTGATCCTTCCTACTACTGTTGTACCGTGGGCTCCTCATAGCTAGGTTCGATCCATGAGACATGCAATCTCAATGGACCTTGCCCAAATTTCTTATCTTGGGATTATGTCTACACATCACCCCACCATACACCTCAAGGTATGGCTGCTTCCTCTTCCCATCTGGCTCGAAATTCCCCCCTCATGGAGGTCTCTGCTTGAGTGGACGCTTCCACTCAGTCTCCTCTTTGCTTCTCATGAGGATGCATGTTGAGAGGTAATTTATGCTCCCTCTAAACCACAAAGTCTCTAACTTCTACCTTTCTCCTAAAAGCTTTTCATGCATCTGGTACCTCAAGTACATATAGGTTCTTAACTTGCACATTGTGTAATTGTCCCGACATTACAAAAATTTTCTAAAAAAGAGTTGATTTTAAATTGATGATATCTCCCTCATCCGAGCTCCGATTCAACCAATTTTTTTTCCATTTGGGTATATTTTCGAAAGGAATCCAAATATTATATTTTTTTTTGAAAATTTTATACCAATATATTTAGATATTCTCTGCAAACTCACCGCCCAAAAAATTCCTGCTCTGATACCATGTACAAAATCTAACCAACGAGATTCAATCTGATCTTGTAATCTACTAAAACAAGATATTGAATCCTTCCTAAAATTTGCGGAAACAAAACACGATCACACAATCACATATAAGTAAGAGAAATAAATTATCAATCGCACAACAACATGATGTATTTGGGGAAAGAAACTGCTCAAAACCCCTCTATCTCTATTGTGTATTAAGTCAAGGAATCATGAAACAATACATTAATGTTTAATCTCTCATGAGATTCTCCAAAATTATTTCAATTGTATCCCGTTGATCTAGGCAAACTTAGTCTAGTACTTAGCCAATTCTCATCCTTACTTTAGCCTACCTTGCTCATGCAATTCCTAAGGAATTAACTCCTTATTAATTAGGAAAATCAGTCTTCCTTGATTGCGCAATCCATCATGGCATCCCAATGACTTTATAATTGCACATGGGAAATTTTCTCTGAATACAACTGATAGTTATGTTCCCTTTAACCTCTGTCTCAGCTGGGTTTTCCTCGAAACTGACATGCATGCAACTTTTAATAGCGAATTTTAAGTTATATGATTTATCACTTATTGTGAATTAAATCTAATTTAATTCACTGGACCTCTCACTAGCTCATCACTCAATTAGAACTAGTTAAACTAATTTTAACTCATTTAATTGAGTTAATTACACTTGCACCCCACTAATGCACCAACTTCAACTGGACCCCAAAAATATTAGAATCCCTCTAGATCCCTCATCTTAGACCCTCAAGTACTTGAATTTCTTGAGCTAACTTGGTCATCATGACTTAATTAACTGACACAAGTTGTTATGAGTTGAAATTACAATTTATTGTCCAATTTATTTAAGGGAAAAATAAATTATATGCCCACATTCCTCACTCCTAGTGCATCAAAATTCCTCACCAGTATGGGTGCATTTTTTTTTTGTCCTTTCTGGTTTCAAATCTCACCATTTCTTGATGCAAATTTCAACATTTCAGAATTTGATGCGGCCTTCACACAAAGACACCATTGAAATCACATGCCCAGATTCTCATGAGAAACCTCTCTTGAGCTCAATCTACCAAAAGAGAACCAACAATATGCCATCCTACTTCCTAGCACAAACCGATCATTAAGGTATGCAACATTCTTTTGAACCCTCACATGATGATCTTGCTCTTGGAGGATGATTATGACCTCCCTTTAGCAACCCTTACTTGGCCCTCATACTCGACCTACTTTAGGAATACATCTCTATTCGCCCCCTTGATGTGCCAGATAGTGGGAATACATGTCAAACATGCTAAGATTTTCCAAGTGATAAGGCATGCCAAGATGTGCAAAGGTGTGTCAATGCGTGTCAGGGACTGTCAAGACAAAAAAAGGGAGAAAAAAGTTAAACTACAAGGAAATGAACACATGAGAGGTTTAATAATTCATTAATGTACCTTTTCCAAGATGGGCATGCTAGGCACACCAACACTAGGGGGAAATAGGTGCCAAGTGCAAAGTCTTAGTGCATTCTAAGTGCCAAGTATTCCTTTGTTGCTTCTCATCTACTTTCCAACAATTGATCATCACAAAAAAAATTAATATTAAACCATGCCAAATCATACCAAGGCATCTCAACGTATTCAAATCATGCTAAGACTTTCCAAGCTCCAACACATGCCAAGTGCCAATATGTGTCAGGGACTAGTGTTATGCATGTTATGAAGTAGAAAGGAATGTTGAAGAGTGCTAAGGTGTGCTAGAGAGTGATAATGCATGTTGATGAGTGCTAAGGATTACTAGGAAAAAACATTAAGGGAGAGTTCCATGTTGTGCTAGCGCATGCCACCAGGGATAATTTTAAGAACCCCCCTAAATTTATATATATAATAAATGGGCGAATCCCCATGATACATAGGAAAAATGGAAGGCGATTTTATTAATAATATAATATTTGTATATAATTTTTTGGTGAATTTCTCATGAGATTATATTATCTTGTAAAATCATGGCGAATCACCAGTACAAATGGCGAATCACTACTACAAAATGGTGAATCGTTGTCTAGTGGAGTTCAGGGTGTTGGTTCCAATGAAGATATGGTAGTTGAACCAAGAGGAGAAGGAAGAGAACCACTGAGACCAAGCATGGCACATGGTGACTCATGAGGGAAGTAGTTCTCATGCAGTTTGGAAAACACGTTCTTCTAGTTCTGCTAAGCGTAGTGTTGTTGCTCATGCTACTACTAGCACTGATATTGAGGTTGGAGAGGAGTTTGAGGAGAAATGAACAACAACGGGAAGAAAAGAAAACATGTTATTAAAAAAGTGTTGATAAACATTGGATTCGATCTAGGTGCCATGGTACCATAACAATATCGCAAAATACTTCAGATGTTCAACTATGGAAACATAATTTACATTACAACACCATCACGACTCTTACACAACCATATTTATGGAAATGATTTGATGTTGGGAATCTCTTAAAGGAAGACCTAGCATGGTAACTATAATAAGGTAAACTGCTTCTCACTTCTTCAAAATATTATTGATCCGGATTTTATGCAGGAACGCAACAGAATATAGAAATAACCATGAACATAGAGATGCAGCGGAAATAATGCTTCATTTCATTAATATCAAATAACAGAAATATGCTTACAGGCATAATGGAAATAAAATAGCTAGGGTGCTGGTAGCGAATCTCTGAGAAGAGATGTGATGGCTACAGACCTCTGAACTGTGTTAAAATGAGGCTCGAGGGCCTATTTATTGTTGAGAAACAATGTGGAATCTGAAACGTCCAAAAACCTAACCGTAGGAGATGAGGCGCCAAAACTGTGGGCGCCCGTTTGGGTAAATTGGTGGTTCAACTTCCCGGGGGCATAACTTTGGCACCCGATCTCCGTTTGACGCGTTCAATAGCTCATTAGAAAGATCTATCCGAGGACTACAGCTGTCGGGACGAATTTTATCAGAAAATTCGCTGGCGCTTTCATACCCAAAAAACGTCGTTTAGGGCCTCAAAACGGCTCCGGAAGTTCAGGACCCGAAAAACTGCTAAAAATAGTAAGTTTTGTTGCAACTTGAAAATTGAAAGAACCGAAGATGGGGGTTCAAATGGAATAGGTGGGTGGCCACCAATATCCACCTGGATCATTAAGCCCCCAAAACGGCTCCGAGAGTGGAGGACCCGAAAACCTGCTAAAATTAGTAAGTTGTGCTGAATGTGAAAATCTGCAAGAATTGATGGTGCTGGTCCAAATGGAATAGGTGGGTGGCCACCGATATCCACCTGGATCATTCCTCCCTCCTTAGGAAGCAATGGTCCCCATTGCGTTGAGATCCTCCATGAGATGAGGCAAATTATGTTGAACTGAGTATTAGATGTGTTGAAGATGTCATGGACCTGCGGGTGGACATGCTGGATGTGTTTAGTAAATTTGGTTTCTTTATCAGCCTCATACAGTACATGTTTGGATTCTGTATGTGTAGTTGCAGGATGTATGGCAGCATCAGGTGGTGGTGCATTGGGAGTCAGATCAATGGAGTGCTTGTCCTGACAGTGTAGAGGAACCTCTATGAGTGAGGAGAAATTGTCATCGTATTCCTCCATGACTTTGTCCATCTGCTGCAGCCGTGAAAGGGAGCCCTGTTTCGAGGTTGTGGCCACAATATTCTTCTTTCCCTGTGAGTGAGTAGTAAGGAAAATGAATTTCCTGGTCTGGGAAACAATCTTACTGCGTTGTTTTGCAGTAGTCAAAGAGATGGCAGGAGGCGGTACTACCTCCGGTATCCTGTACAAGTTATTTCCCAAAGTAATAATAACAGCACGAGGCCTAGACTCATACACAACATGTCGCCTCCATAAGTATGGTTGGCCCAATAATACATCAGCTACATCAAGAGGAGCAACATCACACAATACCTCATCCGTGAATGGCTTGATACTGTATGGAAGTCGGCACTGCTGGCGGATACGGAGATCTCTCCCTGGGTGGAGCCACCCGATGGTATACGGTTGCAGGTGTGCTATGGTTGGTAGGCCGAGCCGCTTCTACAGCGTCTTGCTGAAATGAGTTCTTTTGGCTTTCCCATATCGACGAGAAGCGGGTTGAACCCTTCACCCACATCTGCGACTGGAAGAGGCGCTCCCCCTCCTCTGGATCCTCTGGACCCTCCTTCTGGATCTTGGTGGTGGCAACAATGGCACTGGGATCCGCATCAATGATCTGCTTACCTTTGTCATTGCCTTTGTCTGGTTCTAACTCAGGATCAGAAAATGCATCTGATTTGGGTGCCTTTAGTTCAGCCACCAAAGACTGTTTGGCCCGACACTCGTTTGTGCTGTGAGTGGGGTTGTTATGAAATTCACACCACTTCCCTGTGTCCTTCTTTAGATTTGTGGTGTTGTTCTGAGTCGCATTGCTTTGGCCTTGCCTCTTGTTCTTCGATTCGGGGGCACCTTTCGGATTCGCAGATCCAAAGTCTCGCTTCTTCTGCTTAAATTTCTGCTCGATCTTGGCGGCATAGCGATATGCCGTGCCAAGCGATGTAATGTCGAGGAACTCCATTTCCTCCTGAATGTGTTTGTGCAGACAGCCGCGGTACTTGAGCACCAAATGTCTCTCCGAATCTTTAATACCCAACTTTGTGCGCAGGGTATGGAACAGATTCGTCAGTTCGTGCACATCTTGATCCTTTTGTTGCCGCAGCGTGGTCCATTGGATGTATTTGTCCTCATAGCTCCCCACAGGGTAATATTGTTCCTTGATGCCGTCTCGGAACGAATTCCAAGTGGGTGTGGTCGAGAGCAGAGAGGGTTCCCCTTCGCCCTCTTGCTCACGGTAGGTTTCCCACCAGTCTTTGACATGGGGGGCGGCTTTGAGGAGTGCAAAAATAATCTTTTCTCGGTCGGAGAAGTCATGGACCGAGAAATACCCTTCCAACAAATTTAACCATCTGTCTACAGCGTCTGCATCTATTTTTCCTTCAAATATAGGAATGTCAAAGTTTACATGTACCTTGAAGGGAGTGGCGCCTCCAGAGTGGCTGTTGGATGCAGATGCGCCATATGTGGGCAGTCGTTGAAGGATTTGAGCAAAGTTATCCATCATCACGTTCCTTTGTTTCTCGAGAGCCTCCTCGAGAAGTATTTTGATAGGATCTCCTGCTCCCTCGTCTTTCTTTTCTTCCGCCATGGGAGGTCCTCGGGGTTTGCGAGGCTGATCTTGCAAGGGTTCAACCAGATCGAGCCCTAACTCCTTATACCCTGATCGCGTTGGGGACATGCAAAGAAAAACAAAGAAAGAGCAGACCCGCTCCGCTACCACTGATCCGTATTTTATGCAGGAACGCAACAGAATATAGAAATAACCATGAACATAGAGATGCAATGGAAATAATGCTTCATTTCATTAATATCAAATAACAGAAATATGCTTACAGGCATAATGGAAATAAAATAGCTAGGGTGCTGGTAGCGAATCTCTGAGAAGAGATGTGATGGCTACAGACCTCTGAACTGTGTTACAATGAGGCTCGAGGGCCTATTTATTGTTGAGAAACAATGTAGAATCTGAAACGTCCAAAACCTAACCGTAGGAGATGAGGCGCCAAAACTGTGGGCGCCCGTTTGGGTAAATTGGTGGTTCAACTTCCCGGGGGCATAACTTTGGCACCCGATCTCCGTTTGACGCGTTCAATAGCTCGTTAGAAAGATCTATCCGAGGACTCTTCACTTGAACGAGCAAATATCGGTCCATGGACCCATGTTGCTCTCCGTTTTCCCAAAAAAAATGCTTAGGTCCTCAAAACGGCTCCGAAAGTTCGGGACCCGAAAAACTGCTAAAAATAGTAAGTTTTGTTGCAACTTGAAAATTGAAAGAACTGAAGATGGGGGTTCAAATGGAATAGGTGGGTGGCCACCAATATCCACCTGGATCATTAAGACCCCAAAACGGCTCCGAGAGTGGAGGACCCGAAAACCTGCTAAAAATAGTAAGTTGTGCTGAATGTGAAAATCTGCAAGAATTGATGGTGCTGGTCCAAATGGAATAGGTGGTTGGCCACTGATATCCACCTGGATCAATTATTCCTTCTTGTGCCTTCAAAATCTGGATATTGAAAGGAATATGTGCCAGTTGTAGCCACCCTGCTGAATTTGTTAAAATTATAACCATCAACATGAAGAGAACCATTAGAAAAATTCGATTCAGAATTACCCATGTCATTCCCATGCCATGCCATGAATCTATTTGTAGCAAAATCCCACAAGTAGTAGCATTGGCACCCTGTATTTACCTGATAGCTCCATTGATTGGAGAGGAGGTCCACTCTAGAACTTGCCAATGCTCTCCTAGTATTGTTGTACAAATGATGTCTTGTTTTAAATTTGTACAAGGAGAAATACATTTTCAACATATGCATCTTTTCAAATCTGGTAGTTATAACTTATAAGTCCAAATAAAATATAACCCAAAGAACCATCTTGTTCTATAGGCATGACAAATCTGGCCAGATATCAATTACTGGCAAGTTGTTCGTGGATATGATGAAGTCAATTATGACTGAAACAGTTTTTACCCTGGATGAAACTTGACCTAATCTTACTTTCAATCATGAAATGTGGCCAGAATGGACAAGATAAAGGGATGAATTGGCTCTGGATTATAAAAAAATCTAAGCATTGAATTGTGTATTAAACTCAATCCCAGTTCAGTGCCATACACAATTCACAACAGTAATAAACACCTGCACAACAAGGAAACCTATTTTGGTGAAGTTGTGTGTGAATTAAGTAATCAGTGGGTTGTAAATTTATTTTTTGATTGCCTCAAAGAGAACATAACTGGTGGTAAGAGAACATAACTAATTATTAGATAGATGGCCAAAAATAAAGTGCATAAGGTTAAAGTTAAGTGTTTTCTCGTAGGAAGTCTGTGTAGACTTTAACAGTAATACACCAATTGAATCCAATTTAATATCTGACTTGCATTAAAGATGAAGCATGTAATAAAACATTCCATATAGACACAATCTTCATTGACAAAATGAAAATTACTCAACGTTATTCTACTTCATACAATTCTTGGAGGTATCTTCACACTCTGGTAGGCTGTTTGTATATCCTCCTTTGATAGCTACTACTATTTGTAGTTACAATTCCTCATTTGAAGATGCCTAATTAAAGGTTAAAATACACTACAATTCTCAATACAATAACCAGACAACAAAGCCTCATGACTACCTTTAAATGATAGAAGAGATTCAGCGAAGTTACTATCAATCATTCATCCATGATGTACCGCATTGTTCTACATCTATTCCTTTGTCATCATCTCTTTGATAGAACAATCTCAAAACAGGCTACCCTGCATATAATGTTTCACATTTGTGCTGCAAAAATTCCCTATTATATACACTAAAGGGAATGTTAAACTCAACTTGATTCTTGTTTTGAAGGCTATGCTACAGAACAACAACTCATATGTGTGCTGCTATCGAGAGAGTGAGATTCTAGCTGTGATATGACTTGTCACCAAATCTGGCTGGTGGATCTCCTGATGTCTTTGCTGAATACCCAACAGGTTTATTATTTGTCTGCAACTTTGTTCTTGGTGATTTGGGGGATAACAACTTCTTCTTTGCAAGGGATTGGTGAAATGTTTCCACAGGGATAGATGTATCTCCTATTTGGAACAAACTGATAAATCCAATATAAGATAGAGATCTAGTACTTCTTTGTGAATCAAATTCTCCTGCAGTTCAGGAAGGTAAAGAGCATCACTGAACAATGCTTTTAATATCGACTATAAATTAAGGTAAAGGTCACAAGTATATGCCACATTTATTGTCATTAAATGGACATGTGCTAGTGCATATAGAAGGGGAAGCATATCTAAAAGCACTGGGATTCCTCTTGAGATGGGGAGACAAAGTGGTAGTTGCTTCCTTTCTAATTCGTTCATATGTGCTGCAAGAAAGCCGCATTTCCACAACTTCCCTGGTGCCGGGTAAATTCTTACCTGGGGCAATATATCCATATGTTCCAGCAACCCCTGACATTACATTCATCTGACCCAGCTTCTCTACAATTCTAGCTAAACCAAAATCAGCAATATGGGCCTCCAATTCAGAGTCCAGCAATATATTATATGATTTAACATCCCTATGTATTATTGGAGGGGAACAACCATGATGCAGGTAGGACATTCCCTTAGCAGCACCAAAAGCAATCTTATAATGAGTAGGCCAATCCAACGTTTCCCCTTGAGAAACATGAAGCTGTTCATACAGGCTCCCATTTGGCATCAGAGCAGCTTGACAATGTTGACAATGGTTCATAGTGAAATGGTTGATACTTATATGTTTGACATATTGGGGTAGCTGGATGCATGTTCTCTTCCTCTCTCATTGTGGTTGGCAAGATGCGAACATATCAAAGAAAAGAGAAATGGGTGTATGAATTGAATGTTTTTGTTTACATATTTATTTATTTATTTATTTTTAATTTTAATTGTCCCTTTCATTATACTTATAGGACCAATATTCTCATATCATTATATTTGTATCCTCCAAGGATTTGAATTTAAAGTCTCTTTATTTACATAATACGACAATTGAGTTGCACATTAGGGACGCTTTCCTTAGAATATTATACCTTCTTTCAATTTCAATGAATTTGTGAGTAAACCTCTAAGATTGCTCTCTCAACTATTTAAATAAACCAGATTCCATGGTAAAAAAGTGTCCTTCCCAACAAAATAATTTTAATTTAGTCTCTTATTTCATGATCAATGTCATGGCAACATGGAACTTACAATGTGTCTTACAATAGTGGCACATTCATTTTATATAACCTCTAGGAAAAGAAAGTAGAAAATGATTCACATCAATCAACTAAACAAAACCCATAAAATTTCCTTTTCAATCTAAAAATAACAATATTGTGTGGTGTTCCACCAAGGAATATGATGTTTACCACCACGGAAAAGGACCCTAAACCAATTGGGAAGAAGAGATCAAAAATTGCTGATAGGCAATATTTTTTATCACAGGGGACTTTATAACATTATTTGAAGGAAGGATAATCCCAAAAGGAGAAACTAACTCTAAATAATTTCATTTGTAATTATTTCATAAGGAATTTTCAAATGGTTTTAGGTATACATAATATGGTATAAATTGTTTGTAGGGTCTACAAGGTCAAATAGTTAATAATTGTTTAGAGATTTGATACAGAATTTTTCCCGATTTGAAATGTCTTATGTGGAATTATTTCCACCATTCTAATGATGGTATTTAAAGCTAATATAATGATCGACCTTATAACATTAAAATAAAAATTATCACTCAGATTCTCAAGCTTGTTTGAAAAGTTGTCAGGTGGCAGTAACATTTGCATTAGTAATGATGAACTTTTAACATCCCCCAACTGTCTTGAGGACTTCGGTTTGTTTTATGCTTATAATATGTGGGAAATTTATCTAGAACAAATGAGGACATTTTAGAAGCTACACATAAAAGGGATATTTTAACACCCAAGGTGTATCTTCTAGTGTAGCTTATTTTACAGTAGAGGAATGGTGAAGAGATGTGTTGTGTTACATTTCTAAAAAGAGTGATTGTAGCAGCAATAATATCTAGACTAAAGAAACATTTTGATTACATTTCATTTGTTATTAATCACTAATTATCTGTATCAAAGTCTACAGATTGTGGGAATAAGTAGCAAAAAAAACAGAGATTTTTTTTTCAAGGTAAATCCAAAGGAAAAGTTGGCATGCCTTAGTAAATTTGAACTAGATATGCAGCAGAGCAGCTTGACAATGTTGGCATGCCTAACATTCCCTAGAGTCTCCACCTCTGCTTGAAATCCCTTGTCTTGGGCAGACTGCAGTTTCCCTTTGTTCCAGATCTATTTCACAGCAACAATATTATCATTTCCCAGTGTTGCCTTGTACACTTTACCTGCACCTCCACTTCCAATAACATTATCTTCTGTCAATCTCTTCAGAATGTCTGACTCATCAAATTCTACCTTGTGAAAGGCTGCGAGATTCCATGACTCTGTACTTGATTTAACCCGAAAAAAATTCTTGTATGTCTTATACAAGAAACCTATACCAATCAAGCAAAGTACTACTATCACAGCAATAACCGAAATTAATACCCTATATAGATGGATTTCAGATCTTCCTTTCTGTTGGAAACATGAAGGTAGGATTAATGGCTCACCTCCACAAAGGTCTGGATTGTCAAGAAAACTTTAATCATAGGCCAAATTATTGTAACCAAAAGGAACAGAGCCAGACAAAAGTTTGTCAGACACATTCAGAAAACTCAACTTGAGATTGTCTAACTCAGGAGGTATTTTCCCTGAAAGCAAATTGTTTGAGAGGTCAAGGCTGTTAAGAACAGGCAGCAACCCAAGCGATGTAGGAATTGATCCGGTGATGCGGTTGTTGGCAAGGTTAAGTTGAGAAATACCTTTCCATGATATTATTGTCTCAGGAAGCTCCCCATACAACATATTGTGATCAAGAGAAAGCCTTGATAGTGAGGATAAACTAGTGAGTTCCACTAGAATAGTCCCTGATATATTGTTGTGACTGGTCAGAAAGCTGCTGAGATTCCACAGTTGTCCAATGCCAAAGGGAATAGTTCCACTGAATTGATTGTTTGATATCTCCAATGCCCACAGACTGGCTGCTTTAGTGATTTGAGCAGGAATTTGGCCAGTGATTTGAACAACAACAACTTGTCATGCAATTGATATCCCATTTCCTAAAAGCACCATAGGAGCACTTATCAACATGTTTGCCAAAGACTTGAATGCCCCATCTTAAATAATTTTGGAGATTAATATATTTGCTTAGAAATACTCTGACACAACTTTCTCCATGGCCAGCGCCCATGCAGCCCTCTCTGACAGTGTCTTGGCTAATGCGTACCATCACTATGAACAAGAAATATTGCATAATTAGAACAGGAATACCAAAGATCACTTCAAGGCTCAGAATACTGCTTTGAACTCCAAAATCTTTGAGAAACACCCAAATTTTATACATATACCCCTTAAAAAAATGATCAATACCCCACCACGCATAATTATTTATTCCAACCTATCAGGTGCCACTTTTTCTTCTTCAATGTCTATTGTCATGAAAAAGTTTTATTAACTTTATGATTATCCCTCTCCAAGAGCATTGTTCTCAAGGTCAGCAGATTGGACTTTTAGAAGATGGACATAGCTGATACCTATTAGATAAGGTTCATCTGTTTGCCAGAGAGAAACACATGGAGCTTTGTTTACCGGTTTTCTTATCCCTGCTTCTCATTCCAATTTAGGCATAACTATTTTTTTCCAACCTATCATATGCCACTTTATCTCCTTTGATGCCTCTTGTCATGAGAAAGTATTATTAAATTTATCCCTCTCCAAAAGCACTGATCTCAGGGTTAGCAGATTGGAATTTTAGAAGATGGGGATAGCTGATAACTATTGGATAAAATATGAAGGGTGGTGCAACAAGTGTATCAACCACATTGTATTATGAAATAACTCTTCAACCACCATCCAAATTCCAATATGAATGAAACAAGGTGCCCCCTTATGGATTAATTGCCCATGTTTACCCATGACTCCATATGAGTCTTTTGTTGAGGGACATGATACTTTAATATTTCTCATATTGCAGTTCCTAATATTACTTCTATTTGGAGGTCAAAGGTGGCTTTCATTAGATTTTAGAGGTGATGATGCTCATTCCTAGAGCGTTTTTATGGCAAGACTCAAGTCTAGCCATGTCAGATTGACTAAGAATATAGACAATCTCATATGGTCAAAGAACCACTCTGGGGTTTATATCCCAGAAGCTAGATATATTGCTATTAGTTTATAAGGGGAGAAGAGGAATCATGTTTGGTGGAGGAGGAGAGTTTGGATATTTAAATATCCCTCAAAGGCTAAAATTTTATGTGGTTTGCACTAAAAAAAATACTTGACTTGGTATAATCTTTTGAGAAGGAATAGAGAAAGAATCGATAGGTGCAGTTTATGCAAGGTATGTGAAAATACCAATAAACATCTTGTCATGGACTGTAACTACATTATGCAAGTTTAGAGGGAGATTAAACATTTGACTAGGTTGAAAAAAGTCTGAATTGGTGGCATAGTTGAAAATGGTGTAAGAGGTTGGTGCCATAACTCTTCAGTGAAGGATTACAAAGAACTTCCTTGAATCCTAGCTTGGGTATTTAGCAAGCTAGGAATGTAAACTTATTTAAAGATAGGCAAATTCTTCCTATTCAATGTGCTTTTCCTATTTGATGTGGTTTCAATTATTTAAAAGATTTTTCCTCAGATGACAATCCCTAAGCCTCCTAGGCAGATTGTTCTAGAAGTGGGTAAGGATGGTGCATGGGCATACTTTGATGATGACCCCTATTTCTATGGATTAGGGAGAAGTGCTTTATATAGTGAATCTCATAGCATTTACTTTAGAGTTGGATTGGGGCATCAAACCAATTATCATGTTCATCTAATGGCTCTAAAACTTATCAAAAATAAAAATAGGGCGTGGACTGGTTGTGGTCCACACAGTGATGCTACAATTCTGGCTTCCCATTTCTACTACATTGCATGGTGATGAATCCTTTGAAAACAAATTCACTGCACCATTAGGAGTAAAATATTTACTATACAAATATCAATATAACAATGAATGAGAGCAGAGTAGAAAGAAAAATAAATTACAATAAAAGAGATAACAGATTGTTGCAGGTTACTTACTGCAGCAAAGGATAAGATACATAATGTAACAGAGACATACAAGATATTGAGACCAGAAGTAGCCAATTCATCCATTAAGAATACACCCTAAATGTGTGTGTGGGATGGTAAACTCGTCCATTGTAAGTTACAACAAGCTCTAGAAAATGGATTGACCTTAAATAATGTGATAAGGTGCCAACTAGGGGAGCACTCCTTCGATATAGGTGATTCATCACTCATCATAAATTCAAACCAATTACAAGCTCAAAATAGTAAAGGCAGTTAAGGCTCTTTCTCCAATGACTCAACTATCTCTCCATACTCTCACACATATCACTATTAGTACGTTAACATACCCTCAATAGATTAGGGTGAGCTAGCGCATACTCTCCAAGGATGTATCCAATTCACCCCTTAAGAATTCACCCTAAAATCTTCCTATTCAATGTGCTTTTCCTATTTTATTTGGTATCAATTCTGTAAAAGAGTTGTCCCCAGATCATAGTACCTAAGCCTCCTAGGCAGATTGCTGAAGAAGTGGGTAAGGATGGTGCATGGGAATATTTTGATGATGACCCTTAGTTCTATGGATTAGGGAGAAGTGTTTTATATAGTGAATTAACTTTAGAGTTAGCTTGGGGCATCAAACCAATTATCATGTTCAGCTAATGGATCTAAAACTTATAAAAAATAAAAGTAGGGCGTGGACTGGCTGTGGTCCACACAGTGATGCTACAGTCCTGGCTTCCATTTTCTATTACATTGTATGGTGATGAATCCTTTGAAAAAAACTTCACTGCACCATTAGGAGTAAATTCTTTACTATACAAATATCAATATAACAATAAATGAGAGCGGAGTAGAAAGACAAATAAATTACAGTCAAAGAGATTACAGATTGCTGCAGGTTACTTACTACAGCAAAGGATAAAATGCATAATGTAACAGACACATACAAGATATTGAGACCAGAAATAGCCAAGGAAGTAGCCAATTCATCCCTTAAGAATACACCCTAAAAGTGTGTGCAGGATGGTAAACTTGTCCATTGTAAGTTACAACAAGCTCTAGCAAATGGAGTGACCATAATTAATGTGGTAAGGTGCCAACTAGGGGAGAACTCCTTCGATCTAGGTGATTCATCACTCATCATAAATGCAAACCAATTTTGAAATACAAGCTCAAAATGGAAAAGGTAGCTAAGGCTCTTTCTCCAATGACTCAACTATCTCTCCATACTCACACATATCACTATTAGTGAGTTAACATATCGCTATTAGAAAATTAAGTCTGGAATAAGAAAATAGGACTTAAATTGAACTACCAAAAAACATGTATATGTATAAAATTTGGGTGTTTCTCAAAGACTTAGCACAAATCCATTTTAGCCCTGCTTCAGTGTGCACCAAAGATTTAGACAAAGGTTACATATGTAGACTTTCTCAGTATTTGATGCATTTATAACCTGGGCAACTTCAAGGACAAAATGAATTGGATATGGATTGTTGCATATAGAGAAGATGTAGGCACTCTGTTCTCTTTGCATGTTCATGATCCATCCTTTTTGCTGACTCCAATATTTCCAATCCAAAATTGATCTGCAGTGCCCAAAAATATTAATAGAAAAATGACCAGCTTAGACATACTGTTAGAAACTTGTAGCTAATTACTCTAAAAGTTTTTTACACACGTAAAGAGTAAATTTGAAAATTACAAGCTAGGAAGAGGTTTGCAATGTCAACTCACATTCCTTTAGGTTTGGTATAACTACTGTCATCTTCTAGTGGCAAGAATGTACCAAAAATCTTTTTCATTCAGTTTTCTTATTTTCCACTTGCACTCAATTTTTCATGATAAATAATGAATGGATTGTGGCTGACTCGGTCTGTTGACTTTCCAAACATTCTGGGTACAACAATCACATCTTCCGATTGATGAGGAACAGAGATCGCAGATGTGTGATCAACCCATTCTTTGTAACATATCCCCAATTCTCTCAACTTGCCACTGTACCAACATTCATAATATACAACACTATATAGACGTGTACAAAGTTGATTGAGGTATACATGCTGTTCATGTGCTGGTTAAGTTCATATGGACAGCTATCCATATGGAAAACCATCCCTACGCTTATTTCTGGGCAAGACATCACTACACAATAGCTTACCAGATAATAAATTTAAGCAACTTCATGGAAATATTTAATTGTCTAAACTTCAATTTTTGACATCATAATTTTCAATTCTTCTTTGCAGAGAACATATTATGTAGGGAAGCAAAGTGTCTCACTTAGAAATTTTAAACTTTTCACCAAAGGATCTGGACATCATCTCTCGTTGGACTGTTGGTTTCAGCAAGTCACTGTACCAGAGAAACTTTAAATGATAGACCTTTGCTAACTTAACCTTCAATAGTTTGAAGGCATTCTCTTACAGAATAACTTACCTCCATATCTCCATTCTCTCCCATTGAAGCAACAGGACATCTACAAAGATGCGTTCAGGGTTTGCCTAGAAAGCCATTTAAGACAGTTTGAGAGAATACCAGAGATGACTGTAACTGCACTAATATCATTGCAAGGATCAAAGAAATGGAACCTAGTTAAATTGTAGACCCTATGAATAGTTATTTCTACATGAGTAACTGAGGCTTAATTAAAGAGACTTGCTCCAGAATTGTTGAAAGAATTTCATCAAAAAAATATGTTCTGTGTTCAAGATTGAACCAAGAGGTTCAAAGCTTTCATGACAAGAGGGTCTGATGGAGGGGCTCATGTTTATTGCAGGGGTTTCCTTATTAGCTATATATTTTTTTTGGTTGAAGATGATTCCAAAAAAATTCTGGATACATATTAGATAATAATAAGCTATAGGGATAATTATAGCCAATAAGATATTAGAGGTAATAAACAAATATGGATTATATATATTTCTTGGAAAAAAATGGTATATATATATACAAGGGAACTTGATCCATCTTCACCTTTTTTTTCCAAGAAATCTATCTTCATCATCTATATCTTCCAAAAAAAAATGGTGAAGATAGACTAAGTTCCCTGTTAAAGGGGTTGAGATGTAATTCTTTCCATAAGAATAGATGCAAAGATGCACTGAATGAAGTTGGCATTAATGGAAATGACTATCTCAGTTGAATTGGGTTGAATTTATTGGAAGAGACTGTCTCAATGAATATAAGGGTATATGGCTTCGAGAATTCAATAATGTTTCCTACTAAAATTATCCAATTTATAATGTTCAATGTTTATTACATCTGTCGTCTTTCCAGTCTTTCCCTACACTATTGGTTTTCATTTAAAGAGAAGTGAGGCTTAAAAAAGTACAAACAAAGAGCCGTGATGGCCCATATGTGTGTGCTCTTTTGCATTGGTTGACATTCTAGTAAAATATGGCTTGGATATATAAATGCACGTTAACGCTCTGGAATTCCAAAGAATAACTCATGTAATATGAAACAGGTTTCTATGCTGCAATTATTTTGTTTTTACTTCCTCCTACTTTAGCCTCAATAAGCATAAATTACCATGCATTAAATGAAGGGCGAGGAATATATACCTTATACATTTTAGGTTGTGTAAAAGATGGCTCATCGATCTCATTGTGTCCAAACCTGCGGTAACAAACAATATCCACAACAACGTCAGACTGGAATGTCTGACGCCACTCGGCAGCAAGTTCACATGCATGTACCACAACTTCCAAATCATCACCATTTACATGGAAAATTGGAGCATTCAAGGCTTTTTCAACATCTGTACAGTATTGCGAAGACCTTCCAGCTTTGGGATCAGTTGTGAATGCAACCTGATTATTGACCACTATGTGAATAGTCCCTCCAGTGGTGTAATTAGGAAGAGCACTCAAATGCAATGTCTCATAGACCACTCCTTGACCAGCAAAACTTCCATCTCCATGAATCAATACAGCCAAGTTTTTCTTCCTCTCTTTTTCATTTGAATAATATTGTTTTGCTCTATTTTTCCCAACAACAACTGGATCAACTGCTTCTAAGTGACTAGGATTAGCAACTAATGAAAGGTGGATCCTTTTTCCACCTCTGGTAGGCCTATCATACGATGTACCCAAATGATATTTCACATCTCCAGATCGGGTGTATGATCCAGCTTCATCAGACGCGGGCTTCGTGCCGCCGCTGAACTCGCTGAAAATCTGTCTCAATGGCTTCCTAACAACATTGCCCAAAACATTCAATCTTCCTCTATGATACATACCTATAACAATGCTCTCCACCCCCATATCAGCTGCCCGATCAAACATTTCCTTCATACTTGGGATCAAGGTCTCAGTGCCTTCGAGCCCAAACCGCTTGGCAGCAGTCCACTTTGTAGCCAAGAAATTCTCAAACTGTGAACTCCAGATGAGCCGATCAAGCATAACGAGCCTACGCTCTGCATTGTATCCCCTAGGAACTACTGTCTCAATCTTCTCCCTCAGCCAATTACACTTATCATGGTCTGGTATGTGCATGTATTCATAACCAATGGTGCCATAGTAAGCTTGCTCCAATCGATTCAGAATTGACCGTAAAGTCTGCACCGGTCGATTCTCACACAAGAACCCTGACATCCTCCACACGCCGAGAAAAAACTCCCGGTCTAGATCTGCCTCTGTGAACCCATACAGCCTTGGATCCAAATCCACTGGAATCTCCCTCTCCTCCAACCCTATAGGATCCAGCTTAGAAAATCGGTGTGCACAAAGCCCAGCCACCTCTCCGAACTAGTGAAAACTGAAAAAATGGGGCGAATGCCATAGAAATTGGGAAAATTGGGGGTGAATGCCATGGAAACCTGGAAAATCGGGGGCGAATTTCATGTTTCTTGTTTTGTGCGCCCTTTTTTTGGTGGGCTAATGTTAAATAATTAATTATTTTTAAAATATTTTTTGGGCTAACTTTATTAAACTATAAAAAATGGGTTTTATATAAAAAATTCGCCCTAATAAAATTTAAAATCCCTTAAAATTCGCCTTTGGGCTAAAATTCGCCCCTAAAATTATCTCTGCATGCCACCATGTGCTTGGGCGTCGGTGTCATCACAAGATGTTCTAGGTACAATGATGTTCCAAGACATGTGGGGTGCTAAGAAATTTTAGTGTGTGCCAAAGCATTAATTTAAGGTGTGCCCAGATTGTTGAGGTTTGTTAGGTCTTTCTCATTAATAAAATTTTCAAAGCTTGAGTATGTATTAAATAATATATTTCCTACACACAGTAGTGGAACTTTATCTAAAGGGAATTTGCTAGATAATAAAATTAATCTGAATCATGTGTTCACTCATAGGAAATCTCTATTCGACTAGTCATTACTTGAGGGAAATGATGCACACTAATTACTTCTTAAAAAATTGACTGACGCTAACCACTATGGCCTTGGAAATATTATAAAAAATACTCCACAATAATGGTATTAAATCGTTATATTTTGAAAAAAAATATATTAACAGGCACATAACGTCATAAAAAACTCATTGGAATGATCAATGATGACGAGCATTTTTTGACCGTCACCAAAAGTAAGAAAAAGAGTATTGGTGAGGGTCATTAAAAGTTCGTCACTAGAAGTGTCACCAAAGAGAGAATTAGTGATGTGCCTTTAACGACCCTCACCAAAAGTGTCATTGAAAATGTCTTTGGTGACGGACCATAAAGGACCATCACTATATACACTTATAGTGACGATATTTTAATGATCAATGATGACGGACATTTTTTGACTGTCACCAAAAGTAAAAAAAAGAGAATTGGTGAGGGTCATTAAAATTTCGTCACTAAAAGTGTCACCAAAGAGAGAATTAGTGATGGGCTTTTAACGACCCTCACCAAAAGTGTCATTGAAAATGTCTTTGGTGACAGACCATAAACGACCATCACTATATACAGTGACGGTTTTTTAAGGACCGTCACCATATGTGACATTGGTGATGGACCTTAAAGGTCTGTCACAAGCATGACCCTCACCAATGTGCTTTTTTCTTGTAGTGTGCCAAGCACCTTACAAGCAGGAAAATATCGAAATTAGGGAGAAATTTCTCATTTTGTAATTTGCACGCAAAAGGATGAAACAGGTGCGCTTTCTGCACATGGGTCAACTTTGAACGTGTACCCTGTGCGTCTGTGAGGAAAAAACGTGCATAAATTTCTGCAAGTAAAAATTTTAGGAGTTTCTCCGCTTCAGTCTGTCACTTGGGATGAACTAGGGGCTGTAAGAGAAATCATGGCAAATTCAGCTCCACTCCACAACATAGACATAGGTATTTGTAAAAAGAAGGCACAACCACATAAACTTGGTAATAAAACGTCATTGGAGTCGCCAATCCTGTTGTAGTGTGTTTGGTGCACGTATGTACGAAATCACACCAACTTAAGGGGTGTGGTTTACCCCTTTAAGTTATTGGTAACAGGCAGAAAAATAAGTGGAGTAAAGAAAGTTAGTGGAACAAGCTAGAATTAATAAGCATACTAGATAGAGAAAAAAACATGCATATGTAAACCAAAACTAAACTAAAACTAAAAATAGATAAACAGAAGCTATGAAAAGAGTCAAACAAAAACAATAATGCAAATGGTGGATATAGGCCCCTCTTATTAAGCGCTAGTAGTAAGAAGAGTGAAACTTTACCCTCTTGCCAAAGGACCCCTAGATGATGGTTCTAGGTCCCGATGCAAGGATGTTTTTATCCCAAGCTTTCCTCGGTGTGGTCTCCCTCTCTCTCTACTATGCTGGACTGAACTTGTTGGATGTCCAACAATTGAGTCCCCTCTATCTTCAGCTCTGGGTCACACACTGCTAGTATTGCTTGGGAAATTCTGGCCAGCATAACAATGTCATCACACATTCTTCGTCTCATGGTGGCCTTATATAGGGGATTTCAAATCCTCCCTTCCCTCTCTTGGTACATGGAGGATGGTGACCTAAGAGATGGGTATGATTCCTTTGTGTGCTCCAAATATTCCATTGTGTGCTCAGATAGTGTCTAAGGAGGCATTGCTAGTTTTCCTTAGGTGCCTTCATGTAAGGAATCACTTTTAATTTGCTTTGTGTGGTCCCGGATAGTGAAATTTCACCACTCTCAGGAATGTGCGCATATCAGGAAAAAAGGCGTGCAGAAGGTGCTCTTCACAAAGGATTATGCGCCCAAATAGCATTTAAGACTAGTTCAAATTTGATTTCCCTCAGACCTTAGAGATTTTTAAATACTTTCCAGATTCTGTTAATGTCATCTTCTGCTGTACAATTTTATAGTGTTAACACTGTGTATTGAACAAGATGCGGTAGATGTAGGGATTGGGTGTAACAACGCGGTAATAATATATTTATGTACATTTTTAACTTTATAATACACCTTTCAAATGTAACATCTATATTTTATATATTTTAACAGTTGTGGACCTAATTTGAAAGCTATATGGTCCAACGACCTACGAAATCTAGTGTATGAATGCTCTAGTGTATTCCTCCGAGAAGATCACCTTTATAGAAGAGAAACATCTACTTTAAATGGTAAACAAGAGAGAACCCAAAGGCCTACAGTAATGACACCAACTGAATGGCTTAGAGCATACAAGAGAGAGAAGGAGAAGGAGTTCATATAAATGTTCGATTCAAATGGGAATCGTATGTTCGATGATACAGAATTCTTCGACACCTATGTTGAGAAATTTCCCATTAGGATGAAAATTAAATCTATCTTTTATAACCTCCCATATTGGGAGCATAATAAGATTATCCACTTATTATATCCCATGCATATATTCAAAAATGTTTCATCTTCTTTATGAAGGCACATATCATCGAAAAAAGTGACACGTTAGTTGTTAGGAAAGATCTTATTACTTCCAAAAATAAAAAGAAACATTGGCCAAATCAATTAGAAATTACAATATTAGTGGCTAGTCTCTCTAATTGGTATTTTGAAGAAGTTGTTGTCCCATGGATTTTTAAAAAGATGATCTTTCTTTGGAAAAGGAACTTATAATGGGTGTGAGGGTGCCATCTTCATATGGGTCGTCACTACGGCTTTTCTTCACCGTGGAAGACCATTTGTGGGGTTTGAAATCGCATGACCATTTGAATCTTCTAAGAGTATGTATAATGTCAAAAGCATGATTTTATTATTTGTTATATTAATAAATTTTATCCCATAAGATCATAAAATATGACTAATTTTGTATATTATTTCATGTGCTTATAACTTTGCAGTGACATTATCCTTTGTTCATGCATGGGTGTGTAAAACATGACTTCCCCCAAGACCTAGGATGTGCCATATCTAAATTATATGCATTTGTAAGTTGGATCATGTCAAAGGAGATTGATGTGGCTATCATTCCATGGTGGCATCAAGAGATAGTTGAGATTGTTTGTGTATTTGAGAAGGAACTGTCGATGAGTTTCATGGACTTGCATTTTCATCTTATAATCCACCTAGTAGATGAGGTTGAATTAGTTGTGGTGGTTTCTTGTCATTGGATGTTCTTCTTAGATAGGTACATGAAGAAATTGAAAGGTTTTGTTCGAAAAAGGGAAAAACCCGAGGAGTCTATGGCAGAGTGGTACATATCAGATGAGTCTTTCTATTATCCCAGTGAGTACATCAAGTAGATTGAAAACACACCAGGTGTGGTAATTTGGGAAGATGAAAGGGATGAATACAAAATAGAAGGGGAGATTCTCCAAATAAATGGAAAAAGGAGCTTCATAAATAGTAAGCGACTTATAACTTTTCAAATTTACACAAAGTAAATATTCATGTTGAACTTCGATCTAATGTATATTTTTTTCTCATATGTACTATATGTCGGTTTTATTTCATCGACGAATTCAGAAATTGAAGTAATCAATAATTTCGTTCTTTACAATTCCAAGGTGACACAACTGTGGGTCGCATTATACAAACAAAAGAGGATGAGATGTGATAGTGACATGAAAGAATTCAAATGGTTGAATGGTAGAAGTGTGCCATATCCATATCATTTAAAAGAAAATATGCCAATTATATGCCCCAATAGTTAGGTTGTTGACCAAGTTAGAGAGAAATATGGTGCAACTGGTCGTTACCCATGTGTTGAAGAGGATTCACTAAATGTAGGGATTGGGTGAAATAGCTCGGTAATAGTCTATTTATATACATTTTAAACTTAATAATTCACTTTTGAAATGTAACATCTATATTTTATAATTTAACAGTTGGGTTATTAGACACATGACACTATGATTTTTAACTTTTTTATAGGTGCATTTGTTCCCATAGATGTGGGAATATGGACACCATTTTCGCACAGAAAATGCTGATGATGGACACATGACACAAGACTTTGGAGTGGAAGTCAAGTTTGATCAATCTAGTTGAGCTAGACACCTTGATCAAAACCTAGTATGAGGGACGTTAGGTTACGTCATAAAGATACAAGAGATCATTGAAGTGGAATTATCTTCTTTCCAATGTGTTATTTTAGGTGCAAGTGGTGGGACACCTTTGATTGGAATAATATAAAAGAATATCACGATAGTAGGATGATATGTATCAACTCTAGAAAGATGTGGGATGAAGCTAAGGAGCCTTATGTTTTCCCCAAGCACTACAATTAGGTGTTATTTTACCCAGATGTGTTGGATAGGGGTTAGTGGTTCGTATTGAGACATGACCCTAGATAAAAACATATTTTTGAGACCAATAGTGTTATCATGCCAAGAGAGCTGGAAGATAATTAGGGTGATCATGAGAACATAAAGTGATATGGTACATGTGTTATTTCATCATTTATACTATTTAAGATGGGTTTTTATAAAGAAGATGACTTAACCTTATAACTAAGACTCTTTTTTTCCAAACATTACAATATGTATTTTGAATTAATTTTTTTGCATTGTGTTAATGTTAAAATCATTTCACTTGATAACTTTCAATTATGTTGATCTCGAAAGAAATGCACTGTATCAAGTTAATTTTTTTTTTTTTTTATATATCAATTCCTAAAATAATACAACTACTTGATTGCTTTAAATGGTTTTTTACTATATCGTTACTTAAATAAATGCACCGTATTTTATATATGTGTGTGTGTGTGAATGATATCCTCAAAAATTTTAAAAATGTATTAATGTATGCTGTTATATTTGGTATGTAAGATCATAATAAAATAATGATAATTCTAAACATGAATTTATTTTCATTATATTCTAAACTTTATGATGTTACAAAAATTCATATTATTCTAGATTTATTATTTTACAGTTATTTGTATTCATACAAGTTTACAATTTTACAATTATGGTAATTTAAAAATATTTACGGTATACACTTAGTTCAAAATTGACAACCAATTTACAAATTTACAAATTTTTCAATTTTAATAAAATTGAATCATGACAATACATGCAATTACAATTACAATTTTACAAATATTTTACATACAATTACAATTTTACAATTTTACATACAATTACAATTAAAATTACAATTACAATTACAATTTTACAATATTACACACAATTACAATTAAAATTAAAATAAATCATGACAACACATACAATTACAGTTACAATTTTTCAAATATTTTACATACAATTACAATTGCAATTACAATTTTACAATTTTACATACAATTACAATTACAATTTTACAAATTTTACAATTTTAATAAAATTGAGTCATGACAATACATACAATAAAATTACAATTTTACAATTTCACAATACAATTACAATTTTACAAATATTTTACATACAATTACAATTAAAATCACAATCACAATTACAATTTAAATTACAATTACAATTACAATTTTACAATTTTACATACAATTACAATTAAAATTACAACTACAATCATGATACATACAATTACAATTACAATTTTACAATTTTACATATGATTACAATTTCAATTTCAATTTCAATTACAATTTTACAATTTTACATACAATTACAAGTAAAATTACAATTACAATCACGATATATACAATTACAATTATAATTACACAATTTTACAATTAACAATATATAATATTTAATGAATATCATGATTTAATATTAAAAATAAACATCACAATCATGATAACCATAGCACAGACATCATATTCTATAATACACATTCAAATTTGTTAACATCATCTAATCATTGTGATCATGATCATCTAACAAAACACAAGCATTGTATAACATCATCACAACACAAACATAAAATATAAATCTCATATCAAATAACTGCTATCACATACACATCTATCTGCAAAAACATTAAATGAGCATATCTAACATGAAATAGCAATATACACATCATGATGAACACCAACATGTAAATTAATTACATCAACATGAACATAAAATACATGCACCCCACACACACACACACACACACATAACCGTATAATGTTAAAAATATACAATTGTAATATAACTGCATATAAATGTCAAATATCTGGTGGTACTACATCAATACTATAACTAGTACTCGAGGCATGCTTAGTCAATGGTGCCTCATGATCGGATGGATGTGCCTGCTCAGTCAATGGTGCGTTCTGATTAGATGGACGTGCCTGCTCAGGTGGTGCTTGCTAATCATATGGTGTCTACTCAGGAGGTTCCCATTGATGAGATGTTGCAGCCTAGTTAGTGGAAGGTGCCTGCTCAGATGGACGTGCCTGCTCAGTCAATGGTGTCTACTCAGGACTCAGTTCTTGCTGAGATGGTGCTTGCTCAAAAGATGCCTGCTCAGGAAAAGATGTTGGCTCCTCATCTCTGACGCGAGGTGAAGGAGTAGGAGGTGAAGTACTAGAATGATCACTCCCCTCTTGATCATGATCATTCGATGAGCTGCTCTGTCACACATCTCCATGGTGCCTATCCCTCCTAACCGCTAATAGCCTAAAAGCTTCAATGATATGACGCGTAAGGCTCATCATATCGCAGGGCATGTCCCTCAAGAGCTCTTTGAGCATACAATCAGCCTGGATCTCTCTGATTGTCGCAAGGCAGACTCCCTTGTCAACTAGGAGTCAACACAGGTGGTCACCAAACTCAATCTGGAATCGGATGTCTGCCCTATGCCGCATGCCCGCAGGCATCTGCACCCGAGGAGGTTTGTAGCCTGATCCGCAGCCTTCGCCATCTCCTCGTCATGATCTACACGATCATCTAGTGGGGGTGGAATCATGTTCCCAACGAATGTCCCACTATCTAAAAAATATATAGTACACAACAATAAATAGACAATTTCATTAAAAAATTTAATAAAACAAGTTAAAGAACGTGTTAGAATAAATTTTATTCTAATCAATTAAGAAAATAAAATGAAAATATATTAATTTAAGGAAAACGATAATATTACCTCTAGCATCTGGTGGCTCATCCTATGTGAAGAGGATGTTGGTACACCCTCGCCAATCCAAATTTGCGTACGTACACGGCACCATCACGAACATGTGATCATCAACACTGGCTAGTAGTTCCAGTGCATCACTAGATATCTTGGTCAGATAGTCAGATAGGTCCCTCTTGGGCATCATATGGCCCCACATCTGCATCCATACATGTAACATAGGCCTACGAGGCTGGTGGAAAAAAGTAGGCTCCGTCTCTGGAAACTTCTAAAAAAATAACAAAATAACTCTGAAACAAAAGAGAAGGTCAACCTCTCACATGCCAGAGAATAACATCTATCTAATGCTATACAAAATTTCCACAAAAAACATGGAAGACCATATCACAAGTAGTGGCAACTGGAATAAAGAATCAAAATAAAATAGAACAGGGCAACTAATGTGCTACCCCTAACTAGTATAGTGTGCAATGGTCGTCAGTAGTAGTGAGAGGCACCTCACCTCCTCTCGACCAAAGGAAGCAATGCATAACTGACCGCCAGACACCTCAAAATTTGTAGGAGAAATTTTATCGTCCCTAATGTATCACTAGGATTACACCAAATGATACCTTGCTACATAACAGATCCAGACATCTGGGAACTGGGGTAAATTATGCCCTCCCCTAGATATGGCAGTAATAAAATAAATTTCCTCCTTAGTGGGCTGCTACCACTGGCCAAGACCGACCTGAAAGGCCTTTCTATAAGCATCCCACCTATATATCAATTGTCCTATACCCACTGTGCCCCTTCAGGGATGTAGCCTCCTTGTAGAAATTAAGGAGGTCTGTCTCCCTTAAGAGCAACTAGGTGGGTGCCGTAATAGGGAGAGGGAAAAAAAATGTCTCCCTCTCCCATGCCTCCCACTACTGTAAAATGTTATAATTGTCCTCCATATTCTCTTGTTGTTGCCTTTCCCCTCTCCATTGACGTTGCTCAAGGATTCACATATTAAATACATTAGCCTCTGTCATACATAAAACCTATATTTTTTTATTAAATAAAAAATGTATTTACAAATATATATATATATATATATATATATATATATATATATATATATATATATATATATATATATATATAACTTTTATCCAAGAAAAAAAAGATTCGGTGCGCCCAAAAAAACAGTCACGCACCCCCCATGATGCGCATGAAAAAACATCACGCACCGCGAAAACAAAAATTATTTTTTGTGTGGTGAATTGACCAAAATATCTGTCACGGGGAGGTTTTTATAGCGCAATGCACTGCCCAAAAGCCATAAATAATTCCTCGTGTGTTCTGGTAAACGACCGCACCATTGCACAATCGTACATAAAATGTTATTTTTAAAAATTTTAAATGGTTGGTGTGGCCAGAAACTGACATGCACTACATTATTTTAGTGTTAAAGAGGTGCGCTTTTTCTTGGTACCACATCGGATGCTAGTGTGGTTTCTGTTAACACCATTCGCAATATGACCTATAAATTGACAGGCAGTACCATGAACAGTGCGAGCTGAACGACTCAAATGCACCATGCAGATTTTTTTTTTTTTTTAAACGGTAAATTTTAACTCAATTTGAGAAATCAATCCACTAAAAGGTTAAGTTGGTGAGAAACAAGTACATTACCTACACATTTGTGCATTGAGGAGGCATCTTCACTGAGGAATAGTAAAAATAAATTTTTCGCACCATTTTGGAAAACTCAAACTCTACACAGTGAGCAATGGACGGAAGCAAGGCAGGAAATTGGAGCACCGATGGCAGGGTGCCTCAGAGAAGAAAAATTCACACTGGTGCTTGAGAGTTCTAGAACACTGTAACAAGTAAAAATGATGTTTTTTACAACCATTAATTATTTTTAAATTAACCCTTTTTCGGTGTGCTCGATTCTGAGACACACCGGGCGGTTTTAACAATGGTGCACAACACTTATTTACGGTGCACTGATTTATTGAGATGCACCAGGATGGTTTTCACGAAGGGCACAATGTCTTGGTGTGCCATTTGATAGTATGTACTAGTGCGCTTTATATAAAATACACCGGTGCATTGTATGTGTGAAGTGCATCGTTGTCTTCGTAGTACTAAAAAATAAATCTGCAATGCTTCTTTAGCCTCTACTATGCACCATTGTGTTACATAGATATCAAGCACACCTATGTTTTTTATGATGAGAAATGCAGTGCAAAAAAAACATCTATAAAAACCTCCTCTCGCCAACCTCCTCTAGCCACCTCCACTACAAATTTGCAACGCTTCTTTAGCCTCTACTATGCACCGTTGTGTTACATAGATATCAAGCACACTAGTGTCTGTTATAATGAGAAATGCAACGCAAAAAAAACATCTGTAAAAACCTTCTCCCGCCAACCTCCTCTAGCCACCTCCACTACAAACAGATATTTGGGCTATTTTTATAAGGAATTCCTCAAAAAAATCCACTAGAGGGTCTTTTCCTTGTATTGAATGTTCCTAGATTCTTTGCAAACAATGATCCATGATATTCATATAAAGCTAAGCTCATCAACATTAATGAAATTTTATCCTTACATCATTTTTTTCTAACATCACACTTTCCAACAACGTCTTCATATGCTAATATAAATCTCTTCACTAGCATATTTGGCCCAACTTCTGATGGCCACAATGTCTCTATTGCCACACATAGGCATCCCAAGAGCGACACTTTGAGGTTGGGAAAAATGTTGCTTCTTGTACCGTCACATATGCGACACTTCTAATAACTGTCAGTAGAGCAACACTAGAAACAACACGTGTCTTCATTTATTCAATCTTTGAATCGCGCTATTTATTGTCACTATTCTGACATCATGTGGAGACGATGGTATTACGACACTGATGCCTTCCCAGAATGTGTCACAATATCGACGACCTCTCGTCGCACATGTCTTCGCACGTCCAACTTTATTATTTTTCCAGCAATGGAAAAAACCGCCGAAAGGGCCATGACAGTCGTCGCTATTCTGACAACTGGCATAACATTGTTGCGATGGTTGGACCATATCAGTGACGAAAAAAACCATTGGAAGTGACACCACAATCTTCACTATTCCGACACTTGGCATAACATTGTTGCGACGGTTGGGCCATTCCATCGATGGAAACAGCCGTTAGAAGTGACACCATAGTCGTTGATAATCTGACACTTGGCATAGCATTGTTGTGACAGTTGGGCCATACCAGTGACAAAAAAAACCGTCAAAAGTGCCACCACAGTCGTCGTTATTCTAACACTGGGCATAACATTTGTGATGGTTGGGCCATACCAGCGACGAAAACAACCGTTGGTTATGCGTAGGTAAAATATGACTGGGTGATACTCAAAAGACAATGCCATTCATCCTTTAGCTAGGACCTTTTCACCCATGATCATCAATTAATTTATTTAAATTCATCTTTTCGAAAGAAGGGTACATTAATGCTAGCTAAGATATGACTTTTGAGTTCTCTCTATCCATCTGTAGGTAGTCTTGTGACCTCAGAAATCAACTCCTATGTCATCTAAAAGGTAATTCCTCCAACAAACACCTACTGACCATCGAAGCCTTCAACAAATGCTCTAGTGACTTTGTCATGGTAACTTGCACACCGATTGAAAAAATCCTCCTATCCTACAGCTCGGAACTGCTGCTGGATTTTAGGATAAACTTCGAGTAGGTCAATATCCTTGGGTTCAATCCTATTAAATTTTCCAGTCCTTCCCATGTTTCTCATAGTTGAGCGAAAGCATAGGAAAGGGATCGTCATTCGATCCTGGATCTCCTGGGAAACACTGACCCACCAATAACTACAACAATAACATTGACACTCTTTTTGTCGGTGCTTTAACCCTGTTTATTGCAAATTTTCGCTTACACTCCTGTTGTTAGTGCTTTTAAAAAATTATATACTAAAAAAAGTGATAACACTACCCATGTAATCCGAGACTCATGGGAAGTATCTCTCATCTCACCAGTGAGTTGGGAAAAGTGGATAGGGACCATAGCACTACATATGGACGCATGGTGTATTGCCATACTCCCTATGTCTAGGATGCATGGTGTTCAACAACCTGATCTAGGATCAAGTCTAATTGGGGTTCTACCCCTAGTTATGTGGACTCACTTTTTTCAGTGGAGAGTGGCAAGGTCTTGTGATTCACTCTCAACCAATTCCTATTCATTATACATATCAATGTTCAGCAGAGTTGAGATGAGATGTAGAGATGGTGCATGATGATAGGATGACATGGATGATCGATGGTCAGATATTGGCAGGTGGAATTCTCCCTAGTTGAGAGGGAGTGTTAAAATTGGAAATTTGGGCCAAATTCCACTTTGGACAACTCATTTGATGGAGATAATTATTTCATTCAATTCCTCTTTTCGAGGGGAACAAAATCAACCTAAATATCACCAATTTTGGTCAAGGAGAAATGTTCTTTTGAAGTGAAGCCCACACATGTACAAATTGTCAAGGTCAGCTACACCATCATGTAGGCTCATGAAGCCTAAGAGACATGTATTTTCACGCACATGGATTGATATAAATATGAGTGACCTCCAACCTCATTTGGCAGCTCATCAACTCAACTCATTCTTATCTCTCCTGGTCTGATGGGTTCATACAATTCATTGGGAAGATCTTCTTCCAACTTGTGTGGCTGAAAGAGGATGAAATCAGGATGAATTTCAGGGTTTGACTAGCATTACCAAGGATTGTTTGATTGATTTTGACTGTGTTTTTTGTTGGAAAATTTATGTTAGGGCAAGTTTCATTCATTGGCACAAATACTGAGATTTTCTGGGTTATTTGACATGTGTTGACCATAGGCATGTTTGACTGTAGAGTTGACTTTTGTTTCCCTAGGTTTGGCCGCCCCAAATTTGATTGTTTTTGGCTGACTTTGACCAACTAAGGAGGCCAAGTTGAATGCAATTTGACTGAGCTTCAAAGGGGTTGTTTTAACCCATGACCACTTTCTGGTTAGGGCACACACTATTGCTGATTTGACTGTTGTTGACGAGGTAAAAAATTGCAGATTTGACAGGGTTGTTTTGGACAGTGACTTGACAAGTCAATTTTTACTTTGACTTTATTATTGTAATCTCTCTCTCCTTTACATTTGATATAATAATAAGAATAATTGATCAAATGGTTTTCCCCAACTTGGGGTTTTTCCCTGGCATTCGCCAAATGTTGGTGCTCTCTTATCTTGGCTTGCCTTCTGGATTTATTGTTTATGTTCTATCTATAGTTACTGTCAACGTGATTTAATGGTTTATGTTATTTCTATTGGAATCTAAACTGGAAATTTTCATTGACCTGATAAAAGGATATTTAAGTAATTGTTGCAAGCATAGAACATACCATTTTTATCTAAAATAAACAGTGCTAAACACTTAGCTATGCTTCCTTATTTTCACTTCCTTTTTGTTTTTAACCTTGATATAGGATTTTATTTTTCACTCCCACACAATATTCAGATTGGGTGTACCTTCTAGTCCCACTCTTCTATAGTCATTTGTTGGAAATTAATAAAATTATCTTATCTTTATGTTACATGACTCTTTGTTTCTCCTTTCCCAAAGCATACATTAGAAATTGTTAAGAATAATTCTGTAGTATGGAAGTTACAAGAAACTAAACTAATATGATTAGCATTTATTTTGTCAGCTCCATTGTATAGAGATGTACAAAAACCAAGTTCACTTTCCTTTCACCTTTATGATCTGTTAAATGAAAATTGAGTTTTAATGATGAGAGTATTTTAGTGTGGATATGTAACCATGTGAATGTCTACAAATTTGAATTCTATGATCTAATCTTGCTAGATACAACTCCACTGCATCACTGTCATTCACCTCGATAGAGATTACAGACATGATTTAATCACTTTTGAGTCTCTAAAAAATCATATTTTGGGCAATTCATGTTGAAATATTTCATACACAAAGCAAATAAAAGAAAGGGAAATAATTAGGAAGGTGAAAAACAAGTAGATAAAGATAAAAGTGGTGCGAGAAAAATACATTGTAATCCAGAGAATATTGTAAGATAGTAATTTGGAAATTCAATTTGGAATAAGGATGGCCAGAAGAACAATGAATGCACAAAGCATTTGAGGTATAAGACAAAGGTAAAGATCCGGCTCAAAGAAAACACCATGAAAGACTAGAATTCCTAAGCTTGCAAATGCCTAAGCTTGGGAATTTACCCAAGTCACAGACATGGGAATTAACAAAAACCAAATGTAATTATTGAATCTTGTTGACTTGTGCCACTGAAATGTTGATGCGTGATGGGGCCAGAATCAATTGCAGAGAACAATAATGATTTACTTCTCTAAATAATTTAGAAATAAAATGTTCAGAAAAAATATAGTTGAAATGGTGACTCTGAGCTCATTCAGCAAGTCAAAAAATGATTATCCACTCCAAAAAACATATATAATAGCTATTTCACATTTACATCATGACATGCTCCCATAAATTTTCTCATTGTGAATAGCATAGGAATTTCACATTTACATGATGACATGCTCCCAGAAATGTTCTCATTGCTAACAGCATAGGCAGTACTAAATCTAGTCCGGCAATCTAACATGCAACAATAAAAGGAAGAGAAAAGTCTCACGTGATGTTGAGTCCGAACCTGCTCCATCTTAGATTCCTGTAACACAGATCTTTGTCAAAATTGAATTTCTGATTGCTTGAGATGCTGAGTTATTCCTCACATTTAATGCTTTCAAGTTAAAACTTTAAATTAACCAAAAAAAACTTTAGTTTTACAAGAAAATCCAAACTACTCCTAAAGTGCCTCTTTCAAATGAGAGACAAAGGTTGCCCGTTTGGATTCACTACTTTCAAGTTGTTCAATGCATTGCCTCAAAATAGTTTCCTGCTCTTGAATTTCATCTTGTAGGGTTGAATTTTGGAGATGTCTTGCTCATTCAAAACCAAGATTTACATAACACAGAATAAAGGGAGAAGTAAACAACCTAAAAGTATATCCTAAGTGAACCGAATTGAGGAAATGTTTATAGCTTGCAAAACAAGTGTTGAAATTGCATAGTAAGAAAAAAATAGCAATATACACAAACAAAGCAATACACAAAAGGTTCTGAAACAAACATTCTCAGAAATAATAACTGATTTTTCTTCTAGTACTTTTTTTTCTCTTGTTAACGTTCTTCAGGAAATTTTGGCATATACTATGAAGAAAACAGGACCAACATCTGGAGGAATTCAAAGATGCCTAGAAAAAGAGTGCTTTGGGGAACTAGTATAACTGGAAATACTGTGGGAAAGTTTCAAAGTACCTTCAGGGTTAATCCACCTTTTGAATTCAGATACTTGGAATATATCTAGCTATTATATAATCTCATTACGAGAAACTAAACACTTCTAAGACATCCATGTGTTTGTTATTGTTGAAAGGAAGGATTCATGAAAGCTTTTTTTGTAGTTAAATGGCCCATTGTTCAAGGGTGGACTTCACCTCCACCTGTATATCATCATTACAGAACATTACTATCTTTTGATTAGACACCACAAAGGTATATTTTATGGCAAATCACTTAATATTTGTACCTGCATTAACACTCGAGCATACCTATCATGTTTTAAACTTTGGTTATCATCACCATAAGTTCTTCGGCTTACCACAAGGCCACACCGAAAAGACAATTGAGTGACCATGTCATTAAATTCCTCACAAAAATTTAAAATCCAGTAAGATCATTCAATCTAAAGCACCTAAGGGATCCTAGGTCAGGCTGGGAATGGAAATTTGATGAGGGAGACTACAATAGTAACATTGTGATTACTTTAAAAGTATGATAGGAATTTACTAGGCATAAATGAGATCAAGTTGCTTTCTTTTGCAAAATTAATATTAATATGAATAGGGATCAAGACTACTAGATTATTTTTCATGACTTATACGAGAATCTTGATTGTGAATTTCATGCCTAAAATTGTCGTAAGAATCAAAATCTCCATGATATTTTGGAAGAATATAACAAGATGAAATCTACAACTCTAGAGTATGATTTTATTGCATGGGAGGATTGTTTAATAGATTGGAAGCTAAAAATTGGCAAAGCAAGGACTGTGAACTTGTAACTTTGAGTTTGTCAAGATAGAACTATGGAAAATAATTTTGCAGACACTTGATAAATAAGACTAAGGGACATATTAATGATTTTAAAATAAAGGGGAAATTTTACGACTAAAAGCATTGCTTCGATTATTCATGATCAGTGAGCCTTTTACATGATGCAAAAAAGGTCTGCAAAACAAAAACCTACTATGTATATTTACGATGTGTTATATTTTCTTAGGAAGGGTATTTTGAATCTCAGGTTCCATCAAGACATTTAAGTTAACTTATTTTTCATGACTCACGACTAAGAGGACAAGATAATTTCTATTAATGTCCAACAAATGACCAAAAAATTTGGTCAATGGTACTAAAACAGTACATACAATGTAGGTACAAATGGGAGTCAAGGTTGGAGGTGGGAGGATTAGGCAAAGAAGAGAGAGATTGTAACCCAAGGTCTTCAAGGCCGAGGAAGAATGTGTTATCATCGTTCTAGAGATGAGAGTGATACACACAAAACTTAGAAGAGCAAGGAGTGTCACAATGTGTATGGTGGAGCTTCAAAGGGAAATGTTTGTTACCTGCAGCTTCAAAACTTGACATCTGTAGCAAAATATGCATGTGACCCCTACTTGTTCCCATTCATTATGTGGTCTGTTATTTCAGATAAGTAGAAACAATGTTATTCCAAAGAATGGAGAGGGATTTATAAGAAAATACTCATTTTTCTTGGAATATGGAAACTCAAGCGAGATTTTTAATGTTTTCTCTACTAAAATGGTCTTATTTTGGAGTTATACAACCATAATCCTAGACCTTGTATCAAATATTTATTTAATTGTTCAACCTGATCTTTACATAAATGGCATAATGTAAGTTGATAAGAAAGAAACAATACAACATAAAATCAAGAACCATTCTACAGTAAGAGCTCTTTATATTCCTACTTGTTTCATAGGAAATTTCAACATCCTTCTCCATCATCTCTACATGTCTGACACAAGACTTACATTTTGTCAAAATGGCATCCTCATCAATATGGCTATCATGGACAGCTTGAAAAGCTGATACTATTCTTTCTGGCATACCTCGAACAACAAGTTTCTATGATTTAGTAGAAGGATAAAATGTTTTAGTATTAAATTGTGTTTAAAATTTTTGGCAACAGAAAAAAGCATCAAATTATTTTTCCAGATAAAAGAGAAATAGACATAAGAAGGCAAAAATCTCTTACTATTTTCACAGAATGTGGAGTCTTTCTTACTATTTTTTGGAGTGTGAACCTCTGCCATTGATCTCCAACGTTGGAGGAGGATCCTTTCCAAGCATTTCTTCCCTAAGACTATGCCCACGAGATCCAAATACTTTCTCCTCTTCCCATATATCAACCTACGAATTCAAATTTGTGAACAATAACCATGTCAAAACAAAATGATAACTAAATCAATACTCTTGATTTAGTGCATTTCATTACATGTTTTATGATCTCAAATAGAAAAGGTAAAAAATATAAAATCCACAAATATATCAAAATCCAAATGCAAGAGGCATCATTGTAGGCTTTAAAATTTTAAATTATACTGAAATTTTAATAGTAGCCAAGGTAAAATATAAAAAGGTTTAATTCATTACATTTAGATCTAGGTTATAAACATGAGTATCATCTATTATATAAACTCCACACACCACATAATGGGCACAAATATGCTCATAAGGAAAATATTCAATAAGAACACAAATGTACAATGCGTCCATGATACAATACGATAAGTTGAAGACCCAATTATATAGTGCAATACAGAAAGGATGGTGACCTTTCAATACATTATTATATTATATTGGTATAAAAATGTATTATATATATATATATATATAATTTCTATTATAAAATATTATAATATCCCTAAATCAATATTATACGCTAATAGTTACAAGACCATCCAAAGAGACAGATCTGTCTACAAATATAGCATTATTGAGTCATGAAAGAAAGCATGCCAATCGAAAAACCACACTCTTTCCATAATCCTCTCCATTCTCATATAAATCCTTAATAATTGCAGGAAGAACCTTCTGAAATTCATTAACAAATTCAGATCCTTTTCGCTTCGTGTTTTGTAAAATGTCATTTGCAAGATACAGAAATGGCACCCATTTTTCTCGGAGTGAAATATGGAATTTTCTATCCCATGTTTCCATGACCTGTTTTTCTTTCTTCTGATGGAAGATACACCAATGTGATAATGCTAACCAAGTCACGGAAACATAATTCATTCAAACAAACATGAATCAATCAAATTCCAACATCACAATTTTCTTCTGCCGAAGTACAAAATTTAATAACAATAAAACAAATAGGATATGTTAGCAAGAAATAAAATAGCATGACACATGTATAGCCTTAGTTGCACCCATAGAGCCTAAGTTAGCTGCATGGAAGATGGAAAAGGCCCCTATTTTACAGCCTAAGTTGGCTACTAATTGTATCATGTAATGGATTGTATTTATGAACGAAGTAAGGTTAAGGTTCTTAGATTACATAAGCTCTTTCATGTTGATTCCAACCAGTTACATGATTGATTATGGTGCAATCGTTACTAGTTGATATGGTAACAAGATGAACTAAGATCCAATAAGAAGATACTAGCAGGTATATGATCTATAACCCTTAAGATTAACATGGTGGTAATAGTGATATTAAACATGATACCAATGGTACCAGTGAACTTAAGTTGTAACATTAACATGATTAGTCTGAACTCCATATAATTTAAATAGGGCTATATTACAGTACAAGACCAATGTCGAGTACTAACATAGGATGTGTATTATGAATATACTGCCCATTGAGGTTGAAAGCTAATACGCTACCCCTTTCAATATTTAAAATATACCATGAAGGTCTCTACATGTGGTTGGAATACTTGCATTTTATATCTGTTGAAATATTTTTGTCTACAAATATTATAGGAAAAAACAGACATGGATATACTACCTTTATAAATTACATGTGCAACTTAAGGCACATAATAACCTATTAAAAGTTCATAATGGTAAACAGTACAAGTTTGAATAAAAAGGATACTTTCAATGCTCTGTTGGGAGTTGTTCAACTTGGTAATCTTGTCAGCTAATATTTGATCATTAAATTTACTGTTGTTCATCCCTTTCAATCAGATGTTGCACTTGGTTTGCATGTAAAATATTTGTGAAAGCCTACACAAAACATAATAAAGTCAAAACTAGAAACCTCTTTTTAGAACTTGAATGGAATGGTCTCAAAAAACACATTTATATGCCTTTAGTAGTTTCTAACAACATCTGGACATTTCATACTCTTGCTTGATACCTGGAAATACTAGTCTGTTGCCAAGTTTGTTGTTTAAGAGTCACCTTACTTACCTAGAATGGTGATTTCTAAACAAAACCATGGGAGTTGTATGGAAATGAACTCAGTCACCTTAGTCCTAGTAAAGTAGGGAAACTTTGTGAAATCCTAGTCTTTGTGGATGCCAATATATTATAATAACATGACATTCCCAAAGTAGTCGGATAAATTCCAACTGACAACTCTAGGAGGAAATTTAAATGACTTCAAAACGTACTGAATTGTCACAAAGAACTTTATTGATATTCTAAGATAGTGACATATTATGAATATCCACAAGTTGGGAGAGACATAAAACTAATGGTTAATCTTGTTATTTTTAGGCACGAGGAGATATTAATACACCAGAAACACATGTAACATGTATCTCATGGATTCCTACATAATCAATGCTCGTGGAAGAAGAAAATGGCTACTAAAAATGATCTTGAACAGTGGAGATGCCTTGAGCATTACATTGTGTAAAATACAGTATAGCATGTTTTTATAGTGACACTAACTGTTCTTTTTTGTCTGTAGACATTAATATTCCTTCGTACGTTCTCTTAGTACATGTGAAAAAATGTGAAAATAAAGTTGACTACCAAATCTGCAACCTATATGAAAGTTAATATTTTTCAAAAATAAGTACCCTTTCATGGTATTATTATAAACAAGGATATAGAAGCACTTTCTATCCAAAATCATAAGTAGGGCATATCGATTACATAATTATAATTATACCAAGGATTAAAATCATTTTGCCTTTAAATCATAACCTTTGGATACCCTCAGTTGAGGCATTATAGATCGTTATCCTTATTAAATGGTTCACCTTCAAGTAGATTTCACAATCATGCTCAACAATCCAATCATCCTCCTAGCCTCTCTCTATTGTAAAAGAGAGACAAGTAACAATATTTACAAGTGACATAATAGCAACTCACATGATGCGAAGCACATCCATCCTATACACGCGTATTGTGAGTATCCTTACAAATTCCAAGAAAAGTGCAAAAATCTCCCATCACTCTTTAGATAAGACCATTTCCAAGATTATACGTAACTAAAATTCCTAGTAGTACCTCAAGCTCCATAAAGCAACAACAGAGCTTTAGACAGGAATGCCTAAGATCGTTGCCAAAGATGATACATAACTATAATGTCAAGTACTATTTTAATTTGCATAAAGAAACAATATAACTTTAAACAAGTATGCATAGCCTCCTTTGCAATAGCTCCAAATTGAAATAAATAACCATAAAAAACCTAAATGATTGTAGAAACTAAATGATACATAATAGTCAAATATCTAGAAAAAAACAATAATCGAGTGAAAGAAGACTAAATATTATATAGACTAAAAATTCATAAAAGAAGGAAAAACCCATGAATATGTAAATAAGTACGTAGGACTAAGTCATAATTTATATCTACCAATCATAGTGCCTGGAAACTTGAAAGTGATAGGAAAGAATGTTAAACAATATTACAGATATAAAAACATAAAAAAATGGAAAAGGAGGGGTAAACCTAAAATACCTAATAAAAATTGTAGATATAACCGATATATAGTGATCAAATATGGCCTTATTAAGTTGGGAATGGAGACAAAACCTTCTGATATGTTGACATTTCCTCACATCTACTAATTCAAACTTGAATGAAGGAATAATGTGAGAATGGGAAAAAGGTGAAACCTGTGATTTCTTAAATGGGTGTGTGGAAAGAGACCAAAACTAATATATGCTACTTAAATGACTATAGGCTAAGTTAATAAGTAACAAAGCACTTGACTCCTCAAATTCAAGCAATTCATTTAGATTTTCTTATCGAACAAGAGAGACTAGGTTGGACAAATTAAAGAAGCCACTAATTCCCTTAATTTATATGTTAAGAATAATTGTTGTATATTCATCAAATGATGCCAAATGTGTAAACAAGGCATTGTTATACCAATGAGATCAACATAGTAACAAGTAATCCATAGACTTCAAATGTTTTTGTTGTTCCCTCCATCCAAATGGTGTGAGTTTTAAAGGGATAAGGGTTGGGCACAAGTCCTGGGCGATTTTGGTTGAATAATTACTTAAACTTGGCACCTAATCAAAATTAATTCTTGTTTCTATAGTACAGCCCCTAAGGTCATGCTTCTTAAAAATATGTTACAAAAAGTTTTGGGGACAAGGGGATCATTGAATTTGTTTCAAGGACAGACGAAAGTCACCCCAAAATTTCCAAGGGACATGCAGATAGTAATTATATATATGTATGAATCAAAAATAGTGATTAAAGATCATAAAGGTATGATACAATAAAACAAATTAGCAATTCTTAACTCTAAATCTGAAAGACGCTCTTTCAGTGTTTATTAGAACCCTGAATAAGTAGGGTATAAGAACCTACCAAAAAAGAGAGATACCAAAGAAGGGAGCTAGGATGAAAATTTTTGTGCTTATCCAAAAATACAAAACCATGTTGTATAATACTCTAACATGCATTTCTTAGATAATATTTCACGTTGTTCAAACATGCGTAAACATTTTTCCTGGAGAACCAGTACTACATGGATGCCAAATTATGTAGGGGGAATCATGACAAAGTTGGCATCTAGACATCCCCAGAACCATTGAGGGATGTCTATGAAACCTCCTTACTTCTTTGGGGATAGTAAACATCTAGGGCAAGTTGGGGAAGTGACCCTCAGGTATGACCTTTCCTAATGGGGATTTTACCCACCAGTCTCATCATCCTCGGGAATGAGAAAACGTAGAGGACACGTCTACCTGCGGGTGGGGACGAGTTCCTGTGCAACATTGCAAAGAAGAAGAAATAAGACACCCAAATTGGCTGGGAAAGGAGAATAACCTGAATGGTTTCTGAAAAGGTGTGAAGTAGCTCAGTGCTATTGCTTTTCCATGAGAATGGATTAAATTGGGGGTTGAAGAAATCCTCAACAAGGGTCCTTATTTTTGATGAAAACGTACGACTTAAAAGGTATCACAAAGGCATCAAAAAAAAAGAAAGGGACACAAAAAACACACACAAGAATCCAGAAGAATTCTTAGTATGAAACTATTGAAAAGTGCAATCACACCATCCAAGGCTCTTGCATCCTAGAGCAACTTTCTTATTAGAAAAGCTTTCGATGTATGTAATACCTTAAAAACGACCCGTGTCTTACCAATAGTGTTCATTGTTGCATATAAAAACCAATTAATATCCATTTATTATATGAGGGTTGATTTTCACAAGCATAAAAGAAAAATGTAGACTCCAAATTACTAGGTTGTCCCATGCAAATTTGTAATCAATTCTACTCAAAAAGAAAAATAAAAAAACCCAGCTACTAGTATAACTAAAATTTTTGTATTCACTCATCAACAAGGGCCAACAAAAATGTTGTGGACTCTTTCTATCTGGTTTTGTGAATAATTAAAGCAATAACCCATTAAGAAAAAAGAAAAAATGATTGTTGATGGCACTTGGGGTTTATAGTGTGACGATTCATTCAAATATATTGTTTTAACTAGGGAAATTTTGGTTTAAAATACTCACCTTGTTTCCCGATCGGGCATGGTACTACTAAGTCTCTGTTGTGAGTGGCATCATGATAACATCAATAATCTCCTACCCTCTCCCTACTTTACATTTTTTTTAATTTGTAACAAAAATACAGGCAAAATGCTAAAGGATCTCGAAAAAATTAAGTGGGTTGTTAACAGTACCAAATTTAAGGGCTACCTACTAAGCCAAAAAATGGCCTTTTCTCTGAGAAAATGCGAAGCTGGAGTAGATGTGTACAAGAAGAGAGAAGATTCAATGCGACTTTGTTAAATACGAGCAGTTGAGATTTGGGATTATGTTTTCATTTAGCCTATCCAAGTGCATGAAGTTTGACGAATTTATATTGATTAGAGGCATAGGTCATGTAATGTGTAAATGAGGGTTTATCAAACATTTTACATGGATGGAATATCAGAGCTCAAACACAAAATTGAGGTGTTAGAACCTCTTTTCTATGGTGCATTTCCCCCCCTTGAAATATATAAATGAATAAATAAATAATCATCTGATTATTTTGATGTCTATGGTTTGAATGGAGAGGATGTGGAGACTAGCATGTCACTGTGATTCCATTGATGGATCCATACACCACATAAAATAAGAATATAATAATATGAATAATTTGGAACACCCATAAAATAAGAATATAATAATATGAATAATTTGGGTTTATATTTATTTATTAGACATTGACATGTTGGTAAAGTGTTTTAAATTTTGTAGTAAAATATTTATTAAATAAAAATGAGTGAGTATATATTTATAAATGGATAAATGTATATGTAAAATTGCTAAAATATTTATTTATATTAATATTGTATGATATTGATAATAATATTATTTTTTTCCATGATTTTAAGTTACTATTATTTTGGAGATATATGAAACAAAATTATTAGAATTAATATATGAGTCATTATATTATGTTCATTTTCGAAAGAAATTGTTTATAAAAGGTTTTTGGATGGTAATATTATAATAAGTAAATGGCACAGCCTTTCATCTAAAAACCAAACAATCTCACTTTTCATGCTCATGGTTTCCTGGTGTTGCATTTCTTGTGGATTCGTGGCCTTGGCCTCCTGTTGAGGGCCCCTTCCTCTCTCTTTTCTCCCTCATGTCCCCTTTTATCCCCCTCTCTAGCTTGCCTCCTCACCTTTGTCTCATCAGACAACCTTACAGTTGCATTGGTCCTAGTTGGTTCTTTGGATGCAGATACTGCAGCCTTCAACTCATGGGTTGTTGCTGCACCTAAGTTTCAGTAGCAGGATACTTCACACTTTCTTAAAAAAATAGATGAAATCCAAAATATCACCATCAACACCCTGAAAGCTCGCTATAGTGCTATGCAGCTCGCAGACTGGGGCCTTATTGGCCAGTTCATGGGCCTTTGGCTTTCACCCCACTTGGTTCATGCCTCGATAGAAAAGAATTGGAAACCGCTCATTAAAGGTGAGGTTATGTCGACATTCTATGGGAAGGGATTATTCACCTTCTATTTTGAAAACAGGTTGGATAGAGATTTGGTTTTCAGGAGAGTCCCATACTTTACAAGCGCACAGGGTCTGTATTTCGATAGGTGGAGTCCTAGCTTCAATCTGGACTACGATGATCCCTCCTCAATACCTGTCTAGGTAAAGATCCCATATCTCCCGCTCCATTGTTGGATTGATGCAACCTTCTATCTGATAGAGAACTCGGGAAAATATACCAAATGTGTTAAGCCAAAGGATGGTTTATTCTCCAGTGCAAGGATTTGCATGGAGGTAGACCTTGAAAAAGGCTTTCGGTTGTTGTTAATCTCTATATGGACTCCTGGGACCATGTCGAGGAGGTAGACATGAAAATTATACAATGAGATCATTTTAAAAACATGCAGTATGGTATATATAATTTAAATAATTATATACTATATTAAAGTGTAATGAAATATTACATACCACAAAAATGTGTTATTCCTGGGGCATCATGAATTGTCCATACAAGCATTCCATGACATTGAAATCTCTTCTGCTTGATTGTTTTAGTGATGTCATACATAGTGATGCCATGCCATAACTTTATTAGCCCATCGATAAGAGGCTCGATATATACATTCATATATTTGACATGCTACTTACCTGATTTCTCAAAATTATGGTACATAATTACTACCATGATATGTAGATATAAGTAAGTAAATAAATAAAAGATATTATGAAAACAACAAGAAAAATGAAAATGTTACATTCGAAAAAATAATGTATCAAATACCTAGAATAATCATAGTCAACATTGTTTTCTCCCTCTTTATTGACATTCAAGGAGGAATGTTATTTTTGATAACAAAAATAGGCCACAATGAGTAAGTAGACCTAAGCTCTCTGAATGGATTAACACCATCAACTTCCAAAGAAATCCTAACATTACAAGGTTCATTTTTAAAATCTAAATTATATTTTTCCTCGATTTCCCTAAATGAAGAACCATATGCATGCATTCGAAGAACACCATATCCACTTATATTCTTTGAATGGTAATACATATACTGTGCTATGCTCTTACACTTGAACATTCATTGCAAACGTGGAATTATGGGAATATGATGAAGAACCTTTTCAGGCACCTTTTTTGTTAGTTGATCTGTTCGGTATCTACTAGTACCACAATTTAGACATTCTGTTTCCGATGCATGTTCCCCGTGATATATAATATCATCTTTAGGACATGCATCTATAGTATTATATTCCATTCCAAAGGCTTTCATAATAGCATGTAAATCTCGATATATGCAAGGTAAAATATTTGGTGCTGGTAACAAAAATTCACCCAATAATCTACAACATAAACAACAACTAGTTAATGTAAAGATTATTAATCATATATAAGTATTGAATTATTATTTTTCACATTTATTAAAACTAAATGAAATGGAAAATAATCAACATTTACATGTATGTGATCACATATACATATTTCATACCTTAGGATCTATGTCATACATCTGTTCGACAAATTATTCGCAACCTTTAAGTTCACCAACAACAATGTAGAAGAGAGAAGAGTTACATTTGAGTGTTCAAAAAGTTCTTCATTTGACGTTTCAATCATAGGTACATCAGAAAAACCATCACTATCTCCACCATCATCATCCGAGTCACCATACAATTCTTGGAGAATTTGATTTGTCCCATCATTGTGAACTATGTCATTATTGTCATCATCTACCTCCATGGGATCATTAATGTCATCTTCATCAATCGCTTCATGTTCTTCACCTTGTACAAAATCATTTCCAGTACTACTATTTGCTGCAATATTCTCTTGTGCTACAACATCATCTAGTCTACTACTATTTAGTTGTGGAAGGTTCTCCAAAAACTTGGGGAAACTGTGCCTTTATAAAATTTAAAAACAATCATTAAACATTAGTGCTTATATAACAAATATTAAAATAATACACAATTTTACTGTATAATCAAAATGAAGATAGATGATGAATATATATATATATATATATATATATATATATATATATATATATATTGCTAACTAATTACCACGGGATGATAGTCATTCAATCCACCATCAATGTGCCCATATTTCTTACAATTTTTTGTTGTTGTTGCTATTAAAACTCTAACATTACATCTCAAACAACATTTGCTGCAAGGGAAACAAAATTTACCATCACACCTTTCACCCTCTTGAATTTTTTTTCCACCTCTAATGTTTTCTGCCATTGATGCAAATTATCGTATAAAGAAAAATAATAATTGTGTTTTTTACTAGAAAAAATACCATATACCCTTTATGAACCATCGCTACTATAGTAAAGTTTTCGGAAAAAATATTTACAATGCACCCTATATATTTAAAATAAATCGTCGCTATTGTGACACTACTTGACCAAGTCAACTTTGACTTTGTCAAAGGGAAAGTGAACGTTCCACAGCAGTCTTTACATATTCATCGGTATACCGACACAGATAACATGGATGATGCTATAGCGATGTTGTCTTCTATTACTGTCACTATTGCGACACCCTAGTAGTGTGGGTCGCAATAGCGACGCTTTTTCATAGGGTCGCAAGAGAAAAACCGTGTGAAGGGATTAAAAAAATTAAGAAAAATTGGGGAACTTTCCGACAATACGTCAAAATTTTTGAAACTAAAGTGTCAGGAAATTGACCATATGTACTAGTGAGCTTGTATGCATGTACTAGTTATTCCTACCTCTAGTATGATACATGTTGGGTATCCATGAGTATACCTCCGCCATGATCTCATTTCCTGAAAAACACCCTCTCTTTCCTATGATATCCCATTACCTTTGTTAAGATCGTCCTAAATTCACTAAGGAGTCTATTCATGATAATGGTGAGCACAATCTCCTCCTCTATTCTCATATTAAGAAACCCCTCAATGATGATGTGTTATCTATCATAAAATTACAATTACATTGAAACTAGAAAGCACTGAATTTCTAGAAGTGACTAGAAAATAACTTATGGTTTCGAGAGTGAGAAAAATATAGTAGACAAAGACATGACAAGTATTGGAAGAGTGCAAGATATGGAATGTAAAGAGCATAAGAAAAATTATAGTTACTGAGCTTGAATGGAAGAGAGGGTAGAAATAATAGGAAAAATATTTTTAGCTACAAAGAAGTTCTTAAAGGCTCTCCAAGAGCTAAAATTTTCCTCTATGTAGTGAAAATGGAAGGTAGAGAGCCATGACAACAATTGAAATCTATAAAAATTTCATTCTTCCCCAACCACATGATATTAGTTGACATCACTTACTAGTATTATACTTCCATCATGGAAAAAAATTGAGGTTGAAAAGGGCGATGCTTATAGGAAGCCCTAAAATTCAAATGTTAGTCTCCATTAAAACCATTTTCCTCATCATTATCTCAGGCATCATTTCACCATAATTAATGCAATCATAATCGGGGTGGTGCGATGGAATAGAGAAATTAAATCCCACGGTGATTCATGCCTTACATTCATTCAAATATGCTTTCACTAGGGAGGGAATCATGGCATGTCCTCACCTATTCTTTCTCGGTAGGAAAACTACTATGCGCCTCCCCACTTGGCATGTCCCATTTTACCCCACGTAGATAACCAATTAGTTTATCTTAATACATTTATATTATTTCAAATAAAAACAAATGAACCTAAGTTGTATCCCATAAATGCATTTATTTTCTTTGTTGTTAATGGATCCTATAGATCTACGACCACTACGTCCATAAAATACTTGTACCATGTAGATCCACTAGAAGGGATCACTTCTCGTATACTCAACCGTAGATCCTGACCCCGATGGTGTCAAGAAAATTTGACCTGTGACCTATCGATAACAAAGGTGCTTCAAAAATGTGGACTCAACGAATTGAGCTAACCCTCATTAGAGGAAAATTTTGCCTAAAAGATCCCATGCAATTTTCACGTACACAATATTTAAACCAATTAAAATCCTTCAAATTTGAAAAGAGGTGCATGTAGATATTTTGGAGGGAAAATTAGAAAAAAAAACTACTTTTTTTAATTGTATTTTTTGATTATCTCCTTATAGATTTACTCAAATTTCACGAGTAGAGACTTGTTGGATGTGGAATTAAATTCCACATATAACGAGTACCCATTATGCAAACTTTTGAGAGGACCCACATTGATAAAAAAATTAAACATACATTAAAAAAATGTGTTGAAAAACATATTTGAATGTATCTTGAATTTTTATCAATTTTGGTCTTCTCAAAAGTAAGCATAGTAGGTACAAGTTAGATGTGGAATTTAATTATGCATCCAACGAGTGTCTAGTCATGAAATTTAAGTAATTCTATAAGGAGATTAGTTAAAAATACAATGAAAAAAATAGTTTTTTTTTTTATTTTACCTCCAAAATTCATAATTATTATTTTTTTCTTTTCCTATTATTTTATTATTTTTCCATAGGAGGCCACTTTTAGGCTGAAATTCCCCTAATGTGGGGATGTATATCATAAATTATTAGTTTACACAATAGTATAGGTTTCCTACATTTTTCCCCTTTTGGGTACATTTGCTAGTTATTTTTTCTTGAAATCTAGTAGGAATTTGTGAGAATTAGATATTTGAGGTGTGTAGTCTACATAATTGGAGTAATCCTAAGTTTCTTCAAGGCACCGACGTGACAAGGAAACAAAATTCTAGTGGAGGATATAATGGATGTTTTTAGTGTTATAAAATTGGCAAAAACTATCAAAAAAACATACACTAAAACATCCATTTGTGGGAAAAAATATTTTAGTGGTGCTTATAATGAAACTTCATCAAAAATGAAAAAATATCGGCAACTAGAGGTTTTATCATATGTTTTTTTCCAATGCACTTTATGCAACAAGCAACTTCGATGCACTACTTATAGAAATGCACTAGGCTTCATATATAATTAAAAGCACTGAGGCGTTTAGTTGAAATAGCATTGGAACTTGAAATGTATACCACCCTTGTGGTTACAAAAAAAAAATCTCGGTGTGTTCAAATACAAGAGCACTAGACCTTGAAACGTATATCGCATTGATGCTTATATAAAAAAATTTACACTCGTTCTTTATGAAGGAATGACTCTGGGACATGCAAACAAATAATTAGAGTTCCTATGATTTCTCTTAAAAATGTAGCACCGACACATCTTGTTTACGTAAATGCATTGGTGAATTTTTTATATAGAGGTTCTGGTGATTTTAGTTTTAATAGTCCATCGGGAATGGAAACAATATTTTGTGGAACCAGGGTATGTTAGTTCTATGAAAGCATTGGTGCACTAAGAGTTACAATGCACCGAGGAATTAATTTAAAACAATAAAAGTTCTTGCATACACAAAAGCCCTGGTGTTGTCATTTTCCAAAAAAACACTGGTTATGCTAAAATATGACATCATGATTATTTTATTTAAAGTAAAGCACCAGTGTGTTTTTTATGCTATGGATGCGCGAGTGTGTTTGTAGAACATTTTCTCTTTTTTGGAGACACCGAATTGTGATAGTGCAATTATTGTAATTTTTAAAACCTATTATTCATTGAGAAATTGACAAATATCTTATAAAAAATTTCATATAAATTAATATTTGATTAGTGCATTTGTATAGGATATTTGGATTAATTTTTTATATTATTAGATTTCAGATATCTTCATTATAATATTTAATTGTCCATATATTTAGTCATTGGTGTAACATTTCACAACAACATTGGATAACACAATACAATAAATAAAAAAATATTTTATTATATATCAATAAGAGGATATTTTTCATACAAAATGGAATTGTTATTGGTAACCATTTTTCTTTTAATTGGGACACTATGTTCATGATTACATCAAACAAAATGTCTCATTTTCACAGATAATTGTTTCAAAAAATACAAGAGGTTGCATTGATCATATCCAAATAGATCATCATTATTCGTTGGAAATGTCATCAGTGATCGAGCTACATCCATGACTTGGGGTTATTTGAAGGAATGTTTTGTTGATTGCATTGACTGTTTTCATCTTCTTGATATTGTTCCATCTGCAAACATAAAAATAAAGTGTAATGAGAGTACCTACATTGGTGAGAATAATGAAAATTGAAATAAATAATATACATCAATGTAAATTGAAAATAAATGTACCATAGTAAGAAGTGACTCGTGAATTATACACATTCTTTCAAAACCAATTCTCGTGCCTTCTTTCAAAAATTGTTCTGTTGGCATAGTGCCATACTTTATTTCTTGCAAGTTTTACACCCCAAGATAAATCATATATTTAATATAAAGGATTTTTTTATCCTATTAATTATAAAATCAAAGAAGTAAAACAACATATATACTTACAAATTCCACAATTAATTTTTGATATTCCAACATATACTCACAATCATTATTTAACCCAATGTCAATCAATTCTTCTGATGGTTCTTCTTTGTATGTTAGCGCCTATTTGAAGACATTCAAGGATGGTTTCTTTAAAACATACAAAAATGAAACCTTGAGTTATTCTAAAACAAAGTATTAACAATAATGATTTTAATAATAATTTAATATTATACAATGGTAATATTAATATAACTAATAATCCTAGCATTAAGATTCTAAGTAGCATTGATAATAATAATATGTTAGATAATAGTAATTATAATAAAAACAATCCAGTTTTAAACAAAAGTATTAACAATAATGATTTTAATAATAATTTAATATTATACAATGGTAATATTAATACAAATAATAATTCTAGCATTAAGATTCTAAGTAGCATTGATAATAATAATAATAATAATAATAATAATAGGAATGATGTCATTAATAAGGATTCTAATAAAATATTGTTAATCTTTCCAATTTATCTTTTGATCCTTTTTTTTTTCAGTCTTGTTAATAGAGGGCTTAATTTTTCCCTTTCCCCGAAGAAGATCCCTGCTGATGACATTATTTGTAGCCTCGAATATGGCATCAAGGATCTCCTAGATATTGTTAAGGAGACAATTAGGCAGGATTGCTCCATCATTACTAGGAAGGCTAAGCCTTCTAAAATAAACTTGAGTAAGTCTGAGTTTCTCACCCTCAAAACCCTAAGGGACAACCCTGACATTGTCATCCTTAAGGAAAACAACGGTGGGGCCATTTTCATTATGGATAAGTCTGAATATGTTAGCAAGATGTTTGACCATCTATTCAATAGTGGTAGTTATATTAAGCTTAAAAAGAATCCCCTCAAATCAGTGTGTAAGGATGTTTCCCTTGCCATTAAATTGGATTCTTCTCTTAATCCTCTCTCTAGGAAGCTTATTGAAAGCAATCCCCTTACCCCCTAGATCTATGGTCTCCCAAAGATTCATAAGCCGAGGGTCACCTTAAGACATATTGTTAACACAATAGGTTGTCCCTCTTATCATGTGGCTAAACTCTTAGCCCAGAAACTTAAGCCCCTTGTAGGTCAAACCGATTCCTTTGCGAAGGACTCGGCTTCCTTTATCAAGGAGTGGAAGAACATCAAGTTTTAGCTTGGTGATCTTCTAGTTAGCTTTGATGTTGTGTCCCTTTTCACCAAGATCCCCATCCAAGAAGCCATTGATGTTACTAGACGGATCTCCGATGAGGACACCTCTAAATTGGTTAGCCTCTACCTCACCTCGACTTTCTTCAGTTTTCAAGGTGAGTTTTATGAGCAAACCTGTGGTCTTGTGATGGGCTCCCCTCTTTCCCCCGTTGTTCCTAACTTGTTTATGGAGGATTTTGAATCTAAGGCCCTGGCCTCTGTTAAATTCCACCCTAGGAAGTGGAATAGGTTCATGAATGATACTTGTGTCATCTGGCCCCATCGTTGGGAGAAATTAGATCTATTCCTTGGGCACGTGAACTCTCTCTCTGATTCCATCAAGTTCACAATGGAAGTGGAGGTTTCCTCCCTTTCCTTGATATCTTGCTCTCAAGGAATGAGGATGGTTCCATCTCTCACCAGGTTTTTCGCAAGAAGACTCACACGGAACAATATCTTCATGTTGGGTCCCATCATTTTCTTGCTAAAAAATTTGGGGTCATGTGTACTCTTGCGACTCATGCTCTTAGAATCTCTGACAAAAACTCCTTAGAATCAAATAGATCCCATCTTCTTGACGTTTTTTGAAAATAATGGTTACAACAGATCTCAAGGTCTTAAAGCCTTTCAAAAGGCATGTAAAGGGTTGAGTGGAAAACCTAATCGGGTGGATCCTATTTCAAAGGTCCATCTCCCATTTATCGAGGGGACAACGGACAAAATTTCCCATGTCTGTAGGAGAAGTAATATCTCTACTTCTTTCAAACCTCTCTGCACTATTAGAAATTCTCTTAAGTTTGTTAAAGGCCCTATCGACCCTAAGGACATGAAAGGGGTTTACATGATTCCTTATTCTCATGGAAATCCCTATATAGGAGAAACATGTCGATCCATTAGGCAGAGAATCCAGGATCATGCTATGGATATTAGACATAATCGGTCCCATACCAGCTCTTGCTGAACATGTGGAAAAATCCTGCCACCATGTTTGTATTGAACACTCTAAAGTCGTTGCCAGGGTAGATCACTTCCACCATAGGAAATTGAGGGAGGCGATCGAAATTGAACGACATGCTAAGAATCTCAACTGTGATGATGGTTGGAAATTAAGAGTTGGACCCCGGCTCTCGCCAGCTAATGTCTATTAAAAAAAAAAAAATTGTTTTATTCTATTTTTATTTTAATTCATTTATTGATTTATTTTTATTTTTATCTAATATTTTTAATTAATTAATTATTTTATTTTACTTCACTTTCTTTATTTATTTTATTTTATTTTTTACTTTTTAAATTTTGCCCCTCCCTAGTTCCTTCCTAGGTATCTTTATTTATTTATTATTTTATTTTTTATTTAGTTATATATTATTTAATTAATTTATTGATTTATTTTTATCTAATTAATTAATTTGTTTTATTTTATTTATTAAATTGATTTCCCCCCTATTACCTATTATATTTTTAATGAAAAATTTATTTATTTAATTTATTTATTTTAATTTAATTTATTTTATTTATTTATTTAAGAAATTTTTTACCCCTCCTTAGTTTCTTCTTAGGTTTCTCTATTTATTTATTATTTTATATTTTCTAGTTATATATTATTTAATTGATTTATTGATTTCTTTTATTTTTATTGAAATAATTAATTAATTTTATTTTAAAAAAAAATCCTACCCCTCCCTTTTACCTATTTCATAATAATTTATAAACCCATTTTTAATATTTTATTTAATTAAACAAGATTTTATTTAAATAATTTATTTATTTTTAACTTACTAACTAACTTTCTAATGGCTAGTTCTTAACAACTAGTTCTCAACGGCTATTTCTGGGCAATGATGCATCTCCACTATTTATTCATTGAGATCGATTAGTCTCTCCACCTTGTCCTGAGGATGAACCACATTAGTTGGTTCGAAATGCAGACCTAATCCTAAGGATGTGATTAATCTGAAAGTTCTTTTACGTACATTATTGATCACAAAAGTCTTAGAACTAAAATTATTCACAAACTTAAAATCAACCCTTTTCTTCCTTGTCTTCCTAATTTATGCATTGAATGAGTTCTATCTTGTTTTCTTTTCTGCAAGAAAATACTTGAAAATTAATACTTAATGCTAAATTATTTTTTTATATGTACAAATTCAATCATGATTACATACATTTGAAGCATTTTTTTTGTTGACATGGCTCCTCTCATGATGCAAGTATGTCCATTTCTTTAACAATCTCCTTATATAGTTTTTTTGGCGTTCCTACTGTCATGTTTCGTATATCAGCATGTTGATCATTTGGTATTTTCATAATCTTCATCAAAAATTAATAAACTGTTTTTATAATGATATATGAAAGCTAAATATAACAAAATATATATTAATAAACTAATGGGTTGTAGTAATATTTACATATAATTCTAGAAAATCATTTTATATAACTAGGAATAATACCTTTTAAATGATTATTTTTTGTTGTTGTATGCTTTTTCTATTTCAAGTGTGACATGTCTCATTGACCATTTCTTTGGAAATTCTTCCTTTAGTTTAGATATAATTTATTTTTAGAATCATTGCACTGATTTTCTTATTGTAAGTGGAAAGTACGCCTATACGTTCATTCCACTAGATCCCTCATAGTTCTGTAAAAAATTACCCCCCTCTCATTAACTTGCAACACCACTCTAGATGAGCTAAGGACCAATTCATCGTCATTTACATGTTCTATAATTTTTCTTTTCTTAGAACGACATTGATATTTTCCTTAGTTGTTGCTCCCTGTAGAACATTAAACATATATGAAATAATATATTGTTTGAAACATGTTATCTAATATTCTTAAGTATATGATTAATGAAAATTCAAAAAAAAAACTCATATTAAATTTTATTTTTTGATTCACCTCATTCATCATTCTGCAATTTTTTTATCAGGATTTTACACTCTTATGCACTTAGATTACAAGTAATCTTATAGGCCTTCTTCATTTTGCGGCTCTACATGACAGACACCACCTAATACATATTAGTTAAACTTACATATAGTTGAAACATATTAATTTTGTAAAGAGTTTACAAGGAACTTGTCTTCTATGATTTTTTTGATGTATTGTCATTGTGTCGATCAAAATTTTTGTTACTCCAGACCTTTTGAGACATTGTTTATCAATATAAATCCTGTACCATTCAATACAGAAGCCATTAGATATATTTTACAAATAAATCAAATAATTTTCAACTAAAAAAAACTCTGGTAACAGGTCCGTTTATTTGAATAAACACACTGGTGCATTTATAAGATTTAATGCACCGATATTTTAATTGTTCAACACCATCATGTAAAATTTATTTTTAAAAATAATTTTAAATTAAAATGATGCAATTTTTAAGGCTAAACGCACCAAACTGATCTAACGGTGCTATTAGGAACAAATGAGGAAGTGTGTTATATTACATCGGGAGCAACGATGAAAGTAATGGACAAAATAAAAAGTGTTATTATATATTGGCACATTGAAGTACTCAGGTAGCCCCGATGCATTATATTACTAAGGGCGCAACATTATATATAGTCATTTTTTTTTAAAGGGAGAGGGATGATGGTACGATTTGTGAGGCTGAATGCAACTGAATGATTTAACGATGTTATTAGGAACATGTGTGCCGACACGTTATAATACACTAGGAGAAACGATCTAAATACTAGACAAAATCTAAAGTGTTATAATATATTGGTGCATTGTGTTTCTCAGGTAACCCCAGTGTGTTATTTTACAAAGGGCACACCGCAAAACATATAGTTGTTTTTTAAAAATAAGAGAGGGTTTATGGTTCAATTTATAAGGCTAAACACACCACAATGATTTAATAGTGCTATTAGGAATAGGCACATCAATGTGTTATATTACACTGGGAGCAAAAATGAACAAACTAAACATAATATAAAGTTTTATAATTTACCGATGTGTTGTATTACTGATGGTGCAACACGCAACATATACTTTAAAAAAAAAAATAGACATGCCAGACAAGGTTTGTATCTAATTCAATAAGTGATTCCCCCACTTTATATGTCAAACACCTTATATATAGTAAGTATACAAACCCATTCAATATAAAATGCCTCAATTGGAAAACCCCAATTTTGAAGTGGTAGATAAAGTTAAACCCTAATGTGAAACTTTGCAGGAAGAAGCATGGGTTTAAGGTAAGTATTGATTTTTTTTGTTTTTTTTTATAAATTTTAATTAAATTTAAATAGTAAACATGATAATAAAAAAAATTAATAGTAAAATATATAGTAATGTTTTTTTAGCATACAAGGTCTTTATTTTTTTTTTATTTTTTTTTTCCTGAATTGTGATTAAATCTACCATAAATTGTAAAAAAAAATAATAGTAAAATTCAATATTCTTGCTATCCAAAGTTTTGACTGAATCACCATACCTTTCAACTTATAATATTTTGTTAGATCCAAAATATTTTGCAGCTCTCATCTCATCTTCTCTTGCAAATGATCTCTCTTTTAATTAAACCCTAAAAAAAACTGTATTTTTTTTTATGAGTAAAGTAAACAATAGAATTTAAAACTTACTATGCAAGTTTTTGAGTGAATCACCATACCTTATAGCTTCTGATATTCTGAATTGTTCTATTACTCCAAATTATTCTGTTGTTGCTGCACAATTCTCTTGCTATATCTTTCTTGCAAATCACTCCCTTTAAATTTTGGGTAAAATAATGAAATGGTAAATAAGTTTTGACTATTTAAAATACCTTATGAAAATATATTTCAAAAAATCAATTTCCACTCATTTTTCAATTTAAAAAAAAGAAAAAAGAAAAAGAAAACAAAATACATTTTTTTTAATATTTAATTTCTCTGCACATCGGTGCATTTGATAGTCAAGCATATTGGTGCGCTTATATAAAAAGCACACTGACGTTTCCGAGGCACCATATTGTTTCAACACACCAACATGATTCAATTATTTTTCATTTTCAAAATCCCAAAATGGCGTGATTATGTTTTTTAATGCAACAATGTGGTCTATATTTAAAAGAGCATTGATCTGGGTGAATTCATTTTTATTTTCTAAATTCGAGAAAAAGTTGCAGATTAGTGTTGTTTTTTTTAAAAGTACCAATTTGTTTTCTGTGAAATATCATTGATATGATAACTTAATTTTTATTTTTTCGGAATGCGAGAAACTGGTGAAGGTATTATTCAAACGCACTAGTGCACTTATTATTTAAATGGACATGTGTGATTTATTCTAATTAGTGCACTAATGGGGTTTAAAAGCTATTTGAAATTTTATTTTCACATAAAATGGCATATTAATCTTGAACTATCCTTCAGGACACATCCACATGAATTACAGTAGTTCATAGTATACATTTTCCACTTAAAGTCACCTGGTTCTTGAAAAACGGTTTCAAAAATATATTTTTATTTATTATTTTTCTCAAATAAAGGGACAAAATATCAATAATATCAAATGGAAAATTCTTCAAATTCCTTCTCAATCCATATTGCTTATCAAATTCCTTCGTGGATTTCTCCCTTTCCCTCTCGAGTAAGTTCAGATTTTATTTATATTTTTATTATCTAATTGAATTTATATTTTTCAATCCATGTTTATTTGAATAAAAATATGTGAAAAATATTTTCAAGATTCATATTTAGAATCAAGTTTAGATGAAGAAAATACTACTCCATATTATTTCAAAAATGTCAGAAGCTCTTATTCGGAGAAACATATTAGAAGCAATTGGTATATTAAAATGGACAACATCTCACCTTTCCAATTGGGACATGGCATATTCTATCCACAATCCTGGATCAACGATGGTAATAATTATTTGGTATACTAAATTTTCAACAAACCAATTGCATTTCCATGCTTACTAATATCATTGATATTGTAATAATGACGCTCAATATTTTTTGAAATTAGGATTATAGTGATGATGTGCGACCCACCTAACATATTCTAGTGCACCCCACTACAACTTCAGATCAAGGGAAGGTTACATTGAGAGCAAGTCTTATAGAGGAAGCATACAAAGAATGGTCGAATCAACCACCTATTCAATTCCCACTATGTCCATTTTGACCAACTAGGAATGACTACAACAATAGTAATTCTTCTTTAGAAGTTGGCAATGGAGGCAACCAAAGAGAGATTTGTATGGATGATTATTTACAAGATACAATTCTATAGGGGAAATTTTTTTAGATAGATTACATGACGATGAGCTAGGGGATGATGCTCATATCACTGATTCCTTATTCGAAATCTTGAAATCTACTTCCACCACCCCTCTCTTTGGACCTGGAAGCAAGTTAAAGTCTACTCATCTGGGGACAATGATATTGTTGCACAATGTGAAAGAAAATTTTGGCATGTTGAATGCTTGTTTCTTGGAAATATTGAGGTAATTGACTTGGATTATCGATTAAGTTCCTTATATTTTGTCACACAATAAAATTTTAAAATGGCCAATTTTATGAATGTTAAATATTGAAATTGTACAATTATATTCCCCACCAACCACATGATATTCAAATATAAGATTCTTCTAAGTGATAATGTATTTTCTTGTAGCTGCGAAGAGGCAAAGAAGTTGTTGAAAATTTTGGGCACTGAGTACATATCATATCATGCATGTTTGAATGATTGTATTCTATATAGAGGAGAATATGCAAACAAAGATATATGTCCAAAATGTGGGCATGATAGGTACTGTAATTAAAAAAAATGGCTAAATCACATGGTCATCCTCATAAGATATTAAGGCGCATGCCTATAATCCAAAGGAATCAAAGACATGGCTCACACAGAAGTGATTCAGGAGTTATGTGAATAACAATATCTTCAATAGCCATGAAGCATATAGGGGATATATGGCCTTAAAATTCAAGGATGAAGTATGAGGTCTATGACTCGGCATAGCCACGGATGGCATCAACTCGTATTCCCTCCAAAACACCAACTATTTTGTTTGGCATGTAGTAGTGATCAATAACAATACCCCCCCATGATTGTCCGTGAAGAATGAACATCTTATGTTGACTCTCATAGTCCCTGGTAGAATACAAGTGAATAATATGGATGTCTTCTTACAACCATTGGTAGATGAATTTGAGGAATTATGGGAAGGGATATATGTGTATGACTTATCAATACCCATTGCAATAGAGAGGATTTTTGCATTGTATGGCATATTTTCTTACACCATACATGATTATCCAGGCTTAGGAGTTTGCATTGTTAAATTACATTCTTATTGATTTGTTTAGTAAAAATATTGTTTCACATATTAATTTAATTAGGTGCATTTGTTTATATATTTATTGTCGCTAATGTGTTGCCTTGTATACAATAATTTCACAGGTCTTGTAACAAAAGGGTATCATGGATGTAAATGTTGTGGAACCTATCAAAAGTTTAGGTGGTCCAACCACCTTTGAAAGCTAGTGTATGACTGCTCCAAGGTATTCCTCCCAAAATAACACCCTTACAGAAGAGCAACATCCACTTTCAGTGGTAAACCAAAGAGAATCCAAAGTTCTACAATAATGACATCAATTGGATGGATTAGAGCATATGAGATAGAGAAGGAGGAGTTTGCAGAAATGTCCAATTCAAATGGGGAGCCTCTATTTGATGATCCAAATTTCTTAGACACCTATGTTGAGAAATTCCCCATTTTGATGAAACGGAAATCTCTCTTTTATGATCTCCCATATTGGGAGTGTCATAATATTTTCCACTTAATAGATCTCATGCATATATTTAAACTGTTTTTTATTCTTTATGGAGGCACACATCATCAAAATAAAGTGAAACATTGGATGTTAGGTGTGATATTATTTTTTCAAAAAATAAACAGAAACATTGGCTAAGACAAGCAACTAGAGGAGAGGTTGGTCCCTCTTGGTATTTCAAAGAGGGTGATGTCCCATGGATTTTAAATAAAGATTATAATTATTTGTAAAAGGAATTTATAATGAATGTGATGGTGTGTTATTTATATGGGTATTCACTATGGTGCTACTGCACTGTGGATGACATTTTGTCGGGGTTGAAATCACATGACTATTTGAACCCTCTAAGAGTAAATATGTCAAAAAAATGTTTTATTTATTTATTTATTTATTTTTATGTAATGGGATATTTATAGTTAATTTTTGTATAATGTACTATTTACTATGCAGTGTCATTATCCTTTTCTCGTGCGTGGGTGTGTGAATCATGACTTCCCCCAAGACCTTTGATGTTCCATATCTAAATTATCTTCTTTTATACGTTGGACCACTTCAAAGGAGATTCATATCACAAGAATTTTGTGGCAGCACCAAGAGGTAACCAAGATTTTTTATATGTTTGAGAAGAAATTGCCAATGAGTTTCATGGACTTGCAGGTTCATATTCTAAATCACCTAGTAGATGAGGTTGAATTATTTGAGTTCATTTATTGTCATTGGATGTTCTTATTAGAGAGGTACATGAAGAAATTTAAAGGTTTTGTTCGACAAAGGGAAAAACCCGAGGGGTCTATGGAGGAGGGGTATATATCATATGAGTTTTTCTACTATTCCAGTGAGTACATCAACCAGATTGACAACACACTAGGTGTGATGATTTGGGATGACAAAAGGGATGACAACAAAAGATAAAGGGGAGCTTATTGAAATGAATGGAAAGAGGTGCATGATAAATACTAAGTGCAAGCTTATCATTTGTAAAATTACTACACAATAACTATTCACATTGAAATTCATATTAATACATAATGTACTATTTATAGTTAATTTTTGTATAATGTACTATTTACTATGCAATGTCATTATCCTTTTCTCGTGCGTGGGTGTGTGAATCATGACTTCCCCCAAGACCTTTGATGTTTCATATCTAAATTATCTTCTTTTCTACGTTGGACCACTTCAAAGGAGATTCATATCACAAGAATTTTGTGGCAACACCAAGAGGTAACCAAGATTTTTTATATGTTTGAGAAGAAATTGCCAATGAGTTTCATGGACTTGCAGGTTCATATTCTAAATCACCTAGTAGATGAGGTTGAATTATTTGAGTTCATTTATTTTCATTGGATGTTCTTATTAGAGAGGTACATGAAGAAATTTAAAGGTTTTGTTCGACAAAGGGAAAAACCCGAGGGGTCTATGGAGGAGGGGTATATATCATATGAGTCTTTCTATTATTCCAGTGAGTACATCAACCAGATTGACAACACACTAGGTGTGATGATTTGGGATGACAAAAGGGATGACAACAAAAGATAAAGGGGAGCTTATTGAAATGAATGGAAAGAGGCGCATGATAAATACTAAGTGAAAGCTTATCATTTGTAAAATTACTACACAATAACTATTCACATTGAAATTCATATTAATACATATTTCGATCTCATATGTACTATATATATGTTGGTTGCATTTCATCAGTGAATTTAGAAATTGAAGACATCAAAAAATTCATTCTTTATGATATGGAAGCAAAACAATCGTGGGCCGCATTGTACAAAGAGAAAAGAAGGGAATGTGACAGTGATAAGAAAAAATTCAAACAGTTGAATAGTAGAAGCATGCCTTATCCTGATCACTAAAAGAAAATATGTGGATGACATGCACTAACAGTTGGGTTGTTGATCAGGTTAGAGAGAAATATAGTGCATCTATTCATTACCCATGTGATGAAGAGGATTCACTAAACATAGGGATCTAGTGCAACAACTTGGTAATTATGGCCTATTTTTGTACAATTTTAACTTCATATTATACCTTTTAATTGTAACATCAATATATATTTTATATTTTCATTATGTTCAAGTTATTAAACACATGACACTATGATTTTTTCACTTTTTTATAGTTGAATTTGTTCCCATCTATATGGGCATATGGAAATCATTTTCATAGAGAGGATTTTGATGATGGATGCATGAAACAAGTCTTTGAAGTGGAAGCTAGGTTCGACCAATCTAGTCGTGTTAGCCTCCGCAATCAAAACCTAATGCAGGGGACATTAATTGACTTTGGAAAGATACAAGCGAGCATTCAAGTGGACTTCTCTTCATTCCAATGTGTTACTTTTAGGTGAAAGTGTTGAGACACCTTTGATTGGAATAATGTAAATAAATATCGTGATAGTGGGATGATATCTATAAACTCTAGAAAGATGTGGTATAAAGCTAAGGAGCCTTACATTTTCCCAAAACGCTACAACTAGGTGTTGTTTTCCCCAAATGTGTTAGATAGGGATTGGTGGTTTCATACCAATTGCTGAGGAAGATAATGAAGGTCATGACAATGGAGAGTGATATGTAATTTTTCTATTTCATCATTTATACTATTGTTGTATGTTTTTGTTTTCATTATTTCGCTAAATATTTCTAGTTTTTATTGCTCCCTCTGTTGATGTCTCTGCAACAGTATTGACATATAAAATACATCAACCTCATAAATAAAACACATGTTTTTTATTAAATGAAAAATGTATTTATTAATATGGAAACATAACTTAAAAAAAAATTATCGGTGCACCAAAAAAATAATCATGCACCGGCTTTGTTGCTCTGTAAAACACAACTACACTATAGACGGTGTGCACATACCTATGATGCTTTGCTGTAAACTAAAAGTAGGTATTATGCATGTATAAAATGTTTATTACATATTTTTATGGAACATAAGAGAAGCAAATGGGCTTACATGGATGCATGAGAGGTTTTAATTTTTTATTCATGGACAATGGAGCAACTTTGAATTTTCTTTTCAATGGCAAATATAAATAAAATTTGAATTAATAACTATTATATGGCTAAGAATTAAAAGATAAACAATGTGATGGTGATTAAGAGGCATTTGTTTGACTTTAAAATAGACTTGGTGATGCATTTTTATTTTTTATTCAGATTATAAAAAATAAATATCTATTTTTATGTATTTATAAGTAAATTATTTAAAGTAGACATGTCTTTATAACTTCAGTAATAATAAGTGATAAGGCTACATAATAAGGTGTTGCGTGTGATATATTATTAAAATTTATTTCTGCCTAAAATGATCATTGAAGGTCACGATCCCAAGCCATATACATCATGTCATTGAAACTCACAAGCCTAATACATATACATCACGTCATTGGTTTGAAGGACATCAATTGTACGATATGACAATGGTGTGAAAGGCATGCTTACAAGCTTTCATGGTGTTTGGCATGTGACTGATAAGACCCATGAAACCCTAATCTGATATATTTTCTCCATACCACTTCCTTCTAATTTAATTCTTATTTTATGATTTGAACTAGCAACATTTAACAAAGTATAGAATTTTCATAATTCCATTTTTGAAATCCATGGTGCCATGGAGGTTTGTAGCAAGGACCTTTGAGATCCAGGTGAGACACCTGGAGTGTGTATTTTTCGAAAATAATTAGGTTTTCTCCCTCTCTTTGGCTTCCAGTGGTTGGCTCATATTGTATGGGTCTAACATTTTCTCCTGCTCCTATTGTTGCTCCCTATACTGACGTCTCTGCTACAAGATTGACGTATAAAATACATCGAACTCATACATAAAATATGCATTTTTTTATTAAATGAAAATTTTATTTATTAATATGGAAACATAACTTTAAATTAAAAAAAAAAATCATCGGTGCACCAAAAACACAATCATGCACTGCCTCCAATGCACTTCCAAAGGTAACCGCACTGTCGATAGTGCACACATAACTATGACACAGCGATATTGGTTCACAAATTTAAATTTTCATAACATTGCATCACATGTATGCATTAGTACGCATGTATAGAATTTTTGCACGGGGATATAACGTTCATGTTATCGAATGCACTGATATATAGCTATATTTTTAAATATCATTTAGGTAGTACATTCAATAAATATGGTAGCACCCGTACGATCATAACATACCAAGCACACCACATTTTTGATGGTGATTAAGAGGCATTTGTTTGAGTTTCATATAGAATTGGTGATGCATTTGTGTTTTTTGTTTAGATTATGTAAAATAAATATCTATTTTTATCTATTTGTAACTAAAATATTTAAAGTGGACATGTTCTTATCATTGCATCATATAATATTAGCTAGGAGAAATGTGAAAAAACATGAATTTTAGTGAATGTCTCATGATAATTTAATTTTTATTATTTAAAATGTATTATGTAACTCATATTATTATTAAAAAGAGTTAAATTTAAACTAGTACAATAGCAAATAAAGGACCAAAATAGCGTCAAAATGTTATATATTTATTACTAGAAAAATGTTCACTTGCTTTTTTAAGGAAGAACTTCCAATAGAGAAAATCCCCAACTACAAGTAACTTGATCACAAGCCTTATTTTACATTTCTTTATCCTCATGTTTAGAGAGAAATTTTAATTTAAATTGGTAAGAGTTGCTATAAATATTAAATTAAAATTTCTTGAAAATCTCAAAACTTTAGTAATAAAAACAATTTTATAAAAAGTATAATTTTTTAAGTTGTATTAAATCTAAATTAATTGCGTCGAGAGGCACTTTATAGCTCAATATGGGAGAGATGTTATCACATAAAAATACATTTAAAAATAGTAAAATAATAATTGAAATTAACAAATTAAAAATAATAATAAGAAAAGAAAATAATTTCAGCCATAATTGCAATACTTCAATTTACACCTTAATTTTATATAACTTTATATATAGATATAATGTAACCAAAAGTTTAAAAAAAATAGCTTTTATTATGAGGAAGAAATGTAATGAGTAAAAAAATATAATTTATTTTTTACTATAGGGAAAAAATGTAATTTTTAACATGAAAAGAAATAGTATTATTGATATTACATTATGTGTAATTCATTCTATGTTCCATTTACATGTAATATCTAAAACAAAAATATATTTATGAAAAAAAAGAAATTAATGACAACCAAAAGTAAAATATTTCAATTTACATATTAAAGAACATAACTTTATATATTTTTTCCAAGGAAATATCGAACTTTTCATATATTACCATAAAACGTTACTTTGTACATGAATTTAAGCATTTCTTGGTTTGGGTCATAGCCCTCCAAAATTAAGGTCGTTTTACAGCCCATCCAAAAAACCACCTGTGTTGTGACAAGGTGAGAATAGAGATCAGTTCCTTCCCAACCGAGGGGAATATCGCTAACAAAAACTGGCTTTTTCAGCCTCCACAATTGTTCCCGGGCCTCCTCTTCTGAGGAAAAACCAACCCAACCAGAAACCATGTAGAGACCATGATATAGTTTTTTGTTTTCATTAAAAAATATAGAATAGAGTTTTGCTAGAGTAAAAATTCGTCAAAAGTATTTGAGTGCATATAAAAAGTAAACTAAGCAGCTTTTGAATATGTAAAAACCAGAAACATAGGCTAGAAATAGTTTTCTAGACAAATGGAGGGCGATCCATGACTAGAGGGCCTTTCGACCCTATTTCTCGAATCCTCCAACTGCCCAGATCCTGATGTACACCCTCCTTAGAAAGGAGTTTTACCGCAACGTTACGCTACCTGTAAATGTGACACACAACAATGTAAGTAAAATGATCCTTCAATAACCACAGTTCCTCAATAATATGAATCAATATAATATTTTGACAAATAAAATCCATGTTGAACCATTTGATGATGTTAAGTGAATCTCCAAAGATTTCAACTGAATTTATCCCCAAATGAGTGAGCCAACATAAAAGAGTGTGAAGGGATTTTATCTTTGCATAGTTATTTTTCCCCAGAAAAAATCCAATGGAGACCATCCAATCACTTATCCTGGCTTAGGTGAATCACAAGTCGTGCTCCACAACTATTTTTAGGACTAGAGGCACCGTCAAAGTAGGACCATGGAATGCCTCCCCTTATCTGCTCAGGGATGACTATCCTTTGATTTGTTTTTGTGTTCTGTTTAGGTAGTAGTTAAAAGATTACAACACTTTCCAAGGCTACTTAGTAGAAAGGGATCTCATTGGCTCTGAAGATAGCTTTGTTCCTAGCTAGCCAAAGGCCCTAGGAAATAGTCAGTTGGATCAATTTGGCTTTCTCCTCTTGGCAGTTGTTCCACCAATTCTTCCAAGCCTCCTTAATCGAGTTCCCTTCCCATGATTGAGTAATGCCGACCAGGTTCCTAAATTCCTCCCACACCATTTTTCTATAAGGAAAAAGGATGATCAAATGGGGAACAGATTCAGAATATGATTTACAGAGTGGGCACCTACGTGGACCCTCCTTCACTATTTTCTGCAATTTTTCCCAGGTGGGGACCTTATTTTCCAGCAAGCACCAGAATAATTGTAGTCTTTTAGCTAGAAACTTTAATTTCTAGAGTGATTTGACCCACCAGTCCAACATTTCCCATCCCTTCTTCCCCATAAGGTATGCATATCCAAACTTGGGAGAATATTTTCCGGAAGGGGCATGTGTCCACCTGATTTCATCTGACCTTTCACGTATATGAATGTTTGTTCTATGCAGTTCATTGATATATTGTTTCCACGCCTCCATCCACATGGGGTTCAACTGCAAATCCTCTCCGGTCATCCATCCTTGCTGCCATAAGGTTGTAGATCCTGCTTTTTCTACTTGATTCAGGAAGAAGAGGCCTTTTTCTGTTAAATAATTCCTTAGCTCTTTTGAAAGCGTATACCCTGCATTGCATCCTACCCATGGATCTAGTCCTAGCTAAATTTTTTGATCATTCCCTACCTTCCAAACCAGCCCTTCCTCAATAATTTTTATGGATCCTAGGGTAGCCCCCCATACCACCGAGGCTCCGAAGGAATTTTTATCAGGGGTCCTCAGCCAATGGATCAGAGGCCTTAGATTGATATACTTTCTTCTCATTACCGTGGTCCATAAGGAATCCTTAGCAAACAAAATCATTCCCATTTTGGCATCTAGTGATGAGACAAAGGAGGGAAACTCCTTTATTCCCCATCCCCCCCACTCTTTTGTCCTAGCTATCCTCTCCCATGCCACCCATGCGAGCACATATTCCTCCTTTGTGCATGCCCATAAGAATTTATAACATATTTGTTGAATTCTCTCCATAATTCCTTTAGGCATCCATAAGAGCATGGCCCAAAATACCAGGATAGTTATTAGAACTAAATTGGTTACAACCAGCCTACCTGCTCTTAACAATTACTTATTACTCTAACACTTTATTTTATTTTCAATTTTGGCCACCATCCACATGTAATCCTATATGAGTCTGGTTTGATATGGAACCCAAGATATATGAATATTTAATTGATATGCTTTAATTCAAAGGGAATATCACCTCATATTCTCCTAGTTTCATCCCCCGTGAGGCCTTCAACTATAATGGATGACTTTTGTAAATTTATAATCATGCCTGTGGAAAATAAGAAGAGATACAGGGAGGACTTGATATGGAGTATGTCCCTTCTTCTACCATCACTGAACTAAAGGATATCGTCCCGAACAAAAAATGAGTGAATTTAATATTTGTGCCCACTTTAATTCATTGAATATACCCTTTCCTTTAGGCCTCCAATAACAGCTGACTTAGACCCTCTGTAGCTAGTAAGAAGAGTAATGGTGAGAGAGGGCATCCCTGGCACAATCCTCTTTCACTCTCAAAGAAAGGGGAGGAAAATCCATTTAACAATACATCAAAGCTAATGTCTATAATACACCCCATCACCCAATAGATGAAATCATAATGAAAGCTGAGAAGTGTGAACAAAAATCTGATATACATCCAACTTGTTTTTTCATAAGCCTTTCATAGATCGATCTTGATGATCATCCATTTTCTTATAAACCTTTTCATACTATGCATGACTTCTTGAGCTACCCCGATGGCTTTGTGAATCTTCCTCCCATCCAGGAACCCAAATTGTTCCTTTGAGATATTCTTAGGAAGAATTAGTTTAAGAATTTCAGCTATAACCTTTGCTATTATTTTGTATAGGCAATTACATAGAGAGATTTAGCAAAAGTCTCTGAAGGAGGCCAGATCATCCCACTTAGGGATTAGTGCAATGAAATTTGAGTTCAGGGATTCTAGAATGTCTCCCTTCATGCTTGATTCTTCCACCACAGCTGAAAAAATCTACTTTCTATCCGTCCAGCCCTGGGCTTTAATCCTTCTGTGTGGCTTTTATGACTCCTTCCACTTCCTCCTTGGAAACCGGGTAGATTAGCATCTGATCATCCTCTTCTTCGATGTATCTTGGAAATAATTGTACCACCTTGACTACTTTGGAAATGGTTATTTCCTTCGGGGCTTTATATAGGTTCTTGAAGTAGATCTTTCCCATAGATGCTAGGTCTTAGAAATAATTAGCTATCCTTTCATCCTCTGTTCTCAACCCCAAGATTGTATTAGAATTATTTCATCCTTTATCATACTTGTGAAAGAATTTGGAATTTTAATCTCTGGCAAAGAACCATATATCTTTGCTCTTTTGCCTCCATTGTTCCTCCCTTCCCATCAAGATATTCCTTCTTTCAGTTTCAAGGCATTTGATGCAATCCCTTTTCTCCACTATCTCATACCCATCTTCATCAGGTCCTTCCAATCTCTCTGGCTTCTTACAAATCCATGATTGTCTCTCCTCCTCTTCTACTTTCTTATTCTTTGCCAAATCAATAGTAGCTTTCTTCATCCTTTTGAGGTTTTCTAGAAAGGACCCTTCTACATTGTTGCGCTTCTTAGATTCCAAAGGAATCCAGGTCTCTTTAAAGACTTGGTTATAGGATTCCTCCATCAACCACCTAGGATTGAACTTAAATGGAGAACTAGGTTTAGCGTTAGGCCCATTTAATTCTAAAAGGATTGGGTGGTGGTCTGAATCCCCCCCTTCCCCTATCCATTTCCCGATCAAAGGAATGTTGTCCAAGGGGTATTCCTTTATCAAGAATTTGTCCAGTCTCTTTGCTACCATGTCATCACCAACTCTTCTGTTACGCCAAGTTAGCCTCATATTTAGGGGGAATATGTCCAACATTTTATCCCCACTTATCTTTGAGGAGAAGAAATATGACAAGGGGTCTTCCCTTGCATTTGGACCCCATGATTCTGCCTGCCCAATTAAGAAGTTTAAATCCCCCCCTATTATGATATTTGAGTTGTCCATAAAATATTTTGACCGTAGATCATTCCAAAAGGGCATCTAATCCTCATAGGGGCCATATATGTTTAAAAGGAGTAGATTTTGACAAAAGTATGAGGAATAGACTTCAAGGTCCAATACTTGATCCAGGCCCCAAGAGTTGTTCAACTTCAACTTCCCTTCTCTAAATCCTATGGCTAGGCCCCCAGACCTCCCCTAAGCATCATGGCGTTGGAAGGACCAGCTATGACAGATCTTAGCTAAGGAAATAAGGATGTCTTCACCCGCTCCCAGAGTCTCCTGGATCATAATAATGTCTGGCTCATATTTATTCACTAGAGCCTTAAAGGCTATTTTTTTGGGTTTACTAGCAAACCCTCAATAGTTGAATGAAAGAAAGATATTTTTTTCACTAAGCCTAGGCTTTGTAATGCTCTAAGTACCCATGTAAGTATATTTTCTTTGCCATCTACAATATCCATTTTGGCTCTCAATTGGGCTTTTGATAGTTCGTATTTTCTCCCCCTTTGTTTTGTCTCAGGATGAGGGCCCCTAATGTTTCCTAGTCTCCCAAACACCTCCATCAAATTTTCCTTCTTATCTCTAGGTCTAAGGTTGTAAGGGCTTCTATCCCCCTCTTGTTTAATAGGTAATGGTTCCAGCGACAGTTCAAGGAGGGGATCCAGGCTCAGTTCAGGAATAGTTGTGATGATGCTATCCAGAGAATCACTGATGTTGATTCCAAGTGTTTGAGTGAAATTTCTGTGAGTAGGCCCAGAAGGACTAGGCTTGGGTTCCATAGACAAAACATCTGAAAAAAATAACAAAAAAAGGAGGATAGGGATCGAAATAAGTACCCTCAGCATCCGATGATGGGTTGCCCACTGGAAGTCAACCCTCCTTATCAGAGATGTTTTTTCCTTTACATTTTTTCTTCCTTCTACATATGCTTAATGGGCAGTCGTTTCCCATATGACCAAACAAGTGAAATTTTTTCATAATCCAACGCTTGGATGAAAGACCAATTGTGGTAGTGTAGTTGAATTGCTTCTGATAAACCTTTTCTTGGGTTTAATTGCACCAGAATTCTAGCAATCCCTTGTTCTCCAGTCTGCTTGAATGACATATCAGCCTCTAGGAAGAACCCTATCTCATTCCCTATATCTCTAAACATGTTCATGGTCCAAACAGGATGTGGAATACCTGGTAGCCTGACCCAGATGGGAAGATCTGATATTGCGCATTGAAGAGAGGGTTCCACCTCTTGAACAGAATATGAGCTCGACCAAAGCCCCAATTTTTGTCTAGGACCCAACTCACTGATTCCTTGTTCCTAAATTTGACCATAAACCACCCATTCATCAGATTTATCACTTCAAACTGTGGATCAGGAGCTTCTACCCAAGCCTTTTTCACTCATTCACTAATGTAGCTAGCTGATATTTTCTTCCCTTTGTCTCTCCCAACAATGGTAAAGTTCATCGTCTCCATTTCTTCATCCACTGATATCTCTATACCCAGGATCAAAATGGGGATTTTATCCTTTCTTCTAACCCCTTTGGATGTCCTCCTTATGCCTCTAGAGCTGTCTGAATCCCCCACGTTCTCTCTTTCCAGGTTACCTCCTTGGTCAAGCATTTGGAATTATGAAACCAAATTTTCCTTTTGCACCTCCTTTGTGATATCAGAGACCTCAGGATGAACAATGCACATGTGAAATCATTTTGGGTGGTTCCCTTCCCATATCCCAAGAAAGACAGCCTAAGTATCCTTAGGAATGTCTTGTCCTCGGAAAATTCCCCAAGAGCTTGCTATTGTAGCCAGTCGCTCTTCCTTATTCTATGCAAGTAATTTCTATGGCCTTCCTTCAGATATAGCATCCGCTATGCCTCCGAGCTCTATTCCCCAAAGGAAACCCTATAGAAACTTCTCCCCATCACCTAGGATTTTCTAGGGTCTGTGAGTCCCCAAACCTTTTGTCCTTTGCTCTTTTTTCAGTTTAAAACTTAATTTCCCCTTCCCCAAACTTTGGATGTGATGTTCCTACCCATGGGGATTCCAGGAGATGCAACTAGAGACGATATCCTCGAGGCCCCCCGTCCGAAGATATGGCCGAAAAAGGTCTGAAGGTAGTTCGAATGTCTGATTTTTCAGGTCCATCTCTCCAAATCCTACAAACAGTGGTTGATTTCCCGCTAAAATTTTAGAAGGTAACAATTCCCTCATCTCCATACCTGTGAGGGTATCACCTCTAAAATCTGAAAAACCCTCTGACTCCCTACCCTTCCTCGAGCCTCCTAAAATCAAGGATTGCATCCCAACTGTACCTATGAAATCCAAGATATTTTGGTCTATAACCTCCAACCCCTACATAGCCAACATATCTCCAGGCTTGGGATCCACCTCCGCCCTTTCTGAGCTGCTGACCATGGGGCCTGATCCATTCTATCGACAACAACATATAATTCTTTCCTCTCAGCTCCTAATCTGAAGTGCGTGCACCCACTAGTCTTTATAGGTAACCTTGTTTCCAAGCAGATAATGGTGAAATTGTAAAAAAATGAATGGTAAGTAGTAAACAGAGAAAACTGGGGATGCTCACCCTCTATTGAGCGTCAATGACACATCCCAACACCTCGAGAATGATGTCTGTGACCACCACCCGTCCAGCCGCATGGAACCCATCTGCCTTGTACAAGGTCAGGCCTGCTGGGGCACCCACGCATCCATTGATCACAATCTATCACGTGGTTAAGGGACCTCTGTCGTTAGGTTACCACCATCCATCGTTGCAGACCCTAGGATTCTAGAGCCACAACAAAATTTTATAGATACTTTATATACATAAAAATAAAGTAATTTAAATTGAAAATTTTCTTATATTTTAACTTTAGTGAGAAATATTGAGAGAATTCTTATTCCATTAATAGTTTCTTTGTAATTCAATGTATGAGGGATATTTGTAAATTTTTCAATATTTAATATGAAATATTACTTTAGAAAATATTAATACTAAAATAATTAAATTTATAAATGCAAGAAAAAAATATGAGGGGGTATATTTTAACATTTTAATACAGAGAAAGTGATTTATAAATAAAATGATTCAATGTTAACTACATATATATTAATATACCAGTTGCATAGATCTACCAAGCACCTAGAGGGATCAAATCTCTTTTCACTCAAAATGATGTTTGCATCTCAAGATATTTGATCCCTCTCAGCACTTGGTAGGTCCAGAGTTAAGATGGATCTAGGCTGCAAGTTGTAAAAAAATCTGAATTAAGTTTTTTAAATTTAACAATAGATTAAATTTTATAAATCAATATTGAATTAGTTAAATTGTATTTTTGAATAATTTATTATTAATAATATTTTATATTAAAATTTGAATGAGTTACACATTTTGGCCTTTATAAGAACTAACTAAATTTATTTACCTTTAATTATTTTATTGTTGTGAGTATTGAAATATTTTACTAATTAAGTTAGATTGAATATTAATGAACTATCTAAGAAATAGAAAAATATTTATTGTAATTTTACAATCATAGTTTGATCCATACCAAACTTTGTAATTTGTAAAAATATCTCTGCATTTTTTCTAAAGTAAGTTATTTTACATGCAATTTCATAAATAAAAGTTTGATATAAATTCACCAATACATAATCTATAATAAACATTATTTCATAAAAATAAAAATCATGACGATAATCATCTAACAAACATAAACATAATCTAAGATACATATTCAAATTCACTACCATCATTTAATTATATACACTTTTATTAGTACATATAAACACCATTAGATAGCACACAAATCTAATAATTTAAGAGGGCATCATCATCGTTATCACATCTAACAAAACACCAAGATTTTAATCTAACATCATCACCACACACATCCTCAAATTAATATAAATCTCATGTAAAATAAATTCTATCATGTATACATCTATCTTCAAGCACATTAAATGAACATATCTAACATGACCTAACAATATACACATCAACACCAACATATAAATTAAGTACATAAACATGAAAAAAATCACCATATATATATATATATAGACAAAAGAAGAAGTCAAATAACTACATCATGAAGTCAAATAAATGCAATCAAATATCTGATACAACAAACGTACTAGTGGTTGTAGCCTGGTTTGCAATAGATGACAGAGGATGCAAACTACTACATGATCAAGTACGCCTGTCAAACTGAGATGAGGTGGAGGACTAAGAGGTGGCTAGTCTGAAGTAGAAAGATGTGGATGGTCTACAGAAGAAAGTGGTTGGTCTAGTCTACTAGGAGAAACATATGACACATCCTCTAGCTAATGCATCTCGACATCATGAGGTGAATGACGACCAATTGTACTACCATAAGGATCACTGACACCCTAACTACCATCATTCGATGGGGTGACACCACTAGAAGCATCATCATCACCATCCTCATCATCATGATCATGATCATAGCCCTCATCATCATTATCATCGTAATCACCCTCAACATCATCATGACCACCCTCATATGATGGATGTGTTGTTGCATGATGCCCTACAACCCTCATTGCTGCCAGTAAAGTACTAGCTCTGATGGCATGCCACATAAGAGGCATCAAATACTACAAACAGGTCCCAAACAGATCCATGAACATCAAATCCATGCTGATATATTGAGGCCTCATAGAGTTCACTCATTTCCAAACCAAAACTCTAGCTAATATATCACAGTAGTATATCCAAAATTGCATAGAACTTCTCTGCCCCATGACACCCACGCCCCCCTTGAGGATGTGTGTCACCCTCACCCTCTTGGGCCTTTCCCATAACCTCATCTCCTCCATCGAATAGAAAGGGAGGAGGCATGTCTCCATCATTTAAGCTAATATATATAACATATGTAATACAAAAAAATTACTAGACAATTTCGTTAAACAAGTTTATAAAACAAGTTAAAGAATGTGCGAGAATAAATTTTATTCTAATTCATTAAAAGAAGAAAATGAAATAAGATTAATTTAAAGAAAACACTAATATTACCTCTATCATCTAGAGGCTCAAACACTATGAAGAAGATTTTGTCACACCCTGTACAATCAATACCCATGTACAGATACCCCAACACGAAAAATGCATGGTCATCCACACTGGCCAGTAGTGCTAGTGCCTCATCTGAAATCCTGGTCGAAAACTCTGGCATGCCCCTCTTGGGCATCATCTATCCCGACATTAACAAGTGGGCCTGAGTGATTGTACTAGGAGGGAGACGATCAAATCTAGGCCTCATCTCAAAAACCTATGAAAAAATAAACAAAAAATATCAGAAGAAAAAGGGAAGGTTGCATTCCCCTGTCTTGAAAACACGCGACATCTATCTAAAGTTGTGTAAAACTGCCTCAAAAAAATGGCAAGCCAAATGATGTAACGTGGCACCTAAATCAAAGAATCAACATAATACAAAAGAGGGAAACTAATGTGCTACACATAACCACAACGATGTGCAATGGTACTGACTAATAATGAGAGGCACTTAGCCTCGTCTATAGAAAAAGAAGAAATTTGTGGTTGTCCACCATGAACCTGAAAATCTAATGGACAAACTACATGAGGACTAACATATCTCAGAATATAAACAAGCTGACTCTCAGATGAAACACCATAGGAGAAATAATGGAACTGAGGAAAATCCTCCCCTCTTCTGGATAGGCCAATTATAAATTGTATGTCCTTCTCAAAGGGCCTATACCACAACTCTGGACTGACACAAAAAGCCTTCCACTGGACATGTCATCAGTGCATGAGATGTGTCAATAAGACCAAGTGCGCCTTCAAGGATGTACCCTTCTCATAGTTCTTGAGGAGTCCTACAGTCCTCAACAGAACTTGGATCATTGTAGTAATAGGTCAAGGGTATAAATTCCTCTCCCTCTCTGTAGCTTGCCATGGCCAGACCATATTGTATGGGTCTGCCTGTCACTCTGTATCCTGTTGTTGCTCCCTCTGGTGATGTCTCTATAGTGATTGACATATAAAATATACCAGCCTCATACATAAAATACATTTTTTTATTTATTAAATGAAACAAGTATTAATAACTATGGAAACATAACTTTCAATCTAAAAAAAAAAAATTACCCGTGTGCTCAAAACAAAGTCATGCACCAGAGCCAGTGTGCTTTCAACTAGAACTACATCGGTAATGGTGCGTACATAACTATTATGCACCATGGGTGTTTTATAAAAAATTTCATCGAAGTGTGACATATATGTGCACTGGTGCACACGTATAACCTACTGGCATTCGTACAGTACATTTGGGTTATGGAACACACCAAGCTATAGGAATATTTAATATGTATTTGTGGTGCATTTAGTAAATATAAACATGTCAGGAGTGATGCATCGACACACAATTTATCGCATCTTTCCCGGTGTGTTTATATTTACAACATGCACCACGACAACGGTGGTGTATTATGTTCACGCACCAAAATGAAGTGCACATTATAAATTTACAGGGCGCACTGCTCCCAGTGCGAGCCAAACATATCGAGTGCACCACATGTCGATTTTTTTTCCAAAAAAATTGAGAAATTAAACCTAATTTATAATTTTAATCCACTAAAAACATAAATTAGAAAGAAACATAGATATTACCTTGACATTTGGTCGTCGAGGAGGAATTGTGGACACATAATGGAGAAAAAAAAATCACACCGTTTGAAAAAATTGGAAACTCAAACAGTGAACATGGTACTTAAAGGTAGTGAGCAAGAGAAACACCGATGTCAGGGATATTGCACATGGAAATAATGGCAATAGTTCCTTAGAGGTTTTTTTTAATATAACCCTCCTCTGATGCATTTCACGAAGCACAAAAGGGTGGGTTATATCCAAAAGCACCATTTTTTTAATTTAAAATTATTGCAGTGCTTTATCGAGACACACTGGGGCTTTATGTTGCCCATAACACACCGATGTTCTGGTTTTACAATAATGCCATTCTTCTTTTAGAAATTAGAAACTGTATATTGGTATGCTTTATAATATTCCATGGGGCATTGTTATATGTTTACCTATATGTTTACCGCATCAGGGCATCATTGTCAAATAACTCCGATACATTTTACTATATGAAGGATTCTAGTGACATCGAATATTCAATCACCAATGCGTTGATTATTTAGCGCAGGGTGGTTTTCTATTTTTCAAAAAAAAAAATCAACGGTGCCCCATGTTATATGGAGCTCTGGTGCATGTATGGATAATAAAGCACCTGTGTGGTTGAATAATTTAGACGCACCATCAAAGAAACATTTGCTACAACATCCGACAGTGACCTCCACTACAAATAGAATTTTGGGCTATGTTTATAGATGCCTCCACAAAAACCTCTGTTATAAGGTATTTTCCTTGTAGTGTAAATCTATTTATGAATTAAAAGAAACAATTTAACCATAAAATAAGACAATCTTACAAAGAATTGTATCACTATATTTCAATGAAAGAAAGCCAAAACTTAGAATAGTTATCTTAAATTAACAAATTTAGATATTAATTTATCTTAATACACTAACTTGATTTTAAAATTACTAATTTATCAAAAAATGCATTAATTTTTTTTAATATGTTTATATGATTTTAAATTTATTAATTTATGAGTTTGGACTTTAATGATTTTATCATTGCAATTTTGGATGTTAATAAATCAATATGAAACATTCAATTATTAACATACTTGGAAAAATAAAATTTAAATTAATCAGATTTAAAATATTTGCATGAAGGGAATTCAATTTCTAGTTATAATGATGGTTACTAATCCTAAGGGACTTGACTTGATTTGAACGTATGACTTATCACCTCCTTGTGGACAATATGCCTTAAGTAGATGATTTAGCTTATTGATTATTTTATTTTTATTGTTGTTATACATTCAAAGAAGAAAAATGTGGGATATCCCCACCTTATGGCTTCCCAAAATATCAAGAGAGACAATCATTGAACCACCATAATAATGGTTGCTAACCCATAGAGACTTAATTAGATTTTAGCATGTTGTATTCCCATTGGTGCATGCATTTGGAACATAATTTAACTGATTGACCTATCCCATAACGATATTTTTCCAAGAAAAATTTCAAGGGATCTCCTCCTCTTCCCCAAAATATATCAATGGAAGGACACTCAAGTGCTAATCATAATAGTTTTTAGTAACCCTAATATAGGGAATTGTATTTGAAGCCATGGCATATATGGTTCAACATATTGAGCTGGCCCTTGGGTTATTTTATTATATATATAAATTAGAAATAAAATCAATTAATTCATTTTCCCTTAAGGTTTAATAGAACAAAGTTAGCATTAGTGGGCATTAACAATTGTCATTCTCATAAGAAAAGTCAGTATCAGTGGACATTAACAATAGTGTCATCGCAATCTAATTTAGTTATAGTGTAAATTAATGGTTAACTAAATTAATTGAACTATTTTTCTAATGCATGTTACCAACTGGGAGGCCATAATTTCAAATTTGATAAAATATCTTGGGCTTATCAACCACAATAATGGTCGGTGGTTGAGTCACAAAATATATTAAAATTTTGAGTTTCTATAGTTGGGAAGTTTACCCCACATGTTGTCCTTTCAATATATAAAAGCACCAAAAACAATAAAAAAAATTAATCAATCAATTAAATCATTTGTCTAAGGCATGATGCCAATGGGGAGGCCAAAGGTCACAATTTTTAATCAATTCATGTCCCTTACAACTAATAGTCATCATTGAGGTTGGAAATTGAACACATGTGTGTGTGTACACACACAAAAACACATACATATTCCATTATAAACCAATGGGTTGGCTCAACTTTTTTGAATAGATTGTTTCAAGATTGATTTTGTTGTAAGGTCACTCATTCTAGTCCATCTTAGGTTTAAATTTAGTTGAGTCTCATTGGGTTACTAGTCATTATTGTACTTGGTTCTTGAGGCACTCTCTATTGAGATGTTTTAGGGAATATGGGAGTTACCACAAAGTTTCCTTAGAAAATATAATTTATAATACTTAATTGTCGACATATTTTTTAATTTTCATTTGAACAATACAAATTCCAACCTTTTTTCTTTCTTTTTTTTCGGATATTATCGACCTCAATTTTTTCATTTTGGTTTATAAGTGTTACATACATTACACATATCATCCACACCATGCTCTATAGTGAATATTTTTTCTCTTGATGCAATCATTTCCAATGTCTAAATTGAATTTAATATTATATGACTTCACATTGACACTTGAGATCTAAGATTATACTGATATTAATCAACAAGTCTTAAATATATAAAATACTACAATCCTCATCACTTTCCCATAATGAATTTATAATTATATGAATCAATACATAAAAATAATTAATATCCTATTGGTATTTGTGATATTGATTGAGACATACTAAATTTCTTCAAATTTGGTAGGACTTGTCACTACCCACCATTAGAAAATTTAGACATTCATGAGTTGATTAAGATTAATTACAATGGTAATTAAATTATGATGATTGATCTTCTTCTCATTTCTTATAGGGATGGTTTTTCTTATAGTTGTGTTCTCATTAAACATCATCGAGGAAATGTTCACAAACATACCTCTTGGAACACCTCATTCCCCCTTACAACCAGTGCACAAATAATTGTGTATTTCACTTATTTTTCCTTCTTTCTCTAGGTTCAAGTAATCAACTTTCATTTATGACTTATTCGTATGTTCTTGGGTTTATTTATTAAAAATAGGAATTATTTTTTTGGCATGTTTTTTGTGTACAATACCCTTGTACAAAAACTATTTGGACATCAATTACAAGGGTTAAGAATAGATAATTGAGAAAAATATGTTAACCAAAAAATTATAACTCATTGCACTGCAAAAGGCATTTAGATGCAACATACCATTCCATATATACTCTAGAATAGTTTTGTTCCTAAGAGAAAGAATTGCACATTAAAAGAAATGGAAAATTTATGATATAATCAAAGGGATTAAGATATCATTTTTTGTGTGGAATCCATTAATTGTGCCAATTACATAGTAAATCACATTCCTATAAAGGATTTGAAAAATATAACAATGGAAAAATCATGGACTAAAATTAAGTTATATGTAAGCCACTATTGTGTGTTTGGTAGTAATGCAAGGGATCACATTTCTCATGAGAAAAGGAAAATATTTCAGTGATAATTTCATTTTTTGTTGGATATTCTAAAGATGTCAAGAGTTATAGAATTCATCAACCTCATTCCAATGAAATTATTATTAGCATAGATGCTAAATTTGATGAAATTATCTAAGCCTATGAGCCTAATATTATGTTTTGTACCATATTTGGCCTATGATCCATTTTCATGTTTGTGCCATATTCTTTTCCTAAATTTTCTATTAGCGATCATATTCTAATTTATTTTTTAGATGACAAAAGTGAGGATGAAAATCCACCTTGACATACTCACCTTCCTCTAGTTAGGTGCATCGAACATGATCTACTCCAACACCATAACTTCTCAGATGGGTTTATACAACATGAGAAGCAAATGATGACCTTACTGATGATTCTATATATCAATGCCATACATCTTCATGGTTCTAGTGAGCCTCCTCTCTTTTGGCTCAAGTTTCAGAGATTTGCGATCTAAAAACATTTGCAATATTTTTTCCCATCCAAATTTGGATGCAAGAATGAATCAAGAATATCATTTTTTAATGGTGACCAATACTTTGGATTTATAAATACTCTTAAAATAAGAAAAAATGTTGGATGTAAATGGGTGTACAGAACCATGCATGCAAAATATGGAAGTATTAAAATACATAAAACCTAGCTAGTTTCCAAAGGATTTTCTCAATTTGAGGAAGTTGAATATAATGAAACATTTTCCCCAGTAACCAAAATGAAATCCATCTACCTTGTTCTATGCCTTTCCACCTCAAATAAATGGTAGGTCTATCATATGGATTTTATATCCTCCTTCTTTCCTAGGGATTTGAAAGGAGAAATTCACGTCGAAAAACTAATTGGTTATGTTATATTGGATCCGTAATTTTGTGCCACCTTAAATAATTTCATATCAAAGTGGTAAAATTTTTAGATTCTATTTCATATCATTTAAAATATATACCCTATTAAAGTTAGGGTTTGTGACTAGTCCTAACATCATATTTTAAGTGAATCATCAGTTGGTAGGTTCACTGTAATATTTCCCAAAGAAGTTTTAGACTGTTAAATTTTTAGGTTTATAAGGAAACATACTAAAGTACCTCATGTAGTAATTTTATTATCATACTTGATAAATTGGACACATGGCATGCTATAAAACTTCACTCTTGAGAAGGGACCAAAAATCAACAAGTTTTAGAAAGTCAACATAACCTACACTTCCCACATCAAATTTTGAGTATACCTATGGAATTGGAGAGAAGACATCATTAGAGAATTACAAGCTGAAATTGCAAATGCAAAAATGCTCAAATTTCATATTTATGTAAGGACAAAGAGTAACTATCAAAACAATATCCAAATTAATTTTTGGAAGGTATATAGCTTACAAATTCGATAAATTTTGATTATTGGTTGTTGAAAAGTTGTGATAAAGAAGAGTATTATTATTTGAGAGTGTAAACTTTTGTGATCCATATTTCGGCAATTTTTTTTTTGGAAAATCACATCATAATTTATAGAGTCGAGACATTTTGAACTACTAAGTGCAGTTCTTCATCAGCAGAATGATGATTGTGCTAATCCAAAGACATAAATATATATTGCAGAGATATACAACAGTTAGTGACATAGACATTATAAAAAAATAAAAAAATAATAAAATTGAATGTTAAGAAAATATTAATAACTACAATTTTTACCATTTATAACTATATAATAATATTATTAACTTAATAATAAAAAAAATAAAAATAAATCAATGGTTAAAATAAAAAGTAAAGGTAGTAGCTTTGTTGATAATGTGAATTCTACTTTTTGTTTTATGATAACAATTATAATGATGGTTGTAATAATAATAATAATAATTATATTTTACCCCCCTCTTTTAATAAAAATAAGGTTATTAACCTTTCTAGGTTCTCTTTTGATTCTTCAGTTTTTTCCCTTTACAAAAAGAGCTTAATTTCGCCCTTGCTCCTAGGAAGATCTATGTCGAAGATATTATTTGTAATGTAGAATTTGGTATTAAATATTTATCTGATAATTTGAAGGATGCCATTTTACAAGATTTTGTGGTGGTTCTTAAGAAATCGAGACCACCCAAATGAAATATTAGTAAATTTAAGTTTATGGCTCTTAATTCCCTTAATAAGAACCCTGATATTTATGTTCTAAAAGAAGATAAAGGATGTACAGTTTTTATCATGGACAAGGATGATTATAAAAGGAAGATTATTAACCATTTGTGTAACAACGTAAGTTACATGAAGCTTTCAAAAAACCCCATTAATAAGGTTTTTAATATTGTGAAGACTACTATTAAATCCAGTAGCACTATGCGTTCCATTAGACAAAATATTATTGAAAGAAACCCTATCACTTCTAATATTTATCGCCTTCCCTAGATTCATAAATAGGGGGTCCCCCTCAAACCCATTTTAATACAATTGGTGGGCCTACTTATCTCCTAGGGGAGTATTTCACTCATGAGCTTAAGCCTCTAGTTGGTCATTTTGATTCTTTTGTGAAGTATTCCTCCTCTTTTTCCAATGAGTCAAAGAGCTTAAAATCTGAACCAAATGACACTCTTGTTATCTTTTATGTTGACTTTCTTTTTACCAATATACCTATCAATGAGGTTGTTGAAGTGATCAATCACATCATTGATCTAGACACAACCAAATTGGTAGATATTTGTCTTACTTATACATTTTATAGCTTTGAAGGGGAGTTCTATGAACATACCTGTGGTGTTGCCATGGGTTCTCCGCTCTCCTATGTGGTTGCCAACCTTTTTATGTAATATTTTGAATCTAAAGCCTTGTCTTCTTCTCCTTTCAAGCCTAATAATTGGAATATGTTTGTGGATGACACCTTAATAAACTGGTCTCATGGTTGTCAAGAGTTAGATTCTTTTCAGCAATACCTGAATGATTAGTCTAACTCCATTAAGTTCAATAAACTGAGATTTATGGTAGCCTTCATTTTCTATATGTGCTCATATTTATAAATGATGATGGCTCTTTCTCTCACCAATTCTTTCAGAAGAAGACCCACACAAAGAAGTATCTTCACACTAGATCTCACCATTTTCCAACTCAAATGGTTAGTATTCTCAACACATTGGCCACTAGAGCTCTTAGAGTTTTTGATGATGAGCACTTGGAAGATGAGAAAGCCCATCTCATTGGATAATTTGATAAGAATTTCTATAGTAAGCATCAAGGTCTTAGAGCTTTCTTAAGCGCAAGCATAGGTGTGAAACCAAAGAAAGATCCTAATGAAATAATCTTTAGTGTTCAACTTCCTTTTATACATGGTATTACTGAAAAAATTGCTCGGATTGTAAGGAAACATAGGATCTCTTCCTAATTTAGAAATTTCAACACCATTCGTGGTTCCCTCTGATCTATTAAAGACCATTTGGACCTCAAGATAATGAAAAGTGTCGATTTGATCCCCTGTTTCTTTTGGATTCCTTACATTGGAGAAACCAATCGATCTATAAATAGGAGAATTTAAGAGCATGCTATTGATATTAGAAATTGTAGGACTCAAGTCCTCATCTCTTTTTGAACATGTTGGGAAGACTAAGCACCACATTTGCTTGGAGGATTCCAGGTTCATTGCTAGGGTTGAGCATTTCCATCACCGCAAATTTATGGAAGCTATTGAAATTGAGAAAAAGTCGCATACGCTGAATAGGGACAATAGGTGGAAAATTAGCGGTTGTTGGATCTTGTCTCCTTGCTCCTGATATTGTTATTTTTCCTCCTCCCTATGTTTATTATATCTCCTTATTTTGATTCTTTTGTCTGTTGTGTAGTTTTTCTTTCTTTGGTTTTTGTGTTTATTCTATATATTTATATATTTAAATACTCATTATTATTATTATTATTATTATTATTGTTTATCTATATTTTTATGTGTTGGTTATTCTTGTTTTTTTATTTATGATTTCATTTATATATATATATATATATATATATATATATATATATTATTGTTTTACTTATGTTTTCATTTGTTGGTTTGTTTTTAGTTTTTATTTCAACCATTTTTTTGTTCTATTTTTATTGATTAGGATTAATAATATTATTATATAGTTAGAAAGGGTAAAATATGTAATTATTAATATTTTTTTAACATTCAATTTTATTATTTTATTAATTTATGATAACATTTATGTCACTGATCGTTGCATATCTCTGCATTATATATTTATATGTTTGGATCAACAAAATAATAATTCTCCTAATGATGAACTACACTTAGTAGTTCGAAACGTGTCGGCTCTATAAATTCTGATGTGATTTTTTGCAAGAATTTTGTTGAAAAAAAGAGTATTATTATTTATCATATGGAAAATGGGTCTACAAGAAATACTATTAGGAATACTCATAAAAGCTAAAACATAACATCTAAATAAAGTGAATAATCCTTGCAAATCATTAGGATTCTAGATAAATTTCTTCTAGACACTAATTTCTATTGATGGAATTGTATCACCATTGTAAATATAAACAAAGTAGGAAAACAAATCGTAATACTCGTTCTTTATATTTGTAACCTTATTCTCACTAAAAATAACCCAAAACATTAAACTATGTGAAACACAACCTTAAGAAGAAATTTGAAATGAGGGACTTAGATTATATGCATTATTTTCTTGGCCTCCAAGTGTTGTAGACCAAGGAAGGAATTTCTATTTCCAATCTATATATGAAAGTGAAATTCTTCATCATTTTCACTTCGAAGATTGTAAACTATCCCCTTCTCCATTTTACATAGGAGTCAAACTTTCTACCATATGTACTACAACCAAAGGAGATCCCACTTTATTCAATTAATTAATTGGTATCATCTTGTATTTGACTCATACCTATCATGATATTTCCTTTATGATCGGCATTTTTTCCCAATATACACAAATACCTCATTGGAGCCATTGGAAAATAAAAAAAAATATAGTTTGGTATATATAAGGTATATTTTAGTTAGGGATACATCATAGTTCAATGGGAAGTCCATTATTGGTTGGTTTCATTAATTTCGATAGGGTTGGTGGCCTTGAAGATAGAAGGAATATTGTAGGTTATTTTTTCATTCTTTGTTCTATAACTATCACTTGGGATTGTAAGAAAGAATAGGCTCTTTCACTTTGTTCAATAAAAAAGAGTATTGAGAAGGGGTTAATGAAAATCAAGAAGTTATTCCAAAATATGATACATTTTTGACAACATTATGAAGACTAAACATATGTTTTATTTATGCTACATATGTGACAAACTAAAAAATGGTATATTTTATTGAAAATATGTTGGAATTGATGTCAAAGAAGTGGTTTCAAGATGATTGGTTAACAAGAGAATTTGAATCCATTTTTGTCTCTAATATCATATTAGATGCATTTAGAAACTACTCAAATGAATAGAGATTGAAAAGAGCTTTCCAATGGTATATTGAAGTCTAAAAATGGCCTCCTAGATAAAATATATGGCCGATCAAATATTTAAAGGTAAAATTCAAAGTTGATTCAAGGCCAAGGGCCCATCAACATAATCATCATGCATAGGTGGAAATTTTCACCACATGGGCATGTAGGTGAACTAGTCATAAGCTCAAGAGGTATAGTAGTGGTCCCCACTTGGGACACATCACCCTGGTAGATTCTCCTGTACAGTATCAGTAGGATGATAGCAATGGGGTGACTAGGTAAATGATGTCAAAAACAAAGGAAGCATTGATTGGTGTCAGTTGTCGATTAGGGGACCCTGAAAAACAAATGATCTCAATGGTTCTTCCCTGATGGGATCTGAAGGACATCGATGTTTAAATCCCAAGAAAAGAGAAGCAGGGTGATTGGAAAAGATGATAGAAGAGGGGTGACGCAACAATATGAGGTGGATGAGAGATGAGTGTTGATTGGTAGACGAAGGACCCCATGAGACAGATAAACTCGGAGGTCCTTCATAGGAATATTAAAAGGGATCCCCTCAATTTTTTTTATTAAAGTAATTAACTGAAAAAAAAGGCTTGGGACCTCCTCTATCTTCCATATTGATGATGTGGAGATTTGAAACCTTGAAGACATTTTGAAAGATTTTATTGGATTATAGAGGTGACATGGAACCATGGTGTAACCATAGGAACATGATGACATCAACAAGACATGTGCCACCAATAAGGACTTGACATCTGGCACAAATTTTTGGAATTTTTATGTGGGTAAGTGGGCCAAAATTAGATGACACGTGGCACCACTCAACAAGTGAGAGACATAATCCTTACAAAGGTCACGCTAACATAACCCCGGCGATTTTTCTATTGTTCTGTGTGTAAATTCGAAGGTTCCACAAGGACACATCACCACGAAACCTAGAAGGCTAGGAACCTTGAGGGTTTTAAATGAGTGGCATATATTGTTATAGAATCATTCATCCCTCTTGTAGACATGATGCTCTTTTATGGCCCTAGGAAATCCATTTACCCATGTAGGCTTGACTTTATATTAAAAATATATTTTAAATTCCATATGCGACTCTACCCACACAAAAGCGTATACATACATGTGTGCGAGAACACTATACCCCCATATATATTTTTAAATATAAAAAAAATAAAATAAAAACATATTTTTCGGGCGGGGTTTATGGGTTTTACCGAGAACACACCTACAGGAGCCTATGGCCTAACTAAAATAAACAATTTTAGGTGGTATATGTACACCCCTTGGGTAGGACTAAATCATAAGAGAATATTGATATCAACATTATACTAGATTTCTCCCAAATAAACTTCGGTTTTCTCGTGCCTCCTCCACTCCCATCCTATAGGAAACCCTGGTTTCCTTTGTAGATATGCTTAGTCTCCTTATCTAGCATCTTCTTTCACTTATTAGAGAGCTTGTATTCATGGATTGGGATGGAATGATCTAGAGGAAGGCTTCATTAGTGCCTTTGCCCTGGATCAGGTTGTATCTATCTTGTATTTACTCTTATTCATCAATAAAGAAGCTCGTGTCTTGTTTTGGATATATGTTTTCATATTATGAATAATAGTCGGAATTGTTATATATGATGATCTAACATATTTTTATGCATGTATGTTGAACTATCTATATTGTATATTCTTCTGTGATTTATTTGTAGGTCTACAAATCTTTGAGGAGGCAGAGGGTTTCGACTCTACGAGAACATCTTCAAACGTATGACCCTCGGGTATGTCTCTAAGTCCAAATTTGATATTTTGAATGTTTATCATGCTTGAATGGGTTTTCATTGTTGATTGTTTTATCATGCTAAGTTAAGGCTTTCAACCCTTGCCTCAGGGAACTTTTCCCACCAACAATATTGGCGACTCCACTAGGGAATACCATCAAGTATTTCCTAGAAGGGTTGTTTTCCTTGATTTGGGTTTATTTTGGTGTTTCTTTACTTTTAAACTCTTCCTAAGTATTAAGTAATTTGGTCATTTAACCTGATCTTTCATATTTGGGATTTATTTTTTATTTTTCCCCAATTTTTTTATACACACTTTTTGTAATAGACAGTTGTGTACGTACGTAGTTTCTTCCAAAGAAACCCGCATATACTCTTATTGTTAAACATACAGTCATGTATATATGCTAAATTGTATTTGAGCAGTTGCTTAAAGATATGAAAAAAAAAAATTCATTTCTTTGTTTTTCTGAGGCTTTGACCAAGTTTATTTATGCTTTCTTGATCTGTGTGAGGTCTAGAATCACCTTAATCAATGTTTTTGTTTACGTCCTTCCTCTTGTTGGAGAAATGCTTGTGTAAGCATAGGGTTTTCATGTTTTGAAGATTTTTGTGTCTAAATTTGGGTTCTAGATCTTCTTTGTGAGGTATCTGGATATTATGTGTCTCTCGAACAAATCTTTGTTGCTCTTCAACTTATTGATAACAAAATATTTGATTTATTTCCCTTGTGACCTAGAAGTTGACTTTTTTCTTTCTCTTTATTTTTTTTTTGAAAGGGAATTGATATTCTTGGATGAGTGAGAGGTTTCAGTTTTCTGGAGTCTTTCTGATTTTCAAAGTCTTTTATATATTTCTAGCCAAGTTCTTGAAGTGTTAAGTCTCTCATTTGCACTAGTCTTTTAATGTTTGTGATCATTTGTGACTAGGTGGATGAGTCTTATTCATGACTTTTGTCTTAAGATATTTTATTGTCTTCCCTTTATGAATTTTCTATTTTTTAAATACTTAAAAGAAAAAGGAAAACATTCTCTTTGTTGTTTTCTTTTCTTTTATTTCTTGTTTCGGTAGTCTATTTGGTTTTTATCAAATGTGTGAATTGTTGTTATACAGCTAAAAGTATTTTTTTCTTTGAGGAGTGCTCTTTATTTTGGGATATGCTTCTCTTTGTTGTTTGAATGATCCTTTACCTTTTCTATCACTTTCATTTACCTTCAAGTCTCTTTTTGAATCTTGCATTTGAATGCTAGTGTGCATTAGGCTAGATACATTTTGCACATCATTTAGTTCTTTTTGTTAGGATCTAAATGTGTGAGTGCTAAATTTAAAAAAAATAAAAAATAAAAACAATAAATAAAAATTTCTTTATTAGGTCTCTTGCGGAACCCTTGTAGAAATATATTTCATTAAAGACAAAGAAGTGTTACATTCTGACCCGGATTTATGTAGGAATGCAACAGAATACACATATAACCATAAATACAAAGATGCAGTGGAAATAACACTTCATTTCATTAATATCAAAGAACTAAAAGTTGCTTGCACACAAAATGGAAATAAACTAGGTAGGGCACTGGTAGCTTATCTCTAAGAAAAGATGTGATGGCTACAGGCCTCTGAACTGTGTTACAATGAGGCTTGAGGGCCTATTTATTATTTAGAAACAATGTAAAACCCTAAACATCCAAAAACCTAACCCTAGGAGATGAAGCGCCAAAACTATGGGCCCCGTTTGGGTAAATTGGTGTTTCAACTTCCCGGGGATGTAACTTTGGCATACGATCTATGTTTGACAAGCACCATACCTCGTTAGAAATATCTAGCTAAGGAATACAACTTTTGATATGAGAAACATCGGTTCATGAACCCATGTTGCTCTCGGTTTTCACAAAAAACGTCGTTTAGGGCCTCAAACGGCTCCGGAAGTTTAGGACTCGAAAAACTGCTAAAAATAGTAAGTTGTGCCGAAACTAAAAAACTGAAAGAGACAATGGTGGGGCCCCAAGTGGAATAGGCAGGTGGCCACCAATATCCACCTGGATCATTCCTCCCCCCTTAGGAATAAATGGTCCCCATTGCATTGAGTTCGTCCATGAGATGAGGAAACTTCTGCTGAACTTAGTCACTGATGAACCATTTGCCTTGGTGCAGGAGTAGGAAAGCTTTAACAACCCGATACAGTTGGATCTTCTGTTGGTGAGTGTTATTGATTTGCATGTTCATGATACAATCTGTGGTGGCCTATTCCATGCAATCTGGGTTTAGCTCTATTGGTGTGAGTTGTTCTGCAATGTCGAAGGTGTCCAGTAGAGGTGGGAAGTAGGGCCGAAGGTGGTCCACATTGAATATTGGGTGCAGACCAAGGAATGGTGGAATACTAAGCTCAAATGGATTGTTCCCTAAAGTCTTGATGATGGTATACGACCCATATCGGAGTGGGAGAAGCTTGCGAGTAAGTCTAGTAAGGCGCTCCTTCTGCAAATGTAGCCATACTTTGTCGCACACTTGCAAGTTGTGTGGTACATAATGTTGATCATGTCTTTGCTTGTACTTAGCATTGGCTCTGTCCAATATGTCATGATCCTGTTGTCAGATGTGTTGAATGTGCTCAATGAAGTTCTTTGCTTTCTCAGCTTCAGACTGTACATGAGCCAAATCGGGCTGAGTAGCCGCAAATGGCATGGCTACATCAATGGGACATAGTGGCTGGAATCCCAAGCCCACCTGAAAGGGGCTGTGGTTGGTTGAGCTATGGAGAGCCCGGTTATAACTGTGTTTTACATAGGGGAGGCTCTTATCCCATGTGCGTGGAGGATTTGAATTGTACATGCGCAGAATGTGTATAATCATTATGTTGCGACCTCTATATGGCCATCATTTTGGGGATGGAAAGCTGTGGAATTGGTGAGCTTCATGTCCAGCATTGACCAGAGACTGGACCAAAATGTGATGAGGAACCTGCTGTCCTAATCTGAGATGATATACTGTGGGATCCCAAAGTGCACCCACACTCATTCAAAGAATATTTTAGTAGTGGCTTCTGCTGTCATATTCTTCTTGCAGGTCGCTATAATGGCCATCTTCGAGAATCTGTCGACAACCAAAAAAACACAGTCGTTTCCATGCTTAGTAGAAGGAAAGCCCAACATGTAATCCATGGAGATGGATTCCCAAGGTTGACTAGGGGTAGGTAGTGGAGTATAGAGGCCTTGCTTCTTGATGGTTGGTTTGGAAATGGTGCAAGCAGTGCAAGATTTGATTTAATTCCCGACATCCTGTCGAAGTTTTGGCCAATAGAAATACTTCCGCAATACTTCCATTGTTTTCTCAACCCTGAAATTCCCAACAACTTGACTATAGTGTGCTTCCAAAATCATCTTGGCACGCTCGCTTGAAGGAACACAAAGGTGTCCCAGAGGACAAAGCAGTGCATCTTGGAGGTGAAAATTTGGAACTTGTGTACCTTTCAAGAGTGTCTTGTATGTGTGGCCGAATTCTGGATTTCTCTTGTAGAGAAGAAGCCAATCATAAGTCTCGTGCCCACAAGAGTTGAGAACAGTGGTTAGCGCCACAATCAATGGTTAGGTGAGGCAGTCTGCAACATTATTGGTGCTACCCTTCTTATACTTGATGTTCAAATGAAACTTTTGCAAATATGTGGACCACTTCTAATGGCGATCGTTCAACAACTTCCCTTGTGTCTGTATGAACTGCAGGGGTCGGTGGTCTGTGTGGATGATTGTTTCCTTCCCTAAAATGTAATTATTCTATTGTCAACAAGCCTGCACACTGGAATACATTTCTTTTTCATAAGTGGGATACTTGCAGACTGCGTTGGACAATATCTCACTGTGATATGCCACTAGATTCCCCTGTTGAGTAAGAACTGCCCCAATAGCATAACCAAAGGCATATGTCTTAATCTCAAATGGTTGTTGCAAGTCTAGTAATGTGAGCATTGGAGCAGAATAGAGGCGATGTTTCAATTGTACAAATTCCTTCTATTGAGACTCCGACCAAAATAATTTTTCTTTTGCTCCTCCCTTGGTGACTTGACTCAAGGGCCAAGTGATATGAGAGAATCCAAACATGAACCTGCTATAGAAATTAGCAAGACCCAGAAAGCTATGAATATCTATTAGAGTAGTTGGGGTTGGCCAATCCCGAATGACTTGGATCTTGTTTGGATCCACACACACCCCCCTTTCATCAATAATGTATCCCATATATTGAACCTGGGTCATGCCAAAAGTGAACTTATCCAGATTAGAACACAACTTTTGTTTCCGCGGTGTTTGGAGGACCTGTCGAATGTGGTGGAGGTGCTCTTCCCAAGTCTGGCTGAAGATCAGAATGTCATCCAAGTACACCACGACAAATGAGTTGGTGAATGGCTGAAAGATGTCATCCATCAACCTCATGAAGGTTGCGGGAGCATTCGTAAAATCGAAAGGCATGACCAACCATTCGAAAAGGCCCTCCTTGGCTTTGAAGGTTGTCTTCCACACATTGGAGGGTTTGATTGGTACTTAGTGATACCCAGACTTCAAGTCGATCTTGTTGAAATACTTCGCCCCTTTTAGTTGGACTAGAAGGTGATCAATCCATGGGATCGAGTACCTATTCCAAACAGTGATCTTGTTCAGCGTTCGATAGTCAATAAAAATTCTCCAAGTCCCATCCTTATTATGTACCAACACGATCAGGCTCCCACAGGGAGATAAAATCGGTCAAATGTGAACTTTCTGCAGCAGCTCCTGAATCTTCCTCTTGATTTCATCGTTCTCCATAACAGAGTGTCGATAGATCTATCCATTGGGTAGTGGCACACTTAGGGTCAGATCAATGGGGTGCTTTCCCTGACAGTGCATAGGCACCCTTCTAGGTGAGTTGAATCTGTCCTCGTACTCCTCCACAACCGTGTCCATTTGTTGTTGTCATGCAGAGGACCCTAGTCTGGAGGTCATGGCCAAAATCATCTTCTTTCCCTAGGGGCGGATTATCAGGAAAACAAATTTCCCAGTTTTGGAAATGAGCTTACTGCATTGTTTTGCAGTAACCAAAGAGATAGTGGCAGGTGGTGATACCTCTGGTATCCTGTACAACTTATTTCCCAAAGTAACAATAATAGCGCGAGGCCGGGACTCATACACAACATGTCGCTTCCACAAGTATGGTTGGCCTAAAATACATCACAAACATAAATAGGAGAAATGTCACATAATACCTCATCGGTGAAGGGCTTGATGTTGTAGGGAAGGTGACACTGTTGGCTCATGCGGAGATCCCATCCTTGGTGAAGCCACCCGATGGTGTATGGTTGTGGGTGTGTTGTGGTCGTCAAGCCCAACCGCTTCACGATGTCTGTTGAAATGAGGTTGTTTTGGCTCCCATTGTCGACAATGAACTGTAGCGGGGAACTCTTTACCCACATCTGGGAGTGGAAGAGATGCTCCTCCTCCACTGGATCTTTTGGTTCCTCCTTCTGGATCTTCACAGTGGCAATGATGGGGTGGGATCTGCACAATAATATGCTTCCCTTTATCATTCTTCTTCTTGGGTTCTGATTCAGAGTCAGAGAATGCATCTAATTCAAAAGCCCTCATCTCGGCCACTAGCGAATGCTTGGCCCGACACTCACTTGTGTTGTGAGTGGAGCTGTTATGGAACTCACACCACTTTCCCATGTCCTTCTTTGGCTTCACGATTTTTTTCTTTTCTTGTAGCTTTGGCAGGTTTTATTGGGTTGCATGCCTTCTCTTTTTCCTTTGTTCTGTGGTTTGGGGGCACCTTTCCCTTGCTTTTGATTTGCAGATCCAAAGTATCGCTTCTTCTGTTTGAATTTTTTCTCAATCTTGGCAGCATACCGGTATGTCGTAATCGAAGAACTTCATTTCCTCCTGAATGTATTTGTGCAGACAACTGCGATACTTTAGCACCATGTAATATTCTCAAATGGGAAAAGCAGGAATATAGTGCATAAACAAGAAAATAGTAGTGAATAAATAAATACACTGTTACATGAGACCAATGCAAAACCATATTATTAAACATATTAGCAAATAATAGGCACAATATCTTGAGGATCAAGTCACTCAAGAAATAGAAAACAAGCTTCCAATAGGAAAATATGCTAATACATGAGAAACACTGCCATACAAGTGCCATGAGCCATGACAGCACAATTTTAGGAAATAAACTATTATACAAATGATATAACAATGTAGATCTGCTCTTATATAGCTCAAAAGGTGTTGGGGCTAGAGATCTATTCTCCCAAACACATTTCCAAGACAACCCAGAAAGGGTTTCCGGAAATACCCAAAACACAAAAATGCCATAATGCAGCCCTAGGGCTGAATAGTAGCTGCAACCTAATAACTAGATGGAGATGGTTGAAACTGATATCTAAATGATTATATCTCCTCCAATCGATCCTTCAAGTGAAAGGTTGATCCCAACACTGAATATCTCACCCTCCCAATCAAGCACTGAAACCTCCACTGCAAGTGCTCACTAGAATAATGCACTCAAGGAGGGAATCTGTGTTGTAGATGATGGAAATAGATTGGCATGGTGCCAATATATGAAAGAAAGCTCAAGAACCTCATTTTCTGATGTCCCAATGGGAAGAATGCTTCCTCCACTAAAAATCTAGCTCACAAAGTGGGTTTCTTAACCCTCCACTGCAACACAACACAAATATGAACAGACACTGCATTGTAGCTGAAGACTAAAGCTTGGCCAGAATGTGGAAATGTGGAAATGATAGTGCAATACTCTTCCTAGAGACCCCTCAAGGAAAGAGGTGGGATTCCCTCTCGGGAACACCATGTGATAAACAACACTGTTAGCTCAACTAAACAGCTGAAGAATGCAAGAATTCATATAGACCACAAAATAAATAATCAATAACATAACCATCTAAGGCTGCCTTGCCTTCCTTATAAACAATGTGAGCCTTCTCACCTTGGTTCCCACTCATTAAAGCCATTACTGTCATGGATACTTCCTCTCATTCATACTGCGCTATCTCTCATTGATGATCCACTCCCTCCATACCAGCGCTGTTGATTTGGTCAAACTTGACCTTGTCCACATGCATTAGCCCCTGTTCACACATGAGGGTGCTTTATCCAGCTATGAAGATGATCCCTTTTCACATTAAGAGGGATTTTATTCCTACTAAAGATATTTATGGGTCTCCCTACCCATTTATTCATCTAACTGAATGACAAGAGAAAAAATTAATATTCCAATTAGTTACATGCTAATTTAGGAATATTACGGTCCTCCCCTCCCAAATGTTGCTTGTCCTCAAGCAAATGCAAGGATAGAACTGAAGAGCCTCCTCTCCTCCCCCTGTGGCATCCTCATATGATAAGCTCCTCCAAGGAACAAGATGTTGTCTCATCAATAAATCTCCAAGTTTCTCCTCCCAAGTATGCAAGTTAGTTTTTGGTGAAAATCCTAAATAGCTATCATCATGAAAAAGTGGAATTCCCATGGAGGAAAATATATGTTGTCTAGAGGCCTTCTTGGGGCATGGAATCTGAAATATAGTGGGAACCATCATTCCCATGTGAAGCTCCAATCCCCAAAATATCATCCATACAAAATTAGTCACCCTCCAAAATGGTAACTCATAAAAATACTCCTCCACCTAAATCTCTTGCAAAGAAGGTGGGCTGCATTGTTGAAATTGATAGACCAAATTGTATTTCCCATGTTTTCTCTCTCTCCACTTATGTTAAGTGTAGAGTGGCTGCTAATTTTGGGCTGCAATAATGTTGCCTTCAAGAGGCAAGAAGAAAATTGGATCTTCAAATATCCTCTCTCTAGAGCCATGAGTCATGCTGGCCCAAACTACCCCATATATGATGAATAGAACATCATCACCATATGGCATCCACATGAGAAAGATACTGAAGGTTTCATGTAGTGCTGGAAGTTACCAATAGTTTCCCAAGTGGTCACAGCACAATTTTTCTAACAGTTGTTTCAAAACATAACATCGAAAGTTGTCTCCTAACAAGTTGCTAGTTTTCCATGGCATCTCATATACTAGCAAATAGGAATTGGCATTGTTTATCAACTGAGCATACAAATAATATTACAACACTTTCCCCAAGACATTCAAGAGATGGCTATCCCCGTCACTGAGGTTGGTCTCGAAATGACCATGAAGCCCAAATAGAGTCTTTCCCTCTTGTGGAGCAATGCACTGTATAGATATGGTAAGAGAATGAAAATACGGTGTTAGATAATAAATAAGTGGAAAAACATAATTATTACTATTTACTGAGAGTAGGTTGATAATAATATCCATGAATGATCCCTCCATAGAGGTATGATATATATCCATGAAAAGGAATGCACCATGTGTTGCATGAAAAACCTCCTTCTTATTCTTGGAGACCCAAGTCAAGAATATCATATCATGGTAATAGATGTCTCCATCCACTACTCCATCACTCTCTTCTCCTACCTGTCCATCAAGTGCATCATATGTGAAGTGATCCTAGGAACACTCCTTCAACAAACCCAACCTCCCAAGTGACAACGTTGTTGGCCTTTGTAATAAGGCTCCTGTCATCTCATAACTCCATTCTTTGACATGCCAAATGTCAAAGTAATCTACCATAATGCTGCTATATATGAGAGATTCCTTCCAAAGTGGAATTACCTCTTGTTCCTCCAAGGCTAAGGAGTAGCCCCTTTTCACCATGATGGTGCTATCACCTACTCCTGCAACATCATGCAAAATATGGGAGAAAATCAGCCCATACTCTCCCAAGAGTTTCCAAAGAAACAACTCTTGTTGCCTCCTCACACCATCACCATATAGACCATGAAGCAACAACATGATGGTTGATATGAAAGATATCACATCACCCCAATACACCCAAACTCCTTGCTACCATATGATGCAAGTTCCATGCCAAGTCCCAACTACTAACACACCCTCAAATATGGGATATGTTACATGATGGCCAAACTCTTTCAAAAGGAGCCAGCACAACCTTGCCTCCTGCTGCCCTGTATCGTAGATCTAAAAGTGGCTCTTCAGCCTCTTGCTCATCAAAATCACCCAACCAACCAATGGTGAGTGTCTACTATTACGCTCCCAATGGGTATTTCTTCGATGGAGGATACCATCCTCCCAAATTAGATTTCTAACTTTGCATTTCATGGTATGTTGAAATGCAATCTCCTAGAGATCTCCAAATGAAGACCACTCATCAATTACCAAGTTGACCCCATAAGGATCCAAATAAGATGTGGGCAAAAAATTCTCATTAAGATATGAATTTCTCATCAAGAAGTATCCATCATAATAATTGAAGATGACGTCCATCATAAGATGTCCTCCATCAACCATCTATCTATCCACTGCTACACAAGTGTGTTGGTCATCAGAATGTCTCAAAATTAGTTGGGCCCCAAACTCATCACTGCTACTCAATGACAACGTTTTTGATCTCCATGATGGTGCATCTGCTGTCTCATGAACATGCACAATGTTGAACATATAGTTCTGCATTGGATTTCCGAGGATAATGTTCAACCTATCCTCCAAAATTATACACTCCAACCCCAAGAGTTGTGTGCAGCTCAACAATGATATACTAGGATGACTATATACCTCCTCCTTGAACAAATCAAGTTTCCTCAGCGAAGTGATAGTCTGCTACTCCAAATCAGCAATGTGCTTTGACCCTAGGTCATGCATCTACCCTGATAGCATGTTTCCACAATCCTCCATATGATGTGCTGAAATAATAGAAAGTGGAAACATGTGCATACCTTCGTAAAGCTTGGGAACATCTTGTACTGCTACAAGGGTTCCTTCCTCCAGTGTGATGACTTCTGCAACTACTGATGATGATGGTTTCTCCTCTATAGCTGCACCAGTGTTGGTATAAGTCTCCTCCTCCTCATGCATCTCCTGAATAGTGCATGGGACTCTAAATGCCAAGAGATCAAGATCAATTTTCAAGGGTGCAAGTGTCCCTTCTCCTGATGCAAGTACTCCTGCAGCAAGTGGTGGTGAAGGTCTCTTCTCCTCTGATTTCTTCTTGTCAAAATTCTAGATCAACCTTTGAGTAAAATATGCATATGCAATCACTCTTGCATGACTCAAATGGCTGAACCACCAAATATTTGCTTCACCCTGAAGGTGTAGCGCTACAATCTCAACAACTTCTTTCTCTACCACTAGATGTAGCAAGAAGAATGCATCCAACTTCATTCCCCAAGTCCTTGATGTGCATGTGGATGACCCATAAAATGTAGACAATAGAAATCTATTGTACTTTCTCCTTCCATAGCTGCAAGGGATCATTTCTTCTTTAAGTTGAATGAACTATGGGAGAGTTAGATTCTCCTTGAAAGCTCTTGATTGAGATCTATATTATGCAAGATACTCACTTAGAATCTCATGATCTAAGTGTCCTCCATCTCCATGCCCTTTATCTTCTTCTTCAAAAGAGAGGGGCATAGTATATTCCTTTGGAGCTCTATGCAATACCGATTCTTTCTTCTACTGATAGGAAGTACATGGACCTTCCTCATCTTGAAACCCTAGTGTAGTTTCACTTATTTTCTCCACTTTCTTTTGCTTGACCTTCTTGGTGAGGTCCCTCTTAGATCTGAAAAGGGATGAGATAAAACTCATTCCTTCCATCATTCTGATCTCTTTCTCCTTTTTCTTATTCTCCTGATAGAATAATGGCTGAGACCCACACGCTGAGCCAAGATTATGCTCTGATACCACTGTAATATTCCCAAATGGGAAAAGCAGAAATATAGTGCATAAATAAGGAAATAGCAGTGAATAAATCAATACACCATTACATGAGACAAATTTATAACCATCTTATTAAACATATTAGTAAATAATAGGCACAAAATCTTGAGGATCAAGTCACTCAAGCAATAGAAAACAAGCTTCCAATAGGAAAATATGATAATAAATGAGAAACACTGCCATGCAAGTGCAATGAGCCATGACAGTGCAGTTTTAGGGCATAAAATACTACATAAATGATATAAAAATGTAGATATGTTGTTATATAGCTCAAAAGGTGTTGGGGCTAGAGATCTATGCTCCCAAACACATTTCCAAGACAACCTAGAAAGGGTTTCCGGAAATACCCAAAACACAAAAATGCTGGAATGTGACCCTAGCGCTGAATAGCAGCTGCAATTGAATAACTAGATGGAGATGGCTGAAACTGATATATAAATGAATAGATATCCTCCATTGTATCCTTCAAGTGAAAGGCTAATCCCAACACTGAAGATCTCACCCTCCCAATCAAGCACTGAAACCTCCACTGCAAGTGCTCACTAGAGTAACACAGTCAAAGAGGGAATCTACACTGTAGATGATGGAAATAGATTGGCCCGGTACCAAGATATGAAATAAATCTCAAGAACCTCCTTTGTTGATCTCCCAATGGGAAGAATACTTCCTCCACTGAAAAACTAGCTCAGAAATCAGGTTTCTCAAACCTCCACTGCAACACCCTGCAACACAACACAAATTTGAATAGACACTGTGTTGTAGCTGAAGAGTGAAGCTTGGCTAGAATTCTAGAATGTGGAAATGATAGTGAAATACTCTTCCTATAGACCCCTCAGGGAAAGAGGTGTGATTCCTGCTCAAGAACACCCTCTGCTAAACGGCACTGCAAGCTCAACTAAATAGCTAAAGAATGCAAGAAGTCATACATACCACAAAATAAATAATCAATAACATAACCATCTATGGCTGCCTTACCCTCCTAATGAACAATGTGAGCCTTCTCACCTTGGGTCCCACTGATTAAAGCCACTACTATCATGGAGACTTCTTCTCATTCATACTGCACTGTCTCTCATTGATGATCCACTCCCTCCATACGATTGTTGTTGATTTGGTTAAACTTGACCTTGTCCACATGCATTAGCCCCTGTTGACACATGAGGGTGCTTTATCCAGCTATGAAGATGATCCCTTTTCACATTAAGACGGATTTTATTCCTGCTAAAGAGATTTATGGGTCTCCCTACCCATTTATTCATCTAACTGAATGACAAGAGAAAAAATTAATATTCTAATTAGCTGCATGCTAATTTAGGAATATTACACACCAAATGTTTCTCTAAATCTTTGATACCCAACTTTGTGCGCAGGGTATGGAACAGATTCATTAGCTCATGCACATCTTGATCCCTTTGTTGCCGCAGTGTGGTCCATTGTATGTACTTTTCCTCATAGCTCCCCATGGGATAGTATTGTTCCTTGATGGCATCTCGGAAATAATTCCAACTGGGTACGGCCGAGAACAGAGAGGGTTATGTCTCGTCCTTTTTCTCACAGTAGGTTTCCCACCAGTCCTTGACATGGGGGGTAGCTTTGACGAGTGAAAAAATAATCTTCTCTCGATCAGAAAAGTCAAGAACTGAGAAATATCCTTTTAATAGATTCAACCATCTATCTACGACATCTGCATCTATTTGGCCCTCAAATATGGGAATGTCAAAGTTTACTTGTACCTTAAAGGGATTCGCGCCTCCAGAATGCCTGCTGGATGTAGATGCGCTGCCGATGGGCAGTCATTGAAGGATCTGGCCAAAGTAATCCATCATCGCGTTCCTTTGTTTTTCGAGGACCTCCTCGAGCAATATTTTGATAGGATCTCCTGCTCCCTCATCTTTCCTTTTGTCCCCCATGGGTGGTCGTCGGGGTTTCCAAGGCTAATCTTGTAAAGGTTCAACCAGATCGAGCCCTAACTTCTTATACCCCGGCCTCGTTGGGGACATGCAAAGAAGGATCAAGAAAAATCAGACTGCTCTGATACCATTGATCTAGATTTATGTAGGAACACAATAGAATACACATATAACCATAAATACAAAGATGTAGTGGAAATAACACTTCATTTCATTAATATCAAAGAACTGAAATTGGCTTGCAGACATAATGGAAAGAAACTAGCTAGGGCATTGGTAGCTTATCTTTAAGAAGAGATGTGGTGGCTACAGGCCTCTGAACTGTGTTACAATGAGGTTGGAGGGCCTATTTATTATTTAGAAACAATGGAAAACCATAAACATTCAAAAACCTAACCCTAGGAGATGAAGCGCCAAAACTATGGGCCCTGTTTGGGTAAATTGGTGTTTCAACTTCCCAGGGACGTAACTTTGGCATATGATCTATGTCTGACGCACACCTTACCTTATTAGAAAGATATATCCGAGGACTACATCTATTGATGCGAGAAAAATTAGTCCAACAACCCATGTCACTCCCGATTTTCCCAAAAAACGTCGTTTAGGGCCTCAAAATGGCTCTGGAAGTTCAGGACCCAAAAAACTGCTAATAATAGTAAGTTGTGTCGAACTGAAAAAATGAAGAGACAATGGTGGGGCCCCAAGTGGAATAGGCGAGCAACCACCAATATCCAATTGGATCACACTCATGTAGCCTAGGTTTTCTACTAATTTATTTTGCATCAAAAATCATAAGTTGAAATTTTGTTTCCCTTGTTCTAAATAACTGAAAATTAAAATGAGAGCTTAAACTAAAATGAACTAGAATTTTTTTTTTCCATAGAAACATCGACTAGTCTAGGTAATTTTAGGGCCCTGGAATAGGTGTATGGAGAGTAAACTCTCCAAGGCCACTCAAACTGAAAATTATAGAAGTTGATTAAAGGGTGGAAATCTAGTTTCGTTAAGTTGTCTAGGAAATCTCCTCTAAAAACAGAGTCAAGCATGAGGACATGTGAACATAAGGAAAGAGAGATACCCCCTCTCCTACTTGTTAGATTGCATTCCCATGATTGTTCCACTTGGATTCTGATCACGAGTTGGTGAACTTACCCTATGGGCCACATAGGTGATTGTGAAGGGGAATCGCCATGGTACCTGAGGCAGACATTGTATAACTTTCATAGTAGTTCTGGAGGGTTTCCTTGCAAAGCTTGGGTACCTGAAACAACAAATACTATTGTTTGGAGGTTATTGTAACTACTTCTGATACATACACTCGTAGGCATGGGACCTCGTCATCCCAAACTACCTTCGGGAGGTCTCTTTCTTCACTTTGTTTTGTTTGACCCTAATCACCCGGAGCGGAAATACTTGGAATTTGTTTTCTTGTTTGTATCTTTAGGACTTTGTTAGTGAATGCTCTATGCTCCTAGCTTTCCTTAGGTGATTTTATTCTTTAATTTTTATATATATATATAAAGGTGGATGATCGACCAGTTTGCCATTCTAGAAGGCTATGTGGGCTTTCACCTGTGAGTGTCCAACCTTCACCAAGAAAGCATAGGAGTAATTGTGTTGGTTATTTTGAACTAGTAAAATCTAACTCTACAGAGACAAATCCTTCACTAAGGGCTCTTATTTCGTAGGGAGAACCTATTTTATTCCATAATCTGTGCGGAAATTCTCTGGTTCTTGCTAGAGTACTCTTCCAATCGGAAGACCAAGTATAAATTGAAGATGTTTTTGAGTCCCCTGAGACTCATATAAAACCTCTTCCTTATCATCTTCCTTACTTTTTATCATACGTGGGTACTCTGACTCATAGACTTGATAACCATATTCACTCTCCTTTTTTCTTAATGTCCAATGTTAATGGCACAAGTGTGGTTGTCGATACGGGTGATGTGCATACTCCTTCTTCAGCTATATGAGGAGGTATTATTTCTATCTCTACTATTGAACCTATCACAGTAGATGTTGGCCTACCTCCATCCCGAGTTCGAGTGGGGGAAACCAACCTTCTTCTCCTTTCACTGGTGTTTATCCTTTTGGAATTCCATCTAGTGAGATTCCCTTAGTTTCATCAAATTTACCCTCTATTGCTTTAGTATCTATGACTTCGATGGCTAGTGGTTCAATGTCTTTACAAGGTTTTGAATTTCGAAGTGGGCATGTTCCTCGTTTCAATCCATCGTTGAATGTAGGATCAATGTCTTTCTCTAGTTATGATCAAAATGTTAATGTTTTGTAAATCCTATTGTTAGTGGTTTTGGGTCTGGGAATATCTCATTTGTTTCATCAGCAGGGGAGTATTCTCTTCCCTATTATTATTACTTCGCCATTTTTTCCTCTTTTTTCTAGTTCTTGGAACCCTTATCAACGGCCCCCCCTTCATATAATGTTCTGCCTGGAGGAAATTTTCCTATGCCCAATAATGATGAAGTAGGGGGAGGATACCCTCTATATACCACTAGACTACAAGGTTTTCCTTCTAGTTAAATTTCTTCTACAAGTTATCCTTGGAAGCTTAGTGCCTCTCAAAATCAAGGATACTCTTTTTCAAATGTTGGGAATTCCCACTACAAGAAAAAATGACATTGGTGAGGGTCAAAAAATGTCTTAAAAACCTCGTCGGTGACTGTCAAAAGAGTCTTCGTCACCAAAAGTTGAACGTCACTAAAGGCGGCATTGCCAAAAGTATAGGTGTTGTGGTGACATTCAAGGTCCATCACCAATAATGATTTATAATGATGGCTAGTGACTACCACCATTTGATATGAGAAATGGTGATGGACCTCAGCCTCTGCCACTAGAAAAATGAATGTCACCAAAGGTGGCATCTCCAAAAATATAGGTGTTGTGGTGACATTCAAGGTTTGTCACAAATAGTGATTATAATGACATATGTTGACCATCACAATTTCACATGAACAACAATGATTTATGGTGTTGTACCTTTCATGACCCTCACTATTGATGGATATATATGGCGATGTTCATTTACCATCACCTTTTGATATTTTGGTGAGGGTCAAAAAATGTCACCATAAGTTCATTTGTGATGGTAAAAATAGCTTCCATCACCAAAAAATGAACGTCACCAGAGGGTGTGTCACCAAAAGTATAGGTGTTGTGGTGACATTCAAGTTCCGTCACGAATAATGATTATAATGACAGATAGTGACTGTCACCGTTTAATATGAACAATAATGATTTATGGTGATGCAAATTTCATGACCCTCACTATTGATGCATATATATTGCGATGTTCAATAACCGTCACCATTTCATATATAAAAAATGACTTTTGATGATGGCCCTTTAACAACCCTCACTATTGATACATATATAGGGACCGATAGTGATCATCACCATTCCCTATCAATATTAGGGCATGTTGGAATTGAACCACCAACCATCTGCTTGTAAAATAGGTGTTATTCCATTGAGCTAGCACCCTTTAAATAATTAGACCTTAAAATTTTAATTAAATTATAAAACTTTGTAAATTCTTAGAGGTTTCATTGGCCCAGCTAGTACAAAAAATTGTCCAATAGATGCAGAACATAATTGTTTTAGAACAAGAAAGCAACTTTCACATGGTTAATAATAAATATTCTCAACCACCTAAAAAATAGCATCAAAACCACTTGTTTAAACTTGAGACTAACCAAAGTACAAACTCAAAGTCCCCATATTTTATGGCTCTTCTAATACAAGTTTCTAGATGAAAGAAATCACTGAAGAACTTAAAAATTGAATACGATGATAGAAAAAGTTGACGAAAATAGGCAGTATAACTGCTATGATGATTAAAGATCAAAATCATGTAGAGTAGAAAATTCAACAAAGAGACTCATGATGATGGAGCAAACATGAAATCCAGTGCACAGTTCTCACATGGGCTCCATGAATATACAAACTTTTGGAATGTAACTCGTATGAATCCCTCAAAAATTTATACAGAACTCAAATTATATATAAAGGGAGAAAATGGGAATTATAATTTAACTATAAAGATTCAAAATCTTACGGGGCAGGTAAATCCAATGTAAAAATTAAAATATGGAGTAGACACGAGATCTTGTGCATGGGACTAGCATGGGCTTTCAAAATATACATACCTCCAAAAAAGTGACTCTTCTAAAGTGCCAAAAATTAAAATAGAACTTCAATTATTTCTCTGGTAAAATGGGAGCTTCAAGTATTGAGACCAAGTTTAACTACCTTAATCCTCAATAAGGAGGACAATATTTGATTTTCATGTCATCAAGAATCACATAATGAGGTACCATAATATGGAGGGATAGGTGCAGTTGTGGAACCTATTATAGGAAATCTAGGTTGGCTAGACTATGAAGGTTGAAAGGTTGTATCTTGGTTATAGTGGGGGTTGTATTGTATTGGTGCTAAAGCTCCATAACCAGCAGATAGTCATGTATATGCAGGTTGTCCTACAAATGTAGGTCCATATAAATGTTGTGTAACATAAGAATATTGTGGAGCATATGAAGGTAGCCCTATAGGATATGCTTGCGGACTAGGAGGAAGTAGTTGTTACCTCGGATATGATGGAAAGTTTGGGTTCATTGTTGCATAACCTGATTGCACCTGTGGACCCAACTATACTTGAGAGGATGGTATAGGTTGTGAAGCAGCCTTGTTCTAGTCTTCAACTACAAGTTTCAGTGTAACTAACCTTCCCTACATGTCAAAAAACAATTACAAATTCCAAACTATAATTTTCCAAAGAATTCAATTCTATCATTTAAACTACCCAATAAAAGATAATCTCAAGAGCCATTAAAAAACTGCACAGTTCCATTCCTTACATCAATATTTATGTTTGAATCCTCAAGGGCCGTTTTGGCCAGTTCAACGAACATAAATGTCACAAATGCAAAACCCTTGTTTGAAAAAATTGTTTCAGACTAGAAACATAAAACAATATTGCCAAACTAAATATAGTATATATATAAAACTTTCAGATGGTAGAATTACAAGAAACTAAAGTTCCACTTGATCATTTCATTTTTAGCCAAAAACTAAATTACCTGTATCTATTTTTTTTATTTTCATATGTAGCAGAATCTTCCTCTATTTCCCCATATCGTGAAAAAATCGATATGAGTGCCTCATTTGATGTCTCGTATGAAAGGCCACCGATGTAAAGTTTCCTTTGTGACCGATCGGTAGTTTGTATTGGATTCGTGTTAGCGATTGCTAGATTATGTACAGTAATTCGACTGTGCAGAGTCATCACCCCACATTACAAAACTATTCTTAAACTCTTAACAAAGCAGCATCCAGTCAAATTTCCAACATAGTGACACATGACTAGAACAAAAACAGAAGCCCCTGCCAAAACTATTGGCTAGATTGCAAAAATATTATGATTGTTCTACAAAGCATCTTATGACATGGAACAATGTAAATGGCATTCCACCATGATAAAACTCATAAATTTTCATATACTATATTTCCAATATTAATACTGAGTTTCTAATAATCTTAACTTTACACTAGAAAGCATATCACAAGAGAGCAGCAATTGAACAACATGAATAACGTTGCACCTAGATAAAATAATGGTGGGTGTTCCATCGACTAAAATTTCTTGCAATACATGAAAGTTAAAATCAGCTTCTTGTGTATGTCTTCGAGAAGCACTAATATTCTATTGACAAATAAAAATACATGTTACAACATGACTCTCATATCAATGATAGACATAATCATACGGTCTCCAAAGCAGACACAACATTAAAAAGTATCTATACAATCAACATTTCACAATAAACTTCCAAGTCAAAATGTGCAAATATCTGGAACCAAGACTGACAAATAGATCAATAGTCTTGTTAGGTTCCTCCAACGTTCTCTGAGAAATATTTATATACTTAAATGTAATAAAGCCAAACCCCCTTTCCTTCCCAATTTCGTTGTCAATGATAACATAACCTTCTTCAATCTCTCCGTACTATTAGAATTCCTGAAATATCGGCACCAATTGGAATTATCGGTAAACAATTTTCCATTCAAAAAAATGGCTTGTTTTATAAAGTGTCCAACAGATACTAGATAGTCTATAGTTGTAAAAAACAAACTAGATTATGAACCATGGTTAACTTCCCTTTGAGTGAATGTTAACATCAACCGTAATGTTAAATTAGCACGAAGAAAGTCAGGTACAAATTAAGACTAGACCATTACAATCAACAACACATGGTGACAAAAAACAACAAATAACATCACATGATTTCAAGGATATAAAACATAAGCATTACCAATAAACAACAATATGAACTCTATTTCCATTCATACAAATGATAAGAACCCAATCATCATGCACTCCCTTCACGCAAAGTCTGTGAAGTAGTCTCCCAAGCCAGTCCACGTACAAACAGCAACAGATGAGCAGGGTCTTTGCTTGCAACATTCCTAATATCCACAATCCCACCCATCAAACTCTTCTAGAATAACATATAATATACTAGCATTATGTGTCAGATATACAACACCATACCTCCCTGCTCTTATTATGAGATTTAATATGTACTACTTACATGATGAAATTCTGGCGATTATGTATCTGTAATCTGTGAATTATCTGGATCATATTTTCTTTTATGCTGGTAAATGCCACTTTTTTTCAAATGTTTTTTTCTTTTTTTTTTTTAATTAATTATTTTTCCCATCATTCCTTGTTGCCTTTCCCTTCGAAATGCCTCCCAGAAAATTTTTACCTAGCTATCAGCGAACATTCCTACCACCAATCTGAATGGAGCATGGATTCACCATTTCCAACATGTAATAAGAAATTTTTCCCTTCATTCCTTGTTGGCTTTCCCTTCGAAATGCCTCCCAGAAATATTTTACCATGGATTCACCCTTTCCAACATCTAATGAGAAAGAGGTAACGAAGCAGATGAAAGCCTCCATACATGAAGGTAGAGTATCAACAAATATGCAGTCATAGTGATCAGTTGATTTCTTAAAAAAACTCTCTACATTGTTGTTGCTGGAGCTAAGTGATACATAATGTCTTAGAATATTTTTTGGGCTTCTGTTTCTCTATATTTTCAATGTTATACTTTATTGGGTGGGAATATCAGCAGCAAGCCCTTCATAGATATATGATGTTGTTTCTAGTAGATATGGCTTGAATCAATTAGTGATGAGGTAAATTCCAGTGTCAACCTCATTTAAGTTGCTGAATTCTTGAAATCTCAAAAACTGCACCTTTTTATGGCATAGAGATGGCAACTTTAAGGTTTGAAATGACCCACAACACATATTTTGTGATTTTAATATTCTTTATTTGAAGGATATGGATGTGTCAATTCCTTCTGCTTTGATAAACTACATTATGATGGAATTTAAGCAACCAACAAAGCTAGAGATTTCTTGTACATATGCAGAGACTGTCAGAGGTGTTCAAATTATGGAAAAAAGAAAGAATAAAAAGGAAGACTATTTGTTAACCTTACTGTCATGGATAAAAGAAGACTGATAATTTGGCAGTTGAACATTATAATTTAATGGTTTGAAGGGATTTGCATTTGATTTCCTAGAGCCGAAGGTTAGAGGTGAATATACATTTGCCTTGTTAGGGATGAATTTGGTGAATGTGGTCTATCCTGAGAAGACAACTAGTGCTCTTAATCAGATGATGTCTTCCTTTCACTTGCAAACATAACAAAGGGCGAGTTTCCAATCAGGATCATGTTGGCAGTGCCCAGTATGAGGCTTTATCTATGCTTTCAGATGATGAAGAGTTATTTCAATCACACCTAGAATATACTATATAGTTTCTCCTGTCAAAGGTGATGAAGTCAGTAACAAGGGATATGAACTTCCATCTCTATTATGTTTCAGTTCATATATAATCTCTATAAATACTGTCTGTTCCTCTATTTTACTTTGTTGTTTCTTTTCCTTGCTTGGAGGTTGCTAAAGTCATGGATGATGAATTACATTTTTTTGTTAGAATATCAATTTCTGCACCATCTTTTGTGGTTTGGCGATTTACAGTTTCTTTTCTTTTTTTAATCATAATCTTATTGGAGGAAAAAACTCCAAGAAGTAAAACAGTTAGTACACAGCTAGCAACACCACCAATAGAAAAAATTAATGTGATTCTCCATCTCTTGGTTTATGTATGGATGCACACAAAACATACCTGCTCATAGAAGAGCTTCTAGTCTGTAGGCATATTTAGTGATGCTCAGGTTCAGATTGTTTTCCTGGTGTCTTCAAGTTATGGTTGTGACTTTGAGATGCTTCAAAGTAGCCACCGCCCGTTCCCAATCATTTAAATCTACTATCGGTTTCTAGCATTTAAAACTACTTGCCTTGCTTACTAGATGCTTCGAACTTACCTCCAGGATTGCCATATATTTCAAAATCACTGCCTCGTCTACCTCATGTCTGTGACTTACTGTTTTGTCTTCCAGATGTTTTAAAGCTACTGCCTTGCCTTACAGATATTAGTTTGCTACTGTCTTTCCATTTGTAAATTCCTAAACTATCATCTTTATTCCAGGTGTTTTGAATCTAAAATATGTGTATGGATTCCTTCCATACGTTAGTTTGCTACTGTATTGTCATTTTTAAGTTCACAAACTATCATCCTTTATTCCTGATTTTTTGAAGCTAAAATTTGTGTCTCGATTACCAGGTCTTTTACATTCACTGTCTTGTCTACCATATGCCTGCAACTTACTGTTTTGTCTCCCAGATGCTTCAAAGTTACTACCTTGTCCTCCAGATGTTTTTTTTCTACAGTAATACCCCTTGTAAGTTCTTAAAATACCATCCTTAACTCCATATTCTTTGGAGTTAAAATTACTGCCTGGATTGTCAGATGTTTCAAAATTACTGATCCGTCTATCAAGCCTCTGCAACTTATTATTTTGTCTTCCGAATACTTCAAAGCTACTGCCTAGTCTTCTAGATTATTTTTTGTTACTATCTTCCCCTTTGAAAGTTCTTAAACTACCATCCTTCACTCCATATGTTCTGGAGTTGAAATTCCTGCCTAGATTTTAAGATGTTTCAAGATGACTGCCACCTCTATCAGATGTCTGCAATTTTGTGTTTCATGTTCTAGAGGTTTCAAAGTGACTGCCTTGCCTTCCAGATGTTCTTTCTCTATTGTCTTGCTATTTGGAAATTCCCAAGCTGCCATCCTTTATTCCAGGTAGTTTGGATTTACCAACTTGACTTCCCTGTGACTGCAATCTATTAGCTTCCCTACTAGATGACATGAAGTTACCACTCAACTTTCTAGATGTTCTAAATTCTTTACCAATTTCCTCCCCCTAATTATCATCATCATCTTCATCTTCCTCATCATCTTCATAATCATCCTCATCTTCTGTCTCAGTTTCATCCTCACTGAAAAGTCTCTCATTATATTTGTTGTCATCCAAAATCTCCTCTCCTGTGATTCTTTGTTCCCATAAGGATGCTTATCACTATCATCATTTTTTTTTTTTTTTTTTTTTGTCCTGAGCATGGTCATTGTTCTCCATCTGATGAATCTTTTTGTTGTGACATGCCTTTTTTGTGCATCACTTTCTTCCTGTCTTCCATCCCTTTCACCATTAAGTGAATACACTTCCTGTTGGAATATGTAATTCCTACTTGTTCCTACGATTCGACGTTTCAAAGAAGGGAGTATTTACTCTCTGGTGCTAGTGAGCAAAGATTTAGACCCAGGTTGAAGGATCGTGTAGTTAAGTTGGTATTAATGGGCTTGGGCTTGGCCTTGGTCCCTCCTGGGCTGAGGGAAATAAAAGAGCATCGTTCCTGTTGTTTCACTCCATCCTTCCTTGTGAGCCGCTGCTGCTGCCCGAACACACCGAGGACGAAGCTGGGCCAAGAGCCTGCGTGTTGATCGACGCTCATCCTGGAGCAAGAAACACGTTGTTCGGCCCTTTCCTTATACAGATTCTTGTCAGTGTGGGCTCTTTGCGCTCAGTTGTCCCACAATGACGCACTGATCCACGTGGAGGTTGATAGATGTGTCTGTGGTGTTCACTGCAGAGTTTCGGTTGAAAGCAGAGGAAATGTGGTGGATTGAAGTCTGATCTACGAACTGAGCGTGTTTTTTGAGAACGCTTGAGGTTTGAAGGTTGATCGGTGGCGTAGCATGGAGATGTGACTGCGTGGGTCATGACAGAGGCGTTGACAGGCATTGTGAAGGCAAACTTTGGTGGCCGATTATGTCCAAGGATCAACATTCGGATCTCGATTGTGTCTAAGGAGCTATGCTCGGATCTCCTAGAGCTTGTAGATTTGGTGTTGATGCATGAGAATCGAAGTGTACAGGGGGCACCTTGCAGCGCGGGGATTGGAGTGGAGGTATTGAAGGGTGGAGCAAATGAGTTTTGTGTGACCAGGGTTGGCCAAATGCGTTTTGCAATTTGGGTGGAAAGGATGTGCTATATCTCGACCAGGTTTTTGCTACATGAGTGGAGCTGTTGAGAGGGCAGATCGATTTTGTCTCTGTCGGTGGGCAGGCTACGACATTGATTGAAATCGTGGTTTTTTCTGGAGCGGTTTTTTAAGTGCCTTTAGAGCGGCCTTTGGAGTGCCATTGGAGCAGTACGTGGTGCCAGAATTGGTGTGGCCAAGTCCGGTGGCCTCTAGTGGTATGATGAGACAGTTTGGTGAACACGACTTCACTATGAGAATCAGTATTGTTAAATTTGTTTTCTTCCTTTGAATTTTCTTTTTAAAAGGGGTTATAATATATTTTTCATCTCACAGCGCCTGAGATAAGAGTTGTTGGTGCTGCTTAGAAGAGGCGTTGAGCAATTCGTGGACCGTGCATGATTTATTTGTGCTGGACACTATTAAGTTTGCAGATGACGAGGATGTGGAATTGCCACAATCGATGTTTGTTTCTGATGAAGTTGGATCATACACCAGATTTGATACTGCTTGTATGTTGAGTTAGAGGAGAGAAAGTGTTTCGTACAATTTGGGACAAGATCTCCATTGCTGCTATGTTGAAGTGCTAAGCATAGTGCTGCATGAAGGGTCGTAGTACTTTGCATTATTATTTGCCATTGTCTAATATTTCTTTAAAAGTGGTCAAGTGAGTAATGTAAATCTGGTTGAAAGAATTAACTTATTTATTGTAACATTTAGTTTGGGCAACTATTGTCACGAGTGAGAGTCTTTGTTGGAATTGCCCATTCCAACAATAGACAAATTTATTTGCAGTAATGACTTACTACCAGATATGATGAAGACATGACAATGAAAATGGCATCAAAAGATAGTGCTTGGAAGTACGTCAGAGATTGGAGGATGATCGAGTAATGAGTCTTCATTGTCACAGCCTGTCAGCGAGCATGAGGAGGCATGCTTGGAAGCATTTACCCTACCTTGATACTGTGAATAGGAGAAGTGGCATTACGCTGCGATTCCAGGGGAATTGGATACTGAAACGAGAACTTTTTGTGTATAAAATTGTTGAATTTTATGCATGTTGACAGTGAATTTGTGGACGACGCAGGATTGGACCATGGAGTTGTGGCTGTGGTAAGCCTTCATGGCTGTGATAAGCCTTTGTGGTTGTGATAAACCTTCATTGTTGTGTTGAGCCTTTGTGGTTGTGATGAGCCTTTATGGCTGAGTTGAGCTTTTATGGCTGTGTTGAGCCTTCGTGGCTATGATAAGCCTTGGTGGTTGAGTTGAGCCTTGGTGGCTATATTGTATCTCCTCAAGGCTGAGTGCCTGAGTAGTGGAGGTGAATCACTACTTATCAAAATGTGAACTAGCAAGCAGGTGAAAGGGTGTTGCTTGTGCATGCTCATGAAGCAACGTGGAGCGATCAGTTGTCAGTGATCTGATAGGGATCAGATCGAAGACAACATGCAGAGTATGATCTTGGATCTGCTCACAAAAACAGTGTGGGCAGTGTTCTGGTGAACTGAAATTCGGGGTAGTTTGTCCGCAGCGGTGAATGGTATGGCCATGTGTTGAACGTTTGCATGCCAATTTTTTCTTCATGGATATTGTATTACTGTCATGGTTATCGCTTGTGCTTATATTGTCATTTGGTATTTTTTTTGTTTGGTATGGGTAAATATGGAGAAGTCCTGGAAATTTGTGTAAATATTGAGATTTGCAACCTCAATATGATGTCATTCTGTTAGAATTTGCAACTCTAATTGATGACAGGTAAAACATGGAGACCAAGACCAGCTTGCCAAAGTAAAATGAAGATGCCAAAGACTTAAAAGTACAAAGCCAAAGTAATGGTGTGTTCCAGCATATGAAAGTGCGGTGTTTGTGGAGGTGAATGGTATGGTGAGCAGCAAAGGAAAATGGACAATCAAGTTTGTGAGAGTTTGTTTTATGTGAGTTTCTTGGAATAGATTCATGACCATGAGTATGAGTCACAGTTTGTAATTAGAAGCAAATCTACATGTCATTTATTGTTTGTATGTCTTGTAAGACCCAGAGAGGCTTGCATACCCCTTTGTTATATGTTCCCTCTGTCAGAGAGTTTTGACACCCTGGAAGAGTGCGTCATGCGGTATAGATACACTTGGGTGGGTCGTATTGGTTTTAAACTCCATAAGGTGAAATTTTATATCAAAGAGGAGTTAATCGAGAGGTTGGATGAACCATGTATGTGAAGGACTTCCTAGTAGACTGGCAGTTGCAGTGGTTGGAACCCATGCATTTCGGTAGATGGTTGTTCCTTTATATGGACATCGACAATAGCACGAACAAGATACAAAGTGTAATTACCAAACAGAACCAGTGTAGTTACCAAACAGGACCAGTTGTAGATTTTGCAGATAGATATTGAGACATGTAGTCATTAAGGGGGAGTGTTGGAATATGTAATTCCTACTTGTCTTCAGTTGTGGTTTTCTCTATATATAGAGTCTGTTCCTATTTGATAGGTTAGTTCCTAGTTTGGTGTTGAGGTTGAGATATTCTCTCAACCAAATTATTGTGCGTCTAAGATAGCGTCTCTATCTTGAGACAATTCCTTATGTCTATATGTAACTTGATTTAATTAATGAAATATAACTTGCATGCTCAGTTTCTAAGTCTTCCCTTTCAAGGTTACAACAAGATGCGCCTCGACCAACTCAGGTATTTTGAAGGCCTCTCTGAGGATGATGGTTATGACACCATTCTTCATAGACCCATAAAAAATCTTAGGATGGCGACTCAAACACCTCACAAACTTGTGTTAAAGACCCATCGGTTCACACAAACTAAGAAGTGTAAGCTTGTGAACTTTCTTGTAAACCATGTGGCACAGTGGCTCACGCAAAACACCAACCACCCGCTTCTCCCCTAAATCACTATTGGGGTCCAGTGTGATCCATCCTCATAAGGAGATATATATGGAAGTTTCTGGTATGCTTGTAACCATTTCACAAATTTATGTTTCATTTCATACCCCTTGGAAAAATTCATAGGAAAAGCCAGAGGCATAGCTTTTTTGTATTTTCCAACGCTAGCTGCTCTCCTCTAATATTGATACATCCAATTAATTATTCCAGCATACGAGATCCAATCCAGGCCTATTATCAGGCATGTTGACGATGCTAATATAGTCAGGATAGGTTGGCACCGAGCTCTGAACATAATTATCTGGCAAAACCAAATCCCATTTCAACTCGTATATTAAGCCTAAGTGAATTTGTTTTGACCGTGTCATTCTGAGTAGCGTACAGAGCTCTGCGTTATCTGATTCATGTTCCCGATGGATTCTCTATTCCTCTTCTTCGAGTGTGAGGGCCTCTTTGCTCAATCGGAACCATGGAAGATTAGTTTTTTTCGTAGCATATTACTCAAATATCGACGAATATTTCCTGAGAAACCTAGAAACCCTAATATTCAAGCCAAGATCCCTGTTTTTCTTCAAAACATCATCGACAGGCAAACATGCCCCAGGCTGCTTCTTCACAATGTCCTTGAGAGCAACAACTAATTTTGCATCCCTTACTCTCTCGACAACATTATCCAGAGCTCTGTCTTTGTGCCATTTCAATTTGACATTCAACAAGAAAAAATTCTGGAATTCCTTGAGAAATGGACATGGATTTGGGGTTTTAGCAGAAGAAGAAAAAACTCTCTACGATGTCTGTAATCCACATGAAATATAAATCGGTCGCCTATGATACGTTATTCATTTGTAAAAGCGGAATAGTAGTAGTATAGGTGAAGTCCATGATCATACCTTTAATTTCAGCTATTCGAACCTTACTGCTCAGTTGTCATGGCGCTCCTTCCCTGCGAAGTGTTGTGCATGGTTTTAGTGGGGCTTTTCATGCCATCATGTTAAGATTCTTACGATTCAATCGGATAGGTCACAAGAGGGAGGGTGGTCACATGAAACATTTAGCTCCAATCATAGTTAACAACAATAAATACAGATGATGAACGTTTTTTTTTATCTAATGGAATTGGTAATTTGTTGCAGTTTCCTTGCTACTCATTGTGGTCAAGATTCACTGCTCCCGCTGTAACATTTGGGGCAAATGAACACTCTATAAGCACACCTTCCTATTTGGGGAAATTTAGAGTTATGGTCTGCAAACATATTGAAAGTAGTACATGGTAATTTTTCTGAAATTATGTAATTACAATAATAATATAAGTTCAGATAGAAGTTACAGCAGTTGATTGAGTATATGCGAAGTGAAAGGGTGATATAGCACACAAATAGTCATGAAGGTTTTTCTGATAAATCATGGAATGATAACCATATTATTTCTGCACTAGTTTTATCCCACACCCAACAATTTACATCTTATGAGCTTTACCTATTAAAAATGAACAATGGAATAATGACCAATACCATTCATTAGCAGAAAATAGGATTTAATTTTTGCTAACTTTTTCTTGTTTGGATTTCTCAGTATTCATATGAAATGAATAAGGTCCCCACTACAAGGAAAAAAGTGAGTGCCATGCCAATGAAGGCACTGATAGCCGAGGAAATGTTGAAGGAAAACGGATCAAAATGACGTACACCTAGTGTTATAGCACGTCTGATGGTACTGGATGCCATGCCAGTAGAGTCAATTTCAGTGCAACATATAAAAGAAACAGAGATTCATCCCCAAAATAACAACACTTGGAATTTGAAACAATGGCCTAAGTCACCCCATGATGCCCATTTTTTTCAAAAGAATTTAAAATTTCCAACCAGTAAGCCTATAAAACAATATTTTTTTCCTAAAGGCTAAGACTTAAGAGGAGACCATAGATCATACTGATCAGAAAAACGTTTATCGATCTCTTCCATTTCAAGATCATCCTCAAGGAAAGTGGTTGCAGGAGTTTAAGAAATTGTTCGCAGTTTGGCAAGCTTCGAAGATTCATGATCATTCAAAGTCTGTCCAGCCAGATAAGTCAAAATGCAGTTAGCGGAAAAACAAATGCCTGTATGTGAAAAGCTAATGAGGCAAAAAGTACATGCCAATGTTATTAATTCTCAGCGTCTTGCAACTGATGAAGAGATTCAAAGTTCCAAATAATTTCTGAATGCATTGGAAGTTTTGCAATCAAACAAGAAATTGTTCCTGACATTTCTTCACGAACCAAATTCATTGCTTGAAAAGCATCCTCAAGATATACAATCTACTTCAGAAAGTCGATAAAAACAATTGCCAAAAATGAAGTCATCAAATCCAATGAAAAGTCATGGGGCCTTCAAGGAAAAGGAGAACAATCGAAAGGAGATAAAATGAAAAACGTCTTCAGAATCAGAAGGGGAAAAAGTTTTTGATATAAAGCGAAGTTAATCAAGTATGAGTCTTCCCGCCTCAGAAGTCAATGTTAGACTTTTCTGTCTGGGGATAAAAGAACAATTGTGTTGCGTTAAGTTAAAGATGGTAAAAATAACATCTATGATTTCCTCCTTACCAACAAGAATAGTTTTCTTAAAGCCTGTTCGAGGAAGGTGTCAAAGTTTTAGGCCTAGTCTATCACTAAGTTGCTCCCCACGATCTCAAGTTGGATTGAGGGGTCCGGAAGGGGTGAGGAATAACATTCAAGATTTTCTTCAGGAAGTGAGTAACAAGCTTAAAGTGGGTTTTGTGGAGAAGATAAAATATGAGTCAGGGATTAATAAAGTTGTGTTGTATCAAATTCATGATGTTCCTAAGCATCCAAGGCGAATCGCCGGACAGATTGTAAGTAAAGTCAAGGAAAATGTGACTAGACATATGGAAAATGATTCATCTAGTTTGGTTGAAGTTCCAACTCTGATGGGTTTTTCTGAAAAAAGATGTTCACTAAACAGGTTGACCGATACATCTCCAAATATGGGCATTAATACTTCCCTGGAATCCTCCATCTCTGGTACCAAATCTTCATGGGATTACAGAACCAGGTTAGGCTCATCCTTGTCATCTTCACCTTGCAAAACTTCTGATTAACCTGATTATGGAAAAAAGCAGTTGGGGAGACAATTTCATAAAGGTCGATAGCTACTCAAGGGCATGAAGAGAAGCAGCACATCAGATAAATTCAAGATACCTTAGGGAAACTCCTTGCTTTTCTCGATGAAAATAAACTAGTGTCTCGGCCTAAAAAGCTACTAACCAAATAATAGAGCTAACATAGGTGTTGGAGTGGGGTCCCGTGGGGCACACTTTTTGATGTAATTTTGTATAAGTTTGTATATGCGCATTGCTTGAATGACTCAAGGGGCTTTGGGGTGGGTCAAAGTCCCTATTTTTGATGTAAATGGGTTTAAGGGTAAACTCTAGGCCTCAAACCATGGTTTGAGACTATAGTATCTATGCACTAAAAGAATATAAATAGATAGATCGAGTCTAAGGAAAGTAGTTAGTCAATCTAAGAAGAACTTGATTATGATCTGTATGTATCTGTAATACGTTGTAAAGGGTCTTGTATGGATTGGGTAGAAAGACTCATGTTGGTTGTGTGCGCGAAGACCTAGCCCTCGCTATGTGCGGACTTCATTGGCTGTATGCGCAAAAGAGTTATGTGTAAAGGGAAAGTCTGATGTACTGAAAGGATCTGAATTAATATAAATGACAGATTTTGGTGAAATTATTGGGTTATTGTTCTGAGTTATTATCTACTGTTTTTGTTTTGTTTAAGATCAAATTGTTCTTTGTTGCTTATTTATCACTGCACGAGGATATCTGTTAATATTGTTATTTATGCATAATGATGGTTGATAAATCTGCTTAAGTGTTTACGCATTGTTGAGATCTAGATCTGGTTTTGTTACACTTTATTTGCGCTGAAGCGATATGTGAATCTATCTTATTCTGTTAAGTACTGTGCACATATGTTTATGATTGATATAAGTATGCAATCGATATGCTTAGGTCCACTTTATTATTTTATTCCTTAGGGTGCGTAACCTGGTTCCAACACCCCCCCATATTCATTTGGGTGACACTTTGACGTGTGCAAGCAAGTCATTGCCAAAAGGGCCAGTAGTTGGAGAGTTTGTTGGTTGAGCGATAAACTTTGAACCTGGTCAGGACCCCTCAAGACAAAAAATATTCCCAACATTTTCTGCCAATGGGGGTTAATGGTAGATCCTACAAAGATCGCATTCATATCTAATTTGGAGACACCTGAGAATGTTAAGAAATTGTGCTCAATATTGGGGCATATCGAGTATTATAGGAAGTTCATTCAGGGCTATGCACTCATAACTGCGCCTATGGAAAATATTCTCAAGAAGAATGTAATGTTTTGCTGGGATGAGGACTGTCACAAGAGTTTTGAGCTGCTGAAGGAAATGATGGCCACTGCGCCCATCCTGTTCTTCCCATATTGGTCAAAGGTGTTTCATGTACATGTGGATGCCTCCTCTATTGCTCTTGGATCTTTTTTAGAGCAGTGAGGAGAGGGAGAGATTGATCATCCAATTGCCTATGCAAGCCAAAAACTCTCAAGCGCAGAGAGGAATTACTCAACCACAGAAAGGGAAGGACTAGCAATGGTGTAAGCGGTGCAAAATTTCCGCCACTATTTGTTAGGAGGCCATTTTAGGATGTTTACTGATTATTCTGCTTTGAAGTACTTAGTCAATAAGCCTGTGCTGGGGGGGGAGATATGCAGGTGGTTGTTGTTATTCCAAGAATATGATTTTGAGATTATGGTAAAACCAGGAAGACTAAATGTTGGGCCAGACCATCTACCACGCATTGAAACTGGTGAGGAACCTACAAACTTGGAAGATGGATTGTGAGACATGCAATTGTTTGCGATAAAGGTGGTTGATGAGAATTTCCCCTATATCATTTAGTTTGTGACTACTAGACGCGTGTGTAACGAATATACAGTTCAGCAGAAGAAATAACTCGTGGCGCGCAGAGTGGACTTCACATTATTGCTGGATAGTTGTACAATATGGGTGAAGATGAAGCTCTAAGAAGATACATCTTGGAGTATGAGAGACGTGTAATCCTCAATGAAGCTCATGGAGGGGTAGCCAGTTGTCATTATATAGTTAAGGCCATTGCACAAAATATTTTGCGAGCTACATTATGCTAGCCCACACTGCACAATGAAGCCTATGCGCATTGTCGCACATGTGATGTATGCCAGAGGACAAGAAAGCCATCATGCAGAGACAAGATTCCCTTGCATTCATAGATGGTGCTGCAAGCTTTCGAGAAATAGGCTATAGATTTTGTGGGACCTATCAATCCTTTAGGAAAGAAGAGTAGTGCGCACTACATTATCACTGCAACATAGAGTGTAACCATATGGGATGGTGGATGCACAGCAAGGTGCAGCGCACATGCAGTAGATGCATGAGGCGGTTGACTGGGTCGTAGAGATGTCAAAAAATGGCCGTTGGAATAGTAAATCTGGAAAATGCAGCTTTATTACCGTTTATTGGAGCATCTAGGTTGCATTTAATGAAGGGATTTTTCCATATTTGGGACCATCTTCTCATTTATGGAGACACACTAATGCATAAAGAGTCGTTGAAGACGTGCCAAAAGTATAAATATGACCTATGGGGTCGCAATAGTTCCCTTTTCATTTTGATTGAATTTATTGCTTTCAGCTCCCTGATTGTCACTGCATACCAGTGATTTCCACTACATTCTTTGTGACTATGTCTTGTTTGGATCTAGGGTTCGAGGAAGCCTTGCATCGAGTAGGGTTGGTTTACGTAATTCTTGAAAGTATGACAACCATCAGATCTCGAGATGACCTTGCTATGCTCGAAGTCCCTATTAGTGAAACGCCTATGCCCTTGAAGTCTAAGAAGGGGAAGTCTTCTGGTACTAGAAAATCCCCAAGGGATAAGGCCCCAAAACCGTGCTCTACTGGGGCTGAGCGACTAAAGAGGCCTATGGCTAAGGTCCCTAAATCAATTGTGGAAGGAGAGGAGAATGTGGTCGAAGTGGCCCCATTCTCACGGTTGTCGAGCTATGTAGCGCCGCGCAAACCCTCAGTCTGAGCTTGTAAAGATATGGGTAAGGTGCGGGCAAGTATATAGATGCCATTAATCCCTGAAAACGTCCCAATGGAAGGGGACATTTTTTATAAGGTGTTGCAACTCAGATTGGAGGAGTGGGACATTGCGAATGTAGATAAATTTTGAGAACTTGCGCCTGAGTTGTACCTAGATCACATCACATATGAAGGAGGCATTGTACGCCTTGAGCCAAAGAGATGGGTGATGGGTCTGCACAAGGCAGGCCCGCTAAACTTACTGCATATCCTACATTTTGGGCGCAGCCCCATAAATGACATCTGCGTCTGGCAATTTCTCTCGCTAGTGCACGATAATGTGATATGGTTGGGTGAGCGCATCCGTATTAGTGTCACATTGATCCATACGATCATGGTTCTACCCTGTTGAGATTTATTTTTTATTATTTTTGGAGAAAATCTCATGTAGGTGACAATAATAGGATTTGTTGCTACATTGGCTCCATCAATTTCTGATGAGGAGTTAATGCATCCTATATTTGTTGTGAGAGAATTTATGAGTCTGTTGCCATTCACAGCTATAAAATGTAAGCCCGTAGAGGCAAGTGAGCATGATGAGGAATGTGTAGTGAGGAAGAGCTGAGAAGATGAGAAACTCTGCTATTGTATTTCTGCAGTTGATTAATGAGATTGTCGATGCCCTGTTAGGTGGACGTAGCCCAGATTGGTTGGGTGAACCATGTTAAAACTGTGTTTTTTATGCTTGTTTATGCTGTGTGTTCTGTGTGTTTTGTTTAAATTTTTTCCGCTGCTGAGTTCAACAACTGCTATCAAAGGGTACTGTTGAACAATGACTTGCATCCTCTGTTCCGTGAGAGCTGGGAACTATACAGTGAAAGGTCAGCGCTGTGAAGCCGACGACGTGAGCCATGGCCTGTTGAGAGGCCGTGAGGCCAGTTTTTGATGAGCACAGAGAACTTCGTCTTATCGAAGTCTTAAGCAGCGTTGAACGGCGTTGATGACCAGAGTCGAGTTCGTTTGACTGCGAGGGCCGGTTGAAGGCGGCTGGTATCTACCGAAAACCCACACGCAGAGTATTTTTTTTTGGTTCAGATTCTTGGGATTGCTTTGTAAAATATGGCAAATTGCGGGAGAGATGAATATTGAAAGAAATGTTGGTTCAGTGAAGAAGAGAAAATTAGAAGACAGCACAGAATAGATTTTTTTTTTTTTTAGATTCAAGTGATAATTTTGCAAATCTAGTACTGCCTCGAAGGATCAATCGATCGGCCTGTCCGCGTGGGAATTTGACTTGACCGAGCAACATATTTAGTATTTAAAAATTTTAGTTACGTGGGTTATTTTCTAGCCTGTCCTCACATTAAAATAATGGCATGGCGGCGTTGAAAAGTAGTTGATATACTAGAGAGGCATCGATGACACAGAATGGCAGTTTGTTTCACTTTGTATTTAAAACATAAATCAATTTGTATTACTGAATTGTTTTCAGTCGTTTTCAAAATTTCGATATACGTTGTATTTTTTATATATCGTTTTTTTTGAAGTTTTTTTTTTAAGATTCGATTACATTTAATTTCATTGTATATCGATATTGTATATCGATTTGATTTACAATGTGTCATTATAAGGGCCAGTGAAAATATTCAAACCAGCCGAAATAATTTTTTTTCAAGTATCCTAAAAATTACTTGTTGGTGATAAGCGTTGTGAAGATTTCCTTTTACTTGGTAAGAAGACAAATTAAACATGGAAAAAACACAAAGTGCCCGGTTTGAGATCAAGAAGTTCAATGGCAAAAACAACTTCGAGATCTGGAAAGTGAAGATGTGTTATCTACTTGTGCAACAAGGCGTGGCGAAGGCACTTGTTACACAGTAATTTGTCACCGTCCCTACCATTCCCCGTCCCGCACAATGGAGGACCCATTTTGTGACCTGTGAACATTGTCATGCCTTGAAAACATCATCAATGCATTCCTCTAAGCATGAGCTTCATTTGCCCTAAAGACATCTCCTTGCAAAAATCATGAAAAACATCCATTTTTGCATTGGCGCGGGCAGACAGTTCAGTACTCGCGCCAATGGGGAAAATCCTGCAAAGAGGTCGCACCAACTGGCACTCTGTCCCAGAGCAGTAGTCGCGCCACCCAATTTAAGGACTGTTTTTTAAATAAAGATGGCGGAAGTTGAGTTCCAACAAACTCAGAAACCATTGCCTATCTTGAGTTGGGAGGTTTGGCTGCGGGAGTTCTATGGAAGGGAAGTGGTTTTGCCACCTCCCATGGAACCTTCCTTGTTGATAGGGCCAATCCCACAATAATAGGGATCTCAACTCCCTCCTTCCCCATCTATAAAAGCCTGCTCAATTCCATGGCAAGCTAGTCTTGAAGTGCCTAAGCTTTGAATCTCCAAATTCCCAAGAGCCTTTGTGCTGTAAGAGCCCTCTTTCCTCCCTTAAGGCCGACTCAAGTAAGGAGACTATTGCCGAGAGACTCAGGAGAGGTTTTCCCTTTCCCTGGCGAGCTTTGCGAGATGTGAACGACTGGAGACCCATCCGATGGAGACCACGACGTCAGAACTTTGGTTGTAATCTCTTTTGATCGTTATTTAATGAATGATTACGATTATGGTTCCACTCTGTTTTCAATGATGTTAATATGAGTAGTATCCTTTCTGACTGATATTGAGTTACGTATGCCGGATTTTATGCTTGTATCTGTTTGTTTCTTGCATGTGCAGGTGTCCACCCACGGAGATCGTTGGAGGATCATGATCTGCCGAGGCTGAGGAACGGGAACGCTCTCTTCTTCAGATCATAGCGTTGGAATCCAGGTAGGCTTCTATCCCTAGTCTTTTCATTCGTAACTAGGAACTTGCGTCGTAACATTTCTGATTGTTGCTAGACCCCTGCTGGGCTAGTAGGGATCGCCTATGTCCGCAGAGGGGATTTACCTCTTCAACAATTTGGTGACTCCGCTAGGGAGCGTCTAGATTTCATTGTCTCGTTTTGATTATTTTATGTTTTTCCTTGCTTGATGAGCCTTCTGGGTTGGGTTCTTTTGCTGTTGTTTACTTCTTGGTTTGCTTAGTATGCATTGATCTGCTTCTGGAGTAGTTCTTTTTCTTTTTTGGCTGAGAAACTCGACTGACGCGCTTTTTAGCTCGACAGTCGCGCCAATTGGCGCATGCTGCTTTTGTTTAGCCCGCTCCAATTGCTTTCTGGTGCCAGTTTCAGCCTTACAGTCATGCCACTCCTGTAAGGTTTTTGAGTTTCTTCATTTTTGAGCTCTCTGGGTTTGGTCAGTGTTTTTCTTCTTGATTTTCCGACTGCCTGAGTGTGTTGGAGTCTTGTTTGACTGGGAATTCACCTCTGTCCTTTAGTTGTTTGCTTTTATCTATCGATTTCACGTTTTGAGCCCTAGGGCATCTAGTGGCCTAGTGTATCGAGCCCTCCTTGGGAGTTTTGGTGTTTTGTTTGTCCGGTCAACTTTCTGATTGATTCTCCACATCCTCTTAGTAGTTTTTCATTGTTTTGTTGCGATTTTTGGGTGATTTTTCATTCTTTCATTCAAATTTCGTTTGGTCTTGCACTGGGCCTAGATCACACAGCCCATTGGAGCCTTTTGAGTCTTTTCTTGGTTTTGAGAGACTCTGGTCGATTTGGGATTTGATTGCTTGCGTTGTTGAGTGAAATTTGTTTGTTTTGCTCTATCGAATATCGTTTCTAAAGTTGTTCCGTTTGTTTTCAAGCTTGTTTAGTGCATATTAGCTATCAAACATTGAAAATTGCAAAAAAAAAATCTCTTGTGCTTTTGGTTGAATTAGTGCAAATTGTGATCTTTTCAATTTTGCTAGTGATTAGTGATCTGAATGAAAAGTTTTCAATTTCATTAGTTGCATTAGAGATCTCATTGTTGTCTTCCATTCATTTCGTTTGTGTAAAAGCTCTCAACTCTTCTCTAATTAGTTTTCATCGAACGAAATGTTGGACTGTGGCATGTAGCTTTGCATTTAGGAGTCTTTTAAGACACTACATACGATATGGCCTGAAAATTGAAACTTAATCGAAGATCAACTTTAAAATCTATTCAATTAACCTAAGGTAGCATTGGAACTTAACAAAACATTTTTATAGGTCTAGGCTAGAGACGTGTTCCAGCGTCTGTAAACCTAGCAGCTGTCGTTCGCGTTCTGGCTTTAGATAGCGCTAGTACGGACTTGTGCTCCCCGTACCGTCGCGTATATAAAGGGAGACCCCTCTAGGTTTTCAATCCTTTATCCACAGGAAGCCGAGTCTGCCACCCTATACCTGTGATACACCGAACACAGCATTCGGGGAGACTACCTGCACGTACGGAAAGTCCTTGGTCGATTTCTGTTTCATTACTGAAACCAAGGTGTATATGGCAGTTCACGGATATTTGGTACACCCTTTGTGCCTAGTTTTTCCTGAGTAGTCATTTGGTCTTTTCTAACTCCCTAAAATTGAAAAGACTGTCGAGCGCTTGTCCTTTCACGCTTGTATCAAATCTGAAAGAGATAGAGTCATCTTTCTATTGTTTCTTGACTCTTAAAATATGAAACGATAAAGTTTCTTACTTTTCAATGTGGTAAAATTAATCACCCACGATTACATGCCCGCTTAGATATTGCTTGTTGACCGTTTGATCGTGTGCCCTTAACTCGTTTTCAGCCCGTGTGTGTGTTTGCTTCTTTTTCTCCCGTCTTTTGCCACAGTGGCGGAACCTTTGGTTTCGTCGACTGGTAGTCCTCACACGGACGATTCTTCAGAGGCTTCCCAACCCTCTGTCGAACCACAGCAGCTTGTTGTTTCCGAGTTTCCTGACGGGGGACCGGTTCTCGCTGAGCAACCCTTTGGAGGACCAGTTGAGTTCAATTGGCCCTTTTCGGACCCTGTGTCTGAATTGAGATTAGGAGCTGATTTCCTTTCTCTTACCTCGGGTTCGCCTTTTGTTGCTGCTGTATTTCCTCCTAGTCCTCGCCGTCTTTTGCGTGATTTAACGGCAGGATCAACCATGAGTGATTCTGGTGAGGAAATCCTGACGTCCGGTGAAGAATATTAGCTCTTCCCGCATAGATTGTTTGAGGGAGACAACTCTGAGCTGGCTAACATATCAACAGCCAGTCCTTCTTTACCACAGGGATACATATCTCTGGGTCAGATCATTTCAGCTGCAGCCTCTATGGGAATTTCATCTCCTGCTTCGAGGCCAGCTGCTACTACACCCGGGGTGTCTCCTCAGACACTTGTCACATCTGTTCCCGTCCAGCCCACTGTCTGTGTGGCCGCCTCTTCTCCTGTTGTCTCAGCATCTGCTACCAGGGCTGGGCCAACTCCTGAAGATGTTTATCTAGCTACTACTATACCGGAGAACATCTCTCCGGAGGAGTATCAGTTGTCTTTGCAACAGCCGAACGCCGAGGCTGGACCGTCCGCCCAGGAACCCTACCGACCTTACTTTTCGCACTATGCACAGGATGGTACTCCCGTGTATGCTTTCCCAGGTCAGTATGACGAGCACGGGGAGATTTTGCGTCTACCCGCTCCTGAGGCTCATCTTTATGCTCAAGGTTTACCGTACAACTAGGCTTATAACCCGCAGGGGCAACCTTTCCAAGGCCAACCTGCGGGCCCACCTGGCTATCTCTATGATCCACAGGGGCAACCCATTCAGGGCTACCCTGCGGGCCAGCAAGGGCCATCATACAGTCCGCAAGGACAGTATTACAGCCCTCCCGGTCAACCTATCCAACCTCAGTCGGGGTACCAACCGGGACCGGTCTATGGTCCTGGGGGGCAAATCCAGCCTTCTTTACCAATGCAACCGCAATATCCTGTTGTTTCTAACGTTTCATATCAGCCAGGACCATCCTATGGTTCTACTTCAGGTCAAACCGGTTTCCAGCAAATACCTGGTCCTGTTCCACCACCAGGCCAACCGGCTCATCCGGTACAACCCGGTGTTCCGCCTCCAGGCCAACCAGTCCATCCAGTACAACCTGGGGCTCACTTACAACCAGGTCAAACTGCGCAACCGGTGCCGCCTGTCTATCCGGGTCAACCTGGTCATTCAGGTCAACCCTTGCACCCGGGTCAACCTGTTCACTCAGGTCAGCCCTCTCAGTCGGGTCAACCTGTTCATTCAGGGCAGCCCGCTCATTCCATCAACCCTGCACAGCAGCCGGTTCATTCAATGCCGGAGCCAAATCAGCAGCTGCGCCCTACGTATTAGGCTCCGCAGGGTTCCACTTTTCAGCGGCCTACTCATCCTCAGGGTGGTTATTATCCTCATGGTCAGTATCAACCGAACTATAACCACCCTAGAGGCTCTCAGTATTATCCGCCTCCACCCGGTTCTACCTACACTTAGCAGCCAAATCCAAACGCTGCTTATACAGGGCCAACGCATAATTAGGGTCCGTACCCTGGTTATCAAGCCCCACACTATGGTTACCAGCATCCAAATCAGTCTGGTTATACGACCTATGCCCCCTACGGTCAGAATCCTGCAGGACAGAACCCGTGGGGGCAAGGATATTCGCAACCATCGTGGAGTATGGGTACCGGACCTCATCCTGGGCCTGGCATGGCAGTTAATCCTCCATTGTCGTTCCTGGCTACCTTGGAGCTGCCGGATGTTTCAAAGTTGACCAATGATCCGATTTTACATAATCCGTATTGGCCTCCGGTTCCCACCAAGATACCAGGTGATTGTCCCAAGTTTGAGGGGAAAGCTGGGGAGGACCCCCAGGCGCATGTGATGACGTATCACCTTTGGTGTTCGTCTAACTCTTGGGTCGACGATTCGATTCGCCTGCGCCTCTTCCAACGTACTTTAACTGGAGCTGCTGCTAAGTGGTACATAGAGTTATCCCGTGGCATTTTTCAAGATTTCAACTCTTTAGCCATGGCTTTCCTCACGCATTTCCAGTTACCGGTTCGGTATGAAGCCGGGACACACCTCCTGACTTCCCTGAAGCAGGATAAAGCCACTCACATCTCAGATCACATCCATGAGTGGCGGCGCCGTCGTCGACTGATCAAGTTTCACATACCTGATCAGATATTGACTCACTGGTTCACCACCTCCTTTGTGAATAAAATCGCTCAGGATATCGCAATGGGAGCGTGCGTGAATGAGGAGCAAGCCATCGCGCGTGCCCAGTACCTAGATCTTGTCTATTCACAGTCTGGCACGCTTTATGACATCTTGACTGATGCTCCACGGCCCGGAACCACTAAGGCCCCACCCACCCCTGCGGTGGATGGTGTCATTGGTTCTGTCTCTCAAAATTTGAAAAAGTCTTTGAATGGGAAGCAGAAGGCTAATTCTTCCAACAATACCTCTGCCAATCCCGCCTCATCTGATTCTGGTAAAACTGCGGAGGTGAATGCCGTTTAGGCCAATCCTGCGGACAAATCCTCCAAGGGGAAGAAGAAGGGCAAAGGAAAATCAAAATCTGATGCCCCGAAACCAGAATCTAAGTCTCGTACTGAGGATGGCTCCCAGCGCAAACCGAAGTACCCTTGCCTCATCTGTGAAGAGGACCATTATACTAAGGATTGTCCACGACGATCCGAGGTTAGTCAACTTCTTAAAGGCCCTAAAGGGACTCCGGCTGTTTTGAAAGAGCCATTTCCATCTCAGCAGACCCAGATGGTCGAACAGGCATCACCATCTGCACCATTTGGGTCTCAGGTTTTCATGGTGAAGAGTGTTGCACCTATCTCTATCGCTACACGGTCGAAGGATTACAATGAACCGCGGCAGGCATCCGGGAAGGCAGTTGCGGATGGGACGCCTCCCCCACCTGTCTCAGTCCATTGGAAATCGAGAAGCCTTCTCTGGAACCCGTTGTGAAGCCACCTCCCAAAGGTGTCCTTCGAAGATCTTCTTATAATCCAAATGCTCGTGCCGCTCAACATTACAGCATTGTTGAGGATCTGGCACAGGCGCCATGTGCCATGTCCGCACTTGAGGTTCTTCAAAGTTGTCCTTCACAACGGAAGGCATTACTGTCTGAAATCGGGGGCATAGATCCCGCCGACTCGAGCCTTCTCACCTTCGATCTGGAGAATTTTACTCCCCGGCTTCCACATCAAATCGCTTTGGTCATTCAAGTCGGGATTAACGGTCTGAACATTCATAGGGCCGTCGTAGATGAGGGTGCATCTACCTGCGTTATGTCCTCCGCTTGCTGGAAGGCCATCGGCTCCCCAGCCTTGTCGTCATCTCCCAATGCCCTTGAGGCATTTGATGGTCGGGAATCTAAACCCCTGGGCGTTCTCGAGAGTCTCGCGATCACATTACAGGGAAAAACTGTCAACGTAGAAGTAGAAGTGGTTGACGCTAAACTCAACTACAATATACTTCTTGGCCGCAGCTAGACCCATGCGATGCTCTGCGTGCCGTCCACCATCTTTTGATTCATTAAGTTCCCTCACGAGGGCAAGATTGTCACAGTGGATCAGATGTCGTTTTTCACCTCTAACTCTGAGAACAACGTGCCATACGTGGATCAAATTCTGAATCCCCCAGACATTGTAGGACCTGGTCTCTTCAAAGACCCAGTCCTCATGGGTATCTTTCCTGCACCGCCACCGAATACCGCTCAAGTCAACATGTTGTCCAGGTCCGATGACCCCTGGCTTATTCCTACACTTGAGCAGGTATATGAGTTTGGAGAATCCATGCCTTTAACGCCAGTAGAGATCAACTACTATGAGATTGTTGCTACATCAGATCCTCCACCTCCTCAGCATGCTCCTTTGAGCATGGCTCTCGATGTCTACTCCCAATCCCCCTAGCTTGGTCAGGCTGATTCACCTAATCCTCTCAGAGAGACCTTTCCTTCCGATGAGGCTATCATTGAAACTATGTCTCTTGAGGAGTTGCCCTGGGGCGATGGACATCATCGCTCCTCGTTTATGCCTAGCTTGGGGGCAATGACTGATTGTCTGGAGCGTTATGCTACTCAAGTTCCTTCCCCTCCTCTTCAAACACCGATCTTGACGCACGAGGTTTTTTCGGAGGGTAACCTGGGTAACATTACTCAAACTGTTCCAATCCACATCTCCGTTAAATCGGGGATTGTTGAGAATATTCATGTGGGTGTGACTTGTTCTCCCGAGGAGATTCAAGTCTATACTGAGCTTTTCAAAGAATTCAGAGATGTTTTTGCATGGTCCTACGAGGAAATGCCAGGGATTGATCCCAGTATCTTGGTCCATGAGATTCCAACCTATCCAGGTGCGAAACCCGTGTGCCAACGTTTACGCCCCATGGATCCTCGGAAAGCCGCCGCCATCAAGGCAGAAGTTGAAAAACTTCTGAACGCGGGTTTTATTTATCCCATCCCCCTTACAGAATGGGTGTCCAACATTGTCCCTGTCGATAAAAAGTAGGGTACAATTCGAGTCTGTGTGGATTATCGCGACATCAATCGCGCCTGTCCAAAGGATAATTATCCCACTCTGTTTATCGACCAGATCATCGACGAATGTGCCGGGAGTGAGATCTATTCCTTAATGGACGGTTTCTCAGGATATAACCAAATCAATATCGCACCTGAGGATCAACATAAGACCACATTCATCTGTCCATGGGGCACTTTCGCGTACAAAAAACTCCCGTTCGGCTTAAAGAACGCTGGAGCCACGTTTCAGCGTGCAATGTCCTACGCTTTTCATGACATTCGTCATATCGTTCAGCCTTATCTAGACGACTTTCCAGCCCATTCGGGTAAGCGAGAGGACCATCCTGAGCATCTCCGACAGATCTTTCTTCGTTGCAGACGCTACAATATCAGGCTCAATCCTCATAAATGTGTCTTCTGCATTGATTCTGGCCGTCTTTTAGGATTCATCGTCTCGAAAGACAGAATTCGCCTTGACCCTCTAAAGGTCGAGGCCATCGTAAATCTCCCATCACCCTCCTCCCTGTATGAGTTACAGAGTCTGCAAGGGAAAGCGAATTTTCTTTGGCGCTTTATCCCGAATTATGCCGAGGTGGCCAAAGGATTCACTCGTTTGTTAAAGCAAAACGTTCCCTTTCACTGGGATGAAATTGCTCAAGAATCCATTGAGAAGCTGAAGACGTTGCTAGTCAATGCTCCGTTGCTTCGTCCTCCGGACTACCACTGCGACTTCACTTTATATCTAGCTGCCGCATTTAGCACCATAGCCATGGTCTTGGTGCAGGATGATGATCACGGTGATGAACATGTCGTTTATTACCTGTCTCGAAACCTTCTCGACCCGGAAACGCGTTATGCACATGTCGAGAAATTGGCTTTAGCAGCAGTACACGCTGTACAACGCTTTCGCCATTACATCCTTTTGCGCACGATAACAGTGGTTTCAGACTGCAACCCTATGACGTATATTATTTCTAGACAATTACTAGGGGGCAAGTACTCCAAATGGATTGTGATCCTGCAGGAGTTTGACTTGGAGTTTACCACTGCTAAGTCAACTAAATCACTGGTCTTTGCGGATTTGATATGCTCTCTCCCTACAGACTCTGTTCCCTCACACTCTGAAGACCATATACCGGACGAAACGATTTTCCTCATCAGTACTCGTGATCCTTGGTATGGTGACATCATAGTGTATCTTCAGACCTCAACATTTCGGTCTGAGTTGGATAAAGCTGCCCGCTGTTGGATTCGGCACTAGTCCCAACCCTACCGTATAGTAGAAGATACCTTATATCGCGTTGGAATAGATTTAGTGCTCCGACGATGCTTAACCTTGGAAGAGGCTGAGAAGGTCTTAAATGACTGCCACAGTGGCGCCTGTGGCAGACATATGTCCGGGTATGCTACTGCCCAGAAGATTCTGCGAGCAGGTTATTTCTGGCCTTCCATATTCAAGGACTGTATCACTGCAGTCCGTAAATGTCATCCATGCCAGATTTTTTAGCGCAAGATGCGCACGCCGCCATTGCCATTGCATCCCGTTATTACCGTCGGCCCTTTTGCGAAATGGGGTGTGGATTTTATGACGTGTAACCCTCACTCGGTCGGGGGGCATGCGTATATTATTGTCGCCATCGACTACTTCACTAAGTGGGCCGAGGCGATGCCTACACTAGCTGATGACGGGAAAAAGACTGCTCAATTTATATTCAACCACGTTATCGCACGGTTCGGGGTTCCTCAAGCCATCGTCACTGATCACGGTACTCATTTCTGTGACTACATGATGGCGAAGCTGACTTCAACATTGGGCTTGCGTCACGACAGCTCAACATCATACTACCCTCAAGCGAATGGTCAGGTTGAAGCAGTGAACAAGGTTTTGGTCACTATGCTTCAGTGAATAGTTGGTATTCATAAATCCAATTGGCATCTCCAACTGTTCTCAGCTCTCTGGGCATACCGAACATCTGCTAAGAGTGCAAATGGATTCACACCATTTCAATTGGTGTATGGTCTGGAAGCCACTCTACCGGTTGAATGTGAAATTCCTTCATTGAAATTAGCTGTGGAGCTTCTACCTGGTACTTCTACCGAGGAAGAACGTCTTTTGTATCTGGAACGGTTAGATGAAACCCGTCGTCTGGCTGCTTTGATTATCGAAGCACAAAAGAAGAGGGTCAAAAATCATTTTGATCAACTTGTTTCTCCCCGTTCTTTTATCGAAGGAGACCTCGTCCTCCTGTACGATCAAGCGCATGATAAGCTTGGAGCCGGTAAGCTCCAGCCTATGTGGCACGGGCCCTATATAGTAAAGCGCGTTTTGAAAAATGGGGCCTACGAGCTTATAGATTATGAAGGAGTTCTGCTGGCGCAGCCCAGAAATGGGTTGTACCTCAAAAAGTACTATGCCTGAAGTGATTTCTTGGTGTGGTGTGTGTACATAGGTGTGTGATTTTCATTTGTGTGCATGGTGTGGTGTGCTTTGTAAACATCTTTCTGCTGATCGGGTCTTCCTGGTTGTGCAGATGTCTATTCATCCATTTGTTGGTTTCGCGGATGGTGCCTCTCGTAGTACCAGGAATCTGTCTTCAGCAGCCTGGGTAATCTATGATCCTGCTGGCGAGTTGATCAACCTGCAAGGAGTGTGTCTAGGATGTACTACGAACAACATCGCGGAATATAGTGTTGTGTTAGAATTATTAACCGAGGCAGTAAACCTTGGTATCCGTGAATTGCTCGTGTATCTAGATTCACAACTTGTGGTGTTACAACTGAACGGACACTATTCGGTAAGGAACCCGTCCATCTTACGTCTGTATCTACGTATTCGATTACTGGAAAGGAATTTTGACTACATTACATGTCATCATATACCCAGGAATTTGAATACACTAACAGATGCAGTAGCAAATTTGGTATTAGACAGACATTTGCGCAATTTATAAATCATCATCACATGTAAAGAAAGATCCATCCAGAAATAGATATGTATATATATAGATATCGAAATGTTTACATAGAGTGTGTCACATAAAAGTAAAAAATATACATAGTCGTCTTAAATACATCCGGAGACTATACGTCTCTCAAAAAATAGGTGTGGTATAAATCCTAAGAGCTAATCCGCATGGTGCTCATGATAGCACGTGACTGCACGCACTAAGCGTCTCAGGATTCGGTGGATCCAACTCGGAACTCCCACCGTGTGGCGCTGGTATGCCATCGGTACGTTTGCCAGCCGAGCATAGTCTGGGATCCCGTGGGCAATGCCCTCGAGATTCTGGATCATCTCCTCTCCTCCGGTGCCCTCTCCCTGAGGATCAGGGGCGAGTTGTGTCCTCCGTGAGATAGGAGACATCCCAACTGGTCTCTCAGGTCCCACATCTGCATGCGTATGTAAAATGTGTTAAGACGAATGTGTATTAACAAAAAAAAAACATATAAATATAAAATCAAAAAACATGAGGTCTTACCCAACTCCTCGTCCCAGTCATCTCCTTCTGGTAGTGGGAGATCTGGGTCCTCGGTAAAGTCAGTTCCTGCATAGGGCCAGTCTTCCACGACAATCAGCTGGCGCCGTAACCACCTAAAGAACTCCGGCCTCCAGGACATTTGTTGGCCGCCTCCAGATCTGGGCATCAATGCTGCCCAGCGAGCCATTCTTGGCTCTCGTGGTATCGGGTCTGCTACTGCAGCCCCTTGGCCCTGGAAGATTGGTAAACGTTCCAGAATGAACGATACCAAGATGGAACCGTATCCAAATTGTTTCAGTTTACCCTGTTTGCATTTCGTGAGCTACCTTTTCATATTAATTTTTACTGTTGTTGCCCAGTCGAACAGCAGGGGACTCATGCATTCTGAAGCTAGCAGGAGTTGGGCCTTTCTGGCCTCGTGCGGTACCTGCGACCCAGTAGCCCGCGTGATGGTATGGAGAACCACTCTCAATGCCAGATCAGGGATAGTGTGGATATCCACTTTCTTGCTACCTAATCCCGTTTGAGCTCCTTGGCACACTCGTGCCATCACTTCTTCCATCATTTCCCCAGATGGTTTGCTTCCAGTCAACACCGGGATCGGACCTCTGCGGGACAATCCAGTGATAAAATAAACATCGGAAACCTCCAGCTCTAATACCTGGTCTCGTAACCTGAACACCTGGTCACGTTCATCCCAGATACTGATTAAATACTGGAGGAGCTCGGGCTGAGCTCGTAAACACGGTGTGAGGAAGAAATTTTTCTGTCCACAGTTTCTAAGTGCATTCATGCAAGCTTGACTTTGCATGGCTTGTTCATCCTCTTCTCCATGTTCTCATTCTTTCCATTCAATTTCCATTTTGATTGATTACCTGCATTCATATGGTCATAAACCCTTAGTTAGGTCTCTGATGAGTCTCAAATTCCATACAATTTGGTCTAAATGTCGAAATTTTAGGCGTATTTTTAGGTTCGGCCGCTGGCGCGGCTGTTTCCTGAACAGTCGCGCCACGTGGCACGGGCGCTTTGTATAAAAGAGCTCATTGGCGCGGGTCCATGCCCGATACCCGCGCCAATGAGCCCGGCTCTAAATTTTCAAAAATGGCTCTAGAAAACTAATTTACAGGGTAAAACTATTAAAATTTGGATGAAAATGAGGAGCAAGAGAGCGCCTCTTACCTGTGACAGATGAGAAGCTGAATGGTCAACTGGATTTGTCGCAATCACCGTCAGAAGTTTCTGCTCCAAATGGACCACTGTTGCTTTTTACCAAGGTAAATAGTAAATGTAATTTTGTTTTTACCAATTTGACATATTTATAACTTTTTGACATGAAATGAGTTGTAAAAAGTCATTTTTATCGAATATTTTTATATGTTATGTTGAAAATGGATTTTACGCTTGCTTGGTATGTGCAGTAGCAGGTTTTTGTGACTTTAACGATGGAAACGAGTTGTATTTTATACTTTTTCGGACTCGGTAAATACACGAAAAAGTCACTTTGGAGTCATCTTTCAGCTCTTTTCTGACTCTCTAAACATGAAAATATTGCCGAGGCCCTTGTCGTTTCGATCTTGTTAAATTGGACACGAATCGACATCTACCCAGTATACGTTTAACCCTTTTTCGGGCTGGGATGGATTGATTACGAAAAAGGAATACCCTAGCCTATCGCGACTAGGAGGTTTTCTCGAATATTGTTTTCTACCTTTTTGGATCTGAGGAACTATTCATGAAAAGGGACCCATGGAGTTTACTTTTCTGCTGTCTTTTCAAACTCTCTAAACATGAAAAGACGCCGAGTTCTTCCTTTGTCAGACTCGTTAAACCCTGATGACATCGGACTCAGTTGAAATGACGTTCTCCGAGTTTCTCCTTCCTAGGACTCGTTAAATGCACTAGGATGGATTCGCCCGAAGGGCGGACTTATATTGCAAGCATATGCTATCCCCTTCAAGCTTGTTATAAAAAATAATTGGGGTACTCGCCAGAAATGGTGGGGGAAAAATGGAACCATCGTCGTTGTCGTCGGCAGTATGTCGCTCTTGAACATGGCACTTGTCTGCATTCGTGTTGGGTTGGGGACATCTCATCTCATTTTTTCACTTTGCCTCCATGGGTTTGGATAATCCCTTTTGACCTCTCCTCTGCTCATTGCCTTGTCACCATGACCTCTGATCTACTGATGTCAAATACTGCCAAATCCACTGTCGTGTCGTTTATATGTTCAAGAGAAGTTGGCCTCTGCTAGTATCAACCTTTCTCTAATTCTCATACGGTCCTGGTTCACAACAAAAAATCCTGTTCCTCTGTCTCGTGTCGATGATGTGGGAATCATTATGGCCCACCTTCGATCAAGGTCACTTCCTGTTGACATCAGCTCATTATCCAAGAAGCTGATCTAGAGACTCCTTTATGGTACCTTGGAGCCTGCATGCCTCAATGGCAGGTTCGTCACATTCGACGTGAGGTTTTCATCATTGGCCTCCGATCGAGTGATTCTGTGGGTGTTCGACGCCAACTCATTGATTCACATGCCGTAGATTTTACCTGTAGTACCTTGAGGGCCATTGTCATCATTGGTGGTTCCTCTTGCGTCTATTAACAGCTTTCATCATTGGCTGGTAATCAGACGATGTTCCTGCATGTTCAACTTCAGCTCACATATTCACATGCTCGAACTTGTACTTTGTTTGGGTCGAGATGGAGTGCAAGACCTTGGATTGTGTCTGTTGTAATCCAGGTTGCGATTGTGGATTATTATCATTATGTATATGACTCATTGCTTGGATGGCTGCGACCATACCTGAGTCTATTTATTTGATCCTCGCTGGATGGCTGCGCCCATACCCTGGATCCGGATTATAGTGTACTCTGTTTCGGATGGCTACGCCCATACCACATATACATCATGTACTTGAGATATCAGTTGTATCTTTCTACGCAGGTTTTCCGACGGCGGGCCTTCAGTTGAACATGTTCTCGTAAAGCATTTCACCCCTCTCTCTCTCAAGCCTCATACTTTAGGGGGCATCTGTTACACAGTAATTTGTCACCGTCCCTACCATTCCCCATCCCGCACAATGGAGGACCCATTTTGTGACCTGTGAACATTGTCATGCCTTGAAAACATCATCAATGCATTCCTCTAAGCATGATCTTCATTTTCCCTAAAGACATCACCTTGCAAAAATCATGAAAAACATCCCTTTTTGCATTGGCGCGGGCAGACAGTTCAGCACTCGCGCCAATGGGGAAAATCCTGCAAAGAGGTCGCGCCAACTGGCGCTCTGTCCTAGGGCAGTAGTCGCGCCACCCAATTTAAGGACTATTTTTTAAATAAAGATGGCGGAAGTTGAGTTCCAACAAACTCAGAAACCATTGCCTATCTTGAGTTGGGAGGTTTGGCTGCGGAAGTTCTATGGAAGGGAAGTGGTTTTTCCACCTCCCATGGAACCTTCCTTGTTGATAGGGCCAATCCCACAATAATATGGATCCCAACTCCTTCCTTCCCCATCTATAAAAGCCTGCTCAATTCCATGGCAAGCTAGTCTTGAAGTGCCTAAGCTTTGAATCTCCAAATTCCCAAGAGCCTTTGTGCTGTAAGAGCCCTCTTTCCTCCCTTAAGGCCGACTCAAGTAAGGAGCCTATTGCCGAGAGACTCAGGAGAGGTTTGCCCTTTCCCTGGCGAGCTTTGCGAGATGTGAACGACTGGAGACCCATCCGAAGGAGACCACGACGTCAGAACTTTGGTTGTAATCTCTTTCGATCGTTATTTAATGAATGATTACGATTATGGTTCCACTCTGTTTTCAATGATGTTAATATGAGTAGTATCCTTTCTAACTGATATTGAGTTACGTATGCCGGATTTTATGCTTGTATCTGTTTGTTTCTTGCATGTGCAGGTGTCCACCCACGGAGATCGTTGGAAGATCGTGATCTGCCGAGGCTGAGGAACGGGAACGCTCTCTTCTTCAGATCATAGCGTTGGAATCCAGGTAGGCTTCTATCCCTAGTCTTTTCATTCGTAACTACGAACTTGCGTCGTAACATTTCTGATTGTTGCTAGACCCCTGCTGGGCTAGTAGGGATCGCCTCTGTCCGCAGAGGGGATTTACCTCCTCAACAGCACTGTTGGGAAAATCCAAACAATCTTACGCCATGATAGATGATGAATGGAGTGAGTTGGATGAAAGAGCATTGAGCGGCATTCGACTGTGTTTGGCGGATGATTTTTGTTTAACATCGTGTCAGAGAAAACTGCTGCTGGTTTGTGGACAAAGCTTGAAAAGATGTACATGACAAAATCCTTAACCAATAGGATTCTTCTGAAGCGATAGTTGTACAGCTTGCGCATGAAAGAAGGTAAGACGATAACTGATCATCTGAATACCTTTAATACTCTCCTGGTGCAGTTAGAAAGTATAGAAGTAAAATTTGAATCAGAAAATAAAGCTGTAACTTTATTATGCTTGTTGCCTGAGTCATGGGATCATTTTGTTACTTCTATAAGTCTTAGTTCATCAGAAACCCTTGAATTTGATGATGTTGTTGGAGCGTTGTTGTCTGAAGAAATAAGGAAGGGGTCAAATTCAGAAACCTCTACATCAGAAGCAATGATGGTTAGAGGTCGTTCTAAAGAAAGACACTTCAGTAAGCACAACAACTCGCGTTCAAAATAAAAAGGGAAGAAGAGTAAGGTAAAGTGTTGGTTTTGTGGCAAATCAGGACACTTGAAGAAGGAATGTTGGAAGAGACAGCAAACATCCAAAGGAGAATCTTCGACAGAAAAGAAAGAAGCAAACACGACAGATACAGGTTCGGCATCCATTTCAGGTATGAGTGATGAAGTGTTATCAGTTAGTTTGTCTAATCATTATCAACATTGGCTGTTAGATTCTGGTGCGTCAAATCACATGTGCATTCATAGAGAGTGGTTTAAAACTTATAAATCAATCAATGATAGATTTTTTTACATGGGAAATGATGCCTCATGTAATATTGTGGGAATTGGAAGCATCCAGATTAACATGTTTGATGGGACAAATAAAATTCTAAATGATGTAAGACACATGCCTGAACTAAGAAAAAACCTCATTTCACTAGGAGTACTAGACACTAATGGATATAAAACCTTTATTCAAGGTGGAGTAATGAAAGTTTATAAAGGAATTTTACTAGTCATGAAAGCAAAGAAGGTTGGAAATTTTTTTCAGTTAGAAGGAAGAACAGAGTCAGATCATGCTTCTATAGTATCTGAAAACGACAGTAATTCTATTCGTTTATGGCATCAAAGGTTGGCCCATATGAGAGAAAGAGGATTAAAAATTTTGTCCGATCATAAGTTACTTCCTAGTTTAAAATATTCTAAGTTAGATTTCTGCAAAAATTGTCTGTTTGGGAAACAAAGCAAGTAGAAGTTTAAAACTGGAAAACATACTAGTAAGGGAATCCTTGATTATATCCATTCTAATGTTTGGGGTCCATCTCCTATAACCTCATATGGAGGATCGTCATATTTTGTATCTTTTATTGATGATTTCTCTAGAAAAGTGTGGGTCTACATGTTAAAGAAGAAGTCTGATGTATTCACAGTTTTCAAACAGTTTAGAGCATTAGTTGAAAACATCATTGGAAGAACCATTAAATGTTTAAGAACTGACAATGGTGGTGAGTTTACTTCAAAGGAATTTGATAATTATTGCAAAGACGCTGGGATCGAAAGACATAAAACCACTGTATATACTCCTTAGCAAAATGAAGTTGCTGAACGCATGAATAAGACTCTTTTAGAGAGAGCAAGAAGTATGCTTAGTAACACCAATTTGCAGAAGGAATTGTGAACAGAAGCGGTTTCTACAACTTGTTACTTGGTAAATCGATCACCATCAACTGCAATAGGATGCAAAATTCCTCAAGAGGTATGGAAAGGTTATCCATGTGATTATTCTAAACTGAAAGTTTTTGGTTGTGATGCATATTCTCTAGTTCCGAAACATCAGCGTTCTAAATTAGATCCTAAATAAAAAAGATATATCTTTGTTGGATATGGTGATGGCACTAAGGGATCCAGGTTGTGGGATCCTACTACTCACAAGATCATCATGAACAGAGATGTTAAATTTAATGAATCTTCACTTGAAAATCCAGATGTAGATGATAAATTGAAACATGATAATGCACCTAAGCTTCAACACATTCAGTTTGAAACCAGTTCAAATACTGGTGATAGTCCAGATGAACAAGTTTCGGATTCAGATCATGAACAAGTTTCAGATGCAAGCCATGAACGTGTTTCAGATGCTGATCATGAAGAAGTTCCTACAGACAATAATCAGCAAATTGGGGAAGTACCAGAAACATCTTTAAGGAGGTCTACGAGAATCAGAGGTCTTCCTAAAAGGTATGATGATTATGTTACTTCAGTTACTTTAACTTCTAACGATGATGAAACTTTGTGCTATCAGGAAGCTATAGAAGGTTCAAACAGTGGTAAGTGGAAAGAGGCTATGAAGGACGAGATGAAGGCATTAGACAAGAATGCCACATGGGATCTGGTGGAACTTCCTAAAGACAGGAAAACTGTGGGATGTAAGTGGGTTTACAAATTGAAGAAGGGTGTTGATAATACAGAAGACAAGTACAAAGCGAGGCTGGTTGCGAAAGGTTTTTCTTAGAAAGCCGACATTGACTTTCATGAGATATTTTCACCAGTTGTAAAAATTGTTTCAATTCGGATTGTGTTAGCATTAGTTGCTTTACTTGATTTAGAATTACAACAACTAGATGTTAAAACTGCATTTTTACATGGAGATTTAGATGAGGAGATTTACATGGAACAACTGGAAGGGTTTGTTCAAAATTGAAACAAGAAATTTGTCTGCAGGCTCAAGAAATCATTGTATGGTCTGAAGCAGTCGCCTCGACAATGGTACAAGAAATTTGATTCTTTCATGATGAGTCAAAATTATATAAGAAGTGAATATGATCATTGTGTTTACTTTAAGAAATTAAGTAATGGCATGTTCATTATCTTAGTGTTGTATGTTGACGATATGCTTCTAGCAAGCAAAAACATAACATAGATCAATAGGTTAAAGGCTCAGATGGCTAGGACGTTTGATATGAAAGATCTAGGAGTAGCAAGATAGATTTTGGGCATGGATATTTTCAGAGACAGGAGCAATGGTAAGCTGTGGCTATCACAACAGAAGTATATTGAGAAGATACTCTTGAGGTTTGGTATGAACAGTGTGAAGTCTGTTTCAGTCCCTTTTGCTTCCCATTTTAAGCTTTCTTCAAGTTTATGTCCTAACACTAATGAAGAAAAGGAATATATGTCTCGAATTCCATATGCCAATGTAGTATGCTGTTTGATGTATGTGATGGTTTGTACTCGACCAGATATTTCACATGCAGTTGGGGTTGTCAGCAGGTATATGGTAAATCCAAGAAAAGAACACTGGTCAGCAGTGAAATGGGTGCTTCGGTATCTGAGAGGCACAAGTGATTATTGTATCACTTATAACAGGAGTAGTGAATTTGTTTGTGGATGTGTTGATTTCGATTTTGCAGGTGATTTGGATAAGAGAAGGTCGACTTCAGGGTATGTCTTTACTCTTGCAGGTGGAGCTGTTAGCTGGATGTCAAAGCTACAGAACATTGTTGCTTTATCCACTACAAAAGTAGAATACATAGCTGCTTCACATGCTTGCAAAGAAGCAGTTTGGTTGAAAGGTTTGTTTGGTGAGTTTGGTAGGTTGCAGGAAAACATCAAGTTATTTTGTGATATTCAAAGTGCAATTCACTTGGCTAAAAATCCAACGTATCATAGTAAATCAAAACACATACCTATCAAGTACCATTTTGTAAGACAAGTTATCACTAAAAGGGGAGTCTCTCTTGAAAAGGTGCAGACAAAGGAAAACTGTGTAGACATGTTCACGAAACTAGTTTTGTTAGAGAAGCTACAATGGTGTCTGGCTTCTCTTGGCTTGCAGAAAAGATAATAATAATAATGGAATAGAGTATCAGGCTAATTTTTGTCAAGGTGGAGATTGTTGAGATTTCTTTTTTATTATTTTTAGAGAAAATCTCATGTAGGTGACAACAATAGGATTTGTTAATACATTGGCTCCATCAATTTCTGATGAGGAGTTAATGCATCCTATATTTGTTGTGAGAGAATTTATGAGTCTGTTGCCATTCACAGCTATAAAATGTAAGCCCGTAGAGGCAAGTTAGCATGATGAGGAATGTGTAGTGAGGAAGAGCTAAGCAGATGAGAAACTCTGCTATTGTATTTCTGCAGTTGATTAATGAGATTGCCGATGCCATGTTAGGTGGATGTAGCCCATTTTGGTTGGGTGAACCACGTTAAAACTGCATTTTTTATGCTTGTTTCTGCTGTGTGTTCTGTGTGTTTTGTTTAAATTTTTTCTGCTGCTGAGTTCAGCATACCCGTTAAAGGAGCCAAAACCATTGCTAATTTTAGCAGTAAAGCCCAAGATAAAGTTGTGGTAGAGAAAATTAAGAATAAATACCAAGTATCGCGCAAGAGCTGATGCTTCATTGTAAGTGAGATAAATGGCCCAACAGTTCAATTTAGAATGATCATCTTGGCCTGCAAGATGAAGCGCAAATGTGGACCAAAGGAGGTGCCTGCACACGTCATTGCTTTTGTTGGACAGTGCGAGAAAGGAGATATTTATAACTGGTCTAGCTATATGTGCAAGGAGTTCCTCGAAAATGTGCGCGAATCATAGGAGGAAGGAAATCAGTTCCACTATGCTTGGCTATTACTATTGATTGTATTGATTAGGTGGAAGACCCTTGAGGAAACACAGTTTCTTGAGATTGAGCCTCGGATGTGTGAGGTTGCACGCTATGCTACATTATGGAACTCATCAGACCCCATGCACACCAAGGAGAATAAGATGATTTGGGTCCTTTATGATGCCACCCTTTATCAAGTTGTACAACCAAATCCCCGACTATCGCCCATGCTATATGATTAGTACAATATGGTAGCTAACTTCAAGCCTACATTCCACAACAGGAACATCCACGTGAAAGGAATCATGGAAGGAGTTTGGTACAAGTTACCCTACTTATTAATGGAGGATGATTTGATCAAAGTTATGGCAGAATGGCCACTAGCATGGTTGAAACCTATAACACCAAAAAAGCTGCGCACTAGCATGCAGCTTGTAAAAAGAATAGAGAACGTGATGGAGAAACCTACCGAGAAAGATGCCACGCTCGCCAAAACGAGTGAGATGATTGACCTTGAAAAATAAACGGATCCAGAGAAGAATGGGTCTACATCGAACGACACAGTAGAAGCAGAGAAATTTAAGGGAACTAAGCACGGCTCTGAGACCACTAGTGGATCAATAAAGAAGAGAAAGGGATCCAAAGATGTCGGAGAGGACGACTTGAAGTTGATAGAGGATGAAATACACGAAATTTCTAAAATAGTCACATCTGCGACCGTGGATCGTTGGACTGACATGGAGGTGCAGTATAAGGTTGCGTTGAAGATTGTTCATGTGGGGATACAAAAACATAAGATGCAAGTGAGCCTGATACAAGCGAGCATAGCTCAGGTGAGCCAGACCAGCGCGCAACCCTTAGATATTGCATTACCAGCTAATAGGTATTCCTGCCTTATACAAATCCTCGTGCTAGCCATTCATGTGGATGCCAACCGGCGTGCCCAATTCCGCGATACATGTGATATAAATATTAATATTTTTTGTGTTATTTGTAGGGAAGTTGCACTTGATGCATTCAATGATCGCAGATAAACTTTAGTTCAGAGAGGTTGTTACTCACACAAATACAATGAAATCCTAGAAGCAGGAAGAAGAAGCACTTCAAAAATAAAAAGTTGTAGATGTAGAATGTTGTGCAGCCGAAGCTCAACGCGCTGCACTAGAGGCCAAAATCCATCAAGTCTATTGCGATGTTCTAGAAGTCCTGGCCACAACTGCACTAGAGAAAAAATTGAAAGGATTGGCTGTCACATTGAAAGTGTCACACACTGATGTGTAGAGCATTAGAGCCGAATATGAACATCAATTCGTAGATCTGCAAACAAAGTTGCAACTTTAGACTCGACCAGAAGTTTGCGCCCAACGAGCAGCCGAAGTGAAACAAGCTATAGATAGTATTGTTGTTACGGTCATCTAATGTAACAGTCTCCTCGATGAGGGTATGGGTGTATGGACATCTGCAGAGAATGATCCAGTCATTAAGCAGTTGCGCGACGAGTTTCGTAATAAGGAACAACAATTTGAAGAGATTCAGAGAGTGGCACCGACCCTAGTTCTTACAGAATTCCTAGCTCATCTACAGGAGTGTCGGATGATACAGAAAGAAATTGAAGACCTGCGTAAAAAAGAGAAGCTGTTGGAGGCACGCATGCAACCATGTGCTGAGAAGTCCCTCCAGCTTTCACTGACGTTGGACAACACTTTGAAGGCAATTCAACAGACACAACACAAGCATAGAGATAGCCATTGAAGGGCCCACTACATAGAAGTTAGTTTAGCAAGCACAGGAAGTTGTGGCACAAACTTTTGACATGATGCTCCTTCTGAAATCTTCTATCAGCGCGCTCCAAGCCAAGCTAAATGAGTCGACACCTCAGTGACTTGGGATGAGTCACATGTTTTTGTTGGGGGCCTATTGGATCGGGGTCTCTTGGGGCACACTTTTTGATGTAATTTTGTATAATTTAGTATATGCACATTGTGAAAATGAGTCAAGGGGCTTTGGGGTGGGTCACTGTCCCTATTTTTAGTGTAAATGGGCTTAAGGGTAAAATTTGGGCCTCAAACCATGGTTTGATACCATAGTATCTGTGCGCTAAAAGAATATAAATAGATAGATCGAGTCTAAGGAAACTAGTTAGTCAATCTAAGAATAACTTGATTATGATCTTTATGCATCTGTAATATGTTGTAAAGGGTTTTGTATGGGTTGAGTAGAAAGGCTCTTGTTGGCTGTGTGCACACAAACCTAGTCCTGGTTGTGTGTGGACTTCGTTAGCTGTGTGCGCGGAAGGGTTATGTGTAAGGGGAAAGCCTGATGTATTGAAAGGATTTGAATTAATATAAAGGACAACTTTTGGTGAGCTTATTGTGTTATTGGTATGAGTTGTTATCTACTGTTTATGTTCTATTTAATATCGCATTATTTAGTGTTGCTTATTTATCATTGCGTGAGGATATCTGTTATGGTTATTTACGAATATTAATGGTTGATAAATCTTCTTAAGTGTTTACGCATTTTTTATATCTAGATATTGTTCTGTTATACTTTATCTGCGCTGAAGAAATATGTGATTCTATCTTATTCTGTTAAGTATTGTGTGCATCTGTTTATGATTTATATAAGTCTACAATCAATATTCTTAGGGCCACTTCATTATTTTCTTCCTTGGGGTGCGAAAGCTTGGTTCGAACACCTCCCCATACTACTTCAGGTGAGATTTTGATCTGCGCAAGCAGGTCATTGCTGAAAGGGCTAGCAGTTGGAGGGTTTGTTGGTTGCACGATAAAATTTGAACCTGGGTCAGGACCCCTCAAGTCAACAATAGGTGATGAGGAATGTTATGTATTGTTTTGTGATATGCATTAACCAAGTAACAAGATTAAAAGGACTAGTAGATGGGACAAGCATGCAGAGTGAGATGGCTCTTTAGACAATAAAAATGTGGACAATAACATAGATATAGCCTAGAACCAAGATATTTTATTTATTTAAAACCAAAAATAAAGACGAATACCACTTCCAACTATAAATTGGGTCTAGCCCAAGTGGTTTTGCATGTTCTTTTCAATTGATCTATCTTGAAATTTACTTTTTTAATCCCCCCTACTTACTATTTCAAGGCTCATAACTTTTCATCTTTGTTCCTTTCAATACAATTTACCATATCTCCTCTTTCCTTACGATAGAGTTCAACAAAAATATACTAATTATATATATATATATATGATATCTATCTCAAGGAGTCCCCTAATGTGTTGCTAAATTCACCATATAATTAATCTCAACAAGATTGATTCAACCTTTCTTTTATACTAATACTGTATAAGGATGCCTCACCCCAATCTTAGCATGTTGAGTTTTCATAATCTTATTTCCATATAACATACTTACCTTGCCCTTGGATTGAGCCTTGAATGATTACGAGCAACAAAAGCTTCATGCCTAACAGAATTCCATAATTCCAACTACATATTCATGGAAACCTCCAACATGCGATGCATGTTTATCTGTATCATTCCTTGCTGTAGTCATTCCATCTCACTCCTCATGTCATTTAAAACTTCGAACTTCTACAATATCAATACCCATAGGCATTTTATAGTTGAAAAGGCTATGAATTACCTTCAATTACTTTAAAATGTCAAGATTTAAAACATTACATATAAAGGTTTTTTTTCCCTAATTAAATGCAGAGGAACTTGAAACCAATGTTTTAAACGACTTTCCCAATTCATTCCAATCTATGCCTTATGTGTATAAGTATTAATATATATTTTATTACAATTTGATAGTTACAAGAGAAAATGCCAATGATCATGACTGTGGTTGGGCTATTCTAATTTCTTATTTCCTTGCCCATGAAGGAAAGGTTACAAGATTTTCATGTGATTCTATTTTTGGGCTTAGGCATTCTTGTCATAAAATTCCCTTTGATTCTCTTTAGTGTCTTCATTTCAACTTTACATTGCAAGTTTGAAGAAAGGTGCTAGATTTTAATGGCTGAGAATGCTGTATACACTTTCAAACATAGAAGAATTCTAGAACTGCCATGCAACGTGGTTTCATTCTTGTTTAATATGTTGATTAATATTTAAAATTTAAAATTTAATGTAACATGGACGATATGTATTGTAGTGTTACAAATATTTTATGTATGCAAAAGGTTCTTGAATCTTCAAACTAGTAAAATATTCTATAATATTGTAGATCCATAAGTTGTGAAAAATTCAGTTGATTTTGGTTCTATTAGGCCTTGTAACATGCATTTTCTATAAAATATAGTGATAGGAGATCAAATCCAATGTGGTTGGTGCTATAGTTCAACAGTTTAGAAGAGGCAAGGTTTGGAAGGATGTGGAAAGCATATAGAAAATTGAAATATTGGACACACAAGTTTAGGCACATCTGGTAAGAACATATTTTTCTTCATTTTGTGTGCAAGGGGTTTTCCATTTTTGTGCTATTACTTTTTATGATGTGGATAATACTAATATCTTTTGCTAGCTTTTGGTTGCTCCGAAAGTGTTTTCAGCTAGCTCGGAAAGTTCTTTTCATGGTACGTATAGGGCTTTTGGATTCCTAGCCCCTTTGTTTATTTTTTACTTAAATTTGGAGAGCTTAAACTGGATATATGCTTTCCTTGGGTTCACTGCTAGGGAGCCACACTTCTTGATGTGGTAGTTGGATTATGTAGTGAATTTCACATCTTCTACAAGGGTGCACTTGTTGAGTAACATTGGCTCATGGCATGTGGAGTAGCGATTATGAAGGAGGGTGTTAGGCACGTGGAGGTTGGTTGTTTTTCCCTTGAAGCATGCTACCACCTTACGCACAGTTTGAGCTGAGCATTGATTGGAGAGTGAACCATCTTGGAGGAGTGTTGGAAAGTGTAACTAGGTTTGGTCTTCATATTGACTATGTAATTATGTATTTATGTAATGAATAAGAAAAATATAATAAAATGTATTTTTTTATGCTTGCTTCATGGGTTTCATGAGCAAGGTTTTTATTATAGGTCAAAAGACTTCTTCTTGATGTCTTTTAGGGATTTATCATCTTGTCATAAATGTACTAATTAAGAGTCAAGAACATGAAGAGTTTAGTCAAATAAGTATGCCTCAAGGCCTTGTCATATAAGACTTGAATACATGGATCAGAATGTGGCTCAAGATCAGCTTTGAAGTGTCTCCCCAAGTCAGCTTATGTACATTGAACAAGTCAGCTTCCATACCCCTCCTCAAGTCGGCCTTCACACAGATTAATAGGTCGGCCTAAATCTCAGAAACAAGTACACTATATAAAGGATGGTATGCGGTTCATTTGAAGAGATAACTTTGAATATGTCCGAGGAATAAATGTGAGGTAAAGTCTGAGATCTCTACGATTATATATATTAGTAAGAAGTGCGAAGTAAGGACTATGTTCAAGTGTGAAGAAGGGACTGTGTTGCGTTCAAGCATGAAGAAGGATTGTGCTAAAGTGTGAGATTAACACAAGGTTTAGTGCAAAGAAAGGACTATATAAAAGAGTGAGAACATGACTCTATAAAAGAGCGAGAATAGGACTATGTTAAGTACAAGAATAAGATTGTGTAAGGGCATCACTATAGTATAGTGTGGATTTCTCATCGAAAGGAAATAATACAAGTATGTACAGTCAGCAAGGTTAAGTGAAGGAACAAGGTAAGATAGTATATGACACAGTGCTGATATCAAAAGCAAGGATCTCATATAGCCAAAGAAGAAAGAATACAAGTAGAGACTGAGATCTCTAGTTTTGGTGCAAAAAAGTGTAGAATGGTGTAGGATGGTGTAGGAAAGAAGGATCAGCTCAAGGAGTCAATGAAGAAGCAATTTTTAGTGCAAGGAGTCCCTCCTTGACTGCATAAGGAGTAAGCCTTACACATCATAGTTCATTTCAAATTTTAAAGGGTTTGTTTGAGTGGTGGGATGGTTTCTCAAATATTTTTAAATGATTTTATGTTCTTTAGGACTTTCATGCATTTGGAAAGTTGTGGCAAGTATAAATTGTGTTGGTTAAAGGTAGTATAGGGACTAGAGTTTAACTATTGGAAGAAGATGGATAGATGGTACCTATTCCAGAAAATATTCCTATCCTAAATCAGTCACACAACTATGATGATGGCTCTTTACACAAACTCTATTTATGCACAACAAACAACATTCATAAAAGATGTTGCATGTATAAATTATTCCACAAATCCTTTATGAAATCTTCACTGAAATTTTCTATAACACACATATAACTTGTAGAAAACTGAAACAAAATAATTTACTATTAAATCCATTAACATATTATCACTCACACCTTACTAGTTGCTGCAATTCAGATTTTAGAAGAAATTAACAAAGAAAAGAGACACACTAGACATTAGATGTTCCTTGAGTCACAAAATCCTCCAACATGAAGAAAAAAGGTTTTTTACTATATTCAGTCTTTAGGTAGTCCAACATCCAACCTAGGAATAGTATTTGCAGGTGGTGTTGATCATGTCAGCATTTTGTTAAATTATGACAAGCAATCCCCTTTAAACCCCCACTGTTTGGCCTAAAAAATCCTTTTTCCACCTATCGTTCCCCTCCTCTAAACTCAAAATTGCATAAAAAGGGCCGAAATCACACATTTTAACATATTTAAGGCCCAACACCTTTTGGTCCTAGCCCCCTCAGTCTTTTTCTCCACATGAACTAGGCGCTAGACCAAGCGTTAGCCCGGAGAGCGTTTATCGCAATCAGGGTTTTACATGCACCCTTATCCTTTGTAAATGAAAAATTTCTGATGCGATGGTGAAATTTTCTGTCAGCCTCTGAAATAATATCAGCAGTCGATCTGTGTAAGATCTGATGGTCAGCGTTGTTTTGCAATGCACCCGTCGCTCCTATGTTCGCCCCTCTGATCTCATCGCAACCGTCCATCTAACTAGCCGATCAACGGTCCGTATTCCCTCCGCCTGGTGGTCTCTGGGCCCAGAAGCACTATTCATAAACCCACCGGTTTCCATCGCACCACCTTTCGAGGGGTAGGCGATATTTCCCATTTCGGTGCGATTCCACTTAGTGTATGACACGTGGCTCCGTCACTGTTTGAAAACCACCTCCTCATCATGTGTTATCGTTTGGTATTTGACCCGGCGCGATATTCATATCAATAGTCTGATCTGGGGCTCTCCATCCAATAGCCATCGCACCCCGACGATGCACGGAAATTAACCCAAGGTATCCGTACCCCTGGCTCGCCAATCCGTCGCCCTCCGATATGTTTTCCACTGTCAATCTCCTCCTGAGATCGGATGGTAAAGATTTGTTCGTACGCCCTCCGTTGACTGGTCCCGCCACGTCACTATTCCACATGTTTTGTCACGTTTTGCTCCATCCCCTATATTTTTCATTCAAAGGTCGAAACGTTAAGTTTTCGCGTTTAATTTTTTGCATTCCACCAACCTTCACCAGAGCATTTCTCCACCATTTCTCCAAGTTGCGTTGTCATCCTCATTATCCCTGTTGCCTCCACCTTCCCATGCATTTGTTTTCTTGACAATTTTGTGTATTTTTTAGGGTACGAATGACGGTACACCGCCTTGATTCACAATCTCAATTACAGTAGCAGAAAACATCGGAAAAGACCATTTTTCAGAGGCTAGAATTATGGAGAAAGGCCTGGGAAACTGTTACGACATGACCGCCATTAAAGAAGTAGGGTTAAACTCTGTCAAACCCTCTAGAGTCATTCAAAGCACATATTTCGTGATCGGAGACATTAATATTGCAGACAAAGAGTACCAGATCAAAGACCCCGTAGATCACTCAGAAGGTCTATGCACAAAAAACAATACCCTCAAGGTTTCATTTCAGTAGAATTTTTTTTCCAGGGAAGGACGGATTGACCATGTGGTTTTTATTTCTATACCGTGTTCCTGAAGAGACTTCCACCCAGTGCATTTATTTCAGAAAGCAGGCCATAGAGTACATACAACATTACAGAGTCATCAAGCAGTATGGGCATGCGCATTTCCGCCATCCTTTCTTTATGAGGAAAATTAAATGTTCATCTTCCACTTTCTTTACAGTATTTTTCTTTTTCTGCTGTAAAACCCCAGAAGAACAGATTATTGAGGGTTCCAGATTTTATCAGAAAATTATGCGGTGAGAGAATTTTGTATGCATTTTGTAAGAACTCTTATATGAATGTACAGAGCCTGTTGGGTTTCAGTGAAGAGGAGTTCCATCTTTAAAGAGGATTCTGATCTTTGGTGTCTCACAGTTTGTAACTTTCTCTCGTAAGTGATAATTTAATTGTTCATTTCATTCCATCCATCTTTCTCATATCATGTTCTGGAATGCGAGTGGCTCACTGGTTTTTGGTATGTATTTATCCTAGTTGATACCCATGCTCGAATTAGTCAAGCGCTTTAAATATGGCTCAGGCATGATATACTGTTTCACTATTCACTCAAACCATATTTCTGCTATATTAGTTTCCTTGGGAGGTTATTTTTAAAATGCTATTTTCATGTGTGGATTCTTAAATTGATAAGCCCATCACATGGTGATATTGTGTATTTAGATATCATCTCAATGAAAACTAGTATTCTCTTAATATTTCATACGCAGTAAACACCTTCTGATTATCTATTTCTGTGAGGTATTTTTGAATCGGCCCTCTTTATAGTAAGCTGCCTCTGAATTTTCTGATGCTTTTATATTGGAGTTTTTCACCTTGCCTCTGCAGTGTTTCTCTCCCTGTACCTAGTTTCTGAAGGTCTTGGTCCCATTCAAAATCAAAATTTCTCGTTTTCAGAAGATAGCATGAGAGCCTTTTATTGATAACTTCCCCTGTTATACCATATGCTCATTTCTATATAAGATGTCCTAGGCACTGGTCTTTCACAACTCAAGGCTGTCTCTAGGAATGAAAACATCTTTTTGGCGCCATTGTTGGGGAGCGAAGTTGAGAAAATTTAAATCCCTGGGCCTCGACAACACCTAATTCACTCTTCAAGTAAGTGAGTATGGAGAGTTGAGAGTTGTAGATCCCTCACCTTGCCGACTCCACATTTGTTATTAGATAAATTCACTTGCATTCCTGGCTCCTCGTAAGCCACACTTGAGGTCAGATACGTCATAGCCAAAGACACCTTCAATGTGTAACCCAGAGAATATCATACATAGGAGGAATTGGAGGGAAAGGAAATCAGCTCACACTGAAATCCCTGAATTTTCTATAGAAAAATTCCCATCCTCTTCTTCTCAAGTAGCCCAAGTGCTAGGTCCTGAATCCATTGTGGGAGATACTGATTACTCTTTAGATAGTTCACCCTGAGGAGGTGTCCGATTTAAAGATAATTTTCACCCTACTCTTGAAGTCGAAGATGTCAAGGAAGTCACCAAAGTATCTACTATTAACAGACCATTGTTACCCTCAACACCTCAAGCTTCTATTCATTACATTCCTATTGTTATTCATACTCCACTTCCACCTCGTCCTCCTCCTTTTACTCATCAAACTATTACACTACCTCCACCCACTCCAATGGCCAATGTTCCAGGCTTCTTGTTAAATAAATATGCCCCCTGGCATTACCTCAAGTGTTGAATGATATGCCATAGGATTATCCAAAGATTTTACCCCGATTCAATGGGGAAAATGAGATTGATGCTCAAAAACATCTAGAGGTATTCTGTTCTTTTGCAAAGAATTTTAATGTGGAACATTTAGATGTAGTCTTGAGACTATTTGTGAAATATCTTGATGGAGAAGCCCAAAAATGGTTTAAGACATTGACAAACCGTTCTGTTACCACTTTGGAAATAATGGAAGATACTTTTCTCAGGAAGTGGGGAGAGAAGAAAGATCATGGACATGGTCTCACTGAGTTTAACACACTCAAGAAAAGACATAATGAAGGGGTGTCAGAATTTATCAAGAGATTTAATAAATTGTATCTGAGCTTTCCAGCTGATATTAAACCTCATCAAACTGTTGCTAAAGTTGTTTTTGTAGCAGCCTTTGATTCAGAATTCGGTTTCTCTCTGAGAGAAAGAAAGCCTGCTACTCTAGATGAGGCTCAGATAGATGCAATAGAGTTAGAGGAAAATTTCACCTCCATTGGTAAATCAAAGGGGAAATCTGAACAAGATACTAGAAGAAGGGGCAAAGAGGAGGTATCTACCTCTAACCAAGACAGAGACTAAGCTAATGATAGAATTGAAGAAATGAACAAAATGATTAAGAACCTTTCTGGTAAGCTGGTCAAGCTTGAATTGGAGGCCAAGAATTCAGCCTCCAAGAATTTCCAGAATGCTCCAAACAGAGGTTACAATCCTCAGTATAGAAAACCACCCCTACAAATATTGCAAAGGGAACTAAAGGAACAACAACATCAGGTACCACACCCATTGTACTTGGAAGGTCTAGTGGATGGTTCTACTAAAGATACTGCCTATGAACTGGAGGATGCAAATCTTGCCTTCTCGAATATTGATGGAGAAGAATGCTCTTTGCAAGAAGAAGAAAAGGCTAAAGACACAGAAGACTCAGAAATTGATCACTATTGTAAGAAATTTGTTGATTTCATGCAAGCACAGTTCAATAGAAGATATGATCTTAGATCTTCTAGAAAGAGGACTCGTACTCAATAGCAAGAAGAAGAGCCACCCCAGAAGGAAGAACCTACTCAGAAGGAGTCAAAAATGCAGAAAGTCACAGACAAAGGTAAGAGGCCTCTAAAAAAACCTTTGCAGTCTAATGATCAAATTCCTTCCTCTTCAAGAGTAGTCATTCCCCCGAATGCCAAGTCTGTGTTAAAATAAGTCAAACCCTCAGCTGAAAATAAAGAGTCAAAATAGGTCGTAATAGAGAAGCCCTCTCCTGTTTTCAGTCTGCAAAAGGAACTTGAGAAGGTAAAAATCCCAGTCCCCTTGACTGAACTGTTGAAGCAACCTGCATATCAATCCCATGTCACCTCTTTCATGCTCCCTCTAGAAGCAGCACTCATCCCGGATAGTCTCAACCTTCAAGAAGAAAGACCCATGGTTGTATTTGGCCCACATGTAGAGGAATTAGATGCTTCTACTCCTCCCTTCTATGTGTCTCTAGTGATCCATGACCTATTATTACATAACTGTGTGTTAGATTCTGGAGCTTCCCATAATCTACTGCCTCTGTCAGTCATGGAACAACTAGGATTACAAATCACTCGTCCATACAATTATCTCTATTCATTTGATTCCAAAAGAGTTAAATGCTTGGGGATGATCAAGGATTTGGTGGTCAATTTGGCCCAAATCCTAGCAAGAAGTGTGGTAATGGACATCATGGTGGCTGACATCCCATCTCACTTTGGCATGTTGCTGTCAAGGTCCTGGGGAACAAAAATTGGTGGGTCAATTAAGTTGGACTTAACATATGCCACTATCCTGGTTTTTGGTGGCCAGGAGAGAAGGTTGTATAGGGAAACTAGATTTGTCAAGATGGTTACTAAGGCTGACAACTCTGTTAATTCACCCGTCTACAGTAAAGAAGGAGATTTCTCATGCTTGATGCTAGAAGAAGATCAAGATTATGCTCATGAACCATCCTTCTGCCAGATCAGGACTGAGCAGCCCTTAGAGGGCCATGAAGCAGGAATCTGTACACTTCATTTTGACGGAGCAAATTCAAAAGAAGGTAATGGAGCTGGAATACTATTGATTTATCCTACAGGGAAATGGGTCCCATTGTCTTTCAAGCTAGAATATGAAGCCACTAATAATGTGGCTGAATATGAAGCACTTCTGTTAGGGTTGCAGATTGCCAGGAGCATGAATATAAAAAGTTTAAAAGTTCTGGGAGATTCAGAACTAGTTGTTAGACAGGTCAGGAATCAGTGTCAAACCAAACATCCTCGGCTGAGGGCTTATAGAAATGAAGTTTGGGACATGGTGGAAATTTTTTTCTTGGCATTTAATATCCAGTTCATGCCCCGGGAACAGAATAGGATGGTTGATTCCCTTGCTATGGCTGCTAGTACATTTCGTCCACCTCAGAACCCTCTCTTGAGATATGAAATTGAGGTACGTTATCGACCATAAATCCCAGATAATATCAAGCATTGGCAGGTATTTGAGGATGAAGAACAGGTGAAGAGATTCCTGGAAACAGTAGGAGAATTCTCCAACATGGAGATTGATGCTGATGAAGAAGAGGAGACTGAAGATACTTCAAAAAGGAATTGGGAGGAGAAAATGGTAGGTAACAAAGTGTTTCAATTAAAGGGAAACATTATACCCAGAGGGCTGGTGCCCCTAGAAATATTTTTTGACAATAAAATTGCCCCACTGCAGCCAAACAGAGTCACAGAAGAAACCCAGGTAGAAGACCTTAACCTTGGTACTGATGCTGACCCTAAAATTGTAAAACTATCCAAGAAGGTTACAGAAGAATATAAAAAGCTATACCAGAAGTTATTTCAATCTTACAAAGATGTGTTTGCATGGTATTATCAGGACCTAAATACTTTTTACATCAGTATAATGCATTATAAAATTCCACTAAAGGGAGATGTGAAACCTCACAAGCAGAAGCTCAGACAGATAGATCCCCTGCTGCTTCCCTCTATTGAGAAGGAGATTAAGAAGCTGTTAAAGGCCAAAATAATTGTTCCATTGAGGTACTCTGAATGGGTGGAAAACCTAGTCCCTGTCCGAAAGAATAATGGAGAAATAAGGCTGTGTGTTGATTTCGAAATTTAAATAGAGCATCCTTAAAGGATAATTACCCACTGCCTAAGATGGACCACATCCTACAGAAAGTGGTTGGAGCTTCTAGGATGTCAATGATGGATGGATTCTCTGGTTATAATCAGGCGGTTGTACTTCCAGAAGATCAAAAGAATACTGCTTTCACCACACCATGGGGTACATTCATGTATGTCGGGATGCCTTTTGGGTTGATTAATGCAGGGGCCATTTTTCAGAGAGCCATGGACATCACTTTTGTTAGGGAGCAAGATAAGCTTTTGGTAGTCTACCTCGATGATATCACTGTATTTTCAAAGGATGATACTGAGCACATTGAGCATCTACGTAGAACTTTTGAGAAATGCAGAAGGTATGGTATTTCTCTCAATCCACAAAAATATCTATTTGCATTAGAAGAAGGCAAGATCTTGGGGCATGTTGTGACTAAAGATGGGGTAAAAATAGACCCTAACAGGGTAGAGGTTATAAATGGTATTTCTCTTCCCAGAAATAATAAGGAGGTGCAAGTATTCCTAGGGTGCATTAATTTTCTAAGAAGGTTTATTCCTAACTATGCTGAAATAGTTAGACATATAACCGACATGCTAAAGAAAATAATGAGGTTAAGTGGTCCCAGGAATCACGAGAGGCCTTTACCAAAACAAAAAATGCTTTTGCAGAGGCCCCTGTGCTAGCTGGATCGGATTATGCTAAACCATTCATGATCTTTTCTTTTGCATCACCTCATACAATAGCAGCAGTTTTATTGCAGAAAAATGACGAAGGATACAAGTAGCCCATCGCCTTTTTCAGTCAGGTGCTCCATGATGCAGAATTAAAATATAACATATTAGAGAAGCAAGCATATGCCCTAGTGAAATCCCTTAAATCATTATGCATGTATGTCCTACAATCCCACATCACTGCATTTGTGCCTACAGCAGCTGTAAAAGATATTCTTATCCAAGGGGATAGTGAAGGAAAAAGGGGGAAGTGGATTGCCAAAATAAAGAAGTATGAGCTAGACATCCGCCCTACCAAACTGATCAAAGGGCAAGGGCTAGCCAAAATCTTATCTGAATCAAACTATCAGGCTCTGGGTATAAATTTGTCCATAATAGCAAGTGAGGAATCTGAGAAGAAAGAAGAGCTATAGGGAGTAGAGATAACTACTCCGGAAACACAGATGAAGTACCTCACCAGTCAGTGGTACAAAGAAATAGTAGAATATCTCCTCACACTTAGCTGCCCTCCAAGCTGTGATAAAGCTAAATACAGAGCGCTATGGTTGAGATCACAGAAGTACATAGTCGCCAATGGCCGGCTGTACTGGTGAGATCCCTCAGGTATTCTACTCCTGTGTCTCATAGAGGATGAGGTAGAGAGTATAATGGCTAAATTTCATGAAGGAATCTGTGGGGGCCATTACAACTGGAGGGCCACTGCTCACAAAATGCTGAAGGCTCATTTTTATTGGCCCAAGCTATTTGGAGATGTTTTTGCGCGGGTTAGAGCTTGTGAGAAATGTCAGAAATTTGCTGAAAGACAGAAGTTGGCACCTCTGCCCATGATTCCCATGCACGTGGACGAACGATTCCGACAATGGGGAATTGACTTTATAGGTGAAATACATCCTCCATAAAGTGGTCAGCATAAGTGGATATTAACTGCCATGGATTATTTCACAAAATGGGTGGAAGCCATACTTGCGAGGAACGCGAAAGATACTATGATAATAAAGTTCATGGAAGAAAACATCATATCTAGGTTTGGCTGCCCTGCCAGAATAGTAACTGATAATGCCCAGGCCTTCAAGTCTGCAAAGTTTGTGAGTTTCTGCCAGCAGTATAACATCATACTAAGTCACTCTAAAGCCTATTACCCACAAGGAAATGGCTTCGCAGAGTCTTCAAACAAAAATCTGGTGAGGGCAATGAAGAAGGTTATCAATGAAAATCGGAAAAATTGGGATTCCCAGTTGAAATTCTCCCTGTGGGCCAATAGAATTACCAGCAAGAGAGCAACTGGGAAATCCCCATATGAATTAGTATATGGGAGGGTAGCAGTATTTCCTATACAGTTAGCCCTACCAGTAGCCTGATTCATGCAAGAAAGTCAAGAAGAGCCTGATGATGTGACCAGGAGAATAAATCAGCTGGTGGAGTTGGAGGAAACACGAAACTAGGTAAGTCAAAGGCTCACTGAATATCAAGAGAAGATGAAATACCTTTTCGATCAACATGCCAAGGACAGGAATTTGCAGATTGGTGATTTAGTGCTCAAATGGGATATCCGGAGAGCTGAAAAGGGAAAACATGGTAAATTCGACCCACTCTGGTTTGGTCCTTTTAAAATCGTGGAACAAGGAGGTAACAACACTTTAAAGTTGGAATATTTACAGGAAGACTTGCTTGACGCCCCTATAAATGGTCAGTTCCTTAAACCCTTCTTCGAGTTCTGATTCAGGCATAGATAGCCTGGTGTATCATACTGTACATTAGTTTCCTTTTTCATCCTTGTTTGAATAATGTGGGTGTCATGATGAAATATGAAAGGAAAAGTGGAAGTGCTGAAGAGCAGTGTCCGCATAAAAGATTTACCTGTGGTCTACGAAGTTCTCGACATGCCCAGGGATGAACGTGACATCCCCAGGTGGAGCCAATGTTGATCATGTCAACATTCTGTTAAATTCTGTTAAATTTTGACAAGAAATCCCCTTTAAACCCCCTCCGTTTGGCCTAAAAAATCCTTTTTCTGCCTATCGTCCCCCTCCTCTAAACTCAAAATTGCATAAAAAGGGCCAAAATCATACATTTTAACATATTTAAGGCCCAACACCTTTTGGTCCTAGCCCCCTCAGTATTTTTCTCCACGTGGCCCAGGTGCTAGAGCAAGCGTTAGCCCAGAGAGCGCTTATCGCAATTGGGGTTTTACATGCACCCTTATCCTTTGTAAATGCAAAAGTTCCAATGCGATGGTGAACTTCTCTGTCAGCCTTTGAAATAATCTCAGCAGTCGATCTGTGTAAGATCTGACGGTCATCGTTGTTTCACAATGTGCCCGTCGCTCCTCTGTTCGCCGCTCCGATCTCATCGCAACCGTCCATCTAACCCGCTGATCAACGGTCCGTATTCCCTCCGCCTGGTGGTCCCTGCACCCAGAAGCACTATTCATAAACCCGCCGATTTTCGTCGCACCACCTTTCAAGGGGTAGGTGGTATTTCCCATTTTGATGCAATTCCACTCAGCGTATGACACGTGGCTCCTTCACTATTTGAAAACCACCTCCTCATCGCACGTTATCGTTCGGTATTTGACCCGATGTGATATTCATATCAACCATCCAATCTGGGGCTCTCCATCCAACGGTCATCACACCCCGAAGATGTGCGGAAATTAACCCAAGGTATCTGTACCCCTGGCTCACCAATCCGTCGCCCTCCGATATGTTTTCCACAGTCGATCTCCTCCTGAGATCGGACGGTCCAGATTTTTTCGCACGCCCGCTGTTCACCGGTCCCGCCACGTCACTATTCCATATGTTTTGTCACATTTTCCTCCGTCCCCCTATATTTTTCATTCAAAGGTCGAAACGTTAAGTTTTCACGTTTAATTTTCTGCATTCCGCCAACCTTCACAAGAGAATTTCTCCACCATTTCTCCAAGCTGCGCTGTTATCCTCATTATCCATGTTGCATCCACCTTCCGGTACACTGCCCTGATTCACAGTCTCAATTACAGTAGCAGAAAACACCAGAAAAGACCATTTTTCAGAGGCTAGAATTATGGAGAAAGGCCTGGGAAACTGTTACGACATGACCGCCATTAAAGAAGCAGGGTTAAACTCTGTCGAACCCTCCAGAGTCATTCAAAGTGCAGATTTCGCGATTGGAGACATTAATATTGTAGACAAAGAGTACCAAATCGAAGACCCCGTAGATCACTCAGAAGGTCTATGCACAAAAAACAATACCCTCATGGTTTCATTTCAGCAGAATTTTCTTTCCAGGGAAGGATGGATTGACCATGTGGTTTTTATTTCTATACCGTGTTCCTGAAGAGACTTCCACCCAGTGCATTTATTTCAGAAAGCAGGCCACAGAGTACATACAACATTACAGAGTCATCAAGCAGTATGGGCGTGCACGATTCCACCATCCTGTCTTTATGAGGTAAATTAAATGTTCATCTTCCACTTTCCTTACAGTGTTTTTATTTTTCTCCTATAAAACCCCCGAAGAACATATTATTGAGGGTTCCAGATTTTATCAGAAAATTATGCGGTGAGAGAATTTTGTATGCATTTTGTAAGAACTCTTATATGAATTTACAAAGCTCGTTGGGTTTTAGTGAAGAGGAGTTCCATCTTTAAAGAGGATTCTGATCTTTGGTGTCTCACAGTTTGTAAATTTCTCTCGTAAGTGATAATTTAATTGTTCATTTCGTTCCATCCATCTTTCTTGTATCATGTTTTGGAATGCGAGTGGCTCACTGGTTTTTGGTATGGATTTATCCTAGTTGATACCCATGCTCGAATTAGTCAAGCGCTTTAAATATGGCTCAGGCGTGATATACTGTTTCACTATTCACTCAAACCATATTTTTGCTATATTAGTTTCCTTGGGAGGTTATTTTTAAAACGCTATTGTCATGTATGGATTCTTAAATTGATAAGCCTATCACATGGTGATATTGTGTATCTGGATATCATCTCAATGACAACTAGTATTCTCTTAATCTTTCATACACAGTAAACACCTTCTAATTATCTATTTCTATGAGGTATTTTTGAATCGGCCCTCTTTATAGTAAGTTGCCTCTGAATTGTCTGATGCTTTTATATTGGAGTTTTGCACCTTGCCTCTGCAGTGTTGCTCTCCTTGTACCTATTTTCTGAAGGTCTTGGTCCCATTCAAAATCAATTTTTTTTTTCTTTTTTTCAGAAGATAGCATGAGAGCCTTTTATTGATAACTTCCCCTGTTATACTATATGCTCATTGCTATATAAGATGTCCTAGGAACTGGTCTTTCACAACTCAAGGCTGTCTCTAGGAATGACAACAAGTGGTATATATAGCAAGAGAGGAACCAAATACATCTCTTCTAAAAATAAGGAAACATTAATTCTAACATAATATATGTGTCAAAAGACATTACAATGTTATCTCATCGAAATCTAACAGAAAGGATAGATGGAGAAGAAATAAGAGAAGAAATCTGGGCTGGAATGTTGAGTGTGGTGTCATTTTGCCCCTTTTTTTGTTGATTTATCTCCTTGTGTCTTGGGTCTTTAATAACCATGTAGCTCCATTTAAGAAGACCTCCAACAACCTCATAACCACTATTGGGTACCAAATCAGGCCATCTTTCTGTCCATTTCTATTTCCCTTTTTGTCCTTTTTGTACTCATTTACCTATGCTATTGTGTTAAACCTACAAGGTAAATACCTTTGAATTGTCCAATTGGAATATTTTAATTAATGAAGTAAGTTCACAGAGTCTTATCTATTCGTAGTACTAAAACATATGTTTTACCACATCTTGGAGAACAAGAATCGCCGCTTCAGCATTTTGCAATAGATCTGGTAACGACCAGCCATAAGGAGGCCACGTAGCTAGAGCCACGATTCCTTGGAACTATTCTTGGACCTTTTTGCTATCTTGGATATCTGGTGATGGTGTCGTTCCAATTGATGTACATTCTAAATATGCGGTTACCATGTTTCAGGGAGATCTGTTAATATCCCTTGTTGTGTATAAAATGCAGATTGTTCCTGTGAATGGGGGTTCTCCCATCGCTATTGTAATCACCTGTTACAGATTAATAAAATACCATCTGTTTGGCTGCTCCAATCTTCTCCGTGACTAACGTAGCCCTGATCAGAGAGCCGGGCCCACTCTTCTAATTAGGTGCTGTGTCTTTGTGTGTGTGTCAATCAATAGTTTATGCTTATTGTTACAGCTCTTTCCTGTTTATGATTATTGCTGAGTTCTGTAGTTATTTTAAATCCCACAGCCATGTTTTGAATCTTAAACGACGAACCCTTGGTCAGAATAGATTATACGTTTTCCCTTGCATATACCTTGCACATTTCCTTGAAAGGATATGCACCCGGATTGATAAATTAATGTTGGAATAGGGCGAATAAATCGTTCACAACTAGACACCAACATTTTGGCACCATTTTCGAGGAGGCTGCAAGGCGAAAACAACTATCCGGACCAACCAGAGGGTCAATCTCTCATCCTAGGGAGAGAACAAGTTTTCTCACTCTACTTCAAGTCCTGAGGGTAATTATTCTTTTTGCTTATTTATTTTTTCTTTTCTGTTTGATTTTGGGCCATTCGCTTGTCCTGGGGAGGGAGGAGTCTTTGGATGCCTTGCTCCAGGTCTTTAGTAAGATTTATTTTATTTTAACGCTTGTGTGTTTCCTTTTTGGGAAAACCCTAGCTTTTACCCTGGGGAGGGAGGAGTCTTTTGACGCCCTGCTTCAGATCTAGAAGTATTATGGCTTCCTGTGGCGTGTGTCTATTTCTGGGTCTTGTCCCAGGGAGGGAGGAGTCCTTTGACGCCCTGCTCCAGGCCTGAAACCCTAGATTATTGTTTTGTTAGCTGCCTTTATTTTTGTGAGTTCTTTCATCTTAGGGAAGGAATGGTCCTTTGACACCTTACTCCAAGATTGAAGCATTATAGGTTCATACCAAGACCCTCCATCATACCAAATTTTGTATGAGAAAAGAATCAAATAAGAGGGGCAGAGGGAGAGCCCCGAAGAGGGGAGGGCCAGATCTGTGAATAAAAACCTATATCCAACAGATCATAGCAAAGGCTGAATCAAAAGCATCCTCTCATGTAGCTGCGATACCAGGGCAAGGAGAGTGAAGTTCGAGGGACAGCCAATGGAGCAACCAGTGTGGGCTACAACATTCTCTAGTGATTTGACACAACAGGTTCCTCTAGCAGTAGACCTGATTCGGAGGACCCTGCGCTGGTGATAGCAGAGGAAGAAATTTCAAGTAGAACATTGACAGGGTCAGACTGCTCCAGTAAGGGAAAGGAAGTTGCAGCCGAGCGATCGAGCCATCAGGCCTCGGGAGAAGAAAACGAGGAAAAACTTGCATCGCTAAGAGACTGGGGAAGTGCTACTAAAGCAACTCGAGTTCCAGTAGTAAAGAATCCTCAGCCACCCTCCATAGAGCCTGCTGAAATCCCCAACGAGTATTGGAAGATATTCATGGATCCCACAACCTCCACCATCGATTTTTCGATCGGGGATATGGGGGCTGGTGCACCTGTTAGGATCCCGTGATTTGGCAGATTGGAAAGCCAAGTGACAAGGTAACATCAAACCAACTTTGGAGCCCAAGGACCCAGCCTTCCTGGACTCAGAGAGGGCTCTCTCTATTTGTGCAAGGGATGTATATTTGTTTGCTTCTTATGTTTTTGATTTTAGGCTAGTTTTTAAGTAGGTTTTTAGTTTGTTTTTAGGTTTTTGAGGGAGGAACTGATCAAAGTTTTAAATACATAAAAATATTGTTAGATCAACTGGGCTATGGGGTCGAAAAGGTCGAGTAAGCCTCAAATGGTGGACAAGGTATATTAAAGGGCCGATTTGATCAAGGTAAAATGGATCTTTAGGTGGAATGAAATGGGATGGACACTAGGTTTTGTGAAGGAAAAATAATTTTAGACATAAATAGTTTTACAACGGACATCCATGTGGTAGGGCTAACCATTAATCACGATACATGTAACTTCAAACTGATAGATGCATAAAATAAACATTCAAGCGATACATAGAGATATAGGACTCTCTAACTTTAGGAAAATCACCATCAGATTTTTGGGAAAAAAAATTAAGACAAACAAATAACTCAAGGTAAGAAGAGGGAACTCCTAGAAATCATATTTTGAGCTATCAAGCACTTTGAACTAATATTGCAGAGTATAGGCAAACGGCAAGATCGATACAAGACCTCTTTGGTTCAACTAGGACAATCAAACAATCAGAGAAAGGTTTCAGTAATGGGGTTTTGGTTAACTAAGTAGTAAACGGGGCATACTATGAATCATACTAATTAGCATACATAATAACCATTAATGCTACTGAAAACAAGTTCTTAGGGTATTAAAGAGCATTTAAGAATTCATTTGACATAACTAAGAAAGAAGACAAACATAGAAGCTATAATGAATCAGGAAATTTGAGGTGCCTCCATGGACATGTCTCAAATATATTATTTACTGTCCTACAGCAAGCAAGAGAATATGAAAATATGTATGAAAAATAAGGAAACATAACAGAGAGGAACACTATACCATTTTACCAAGTCAAGGAATCCTACAACAGTCCTTTTTCACCATCCAAAACATTCAAGCAACTATCCAATGCATGAGACAAAGTATTTCTTCCAAGCTTTTATAACCATATATTGCTCTATATCATAAAGTTCAGCCTCATTTACAATGAAATCTCTTGGAATATATAGGCCAAAGTGAAAGATAACCTCCTAGTGCAACTAGCAAGCTCATTGGCCCATCACAAATATCTGATTTTGTCCTTGAGGATTTGCAAAGCCCAAGGCACAAAATATCTATAAAAATATCTTAAAAATGCTAAAAAAAGAAATTAAATTGACTTTTCCCAACTGACAATGGCCAAAAAAGGTTAAACGCACATTTAGAAAATCCACTTCAGAAAACTGCATTTTTCACAAAAATGCTTCAGAAATATAGCAGCAGAAAATTCCCTGTCTTGTGGGCAACTTTTGAAGGACCTCCCGATGTCAAAACGAGGCCTGAGACAGCTCGTTGGAAAGCCCTAGATGTCTAGTTTCTGAAAATACTTCGTTTTCCCCAAAATAATCAATGGAAGCCTATCAAAAACTGACCTGAGTGGAAAAACCCAGAAATTAGCCTTTGCTGATATGCGAGGCAGAGTGTTGAAAAAGTGACTGTTTTTCACCTCTTTGGGGGACCGAAACATCTTCAATTGATCTGAAATTTTCTGAGTAGATGCCCCTGAATTTAATGCATCCAATGGTACCACTTTAAACCTCTAAGGATGCTTCAAACAAAAATGGCGATGCCCATGATTTTCTGAAAATAAGCCCAAAAATGTCAAAAAACAAAAACTTGTCGAAATATGCTCAATTTTGGCGAGCATACCCCTCATGGGTTTTTAGAAGCATGTAGAGAAGTGGAGGCCAAAATTTCAAGCTTTGATGTGCCTTTTCCCACTTTTTCTACCAAGTGCCTCTTTTAGGCCACCTTGAGCTTTTCTTGTGTAACCTTCAATTTCCTTCAGGCAAATTGATTTAGCTTTTTGTAGTGCCCGGTCATTTTCTTTTGAAGGCTTAAGTCTCTGTTAGCTCTTTCTAACTTATCCTCCTAGTGTTTATTTTCCCTTTCAAGCCATGCTTCTCTATTATTTTCTATTTCTTGGGAGAGTAAAAAAGTAAGAAGAAAAGATTGGAAAAGGGCTGCTTCTTCCTCTTTCTGTTTCTCCAAAGCTCTTCTGAGTCCCATAGTCCTAGGCCTTTTCCTCTTTGGCTATTCTTATTCTTCAGTGTCATTGAATTCACCCATAAGCTCATCAAGCTTGATTTGCGCTTTGGAGGCCTCCTTTTGATATTTGAAAGCTCGGGCCTCAAATACCGCCATTTGACCACTCATTTGCTCGTTTTGCATTTGTAGGACATGGATGAAGTCTTTTGAGCTTTCTAGATCGGCTTGTAGATCACGAATTTGATCTTCTCTATTTCGCAAGAGGGCCTCAAGGATTCTAGCCTCATTGTCACTGTCATCACTATTTATCTAAATTATATCAAACTCCCTTTCTTTCTCATGGCTACTTTCCTCCTTCTCTTTTCCTTTTCCTTTGATAGGTTTCTTGGTTCTCCTCTTCTTTGTTAATTCAACAATGGGTTTCTTGGGCAACTTGCCTTTGCTTCGGAGTGCTCTAGAAACATTGGGAGTTACAACTTGAGCCACTTTCTTTCTTGAAGTTCAGGGCTTTGTTACCTTTGGAGAAGAAAACATGGCCCCTTGCCTAGGAGAGGCAGCTAGCACATGCTCTATTTGGTCTTTACCCTTACTGCTCCCATCATCATCTTTGTCGTTGTTTTCCTCCTTTTGAATACCGCTTTGTTGGTCTTTATCACTGATATGCTCATGGTCACTGATTTGGCCCTTTTGCTCTATGTTGCCCTCTTTAGAATGCTCACTACTTGGGGTTTGATTGTCATCATCTTTGCTGGCTGGAGGGCTTTCTTGTTTTTCATCATAAGTGTCCCTTTGAGGACTATCTTGACCCTCCTCATAATTGCTTTGGCTATCATCTTGTATGTCTCCTTGAGGGCTGCTTTGTTCACTTCTGTCCTTGTTTTCCTCATGGCTGTGGTGCTCTGTACCTTTAGTGAGGATCACTCTTGCTATCTGGCTTAGGAGGCATTTTTCTTTTGAGATCCTTGGCTGATTCACCAAGGAAAACTGTCTTAAGTGATCACTGAGATAAATCTCCCACCAATACCCTTTACCCTTTGAAAAACTAAGTCTGTCCTTAGTTAGCCAATAAATTTGTTTAGATGAAACCAACTCTTTTTGAGTTTGACAATATGAACTCCTATCCCTTAATTTACTATTTTCTGTGGTTTTTTGAATCAAGAAAAATGTCCTTTGAAATCACATTCTTAAGGGACTGATTTAAAAAAAAGACTATGCCTTTTTAGAAAAACATTGTATTTTGCCTTTGAATAAATTGCCCTCCTTCGATGTTGTTGTTTCTCTAAAACAAAGAAAACAATCCTCTTGTCACTGAGTAATAGGCCCTTCAAACAAACTATGTCTCCCTTTATGATCACTGCTTCTCTTTGAGTTTATCAAACACGTATTAGTTGGATGACAATAATTTCACCTTTTCAGTTTTTTTGTTCGATCAAAGAGGTCTTTGAAAAGGTTAGTTCGCAGATTTTGGAGACAAATCTCCTTTGATTTTGACACACATTATATTCACTTTAAATATCTATTTTTTATCCTTTGGAATCACAATAAAAAGCTCTTCTTAAACTGACACAAAACCTTCACTATTTCATAGCACAAGAAAGACCTCCCTTTCTTTGAAAATTATGATTTAAACCCTCCTCGAGCTCAAACTTTAGTTAGGAATCGAGAAATACCTTACAAAATGAGTTTTTGAGGCCCTTTGAGTGTTGGTACAGTGTGCAAAGAAGCGTGTTTGGAATGTTTTTGATGGGCGGGCGTTGAATGCAGAATGTGCCATGCAGAGGCCTGTCGAGTTAGCCTCGAGTGCCCAGCACAGGCGCACTGCGTAATGCTATAGGCGCGCCGCGCTTGTTAAGAAAATGCACTGTGTCCTCCTTATAGGCGCACCGCGTGTGTATATAGGCGCGCCGTGCTGAAACTAAACTTGGAATTTCTTCACAAATCGCTCAAAATTGCTTTCTTTCCTCGATGAGAATGCTAATGCATGTTTGGTTTATGCCTTTTAGGCTTATAAGGTTTTGTTTAAAAGGAAAAAAAGTATTTTCCCCTCTTTCAAAATTTGAAAATTTTTTAACGTTTTATCACCTTGTGTTTTTTTGAAGAGGAAACTTGAATTTATGTTCAAGTTTTTCCTAACCTTTTGCCTTTTGCATAAACTATTTCACTGTGTAACTCCTTGGGGAGCTAACTTTCTGTTTCTCTGTGAAGGAACCCACTTTCATATTTTTCTCACAAAAGGTAGCATTTCTGAAAAAGCACTCTCTTTGTCACAAATTTACCATTAGACCAATAATCTTGTGGATATACAAGATCCTTCCATTTGATATAAGCATTAAGATACCCAAACTGAAGTGCAAGTTTTGACACAGTCCTAAACCTTTCAACAGCTGCCCTCCGAGTATATTGTCTATTTCTTCTAGGGATATTACTACCTTCAACACTGTATTACTTTGAAAACACCATAAAGACAAATCATCTGAAAGAAATTCATAGAAATAATGCTATTGCAGCCCTTTTGAAAATACCATGTATCCATTGCTTTTGAGGTAAGGAGGCATTTTGACACCATGATGTTACTGCTTTGTTGATGATGAAACACAGGCTTTCAAAGTCTAAAATTTCATTTGCTCCACTGATTTTCACCCTTGTATTTCAAACAGAGAACTCACTTAAACACCATTGGAAACACTGCTGATGCATCTTTTGTTCCATCCCTGGGAAGGAGGTGGCCTATAATTTCTGAAGTCACTTAAAACACTTTCACCCTCTGCTTTTCAATGAAGGAGGTTCTTATCATGTTCTCAACCATCTGCTCTTGATTGGAGGAGGCTTTACCATGATGTCTTCTAACCATCTACTTTTTAATGAAGGAGGTCATTACTGTGCTTTTAACCATTTTCTCTTTTAAAGGAGGAGGCTCTCACTGTAGATATGTCATTTCATTTATTTCAAAACTATATCACCTTTCTGCAAATCATATGTCTTTGCTTGGTATTATGTCAAATAGGCAACAATTTTCTTTATGAGATATGTTGTTAGATATGTATTCTGTGTAAAATATCCCTGTGAACCTTTAGAACAGAAAACATATGACTTGTATATGTAGAGTAGCTGCTTGCTTAAACCTAGTTGACTGTCCTCCTTTGACTGTGTTTGTAGAGGCATGTTGAATTTCATTTTGGAGGAGATTCTGAAAAGACTGTTGGTCAGCATAACATTAGCTCTTTGCATTCACATGATTTGGAGGCTACTCTTTCTTTTTTAGGCAACTTTGGCCTTCAAACCACACCTATTGGTGGCCCTTTACTTGTTGTACTTCATTTGTTTTACTGAGGGCAAGCTAACTCATTATGAAGGATCCTTTTGACCTTATCCTTTTGCTCTTTTTCACATTGATTATTACTGCAATCACACCCCTGTAGAGATGTAAAAACATATGACTTTGAACCTTGGAGAGATTCCTTGGTGTCTTATGGAGATTTTGCCTGATCTAAGCATATTCTTTTAGAGAGTGAACATGCTTATCTTCTTCTGTTTGGATCTTTGTTGAACTTCTTCTGGACTAAGACAGAATGACCTCTTAGTGGTGTGCGACCTATGGATTAAACAAGATTTGTTTTGCAGAATAGGAACTAATTCAGGGCTGACTGGTATTGATCAGAGGCTTTTGGCTTAGGATATTTTCGCCAAGGAAAGGACTCCATAAACACCACTATCTAACTTAGGGGAAATTTTGACATATTCTGAGTGTTTCTTGGGTATGATTAGATTTTCAAATGATAGATGACCACAGATAGGGTTGCAGACACTTTTTCAACAGTTGGATAATGAATGGCTTGTGGAATAAGGGAAAATGACAGAAGATAATCTTCAGCTATGACAACTATGGACAGGGTTATTTTTCTGAAACTAGATAGGACTTGAAAAATGGGTTTTTTCTCATCATAGGTTGACCGGAAGGCTTAGGAGGACAAAATTTTATTTGGGGTGTTTTCTAGATGACAGATTGGATAGTTTGGAGATCAGTTTCTAGAAAACTCAACTTAGGACACTAGTCATCAACAACAGGTGAAAAATACTGATGACTAATAGTGGCTCCATTTGGGGAGGGCAAATCCTTTTCAGGAGGTGTCCAGAATTTCAGATCTCTAGATTTTGAAGACCAATGCCTTATCCATTGGTGAAAATTTCTTTCTTTCTTGATGCTATTTCTGAAAATTGACATCATGATTAGCATCAAAGTCATCTCTACCTACCCAGCTACATTCCCTAACATTTTTTCTTCTTTCAGGTGCGTTTAGACTAGCAACCTTTTGGCATGATATTTTTGAAAAATGAAACTATCTAATTCTACACTTATATCCACCAGGAGTTTATATTAAACTAATGAACTCCTTTGTTTCTCTACCTATTCTAGATCGACTGTCAAGATTAAGTTGTTTGACAGGATTTGATTCACTAAACTAAAAAATTAAATTGAAAAATGAACAAATCAGGATTAGACAGTCTGATTTGTCATGTATTTGTGACATAAAATACAAGCTGCACACAAATATTATTTTGCACAAAAATAAGATCTAGAAAAATTAGGGCTAGGATACACAGTTTGTTTTTCATCCCTGTTTTCCTCTTTGGTTCTGTTTTGAGCATGTGGAACCAGTATCTTTTCCTAATCTACTTTCTTTGACAAGTCAATCTTACAAAATTTGACTATCCATTCTTTCACTAACTTATCAGCAATAAATTTAAAACACATTCAATTATGATTAGGCTAGATAACTGAACAAGACATCTTTTGAGCACTAGTAGTGGCATTTAGACTTGCACACTTTCAACACGACTCTTTTTTGAACATGGGGCTTTTTTGATATCTTCCAAAACTGCCCTCTTTTCAAATTTTCTCTGTTTTTGTGTTTTCAGTTTTTCTCAAAACAAACTGAAAGAAATATGGTCATGGGGCTGAGCTTATTTTGCATGCCTATATATTTTACTCTAACTTATATATGAAAGACATTTATTTGATGAAATCTTATTTCCAATATAACCAGTCAAGTAGATGATTGCATGGTTGATCTTGGTTAAGCTCTTTGATGATGTTGAAGAAATGAAAAGGCCACTTCCACCTCACTTGTTTTTGGACAGTAGAGCTTAAGTTCTTCCTCACACCTTGCAACAAACTGTTTATGGTAGAAACCACTACTCCTTCATATTTCTCAAGGAAAACAATAAATGGATCTTGGAATAATACCCAATTTAGAGGATTTGATATATAGGCTTCATTCATGACTCTCTTTCTTCCACTTGGCTATATTCGGGACTCTCTTGGGAAGGAAACTCTTCCCCTTGATCATGATCACTTGAAATTTTAGACTCATCATATATTGTAGTGTAGTCTTCTTTCCAAGCTGATGTGTTCTGATTAGGCTGTCTGAAAATTGTGTGAAGGTCATCATGTTGATGAAAAGGGATACACTTTGGCAGCAAATCCTCTTGAAAGGATAGTGTGACAACTCTCATGTGTTTATCAACCTCTATTTCTTCATCTACAATTTGTAACTTAATGGAACTTGGTGGCTGCAAATCTGGAGTTAAGGAGGATTCCATGTCCAAAAATATTTCTTCAACCATTTCAGGAGAAGGTTTCTCATTGAAAACTTGCTCAAGAATTTCATCATCCTCCTCAGCCTCATCACTAAAGCTGAAAAACTGCTGATATTCAATTATGTGAAAGTTATTGTTGATGGGATGATATGAAGTGGAACACAGGGTCAGAGATCCTTCACTTACTTCTGAACTTTCAAGGCTTCCCTTATCAATGTCATAGGTGATCTGTTTTGGCTGCTTGATGTTTTCAATCTGATGATAGTGAACTTCATCCCATAAATCAACTGTTGATGGATCTGTAAGGTTAGATTCTGCTTGGATATCATAATCATCAATATATTGATCAAACCTTGGAGAACCATTAATATAAGTAATGTCACTAGCCATATATATTTGATTGTCAGATTGTTTCTCTTCAGATTGGTTTACAAATATATTTTTTGACTTATGGTATGCAAGATCAGAGGCTGACTGTATGTTTATGAGTTTATCTATCTCTTCTTTAGTCAAAAAGGGAGGCATTTTCATTTCTCTTTGGATATAACTAAAATAATCTTCTTTCTCTTGGGAAAGCTGATTTAGAGGATGAGTGTCTTTTTGGGCCTTACCTATGAGAGATGATGAATCATTACTTGTGCCTTTAGATAAATATTGTGGGTTCTCTTTCATTTCTTAACCGTTTTCATCTTCAACCAACTCTTCGTGATGTTTGGGATAGTTAGCATGGAATTCATGAGTTTCCATTGATAGCTTCTTAGGAGGCCAATTTTCTCGTATGAACTCAAATGACTCAAAGCATAAAGGGAGAGATCCTACAGGTTTTAATTTGTCTTCCATTTCAGATTCTGTGATTTCAAGATGGCTAATGGATTCTTTAGAGTATTCCTCTATGTTATTATTTGCAACTTTCTCATTAAGAGTGTAGGTCGGTTTGAAAAAGTAATGTTAACCTTAACTTTGTGTCTTTCTCTTTTCCTATCAAGTAGATGCTCAAGTTTGCTGAAATAATATACCAATTTTTCCAACTTTTCCACTATGTTATCAGTTAGATTCATCTTTTCTTGATTTATGTGAGAGTTAACTTGATCAAGGGTTTCCCGAATAATTGCTAAGTATATATGTATATGAAGATTTATGAGGTGTAACAATGGGTCATCAACCTTTTCATCTTGAAAGATAGGTAGGTTTTCTATCCAATCTGTGTCCTTAGTCATTTTGTGTGGTAATCCAGGGATATGTTTTCTACTCATTAGAGCATATCTCCTTTGCATCCTTGGATCCATATTTGTTAATTAGAAAGGGTCACTGTGTCTTTCCAACCAGTCATAGAGTTCTCTACCAGTGGAGTCTTTTGGTCTATTGAGGGTTGTGGAGTCGCCAGGTAGAATATTTGAACTTTGCTGTCCACCATCAGCATGATTTGGATTGCTTAATGCATTCCCAGGAGATTTTATAAGGACTAGTGGAGTAATAGGCCTACTGGAGGCTAGTGGAGTCACCAGGTGGATGTTTTTAGTTTTTTTTAGAGATATGTGTATGGTCCACCACCAATACTGATAAAAATCCAATCTAGGGATATTTTTTGGGGTTTTATGAGTTTTCTATGTGTAGCCCTAAGGTTTGTAAGGGTTTTCTAAAGTTGGGTCATCATTTTGCTAGGATGGTGAGATAACTTGATTCTACTCTTTGATAATACTTCTAGGTTGAGGGATTCTGAAGTCCTAAGGTATAATTAGTTTGTCACTAACTCAGAAGGTCCCACCATGATCACCATTATGTTAGTGAGTGGTGGGATAAGTCCACAAGATAGTATTGCTTAAGGGATGCTGAAATGTTTAGGGAAATCTATGTTTGTTTGTTACTCAGAGTCCCATCATGATCGCCATTATGTTAGGGTCCTGTGATTTGGCAGATTGGCAAGCCAAGTGACAGGGTAACATCAAACCAACTTTGGAGCCCAAGGGCCTAGCCGTCCTGGACTCAGAGAGGGATTTCTCTATTTGTGCAAGGGATGCATATTTGTTTGCTTCTTATGTTTTTGATTTTAGGCTAGTTGTTAAGTAGGTTTTTAGTTTGTTTTTAGGTTTTTGAGGGAGGAACTGATCAAATTTTTAAATAGATAAAAATATTGTTAGATCAAATGGGCTATGGGGTCGAAAAGGTTGAGTAAGCCTCAAATGGTGGACAAGGTATATTGAAGGGCCGATTTGATCAAGGTAAAATGGATCTTTAGGTGGAATGAAATGGGATGGAAACTAGGTTTTGTGAAGGAAAAATACTTTTAGACATAAATAGTTTTACAGCAGACATCCATGTGGTAGGGATAACCATTAATCACGATACATGTAACTTCAAACTGATAGATGCATAAAATAAACATTCAAGCGATACATAGAGATATAGGACTCTCTAACTTTAGGAAAATCGCCATCAGATTTTGGGGAAAAACAATTAAGACAAACAAATAACTCAAGGTATGATGAGGGAACTCCTAGAGATCATATTTTGAGCTATCAGACACTTTGAACTAAGATTGCAGAGTATAGGCAAAGGGCAAGATCGATACAAGACCTCTTTGGTTCAACTAGGACAATCAAACATTCAGAGAAAGATTTCAGTAATGGGGTTTTGGTTAACTAAATAGTAAAAAGGGCATACCATGAATCATACTAATTAGCATACATAATAACCATTAATGCAACTAAAACAAGTTCATAGGGTATCAAAGAGCAATTAAGAATTCATTTGACATAACTAAGAAAGAAGACAAACATAGAAGCTGTAATGAATCAGGAAATCTGAGGTGCCTCCATGGGCATGTCTCAAATATATTCTTTACTATCCTACAGAAAGCAAGAGAATATGAAAATATGTATGAAAAATAAGGAAACAGAATAGAGAGGAACACTATACCATTTTACCAAGTCAAGGAATCCTACAACAGTCCTCTTTCACCATCCAAAACATTCAAGAAACTATCCAATGCATGAGACAAAGTATTTATTCCAAGCTTGTATAACCATATATTTCTCTATATCATCAAGTTCAGCCTCATTTACAATGAAATCTCTTTGAATATATAGGCCAAAGTGAAATAGAACCTCCTAGTGCAACTAGCAAGCTCATTGGGCCATCACAAATATCTGATTTTGTCCTTGAGGCTTTGCAAAGCCCAAGGCACAAAATATCTATAAAAATATATTAAAAATGCTAAAAAAGGAAATTAAATTGACTTTTCCCAACTGAAAATGGCCAAAAAAAGCTAAACGCACATTTGGAAAAGCCACTTCAGAAAACTGCATTTTTCACAAAAATGCTTCAGAAATATAGCAACAGAAAATTCCTTGTCTTGTAGGCAACTTTTGAAGGACCTCCCAATGTCAAAACGAGTCCTGTGATGGCTCGTTGGAAAGCCCTAGATGTATAAATTCTAAAAATACTTGTTTTTCCCAAAAATTATCATTGAAAGCCTATTAAAAACTGACCTGAGTGGAAAAACCCAGAAATTAGCCTTTGCTGATATGCGAGGCAGAGTGTTAAAAAAGTGACTGTTTTTCGCCTCTTTGGGGGACCAAAACATCGTCAATTGATATGAAATTTGCTGAGTAGATGCCCCTGAATTTAATGCATCCAATGGTACCACTTTCAACCTCTGAGGATGCTTCAAACAAAAATGGCGATGCCCATGATTTTCTGCAAATAAGCCCAAAAATGTCAAAAAACAAAAACTTGTTGAAATATGTCCAATTTTGGCGAGCATACCCCTCATGGATGTTCAGAAGCATGTAGAGAAGAGGAGGAAAAAATTTCAAGCTTTGATGTGCCTTTTCCCACTTTTTCTACCAGGCACCTTGTTCAGGCCACCTTGAGCTTTTCTTGTGTAACCTTCAATTTCCCTCGAGCAAATTGATTTAGCTTTTTGTAGTGCCCAGTCATTTTATTTTGAAGGCTTAAGTCTCTATTAGCTATTTCTAACTTATCCTCCAAGTGTTTATTTGCCCTTTGAAGCCATGCTTCTCTATTACTTTCTATTTCTTGGGAGAGTAAAGAAGTAAGAGGAAAAAATCGGAAGAGGGCTGCTTCTTGTTCTTTCTGTTTCTCCAAAGCTCTTTTGAGTCCCACAGTCCTAGGCCTCTTCCTCTTTGGCTGTTCTTCTTCTTCAGTGTCATTGAATTCACCCATAAGCTCATCAAGCTTGGTTTGCACTTTGGAGGCCTCCCTTTGATATTTGAAATCTTGGGCCTGAAATACCGCCATTTGACCACTCATTTGCTCGTTTTGCATCTGTAGGACATGGATGAAGTATTTTGAGCTTTCTAGATCAGCTTGTAGATCATGAATTTTATCTTCTCTATTTCACAAGAGGGCCTCAAGGATTCTAGCCTCATTGTCACTTTCATCACTGTTTATCTGAATTATATCAAAATCCCTTTCTTTCTCATGGCTACTTTCCTCCTTCTCTTTTCCTTTGCCTTTGATAGGTTTCTTGGTTCTCCTCTTCTTTGGTAATTCAACAATGGGTTTCTTGGGCAAATTGCCTTTGCTTCAGAGTGCTCTAGTAACATTGGGAGTTACAAATTGAGCCACTTTCTTTCTTGAAGTTCGGGGCTTTGTTACCTTTGGAGAAGAAAACATGGCCCCTTGCCTAGGAGAGGCAACTAGCACATGCTCTATTTGGTCTTTACCCTTACTGCTCCCATCATCATCTTTGTCACTGTTTTCCTCCTTTTGAAGACCGCTTTGATGGTCTTTATCACTGATATGATCATGGTCACTAATTTGGCCCTTTTGCTCTATGCTGCCCTCTTTAGAATGCTCACTGCTTGGGGTTTGATTGTCATCATCTTTGTTGGCTAGAGGGCTTTCTTGTTTTTCATCATAAGTGTCCCTTTGAGGACTGTCTTGACCCTCGTCATAAGTGTATTGGCTATCATCTTGTATGTCTCCTTGAGGGCTGCCTTGTTCACTTCTGTCCCTATTTTCCTCATGGTTTTGGTGCTCTGTACCTTTGGTGAGGACCACTCTTGCTATCTGGCTTGGGAGGCATTTTTCTTATGAGATCCTTGGCTTATTCACCAAGGCAAACTGTCGCACGTGATCACTGAGATAAATCTCCCACCAATACCCTTTACCCTTTGAAAAACTAAGTCTATCCTTAGTTAGCCAATAAATTTGTTTAGATGAAACCAGCTCTTTTTGAGTTTGACAATATGAACTCCTCTCCCTTAATTTACTGTTTTCTGTGGTTGTTTGAAGCAAGAAAAAGGTCCTTTGAAATCACTGTCTTAAGGGACTGAATTAAAACAAAGACTGTGCCTTTTTATAAAAACACTGTATTTTGCCTTTGAATAAATTTCCCTCCTTCGATGTTGTTGTTTCTCTAAAACAAAGAAAACAGTCCTCTTGTCACTGAGTAATAGGCCCTTCAAACAAAATATGTCTCCCTTTATGATCACTGCTGTTCTTTGAGTTTATCAAATAGGTATTGGTTGGATGACAATAATTTCACCTTTTCAGTTTTTTTGTTCAATCAAATAGGTCTTTGACAAGGTCAGTTCATGGATTTTGGAGAGAAATCTCCTTTGATTTTGACACGTAGAATATTCACTTTAAATCTCTATTTTTTATCCTTTGGAATCATAGTAAAAATCCCTTCTTAAACTGACACAAAACCTTCACTATTTCATAGCACAAGAAAGACCTCCCTTTCTTTGAACATTATGATTTAAACCCTACTCAAGCTCAAACTTTAACTAGGAATCAAGAAACACCTTAAAAAATGAGTTTTTGAGGCCCTTTGAGTGTTGGTGCAGTGTGAAAAGAAGCGTGTTTGAAACGTTTTTGATGGGTGGGCGTTGAACGCATAATGCGTTGTGCAGAGGCCTGTCGGGTTAGCCTCGGGCGCCTAACACAGGCGTGCCGTGTAGTGCTACAAGTGCGCCGCGTGTGTATACGGGCCTGCCACGCTGAAACTAAACTCGGAATTTCTTCACAAATCGCTCAAAATTGCTTTCTTTCCTCGGTGAGAATGCTAATGCATGTTTGGTTTATGCCTTTTAGGCTTATAAGGTTTTGTTTAAAAGGGAACAAAGTATTTTCCCCTCTTTCAAAATTTGAAATTTTTTTAACATTTTATCACCTTGTGTTTTTTTGAAGAGGAAACTTGAATTTATGTTCAAGTTTTTCCTAAACTTTTTCCTTTTTCATAAACTATTTCACTGTGTAACTCCTTGGGGAGCTGACTTTCTGTTTCTCTGTGAAGGAACCCACTTTCATATTTTTCTCACAAAAGGTAGCATTTCTGAAAAAGCACTCTCTTGGTCACAGCTTTACCATTAGACCAATAATCTTCTGGATATACAAGATCCTTCCATTTGATATAAGCATTAAGATACCCAAACTGAAGTGCAAGCTATGACATAGTCCTAGACCTTTCAACAGCTGCCCTCCGAGTATATTGTCTGTTTCTTCTAGGGATATCACTGCCTTCAACACTATATTACTTTGAAAACACCATAACGACCAATCATCTGAAAGAAATTCATAGAAATAATGCAATTGCAGCCCTTTTGAAAATACCATGTATCCATTTTTTTTGAAGTAAGGAGGCCTTTTGACACCATGATGTTACTGCTTTGTTGATGATGAAACACAGTCCTTCAAACTCTAAACTTTCATTTTCTCCAATGATTTTCACCCTTGTCTTTCTAACAAAGAACTCACTACCATTGGGAACACTGCTGATGCATCTTTTGTTTCATCCCTAGGAAGGAGGTGGCCTATAATTTCTGAAGTCACTTAAAACACTTTAACCCTCTGCTTTTAAATGAAGGAGGTTCTTATCATGTTCTCAACCATCGGCTCTTGATTGGAGGAGGCTTTACCATGATATCTTCTAACCATCTAATATTTAATGAAGGAGGTCATTACTATGCTTTCAATCGTCTTCTCTTTTGAAGGAAGAGGTTCTCACTATAGATATGTCATTTCATTTATTTCAAAACTGTATCACCTTTCTGCAAATCATATGTCTCTGCTTGGTATTATGTCAAATAGGCAAAAATTTGCTTTATGAGATATGTTGTGAGATATGTATTCTGTGTAAAATATCCCTGTGAACCTTTAGAACAGAAAACATATGACTTGTATATGTAGAGTAGCTGCTTGCTTAAACCTAGTTCACTGTCCTCCTTCGATTGTTTTTTCAAAGGCATGTTGAATTTCCTTTTGGAGGAGATTATGAAAAGACTGCTCGTCAGCATAACATCAGCTCTTTGCATTCACATGACTTGGGGGCTGCTCTTTATTTTTTAGGCAACTTTGGCCTTCAAACCACACCTATTGGTGGCCCTTTACCTGTTATATTTCATTTGTTTTACTAAGGGCAAGCTAAATCATAATGAAGGATCCTTTTGACCTTGTACTTTTGCTCTTTTGCACATTGATCATTACTGCAATCACACCCCTATAGATATGTAAAAACATATGACTTTGAACCTTGGAGAGCTTCCTTGGTGTCTTATGGAGATTTTGCCTGATCTAAGCATATTCTTTTAGAGAGTGAACATGCTTATCTTCTTCTGTTTGGATCTTTGTTGAACTTCTTCTGGACTGAGACAAAATGACCTCTTAGTGGTGTGCGACCTATGGATGAAACAAGATTTGTTTTGCAGAATAGGAACTAATTCAGGGCTGACTGGTACTGATTAGAGGCTTTTGGCTTAGGATATTTTCATCAAGGAAAAGACTCCCTAAACACCACTATCTAACTTAGGGGAAATTTTGACATATTCTGAGTGTTTCTTAGGTATGATTAGATTTTCAAATGACAGATGACCAGAGATAGGGTTGCAGACACTTTGTCAACAGTTGGATAATGAATTGCTTGTGGAATAAGGGCAAATGACAACAGATAATCTTCAGCTATGACAACTATGGACAGGGTTATTTTGCTGAAACCAGATAGGACTTGACAAATGGGTTTTTTCTCATCATAGGCTGACCGGAAGGGGTAGGAAGAAAAAAATTGCTTCGGGGTGTTTTCTATATGACAGATTGGATAGTTTGGAGATCAATTTCTAGAAAACTCAACTTAGGAAACTAGTCATCAAAAACAGGTGAAAAATACTGATGACTAACAATGCCTACAAAGCCTATTCCATTAGAAGCCTTAGCAAACTTTCATGGGCTCGTTTCAGAAGACCCCGACACATTTCTATTTAAGTTTGACATAGTGTGTCGAGGGTATGACTACACAACAGATGCCCAGAATTTCAAAATTTTTCCTTCTACACTAAAAGGAACGGCTCTGCGATGGTTCATGGGTCTTGGAGGAAAATACATTTCCACATGGGATGATATATAAACAGATTTTCTGGAGAAATACCAGGATTACTATAAATCCCAGAACATCAAGGAGGAACTCTTCAAGTTCACACAGAAAGAAGATTAAATCTTGGAATATTGTGTGGAAAGGTTTAAGTACATCTTACAGAGGTCAGGTCATTCTACCCTGGATAAGGAAATTTTAAAGACTATCCTCCTTCAATCCTTTCGAGAGGACTCAATAGAAATATTGAACATTGTGGGAAAGGGAGACATCTCCAAGGAGACATTTGAAGATATTTGCAATTTTTGTATTCAGTGCTCGAGGGGGCTTGTATGGAATAAGCTTGGGATCCGATCAGCAAAGGGGTCTGGCGGGGCTGTTACAAAAGCAGAAATCGGAAACCTGCTAGAAAACTTGAGGATAGATATCCTCAGCACCGTGTGTTACACTAAAAAATGTCACCTTGACATTCTGCTGACTGTATGAGCTCATTAAACACTCATACATGCCTCCTTTGCAAGTCTTACAACCTTTTTTCCTCATTCCAAGCCTCAGAACTGGAAGAAAAACCCTAAAAATCTCTGAAACTCAGGGTACGCAGGTAACATGAGACCTCAGACCAACTGATTCATTTTTTAACGAGGTTGACACAGGAAAAGAAATGTCCTCAGAAACTATTTATTCTAATCTACCAATCTACTCTCTACAATATACCTACTGATTCATTTTTTAATGAGGTTGACATAGGAAAATAACTGTCCTCATCGCCGACTGATTCATTTTTTAACGAGGTTGACACAGTAAAAGGAACTATCCTCAAAGACATGTTTCATTTTTTTTTAAAAGAGGTTGACACAGTAACATGAACTATCCTCAAACTCACTGATTCAGTTTTTAACAAGGTTGACATAGTAAAAGGAACTTTCCTCACACTCACTGATTCATTTTTTAATGAGGTTGACATAGTAAAAGGAACTTTTCTCACACTCACTGATTCATTTTTTAATGAGGTTGACTCAGTAAAAGGAACTGTCCTCGGACTGACTGATTCATTTTTTAACGAGGTTCACACAGTAAAAGGAACTTTCCTCGCAACTAACTGATTCATTTTTTAATGAGGTTGACACAGTAAAAGGAACTCTCCTCAACAGCCACTGATCATGGCTTCCAACAGGAAGAAACACATGTCAATGGACACACCTTGATCATGGCTTCCAAGAGGTCTTCATCAGAAGGAAGAATAGTTCTCTGGAAGGAACACATGTCAAGGGACTCAAAAGGGATAAGAACATCACGTTCAAATAATCCCATAGATTTTTCCATGTCAATTACCGGATCAAAGTCAAAAGAAGACGAGCTTACAGTGAGAGGCTCGCTTCCATCGGTAACTGAAAACATGGGACTAGTTGCCACATAATTAACCCGTGGCAGGGTAGATACCACTTTAGAATCAGGAACATTTAGGGATGTCATATTATTGGTAGTTGAAACAAGACTAGGGAACGAAAGTTGGTCTACAGTCACAATATTCCCATTGTGAGGGAAAGACATCACACGAAAGAGTGTCGATACGACAACTTTCATTGCATAAACATAGTCTCGCCCAAGGAGTACATTGAAATCCAAGGGGCCTCCAACTACCATAAGATCAATACAGACAGTTTTACCTTCCAAAGTAATAGAAAAATTAGGAAGGTTCACTAATGGTTATGTTAAAAGCTTTCAGATTCTGCGTAATAGGCGCAAGCTGAGGGGAACCCAAAGCTTTCCAAGCAGTTGAGAATAAAATACTAACAGAAGAACCTTCATCTACCTGTGTGCGGTGTATGTCCCTACCACCAAACTTCACAATGATTTGGAAAGGGATGGAGGAAGGAAGACGAGGTTCTGTCAGTCTATTCCAATCAAAGGAAAAGACCTCAGTACTTGGAGGGGGTTCTGTAGAAACAGGTGAAATTCCCCCCGGTGTAGAAGAAGCTAATGTAACAAGAAGAACCTGAGCAGTATGAATTTCACTCTCTATAGGGAAAATGGGATCGACCGAATGTGAAATCGAATCGACCACTTGATCAACTAATGGATCATCAACCTGAGTGATATGAGTTTCACTCTCCAATGGAAGAGTGGGATCGACTGTATTTGAAATTAGATCAATCACTCCGTCAGTTGACGGTAGGTTGGGAGAAAGTTTACAATAACCAGTTGGAAATTCTTGTTGTGGAACAGTAAGGTTTTCCAACAATTTTGAGGCTTCATCCATGTGAGGGAAAATGTGAGTTTGATGACTCCCTTTTCATAACTTACAAGGAAACCTAACTTTACCCTTTTTCCCAGGAACCTGACTATCACTGGTTGATGGATCAACGGAAAGTTGATGAGATTTTTCTGACCATACTTCCAAGACCTTTGGAATACCAGGACAATTGATAAGGAAGTGGTCACCCTTACAAATCCTGCAAGGGTATTTGGGTTTATGATGCATGTTGGAGGTGTCCTCAACACAACTAACACTTACAGCCATGGTTGGTTGGTTGAATTCTTTCTTATCTTGCTTCTTATTCTTCTTCTTCTTCTTCCCTTTATTCTTCTTCTTAGCCACCTGGTTACTAGAGTCAAGGATTTTACCAAGGGAAGAGGAAGAAATGGAGGAAGAAATATTAGGCGAAGAAGGTGAAGGGTCAACAGAAGGTTGGTGATGTTGAGATGGTGAACTCTGTTGAGGTGAAGCATCCGGTTGAGGTGGAACAATTGGAGTATTCGGGTCCAACGAAGTTGAAAATAACCATATGGGTAAACCTATTGTAAATCCAGGTAATGACAAAGTAGCCATATAAGGAGGAACAACATTTCCAAAGCAAGGGAAAGTACTAGGAATCTGGTTAAGAGGGGTTCCTTGGTTGGTAAATTCCGGAACAGTTTCCATTATATTCAACTTCAGTGAATTTTATTAACAATTTAAAACTAAAATTAACAATTAACAATTCACACCTAACAATTAAAATTCACAATTCACACCTATGGTCTCTAAAAGTAAAAACAAACAAATTAACACGCGCTATCAAATCTAGGAGTCAAACCACACACAAACAGTAACTTCCCGTACTAAAAACACTAGTTGGTGATGAGGATAGTTCTTTTCTTGTGTCAACCTCATTAAAAAATGAATCAGTAGGTAGATTGTAGAGAGTAGTTTGGTAGATTATAATAAATAGTTTCTGACGACAGTTCTTTTCCTGTGTCAACCTCGTTAACAAATGAATTAGTTGGTCTGAGGATAGTTCCTGTTACTGAATCAACCTCATTAAAAAATGAATCAGGTATGAGGACAGTTCTTTTCCTGTGTCAACCTCGTTAAAAAATGAATCAGTTGGTCAGAGGATAGTTCCTGTTACTGAGTCAACCTCGTTAAAACATGAATCAAGTATGAGGATAGTTCTTTTACTGTGTCAACCTCATTAAAAAATGAATCAGTGAGTCTGAGGATAGTTCCTTTTACTGTGTCAACCTCGTTAAAAAATGAATTAGGTATGAGGATAGTTCTTTTCCTGTGTCAACCTCATTAAAAAATGAATCAGTAGGTAGATTGTAGAGAGTAGATATGAGGAAAGTTACTTTTACTGTGTCAACCTCGTTAAAAATGAATCAGTGTATCATGATGATAGCTCCTTTTACTGTGTCAACCTCATTAAAAAATGAATCAGTAATTTGAGAGGATAGTTCCTTTTACTAAGTCAACCTCATTAAAAAATGAATCAGTGAGTCTGAGGATAGTTCCTTTTACTGTGTCAACCTCGTTAAAAAATGAAACACGTTTCCATGAGCATAGTTCTTTTCCTGTGTCGAGCTCGTTAAAAAATGAAACAAATCCTCCCCTAATTGAGTCGAGTCTTTGACTAGATCTCGTAAATGTTAAATCATTTATTTAGGTTAGTTATTTCAGTTTTTGCATAATTTTCTTACAGTCTTAGGTCGGGTCTTTCATATGATCTCGTAAATGAACCTTCATTCCATCCACCTATTAATTACCAGCAGTGTACATAGTTGAATGAAATGAAGCTGGGGGGGCATGCACTCTAGCAGTTACGCTTAGGGGGCATCAAGCACAGTTTTCTCTTTGTTTCAAGCTTGTGTAAAAATGAAACCAATTTGAAGCATATTTTTTCTCTATTTGAAGCTTTTGTAAAAATGAAACCTATCTTGAGTCAATTTTGGTTATTTTCAAGACTCATTAAACTCATGAAAATATCGAGATTATTTTGCTATATTTCATTCTCGTAAAAAACATGAAAATGCCGAGTTCTTTCCGTCTTTTCCTGCTCGTAAATTAAATTGAAAGTCGGCCACATGAGTACATTTTTATCCCTTTTTCGAACTCGTTAAAACTTACGAAAAATTGAAAACCATGAGTACATTTTTATCCCTTTTTCTAACTTGTTAAAACTTACGAAAAAGTGAAAATCATGAGTACATTTTTATCTCTTTTTCGAACTCGTTAAAATTTACAGAAAAAGTGAAACTACTGAGTATACTTTTATCACTTTTTCGAACTCTTGAAAATTACAAAAAAGCGAAACCCTGGAGTCCTCTTTTAAGCCCTTTTCAGACTCTCTAAACAAGAAAAGATTGCCGAGTACTTGATTATTCGAACTCGTTAAAGTAAATGAATGATCGTCCCTTCAGTATAAGTTTACCCCTTTTACGGACTGAAATGGACTATTTACGAAAAAGGTATACGTTGACTGATTACGGTCAATAGAGTTCTCTCCTGCATTATTTTATCCTTTTTCGGGCTCGAGAGACTAAATTTACGAAAAAGTATACCCATGGAGTTTTCTTAAGTTTTTTCTTCTGACTCCCTAAAATTGAAAAACACCGAGTTTCTCTTACACTGGACTCGTTAAAACTTAACAGTAAAGGACCTGTTCAAATTTCAAACAGGAACGAACCACTCCTTCTGAGGGTTCGAATTTTAAACTAAGTTGGACTCATCCGAAGGATGAGCTTATAAACAAGCAAATGTTATCCTCCTCAAGCTTGTCAAAAATAAAGAGGTACTTGCCAGAAATGGTGGGGGAAAAGAGAGAAAAACGAACCTGTTTGTCACATTTTGATTATTCGGAAAACCGTTAACCAATCTTGAACATGACGCTTTTTGTCCACCTGGGTTGGGAAATCCTTTGCCTAACAGTTAATCAAACCATATTGAAAGTCTTCAGCTAGTTTCTGGTTATTAGCTTTGGGTCAATTTTCACCAAGCCATCTGCAGTGTCGTTATGTGTTCAAGAGGACAGTTCAAATAAACCATTCATCTGCAAAATATCAGTCATCCATTTTTGACCATCCCTGAGTTAGTCCTTGCCAATATATTTTCAAAACTTGATCTATGATTTCGTGTTGTGGGCTTGCCTACGATGGATCACTTTCTATCGACGACAGCTCATTATCTAAGAAGTTGATCCAGAAATCGTCAGTACCTTGAAATCTGCATGCCTCAATGGCAGGTTTCTCACCTTCGACGACAGGTTGCATCATTGACCTTCAATCGAATGATTCCGTGACATGTTCGACTTTAGCTCATTCATTCACATTTCATGGATTGTACTGAGTACTTTGAGAGCCATTGACATTACTGGTGGTTACTCTCACACTTGTTAACAATTTACATCATTGACTGGTAATCAAGTGGTTTCTACCATGTTTGACTTCAACACATTTATTCACATGGATAGAATCGTACTAGTTCGAGATGCGGAAATCAAGACCCTGGATCTAGTTTCTACCATCCAGGCTGCGAGGAATTTTGTTATCATTTATACAGTGGACTATTCATAAACAGATGGCTGCGCCCATGCTGTGTCTACACTATTGATGTAATATTAAAATCATTTCTGTATCAGAACAAGTTTAGTTAGTTTTGATCTGAGTATGGGAATGCCTACCTCAGCGATGATATGTTTACATATATATATTTTGCATTGAATGTTTTTACAGGTTTCGACCGGGGTGTCCACAGGATTATCCTTGAAATGATAAAGTACTTCACTCTTCATATATGACAGACTTCATCTTCATCTATTCCAGACTTCGCACTTTAGGGGGCAATCTGTTACACTAAAAATTGTCACCTTGACATTCTGCTGACTGTATGAGCTCATTAAACACTCATACATGCCTCCTTTGCAAGTCTTACAACCTTTGTTCCTCATTCCAAGCCTCAGAACTGGAAGAAAAACCCTAAAAATCTCTAAAACTCAGGGTACGTAGGTAACATGAGACCTTCTTGCGTTTTTAGCTAGGGTAAGCAGGTAATGTGAAGAGAAACTGTGTTCTAGAACGCATTTTTCCAAGAATATCTGCGTGCCCCCGTAAAGTCAGAAAATCTCATCAACTTTCTGTTGATCCATCAACCAGTGATAGTCAGGTTTCTGGGGAAAAGGGTAAACTTAGGTTTCCTTGTAAGTTATGCAAAGGGAGTCATCAAACTCACATTTGCCCTCACATGGATGAAGCCTCAAAATTTTTGGAAAACCTTACTGTTCCACAACAAGAATTTCCAACTGGTTATCGTAAACTTTCTCCTAACCTACCGTCAACTGACAGAGTGATTGATCTAATTTCAAGTACAGTTGATCCCACTCTTCCATTGGAGAGTGAAACTCATATCACTCAGGTTGATGATCCATTAGTTGATCAAGTGGTCGATTCGATTTCACATTCGGTCGATCCCATTCTCCCTATAGAGAGTGAACTTCATACCGCTCAGGTTCTTCTTGTTACATCAGATTCTTCTACGCCGGGGGGCATTTCACCTGTTTCTACAGAACCCCCTCCAAGTACTGAGGTCTTTTCCTTTGATTGGAATAGACTGACAGAACCTCGTCTTCCTTCCTCCATCCCTTTCCAAATCATTGTGAAGTTTGGTGGTAGGGACATACACCATACACAGGTAGATGAAGGTGCTTCTGTTAGTATTTTATCCTCAACTGCTTGGAAAGCTTTGGGTTCCCCTCAGCTTGTGCCTATTACGTAGAATCTGAAAGCTTTTAACAGAACCATTAGTGAACCTTTAGGGATCCTTCCTAAGTTTTCTATTACCTTGGAAGGTAAAATTGTCTGTATTGATCTTATGGTAGTTCAAGGCCCCTTGGATTTCAATTTACTCCTTGGGCGAGACTATGTTTATGCAATGAAAGCTGTCGTATCGACACTCTTTCGCGTGATGTATTTCCCTCACAATGGAAATATTGTGACTGTAGACCAGCTTTCATTCCCTAGTCTTGTTTCGACTACCAATTATATGACACCCCTAAATGTTCCTATTTCTAAAGTGGTATCTACCCCGCCACGGGTTAATTATGTGGCAACTAGTCCCATGTTTTTAGTTACCGATGGAAGCGAGCCTCTCACTGTTTGCTTGACTTCCTATGACTTAGATCTGGTAATTGACATGGAAAACTCTATGGGATTATTTGAACGCGATTTTATTATCCCTTTTGAGTCCCTTGACATGTGTTCCTTTCATAGAACTGTTCTTCCATCTGATGAAGACCTCTTGGAAGCCATGATCAAGGTGTGTCCATTGACATGTGTTTCTTCCAGTTGGAAGCCATGATCAAGTTAGTGAGGAAAGTTCCTTTTACTGTGTCAACCTCGTTAAAAAATGAATCAGTGAGTCCGAGGAGAGTTCCTTTTACTGTGTCAACCTCATTAAAAAATGAATCAGTTGGTCAGAGGATAGTTCCTTGTACTGTTCAACCTCGTTAAAAAATGAATCAGTGAGTCAGAGGATAGTTCCTTTTACTGTGTCAACCTCGTTAAAAAATGAATCAGTGGCTGGTGAGGAAAGTTCCTTTTACTGTGTCAACCTCGTTAAAAAAATGAATCAGTGAATGAGGATAGTTCTTTTCCTGTGTCAACCTCGTTAAAAAATGAATCAGTTAGTGAGGAAAGTTGCTTTTACTGTGTCAACCTCGTTAAAAAATGAATCAGTGAGGCTGGAGAAGGTTCCTTTTACTGTATCAACCTCGTTAAAAAATGAATCAGTGAGGGTGAGGATAGTTCCTTTTACTGTGTCAACCTCGTTAAAAAATGAATCAGTGAGTTTGAGGATAGTTTCTGTTACTGTGTCAACCTCTTTAAAAAAAAAATGAAACATGTCTTTGAGGATAGTTCCTTTTACTGAGTCAACCTCATTAAAAAATGAATCAGTCGGCGATGAGGACAGTTCTTTTCCTGTGTCAACCTCATTAAAAAATGAATCAGTAGCTAGATTGTAGAGAGTAGGCTGATAGATTAGAATATATAGTTTCTGAGGATGGTTCTTTTCCTGTGTCAACCTCGTTAAAAAATGAATCAGTTGGTCTGAGGATAGTTCCTTCTACTGAGTCAACCTCATTAAAAAATGAATTAGGTATGAGGACAGTTCTTTTCCTGTGTCAACCTCATTAAAAAATTAATCAGTAGGTTATGTAGGTAGATTAGAAATAATTAGTTTCTTAGGATAGTTCCTTTTACTGTGTCAACCTCGTTAAAAAATGAAACACGTTTCCATGAGCATAGTTCTTTTCCTGTGTCAAGCTCGTTAAAAAATGAAACAAATCCTCCCCTAATTGACTCGAGTCTTTGAATAGACCTCGTAAATGTTAAGTCATATATTTAGGTTAGTTTTTAGGCCAGGTCTTTCATATGATCTCGTAAATGAACCTTCATTCCATCCAGCTATTAATTACCAGCAGTGTACTTAGTTGAATGAAATGAAGCTGGGGGGGCATGCGCTCTAGCAGTTACGCTTAGGGGGCATCAAGCATGGTTTTCTCTTTGTTTCAAGCTTGTGTAAAAATGAAACCACTCTGAAGCATAGTTTTTCTCTGTTTCAAGCTTTTGTAAAAATGAAACCTATCTTGAGTCAATTTTGGTTATCTTCAAGACTTGTTAAACTCATGAAAATATCGAGATTATTTTTCTATCTTTCATTCTCGTAAAAAACATGAAAATTCCGAGTTCTTTCTGTCTTTTCCTGCTCGTAAATTAAATTGAAATTCGGCCATATGAGTACATTTTTATCCCTTTTTCGAACTCGTTAAAACTTACGAGAAAGTGAAAACCATGAGTACATTTTTATCCCTTTTTCGAACTCGTTAAAATTTACAGAAAAAGTGAAACTACTGAGTATACTTTTATCACTTTTTCGAACTCTTGAAAATTACGAAAAAGAGAAAGCTTGGAGTCCTCTTTTAAGCCCTTTTCAGACTCTCTAAACAAGAAAAGATTGCCGAGCACTTGATTATTCGAACTCGTTAAAGTAAATGAATGATCGTACCTTCAGTATAAGTTTACCCCTTTTACGGACTGAAATGGACTATTTACGAAAAAGGTATACGTTGACTAATTACGGTCAATAGAGTTCTCTCCCGCATTATTTTATCCTTTTTCAGGCTCGAGAGACTAAATTTACGAAAAAGTACACCCATGGAGTTTTCTTAAGTTTTTTCTTCTGACTCCCTAAAATTGAAAAACACCGAGTTTCTCCTATACTAGACTCGTTAAAATTTAACAGTAAAGGACCTGTTTAATTTTCAATAGGGACGAACCACTCCTTCTTAGGGTTCGAATCTTAAACTAAGTTGGACTCATCCGAAGGATGAGATTATAAACAAGCAAATGTTATCCTCCTCAAGCTTGTCAAAAATAAAGAGGTACTTGCCAGAAATGGTGGGGGAAAAGAGAGAAAAACGAACCTGTTTGTTACATTTTGATTATTCAGAAAGACGTTAACCGCTCTTGAACACAACACTTTTTGTCCACCTGGGTTGGGAAAATCCTTTGCCTAACAGTTAATCAAACCACATTGAAAGTCTTCAGCCGGTTTCTGGGTATTAGCTTTGGGTCAATTGTCACCAAGCCATCTGCAGTGTCGTTATGTGTTCAAGAGGACAGTTCAAACAAACCATTCATTTGCGAAATATTTGTCTTCCATTTTGACCATCCCTGAGTCAGTCCTTGCCAATATATTTCTTCAAAACTTGATCTATGATTTCGTGTTGTGGGCTTGCCTATGATGGATCACTTTCTATCGACGACAGCTCATTATCTAGGAAGTTGATCTAGAAATCGTCAGTACCTTGAAATCTGCATGCCTCAATGGCAGGTTTCTCGCCTTCGACGACAGGTTGCATCATTGACCTTCGATCGAAAGATTCCGTGATATGTTCGACTTCAGCTCATTCATTCACATTTCATGGATTGTACTGAGTACTTTGAGAGCCATTAACATTATTGGTGGTTACTCTCACACTTGTTAACAGTTCACATCATTGACTGGTAATCAAGTGGTTTCTACCATGTTCGACTTCAACACATTTATTCACATGGATAGAATCGTACTAGTTCGAGATGCGGAAATCAAGACCCTGGATCTAGTTTCCACCATCCAGGCTACGAGGAGTTTTATTATTATACAGTAGACTATTCATTACAGATGGCTGCGCCCATGCTGTGTCTACACTATTGATGTAATATTAAAATCATTCCTGTATCAGAACAGTTTAGATTAGTTTCTAGTTAGTTTTGATCTGAGTATGGGAATGCCTACCTCAGCGATGATATGATTACATATATATTTTTTGCATTGAATGTTTTTACAGGTTCCGACTGGGGTGTCCACAGGATGATCCTTGAAATGATAAAGTACTTCACTCTTCAAATATGACAGACTTCATCTTCATCTATTTCAGACTTCGCACTTTAGGGGGCAATCTGTTACACTAAAAATTGTCACCTTGACATTCTGCTAACTGTATGAGCTCATTGTCACTCATACATGCCTCCTCTACAAGTATTACAACCTTTATTCCTCATTCCAGACCTTGAAAATTAGAGAAAAGTTCCTTAAAATGGAGGAAAAACCCTTAAAACTCAAAAAAAGCCTTGGGTATGCAGGTAACATGAAGCCTGCCTGCGTTTTTAGCTAGGGTACGCAGGTAATGTGAAGAGAAACTACGTTCTAGAACGCATTTTTCTAGTGTAATGCCTGCGGTACCCCTGTAAAGTCAAAAAAGTGCGAAATAAAACTGAAAAAGTTTAATTTTGGTCAATTCTAGAAGGTTATAGATGAGATTTTTTTGGGATGAGTACGCTTTAGTAAGGTGCATGTATCCCACACCTTAAGGAACTAATCCCTTGATGTGAGGAGCCTATCCCTTTGAAGGAGGGTTCTATCCCTTTAAAGGTGGAATCCTAACCTCCTCATCTGCTCTATAAAAGGAGGCATTGGGTAGCCTCAAAGGGTTAAGTTTTAACAAGTTTTGATTGAGATTTTGGAGATTGAGGATTCGAGTTCAAGCTTTATGTGTGATTGAGTTGAAGTGATATTGAGATTTAGACTTCTTTCTGCTGAGCTTTTGGGAGGAAAGATCACATACTTCTTTATGCTCCTAGAGGAAGAGTGCAAGACTTATCAAAGTAGAGGAGATTCCTGCTTCGGACCCCGGGAAGGCCTTTCGAACATCAAGGCTAAGGTTGTAAGGTTCTTCTGTATATTTTAAGATTAATACAATCAAGTTCTGTTTTTCTCAATAAATTGTCGTTCGATTGTTTATTTCAATAAGTTTTCATTTGATCATTTATTTCATAGATTCCTTGATCACTATGATAGGTATGTTTTATAATTATTTGTTATACAGGTGCTATTGATATTTTCTTTTTTGTGATTGTAGATCGACGAAAGATGATACTTTCTTGCGACAAAAGAGCTCTTGTTGCGACAAAGGATTATTGATGCGACGGAAGCATTACGATCGCAAATAAGCATTTGGATCTAAGGTAGGATCAACACATTCATAGCATTTATTTGTAAAACGAATATATCTAGAGAAAGACAAACTTAGTTGTTCGTTTGTTGCTAGATTGTCTTCTGACACTAGGGAGATCGGTCTTGTCCGCAAGAACGATTTATCCGGCCAACAAATTCTCTAAACATGAAAAGATTGTCGAGTACTTGATTATTCAAACTCATTAAAGTAAATGAATGATCGTCCCTTCAGTATAAGTTTACCCCCTTTACGGACTGAAATGGACTATTTATGAAAAAGGTATACGTTGACTGATTACGGTCAATAGAGTTCTCTCCCGCATTATTTTATCCTTTTTCGGGCTCGAGAGACTAAATTTACGAAAAAGCACACCCATGGAGTTTTCTTAAGTTTTTTCTTCTGACTCCCTAAAATTGAAAAACACCGAGTTTCTCCTATACTGGACTCGTTAAAATTTAACAGTAAAGGACCTGTTCAATTTCAAACAAGAACGAACCACTCCTTCTTAGGGTTCGAATCTTAAACTAAGTTGGACTCATCCAAAGGATGAGCTTATAAACAAGCAAATGTTATCCTCCTCAAGCTTGTCAAAAATAAAGAGGTACTTGCCAGAAATGGTGGGGGGAAAGAGAGAAAAACGAACCTGTTTGTTACATTTTGATTATTCGGAAAACCGTTAACCACTCTTGAACACGACACTTTTTGTCCACCTGGGTTGGGAAAATCCTTTGCCTAACAGTTAATCAAACCATATTGAAAGTCTTCAGCCGGTTTCTGGGTATTAGCTTTGGGTCAATTGTCACCAAGCCATCTGCAGTGTCGTTATGTGTTCAAGAGGACAGCTCAAATAAACCATTCATCTGCAAAATATCTGTCATCCATTTTGACCATCCCTGAGTCAGTCCTTGCCAATATATTTTCAAAACTTGATCTATGATTTCATGTTGTGGGCTTGCCTACGACGGATCACTTTCTATCGACGACAGCTCATTATCTAGGAAGTTGATCCAGAAATCGTCAGTACCTTGAAATCTACATGCCTCAATGGCAGGTTTCTCGCCTTCGACGACAGGTTGCATCATTGACCTTCGATCGAATGATTCCGTGACATGTTCGACTTCAGCTCATTCATTCACATTTCATGGATTGTACTGAGTACTTTGAGAGCCATTGACATTACCGGTGGTTACTCTCACACTTGTTAACAGTTTACATTATTGACTGGTAATCAAGTGGTTTCTACCATGTTCGACTTCGACACATTCATTCACATGGATAGAATCGTACTGGTTCGAGAAGCGGAAATCAAGACCCTGGATCTAGTTTCTACCATCCAGGTTGCGAGGAATTTTGTTATCATTTATACAGTGGACAATTTATAAACAGATGGCTATGTCCATACTGTGTCTACATATGTCTATAATGTGATGTATTCAAAATCATTCCTATATGAGAACAGTTTGAATCAGTTTTTAGTTAGTTTTGATCTGAGTATGGGAATTCCTACCTCAGCGATGATATGCATACATATATATTTTGCATTGAATGTTTTTACAGGTTCTGACTAGTGTGTCCACAGGATGATCCTTGAAATGATAAATTACTTCACTCTTCATATATGACAGACTTCATCTTCATCTATTCCAGACTTCGCACTTTAGGGGGAAATATGTTACACTAAAAAATGTCACCTTGACATTCTGCTGACTGTATGAGCTCAATAAACACTCATACATGCCTCCTTTTCAATTATTACAACCTTTGTTCCTCATTCCAAGCCTCAGAACTGGAAGAAAAACCCTAAAAATCTCTGAAACTCAGGGTACGCAGGTAACATGAGACCTTCTTGCGTTTTTAGCTAGGGTATGTAGGTAATGTGAAGAGAAACTGTGTTCTAGAACGCATTTTTCCAGTGTAATGCCTGCGGTACCCCTGTAAAGTAAAAAAAGCACGAAATTAAACTGAAAAAGTTGAATTTTGGTCAATTCTAGAAGGTTATGGATGAGATTTTTTGGGGATGAGTACGCTTTAGTAAGGTGCATGTATCCCACACCTTAAGGAACTAATCCCTTGATGTGAGGAGCCTATCCCTTTGAAGGAGGGTTCTATCCCTTTAAAGGTGGAATCCTAACCTCCTCACCTGCTCTATAAAAGGAGGCATTGAGTAGCCTCAAGGGGTTAAGTTTTTATGGTTAAGAAAACTAATGGAGGATTGAAGAAGTTAAGTTAAGTTTTGATTGATTTGAAGTGCTGTTGAGATTTAGACTTCTTTCTGCTGAGCTTTTGAGAGGAAAGATCACATACCTCTTTGTGCTCCTGGAGGAAGAGTGCAAGACTTATCAAAGTAGAGGAGACTCCTGCTTCGGACCCTGGGAAGGCCTTTCGAACATCAAGGCTAAGGTTGTAAGATTCTTCTGTTATTTTAAGATTAATACAATCAAGTTCTGTTTTTCTCAATAAATCGTCGTTCGATTGTTTATTTCAATAAGCTGTCATTTGATCATTTATTTCATAGATTCCTTGATCACTATGATAGGTATGTTTTATAATTATTTTTTATACAGGTGCTATTGATATTTTCTTGTTTGTGATTGCAGATCAACGAAAGATGATACTTTCTTGCGAAAAAAGAGCTCTTGTTGCGACGAAGGATTATTGATACAACAGAAGCACTACGACCGCAAATAAGTATTTGGATCTAAGGTAGGATCGACACCTTCATAGCATTTATTTGTAAAATGAATATATCTAGAGAAAGACAATCTTAGTTGTTCATTTGTTGCTAGATTGTCTTCTGACACTAGGGAGATTGATCTTGTCCGCAAGAACGATTTATCCAGCCAACACCCTGTTAGCACAAATGGACACTCTGCAAGTAAAATAGAAGCAGCTGGAACTGGACAGGACCATGGTGATATTTTTTCCGAAGTGTAGGAAGAAGCACCTGGAAAGGGAATGCCCGCTAAATTCCATTTAGAAATGTGTGATATGTGAGCTCAATCATGCGACAAGCTCATGCCCTTCCTTGCCAGGCCTGAAAGTAGTATTTCAAGGAATAGGGGAGGACATGGGGCAATTGTACCTCATGGGATCTAGGAAGCCATGGCAGCCTCGACCACTAATGGGAAATCAAGGTATGTACCCGGATCCATCTCAGTATTTCAATAATTGCAATATGAATCCTCAGACCATGCCTTATCCCCCCATGTGGCCGCAATACCAGTATCCACCTTGGCAGCAGTGGAACCCTCAAGCCAGTATGAGCTCTTCATGGGCTCCAACTTGGCGAGGGTCCTCTCCTAGTCATTTTCCTCAGCAGATGCCTCAACAGATACCTCAGGAGTAGCTCCAATTACCCTCCAATGTGCCTCCTGATAATCAGCCTACCCTTCCTCAGCTTCCAATGCAACCTAACCCTAATCCTAACAATAAGGGAGCTCATCAAGCTGATGTTATTAAATTTCCTTCATATAGTATCTCCACTGCAAAGTTGTATGAAATGAATCTACGATCAGGTCGGACAGTTAATTCCCAAACTCCTCCAGTTATCATTGAACAACTTGATAGTGAAGGTAAGGAGGTAGAACTGATTAGTAAAGAGCCAAAACAAATTGATAGAAACCAGGCACCACCTGTTAAACAACAGCAATCTGAACCACTTTACCCAGGGAGACTACTTATGAGTAAACCAAGTCCTCAACCTGAATTTGAATTATTAGAAGAATTGCAAAACTTATTTGTTAAAATTCCCTTGTTACAAGCTATGAAGGATGTGACAATCTATGCAAAGACTCTTAGGGAATATTGTTCAAATAAACCTGCCAAGAAAACTAAAGATCCCCTCACTATACATGATATGGGAAAATTATCAGACTTTATGATGGGAAAATCAATGCCGGTGAAATATGGAGATCCGGGGAACCCGATTTTGACAGTACAAATTAATGGGGTAGAGATTTCAAATGTGTTGGTAAACCTGGGTGCTGCCATCAATGTCATCACCACTGAAACCATGCATGCATTAGGTCTTCGCAATTTGAAGCATACACCTACAATATTGGAATTAGCAGATCGATCTACAGTCAAACCTGTAGGGAAGTTAGAAGATGTGACAATTTCAGTGGATTCATGACATTACCCCATAGATTTCTTGGTATTACATACACAATCTTTAGTGGGCGGTCATCCCTTGATTTTGGGTAGACCATGGCTGGCCACTGCAGACGCTTACATTGGGTGTCGCTCAGGAAATATGGTTATTTCGAATGGACATAATACTAAGAATTTAGTGCTATATCCACTGGCAGAACCAAATCCACCCATAAAACCAGCAGGCGGCAAGAAAGTTGTATCTGTGGTATAGGCTGAAATAGAAGATGAAGGAGGGAGACCAATCCTTACTATTGGACAGGCCCTTCAGTTGAAAATGATATCGGAAGACGATGTAATCACTTCCTTCATGGATGATCCTTGTTCCGTTTCAGAACCAAACCAGCAGATCCTAGAATCTATCCTAAGCTGCAAGACTTAGGAAATGATGGAAACAACAGAAGGATTAGAGCAGCCACCTGCTAATACACCCCATGAAAGTGTTCAAATGGAATTTGAACCCGGGAAAACTTTGAATATTAATCCAAACCTATCAGAATCCCAGAAGAAGCAACTTGTAGACGTTCTGCGGAAACATAAAGAGGCCTTCGCCTGGGATTATGCAGATATGAAGGGGATCCCTGCCAACTTATGCACCCATCACATATATATCAAGGAATATTGTCATCCTATAAGACAACCTCAGAGGAGAATGAACCCTGCACTGAAAAATGTTGTGAAAGAAGAGCTTCAGAAATTACTGGATGTAGGTTTTATCTATCCTATCTCAGACAGCCAATGGGTCTCACCGTTAGTAATGGTTCCCAAGAAGAATGGAAAATAGAGGATTTGTGCAAATGATCAAGAGTTAAATAAGGCGATGCAGAAAGATCATTTTCCCTTGCCATTTATTAATCAAGTTTTTGTTGGAAAAAATACTGAGAGGGGGGAGGGGGGGGGGGGGGGGTGAATCAGTATTTAGGATTTACTCAGTATCTTTTTACTTTTTCATTCTTTAATAACCCATACGCTACTTTACTGAACCAGGCTCGCATATATACGTGGATACCCTTTACTGAACTCGCGTATGCAAAGAGATATTAATAACAATCAATTCTTCACTTAGATCTTTGCATGTATTCATTTATCAGATGTTTATATAGCAGTAGACATGTGCAGTAATAACAGAATGAAACATCACACAAAAGCATCACACATGAACACCATGATTTTTAGGTGGAAACCCAAGTCGGGAGAAAACCACCGCTGCCGTTGTCTCGGCCTTCAATATTTTATTATAGAGAAAAACTTCTTACGATCATGTACTAGTGCGGACTTATGCTGTGCCCAACGAGGTACCCTTGCGAAGGCTACAACCTTCTCTCATTTACCGACTTCACACGGAAGGGAGAAACATTGCTCATTTACCGACCTCACACGGAAGGAGCTACTACCCCCGATCTTAGCACCAGCCTCTGCTGACAGAAGGCTTCTACTTTCAGATTGAAGGCTTCAACCCTCAGATCCACTACAGACCACGTTTCATCAATTTTCAAACTGGATCCAACAGCTCCAACACAACCCTTCACTCTTTAACAAACATACTTTGCCCAATGCTACAAACAGAAAAGTGAACCCAACACCAGCAGGAATATCGAGTTAACCCCGGCACAAGGGTGAGACATTCGAAACATTCAACTACGGGGCCATTAATTTAGATTCCATACGCGCTTTTAGTATATCAGACCCGCGTATGTACACGTGTTTCATAAGACGAACCCGCTTATACTTCAGTAAATTATTCAAATAAACCCTAACTGCCCATATGCGCTTTTCCCTGAATAGAGCCACGTATACACGTGCTTTTCCTTGAACAGAGCCACGTATACACACGCTTTTCACGAAACGAACCTGCGTATGGATCTATAAAAGATAACTTTGCACAAAAATCAGATCTATAAACTTACCCAGATTTCTTCAACTTCTTCAACTGATTTGCACTAGGTCTTCATCACTTCTTTTCAGGTCATCCAATAGATTCACCATTTCAAGATCTAGAGATCTTGAACCTTCAATATGTTCATAGATGCATCATAGATTCAGGTCTATCAATTAAGAGCAGAGTTTAACCATGCAAATATACTTCATAGTGAAGTATTCATTAAAGCCCAGACGCATGCATCCACACCTTACTATGCACAATGAATTTCTTCTCTTTATATAGGTTTACCCTTTTTCAATACCATGAGCCAAAACTACATTACTTCCGATGGTATTCCTGGACGGGGTCACATAGACGAATCATTACTCAATACAATGGGTCAATACCATGGTGGTTACCCCTGGTTTTGCATTTTATGAGCGCTTTTTCCCATACGCGACTTGGAACGTTATTTCCCGCGTGCATACGCGACTTCTCCTAGACAAATCCGCGTATGGCTTGAGACATACTCTTTTCATCATAGATCTAGCACATACTGAATTCATTTCTTCATTACCTTCTGTACTCACTGTAGATACATCAGATTTACATCATTTAACAAGTTCACCAAGACATATTCTATCAAGCACAACTTCATCAAGTAGGTTGCCATCATCTTTATCAAGTGGGTTTCCATCAAGGACAACACTCAGCATCATATTGCCAACAATCTCCCCTTTTGGACTTGATGGAAACCACGATGGTGTTTGATCACCACAACAGATAGATACATTGAATAACACCATGATACTCTCCCCTTATTCAAACACCATGTCATTCTCCCCCTTTGACATCAAGGGAAAAGGGCGGATCAAAAGAAGGAAGTGCTTTGAAGATCTGATGTGTACTGAAGGTATCATGCTCCCCCTGAGTTCATGCTGTGTCTTCAAACATATTTTACAATGAAGTACTTGACTCTATGACCTTCCTATCACCAAGGACTCATACTTACATCAAAGATCCAACCAAGTGAATTTACATAAGATACTCAAATACCCAACCAAGTGGGTTTACATATTTCAACTCAACTACCCAACCAAGAGGGTTTACAAATATGACTCAACTACCCAACCAAGTGGGTTTACAAATAACAAGTCTTTACATGACTGAATATTACAATTTTACATCATGGGTCTCAACAAGACTTGTTCATCAAGTTACAAATATGACTTTTTATGACCAATACTAGAAAGACCTCAAGAGAGAGATCATATTTTAGAACCATCATAATGCCAACAATTCATTATACTCAGCAAGACTAATGCTCCCCCTAAAAATGTGCATCCAACCATCCACAATCTTCAACATAAGAAACCATGTATCATGCCATCATTATTTAGAACTAAGAAACAAGCAGATATAGTGCCAATAATACAATCATCAGTAGTTAGACTGATGCTCCCCCTGAACTGGTACTCCTGAACTTCAGCTGTTGTAAAAATTTCCTCAGCATCAATGCATATGCAACTATGTCTGCTGGAAATCGCGTGTATACGCGGCTTTTATTCACATAACCCGCGTATGGAAAGTGAAACATGAAAAACTTCACATTCCTTCACCTCCCCCTAAAATTTGCCCTTCCTGTACCTGTCTTCTTTTCATCAAATGCTCTGTCAGAACTAAACATAACCAGAAAAACCAAACAGTACTACAAAATGCTGACCCCAACCAAAAATAGTCAGCAACTATCCATACACGACTTTCTGTTCATATACTCGCGTATATACGCGACTGTGTTTCAGGAAACCCGCGTATCCTATTTAATCTTCTGAATTTATGCAGATTTGTTCTTTTGACTGGCAGAGAATACTCCCAGCTTCTGTCTTAGATACTCGAACGCTTCCCTAGGTAGAGGTTTGGTAAAGATATCAACAACTTGTTCTTTGGAGGGAACATACTCCAACTTCACCTTTTGTTCAAGCACTTGTTCACGTAAGAAGTGATACTTGATGGGAATGTGCTTGGTCTTTGAATGCATAACAGGATTCTTTGAGATACTGATGGCACTTGTATTATCACACATAAGGGAGATAGGAGAAGTACATTTGATTTGAAAATCTCCCAAGGTTTGCATCATCCAAAGGAGTTGAGTGCAACAAGATGCGGCAGCCACATATTCTGCTTTAGCAGTAGATAAGGCAATAGAACTTTGCTTCTTACTGAACCAAGATACCAACCGAGGCCCCATATAGAATGCACCAGAGTAAGCATGAAGAGTAAGATCAACATTCTTTGGATACCATAGTCCAAAGTCTTGAGTTCCTTGCAGATATTTGAATATTCTTTTGACAGCCTAAAGATGAGACTCTTTTGGATTAGCTTGGAATCATCCAACAATTCCAACAGCATGCATAATGTCCGGTCTAGTCCCAGTGAGATAAAGTAGACTTCCTATCATTGATCTGTATTCTGGTTGATTCACAAAGGGAGAATCATCATGAGAACTGAGATTGCATCTGGTTATCATTGGTGTACTTACAGGCTTGCATTCTTCCATGCCATACTTCTTCAAAATTTGCTTAAGATATTTTTCTTGTGATAGGAATATACCATCTGAAGTTTGATGCACTTGCAAGCCAAGAAAGAATGTTAGTTCCCCAAGTAAAGACATCTCAAATTCTTGCTGCATAACATAAGCAAATTTTTGACTCAAGGATTCTTCATTACTCCCAAAAATGATATCATCAACATATACAATCACAATCAAAAGTTTGTCATGTTCAATTTTTGTGTATAAGTTGCTATCAGCAGACCCCTTTGAAAAACCTTGTTGATGGAGATATTTGTCAAGACGAGAGTACCATGCCCTGGGAGCTTGTTTGAGACCATATAGAGCCTTTTTAAGTTTACAAACAAGATTCTTATCATTTCCAAAAATGAATCCCTCTGGTTGTTCTATATAAACTTCTTCTTCTAGATCACCATTGAGGAAAGCAGATTTGACATCCATTTGATAGACTTTGATTTGTTGAGAACTTGAAAAAGCAAGAAACATTCTTATGGCTTCAAGTCTAGCTACAGGAGAAAAAATTTCTTCAAAGTCTATACCTTCTTGTTGAGTGTACCCTTTGCAAACCAATATGGCTTTGTTTCTTATAACATCCCCATTTTCATTTAACTTGTTCTTGAATATCCATTTGGTTCCAATGACATTTTTATCATGTGGTCTTGGTACCAATTCCCAAGTTTGATTCTTTTCAATTTGATCAAGCTCTTCATTCATGGCTTGAATCCAACATTCATATTTTCTAGCTTGATTGACATTTTGGGGTTCAATTGTGGATAGGAATGCCAGATAGCTAGAAGATCCCACAAGAGTCCTCCTTGTTTGTACACCCGATTCCTTGTTTCCCAAAATTTGAGATTCAGGATGATTCTTTTGAACATATCTGGATGGAGCTTTTTCTGATAGATCATCTTCAGGTTCTTCATTGGATCCATTGTCTATATCATTTCCATTTGATGTAGAAGGACAAAAATCACCATCATCTTCTTCTGTTGCTTGTTTTTCTTCTTTAGGAGCTGCAGGAGACTCATCAATGACAACATCAATACATTCAACAATCTTTTGAAGCCTTTTATTGTAACATTTGTATGCTCTGCTTGTAGATGAGTAACCAAGAAGTATCCCTTCATCTGATCTAGGTTCAAACTTTCCAAGCTTTTCATCATTATTTTTGATAAAGCATTTACTTCCAAAAATTCTAAAATGCTTTACAGAGGGAGAATTACCATACCAGAGTTCATATGGAGTTTTGTCACTATTTACCTGAACATGTGCCTTGTTGAGAATATTTTCTACTGTATGTGCTGCTTCTCCCCAGAACATGTCAGGAGTTCTAGAATCATCAAGCATAGCTCTAACCATTTGTTGAATTGTTCTATTCATTCTTTCTGCTACGCCATTTTGTTGTGGAGTGCCTGCTACAGAGAACTGTCTCTTTATGCCATGTTGTTCACAAAATTCAAAGAATTCATTTGATGTATATTCTCCTCCTCGATCAGATCTAAGACATTTTATTTTTAGATCTAATTCATTTTCAACCAGTGCTTTGAAGATCTGAAATTTCTCAAATGCTTCATCTTTGTGTTTAAGCAACCCAACCCAACACATTCTAGAGAAATCATCAATAAATAAGATATAGTATTCTTCTCCACGTGGTGACTTTTTCCTCATAGGTCCACAAATGTCAGTATGAACAATTTCAAGAGGCCTACTTGATGATCCTTCTTTGGCATTAAATTGTACTATGGTCTGCTTACCAAACTGGCAGGATTTGCATATGATACTCTCTGGTAGAGTAATATTGGGAAGACCACGAACAACTTGAAGTCTTCTTGCGTTATTGATTTGAGAGAAGCTTAGATGCCCCAGTCTTCTATGCCATAGCCAATTTTCTGAAGATTTTCTCAAGTAACATTGATCTTTGCAGTTCTTCAATACATACAGGTTGCTTGGAGTCCTTTTCCCTTTTATAATAGTTCTACCTATATCCAGATCACGAACCACACATTCTTTTGAACTAAAGACAACTTCTGTACCTTGATCACACATTTGACTTACACTTAACAGGTTATGCCTTAATCCATCCACATACATGACATCATTAGCCTTCACCTTTTATTTTAGAAACACGGACCCTTTTCCTTTAATTACAACAGGATTATCATTTCCAAATGTAACTTTCTTTTCCTTTTCTAGAGCATTATATGCAAGAAGTTTTCTTTTGTCACCTGCCATGTGTCTTGAGCACCCACTATCAATATACCATTGCTTTTCTTCACCTTCTGCAAATAACGCTATCCCACAATTTTCAACCTGTAATTCCTTCTTTTTCCATACTTTGGAACTTGAAGGAATATGTTGTTTTGGCTGGACTTTGCTCCTGCATTCAGATTCTTCATGGCCAAAGTTATTGCAATAAGCACATTCAACTTCATTTTGAAGAGGAGAAAAGTTGTTATAGGTGTTCTTCTTTGGTTCAAAATCCATCCTTTTCTTTCTTTCTTCTCTTGTCATGATGGTTTTATAAGCAACACATTGAACAACTTTATGACCAAAATTGTGACATGAGAAACATTGTCCATTGAAGTAGAAATTTCTGTGATTATGAAATCTTCTATTTGAATTTACCTGTTGATTGTTGCTTCTTTGAGAGATATCTCTGTTAGTGTTCCTTGCATTGTGATGATAATGCTTTACCTGTAAAGATTCTTTATTCCCTTGCTGAGTGGCTGAATGTAGTAAACCAGTTGTAGTTGCTTTTAGATAATTTGGTGCTGAAGCCTGAGAAGATTCTCCGGTATATCCAAGACCTGTCTTAATCATAGGAGATCGTTGAACCTTGATAATCTCATATAAGATTTCAGATCCTTCAGCAAATCTAAGATTCAGAGTCTTTGCTTTCTCAAGTTCTTTTCTTAGACTTACTACTTCACATTCTAATTTTTCATTATGTTTCTTTGCTTCTTCATTCTGCCTTTTCAGAGTCTCTATGATTATTTTACTTTCTTCCAAGTATATTTTGAGTTGATTGTTTTGATCAAGAAAATAATTGTCATCTAGAGCATCCATAAAAGCATCCTTATCGTCTCTAGAATTATTTTCAAATGCCATCAGAAGTCTAAGATCTTGTTCACATTCTTCCTCACTATCAGATAACCCATCACTGTCTTCATTTGTATAGTAGCTTTTCTTAGTGCTAGATCGGTTCTTATTCCTTCTTGCTACTTCTTTCTCTTTAGCAGATGTTTCTCTATAAGGAAATTTTGCAGCATAATGACCAACTCTTCCACAATTAAAACATTTGAAAGGAAGCTTACCTTTGAATCTTCCGGTTCCTAGTTGGAGTCTTCTCACAAAGTTTGCCTCATCTTCTTCTGAGATATATCCTGATCCTTCCGGTTTTTGAACTTCTTTCCCTTTTGTAGAAGCTTTAAAAACTGCTTCTTTGACTTCAGATGGTCCTCCTCTCCTCATTTCATATGCAGTCAATATGCCATGAAGTTGCACCACGGAAAGATTTTGAATATCCTGTTTTTCTTCAAGGGCAGAAACTTTTGATTCAAATTTTGCCGTTAGTGATCGTAAAATTTTCTCAACCAAAGTAGTGTCGGATATTGTTTCTCCCAGATTTCTCATATGATTTACAACATCATCAATACGTAAAAAGAAACTGGCAATACTCTCATCACTATGCATCTTTAAATTTTCATATTCAATTCTGAGAGTTTGGAGTTTTGCACTTTTTACCTTTGCATCGCCTTCATAACTTAGAATGATTTTGTCCCATATTTCCTTTGCTGTATTCAGCTGCATGACTTTGACAAATTCTAATTCAGTTAGACTTCCGGTTATAGCATTGACCGCTTTTGCGTTTGATTCATAATTCTTCCTTTCAGTTGGATCTGTTGGTGTAGCGGCTGGATATTGATATCCTTGTTCAACAATGGCCCATACATCAGCTCCCATAGACTGAAGATAGGATCTCATTCTTACTTTCCAGAAGATTAAATTGCTCCCGTTGAAGAGTGGGGGCTTGATAGATGCTGTTCCCTCATGATTTCTCATCTTGCTTGATCTTCCTTCTAGCGGCTAAGCTTTTTCAGAAGGACCTGCTCTGATACCAATTGTTGGAAAAAATACTGAGAGGGGGGGGTGGGGGGTGAATCAATATTTAGGATTTACTTAGATATTTTTCCTTTTTCATTCTTTAATAACCCATACGCTACTTTAATGAAACAGACTCGCGTATATACGCGGATAACTTTTACAGAACTCGCGTATGCACAAAGATATTAATAATAATCAATTCTTCACTTAGATCCTTGCATTTATTCAATCATCAGATGTTTATATAGCAGTAGACATGTGCAGTAATAACAGAATGAAACATCACACAAAAGCATCACACATGAACACCATGATTTTTAGGTGGAAACCCAAGTCGGGAGAAAACCACCGCTACTGTTGTCTCAGCCTTCAATATTTTATTATAGAGAAAACATCTTACAATCATGTACTGGTGCAGACTTATACCAGCACGGAGGCACCCACCTGCAGAAGGCTACAACCTTCTCTCGTTTACCAGCCTCACCTGGAAGGGAGCAACAACTCCCTGCTCTCGTTTACCAGCCTCACCTGGAAGGGAGCTACTACCCCTGATCTTAGCACCAGCCTCTACTGGCAGAAAGCTTCTACTTTCAGACTGAAGGCTTCAACCCTCAGATCCACTGCAGACCACGTTTCATCAATTTTCAAACTGGATCCAACAGCTCCAACACAACCCTTCACTATTCAACAAACATACATTTCCCAATGCTACAAACAGAACAATGAACCCACTGTAACCAGAATATCAGAGTTAACCCAGACTTCAGAACAGACATTCAGAAACACATTCAACTCTGAGACCCCATTAATTCAGATTCCATACGTGCTTTTAGTATATCAGACCCGCGTATGTATGCGTGTTTCATAAGACGAACCCGCATATACTTCAGTAAATTCTTCAAATAAACCCTAACTACCCATATGCACTTTTCCCTGAACAGAGCCGCGTATACACGCGCTTTTCCCTGAATAGTACCGCGTATACATGCGCTTTTCACGAAACGAACATGCGTATGGATCTATAAAAGATAACTTTGCACAAAAATCAGATCTATGAACTTACCCAGATTTCTTCAACTTCTTCAACTGATTTGCGCCAGGTCTTCATCACTTCTTTTCAGATCATCCAAGAGATTCACCATTTCAAGATCTAGAGATATTGAACCTTCAATATGTTCATAGATGCATCATAGATTCAGGTCTATCAATTAAGAGCAGAGTTTAACCATGCAGATATACTTCAGAGTGAAGTATTCATTAAAGCCCAGACGCATGCATCCACACCTTACTATGCACAATGAATTTCTTCTCTTTATATAGGTTTACCCTTTTTCAATACCATGAGCCAAAACTAAATTACTTCCGATGGTATTCCTGGACAGGGTCACATAAACGAATCATTACTCAATACAATGGGTCAATACCATGGTGGTTACCCCTGGTTTTGCACTTTATGAGCGCTTTTTCCCATACGCGACTTGGAACGTTATTTCCCGCGTGCATACGCGGCTTCTCCTAGACAAAGCCGAGTATGCCTTGAGACATACTCTTTTCATCATAGATCTAGCACATACTGAATTCCTTTCTTCATTACCTTCTGTACTCACTATAGATACATCAGATTTACATCATTTAACAAGTTCATCAAGACATATTCTATCAAGCACAACTTCATCAAGTAGGTTGCCATCATCTTTATCAAGTGGGTTGCCATCAAGGACAACACTCAGCATCATATTGCCAACAGTTTTAGACAAATTGGTTGGCAAGAAATTTTTCTCTTTTCTGTATGGGTTTAGTGGATATAACTAGATCCAGATTGCCCCTGAGGCCAGGAGAAGACCACTTTCACATGCCCCTGGGGAACATTTGCATACCGGGTCCTTCCTTTTGGCCTGTGTAATGCTCCTGCAACATTCCAGAGAGAAATTCTGGGAACCTTCTCTGACTTGACAGATGACAGCGTTGAAATCTATATGGATGATTTTACTCCATATGGGGACTCGTTTTTGGAGGGGTTGAAAAAATTGGAAAAATTTCTTGCAAGGTGTATACAAGTGCGTGTTTCTCTGAGTATGGTAAAATGCCACATGATGATGGAAGAGGGAATCATTCTGGGACATTTGCTCTCAGCTAAAGGGATCAGGATGGATCCAGAAAAGATAAAAGGTAATTTTGCACTTCCCAACACCTAAGACACCCACACAGGTACGCAGTTTCATTGGTTGTGCTGGTTATTATAGACGTTTTATAGAAAATTTTGCAAAAGTAGCACACCCACTATTTCAATTACTGACAAAAGATTTAGAATTTGTGTGGTCAGATGACTATGATGCAACCTTTACAAAAATTAAAGAATTAGTTTGCAATGCTCCAATCCTTAGAGGACCAGACTGGGCATTACCTTTCCACATTCATACAGATGCCTCTCAAACAACAATTGGTGCAGTATTGGGATAGCAAGAGGATAAGGTATCTTACACAGTCTACTATGTTAGTAAAATTTTGGCCCCTACTGAATTAAATTACACGGTGATAGAGAAAGAGTTCCTCGCTGTTATTTATGACATCAATAAGTTCCAACACTACATTACTGGGTATCCTACTTTCGTGCATACTGATCATGCAGCCATCAGGTATCTGCTGTGATAAAAACACAACCCCCCCCCTTCCCCCATTTTTGACTTGTTCACTTCAAATAATGGGGACCCTTTCTATAAATTTTTGGCTAAACGCCTTTTAGGATTTTTATTTATTTGATTATCCTACGCAATTGTTAATTTTTCATTTTCTTTGTATTCTTGTTTTGATTTCTTTGTTAAAATCGATTTTTAATAAACTTCCCATTTGATGCTTGTTTTACCTCATTTGGTCAACTGGTTTAAAAATGGTACTCCTTTAAAGTCCCATCATTTATCTAGTCAGGGTTAAAAATGCTATTTTTATTCTTTTTATTTATTTTCGAAGTGGTTGTAGTTTAGAAAATTTCATAACTAAACTAAACATCATTAAAATAAAACCAAAAATAAAAATTGATATTTAATATTAAATTTTGAATTGATTAAATTAATATGATTAATTTAATTAAAATAAAATTTAATATATAAAATATATATATACAAATAAAAAACAAAAAATTACATTGCATATCGCAACCATTGTAATTTTAAACATGCACATCTTAAAAAACCCAATGACCTTCATTCCCCGATATGCGATGGCTCTTCAAGCATTAACCAAAGTTTGATAAAATACCATTCAACCATTTATCCGATGCAATAAGTCAAACATTGACTTTTGTTTTTAATTCCTTATAACTCCCGTAACCTCATACTAATTTCACATTCCTACATCGCAAAATTTCTCGCATCGCAGATTTTATATGTGGACATTCCAAACAATGCGATGGTGTATTTCTTGCGATGTGCGATGTCAGATCGCAAGATCGCATCGCAGGTTTTCAAACAATACATTTGACAACCCAAAATGCAATATGCGATAAGGCCAAATGCGATGTGTTAAAAGAATTTAATATAAAGTTTTTGTTTAATCCCTTATGCCTCCTGCACCTCCACCTCACTCACCCTCACGTCACCCTCACCTCACACTCCACTCACCATATCCCTCCATAATCTCACGTGGATGAATTAATGAGTTTAGATTGATTTCAATGGTTTCTTTTATGGATTTTGGGTTTGGATTGATTCCAATGGTTTGTAAATTAATTTTTATATTTTTTATATTATAATAATTATATTATAATTATAATTTTAATATAATTTGAATTATAATATTAATCATATTTAAATTAACTTTTTCAAGTCATTTGTATATTAATTTAATTTTGTAACTTAATCAATTTCTAATTAGATGAAAATTAATTAGAATTAATTGTATATATCAGTTAGTTAATAAATAATTTAGAATTAATTATTAGATAATTAGAATTCTAATTTAGGATTAGATTTTTAATTAAAATTCTGATTTTTAACCTAGTAATAGAATTTCCAGATTTATGCCAGATTTGACTCATCAACTTTGGAAGCTCATAGAATGAGTTTTACTTGGCCAAATGAGGCCCAGGACGGCTCATTGGAAAGATAAAATCAAGGAGAACATTTTTGAGAAGGTTCCACTAATAGATTTGGTCATTAATTGGGTCAAAATTCATGCAGAAGATCAAGCTCCGAATTTTTAAAAATAAATCAATTTTCTGATTTATTTTCTGCATTTTCATTTGTCCAAGCCTCTTCTAATTGCAGATTCATTCGTCAATAATATACTTGACTGATTAAACCATCCTAGGAATCAATAGAGAGCTCATATTTTATTTTCAATTATTTATTTAAATTAAATTTGATTTGGTTTTTTTTAATGCCAGAAATTGCATTTTGATTTTATTCATTGCATTTTAACTCATTTTGATTTCTTTTTGCAGGAAAATAGTAGAAGATATATGGAGAAAAATAATTCAATCAATGAAAATGCTCCAACAATTAAAGATGGGAATTTTGAGCAAATAAAATTGGATTGGGCAGATTTCTCTTCAACAAACTTTCATCTCAAGGATTCCTTTGCAAAAATTATAAATAGCAGATTATAGAATGTAACAAAAGGCTGCTCTCCTCTGCAATTCTGGAATTCTAAAAGCACTTTTGTAATATGGATTTAGATTGTAGGTGGGAGGATTGGAATCTCAGATCTGGGGATTATTGAGGTTTTTCTTTTACATCCTGAGTTATGTATAATGAGCAGAGTTTGCACTATTGTAGCTCTGATTTTGAAAGTAGAAGCTTAGGCATTGTAAAGGACTATTAGAGACCAGAGCTGGAGAAATGGATTCAATAAATTGGTATTTCGAATACTATTATTTTAAATGTTGGTTTTATTTTATGATAACAGGAATGGTGTCAATTTACTTACATATTTGTGCACTTTTGTCGGTATGGGTAATTTTCTTCTATTTTATGTTTTTATTTATCTCTGCTCTTATGGGCTGAATTCTGATTTCTAAGTAACTATTTACTCATAAATTTGTCTTTTAATATTGGATGAATAAATAGTGATATGTTGTGAACTTCTTCCGCATATTATTGTTTAATAATTCAAGTTACTGATTAAATGATCAATACCATTTTGTGAACTACTTCCGAGTGTTGTTGATTGATTATTTCAGTTTAAAAGTCTCAATAGGATGTGTTTTGCTATCCATAATGTCAGTTAATTGAACTATTTCATTAACTTGATATTCATTATAAACAAGACATATTTCAATCCCAATATTTTAAATACCTGCTCTTGGTTGGGTTAGATCTATATTTGCCTAATTGAGATAGGATTAAGATAGTTTCTTTTGCTTGCATCTTAGAACAAGTTTGCATTTAGAGTAAATTCTACATTCTTTTAAGTCCTCTTCCCAAAAAGGAAAACTTTGGTAGTGGATTGGCTGAGCCCTAAATCGGCTTAAGGATCACTTTCTTTCCTGATCAGCAAGAAGGACGATCTGATGTCTCTTTTCCATTGGTGAATGAAAGTCATATTTTAAAGCCATTGGAGATTGAGAGAAGGTAACTGGACCTATTTGAACCAGTCGGAACCACCATTCCAAACGGAAAAGGAGTTGCTTTAAGGTCCGGACCGGGTGGTCATCCCCCATGTTGTTGCAGCGATTTTCGAGGCTTCAACAGTATCTAATGAACAAACCTATTACCCGTGGTCGTATTACAAGATGGTTGTTGCTACTACAGGAATTTGATATTACCATAATATATAAACCAGGGAAGGACAATGTGGTTGCAGATTTTTTTATCTAGGATAGAACATGATGGTAAGGATACACCAATTGAAGATAACTTTCCAGATGAGCATCTTTTTTTCATTTTCTGCTAACACTTCCTAGTATGCAGATATTGCTAATTATCTTCCTCGTCATTTGTCCTATAAGGAGCAAAGGAAGATCATTCATCAGAGTACTCGATATTCATGGATGGCAGGATATCTCTTCCATACAGGGGTTGACCAGTAGATTCGGCGTTGTGTGGAAAAAGAAGATATTTTTGAGATATTAAAAGCCACACATGACGGACCCTGTGGAGGAAATTTTGAAGATAAAATAACAGGTCATAAGGTGCTGCAAATGGGATATTACTGGCCCTCCATCTTTTGTGACACTCGAGATTATGTTCGAAGGTGTGATAGCTATCAACGGATGGGACAACTTGGGAAATCAGACGAAATGCCTATTCAGCCCCAGATAGTCCTGGAACCATTTGAGAAATGGACCATTGAATTTGTTGGGCCCTTCAACCCACCTTCTCATCAGAAATATTACATCCTGGTCTGCACTGATTATGTAACTAAATGGGTGGAAGCTAGAGCAGTCACGAGAGCAACAGAGAAAGTAGTGGCAGATTTTCTTTTTGAAGAAATCTTTGCCCGGTACAAGACTCCAAGGGAAATTGTATTAGATGGTGGATCACAGTTCACATCTGATATGATAGAAAAGTTGATGCAGAAATATGGGGTCAAACAGAGAGTAACAACCCCCTATCATTCGCAGGCGAATGGACAAGTAGAAAGCACAAACAAGGTATTGGAAAATATCTTGACAAAGACAGTAGCAAGCCATCGCCGGGGCTGGGCACAGAAACTTCTAGAAGCTTTATGGGCATACAGAAAAACATGGTAGAATACAATAGGGTTTTCTCCATTTAAATTAGTCTACGATAAATTCCCCTTGTTTCCAGTGGAATTTGAGATTAGTACACTCAGAACAGCTCTAGAAGTAGGCCTAGATATATCAGAAGCACAGAAACACTGACTGGAATAGCTGAAAGAGTTGGATGAGATTCGAGCAGTAGCTATCAAGAAAACTATTGTTGTTCAACAACAGAGAATGAAATGGCACGATAAATTTATCAAAACTAAGGTGTTTCATGTGGGGGACTGGGTGTTACTGTATGACTCCCGATTTAAGGATTTCAAAGGCAAGCTCTACACTCGCTGGATGGGTCCATATCAAGTGGACGCAGTGTTCGACAATGGAACAATTAGACTGAGTACAATAGATGAGAACCATACCTCATTCTTAGTAAATGGACACCGTCTAAAATTATACCACTGCCCAACCTCTAAAGAAGCCTTTGTTAAAAATCTTTCTGCTGTATCTGATTTAATGGTCATTGGAAAAGAGGATACTCTCACTCTGTTCTAAAAAAAGAAAAAAAAGAAAAACACACACACACACACACACACACACACACATATATATATATACTATTGCTACTTGTTTTTCTTTTGCACGAATAACAAAGAAATATGGTGAGGAGAAAAGTAACACTTGGTGTTTTTATTTCACCAGTGCTGTCATGAAGATATTGCTATAGTTCACTGGTGTGTGTCATTAAGGCTATTACTCCATAACTGTTGTTACTCCATGACTGTTGTTACTCTATAGCTGTTGTTACTCCGCTAACTGCCGTTACTTCGCCGGTGCCGTTATTTTGCAACTGTTATTACTCCGCAGGTGCCACTACTCTGCAAATACTGCTACTCCGCTGGTGCTGTTACTCTGCTGGTGTCGTTACTCTGCAACTATTGTTACTCTGTCAGTGCTGCTACTCTACAACTACTGTTACTCTGCTGTTGTCGTTACTCCGTAACTGCCATTACTCTGCAAATGCTGTTACTTTGCCGGTGTCATTACTCTGAAACTGTTGTTACTTCGTCAATGCCGCTACTCTGCAACTGCTGTTACTCCACCATTGTCGTTACTCGCTGTGCTGCTATTCACTGTCGTTGTTACTCCCTGTGCTGTTACTCATTGTTGTTGTTATAAACTGTTGCAGTTACTCCCTGTACTGTCACTAGTTTTTGTTGTTACTCCACCATAAGGTAGGTCTGCAGGTATGTCTCCATCGATTTTATGGATTTAATTAAATATTCCAAAAAGGACATTAAAACATGCCGTGGACGGTCATCATTAAGTTGGGGGGGGGAACCATCATAATGAATGATGGCATACCTCAAAAAAGCATTTATGGCACATGATATTTACCTAATCGAATATAATGATTTCGGTACTCCGTAATCATACTTTTGATGTGTTGGAATGTGTATTCGTACGTGCCGAGTTGTATCAGTCACCCTCCCAACACGCGGCATAAAATTCCTCAAATATCCCATAGTACCACCTTAATCTGTCATCATTTCCAAACGTACCAGTACTGTTTATTTGTTGTTTCCAAATCAACCATGACGTTATTTCAGTTTCCAACGGTTTGGAGACCTATCACTCTCCCTTGCTAGCCAACTGTAGTTTTCGTGCTGATTTTTCTTCTGCAACAATGAGTGGCCGATCTGTTCGAAATGAACCTGAGAATATAAGGGGAATTTGGAACAATCAGAAGGTGTGGCAGATTTTCGAGAACGTAGGTTGGGATGTTTATTTCGACAGGTTGAGGGGGTCGAATGAAGAAATGACGATGGAATTTGCATTGAACTTGGGAGAAGAAGGCTCTCGAGTTCGTGGAATTGAGATCCTTGTAATAGAGGAAATCATCGCGGAAGTCAGTGGGCTTCCTCAAGTCGGGAAGCGATGGTTTTTGAGAAGGATCCCCCTCCAAAAATTCCCCGAGGCCTTTCTACAAGAGGGCGAGAGTATTGCACAGAAGGGTCGGGGGTATGACAGAAACTTGCTACCACGTCCATGGGGAGGAGTAGCATAGTTCATCATAAAATATATGACGTGCGAAGGAAGATACTCCGCCATCTTCAAATACCATCTCCGTATACTAGCTCACCTGCGATTTCCATAGGTAGAAGCTTTTTCAATGAATGTGCCCTATGTTCTTATAAGGAGTCTTCATTTAATGGCAGAGTCGGCTCAGGGGTCATGATAGGTATTGGCAGTCACCACTCACCATGGGTTGGTTCAACTGTTGATAATGAATGCCATTAGACAAATCCTGATTCCATGGGAGCTATTTCGGGATTCCACAGAGGAAAAAATAGCACCTGTTGTGGCTGCCAGGTCAGAAGAACCCAAAGCTATGCAGGAGGATGTAGGAGATGATGATTATGTTGATCAGGAGGAGTTAGAAGAGATGGAAATGGAAGAACTTGGAGATGAGGCGGGTCCCCAAGAGCAAGCTGAAACTATAGAGTTAATGGAAGATGTGGGGATTGATATAGAAAGGCCCACTAGTACCTTGGCCGAGGCTGTCCCACAAGAACCAGCCTCACCTATGGAACTAGCAGAGCAAGTTGATAATATGTCAACCATGGAAGTAGAATCACGACAGGCCAGCGTGGATGAAGTAGCCGATATGGTGACCGAGGATACTCCACAAGAATCTCCTGCCACCATGGAGCTGATGAAGGAGGTCGTGAACACTCCAACCATATAACCCATGGAAGAGGGGGAATAGAGACAAGAAGGGCCCATGGAGGAAATTCCAGGAGAACCAGGGTGTGAGGATGACGCTGACCCATGAGAACCACCGCTGATTTCAAGGCCAAATGTTGAGGATTCGCTCCAATTTTCCTTCTTTCTCCCAAGAGGAGCAAGGGTAACTCATTCCCCATAGCAGAAAGAAGAAGAAGAGTTCGTTGTTCCTATGGCTCTGAATCTGTCACAAAGGCCGCAACCATATGGGGCAAAGGCTACATAGGTGGCAGGCACCTCAGAGTCAGAAAGGAGAGAAGAGACGAAGATTTTCGAGGCTGAAGAATCGGAAAGGATCCCAAAAGGCATAGTAGCAGGAGAGCATCTCGCCAGGGCATCACCAGTCGCAGCGAGCACGCACAAAGAAGAAATCGCCGTTGGCGAAGAGGAGGGACCAAGCGAAACGGTCCCGACGAATGAGCCAACAACATAGCTTGGTGAGAAGGTCGTGAAGTAGGAAATAATTGAAGAAAGGCAGGCAAGGGAGGAAAACCTGACAATGGGCACAACGGAAGAGGTTTCGAGGGATTTACCTCCATCTGCCGAAACGGAGGAAGTACTGATTAAGCAGGAATGGATAGATATGTGTGAGTAGCGAAGACCTCCAGTTAAGCAAAAGTATCAGCTGTAGTTTAGGGAAACAATGCGGCTCAAAATGGCAGTAAGGAACTTGAGAAAGGAGGTGCAAAGAATGCAGAAGAAGATAAAGAAGTACAAGTGGCAAGCCAAAAAGTCCAAGACTATCGCGGTTGAAGCAGAAACCCAAGTGGACTTGATGGCCACAACCTCTGCTGCCACTCAAACAGACCCGGTCAAACGACTGTTTGAAGCCCGGGAATATGCCTTAACAGTCAAAATACAGTCTTGGAAATCCACTACGGCTCAATACAAAAATGAGATCAGGAGGACCGAGGAAAGAGCCTCCACAACCATCTTTGGATATGTGGAGTGCATAGATGTTATGAGATTAAGGCATGCAAAGCAGAAGCTCAAGATGGAGTAGCTGGAAAAGCAAGTGGCAGAACTGAAGGCCGATAAGGAGCAGATGTTCAGTCTGGTCCAAGAGGTTATGGCATGTCGTCCCCCTGCTTCTTTTTATTCTTTATTTTTTCATGAACGTTTCCTTTTATTTTGCATGGAAAGCATAAAAAAAGAGGTCAGCTATGAGATAGAAGATGGTGTACAATTCCATCGAATCTTGAGGAATCATGATGTGCCAACTCAACATCTGATGTGTGAATTTTACCTGCATAGGTATCTACTACGTCTGGACAGAGATTTCAACCTGGTTCCGTATGTAGGGGATATTCATTTAAGGGCTCCCACCTCTTATTCTTTCAATCAGATTCACTGGCAGAAGGCTTGTAACACCTTTGAATCCAATCAAGTTACAAAGCCATTTATAGTAAGAGGAGAACATGAGAGGTCAGTCACAATGTTCAATAAGCATAACACCTTTTTGGGAATTGGGGAGAACATAGATAGAATGCTGAGGACACAAAGGTGGTGTCTTGATCTTTGTGTCAAGAAACTCACCTCATTTCAAGAAGAGGCCCCTGATTGATGTCAGAGAAGGTGGATGATGTCACCTACAACGATCCGGAACAGGGAACCTTTTGGGGCACCAAATTTTGCACGAGTACTCACCAGAGTGCCTAGATATGTGGCATGTGTCCAAACATGTGGGGCCCAGTGGATGGGGCTATAGTTTTAGTTTCCTGTCCTTTGGTTTCCTGCCGAAACTTACACTCCAACGTATGATGTTCCAACGGATTGGTGGAAGGAAGTTCTCCTTTCAGATGGGTTTAAAGTTCCAAGAACAGAGATGGCCTCAAAATATGATCTCGCCAGTCTTCATGAAACCTATAGTTTGAAAAATCCATACTTGCGGAGGTGGCGGAATGCATGAGGGCATGCAAAAGGCTAGTTGGGGGGAGATGTTGGGTACCAAATCGGGCCATCTTTCTGTCCATTTCTATTTCCCTTTTTGAACTTTTTGTACTCATTTACCTATGCTTTTGTGTTAAACTTACAAGGTAAATACCCGTGACTTGTCCAATTGGAATATTTTAATTAATGAAGTAAATTCACGGAGTCTTATCTATTCGCAGTACTAAAACATATGTTTGACCACAGCTTGGAGAACATGAACCCCCGCTTCAACATTTCGTAATAGATATGGTAACGGCCAGCCATAAGGAGGCCGTACAGCTAGAGCCACGATTCCCTGGAACTATTCTTGGACCTTTTTGCTATCTTGGATATCTGGTGATGGTGCCATTCCAATTGATGTACATTCTGAATATGCAGTTACCATGTTTCAGGGAGATCTGTTAATCTCCCTCGCTGTGTATAAAATGTAGATTTTTCCTGTGAATGGGGGTTCTCCCATTTCTATTGTAATCACCTGTTACAGATTAATAAAATACCATCTATTTTTCTACTCCAATATTCTCCATGACTAATGCAGCCCTGATCAGAGAGCTGGGCCTGCTCTTCTGATCAGGTGCTGCGTCTTTGTGTGTGTGTCAATTAATAGTTTATGCTTATTATTGTAGCTCTTTCCTGTTTATGATTATTACTGAGTTCTGTAGTTAGTTTAAATCCCACAACCATGTTTTGAATCTTAAACAACAAACCCTTGGTTGGAATGGATTATGCATTTGCGCCTGCATATACCTCACACGTTGCCTTGAAAGGATACACACCCGGATTGATAAATTAATGTTGGAATAGGGTGAATAAATCGTTCATACCTAGACACCAACAACCACCTTTCACGATCACTTGTATTATCCATTTGGTTATGGGTTCTTATCCATCCTTAACAAGCTTGGAATAATTTACTAAGAGGTGTCAAAATTCAGTTAAAACAGATGCTACCGAAAATTCCAGTAAAAACTTGTAACTAAGAAAAATCTAGAATGCTACCGGAAATTTTGGTAGCATCCTGTTTCTTTTTCAAAAATACACAGAAAATGCTGAAAATTATGTGAAAACTTATATTCCTTGACACCTAAGCTGTTGTTCAAAATTGTAACTGATAAGAAAAAATGAACTAGTACCAAAAACATTTTCCCTTCCCTCTATGTGTGCTACAGCTTTAGCCTGTTTATCCAACTCTATTTTGCTGCCAGTAGCTAATTTGGATGTGATTTCTCTTGTAGTTGTTTCCTTGACAGGGGATTTGTCCTCCTTAGAACCCTATTGTGTTTTTCTTCTCTTTGAGGGCTCTGAGTGCTGTTCTAAAGGGGTTGTGTTCTTGTTTTTCTTCATGGTTTTCTCTATCTTTGAACCTTCAAGTTTTCCTTCAATTAATGACCTATGTCATTAGGCTTGGATTATGTAGAGCTTTGGACTTAAGCCTAAAATTATTTTTGTCTCTTGTATGCCTCTTTCTGGTGCCAGCAATAGGTTTTGCTTCTTCTTTCTTCTTCTTGTTGCTGATGTCATATAAAAAATCCTTAAGGAGTTCTTCATCTGATGGTGTAGGCTAATATTATTTCTACAAATTCTGTTGAATATGTGCTTCCGAAATTTCTGGTAGCACCTGTGATTTCGATTTATTTGCAATTATAGACCTTCCTCTTCCAGCTCTAATGTAGACATTAGGAAATGGAGGAAGAGGGGGTACTATTTTCATGGAATTGGGTTTGCTTGTTGAGGATCTCTCTCCTTTTTCCATCTTTCTTTCATCTTTGACTATAGAAACCTTCTCTTTTTTTTCCTTGGCCTTCTTATTAATGTTTTCCTTTTGGGACTTTCTCTTTGTTCTTGTTTTTGGTGGCTGAGGATTTGGTTGTGGAACTAGAGATGTAGGTGCAGGTTGGCTTTCCCTATAGAATAAAAAGTGGTCCCAAGTCTGGTTTCTCTTCCCCAACTCTTCTTCAGCCAGAACTTTGATCAAAGATTGATGGTACAATCTATACTCAGAAACATCAGTATGGGTCTGAACCCTTGCTAACATTTTTGTCAGGATTTTCAACAAGAAAAATGGAAGATTCAATGTCTTCATCCCTGCAATATGAAAAAGATATCTCATGTGATAGAGGAATACAACTATATACCTCCTTTCACAAGTGAGGTATATCTTGATAAGCTTGATAGCTTCTGGCTAGTCATTCTTAAGGTAGTTGCTTGGGATGCCTTTTTCCCAATTTGGATATCTGTGAGAATATTTGAGCAAGCTATTAAGATCACCTCCTATAATAACTTGTCCTTTGAACCACTTTTCTCCTTCTCGGGAAAGGTTAAAGGCTTCAGCGATGGAGTCTTCAGAAACATAAAATTAAGGCCTTAAACTGTAGCTTCATGTCTCTTAAAAGAGTTAGGAAACTTGGGCTACTCCTGAGTGAGAGCTCCCTAACCTGGTACAAAGAGGATACCACCCTGAATGCATAAAAAAAATTCTTACCCTCAAATTGGCATCAACTAAATCTTCATCATGTGGCTCTATTCGATTTATGTTACAACATGTTTTAGTCGTCTTCAAGCCATCTTTAGAGAAATAAATGATTCTTTCTCTTGCAACTGATAGGTGGTAGAGTAGGAAGAATTTTACCTTACAAGTGTAGCCTTTATTCACTTTTGGGAATATTGTCTAAAATCCAAACTCCTTCTCAAAGTATGACTCTCAACAATTTGAATCCCAACAACTAAAACTTTGAATGACATTCTCCTGATTTTTAGGTGGTTTTAAAATCAAATTTTTGTTCATCACCCCATGCAAATCATCCTTCATCATTGAAAATATTCCTCACCATTATGTGCTTATGTGATAATTCATCATCTTCTTTAGTTGGATGTGTTTTTCATATGGAGTGCTCACAATGTCTTAAGATTAGCAAATCTGTGAAAAACAGTCACTTCCACAGTCTTTGCTATTAATTGGTCGAAATTTCTGGCTGCACTGCTATGCAACCAACCAAACGGCTATGGTGTATAGTGTAATAACTATGATCTCCTTGATTTAGAAAAATATGTACCTAAACATGCGTAAACTGACTTGGGGTTTGACAGGCAGGACGAGGTAACGGTCTAGTTCATAACTATGGGTGACACATGGGTTCAACGTATATAATGACTTGACTCAAACTAACTAACTGCAATATGAAACCTATCATTAGATCTAAAAATATTTAAAAAATATTTTAGGTGTATCTACACTATAACATGTGGCTGAACTAAAGAGGGTCCGCTTTTTCGTTTATTTTTAAAAAAATAGAGTATGATTTCGAAAATTCTGGCAGCATCGTAATAAAAATGAAAAAGACAGAAACAAGAAAATAACAGACATTCTGAAAGGGATAAAACTGGTGCTTCTAGAAATTCTGGTAGCGACCGAAAAAAAATTTTAAATTTTGAAATTTTTTTGAAGCTTAATCCTAAAAATAAAACTATGGAATGGAGTCATGACTTAGCAAAGAATTGTGATAACATTGGCTCCACAGGGGATAGATCTCCCCCTACGAGGCTCTAAGAATATTTTGTAGTTTTATTTCCTTTTCATTGGGCTATGGAGTCGTATTATGAAACACACTAGTATTTATAGTGGACTTAGGCTACCAACAACTTTAGTAAAAGAAATTTTTTGAGAAAGCGCCCATTGAATGGGCCTCCAGACAATTATGATCCATCAAGATGTTGCAACTCAAAATCATTGTTTTGCAGAATGTTTGAGATTTTTAAAGGACCAAGGCATAAAGCATCAAATTATGAATGCTTACCTGGATCTTGATGTTGTGCATCCCACTTCAACAGTAGATCTCCAATCTGAAAATATTCTTTTTTAGTTCCTTTATCAAAAAAATTCTTTACAACTTGCTAATATTTTCTCACAAAATCATATTTTTGTTCTCACTTTTGCTGCACTTCTATGATTTGATAAACTCTCCTGGCATGTCATTTGGCTTAGCTTCGTGATCTTGTAGAAATTTAGCTACAAGAATGTCTAATTGGACTGAAAAAACAATATCAGTTCCATAAACCATTTGAAAAGGTGACGTGTTAATAGATTTTTTGATTGTTACCCTGTCTGCCCATAAAGAAAACTTCAGTTTTGAATCTCAGGCTTTCTTTTTTTCTCCAACAGTTTGGTGATGATTCTTAACAAAATTTTGTTTAATGATTCGGCTAAATAGTTCCCTTGGGGATAGTAAGTTGTAGAGTGAGTGAGTTGAATGCCATAATCTTCACAGAAATTTACCAATGGAGTGGCTTTAAAAGAAATTGCATCATCTTCTACTAACCTTGATGGACATCTAAATCTAGTTATGATTTCCTCCATAAAATTTATGATAAATTAATAAGTAGCATTCCTTGTAGGTATTGCTTCAATCCATTTGGTGAAGTAATGTTATGAGACCAGCTCCAAAAATAGAATAAAAGAGAGATCAACACCTTAGAAATCAACCACTTCGAGGGGGAAGCCTCCAATACATTACATAAATGAACAATTCTTGGATGATACAAATAAAAAAAACCTCCTTATATATATAGGAGTCCATGGGATCACAATATAATCCTAGCAGACCTAACAATAATAATGTAAGGGCACAATATTAACAATATTGGGGTTGCAAGGGTAGAAAAATAACAATAAGGGGGTTACACTAACAACAATAAGGGAATACACTAGTAATATAGGGACCTACCATGCCCCTCTCCTTCAAAAAAGTGTTTTCCTCAACGCTTGAGTAGCTATGGATTCTTCCGTATAAAATTCTCATCCTCCCATGTAGAATATTTAGTGGGTAAGTTCTTCCACTTGATGAGATACTCTGAAATTGATCGATTTCGTAGCTGTCGAGTTCTTGTTTCCGTGACTGCTTCAAGTTCCAATATTATTTTTCCTTCCTCATCAAGTTCTAACCATATTGTTTGAACTGGAAGTTTGTCATCTATAACCTTCTTTAAGCATGAAACATGGAAAACTAGATGCACTCATGAAGAAGTAGGAACCTCCAATCTGTATGCCATAGTACCAATCTTTAAGAACACCTTGTAAGGACCATAGTACTTTGGCGATAATTTATTATCCTCCTTAGATTTCTTGAGGGACATTTTTTTGTATGTTTGTAGCCGTAAAAATACCCAGTCTCCTACATCAAAACTTATCTCACTGTGATGTTGATTTGCATGTTGTTTCATTCGATTTTGTGCTAAATTTAGGTTATCCTTTAAGAGTTCGAGAAATTTTTGTTGATGCTCGATGTGATCTTCCACTGCTTGAACCTTAGAATTTTCTCTTAAAGATGATGTGATGGACAATGAATTATATCCATAAAGTGTAATAAATGGGGTCATTTTTACTACAGTATGGAAGGAAGTGTTATACCACCATTCAGCGAGAGGTAACCACTTGGCCCATTGTGTTTTCTTATCAGATACAAAACAACGAAGATATCCTTCCAAACATTTATTCACTATCTCAGTTTGACCATCAGATTGAGGATGATAAGATGAGCTATGAGCTAGTTGAGTACCCAAACAAGAAAATAATTCCGTCCAAAAATTTCTAGTAAAAATGGGATCTCTGTCACTTACAATAATTTTTGGGTTTCCATGTAGCTTTTGAATTGTTTCCATAAATGCAGTAGCGATTGTACTTGCTTTAAATGGATGAGATAATTCACAAAAGTGTGCATACTTGGTAAGTCTATCAACTACCACCATGATGACACTCTTTCCTTTGGACTTAGGTAAACCTGTGATAAAATCCATTGAAATATCCTCCCAACATTGACTTGGAATGGATAAAGTTTGTAGAAGACCTGGGGTCTTAATTGTCTCAACTTTATTTTGCTGGAAAACCAAACATTCCACCACAAACTTTTGAATATTAGATTTAAGGCCATCCAAAAAAAAATCTTCACCTTGTGGTAAGTTTTTGAGAATCCTAAGTGTCCTTCTAAAGGAGAAGTGTGAAATTCCAAAAGAATATTTTGTTTTAGTTGGGAATTATTCCAAATATATTAGTGATCTTTATACCTGTTGAGGAGGTAAATCCCCTCTGCGGACAGAGGCGATCCCTACTAGCCCAGCAGGGGTCTAGCAACAATCAAACAATGTTATGACGCAAGCTCCTAGTTACGAATGGAAAGACTAGGAATAGAAGCCTACCTGGATTCCAATGCTATGATCTGAAGAAGAAGCGTCCCCGTTCCTCAGCCTCGGCAGATCACGATCCCTCCACGATCTCCGCGGATGAACACCTGCACATGGAAGAAACGAACAGATACAAGCATAGAAACCAGCATACGTAACTAAACATCAGTCAGAAAGGACATTACTCACATTAACATGATGGAAAACGGAGTGGAACCATAATCATAATCATCTATTAAATAATAAACGAAGAGAGATTACAACCAAGTTCTGACGTCGCAGCCTCCTTCGGACGGGTCTCCGGTCGTCCACGTCTCGCAAAGCTCGCCAAGGAAAGGGAAAACCTCTCCGGAGTCTCGTGACAATGGTCTCCTTACTTGAGTCAGCCTTAAGGGAAAGAGAGGATTCTTTACAACACAAAGGCTCTTGGGAATATGGAGATTCAGAGCTTAGGCACTTCAAGACTAGCTTGCCATGGATTTGAGCAGGCTTTTATAGATGGGGAAAGAGGGAGTTGGGATCCCTATTATTATGGGATTGGCCCTATCAACAAGGAAGGTTCCATGAGAGGTGGCAAAACCACTTCCCTTCCATAGAACTCCCGCAGCCAAACCTCCCAACTTAAGATAGGTAATGGTTTGTGAGTTTGTTGGAACTCAACTTCCGCCATCTTTATTTAAAAAGCAGTCCCTAAAATGGGTGGCGCGACTGCTGCTCTATGACAGAGCGCCAGGTGGCGCGACCTCTTTGCAGGATTTTCCCCATTGGCGCGAGTACTGAACTGCCTGCCCGCGCCAATGCCAAAAGGGATGTTTTTCATGATTTTTGCAAGGAGATGTCTCAAGGGCAAATAAAGCTCATGCTTAGAGGGATGCATTGATGATGTTTTCAAGGCATGACAATGTTCACAGGTCACAAAATGGGTCCTCCATTGTGCGGGACGGGGAATGGTAGGGACGGTGACAAATTACTGTGTAAGAGATGCCCCCTAAAGTATGAGGCCCGAGAGAGAGAGGGGTGAAATGCTTTACGAGAACATGTTCAACTGAAGGCCCACCGTCGAAAAACCTGCGTAGAAAGATACAACTGATATCTCAAGTACATGATGTATATGTGGTATGGAGGCAGCCATCCGAAACAGAGTATGCTATAATCCGGATCCAGGGTATGGGCGCAGCCATCCAACTAGGATCGAACAAATAGACTCGGGTATGGTCGCAACCATCCAATCAGTGAGTCATGTACATAATGATAATAATCCACAATCGCAGCCTGGATTACAACAGACACAATCCAGGGTCTTGCGCTCCATCTCGACCCAACAGAGTACAAGTTCAAGCATGCGAATATGTGAGCTGAAGTCGAACATGCAAGAACATCGTCGAATTACCAGCCAATGATGAAAGCTGTTAACCGACGCGAGAGAAACCACCAATAATGACAATGGTCCTCAAGGTACTACAGGTACAATCTACGGCATGCGAATAAATGAGTTGACGTCGAACACCCGCAGAATCACTCGATCGGAGGTCAATAATGTAAACCTCACGTCGAATGCGACGAACCTGCCATTGAGGCATGCAGGCTCCGAGGTACCATAAGGAGTCTCTAGACCAACTTCCTGGATAATGAGTTGAAGTCGACAGGAAGTGACCTTGATCGAAGGTGGGCCATAATGATTCCCACATCATCGACACGAGATAGAGGAACATGATGTTTTTGTTGTGAATCAGGATCGTATGAGAAACAGAGGAAGGTTGATATTTGCAGAGGCCAACTTCTCTTGAACACATGAACGGCACGACAGTGGACTTGGCAGTATTTGACATCAGAGAATCAGAGGTCATGGCGACGAGGCAGTGAACAGATGAGAGGTCAAAAAGGATTACCCAAACCCACGGAGGCAAAGTGAAGCAACGAGATGAGATGTCCCCAACCCGACACGAATGCAGACAAGTGCCATGTTCAAGAGTGACATACTGCCGACGACAACGAAGATGGTTCCATTTTTCCCCCACCATTTCTGGCGAGTACCCCAATTATTTTTAATAACAAGCTTGAAGGGGATAACATATGCTTGCGATATAAGTCCTCCCTTCGGGCGAATCCATCCTAGTGCATTTAACGAGTCCTAGGAAGGAGAAACTCGGAGAACGTCATTTCAACTAGATCCGATGTCATCAGGGTTTAACGAGTCTGACAAAGGAAGAACTCGGCGTCTTTTCATGTTTAGAGAGTTTGAAAAGACAGCGGAAAAGAAAACTCCACAGGTCCCTTTTCGTAAATAGTTCCCCGGATCCGAAAAGGTAGAAAACAATATCCGGGAAAACCTCCTAGTCGCGATAGGCTAGGGTATTCCTTTTTCGTAATCAATCCATCCCAGCCCGAAAAAGGGTTAAACTTATACTGGGTGGATGTCGATTCGTATCCATTTTAACGAGATCGAAACGACAAGGGCCTCGGCAATCTTTTCATATTTAGAGAGTCAGAAAAGAGCTGAAAGATGACTCCAGAGTGACTTTTTCGTGTATTTACCGAGTCCGAAAAAGTATAAAATACAACTCGTTTCCATCGTTTAAGTCGCAAAAACTTGCTGCTGCACATACCAAGCAAGCGTAAAATCCATTTTCGACATAACATATGCAAATATTTGATAAAAATAACTTTTAAAACTCATTTAACGTCGAAAAAGTTATAAATATGTCAAATTGGTAAAAACAAAATTACTTTTTACTATTTACCTTGGTGGAAAGCAACAGTGGTCCTTTTGGAGCAGAAACTTCTGACGGTGATTGCGACAAATCCAGTTAACCATTCAGCTTCTCGTCTGTCACAGGTAAGAGGCGCTCTTTTTCTCTTCATTTTCATCCATTTTTTAATAACTTTCACTTAAAAATCAGTTCTGTATGGCCATTTTTAGAATTTTAGGGCTGCGCCCATTGGCGCGGGTATCGGGCACGGACCCGCGCCAATGAGCTCTTTTTTACAAAGGGCTCGCCACATGGCGCGACTGTTCACAAAACAGCCGCGCCAGCGGCCGAACCTTAAATTCCGCCCAAAATTTCGACATTTAGACCAAATTGCTTGGAATTTGAAGCTCATCAAAGATTTAACTAAGGGTTTTTGACCATGTGAATGCAGATAATCACTCAAAATGGCAATCGAATGGAAGGAACGAGAGCACGGAGAAGAGGATGAACAAGCCATGCAAAGCCAAGCTTGCATGAATGCACTTAGAAACTGTGGATTGAAGAAGTTCTTCCTCACGCCATGTTTACGAGCTCAGCCCGAGCTCCTCCAGTATTTAATCAGTATCTGGGACGAACAGGAACAGGTGTTCAGGTTATGAGACCAGGTGTTAGAACTGGAGGTCACCGACGTTTATTTCATCACTGGATTGTCCCGCAAAGGTCCAATCCCTGTACTGACTGGAAGCAGACCATCTGGGGAAAAGATGGAAGAAGTAATGGCACGGGTGTGCCGAGGGGCACAAACAGGATCAGGAAGCAAGAAGGTGGATATCCACACCATCCCTGATCTAGCACTGAGAGTAGTTCTCCATACCATTATGCGGGCTGCTGGGTCGCAGGCTCCGCACGAGGCCATGAAGACCCAACTCCTGTTGGCCTCAGAATGCATGGGTCCCTTACTGTTCAACTAGGCAGAAGCAGTAACAATCAATATGAAAAGGCAACTCACAAGGTGCAAACAGGGGAAACTGAAATAGTTCGGTTATGGTTCCATCTTGGTATCATTCATTCTGGAACGCTTACCAATCTTCCAGGGCCAAGGGGCCGCAGTGGCGAGTCTGATACCATGAGAGCCAAGAATGGCTCGCTGGGCAGCATTGATGCCCAGATCTAGAGGTGGCCAACAGATGTCTTGGAGGCCAGAGTTCTTTAGGTGGTTACGACGCCAGCTGATCGTCGTGGAAGACTGGCCCTATTCAGGAACTGACTTTACTGGGGACCCAGATCTCCCACTACCAGAAGGAGATGACTGGGACGAGGAGTTGGGTAAGACCTCATATTTTTGATTTTATGTTTATATGTTTTTTTTGTTAATACACATTCGTCTTAACACAATTATATATGCATGCAGATGTAGGACCTGAGAGACCAGCCGGGATGTCTCCAATCTCCCGGAGGACACAACCCGCCCCTGAGATTCAGGGAGAAGGTACCGGAGGAGATGAACTGATCCAGAACCTCGAGGGGATTGCCCACGGGATTCCAGACTATGCCCGGCGATCAGACGTACCGATGGCATACTAGCGCCACACGGTGGGAGTTCTGAGTCGGATCCACCGAATCCTGAGGCGCTTAGTGTGTGCAGTCACGTGCTACCATGAGCACCATGCAGATTAGTCCTTAGGATTTATACCACACCTATTTTTGAGAGACATAGCGTCTCCGGATGTACTAAGATGATTATGTATATTTTTTGAGTTTTATGATGCACATTGTGCAAACATTTCGACACACATATATATATACATATGACTATTTTGGATGTATCTTTTACATGTGATGATGTTTTCTATATGTCATGCAAATTTCTAATACAAATGTAATCTAATGTATCAGTTACATAACAAATGACCCAATGCGAAATGTATTCACACAATGCATCAAATTTCATTTTTACGCAAGCTTAAAAGCACACATGAACACACACATATGCAAACTATGCTTGAAAATGAGAAATACGGGCATGCCCCCCAGCATGGTGTCTCAATTCGAGGTGCATGCCCCCCAAGCTTCAGTCCATTGAAAATGGGGTGAAGGTTCAAAACAAAAAGTCGAATTGAACATGCTTGTGTTTCATTATTTTAACGAGGTTGACACACCTAAAAGAACTATCCTCAAACAACTTGTTTCATTGTTTTAGGAGCTTGACACAAGTGGAGGAACTATGCTCCGGCAATCTTGTTTCATTTTTTAAGGAGCTTGACACAAGACAACAAACTATGCTCCGACAACCTGGTTTCATTTTTTAAAGAGCTTGACACAGGGAGGAAACTGTGCTCTAACCGGCTTACATCAAAATGAACAAGAAGGCGACGTTTCCAAGAGTTCCACTCCTGATGGAAGGAAAACATCCTGGAAGTCAGGACCCAATGCCCCCAGGACTTGATGCACGACGGCATCATCACTGAGCACAGGCACGGGGTAGGTAGACACATAGTTGACCTGCGGTAGAGCAGATACAACGGGTGGATAAAAACCTGGAGGGGGTGATGGTGGACCAGTTGCCACATTAGGACCAAAGAACGAAAGCTGATCAATGGTCACGATCCGTCCTTCATGTGGAAAGCACATTATGCGAAAGAGGGAGGAGACAAGCGCTCCCATGGCATAGGTGTAATCGCGTCCCAAAAGAAGATTGAAATCCAAGGGGCCTGGAACGACCATCACGTCCATATGGACGGTTTTACCTCCCAAAGTAACAGGTAACCTTGGAAGGATCCCCAACGATTGACTCGTTCTTCTATTGAAGGTCAACATATTCTGCGTAACGGGCGCAAGCGGCGGCGAACCGAAAGCTTTCCAGGTAGTTGAAGACAGAATACTAACAGAGGCACCTTCGTCTATAATGGTACTGGGTACAACCAGACCAAGAGCCTGTACTGTGATCTCGAAAGGCACATAAGACGGAAGGCGAAATCCTGCAAATCGATTCCAGTCAAAGGAAGCGACCAAACTACTCGGAGGGGCTACCATCGAAATGCGAAGGTCTTCCCCTGATGTTACGGAAGAAGAAGCATCCTCCATAACCTCCATCTCGAAGGCGGGAGGGATATCCTCCGGAGCCTCCATCATGGGAGGCGGAGGAGGAGCTTCTTGAAGTACAGGGACAAGAGAATCTTTCTCCAAGTCTGATGAATTTGAAGAGATTAGAAGGATATGGGGGGTGTGAGATCCACTCTCGACAGAAAAGACCTGGTGCACCGTGGACGGGGCCAGCTCAACCGATCCTATGACCAGTGGTTGGTCAGGGACGGATTCGTGAATTTGAATTTCTGGGGGAGTGGGATCGACCAAGGATGACTCTTGACCAATCGTAGGATCAGCTGGCGGAGGACTCAAGGAAAGCCGATTATAACCAGGTGGAAGGCGTGGTGTAGAACCGGCTGGGTTGTCCAAGACTTGCTTGGCTTCATCCATATAAGGACAAAGGTGAATGGCATGGTGCCCTTCACACAACTTACAAGGATTGGTGATCTTACCCTGCTTCTTAGGAGCCTTATCAGTACCAGTTGAAGACATGCCCCCAACTTGGCTCCCGGAAGTCAAAGGCAATGGCGGATGGCCATCGGACCATGCTTCGAGCACCTTGGGGATGCCAGGGCAGTCTCGAAGAAGATGGTCTCCCGTGCACAACAGGCAAGGGAACTTGACTTTCCGTGGAGGGTTGGAAGGTTTATCGAGAGGAGATATTTCAGAAACAGTGGCTGCACTTTTAGCCTCTCGCTTATCGGACTTCTTCTTCTTTGTCTTCTTCTTCTTCTTCTTAGCCACCTGGTTACTTGAATCCAGACTTTCACCAGGCGAAGTAGAAGAGGAGGACGCAGAAACAGACGAAGAAGGGGAGAGGTCCACCTTGGAATCAACATGAGGTTGTTCAGGTGGAGGAACTGATTGAACAGTAGTGGAGACATTCGGGACAACAGAGGTTGAGAACAACCAAACAGGCAACCCAACAGTTAACCCAGGAAGGGACAACGTTGCCATATAAGGAGCACCAACATTTCCAAAAGGAGGAAAATGACCAGGATTCCCTTCTGAAGGGATTCCTTGGTTGGTAAACCCCGAAAAAGTTGCCATCAAAACTCAAAACCACACACGGGCTGAAAAAAGAGTTTAAGACACACGATCAAACGGCCAACAAGCAATATCTAAACGGGCGTGTAATCGTGGGCGATTAATTTTACCACATTGGAAAGTAAGAAATTCTACCGTTTCATGTTTCAAGAGTCGAGAAACGATAAAAAGATGACTCTATCTCTCTCAGAGTTGACACAAGCGTGAAAGGACAAGCGCTTGACGGTCTTTTCAAGTTTAGGGAGTCAGAAAAGACCAAATGACTGCTCAGGAAAAACTAGGCACAAAGGGTGTACCAAATATCCGTGAATTGCAATATACACCTTGGTTTCAATAATGAAACAGAAATCGACCAAGGACTTTCCGTACGTGCAGGTAGTCTCCCCGAATGCTGTGTTCGGTGTATCACGGGTATAGGGCGGCAGACTCGGCTTCCTATGGATAAAGGGTTGAAAACCTATAGGGGTCTCCCTTTATATACGCGACGGTACGGGGAGCGCAAGTCCGTACTAGCGCTGTCTAAAGCCAACAGGCGAACGACAGCTGCTAGGTTTAACGACGCCGGAACACGTCTCTAGCCTAGACTTTCTAAATACGTTTCGTTAAGTTCCAATGCTGCCTTAGGTTAATTGAAATAAATTTTACAGTTGATATTCAATTAAGTTTCAATTTCCAGGCCCTATCGTATGTAGTTTCTCGAAAGACTCCTAAATGCGAAGCTATATGCCACAGTGCAACATTTCGTTCGATGAAAACTAGTTAGAGAAGAGTTGAGAGCTTTTACACAAACGAAATGAACGGAAGACAAACAATGAGATCTCTAATGCAACTAATGAAATTGAAAACTTTTCATTCAAAACACTAATCACTAGCGATATGGAAAAGATCACAATTTGCACTAATTAACAAAAGCAAAAGAGATTTTTTTTTTTGATTTTCAATGTTTAAGAGCCAATATGCACTAAACAATCTTGAAAACAAACAGAAAAACTTGAGAAACGATTTTCAAGAGAGCGAAACAAACAAATTTCACTCAACAATACAAGCAATCAGATCCCAAATCGACCAAAGTCTCTCAAAGCAAAGAAAAGACTCGAAAGCTTCCAATGGACCGTGTGATCTAGGTCCAAGGCAAGACCAAACGAATTTCGAATGAAGGAATAAACAATCACCCAAAAATCGCAACAAAACAATAAACAACTACTTAGAGGGTGTGGAGAATCAATCAGACAGTTGACAGGACAATCAAAACACCAAAACTTCCAAGGAGGGCTCGATACACTAAGCCACTAGATGCCCTAGGGCTTAAAACGTGAAATCGGTAGATAAAAGCAAAAAACCAAAGAATAGAGGTGAATTCCCAGCCAAACAGGACTCCAACACACTCAGGCAGTCGGAAAATCAAGAAGAAAAACACTGATCAAATCCAGAGAGCTCAAAAATGAGGAAACTCAAAAAACTTACAGGGGTGGCGCGACTGTAAGTGTGAAACTGGCGCCAGAAAGCAATTGGCGCGGGCTAGACAAAGGCAACGTGCGCCAATTGGCGCGACTGTCGGGTTAAAAACCGCGCCAGTCGAGTTTCTCAGCCAAAAATTAAAAACAAGCTACTCCAGAAGCAGACCAATGCAAGCTAAGCAAACCAAGAAGAAAAAACAGTGAAAGAACCCAACCCAGAAGGTTCATCAAGCAAGGAAAAACATAAAACAATCAAAGCGAGACAACACAAACGAGACAATGAAATCCGGACGATCCCCAGTGGAGTCGCCAAATTGTTGAGGAGGTAAATCCCCTCTGCGGACAGAGGCGATCCCTACTAGCCCAACAGGGGTCTAGCAACAATCAAACAATGTTATGACGCAAGCTCCTAGTTACGAATGGAGTCGCCAAATTGTTGAGGAGGTAAATCCCCTCTGCGGACAGAGGCGATCCCTACTAGCCCAGCAGGGGTCTAGCAACAATCAAACAATGTTATGTCCAAGCTTCTAGGCAATGGTTTGTGAGTTTGTTGGAACTCAACTTCCGCCATCTTTATTTAAAAAAACAGTTCCTAAATTGGGTGGCGCGACTGCTGCTCTATGACAGAGCGCCAGTTGGCGCGACCTCTTTGCAGGATTTTCCCCATTGGCGCGAGTACTGAATTGCCTGCCCGCGCCAATGCCAAAAGGGATTTTTTTCATGATTTTTGCAAGGATATGTCTCAAGGGCAAATAAATCTCATGCTTAGAGGGATGCATTGATGATGTTTTCAAGGCATGACAATGTTCACAGGTCACAAAATGGGTCCTCCATTGTGCGGGACGGGGAATGGTAGGGACGGTGACAAATTACTGTTTAACAATACCATAAGGAATCATTTTTCCAACTAAATGTATCAGATGTACTAGGATTTTTCTACAACTTTTGAATGATTGTCCACACTTCTTCGTCCTTCTTCGATTAATCTCTTGCTTCGGTTATCCAATCTGGTTGGATAATAGAAATGGCACAAAGAAATTCTTCCATCTCTTGATCCTTTCTTGAAAGCGCATCTCCGACAACATTTAGCTTCCCTTTTTTGTAGATGACTTCAAAGTCATAACCCAACATCTTTGTGACCCATTTTTGCTACTCTTCTGAAGATATTCTTTGTTCCAAAAAGTGTTTAAGACTATCATGATCAATTTTTACCTTGAAGTGTCTTCCCATTAGGTAAGGTCACCATTTCCTTAGTGCATGTAGTATTGCCAACATTTCCTTCTCATAAATAGATTTCTGTAAATACTTTCCTTTTATTGGACGAATTTCAAAAGAAATGAGTCTTCCTTCTTGCATTAAAACAATACCAATTCCATTTCTCGAGGCATCACATTCCACAATAAAGGTTTTTGTGAGTTCTAGCATAGCTAAGATCTTTGCTAGGAACACTGCCTCTTTAAGATGTTAAAAGGACTTAGTTGCTTCAGGAGTCCATGAACATGCATATTTCTTCATTAATGTTGTTAGAGGTGCTGATATTCTCCCATACTTCTTAACAAACTTGCGATAATACCCTGTTTACCCAAGAAATTCTCACAACTTCTTTATGTTTGTGCGAACTTTCTATTCCTTAATGGCTTTAATTTTGTTAGGGTCTACCTTAACACCCTCATGAGATACAATATGACCCAGATATTCCACCTCTTATACTCCAAAGAAACATTTGTATGTTTTTTCATATAATCGTTTCTCCTCCAATAGTTTGAGCACCCTATCAACATGTTGAACATGATCCTTCCAAGAACTGTTGTAGATTATTATATCATCCAAAAAATACTAGCACAAATTTTCTAAGGAAGGGTTTGAAAATGGAATTCATTAACCCTTGAAATGTAGAAGGAGCATTGGTAAGGCCAAAAGGCATGACCAAAAATTCATAATTACGCTCATGAGTTCGAAATGTTGTTTTCAGAATATCTTCTGTCTTCATTCTAATTTGATGATATCCTGAATGAAGATCCAACTTGGTAAAATAAATTGCTCCATGTAATTCATTGAATAATTCATCAATCACAGGAATGGGAAATTTATATTTAATAGTGAGATTATTGAGCTCCCTATAATCAGGACACATGCGCCATGATCCATCCTTCTTGTGCACCAATACTACTGGAGCAGAGAAATAACTTTGACTAGGGGAAATTATACCAGCCTCTAACATTTATGCAATCATACTTTAAATTTCGTACTTTTGGACATAAGGATATATGTAAGGCTTGATGTTTGGAGGAAAAATTCCTAGAATCAAATGAATAACATGATCATGATCACGAATAGGTGGGAGTCCTTTGGAAGTTTCAAACACCTTGGAATGATTGTCCAAGACTTTTTGTAGATCTGTAGAAATTGATGATGTTGATGTTGGAACTTCTAGTGAGAATAATTGTGGAATTATGCCTCATTGTTCTTTATTTAGAATATTTTTCGTGATATTATAGCTTATTATCTTTCTCGACTTCCCTGTGATACCTTGTAATTCTACTTCCTTTCCTTTCGAAAAAAATTTCAAGAAAATTTCTTGAAAATTAAAAGATACCGTCCCCAAAGATTTTAACCATTGTACTCTTAATACAACATGAGCACCCCCCATTTGAATGGAAAGAATTGGACTATTCAATACATATTCCCCCATGGTTAGCTTGATATTATGACATTGTCCAGAGAAATTTATTGTTCCTCCATTTGCAACCATCACTTGAAATTCTGGTGCTAGGTATAGGAAACAATTCAATTCCTTTGCTACCTTACAATGAATAAAATTATGGTTACTACCCGAATCAATCAACACTATTAACTTTTTCTTCTTGATATGTCCTTCTACCTTGAGAGTTTGAGGAGTCGTAATACTGCCAATGCATTACATGATATGGTCAGACTCATTTCTTCTTCTTCTAGGATTGGTTCCTGGTGTATATCCTCTTCCTTTGAAGTTTCTTGTTCATTTTCTTCCTCCTCTTCACAATCTATGTAAAATAATTTATTCTCACCACACTTATGACCTTTAGTGTATTTACTATCACAACTGTAGCAAATATCTTTTTCTCTTTTTTCTTCCAATTGTTGTGGTGTGAATCTTGTAGGTTGTGGAAGTCTAGGAGTAGCAATACTTCCATCTTTATAGATGTGAGTGGTAGGCTTCCTTGTCGCCATAATTTTACATTCAATTTTTCTTTCCAATCTGAATGCCTTCTCCAATGAATCAGGTTCCCAAACATAAACTTCATGTTGGATGTTATCCTTTAAAGTCCCTATGAAGACATAAATCCTATGTTCTGTTAGCCACCCATAAAATTTGTTAGAGCAAAAGGTAGCTAAAAATATTAAGAGCCTTCAAGGAACAAATTTTGTTGCAAAAAGTGTTGGCTCTTGAAGACTCTTGAAGGCCTCATGCCTCTAACCAAATCTTTACTGCTGTTCCTGTCTTAAAAACTCTGAAACCCTGATGATTCCTAAGAAAGAATACTGTTGCAAGCACCCTTGTCCTTTTCCTCCTTCTTCCAGACTAACCTCATCTTTCCCTTTTCTTTTTCCATGAAAATCCTTCATTTTCATGTTCTTCCCCTTTTCCCTTCATCAAAACCCCCAAATTCCTTTGAAGACCATTGAAAATCTATCAAAATCATATTTTTATATACTATAGACTTAAGCCCCCTTGGGCTTAAATCCTTAACCCTCCCCTCCATACGCCGAGGTGCCAGAACCGAGCGCCAGCCTTCCAAGCGCTTATCGCGTTGCCCGATTGCAATTAGCCCCTCCTATTTAACCCCTGGTCATATGTTCTCCCATATAACCCATGGCCCTGCAAACGGGTACCTATCCGCTTCAAATAAAATATTTCCGCTCAAAATGTGAACCTTCGCTTATATTAATTTTTCGGTTTTTATTACATTTTAAAATTTTTCCGGCGGTGAAAATTTATAATCACTCTCCACCATTGATCTGATCTGCAGATCGACGATGCACAATCCATCACCCCGATGGTCCTCGCCAACTACTTACCATTGCAAAACCAGGCAGATTTCATCGCACCGCTTTTGAGCGTGCGGCGGTTTTTTCTTTTTCGCAGTGATTCCATACACTGGCTGACACGTGTCTTGGGCACTGCTCACAAAACCACCGTCCATCGCGCATTAAATATCAGAAATGGACCCGGTGCGATATTGACGTCCACCGTCCAATCCAAGGCCGCCCATCGGACGATGATCGCTCGACAAAAAAGCCCGACAATTAACTAGGCTACGACGCAGCATTTAAAATATCTCTGCCATTGATCTAATCTACAGATTGATGGCCCACCATTCATCGCCCTGATTCCTCTGCTTTGACTTTTCGCCTCCACTCCCGACTGTCGATCTCTGCGTGATCGATGGCTCCAATTCATATTCCTTCTTCTGCCTTCTCTTTGACTTCTCTCGATCAATCTCGACCATTGGATGATGCCATCCAATGACCATGCTCCCTCCATGTACCTTCTGAAGCAGTGAACCTATACATGCAGGATTTTATAATAGTTTTTTGTATTTTGCAGGGTTTTAATGGTTTTTTCACCATAACTCAAGAAATTACAAAGGCAGAGGGCGACGATCCTCCTACCTTCGATTCACCAAAGAAAATCAATCGTAGGGTTTAAAATTCACGTTTCATCAATGTTTCATGAGACATTAATGCCATATCACCCCTGCGCAGCCCTGCATACCAGAAAAACACAGTAAATCAAGCATAGTCAGAGAGTATCAGTGTCGAAGACAAAAATGTACCAGGATGGAAGGTTGAAGATAGATTTGCGGGGATCACGGCTAAGAAATATTATCAAAAGCCTAATCCCCAATTAAAACACATTTTGAAGAAGATCTTAAGTGTTTTATTAACAGAAAGCCTCCACCACCACATCTGAGGCAAAATGATTCCTCCCAGCTACCGGAATGCCACCTGTGCCTCAAAGTATTCAATTAGAGGCCAAATTTATCGATAAAGACCAAATATATGCCTCACAACATAGCCAGAGGATAAATTCTGCAGGAAAACTGATGACAAAATATCAACAGAGTAAACTCGACATCACACAGAGCCTTAAAGGTCAACAAAAGCTCCCACTGAGCTTAATCTTTATGTAAATCATTTAGTATAGAATACACCTATGTAAGCTTCCTTATTGAGCCCCTCAAAGGCCGAGAAGCCATTTAAGTCTGTATTAATTAGTTTTTGAGATCTTTTATCATATTTCACCTCCTCAGCTTTCTATATATACTCCTGCAGAAGATGAATGAGGGGTTGGTTGTAGAACATTGAAACATATTTGAGCTTGAGACTTCTATCTGTAAGTAGTGTTTACAGTCCCTTGGAGCTCTGCTGGTGGTAGATAGGTTAGGCTGAGATGTGTAGATGGTTGCTAAACTAAAGCATTGGACTTAAAGCTGTAACTGGTTTGGAGCATCAATACAAGCTGATTTGTGGGATCCTGGTCTATGTTGACGGTGATGTTTTTCTCATTGTAACTTGTCATTTTGTTTCTGTTTTCACTGTGTTTCATATTCTCTTATAAATAACAGCATGCATAGAGTTAGGACCTACTGTATATTGTTATGAATCTAATTCATAACTAAAGTAATAAATATAGTTATTAATAGAATAAAATAGAATAAATGTAATTACTAACTAATCAATTAGGATTATGTTAAATAGTCATTAGGTTTATGAAAAGGCATGTCTAAAAGACATGCCCATTCATGAAAAGGTACCTGCATAGGTATAAAAGCGGGACCTCATTGTAATCATTCAATCATGTCATATCTTATCAATAAAATGTTATTATTATAAATACCTCTTGTGTATTTTTATAATTAAAGCTATTTCTGCTATAAAAGTCAACAAGCATACAAATCTTATTGCTACAGTATTCAAAACTACGAATTTCGTTGTTACAGTGGTATCAGAGCCATATTGAGGACAGGTTGAAGGAATGGCACATAGCGTCGTTCTACAAGCCTACGAATGTAGTTTACAAGCTCGAGCACATTATTTACCATATAATGTGCCATTACGTGAAGATCCCAAAAGAATTGAAATAATTAAAAAAGTTCAAGAAAAACTTCAGCAAGTAGAGAATTCTTGGGCAGAAATCACAAACGGGTGTAAAAAAAATTCTGCAGATCTTAAAAAAATTTCTTGTAATAGAAAAGAAAATCATGAGAAACAGAAAGATGAAAAATGCTGTAAAAATGAGGAAGCAATTAGTTATGATAAAGGGAAATCAAGTAAAACATCCATGGAAAAGTCAACCAAATATATTCCCCCACCAATGCATAATAAAAGTAAAAAGGTAGAGAATTGTTGGAAATGTGGAGACAAATATTTGGCATGACATAAATGTGCCTTTGATACAAGAAATGAAATTGCCACAGTTCAAATAAAAGAAAAAGATATTGAACAAAATATTTATGATAATGATCCAAATAAAAATGATGTGGTTGTATTATCTACACCAAAGCCAGGACCAGGTAGGTTTAAGAGGATCAGTTCTGGGAACACAGGTGATCTTGAAGCTAAAGGTGGCGACCTAACTACTAGAGTAGCTGGCACTGTTCACAAATACTCACAAATTGATACTCGTGATCTTGATGGAGCTATTGTTCATTTTTATGTGGGGGATACATTTGATCACAGCAACAAAGCAAGCGATGATCATATTCTAATGAAACTTCAAAAGAACCCAGCTTGGTACCTAACAGTCATTGGATCCCTTGCCACAACTCAAAGGGAATACGTGGCTTTGCATGCTTTTCAGCATCTTAATACCTAGAAGCAAAGAGCAATTTTAGATCCTAGCCCAGAATACTTTCCTAAGTATGAGGAGCAGCCTCCGACAATGCCTGAATGTTTTACATCAATTTTTACGGAACATCTTCATAGGACATTCAATACGCCACAGCATGCAGCTATTCAGTGGGCTACTATGCATACTGCTGCTGGTACGAATGGAGTTGGGTCTGCTAGGCGGCAGGAGCCTTGGCCTTTCCCTTTGATACAAGGGCCTCCAGGGACTGGAAAGACACATACGCTGTGGGGAATGTTAAATGTAATTCCTCTTGTCCAATATCAACACTATTATTGTGCATTGCTTAAGAAACTTGCACCTGAAAGCTACAGGCAAGCCAGTGATAATTTGAATAGCTTTGGGGGTACTAGCTGAGGATCCATTGAGGATGTTTTATAGAATATGGATCGAAATCTGTTTCCTATGCTACATAAAATTTGTCCTAAACCATGAATGTTTGTCTATGCTCCAGCGAATGCTGCTACAGATGAGTTGTTGCAGCATGTTCTTGATCGTGGTTTTATTGATGAAGAAGAAATTGAATGGCATGAATATGTTAAGAAACATGTTATTTCTGTGGGCGATTTTGTAGAAATATTTTCACATCTGTGGTCGTCACCTTATGTTGCAGACGTTAGAGCAATAAATAATGACATGAATGCTCTCAAAGTTGAGTGGTATGACAGGCCTGAACACATTATAATTGATGGCCGCGCACAACTCATGTATGATAACCATTTCGAAGTTGATTATTGGTATACGATGTCGATCAATGAATCCCCACAAAACCAATCTTCAGTGGCAGAAATTCTTGACACAGATGCGCAGACAAATGCTCAGATTGTCACCACGGGAAATGTTAGACAACCATCCATAAGACCCTCGAAAAAATCTAAAGCAAAGAGGAGGTCAGAAAAGTTACCTGAGAAACTCGCGAAATACGTTGGAACTTCTATATTTACCCTCGAAAGCAAATTTCCCATCAATTGCATCCACGATATTTACGAATTCGGTCCGAATTTGAAGAACGTGAGAATGAGAAAATTTCATCGCAAAGACACTGGAGAAACATTCTGCTGCAAGAGCTACTTAAAAAAAGATAAAGAGGAATTTCTAAACATAGCATACTTGATGTATTACCTGCAGGAAGAGCCCGACATTGTGAAGCCCGTGGCAGGATTTGAGGACAAAAACTTTTTCAATCTGATTATGGAGTTTTGCCCAGAAGGAGATCAGTCACAGTTTTTCATTAAGAAGGGAGACTATGTAGATGCCGAAGCAGAAGTTGCAGCCATTTTCAGACAGATAATGGAAGCTTTGGACCGTTTCCATAGAAAATCTGTTATGCACAGAGATATTAAGCTGAGCAACATTTTCCTGTCATTGACCACGCCACCGGTTGTCAAGCTGGGGGACTTCGACCAATCCACTGAATTTCAAAAAAGCAACGTTTTTCATGAGGTTGTAGGGACTCCTCAATATCTATCTGCCGAGATCGTGGCTTCTAATGGCTACTGCGAAGCCGTCGATGTCTGGAACTCAGGAGTTCTACTCTACAAGATGCTCGTGGGCGTTTATCCTTTTGGCCCCCAGGGTCGCCAGCACAGTGGCGATACTAATCCCATCGTATCAGAAGAGAAGGCGAAGCTTTATGATGATATTTTAAACAAACACCTAGATTTCACAGATGGCCTTTGGTCTCGAATTTCAGAATCCGCCAGGGATCTTGTATCAAAGATGCTCGTAAAAAATCCCAAGTCTAGGTTAACTATTACAGAAGTTTTAGAACATCCATGGCTGAACCTTTAAGCAAAATCAAGTTACCCTACATGAGATGAGTACACAATTTATATAGCAACACTCTCTTTTAATAAATATCTAATAGATGTAGATATAGATCTAATAAATAAAGAGGATAAGAAAAGTGCAGAAATATTCAAATATTCATATAATCAGAACCCAAAAAAAGATCGAGGCCATCCGTCTTGTCACCTGGGCAATAATCATCTGTCCATCAGTATCCGCTGTAGCCGTCCATATACCAAGTGCGATTGTAAGGGAAAAACGTGGTTAAGTTGGTGAAAAAAAAAAAAAAATATAACGCTGTGACGTTTGAGGACAAGTTCCAATTTAATTATGGTTATAATTAAAAGTTATAATGTGTAGGTATATATTATAATTATATAATTTATATATATATAAAATAATATATATATATATATATATATATATATATATATATATATATATATATATATATATATATATATATATATATATATATATATATATATACATATACATATATACATATATATATATTATAAAAAAAAAACAATATATATATATATTATAAAAAAAAACAATTATTAATTTAATTAATTAAAATTACTATTTAATTAATTAAATTAATGAAAAAAAAAAGAAAAGGGTGAGGTTACTTAAAAATTCATATATATATATATATATATATATCAATATATAGAAGTACAAATTCAAATGAAAGGAAGAGGTTCTTCATAAAAAAAAAAAAAAAAAAAAAGTTAAATTATATATATATATAAAAGGAGAACTCAGTTTCGAGGCAGCATTATTGAAAAATTATACAAGCAAAGGTATTTGTGATGAATTACACAATCCAAGATGACAAACGCCAGATGAAGGAAATTGTCAGAATTAAGCTTTGAGGACAAATATTTTTGAAGAAGGAGGCAATGTTATGAATCTAATTCATAACTAAAGTAATAAATATAGTTATTAATAGAATAAAATAGAATAAATGTAATTACTAACTAATCAATTAGGATTATGTTAAATAGTCATTAGGTTTATGAAAAGGCATGTCTAAAAGACATGCCCATTCGTGAAAAGGTACTTGCATAGGTATAAAAGTGGGACCTCATTGTAATCATTCAATCATGTCATATCTTATCAATAAAATATTATTATTATAAATACCTCTTGTGTATTTTTATAATTAAAGCTATTTCTGCTATCAAAGTCAACAAGCGTACAAATCTTACTGCTACAGTATTCAAAACTACGAATTCCATTGTTACATATATCAGTACCCTTCTCTGACTGAAAACCTTTATCTGAATGTTTTCTTCCAATCTATGTTATTTGGGAATGATTTAATTCAGTTTAAGCATAGGAATGCTGGTGTTCCCTCATATTATTTCCTTAGCTTAATATTATTCTTGAAAGTTATGTTCGGTACTAGTTAAGTAGAGATGAACTATGGAAGATATGGTGTGCCCTAGTCCTAGTTTTATCCCTAAAGGCTCTCTGGATGTTTCCCTTGGAATGTGTTAAAAGCTGGCTAGTCTAGAAGTACTTACCAGATCTTAGGCCATTCTGTGTCATCTTTTTGTTTGTCTTGAAAGTAACCAAGTAAAGTAGAGCTAGGAGAGGATTTGTGGTGAGCCCGGCCCGCTAGTTTCTACTCTAACAGTTGCCTTCAAGTTTCCCCTTTGTCTTAAATTTTTTTCTGTCGAAAGTGTATCAAAGGCTGGCTAGTTTAAAATCACTTACCAGATCCTAGTTTGCTTTTATGTTCTTCTTAAGTGTTTATCAAAGGCTGGCTAGTTTAAAAGTACTTACCAGATCCTGGGCTGCTCTTTGTTCTACACCTGTTAATTTTCATTCTTGTTGTATCATTTCATTCCATAAATCAACCTTCAAATATATCCTTAGACATAGATGACTTTCCCCATGGACCACTCTTTCCTCTCACTGTTCCAATTAAACCCAATTATGACTCCATAGCCCAATGGAATAAACCTGCAATTATCTATCTTCCTGGCCAAATCTTGTTCTATCTTCTTGCAACTTCTCACCTTTGAAACTCTTTACATTTAGAACTTTCCACCTCAAACAGTAATCATGCTCAACCATCTAAAAACAAACAAAACCCTTGGCCTTCATAACTAGCTTAATATCATTACCCAAAACTTCAAAGACAAATCCATCTTTGCACTTATTGGAGATATCCCTCTCCAGATTCATGAGGGCTAGATCCTAGAATCCCAAAGTGGTTGAAACGATGTTTCTCCCTGTGACTGGACTTTCACCAATCTTGTTGATTACAGGGAGCTAACATTTCTGGCGACTCCACTGGGGACAAAACCTAGAATCATTTTATTTTTAGGGTAACCATAGGACATCGGATCAGTTTGGGTTCCCTTAAAAACTTCATAAAACTTGTGAGTGAAAAGAAGCCTTTTCAAGCACTACCGAGGAATGGTAATAATGATGGAACTTGTTTGAATCAGTGACAAACTAGGTAAACCCTAGGATTCTCTTAAGACTTTATCTAACCTTGAAAAAACAATTGGCTTAGCCATAAGAGTACACTGTATTTGTCTCATAACCGTAGCTAAGTTTTGAAACAAATTTAGGATATTCTTAGAAACCACACAATTGAAAAATAACTCAGAAAACACCTAAAATATTTCAGATTGATATCCAATAAACATGGTGGTGGACCATAAAACCTTTTACCTCCTTAGGAGCTAAAAACTTCCACTTGGCGACTCCACAATCCTCAACAGACCTTAAGACTCCACTGGGAAGAACCCTTACTATTATAATATCATTCAAACTCAGTTAGAGGACTGTAGGATTTAAATTTGTAAAAAATACTAGTTAACCTCTTGAAGATTGTCATATCCAATTTAAATTTTCTTGTTTATTTGGGTCTAAAAAAACACAACATCGTGGCTTCTAGAAAGATTCATACTAGAGCCTACCCAAACCCTGATCCACCTGAAATAGTCGGTAACCCAGAAATTATCCCCAAGAAGTCTCCTAGGATTAAATTATCAACTATTTGCAAATCACCCTTGAGAGCTAATTCAATTCCTGAAAATTTTTCATCTCTTCAACAATCACAAGTTAACTTAGTAAATCCCTTTAGAACTAGGTCTCTTGGTGATTTAGATCAGTTATATTTTGAGTCTTCACTTTCATCTCCTGAAACAAGTGAACATCTTGGTAGAAGAGAAACAACACCTCCTGATTTCCATTTCCTTTACAACCTAGGTGCCTCTCATCCAAGATCAGCTCAGCAGTCTATTCCTGGTCCATCCACTTCTGCTCATCCTACATTTACTGTCCAAACCACTCTACTTCAGCCCACTTTCCCTTTCATTAATCCACTTCTTGTGAATCCACCCCCACCACATATCATGGCAGCATGGTATGCTCCCTTAGTCCTTCCTCTTCCATCAATCAATCTTCCACAGGACTATCAGTCCAAAATTCCATTATACGATGCTAGCAATGCTACAACTGCATCAAAAAATTTGGATAAGATGAATGATTACTTTGACAGGAATGAAATTGATGATGATTCTGTCAAGCTTGGACTATTTTCTCAGAGCTTAGGGGGAGAAGCAAGAAAATGGTTCAAAGGCTTAACCCCCCATAGTATTAATTATCTCCAAGCCTTCCATCAAACATTCTTAAACAAATGGGAAGTAAAGAAAAACCCTCTTCAAGTCCTTTTTTATTACAAAATTCTCCACAGAAACGCGGGGGAAAGTGTACAAGCTTATTGTACCAGATTCAATAGTGTGTATAATGCACTTTCCCCAGAACTAAAACCTCCATAGGGCTTAGCTTTAAACAATTTTCCTAAAGGGTTTGACCCTAAGATGGCCTATCAGCTGAGAGAGAGATATTTTTCAACTCTTGAAGAGATGAAAAAGGGTGCTCTTTCTGTGGAAGTCAACTTAATGGAAAGGAGAGCAAGAATGAAAAATGAGAAGAGAGTCTCTTTTAGAGAGGAAAATACACCTTCTACTTCAAACTCAAAGATGGAGAAAATGATGGAAGAAATGATGAAAGAGATGAGCATAATTAAGAGAGCACAAGCGAGCCAAAATCAAAATGCTCCTCAAAACAGAAACCAGAACCAGAACCAGAATTTTAGAAGGAACCAACCTCCAAACAGACCTAGGGAAGATGATCAGCAGATCACTCCTCCCTTTCATCAAAACTATATAAGTGAGGTTGAGGAAGCAGATGAAATAACAGAGGATGATGATATAAACATGCTGGGAGTAGATAATGATGACTTTGAGGTACATTATGATAGAAAACAAGGTCTATATACACCTTATGATGACAGAAGAGATGATGATGAAAATTATTATCAAGACATGGAAAATGTCATCATAGAATCTCAAAAGGAATATGACCTTAGAAGCAAAAATAGTCAACAAACTCCCAACACTAAAGCCTCTGGCAAACCTTCACAAAGCAACACTACAACCAAGCCTAAAATGGTCAAACAAAAGGAAAAAATAGTGGCTAAAAATTCTGAGAATGGTAAAGAGAAGGGCACTCAAAACAATGAAAAACAGAGTGCAGACATTAGCAGTACTAACATCTCAGCTAATACTCCTATTAAAACCATTTTTCCAAAAATAAATAAGACAAATCAGCAAGCTGATATTGCTGATAGAATGACAGCTAATAAGGCTGAAACCAACACTTTAAAGAGTCAAATTCCTTTCAGCTTGGAGTAATAAATTTCAAAGATCAAAATCTCTGTTCCCTTGACTGAGTTAGCTACCCAAAATGTATATAGGACCCAAATTTTGAAGGCTTTAAACATTGAAGAGAATGAGGACACTGTCAATCTTAATGATGACCAACCAGAGCTTATTTTTGGTCCAAAGATTGAAGGTATGTATCACGAGGGACCTGTTCCTCCCTTTTATGTGAGTTTAAACGTTCATGACAAGATTTTACACAACGCTATGCATGATTCCAGGGCTTCTCATAATTTAATGCCAAAATCTGTAATGGAGAGCCTTGGTTTAGAAATCACCAAACCTTACAAAGATATTTACTCCTTTGACTCAAGAAGAGTAAAATGTTTAGGATTAATCAAAGACCTCTTTGTTAACTTAGCTCAGATTCCATCCAAATGCTTAGTAATGGATATTGTTGTGGCTGATGTTCCCCCAAAATATGGAATGTTGTTATCAAGATCGTGGGGGGCTAAGTTACAAGGGACTATGCAAATGGACATGACCTATGTGACTATCCCTATTTTCAATCAGACTAGAAGACTCTACAGGGAGTCTCATATGCAATACACAGTTACAAGTCAAGATAGACCACCAAAATCCCCTTTATATTCTGTAAACACAAGCCTTGATTCATTTATCCTTTTTAATGAAGAAACATTGGATGAACAAGTAACTTTAACATAATTTATGGCCGATAGAGAGGAGGAGGTAAACACCACAGAAATGTCAAAACAGTTGGCTGAACATCTGAATATCAGAAAAACAAACACAGGTCCTGAGTTTCAAGTCGTGTGTCCATTACTCCTAAACCTTGACAGTTAAGAAAAAAATCCTCAACCCAATGAAGAACCTAAGGAGTTAAAACAAACACAACTAAATGCTGACATTCCACAACAATCAAGAAGCACGTTAGTTGAAGAGGACAACCACCAAACAGATGAAACTAAGAATAGTCCTCTATGGAGTATGTATTTTGATGGATCCTGCACTAGAACTAACGCTGGTGTAGGTGTCTGTATTTCCAACACTGAAAATAACCACACAGACTACATTTCTTATAAATCAAACTTTCAGTGTTCCAATAACATAGAGGAGTATGAATCCCTTCTCTTAGGCTTACATCTATTGAAAAAGTTAGGATCTAGAAGAATCAATGTGTATGGGGATTCAAAGTTAGTCATTAGGCAAGTTAATGGGGAGCATAACTCAAATCATCCCAGACTTAGGGCCTACCAAAACGATGTCATGGAACTTTTAAAAACATTCGAGCAGTCCAAATTGATTTTTGTCCCAAGAAAAAGAAATATTGCGGCCCACAATTTAGCCTTTGCCACTAGAACATGCTTAATGCCATATAACATCAAAGATTGCACAACTCAGATGAAATTTAGACCAGTCATGCCTGATAATAAAAATTATTGGCAGGTTTTTGACGGAGACAAACAAATAGAAGACTTCATGCAATTCAGAAATAATTTCGAACTACACAGTTTGGACTCAGACTATGATACAGACTGCAGTGAAGAAAATTTTCTTGGTGAAGAAGAGCCCTCTCCTGAGCTTGTAAATATTAATCTTTTGACTAGAAAACTAAAAAATAAAATAGAATTGAATGCAGAGTTAGAAACAGAGGAGTTAGAAACTCTACACTCTAAAGATGAAAGTTTTCCAAGTGGTCTGGCGCCTTTAGAAGAGTTGTTTGATTTTAACGATGTGGAAAATAAACCAAGACTGGAGCCTGTAGAGACTGGAGTGGAAGAGTGCAATATAGGTTGTGAAATTAAACAAAAAATGATTAAACTATATAAAACTTTGCCATCTCACATTAAACTCAAATACATAGAGCTGTTTAAAGAGTTTTCTAATGTTTTTGTGTGGAGTTACGACAATCTTAAATCCTACAATGCTGAAATAATACAGCACAAAATCCCCCTCAAAGAAAACCAAAAACCATTCAAACAGAAACTGCACGGAATAAACCCTGTTCAATTACCTTTGGTCTAGAAGGAGATCATGAAAATGTACGAGGCTAGTATTATTGTCTCTATTAGATATTCTGAATGGGTGTCTAATCTGGTGTCAGTTAGGAAGAAAACTGGATAGATCAGGCTTTGTATAGACTTTAGAGACTTAAAAAACTTCATTAAAGGACAACTACCCTTTACTTGAGATGGATCATATCTTACAAAGGGTGGTAGGGTCTAGAAGAATTTCTTTGCTTTATGGCTACTGAGGGTACAATCAGATCCTATTCCACCCTATTGATCAATTAAAAACAGCCTTTACTACACCATGGGGCACTTTCATGTATGTGAAAATGCCCTTTGGTCTGATGAATGCTGGAGAAAATTTTCAAAGAGCCATGGACATAGCATTCTCGGAGGAACTGGGCTTCTTCATCATTATATACCTTGATGATGTCACTGTGTTTTCAAAAACATATGAAGAGCACTCAGAACATTTAAGAAAAGTTTTCGAGAAACGCAGAAAGTTCAGAATATCTTTAAACCTTAGGAAGACACTTTTTGGTCTCAAAGAAGGTAAACTTCTTGGGCACATTATTTCTGAGGAGGGTATAAAGATAGACCCCAAGAGGATTGAGGACATTTTGCAAATCTCTCATCCTCAGAACATCAAAGAGTTGCAATCTTTCATTGGAAAGATTAAATTTTTGAGAAGGTTCATCCCCAAATTGGCTGAGCTCCTTAGAAATATTACAAAAATGTTGAATAAGGAGCAAGGGGTTAAATGGACCTTGGAAGCAAAGGAATCTTTTGAGCTAGTGAAACAAACATTAACCAAAACATCGGTTCTTATAAGTCCTAATTTTTCAAAATATTTTTATATTTTTTCATTTGCATCAGAACATACCATAGCTTCTATCCTTTTACAGAAAAATCCACAAGGACAAGAGCAGCCTATTTCTTTCTTTAGTAAGGCATTGAGGGATGCCCCTCTAAAGTATAACATTATGGAGAAGCAAGCTTTTGCTTTGGTCAAAGCTTTGAAAGACTTCAGGGTGTACATCCTTCACTCACATATCATTGCTTGTGTCCCAAACTCAGTTGTTAAAGACATTCTAACACAGGACCCAGATGGTAAGAGAGGTAAGTGGATTGCTATTATTCTTGAATATGATTTAGAGATAAAACCCACTAAACTCATCAAAGGCCAAGGTCTAGCTAGATTAATGGCTGAATCAAATTTTTAAGTTCTTGATATTAATATCATTGATGCTTTGGATGACCAAGAAAATTTCTCAACTCCCATTATTAAAGATCATTTTATGAATTTTTCTTGGTATGCTGACATTATTTATGTTTTGCTTAATGTAAATACACGTCCTGGTTTGACAAAGACCAAGGCAAGATTCCTAAAGTTAAAAGCTGTAAACTATTGCATTATAGATAAATGTCTTTATTGGAAAAATGCAAGCGGTCTATTTCTTAAATGCTTGCCTGAGTTTGATGCAGAGAAGTTTAAGCACTAGTTCCAAGAAGGAGAGTGTGGAGGTCATTTGTATTGGAAGACAACAGCCAATAAAAATTTTAGGGCTGGTTTCTATTGGCCTACTCTTTTCCATGATGTGCACAAGATGATCATAGCCTGTCATAAATATCAACTTTTTGAAGGCAAAAGAAAACTGCTACCCCTACCTCTGCATCCAATCACTGTTGAAGCCCCATTTCAACAGTGGGGACTTGAATTCATAGGAGAAATCTATCCACCATCTTCTGCCCAGCATAGGTGGATTCTCATTGCCACAGACTATTTCACTAAGTGGATAGAAGACATACCTTATAGACAGGCCAATGATTCAGTTATTATTAAATTCATGGAGACTAACATTCTTTCCAGATTTGGCTACCCTACTAAGATCATCACTGATAATGCAGCAGCATTTGGCTCAAAGAGGATGGCTGAGTTCAGTCACAGATATCAGATAACATTGGGGCATTCCACGGCCTATTACGCTCAAGGTAACGGACTTGCAGAATCCTCAAAAAAAAATTTGGTGAACATAATCAAGAAACTATTGGAGGACAATAATAAGTCTTGGCACACAAAGCTAGTTCATGCACTTTGGGCTGACAGATTGACTTTGAAGAAATCTATTGGCATGTCACCCTTCCAGCTTGTGTATGGTACTGATGCAATTTTTCCAAACAGCCTTGGTGTACCAGTGATGAAGTTGATCCAAGAATTGAAAATTGAAGAAAATTACATGATCAGAAGAATAAATCAGACCATTCATCTTCAGCAAACCAGAGAGGAATTTTATAACAAAGAATTTCAGAAATAGGATAACATTAAAAATATTTTTGACAGAAGAACAAAGGCCATCAATTTTAAAATTGGGGACAAAGTTTTAAAGTGGGACTCAAGGAGGGAAGATAAGGGAAAACATGGAAAATTTGACAACTTATGGCTTGGCCCTTACTCTATTCATTCAGCTACTGGTAACAATGCTTATTTTTTACAGGAGTTGAATGGAGCAGAATTGTTTGGGGGCCCTGTCAATGGCAGGATGCTTAAACATTAATGCTCTTGATCCATGCTATGTTTTAAAGCCTTTTTATCTTTTCCTCATTATAAATATTTCATCCACCATTGCATTCAAAGTTATAAAAAAATAAAGGATACAAAAACAAAGAAAAGAAAGAAAAGAGGGCAGACTCTGAAAACAAGAAAGGTATAGCCCCATACCAAAAAAGAGAAATGAATCTGAAAGTGTGCAAGTTTAAATGCCACTCCTGGAGACACGCTTCTAGTTAGTCAAAAAGCCTAATCTTGACTAATTAGTTTTAAATTTTCTGCTGATAGGATAGTGAATTCGATTCACCAAACTGTTTAATCTTGGCTTATCAGTAGATAGATTAGGATAGAAATTTAAGGTTCAAATACGTACAAAATCTAAACCTAAGGTTTCAAAGAGATAATGACTCAAATCTGTTTCAAATTTTGAGTCAAGAGATGTAAAAAATCTGGTTCTAAGTTGCTCAAAATTTGAACCAGAGAACAAGGAAAGACGGCTCACAACAAAGTTAGAACAGAGCTATACAAAAGAGGAAGGAAATGCTTTCAAATTTCATATCTCAGGCCTTCCATATTTTTTTTTTAAATTTTCTGCAAAATAAATGTCTATTTGCAGCTTGTTTTTATGCCATAGATCACAACAAGTCAAACAGCTTAATCTTGACTTGACTGTTTTTAAATTTCTGTTATAGAATTTAGAGAATAAAGTCTGTTGGACAGTTTAATCCCAAACAGATAGTAGATTAGGTAGAAAATTATATGGGCTCAACTGTTTAATCTGAGTCCATGAAGAAATAAGGAATAGAAATAGATTAGATTTCCTACTTTCAAAAGAATAAAATGTTGTGAAAGGAATTTGCCAATCCAAGTGCACTCTAATGGAGAAAAAATGTTAGATCAGTAGGATTGGGTAGGTAGAAAGTTGTATTGATGAAAATCCATTGCTTTATGGCTGCTAACATGTTTCAAAGCAAGGTCATCCCAGCAAAAGAAGGGTAGCCCAATGGATGAGGCACAGGTAAGCCTCCCAGAGAATGCAATTTTGAAGTTCTTGATGCCTTCAAGAAGGCACCATCCCCAAGTGGAGCCACTGTTAGCCACCCATAAAATTTGTTATAGAAAAAGGTGGCTAAAACTGTTAAGAGCCTTCAAGGGACAAATTTTGTTGCAAAAATTGTTGGCTCTTGAAGACTCTTGAAGGCCTCATGCCTCTGACCAAATCTTCACTGCTGTTCCTGTCTTAAAAAATCTAAAACCCTACTGATTCCTAAGAAAGAATACTGTTGCAAGCACCCTTGTCCTTTTCCCCCTTCTTCCAGACTAACCTCATCTTTGCCTTTTCTTTTTCGATGAAAATCCTTCATTTTCATGTTCTTCCCCTTTTCCCTTCATCAAAACCCCCTTGATAAGGTTTAAGACTCTTTCTTAGCCTTATCAAAACCCCTAAATTCCTTTGAAGACCATTGAAAATCTATCAAAATCATCTTTTTATATACTATAGAATCAAGCCCCCTTGGGCTTAAGTCCTTAACCCTCCCCTCCATTCGCCCAGGTGCCAGAACCTAGCGCCAGAATTCCAAGCACTTATCGCATTGCCCGATTGCGATTAGCCCCTCTTCTTTAACCCTTGGTCATATGTTCTCCCATATAACCCATGGCCCCGCAAATGGGTGCCTATCCGCTTCAAATAAAATATTTCCGCTCAAAGTGTGAACCTTCGCTTATATTAATTTTTCGGTTTTTATTACATTTTAAAAGTTTTTCGCCGGTGCAAATTTCTAGTCGCTCTCCACTGTCGATTTGATCTACAGATCAATGGTGCACAATCCATCACCCCAGTGGTCCTCGCCAGCTACTTACCATTGCAAAACTAGGAAGATTTCATCGCATCGCTTTTTAGCGTGCAACAGTGTTTTATTTTTCGCAGCGATTCCATACACTGGCTGACACATGTCTTGGGAACTATTCACAAAATCATCGTCCATCGTGCGTTAAAGATTGGACGTGGACCCAACATGATATTGACGTCCACCGTCCGATCCGAGGCCGCCCATCGGACGACGATCGCTCGACAAAAAAGCCTGATAGTTAACCAGGCTATGGCGTGGCATTTAAAACATCTCCGCCATTGATCTGATCTGCAGATCGATGGCCCACCATTCATCGCCCTGATTCCTCCGCTTTGACTTTTCACCTCCGCTCCCGACTGTCAATCTCTGCGCGATCGACGGCTCCAATTCATATTCCTTCTTCCACCTTCTCTTTGACTTCTCTCGATCAATCTCAATCATTGGATGATGCCATCCAACGACCATGCTCCCTCCACGTACCTTCTGAAGCAACGAACCTATACATGCAGGATTTTATACTAGTTTTTTTTATTTTGCAGGGTTTTAATGGTTTTTCCTCTATAACTCAAGAAATTTCAAAGGCGGAGGGTGACGATCCTCCTTCCTTCGATTCACCAAAGAAAATCAATTGCGGGTTTTAAAATTCATGTTTCATCGATGTTTCATGAGGCATTGATGCCATATCACCCCTGCGTAGCCCTGCATACCAGCAAAACACAGTAAATCAAGCACAGTCAGAGAGTATTAGTGTTGAAGACAAAAATGTAACAGGACGGAAGGTTGAAGACAGATTTGCAGGGATCATGGCTAAGAATGATTATCAAAGGCCTAATCCCCAATTAAAACACAGTTTGAAGAAGATCTTAAGAATTTTATCAACAGAAAGCCTCCACCACCACATCTGAGGCAAATTGATTCCTCCCAGCTACCGGAATGCCACTTGTGCCTCAAAGTATTCAATTAGAGGCCAAAGTTATTGATCAAGACCAAATATCTGCCTCACAACACAACCAGAGGATAAATTCTGCAGGCAAATTGATGACGAAATATCAACAGATTAACCTCGACATCACACAGAGCCTTAAAGGTCAAAAAAAGCTCCCAATGAGCTTAATATTTATGTAAATAATTTAGTACAAAAGACACCTATGTAAGCTTATTTATTGAACCCTCAAAGGCCGACAAGCCATTTAAGTCTGTATTAATTAGTTTTTGAGATCTTTTATCAGATCTCACCTCCTCATCCTTCTATATATACTCCTACAGAAGATGAATGAGGGGTTGGTTGTAGAACATTGAAATGTAATTGAGCTTGAGACTTATATCTGTAAGTAGTGTTCACAAGCCCTTGGAGCTCTATTGGTGGTAGATAGGTTAGGCTGGGATGTGTAGATGGTTGCTAAAATAAAGCATTGGACTTAAAGCTGTAACTGGTTTGGAGCATCAATACAAGCTTATTTGTGGGATCCTGGTCTATGTTGATGGTGATGTTTTTCTCATTGTAACTTGTCATTTTGTTTCTGTTTTCACTGTGTTTCATCTTATCTTATAAATAACAACATGCATAGAGTTAGGACCTACTGTATATCAGTACCCTTCTCTGACTGAAAACCTTTATCTGAATGTTTTCTTCCAATCTGTGTTATTTGGGAATGATTTAATTCAGTTTAAGCATAGGAATGCTGGCATTCCCTCATCTTATTGCCTTAGCTAAATATTATTATTGAAATTTATTTTCGGTACTAGTTAAGTAGAGATGAACTATGGAAGATATGGTGTGCCCTGGTCCTAGTTTTATCCACAAAGGCTGTCTGGATGTTTCCCTTGGAATGTGTTAAAAGCTGGATAGTCTAGAAGTACTTACCAGATCTTAGGCCATTCTGTGTCATCTTTGTGTTTGTCTTGAAAGTAACCAAGTAAAGCAGAGTTAGGAGAGGATTTGTGGTGAGCTCGGCCCGCTAGTTTATACTCTAACAGTTTCCTTCAAGTTTCCCATTTGTTTTAAATTGTTTTCTGTTGAAAGTGTATCAAGGGCTGGCTAGTTTAAAAGCACTTACCAGATCCTAGTTTTCTTTTATGTTCTTCTTAAGTATTTTTCAAAGGCTGGCTAGTTTAAAAGTACTTACTAGATCCTGGGCTGCTCTTTGTTCTACACCTGTTAATTTTCCTTCTTGTTGTATCATTTCATTCCATAAATCAACCTTAAAAGAGATCCTTAGACATAGATGACTTGCCCCATGGAAAATTCTTGCCTCTCGCTGTTCCAATTAAACCCTATTATGACTCCATAGCCCAATGGACTAAACCTGCAATTATCTATCTTCCTGGCCAAAGCTTGTTCTATCTGCTTGCAACTTCTCACCTTTGAAACTCTTTACATTTATAACTTTCCACCTCAAACAGTAATCATGCTCAACCATCCAAAAACAAACAAAACCCTTGGCCTTCATAACTAGCCTAATAATATCACCCCAAACTTCAAAGACAAATCCATCTTTGCACTTATTGGAGAGATCCCTCTCTCGATTCAGGAGGGCTAGATCCTAGAATCCCAAAGTGGTTGAAACGATGTTTCTCCCTGTGACCGAAATTTCGCCAATCTTGCTGATTATAGGGAGCTAACATGTTCTGTCGGAATATCACTTACCCTTATATTCAATTTTTGGAAGTCCTCAATGTGCTCCACTACTGAACCCTTTCATTTGAGATTTATCAATTGGGTAAAGAAGGTGTTGTTCTTTGTATCCTCATAATGTGCGTTCATTTCCTCCGTAAAAATTGACCAAGTGACAATTTTTGTACGGGAGCAAAGCCATCGATACCATACAAATGTATTTTGTTCTAAGTGTAAATTTGAAATGTGTACCTTTTTTGTGTTTTGCACATTATTGAGATCAAAATATTGCTCCATCTATAGTATCCATGTTACGGGATCCTTGCCATCAAACTTCCTCATATCCATCTTTGGAATATGGTGGGCTTCCATCCAACATTAGAGTTTATGAAATCACGACTAACATTTATTTTGTTCTCATGATGAGTTTCCTCTACTATCTTTTTTCCAGTAGGAAACATTTATTGTATCAACTTTGTCAAACCTTCCATGTGTGCTTTTAGATCATTCTTCATGTTTTCCATTTTTTCTTCCATGTCATCCATCTTAGATTCCATGTCAGCCTCCATGCCATCCATCATAGCTTCGATGCCATTATGTAAAGCATCCATGCCTTTCTTCAAACCATCCATCTTAGCTTCTACACCTTTCTTCAAAACTTCCATTTCATTTTTTGTTTCTCTTTGCGAGAGCGAAATTTGGTGCACTTGCTCTTGTAATTTTGATATGTCATGTTGTGCTTTTTCTTCCTCATGAGTAATAGTAGAGCCTTCTGAAGGCTTAATGGGTGTTTAATTCTTTTTAGGAGACATTTTAGAACCCAATACTGAAATCTATTCTACAATATTCCCTTGGAATCAATTCAAACTGATTCTTCAAACAAGACTTATGAAATTCAAAAAAAAATACACACATTTTTCTTACTTTTGAGGAGCTCGATATTAAAACTAAATTATATCTGTGATTTCGGATCTTAAATATCTGAAATTTGGTTTTGTAGTAGCCCTCTAAATCTTCTGTCGAATGCCACATGTCTGACCTAATTTGGATTCTTCAAGGCAAAGTTATGCCCAATATCCCACAATGACCTAATTATGGACTAGTTCAGTAGAGCGAATTTGTAAAGCATGCAATGTGTCATTGTTTCCTCCTTTGGCTCTAAAATTTATACACAAGAAACTACAGTCCGTGTACTTCCTACCACTTTCTACATAATTCCAATCCGATTCTCATAGAGAGAGTTATGAAGAGTTTCCCATGGTCACCTCTTTGATATGAAATTCGGGAGCCTGAACAAACCCTAACTTTGAAAAATCATATCACCGAAAATATTACGAACCAAGATATGATATTTTTACATGAGGTTTTGCATGATTTTGGTTTATCTCGATAAAAAATTCAGCTTCCAAACCTTCGTAGAAAAAACTTTATAGCACAAATTCCACAATGACATATTTTAGGTGAAATCCAGGAGCCTAAAGAAACCCTAACTTCCATAGATAATATCTCCGAAAATATTGCGAACCAAGATCTCAAGTTTTTACATGATGTTCCTCAGGCTTTCGGCTTCACTCTGTAAAATTTCAGCTTCCTAACATTTGTAGAAAAAATGTTATGGAAAAAATCCTGCGATGACCTTTTTGGAGTAGCGAAACCCTAAAATCCAAAGCTCTGATACCAAATGTTATGAAACCTACTCCAAAAATAGAAGTTAAGAGAGATCAACGCCTTAGAAGTGAGCCACTACGAGGGGGAAACCTCCAATACATTACATAAATAAACAATTCTTGGATGATGCAAATGAAAAAATGTCCTTCTATATATAGGAGTCCATGGGTTCACAATATAATCCTAGCCGACCTAACAATAATAATGTAAGGGCACAATAATAACAATATTGGGTTATAGGGGTACAAAAATAACAATAAGGGGGTTACAATAACAACAATAAGGGACTAGACTAGTAATATAGGGACCTAACAAGCAATCAGTTTCAAGAAGAAACCAACGATGTTGTCCACTTGAAGGTGGATGAATTTCTCCAATAAAATCTAAGCCTCGTTGCTGAAAAAGTGCAGAAAAAACTATGGGCTTGAGAGGCAAAGAATTCAAATGTTTCTTACTGGTGAAATTTTGACATTTTTCACATGCTCTCACCTCAGCACATACATCAGAAAATAAGCTAGGCCCAAAATAGCCAGCTCTCAATATGTTGTATGTAGTAGTTCTCCAATAGTGATGTCCTCCACACACACTTCTATGCATATCAAAGATAACTTTCTTGGACTCATCTAGGTCAATTCATCTTAACAACACTCCTGTAGGATCTTTCCAATATAAACGATTATCTTTAATGCATAATTTAACTGTTTTCAACTTCAAATATCTTACTCTTCTTTTATCATAATTTGGAGGAGGTTTAAAATGCTACAGAAATTAGATGATGTCCTTATACTAGTTGCATTCAGAAAGCTTTATATCCACTTCCATGTTGTCTATAGGTTCAAAAATCTACCCTTCAAAGTTTTCATTCATCAAATTCAAGCCCAAAAATTTACAATTTTCCTCATCTAGTAGTTTAGCTAATCCTTGACCTTTGATTAGTTTAGTAGGCTTTATCTCTAAATCAAACTCAAGAAATTTAGTCACCCACTTGCTTCTTTTTACATCAATATCAGGGTGAACTAATATCTCTCTAACAACAAATGAAGGTACATAAGAAATAACTTGAGCATATAGAATATAAACTCTAAAAGCTTTCAAAGCTTTCACTAATGCATAGACATGATTTTCCAACATTTCATACTTCAATTCTGCATCTCTAAGATCTCTGTTGAAAAACGCTATGGGATCCTCATTTTATGAATATTTTTGTAACAAAACAACAACAATAGTATCTTTTGAGACAAATGAGAAGATCAAGAGAGGCTTTGAGTATTCAGGGCTTACCGGATGAGGTTCTTCAATGGTAGCTCTTTTTATAAGCTCAAATGAATTTTTGGATTCAATGGTCCACTTGACTTCTTTGTCCTTATTCAACATGCAAGTAATGTGGTTCACCACTTCAGAAAAATTTCAAATGAACCTTCTTAAGAAATTGATCTTATCAAGGAAAGATTGAACCTCCTTCTTGGATCTTGGAAGTGTTAAATATTGAATTGAAATTACTCTCTTAGGATCAATTCTCACTCCAACTTTAGAAACTATGTGACCCAACATCTTACCTTCCTTGAGAGAAAAATGAAACTTCTTTGGATTCAATGATATACCATATTTTCTGCATTTAAAAAATACTTGTCTCAAGTGCTGAAGGTGTTATTGATCTAAAGTTGAATAAACAGTAATATCATCTAAATAGATGACCAAGAATTTGTCTTTTTCTCCAATGAATGAAAATTCCATAGCACACTAAAAAGTAGCTTCAACATTCATAAGCCCAAATGACATATTTGCATACATGAATGTTCCCCAAGGAGTAGTGAATGCTATCTTCTCTCGATATTTCAACCAAACTAAAATTTGATTGTACCCAGAGAAACCATCTAACATGGAAATTTTTTCTGAACCAGTTATCTTTTGAAGAATATGCTCCATATTTAGCAAATGATAGTTATATTTCTTGGAGAATTTGTTAAGATTTCCTAAATCTACAAAGTATGACTTCACCACTCTTCTTCCTTACTGGAACTAGATTAGCAACCTAATCTGAATATCTCAATGGAGTGATGATTTTGGCATCCAAAATTTTCTCAACTTCCTTCTCCATCACTGGTAACAATAGTGGATTAATTTTCCATAATTTCTGCTTGAATGGCTTAGTACCATCCTTCAATGATATCCTATTCTCAATGATAGTTGTATCATATGTCTTAAGATCTTGATATTTCCAGGCAAAAACATCAACAAATTCAAAAAACAACTTGTGGTATTCAACTCTTATTTCTTCTGATAAAAATTTTGACAACTTCACATACCTTGGTTCTTTTTCTGTGCCCAAATTGAAATCTTCCAATTCTGCTTTTGTTTCATCCAACTATGGTTTGAATGAGACATAATTATGATCAAAGAGATTCTTAAGTGGTATTAACCCCTTGGGAATGTGGTTGATAGGAAGCTGAATGATAGGCTGATCAACAATCTGTTTTTGCATATTTTTGGTGTCTTGAAAATGAACATCATTCTTCATGAAATATTCATCCGTGTCAATGTTTAGAACAACAAAATCTTCAGCAGCTTCAATGAATATTATAATCTCCTGATCATATTCAAAAACTTTCCAATGCTTGACATTATCAGGAAAGCTAGGTCTGAACCTATCTTCCACTTCATACTTCAGCTTCATAGGTATTGAAATCTTGAATGAGCTTGGTGAAATAGAAAGTGAGTCAACCAAAAAATTACTTTCTCTTGGAACAAAAGAAATGTTAAAAGCCATTAATGAGTCTTCTACAATACTCCATACTGCATTCCAGTAATCTTTGAGTCTGGGATGCTTAGTTTGATAAACATTTATGATTTTCTGAATGATAAGTTCAGCATCTCCAAAAATAGAAATTTATGAAATATTAATATCCTTTTCTATTTTTAAACCAATTAGCAGAGCTTCATACTCAACCACATTGTTAGTTGCTTCAAATTCAAGTTTGAAAGAAAAGGTGGAGCACTCTTTCAAAGGATAAATGAGAACTATTTAAGCACTAGCTCCTTCTTTAGAACATGAACCATAAAATTACATTTTCCATAGCTGAGAACCTTCATAACTGATCTATTTTTCAGCAGGCTTCAAAATATGAAAATTTTGTGCAGATAGGACAACAATATCCATGTGTAAGATTCTTGAACCAACATCAGTTGTTCTAGCATAAATTGGATTATTAGTGGGGTATTTTTTATCACTAATTATATATGCTAGTTGAGCTTCTATATAAAGTCTTCTTTGTTCTACTCCAAAAATAGGGACAATATCATAAGTGAGATCCATTTGCAGTGTTCCTCTCAAACTTCTAATCCATGACCTACAAATTAACATGCCAAATCTAGGAGGAATGTCATATACAACAATATCCATCACCATCCCTCTCATGGGTAGCTGAAAAAGGCTTACTGCAAGGTATTTGATGATACCAAGGCATTGAAATTTTTGGGAATCAAAGGAGTAGAGATCTCGGTATTCTCTAGTTACCTTAAGATCTAGTTCATCCATGACTACCTTGGGCATTAAATTATGTGAGGCTCCAGAGTCCATCAGGCAATTAAGAAAGATATTATCATGAATATTCAAAGATAGATAGAAATGAGTGGTAGAGTCATCTTTGTCTTCTACCAATGGACCTAAAAGAAGAATGGGTTTGTCATATTGAAGGTTAACAAAATCAGAAGCTACTTCGGTAGGTGGGGGTTGAAGAGCTTTCATAAAGGTATTTTTGAAATCATCATTTTTCATGAGCTCTACAAGATGAATTAGAATTCTTATCTTTTGTATCTCATTCTCAAAATTGAAAACAGGGGGAAGTTTGTGAGAAATTTTTACCTCAAGTGAAGGAATATTAACTACTACCGGAATTTTCGGTAATTTCTATTCAACAACTTGCTTTTTTGTTAGAATTTCAACTGTGTCCTTATTCTTCTTGGGCTGTGGATTATCATCAATCTTCTTTGATCTGAGATCAGCTCCAATCATGGAATGATCAATAGCTACTTCATTATTTTGAGTATATGACATGAAATCCTCATACTCTACTTGTGTAAGATGAATCAACCCTTCTTTGTCTCTTAGACAATTTATATCAGTGGCCTTCTCCAACCTTTCAACTTCCTCTTCATCTTCAAATATAAAATTCCACAAAGGAGGCTAAAATTTTTGATCATAAACATCTCTCCTCTCTCGCTGCAAAATTTGAGGAACATTAGGTATTCTAAATTTATGCCTATTAGGCATATCAAATGAAACATTTCTCATAGTAGCGGGTCTTTCTTCCATCTTGAGCTTGGACATTTTAGTAGTTAATGACTTGACCATCTTGGTCAGCTCATCTAACTTAGGATCTATGTATGAAGTTCCTGAAGTTGAAACTTCATCTTTTTGCTTTATTTTTTCTCTGTCAATCCCTCCTTTGAGCTTATCAACAGTTAATAAATTAGATTCTACCTCCAGTGCATTGTCCTACATTTGTGTTAGTGTTTTAAATCTTCTTTCTCTCAATAATAATAAAAAATTAGGATCAAAGGCACCAGCATAAGTGATTTTGGCTGAAGCTTCAGTAGGCTTGATTTCAGTAAGTATTTTTCTATACATATTATTGCATCTCTTAGAAAAACCAGAAACTGATTCTCCTTCTTTTCTTTTTATTGCACCAAATTTAGTGATATAATAAAGAAATTATTTCTTATCACCCCACTTCCTTAAAAATGTATCATCTAGGGTTTCAACTCCAATTATGCTACCGGATATCAAATATCCGAACCATTTTCTTACATCACCCTAAATACTCTGAACAAAAACTCTCATCCAAACATCTTCATGCTCAATATTCGGATTGTCAGCATAGGCATAAAAGTAAGCAAGGTGCTCTTCAGGTGTTACCTTTCCCTGAACACAAAACTTAGGCATGTACTTGTTACCTTTCCCTGACCATGAAACGTAGGCATGTACTAGAGATAATTTCTTGCAGGTAATGCATTCATAGGCTGAGGTAAAACCAAAGTGGCATACCTTGCAGCAACAATTGCATCCATATGATTAGGGGGTGGGTTTGCACCTGCCATGGTGTCATTTTTTTGGATTTTTGGAATAACAATAGGTGGATTTTGAACAACAAATGATGAAGCACCAAATTGTGATGTAGGTATTGTTTGTTGGTTGGAAAATAAGGGAGGTACATGATTGTTTGCAAAATGAGGGGATAAATTTTGCAGGACTTCTTTAGGGACAACCTTTGAGAAAACAGTAGTAGAAGTAGCAAAATTTTGTTTACTCTTTTTCTTGATTAGCTTTTCAAGGTCAGAAATTGGGATTCTCAAAGGGGAATATGGTTACCCTGGTTCTAGTCCTTCTAGGAGCCTAAAATTCTCAACGGAGCCAGCAGGTGTAAAGCAGTCTAAAAGACAACTGAAACTATACACCTCAGAACCAAACTTATAACTTTTTCATTCACGCAGGGATAAAATTCAATTCGCCTCCCAAAAAATGGCACCAAAGGTGTTTGCGCAAGGAGTCACTCCTTGAATGCATAAGGAGAAAGTCTTACACATCATAGTTCATTTCAATATTTAAAGGGGTTGTTTGAGTGGTGGGATGGTTTCTCGAAGATTTTGAAATTATTTTACAATCTTTAATACTTTCATGCATTCGGCAAGTTGTGGAAAGTATAAATTGTGTAGGTTAAAGGTAGTATAGGGAGCATAGTTTAATTAATTAATGGGTGAAAATGTGAAGTTGGGTTACACTTTTTGCCCTTTTTTGAGAAAAAAATTTCATTTTTTTTCTTTTCTTCAACTTTCTGCAAGCCAAAAAAAAAAATTCGTTTAGAATTTCATTTTGCGATAAAAATAAAAGTTGTCCAAAATTTTATTAGCTTTCTATTACTTATTTTTTGGAATTTTTTATACACATTTGATATGTCAACTTAGCGTTTCTTTGAGTGTGTGTTTTTTAACAATCAAAGGATTCATAGAAAGTCATGTTAATACGTGCTGGTGTATTCTTTGAAACTTTGTGTTTTTGAGAAAAAAAATGTGTTACGACAATCTAGACAGAGTCTACTTCAGTTTCGTTATATTTACAAAACCAAATGATGCATATCATAATTACTAGAATTTTTTGAACTGATCCAATATGAAAAAACTATATATTTTGAATATGTTTCTTGACACACGAAATTTCTCAAAATATAAGTTATAAACTAAAAATGTAAAAACGACCCATTATAGATGACGGACCAATGTAATGCACCATAATTTTTTCAATTTTTTTTACAGTGTATTTTGGAAGATAAAAAATATTGATCTCACTGAATCACAATGACCTTCAGAAATTGTATGCACCCGTTTTATTACAAAATTAATTAAAATTAGTAAACATTTATGAAATTCCATAAAAGTTATATTTCCTGAAAGTAGATTAAATTCTGAAAATGCTTGTCTTGGTTTCAATAGTTAATTCGGAATTTTTCATGGAGTTTAATCAATCCAAAGTTGAAGATATGTATTCAGAGCTTGGCTCTGCGTAATTGCATACATGTTAGTTCGGTCGAATTATTTTTTGCGTCTATGGCTCGTCAAGTCTAATGACACAAAATTTCAGCCGAATTTCTTATAAAAGTTCAGCCGAACTTTTGCTTGACCTTCTGTCAGCCAGAAAATACAACGAAGCCCCTCCAAAAAAAATTCGTGGCAATATAAATTGACATAAAAGCATTCATTATTTTTGCATAATTTTGCACATTTCTTCACTTGGTCTGATTTTGCAAAGGATTGTTTTGGGTTAAAGGACTTTCCTTGGAGGTACATTTAAAGGACATTTTTGCAAAGAATTGTTTTGGGTTTAAGGACTTTTCTTGGAGGTACATTCAAAGGACATTTCTTGGAGGTATGTGATACATTTTTTGAATGTTTTTTGGGCTTCATTTTTTTTAAGGTATTTTGTTTATAGAGTTTTGCGCTTAATTTTCATTGTTTTTTTTTAAGGTATTTTGTTTTTAGAAGTTTTGGGCTTAATTTCCATTGGTTTTTTTAAAAGTATTTTGTTTTTAGAAGTTTTGGGCTTAATTTTCAAAGGACATTTTTTTGGATGTATTTTGTTTTCAGAGGTTTTTGGGCTTAATTTCCAAAAGACATTTTTTGGTTTTAAGTTATTTTGTTTTTAGAAGTTTTGGGCTTAAATTTTTTTATTTTTAGAGGTTTTGGGCTTAATTTTCAAAGGACATTTTTTTGGATGTATTTTGTTTTTAAAGGTTTTTGGGCTTAATTTCCAAAAGAAATTTTTTGGACTTAATTTTGAAAGGAATATTTTTAGGCTTAATATTCAAAGGACATTTTTTGGAGTTACTTTTTAAAGTGATAGTTTTTAAGAGGCTTTTTTGAAGTATTTTTTAAAGTGGCATTTTTTAAGAAGTTGGAATTAATTTTCAATGGACATTTTTTGGAGGTATTTTTTGAAGTGACATTTTTTTAGAGTATGTGTTTTGGGTTGAAGTAAATCTTTTATAATGATTTTTTAAAATGAGTTTTTGTCTAACTTTTTAAATGAAATTTTTTTGCAAGACTTGGAAGGAAATATTTTGAGATTCGTTTTATTTTTATAAGACATTTTTTTCTCATATTTTTTAAAGTAAGTGTTTTGGATTGAAGTATGTATTTTTTGCAAAAATTTTAAAATGAGTTTATTTTTAAATTAAATATTCTGTGATGTTTTTTTTTAATTGAGCTTTTGTCTAAATTTTTGAAAGAAATTTTTTGAACTTCACTCTATTATCATGGGAAATCAAAGGAATTTCACGAGAAAATATGATCGAACAAGAGACCCTAAGGAAAATAGAGAAGCAGGGAGAGAATCTCACAAAAGAAAGAGAGAAGCACTCTCAAATATTGAAAGGGAAAATCAACCTCAACTAGAAGTTAAAGTAGGTATGTAAATGTAAATATTATGAATTTGATATTTAAATTTTTCCTAGTGTAAAATGTGAAGCTTAATTTTTATTTGATGAACTAATTTGAAAAATATTTTGCAATGTAAATAGAGAGAGATATTCCTCAAAACGTTGATGTTGAGATACAAAATTTTTAAAGAGAAAGTGAAAGAGATATTGAACCAATGATTGAAGATGGTGAAAATGTTGAAAGAAATTCAAGTGAATAAATTTGATCACAAGATATATATATATATATATATATATATATATATATATGTTGAACACATTCAAGTATTATTGAAATTATACATATTTATTAATTTAGTTATTTATTGAATATGTAAACTTATTATGTACTATTCATTCGAATATGTACAGATGAAATCGATGTCAATGATTAGATGTTAGAAAATGTTGACACTCACACATATGGAGATAAAAGAGCTAACCATGTTAAACGATATCATGTTAAACACAATTTTGATATGTGATTCATAAAGGAAAATGTGTCAGTTCAAGCCCAAATTTTGAAAGATATCCTATCATTAAGGAAATTAAAAGAAGCTATGACTTTATTGGGTATTCGAAAATTAAAAAAAAAGATAAAAAAATAAAGGAAAATGCAATACAAAATATAAATGGTGCTATAAATTCAATTAGAAGATCTAGACAGAAAAATATTTCAGTGGTATGTAGAGCAATACATATGGCAATGGTTTCATCAAGTACTAAAGAGAACCACTTGGTAAAATCAATGGCACAAGCATTAGGAACCTCATGAAAACTTTCCACAAACATCGGAAATTTCGGTTGCAAATAGATGTAAATGATGAACTTGCTTGTTGGAGAGCTATTTGTAGGCAACCATACAAAGATAGACTTGGAGAAAATGTTAAAAAAACAATATATGAATATTGGAATAAAAATTCACGTGTTTCACCAAATGCAAGGGATGTGATGCGAAGAAGAATATCACAAAATCAATACGAAGAACATGAAAAACATTTCTTGGACACCACTCTGATAGAGTTTTTCAACAAGTTCAAAGAAGAGAATTGTGAAATTCATGTCTCAATCGGTGCTTTTGTTCAACAAAAACCATGGTATGTAAAACCTATCATCGTACGCAACACTTGTTGTTGAAGTTATCATGTGGAATTTCAGTTATATTATGACACATTCCTTAATTTTGGTAGAAAATTTTGGAAAAATTTACCTCCTCCTTCCACTATCAGTGATTTCATATCTCAAATTCTATGTGCAAGAGAAAGCAATGAATTATTTTACGAAAAGAAATGTGTTGGTGGTAAAAAATGCGATGATTGTGGAAATTTGACTAAATTTCAAAAAAAAATATCATACTGATATAAGTGATCAATCATTGTCCAACATGAAAGTGAAATGGAAGAGGTATGAATATATCTATACATCAATTCAAGGTTCAAATAATGCTAAAAGAATTGAATTACAAGAAGAAGAAAATTGTGTGATAGATTTTTTGAGAAAGTTTGAGGCCGAAATTTATAAATACTCCAACCATTTCCATAGAGCTTGATGGAAAGACTTGCAATTCAAAAAATCCCATGAATTTTTTCCACCAAGGACCATTTTTTCAGTAATTGATTTTGTAGAAAAATACACATTTGTTCAACAAAAAGAAATTCAGAGTGAATACTATCATTCTGACCAAGTCTCCATGCTCCTCCATATTCTATATAGACATGCTAAACAAAACATCGATCACATAGAAAGCACCATTGAAAATCGACATGTTATTAAAGAATATCACTTTTATATCAGTGACGATAGTACACATGATACATATTTTGTACAACACTGTTTTGGAAAGATTATGACTCCTTGAAAATTAGTGGAATAAAATTCAATGAACATTGGATATGGTTAGATGGATGCGCAGGTCAATTCAAATCTTCAGGGTCATTCCTTTGGTTGTGTTGTCTTCATAAGAAAACCTACATTAAACATTGTTGGAATTTCTTTGAGACTGGCCATGGAAAAGGAGAACATGACGGTGCAGGGGCATGCATAAAATGAGCACTTCGAAGATATCAAATGAACCCCTCTACAAACCGACTTGTGGACGCTAAAGAAGTTATTCAATGTTGCATCGCTACTCTAAGCCATGAGAATAACTGATCAAGGGAAGTGTGAAGGTACATTCAATTTAATTTTTATTGGATATCCAATTTTAAATAGTGTACATTTATCACAATGATTATCTTTGATGGTATTTTGATATCATATTTACATTCTTCTTTTAATTTTCCATATATAGGTTTTTTGGCATATTGGGACCGTAGATGTAGATAGATCAATTGGAAATGACATTGAAAAAATAAAAGGTACTCGAAAATTGCATTCAATTAAAACAAAGTTGTCCACAATTGTGTTTGCATTGGATAAAACAAAATATTATTGTTTTTGTCATGTTTGCATAGACAACATAGAATCCAATGATTTTTGTGAAAACAAAATGTATGTAAAAGATTGGAAACATACAAAGTTAAATACAAAGGGGAAAATTTATGTTGCAATGTTTGAAGAAATGCAATCATAGGAGACTACAATATCATCTGATGGTGATCAAGTTTCTGATCTTGTTAGAGAAGGAAACATTTGAATTGCTTTCAAATGATGGAGATCTAGAAATAGATACTAAAATGATTTTAAAGTTAATTTTTCATGTTAATTATGATCTAAATTTAAATACATAAGTTTGTTTTATTTTTTAGGAGATGTTTTTTTTGTAATTTCACCTACTGACAATGACGAAAATGTGAATTATTATTTTATGCGTTGCACTGAGCGAAAGATGAAATTATTAGAAAACTATAATGATCACGGGTTTCCATATGACAGAGGATATGTTATAATGAAATGTTATTTTTTCAGAAAAACTAATCAAAGTGGGGATTTAGTTTACTTTGAAGACTATGAACCTCATGTCATAAGTTGTCAATATAGTCACTTAGTGCGTGTAGCACGCATAAAGTTGATAGAGGTTCAATCAAAGAAAAAAAAAATTAAGAAATGGAAAATGTCAAAATCCGATCATGAACGGATCATTGAAAATGAGATTCCATTGGAATTTTTTTGATTGAACTGCCCAACAATTTCTTCTCTTTGGATTCATGTTTTAGAACTTTCAGAACTCAACTAAAAATTGAACTGCCTTGTTATGTTATTTGTGCAAGTGTTTGCACATGTACATTATTTTGGTACATGAACACTAGTATCAACTGAAAGTATCTTTTCTATACATGCATTGATGAAAAATGTTGCATGTATTGGATATATATATGTTCTAGAATGCAATTCACTAAAAGTATTTTTCTATGTGAATTAATGAAAAATGTTGCAAGTACTGGATATATATGTTCTAGAAGTATTGGATCTATATATGTTCTAGAATGCAATTAACTGAAAGTAGCTTCTCTATGTGCATTGATTAAAAATGTTGCAAGTACTGGATATATATGTTCTAGAATGAAATTAACTGAAAGTAGTTTTTCTATGTGCATTGGTGAAAAATGTTTCACGTACTGGATATATACATGTTCTAGGCAATTAACTCAAAGTATCTTTTCTATGTGCATTGATGAAAAATGTTGAATTTATTGGATATACATATGTTCTAGAATGGAATTAACTGTTCAAGTAGTTTTACTATGTCCATTGATGAAAAATGTTTCATGTACTGAATATATATGTTCTAGAATGCAATTAACTAAAAGTATCCTTTCTATTTGCATTGATGAAAAATGTTAAAGTGTTGGATATATATGTTCTAGAATGCAATTAATAGAAATTAGGTTTTCTATGTGCATTGATGAAAAATGTTGCATGTACTGGATATATATGTTCTAGAATGGAATTAACTGAAAGTAGCTTTTCTATACATGCATTGATGAAAAATGTTGCACGTACTGGATATATATACTTTATAGAATGCATTTTTAAAATTTTATGATTGTTTTACACATCTAACAAGACCTAGAATCTTACGATTGTTTATATATATATATATATATATATATATATATATATATATATATATATATATATATATATTATATATATATATATTGTACTTCAATCATTTTAACATATATATTCAAACATGTACTTAAATCATTTCTACATATACATATATTCATGTGATTTGTTTTGTTTTGTTTGGAAAACGACAAATTGAATTTTAAAAACAAAACATTATGTCATAATCACAAACCAAATGTAGTTCAACCATCCAAAACTTAGGTTTTAAAAACAAAACAAATTATAACACAACATTACTTCACATCACATGCCAAATGTAGTTCAACCATCCAAAACGTGAGTTTTAAAAACAAAACAAATTATATAACACTGTAACATTACTTCACACATGGCAAAATGTAGTTCAAACATCCAAAAATTGAGTTTTAAAAACAAAACACATTATAGTTTTAAAAACATTATATATCACACTCACATGTACCAAATGTAGTTCAAATAAAATATGTCCAAAATTTGTATATCTCACAAGTATCAAGTATCAAGTATCATGTACCAAATGTAGTTCACATAAAATATGTCCAAAATTTGTAGATCTCACAAGCATCAAGTATCAAGTTATATATGATTTCATCTAGATAATACTATATATAAAAAAGTAAATTTAAGACTAAATCTATTGAAAATATAATGTTGCACGTGTGCATGTGCATCATCCATCAAATAGTGCATGTGAATCATCCATCAAATACAGATGGATGTAGTGTCTCTCCCAGCAAAGTCACTATCCTTGAGCTATCCTGTGAAGCATGGGGAACCTATACACAATGTGTACAAACATTAAAATTTAGTGTTTTAAAATTGAGTGACAATATATATAACTTCATGTAAAAAAACAAAATGTAAAAAAAAATCATATAATACCTCATGAGGTTCCCTCTCCATTTGTTGTTCGTCTACTAAAACTTCCCCCACAGGAACATCTTCAACAGTAAATTGTACAATATATGTGTGTGTGTGTGTGTGTGTGTGTGTGTGTGTGTGTGTGTGTTGTGGAGGTAAATCCCCTCTGTGGACAGAGGCGATCCCTACTAGCCCAGACCGGGTCTAGCAACAATCGTTCACACTATAGTGTAGGTCCCTAATTGAAAATAAACTAACTAGCGATGAAGGCCTACCTGGAATCCAACGTTGTTGCTTGTAGAAGAGGTAGCGCTCCCGTTCCTTAGCCCTGGCAGATCACGATCCCCACGATCTCCGTGATGGACACCTGCACATGTAAGAAACAAAAAAAACGCAAGTGTAAAATCCAGTAGATGCAACTATATGTCAGTCAGAAAGGACATAACTCATCATTATAAACAACAACAAGAGTGGAACCATAACCGATAGTTTTTTATTATTAATCAATCAAAGGAAAATTACAACCAAGTTCTGACGCTGAATTCTCCTTCGGAGGGTCGCCAACAGAACACGTCTCAAAAAGCCAGTCAAGGATGGGACAAACCTCTCTCTTTGGATCTTGACAATAATCTCCTTGCTTGAGTTTGGCCTTAGGGGAATAATCAAGGCTCTTGCAGCATAAGGCTCTTGGGAATTTAGGGAACTTGAAGACTAGCTTGCAATGGAGATGAGCAAGCTTTTATAGATGGAGTAAGGGGAGTTTGGATCCCTATAATCATGGGATTGGCCCTATCATCAAGGAAGCTTCCATGAGAGGTGGCAAACCACTTCCTCTCTATGGAGATCCATAGCCAAACCTCCCAACTCAAGATAGATAGCAGTCCAAGAATTGGTTAGGACAAAACTTCCGCCATTTATTTTTAAAAAACACTGCTTAAATTGGCTGGCGTGAGTGCGACTCTGGGATAGAGCACCAATTGGCGCGCCCTCTTTGAGGGATTTCCCCCATTAGCGTGGGTACTGAACTGGCTGCCGACGCCAATGCAAAAAGAGGTGTTTTTAAGGTTTTTTTCAAAGAGATGTCTTCAGGGCAATGAAAGCTCATGTTCAGAGGGATGTCATGAAAGTATTTTCAAGTCTTGTCTCTGCTCACAGGTCACGGAATGAGCCCTCCAATGTGTAGGATGGGGAATGGTAGGGACGGTGAAAAATTACTATGTAACAGATTCCCCTTAAAGTATGAGGCCCGAACGAGAGAGAGGGGTGAAATGCTTTACGAGAACGTGTCCAACTGAAAACTCAGTCGTTGGAAAACCTGCGTGAAGAAGTACAACTGATGCCTCAAATACATGATAGGTATGGGCGCAACCATCCATAACAGAGTATACAGTAATCCAGATCCAAGGCATGGACGCAGCCATCTAGTGAGGATCGATAAATAGACTTAGGTATGGTCGCAGCCATCCAATAAGTGAGTCATGTAAATAATCATAATAATCCACAAACTCACAACCTGGATTACAACAGACACAATCCAGGGTCTTGCGCTCCATCTCAATCCGAACACAGTACAAGTCCAAGCATGTGAAGAAATGAGCTGAAGTCGAACATGAAAGAACATCGTCTGATTACCAGCCAATGATGAAAGCTATTAACAGACGCGAGAGGTACCACCAATAATGAAAATGGCCCTCAAGGTACTACATGTACAATCTACGGTATGTGAATCAATGAGTTGGCGTCAAACACCCATAGAATCACTCGATCGGAGGCCAATGATGAAAACCTCGCGTCGAATGCGAAGAACCTGCCATTGAGGCATGCAGGCTCCAAGGCACTAGAAGGGAGTCTCTAGATCAGCTTCCTGGATAATGAGTTGAGGTCGACAGGAAGTGACCTTGATCGAAGGTGGGCCATAGTGTTTCCCGCATCATTGACACGAGACAGAGGAACATAATGTTTTTGTGAATCATGATCAGATGAGAATCATAGGAAGGTTGGTACTTGCAGAGGTCAAATTCTCTTGAACATATGAACGGCACGACAGTGGACTTGGAAGTATTTGACATTAAAAGATCGGAGGTCATGGTGACGAGGCAAAGAGCTGATGAGAGGTCAAAATGGATTACCCAAACCCATGGAGGCAAGTGAAAACGAGATGAGATGTCCCCAACCTGACACGAGCGCAGACAAGTGCCATGTTCAAGAGCGAAATACTGCCGACATGAAAAATGATTTTGGTTCCATTTTTTTCCCCACCATTTCTGGCGAGTACCCCAATTATTTTTGATAACAAGCTTGAAGGGGATAGCATATGCTTGTAATATAAGTCCGTCCTTCAGACGAATCCATCCTAGTACATTTAACGAGCCCTAGGAAGGAAAGACTCGAGTAGCGTCATTATGGCTGAATCCAATGTCATCAAGGTTTAACGAGTTTGACAAAGGAAGAAATCGACGTCTTTTCATGTTTAGAGAGTTTGAAAAGGCAGCAGAAAAGTAAACTCCAACGGTCCCTTTTCATAAATAGTTCCTCAGATCCGAAAAGGCAGAAAACTATGTCTGAGAAAACCTCCTAGTCGTGATAGGCTAGGGTATTCCTTTTTCGTAAATAATCTATCCCAGCCCAAAAAAGGAGTAAACGTATACTGGGTAGATGTCGTTTCGCAGCCACTTTAACGAGATCGAAACAACAAGGGCCTCGACAATATTTTCATGTTTAGAGAGTTAGAAAAGAGCTGAAAGATGACTCCAAAATGACTTTTTCGTGTTTTTACTGAGTCTGAAAAAGTATAAAATACAACTCGTTTCACTGTTGAAGTCGCGTAGAAACCTGTTGCTGCACACAGAGGCAAGTGTAAAATCCATTTTCGACAAAATATATCAAAATATTAATGAAAATGCCCTTTTAAAACCTATTTTAGATTTCAAAAAGTTATAAATAGTCTCAAATGGTAAGAACAAAATTACTTTCACTATTTACCTCATTTGGAGAGCAGCAGTGGTCCATTTTGTGCAAACCTTCTGACGGCGATTGCGACACATCCAGGCTACCATTCAGATTCCTGTTCGTTCCAGGTAAGAGCCGCTTCATTGTACTCCATTTTAATCCATTTTTTTATAGTTTTCCATTGCTTATTAGATTTATGTAGAGGATTTTTGTAATTTTAGGGCTCTGCCCATTGGTGCGGGTATTGGGCACAGACCCGTGCCAATGGCCTTTTCTTTACAAAGGGCCCACGCCAACTGGCGCGACTGTTAAGGAAACAACCATACCAATGGCACAGTGTAGTTTTCCATTTCAAAATTCCAATTTGTGAGTGATTTTAAATGTTTTTCAAGCATAACAGAGATCTAATCAAGGGTTTTTGACCATGTTGATGCAGGCAACTGAGTACAATGGTGATCGAATGGAAAGAGAGGGAGCATGGGGAAGAGGATGAAATAGCCATGGAGAACGAAACTTGTATGAATTCTCTCAAGAACTGTGGGCTCAAAAAGTTCTTCCTGGCACCTTGCTTACGAGCTCAACCTGAGCTCCTACAATACCTGATCAGTATTTGGGATGAAAATGAACAAGTGTTCAAGCTACGGGATCAAGTATTAGAACTTGAGGTTTCTGACGTATACTTCATAACCGGACTGTCGCGCAGAGGTCCAGTGCCCATATTGACAGGGAGCAGACCATCTGGTGAAAATATGGAGTAGGTAATGGCGAGGGTGTGCCCAAGGGCACGAACCGGATCAGGAAGCAGAAAGGTAGACATTCACACTGTCGAGGATCTAGCACTCAGAGTAGTGCTACACACCATTACATGAGCTGCAGGATCGCAAGCTCCACATGAGGCGACCAAGGCCCAACTCATACTAGACTCATAGTGTATGAGTCCTACACTGTTTGACTGGGCTACAGTGGTGACGGTCAACATGAAGAGGCAGCTCACGAAGTGCAAGCAAGCCAAACTGAAGCAGTTTAGCTACAGTTCTATCCTGGTATCGTTCATTCTGGAACGACTACCAATCTTCCAGGGCCAAGGGGCCATAGTAGCTGAGCCGGTACCACGAGAGCCGAGAATGGTTCGTTGGGCAACACTGATGCCCAAAGTAGGAGGGGGCCAACAGATGTCCTAGAGGCCGGAGTTTTTTGGGTGGCTACGACATCAGTTGATCGTAGTCGAAGACTGGCCATATGCAGGGACCGATTTCACTGGTGATCCAGATATTCCACTCCCGGAGGGAGATGACTGGGACGAGGAGTTGGGTAAGATCGTTTTTTTTATTTTTATGTTTTATGATTTTTTGTTAATACATGTCCGTTATGACAGCAGTTATATGCATATGTAGAGGTCAGCCCAGAGAGACCAGCTGATATGTCTCCCATTTCACGGAGAACTCAACCCGCAGTTGACCCTCAGGTGGAGGGTGCCGAGGGAGGAGAGTTGATCCAGAACCTCGAGGGAATCGCCCGGGGGATTCCAAACTATGCTCGGCTGGCAGATGTTCCACTAGCATACCAGAGACATACGGTGGGAGCGCCTAGTTGCCTCCACCGTCTTCTGAGACGCTTAGTGCGTGTGGTGACTTGTTATCATGAGCACCATGCAGATTAGACACCTAGGGCTTATTTCATGCATATTTTTTGAGAGACATGTCGTCTCCAGATGTATTAAGACAAACATGTATATTTTTTGATTTTATGCGCTGTACACTATGTAAACATTTCGATATCTATATATATACATATCTATATATATATATATATATATATATATCTATATATATACATATCTATTCCTGGATGGATCTTTCTTTTACATGTGATGTTGTTTTACAAATTGCGCAAATGTCTATCTAGAACTATATTAGCTACTGCATCTGTTAATGTATTCATATGTCTGGGTATATTTTGATATGTAATATAGTCAAAATTTCTTTCCAGTAAACGAATACGCAGATACAGCCGTAAAATAGATGGATTTCTGAGTAAATAATGCCCGTTGAGCTGTAATACTACAAGTTGTGAGTCTAGATACACAAGTAATTCAAGGATACCAAGGTTTACAGCCTCGGTTAAATAATTCTAACATAGCACTATATTCCACGATGTTATTTGTAGTACGTCCCAGATACACACCTTGCAGGTTGACCAACTCACCAGCAGGATCGTAGATTACCCAGGCTGCCGAAGACAGATTACTAGTACTGCGGGAGGCACCATCCGCGAAACCAACAAACGGATTGATGGACATCTGCACAATCAGGAAGACCCGATCAGCAGAAATATGTTTACATCGCACACCACACCACACATGCACACAAATGAAATAACACACCTATGTACACGCACCACACCAAAAATGACTTCAAGCGTAGTATTTTTTCAGGTACAGCCCATTTCTGGGTTGCGCCAACAGAAATCCTTCATAATCTATAAGCTCATAAGCCCCATTCTTCAATAATCGTTTAACTATATAGGGCCCATGCCACATGGGTTGGAACTTACCGGCCCCAAGCTTGTCGTGTGCTTGATTGTACAGGAGGACGAGGTCCCCTTCGACAAAGGAACGTGGAGAAACAGATTGATCGAAGTGTGCTTTGACTCGCTTTTTCTGTGCTTCAATGACTAAAGCAGCTAAGCGGCGGGTTTCATCTAACTGTTCCAGATACAAAAGACGCTCTTCCTTAGCAGAAGTGTCGGGTAGAAGTTCCACAGCTAATTTCAAATAAGGAATCTCGCATTCAACCGGAAGAGTTTCTTCCAGACCATACACCAATTGAAATGGTGTGAATCCATTTGCACTCTTTGCAGACATCTGGTAGGCCCATAGAGCTGAGAACAGTTGGAGGTGCCAATTGGATTTGTGAATACCAACTGTTCGTTGAAGCATAGTGACCAGAACCTTGTTCACAGCCTCAACCTGGCCATTTTCCTAAGGGTAATATGGCGTTGAGCTATCGTGGCATAAGCCCAATCTTGAAGTCAGCTCGGCCATCATATAATCTCGGAAATGAGTACCATGGTCAGTAACGATGGCCTGAAGGACCCCGAAACGTGCAATGATGTGGTTGAAGATGAATTGGGCAGCTGTCTTACCGTCGGTAGCTAGTGTAGGCATCGCTTTGGCCCACTTCGTAAAGTAGTCTACGGCGACGATTATATACGCATGCCCCCCGGCCGAATGAGGGTTACACATCATAAAATCTACACCCCATTTCGCAAAAGGGCCAATGGTAACAACAGGATGCAAAGGGAGAGGCGGTGCGCGCATCTTGGGCTGAAAGACCTAGCACACATGACATTTACAGACTGCGATGATACAGTCTTTGAATATTGACGGCCAGAAGTAACCTGCTCGCAGAATTTTCTGGGCAATGGCATATCCAGACATATGACTACCATAGGCGCCACTGTGGCAGTCATTTAGGACCCTTTCAGCCTCTTCCAAGGTTAGGCACCAACGGAGCACCGAATCTACTCCAACGCGGTATAAGGCATCTCCTACGATGCGGTAGGGTTGAGATTGATGTCGAATCCAACATCGGGCATCTTTAGTCAACTCAAACCGGAATGTGGAGGTATGAAGATACACAATTATGTCGCCGTACCAAGGGTTACGAGTACTGATAAGGAAAAGAGTTTCATCCGAGATATGATCCTCGGAGTGTGAAGGAGTGGAGTCTGTTGGGAGAGAGCATATAAGATCCGCGAAAACCAGTGATTTGGTTGACTTAGCAGTAGTGAACTCTAAGTCAAAATCCTACAGGATAACGATCCATTTGGAGTATTTTCCCCCCAGTAATTGTCGAGAGAGAATATATGTCATGGGGTTGCAATCCGAAACCACTGTTATCGTACGCAACAGGATGTAATGGTGAAAACGTTGCACAACGTGTACTGCGGCTAACGCCAACTTCTCGACGTGAGCATAACGCGTTTCTGTATCGAGAAGGTTTCATGATAAATAATAAACAACATGTTCATTACCATCATCATCATCCTGCACCAGAACCATAGCTATGGTGCTAAACGCAGCGGCGAGATACAAAGTGAAATCACGACGATAGTCCAGAGGACGAAGCAAAGGAGCATCAACGAGTAATGTCTTCAGCTTCTCAAAGGATTGTTGAGCAATTTCGTCCCAATGGAAGGGAATGTTCTGCTTTAATAGGCACGTGAATCCTTTGGCCACCTCGGCGTAGTTAGGGATAAAGCGTCGAAGGAAGTTTTCTTTTCCCTGCAGACTCTGCAACTGATATAACGAGGAGGGTGATGGGAGATTGATGATAGCCTCGAATTTTAAAGGGTCAAGGCGAATTCCGTCTTTGGAGACTATGAATCCCAAAAGACGGCCAGAATCCACGCAAAAGACGCATTTATGAGGATTAAGCCTAATATTGTAGCGCCTACAGCGAAGGAAAATCTGGCGGAGGTGTTCAGGGTGGTCCTCTCGCCTAGCTGAGTGAGCTGGCAAGTCGTCCAGATAAGGCTGAACGATATGGCGTATGTCGTGGAAAGCGTAAGACATCGCACGTTGGAAAGTGGCTCCAGCGTTCTTCAAGCCGAACGGGAGCTTTTTATAAGCGAAAGTACCCCACGGACAGATGAATGCAGTCTTATGTTGATCCTCAGGTAAAATATTAATCTGATTATACCCGGAGAAGCCGTCCATCAAGGAATAAATCTCACTTCCGGCACATTCGTCGATGATTTGGTCTATGAACGGAGTGCGATAGTTATCCTTCGGACAGGCGCGATTAATCTCGTGGTAATCAACACAGACCCTAATAGTACCCTGCTTTTTATCAACAGGGACAATGTTGGAAACCCATTCTGTGAGGGGGATGGGATAAATAAAGCCCGCATTCAAAAGTTTTTCAACTTCTGCCTTAATTGCAGCGGCTTTGCGAGGATGCACCGGGCGTAAGCGTTGGCGCACGGGCTTTGCACCAGGGTAGGTTGGAATCTCATGCACTACGATACTGGGATCAATCCCAGGCATTTCCTCGTAGGACCAGGCGAACACATCTCTGAATTCTTTAAAAAGATCAGTATAGACTTGTATCTCATCAGGAGAACAAGTCACTCCCACGTGTATGTTCTCAACGATCCCCGGTTTAACGGAGATGTTGATCGGGATGGTTTGAGTGATATTACTCAGGTTTCCTTCCGAAAGAACCTCGTGCGTCAAAATGGGCGTTTGGAGAGGTGGAGTGGGAACCTGAGATGTAAAACGCTCTAGACAATCTGACATTGCCCCCAGGCAGGGCATAAAGGAGGAACGATGATGTCCATTGCTCCAAGGCAGCTCCTCAAGAGACATTGTTTCAACAATGGCTTCATCCGAAGGAAAAATCTCTTTAAGAGGATCCAGTGAGTCGGCCTCGCCAAGCCAGGGGGACTGAGAATAGATGTCTAAAGCCATGCTCGAAGGAGCATGCTGAGGTGGTGGAGGATCAGATGCGGCAACAATTTCACAGTAGCTAATCTCTACTGGAGTTAAGGGCATCGATTCTCCAAACTCAATCACCTGCTCAGGCGTAGGGATGAGCCATGGGTCGTCAGACCTAGAGATCATATTAACTTGAGCGGTGTGCGGTGGCGGTGCGGGAAAAATACCCATGAGGACGGGGTCTTTGAAGAGACCGAGTCCCACACTGTCAGGGGGATTTGGAATCTGATCCACGTACGGAACGTTGTTCTCGGAGGTGGAGGTGAAGAAAGACAACTGATCCACCGTAACGATTTTTCCCTCGTGAGGGAACTTAAGAAGTCAAAAGAGGGTGGATGGCACGCATAGCATGGCATGAGTCCAGCTGCGGCCGAGAAGTATATTGTAGTTAAGCTTGGCATCAACCACTTCTACTTCTACGTTGACTGTCTTCCCCTGTAAAGTAATCGCTAGACTCTCGAGAACACCCAGGGGTTTGGATTCCCGACCATAGAATGCCTCTAGGGCATTGGGAGATGATGAAAGGGCTGGAGAGCCAATGGTCTTCCAGCAAGCGGACGACATGACACAAGTAGAAGCACCTTCATCCATAACGGCCCTATGGATGTTAAGACCATTGATCCCGACTTGAATAACAAGAGCGATCTGATGTGGAAGTCAGGGGGTAAAGTTTTCTAAGTCGAAGGTGAGAAGGCTAGAATCGGCGGGATCGATTCCACCGATTGCAGATAAAAGAGCTTCCATTGCGAAGGACAACTTTGAAGAACTTCCAAAGCAAACATGGCAGAAGGCGCCTGTGCCAGATCCTCAACAATACTGTAGTGCTGAGCGGCACGGGCATTCAGATTGTAGGAAGATTTCCGTAGAACACCTTTAGAGGGTGGCCTCACAACGGGTTCAGCAGTAGGCTTCTCAATTTCCAATGAACCAGAGACAGGTGGGGGAGGTGGACCATCCACAACTGCCTTCCCCGGTGCCTAACACGATTCGTTGTAATCCTTCAAATGTGTGGCGATAGAAATAGGTGCAGCGCCATTCATCATAAAGACCTGAGACCCAAATGGTGCAGATGGTGAGGGTTGTTCAACCATCTGGGTCTGCTGAGACGGGAACGGTTCTTTAAGAACTGTCGGAGTCCCTTTGGAGCCTTTTAGAAGTTGACTAACCTCAGATCATCGTGGACAATCCTTAGTATAATGATCTCCTTCACAAATGAGGCAGGGGTACTTCGGTTTGCGTTGGGAACCGTCCTCGGTTCGAGGTTTGGAATCTGGCTTTGGGGCGTCGGATTTGGATTTACCTTTGCCCTTCTTCTTTCCTTTGGAAGTATTTTCCGTAGGATTGGCCTGAACGGCGTTGACCTCTGCAGTCTTGCCAGAATCGGGAGGGGCGGGAGGAGCAGAATTATTGGATGAGTTAGACTTCTGCTTCCCATTCGAAGATTTCTTCGAATTCTGAGACACGGAACCAATAACACCATCCACCGCCGGGGTAGGTGGAGCTTTAGAGGTTCCAGACCGTGGAGCATCAGGCAAGATATCATAAAGCGTGCCGGACTGAGAGTATACCAGATCCAGATATTGGGCACGCGCTATGGCTTGTTCTTCAGTCACACACGCTCCCATAGCAATATCTTGGGCGATTTTGTTAACGAAGGAGGTGGTGAACCAATGAGTTAGTATCTGATCAGGTATATGAAACTTGATCAGTCTACGATGACGTCGCCACTCATGAATGTGATCAGAAATGTGGGTGGCTTTGTCCTGCTTCAAAGAAGTCAGGAGGTGTGTCCCGGCTTCGTAGCGAACCGGTAACTGAAAGTGAGTCAGACAAGCCATGGCTAATGTATTGAAATCTTGAAAGATGCCACGGGATAATTTGATATACCACTTAGCAGCAGCACCAGTCAAAGTGCGCTGGAAGAGGTGCAGACGGATTGAATCATCCACCCAAGAGTTGGACGAACACCAAAGATGGTAAGTCATCACATGAGCTTGGGGGTCCTCTCCAGATTTTCCCTCAAACTTGGGGCAATCACCGGGCACCTTGGTAGGAACCGAAGGCCAATAAGGATTGTGCAGAATTGGATCATCTGTTAATTTCGAAACATCTGGTAACTCCAAGGTAGCCAGAAACGACAATGGCGGATTGGATGGCATACCTGGCCCTGGATAAGGACCAGTACCTGTACTCCACGCTGGTTGGGAATATCCTTGCCCCCATGGGTTCTGTCCAGCGAGATTCTGATCGTAGGGGGCATAGGTGGTATAACCAGCCTGATTCGGTAGCTGGTAACCAGCGTACGGGGGTTGGTAACCAGAGTATGGACCCTAATTATGAGTTGGCCCTGTGTAAGCAACATTTGGATTTGGCTGCTGAGTATAGGTGTAGCCGGGCTGTTGAGGACGATAGTTAGAACCTTGGGGCTGGCTATAATTCGGTCGGTATTGACCATGAGAATAGTAGCCGCCTTGAGGTTGAGTGGGGTGCTGATAGGTGGAACCCTGCGGAGCCTGATAATTTGGGTGCAATGGTTGATTTGGCTGCGGCATCGAATAAGTCGGCTACTGGGCTGGGTTGATAGGATGTGCAGGCTTGCCTGGTTAAGCAGGATGACCTGGCTGAGCGGGTTGCCCTGGGTTAACAGGTTGACCCGGGTGAACAGGTTGTGTCAGTTGCGCAGGTTGACCTGGCTGTTGAGAGACACCAGGTTGGACCGGATGAACCGGTTGGCCTGGAGGTGGAACACCAGGTTGTGCCGGATAAGCCGATTGTCCCGGTGGAGGAAAAGAGCCAGGTGGTGGCTGGTAACCGGTTTGACTTGCAACAGGACCATAAGATGGCCCTGGCTGGTGTGCAATGTTTGGATTAACAGGATACTGAGGTTGCATGGGTTGGGAAGGTTGGACTTGCCCTCCAGGACCGTATACTAGCCCCGGTTGGTAACCCGGCTGAGGCTGCACAGGTTGACTGAAAGGGTTGTAATACTGTCCTGCGGACCGTACAATGGCCCTTGCTAGCCTGCAGGATAGCCTTGGATGGGCTGGCCCTGCGGGTCATAAGGATAGCCAGGCTGGCCCGAAGGTTGGTCTTGGAAAGGTTGCCCTTGCGGGTTGTAATACTGCCCAGCCTGGCCATACGGTAAACCTTGAGCATGAAGGTCAGCCTCTGGAGCGGGTAAACGTAACATGTTATCGTGCTCATCATATTGATCTGGAAAAGCATACACGGGTGTACCATCCTGTGCATAATGCGAAAAATAAGAGTGGTTGGGGTCTTGAGAGGTTTGTCCAACCTCGGGGTTCGGCTGTTGTAGGGACAACCGATACTCCTCCGGAGAGATGTTCTCCGGCATAGCAGTCGCTATGTAGACGTCTTCGGGAGGCAGCACAACCCTCGCGGAGGGTGCTGTAACAACGGGTGCAGACGCGGCCACACAGACAGTGGGCCGAATGGGTACGGAAGTGACGGGAGTCTGAGGAGACATCCCCAATGAAGGAACCACCGGCCTCGTAGAAGGAGCTGATACCCCCATAGAGGCTGCGACAACGATAATCTGACCCAAGGATCTATACCCTGCTGGCAAAGAGGGACCGGGTGATGACATAACAGCTGGTTCAGGGTCGTCTCCTGGAAATAATCTCTGAGGAAATAACTGGTAATCCTCACCAGACGTGGGAATTTCCTCGCTGGATTCACTCATGATTGAGCCTACCACTAGATCTCGTAATAGACAGCGAGGACTAGGAGGAAAAACAACAGCTATAAAAGGCGAACCTGATGTAAGAGAAAGGAACTCTGCCCCTACTCTTAACTCCTTTAATTGCTGGTCGGAAGGCTTGACCGAACTCAATTGGTTCCCCAAAGGGTTGTCGCTAACAAGAACTGCCCTGCCAGAAACTCTCCAAACACTGGGCTGCTGAGGTTCAACAGAGGATTGTGAAGCCTTTGATGAATCGTTCGTATAAGGACTACCAGTAGATGAAACCGAGGGTTCCGCCACTATGGTAGTAACGATAAGAGAAAAGATCAAACACACACACGGGCTGAAAAAGAGTCAAGACACACAATCAAACGACCAACAAGAAAAATCTAACAGGGCGTGTGATTGCGGGTGATTAATTTTACGACATTGAAACTAGAAACTTCACCATTTCATGTTTTAAGAGTCGAGAAACGGTTGAAAAGGTGATTCTATCTCTTTCAGTTTTGAAGCAAGCGTGAAAGGAAAAGTGCTTGGTGATCCTTTCAAATTTAAAGAGTCAGAAAAGATCAAATGACTACTCAGGAATACTAGGTAAAGGGTGTACCAAATAACCGTGAACTGCAATATACACCTTGGTTTCAAAATGAAAGAGAAATCATAAGGATGACAAAAGTAGAAATCTTCCCGAATGTCAAGGTCCTGTATCGCTGCATGGGGAAAAGAGAATCTGCCTCTCATGGATAAATGATTGAAACCTAGTGGGGTCTCCCTTTATATACGCGACGGTACGGGGAGCACAAGTCCGTACTAGCACTGTCTAAAGCCAAGAGGCGATCGACAGCTACTAGGTTTAACGACGCCGGAACACATCTATAACCTAGACCACTAAATGTGTTTCGTTAGATTTCAATGCTGCCTTAGGTAAATTGAGTAAATTTTAAAGTTTATCTTCAATTACGTTTCAGTTTTTAGGCCCTAGTGAATGTAATTTTTCAAAATCTCCTAAATGCACTCTATATGCCACAGTATATCATTTCATTCGATGAAAGCTATTTATGAGAGAGTTGAGAGCTTTTCACACAATAAAAAAATGAACAGAAAATAACCAATGATGTCTCTAATGCAGCTAATGAAAACTAAAAAGCTTTTCGTTCAAGGTTACCAATCACTAATAACACCGAAAAGATATAATTCACATTAACTAATGAAAAGCAAAAGAGATTTTTTTTTAATATTTTCAATGTTTATGAGCAAAATGCACTAAATAAAATGAAAACTAATGGAAAGCAATTTGAGAAATTGTGATAAGAGAGAAAAAACAGGCACGTTTCACTCAATAACAAGCACAATCAGATCTCAAATTGACCAACAGTCCTTCAAAACCAAGAAAAATCCCAAAGACACCAAATGAGCCGTGTAATCTAGGCCCAAACGAGACAAGGTAGAATTCGAATGGAAAAGGGAACAATCACTCAAACAACGCGATGAAACAATAGAAAAGCACCAAACAAATGCAAAGAAGCAATCACAAGGTCGAATGAACTAATAGAAACCAAAAACTCCCAAGGAGGGCTCGACACACGATAGCACCTAGATGACCTAGGGCTAGAACGCAAAATCGATGGAAATGGGCAAACAACCAAAGGACGAAGGTAACAGTCAGTCAATCAAGGCTCCAAAACACTCTAGTAGTCAAAAAAATGAAACCAAAATTAGAGATCAAGCTTAGAAAGCTCAAAATCAAGCAAACCCTAGCATTCCCCAGCACTGGCACGACTGTCAGGCGGAAACTAGCGCCATATCAGGATTGGCACGGGTAATACATTGACAACTAGCACCAATTGGCACGAATGTCACGCTAAAAAATGCGCCAGTCAAGTTTTCTATGCCAAAATAAAAAATAAGCAATCCAAGATCAGACCAATGATGTTTAGAGTTTTCAAAAACCCAAATTCACAGAAAGAACCAGCTCAAAAGAGCCAATCAAGCAAGAAGAATGAAGAATCAACCAAAAAGACAAGACAGTGCTCCAAGTGTTCAGTTTACAAAATAAACTGGAGATTGACTGAAGCAGCTTTGATCTACTTCGCAATTGCAGAGCAAAAGCATTTCGAAGGCTATCTGACCAACTTCAGGCTCCGTCTGTAGCTTATAAAACGAACGACAACAAGCTAACGCTCCCCAATGAAGTCGCCAATTTGTTGTGGAGGTAAATCCCCTCTGCGGACAGAGGCGATCCCTACTAGCCTAGACCAGGTCTAGAAGCAATCGTTCACGCTATAGTGTAGGTCCCTAATTGCAAATAAACCAACTAGCGACGAAGGCTTACCTAGAATCCAACACTGTTGTTTGTAGAAGAGGTAGCGCTCTCGCTCCTTAGCCCTGGAAGATCACGATCCCCACGATCTCCGTGATGGACACCTACACATGCAAGAAAAAAAACAAATGCAAGCGTAAAATCCAGTAGATGAAACTATATGTCAGTCAGAAAAGACATAACTCATCATTATAAACAATAACAAGAGTGGAACCATAACCGATAGTCGTTTATTATGAATCAATCAAAGGAAAATTACAACCAAGTTCTGACGTTGAATTCTCCTTCAGAGGGTCGCCAGCAGAACATGTCTCGAAAAGCCTGTCAAGGATGGTACAAACCTCTCTCTTCGGATCTTGACAATATTCTCCTTGCTTGAGTTTGGCCTTAAGGGAATAATCAAGGCTCTTGCAGCATAAGGCTCTTGGGAATTTAGGGAACTTGAAGACTAGCTTGCAATGGAGATGAGCAAGCTTTTATAGATGGAGGAAGGGGAGTTGGGATACCTATAATCATGGGATTGGCCCTATCATCAAGGAAGCTTCCATGAGAGGTGACAAACCACTTCCTCTCTATGGAGATCCGTAGCAAAACCTCCCAACTCAAGATAGATAGCAGTCCAGGAATTGGTTAGGACGAAACTTCTGCCATTTATTTTTAAAAAACACTGCTTAAATTGGCTGGCATGAGTGCGACTCTGGGATAGAGCGCCAATTGGCGAGCCCTCTTTGAGGGATTTCCCCCATTGGCGCGGGTACTGTACTGGCTGCCCACACCAATGCAAAAAGAGGTGTTTTTAGGGTTGTTTGCAAAGAGATGTCTTCAGGGCAATGAAAGCTCATGTTCAGAGGGATGTCATGAAAGTATTTTCAAGTCTTGTCTCTTCTCACAGGTCACGGAATGAGCCCTCCAATGTGCGCGATGGGGAATGGCAGGGACGGTGACAAATTACTGTGTAACAATATATATATATATATATAATTATTTTCAATAATATTAAAAATAAAGAATGACAACTTGTTCAAATGGTTGAAATGGTGTGGATGTTCCTATCTCCATTTCTAGAGTTCCTGGAGAAAAGAAATCCTCTATAGGAACCTAAAATTCAAAAAATTTAAAAGTATAAAATAACTCAAGATCAAAATATCAATTTATAATAAAAATTTTGAACTTCAATTTATAAATTATAACTTAAAAACATATATTTAAGTGAAAAATTGAATACTTCTACTGGTGGATCTGGCACATCTCCTGAGAGAGGCTCCAAAAGAAAATATCCAAAAACCTAAAATTCAAAAAATATAAATAACTCAAGATCTTTAGATCTCAATTTATAATAAAACTTTTAAACTTCAATTTATAACTTATAACTTAAAAATATATATATATTTAAGTGAAAAATTCAATACTTGTGATGGTGGATTTGACACATCTCCCAAGGAAGAAGAAGGTACCACCATCCCAAAAACATCCGCCGAAATCAGAGTCTATTAAAACATTTTATTATATATATGTACATGTACATGTGTGCACAATTATTTATTTTAAAAATATCTCATCATGTTTCGATATATATAATAATAGATAAAAAATAATTGTACATCATCATGTTCACTTAAAAAACACTAACATTTTCCAACATATCTTGATGGTGAGAACCATCTTGATTGTATGATTGATGGTGAGACCCATCTTGATTGTTTGAAGCAGAGGCTCCGACCGTGATATTAACATTTTCTTCATTCATCAATCGTGAAAACTGAAAATGGTGTTAACATATAATGATACATTTTTCTTAGATTGATGTATACAAATAAATGTATGTATATATGTATTTATTACAAATTGTACATGTGTTAAAATAATTGAACCCTAACAATTAACACATACCGTTCCCATGCCCTCTTCCTCATGAACAATTAGGTCTTGCCAACCATTGCAACAATTGTTTGCATATGTTTTGAGATCTTCAACATTCATGTTGTCCATCTCTTCATATGTATAATACACAAAATTAGCACGTGAATTCTCACGTGCTCTTTTTCAATTCAGACAAATATCGACTCCACCCAATCTATTATGAACATTGTCAATGATTGCATCCCTTGCTTCTCGACTATTTTGAGAAGTGGCATCCATATCTGACCGCAAAGTTTTGACACGAAGATGTCGACTAACCAATGGTGGCTCAGGGTGAGGCAACTCAACATCACGCCTAGCACCCCTATGGTCACACAATCGACCTTTCCCAGGACCAAAAAATTCAAAGGGAACATCATCGTAATTGGGTTTCATTTGCAAAAATAATTATGCATAAAATACTTTTGCAAAATAAAGTGGAACCTCATCATTTCAAGGGAATCTTCCATAGGCTGCAAGGTGTCTATCATACAAATAGTGAGCTATATGAGGGTGCTTGAAATATTGCACCTTCAACATCTTTCTTATCGGCCCTTCTTTGAAATTAAACATAGACTTGGCCTTTTTTGTTGTAAATCTTTGTTTAACAACCTCCTATTTATCGGGACCCATCACTATTTCCTTTATTTTTGTCATCACTTCTACAAAAGTATCAGTGGTTGGCCAAATATTTCGGTACACATCTACTAGTTTGCTTAAAGAGTGTGTAACTATTTCCAAGCTTTGTCGACTCTCAGCAGGTACAGTCAAATCCACGAGATCTCTCTTCAATTTTGCATGAAGATGTTGACACCTTTCTAAGGTGCATTGTTGCATGTTTGTTTCCCAAGGTATATCGGAAATGTCAGATGGATAAGTCATGGTTGGTGGACAACCTTCTTCTTGAATGACACGTTCTACCCTACGCCTTTTCTTAGCAAGATTTGGAGCAGCTTTTTTAGCCTCTGCACCAATATATAAAATTTTGTATATTAAAATAACACATGTAAAGAAATTTGTACAATTGAATGAAAATAATATTCAAATTGATGGCCACTTCGATGTGGTTGGATAGCATCTTGCCCACCCTAAGATTGTTGAGAACCAGAACGATCATGCTAAGAACCAGAGCGAGCACTAATTGGTTGAGAACCAACACGACCATTCGTTGATTGGCCTCTAGGGGAATACATATCACCACCTTCACGAGACGAGAGAGAAGCTTCATAAAAAAATATGAATTTATAATCAATTCAAAAATAAATTCATACATATAAATACATGTACATATTCATTGATTAAGTTGCGTGAACCATATCACAATTGCATGAACCATGGGCATGCTCCATTGATGGAGTAGACACCCTTGTCCTCTTAGCTCCTAAAAAATAAAAAATGAAACTTATTAACAACTAATTTAACTCACAAAATTGATAAAAATTCAATTCCATATGTACACACATGTATTTATATGTATGGAGATTTAAGATTATATTTAAATACCATGAACATCCGTCAATCCCTGATCCCCCTCTCTTGTAGAGATATGGGATTCTATTGATCTTCATCATTCATCCTCCATGATATATATATATCTACGGTGGACATTTACAGTTATTTTTTTAAATTACTATTTAAAATAAATTCAAAATAAATTTCAGAAAATTAATGTAATTTAGTGTACACAAATTATGTAAAACACAACTTTCAAAGCACTAATTGACATGTGAAACTCAATTTAAGCAATTTTTTTTATAAAAATGTTAAGTTCACCAAATTTCGCTTTACATGGTGGGAGCACACTTGGTATAAAATTGAAAAAACACATGGTCATTAAAAAAGAAGTGTGAAAATCCATTTAAACAATTTTTTTTTGAAGTCCTCACATTTTAATTTTAGAAAAATGTGAATTTCACCAATTGTTGCGAATGTGAAGTTCACCAAGTTGCACTTTACATGGTGTGGTAGCAACAAATTTGGTATATAAATGAAAAAACCACATGGTCATTAAGAAAGACACATTTATAAGTACAAAACACACACATATCCAAGATATGTTACAATTTCCATTAATAAATTTTGAAGGAGAGCATCTCAACACTAATTCATCTTTGAGAGATGAATCTTGAATTTTTTAAGAAGAGTGTCTCAAAACTAATTCATCTTTGAGTGATGAATTTTGCATTGGCATTGCCCCGTATAATTCTAATTCATCTACTAATTCATCTTTGATAGATGAATCTTGAATTGGCATTGCCCCATGCAATAGATCAACAAACATCTTATTCACATTTGTACAATGTCTTATACTAAAAAATTGAAATTGGCAGCTAACAATATTGTTTTCTTTTCCATGCAGTTATTTTAGCCTCTCCTTCTTAACTTGGTACACGTCTTTCATCTGGTTGCATACAAGTTCAGAATTGGTGAAAACTAAAATTCCATTTGATCCTTACTCCCTAGCTATTCCCAAGCCTTATATCAATGTAATATAATATGCCTCATTGTTTGTTGCTATTCCCGGTATATTCATTTTCCTTTGGAAGACCTTGCTAGTTGCAATATTGGAAAATGCATATGTCATCATTTCTTTCACTAGATTGGGATAGAAAGAAACATCTATGCATAATGTCCATTTTTCAACCATATTTAGTGGGTTTTTTTATCCCTGGAAAAAAAAAAATTCAATAAAAATTTATTAAATTAACATTTATTGCAAATGCATGGGAGAAATGACACATGTGCATGAGATAAATGACATGTGCATGGTTTATCTTAAATTTTGACTTAAATTTTATGGTAGAATTCACATCTAGAAATAATATGCGTTAAAGATTGCATTTCTTAGAGTTTAAGGGAGATTTACGACACATATACATGGTTCATGCATGGTTTGCATGAAATTTTGCCTTAAAATTTATGGCAGTAATCACATCTAGAAATGACATGCCTTAAGAAAAGATGAGATCTATAGGCTACTTGGCCCTTTACATGCCTTAAGAAAGGATGAGATCTAGAGGCTACCTATCCCTTTACAAACTCCTTTAGAACTTTTAGAAGTTAAGACTCAACTAATAAAATAAAATCCTATGGAAGTTCAACCACTTTAGGTTCAGTTTTTAGGCTTTAAAGTTTGCCTTGAATTAATGGGGGGAAGCCTTGAGTTTGGGGGATCCTATCCTATGAGAGTTTAGCCACTTTAGGTTCATTTTTTAGGTCTTAAAGTTTGCCTTGAATTAATGGGAGAAAGCCTTTAGTTTGTGGGATAAATGACATTTACATGGTTTGCAAAATTATTTTATGCACTTAATAAAACAACTAGCTGTGGTGGTTGATGAAGTTATGTCAAAAGTAACACCTTTATGAGTTTGTGGGAGAAATGAAATAGAAATGATACATGCCTTAAATTTTGCCTTAAATTTTATGGGAGAAGGGAGAAATGACACATGTATAAGGTTTGCCTTAGAGTGGCAGTGGTTTATGGATATTAAAATGAAGAACTTCTATTTTTGTTCCAGAGATTAACTGTAGGGGCATTTACTGGATATGTCACCTTTGAGAAAAAATGAGATCCAAAGGCTACCTGGCCCTTTACAGACTCCGCCTTTAGAATTTGTAGTAGTTAACACTCATCATATAGACTAAAATCCTATGGAAATTCAAAATCCTATGAGATTTCAACCACTTTAGGTTCAATTTTTAGGCCTTAAAGTTTTCCTTGAGTTAATGAGAGAAAGCCTTTAGTTTGTGGGAGAAATGACATTTACATGGCTTTCAAAATTATTTTATGCACTTACTAAAACAACTAGTGGTAGTGGTTGATGAAGTTATGTCAAAAGTCATGCACCTTTATGAGTTTGTGGGAGAAATGACAAATTTCATTATAGTTTATGGGAGAAATAAAACAGAAATGACACATGCCTTAAAGTTTGCCTACAATTTTATGGGAGAAGGGAGAAATGACACATGTACAAGGTTTGCCTTAAAGTGGTAATGGTTTATGCATATTAAAATGAAGAACTTCTATTTCTATTCCAGAGATCGACTGTAGGGGCATTTATTGGATATGTCACCTTTGAGAAAAAATAATATCTAGAGGCTACCTGGACCTTTATAGACTCTACCTTTAGAACTTGTAGAAGTTAACACTCAACAGACAGACTAAAATCCCATGGAAGTTCAAAATCCTATGAGAGGCTACTTGGCCCTTTACATGAAATGACATGCCTTAAGAAAGAATGAGATCGAGAGGCTACATGGCCCTTTACATGCCTTAAGAAAGGATGAGATCTAGAGGTTACCTGGCCCTTTACAGACTCCTTTATAAATTGTAGAAGTTAAGACTCAACAAGCAAACTAAAATCCTATGTAAGTTCAGCCATTTAGGTTCAATGTTCAGGCCTTAAAGTTTTCCTTGAATTAATGGGGTAAGACTTGAGTTTAGGGGATCCTATCCTATGGAAGTTCAGCTACTTTCAGTTGAGTTTTTAGGTATTAAAATTTTCCTTGAATTAAAGGAAGGAAGCCTTGATTTTGGGGGATCCTATCCTATGGAAGTTTAGCTACTTTAGGTTCACTTTTTAGGCCTTAAATTTTTCCTTGAATTAATAGGAGAAAGCCTTTAGAAATGACACATGCTTTAAATTTAATGGGAGAAATCGAACATGACACATGCTTTAAAAACTTTTCCTAAGAATTTATGGGAGAAATGACACATGTATGGGAGAAATGACACATGTACACATTTTTCCTTAAAGTGGTTGTGGTTTGTGGATATTAAAATGAAGAACTTATATTTAGACATGTTCTAGAGATTGAATGTATGGGCATTTACTGGATATGTCACCTTTGAGAAAAGATGTGATCCAGAGGCTACCTGGCCCTTTATAGACACTGCCTTTAGAACTTGTAGAAGTTAACACTCAACAGAAAGACTAAAATCCTATGTAAGTTCAAAATCCTATAAGATTTCAACCACTTTAGGTTCAATTTTTAGGCCTTAAAGTTTGCGTTTAATAAATGAGAGAAAGCCTTTAGTTTTTGGGAGAAATGAAATTTACATGGTTTGGAAAAAAAATTTATGCACTTATTAAAATAACTAGTGGTAGTGGTTGATGAAGTTATGTCAAAATATGTGCAACTTTATGAGTTTGTGGGAGAAATGGCAAATTGCCTTATATTTTATGGGAGAAATAAAATAGAAATGACACATGCCTTAAAGTTTGCCTAAAAGTTTATGGGAGAAGGGAGAAATGACACATGTACAAGGTTTTCCTTAAAGTGGTAGTGGTTTATGGATATTAAAATGAAGAACTTCTATTTCTATTCTAGAGATTGACAATAGGGGCATTTACTACATATGTCACCTTTGAGAAAAGATGAGATCCATAGGCTACCTGGCCCTTTATAGACTCCGCCTTTAGAACTTGTAGAAGTTAACACTCAACATACAGACTAAAATCCTATGGAAGTTCAAAATCCTATGAAAGGTTACCTAGCCCTTTACATGAAATGATATGCCTTAAGAAAGAATGAGATCCAGAGGCTACATGGCCCTTTACATGCCTTAAGAGAGGATGAGATCCAAAGGCTAATTTTCCCTTTACAGACTCCTTTATAACTCTTAGAATTTAAGACTCAACAAACAAATTAAAATCCTATGGAAGTTCAACCACTTTATGTTCATTTTTTACGCCTTAAAGTTTGCCTTGAATTAATGGGGGAAAGCCTTGACTTTGTAGAATTGTATCCTATTGAAGTTCAAAAACTTTAGGTTTAGTTTTTAGGCCTCAAAAATTTCCTTGAATTAAAGGGAGGAAGCCTTGAGTTTGGGGGATCCTATCCTATGGAAGTTCAGCTACTTTAGGTTCAATTTTTAGGCCTTATAGTTTTCCTTGAATTAATAGGAGAAAGCCTTTAGAAATGAAACATGCTTTAAAGTTAATGGGAGAAAGCTGACATGACACATGCTTTAAAAAATTTGCCTAAGAATTTATGGGAGAAATGACACATGTACACAGATTGCCTTAAAGTGGATATGGTTTATGAATATTAAAATTAATAAATTCTATTTAGATATGTTCCAGAGATTGACCGTAGGGGCATTTACTGGATATGTCACTTTCAGAAAAGATGAGATCCAGAGGCTACCTGGCCCTTTACAGACTCTGCCTTTAGAAATTATAGAAGTTAACACTCAACAGACAGGCTAAAATCCTATGGAAGTTCAAAATCCTATGAGAGGCTACCTGGTCCTATACATGAAATGACATGCCTTAAGAAAGAATAAGATCCAGAGGCTACATGGCCCTTTACATTCCTTAAGAAAGGATGAGACCCAGAGGCTACCTGGCCCTTTATAGAATCCTTTAGAACTTGTAGAAGTTAAGACTCAACAAACAAACTAAATACTATGGAAGTTCAGCCACTTTAGGTTCAATTTTTGGGCCTTAAATTTTTCCTTGAATTAATGGGGGAAAGCCTTGAGTTTGGGGGATCCTATCCTATGGAAGTTCAGCTAGTTTAGGTTCAATCTTTAGGCATTAAAATTTTACTTGAATTAAAGGGAGGAATCCTTGAGTTTGGGGGATCCTATCCTATGGAAGTTCAGCTACTTTATGTTCACTTTTTAGGCCTTAAAGTTTGCCTTGAATTAATGGGTGAAAGCCTTGAGAAATGACACATGCTTTAAAGTTAATGGGAGGAAGCCAACATGACACATGCTTTAAAAACTTTGCCTAAGAATTTATGGGAGAAATGAAAAATGTACACAGTTTGCCTTAAAGTAGTTGTGGTTTATGGATATTAAAATGAAGAGCTTCTATTTAGATCTATTCCAGAGATTGACTATAGGGGCATTTACTGGATATGTCACCTTTCAGAAAATATGAGATCCAGAGGCTACCTGGCCCTTTACAGACTCTGCCTTTAGAACTTATAGAAGTTAACACTCAACAGACAGACTAAAATCCTATGGAAGTTCAAAATCCTATGAAAGTTCAACCACTTTAAGTTTTTAGGCCTTAAATTTTGCCTTGAATTTATGGGAAAAGGCCTTTAGTTTGTGGGAAAATGGCATGTCCATGGTTTGCCTTAAGTTTATGGGAGAAATTAGATCTATAAATGACATGCCTTAAAGTTTTCCTTGCCTAGAGTTTAAGATAGAAATTACATGTACGTAGTTTGCCTTAAAGTTTGTATTATATTATATGGGAGAAATGACATTGTCTTACAGTTCACTACAAGAAAAAAGGACATTGGTGAGGGTCATGCTTGTGACGAGACTGTCAGATATGGTGACGGTCCTTAAAAAAGCATCGCTGTAAGTGTATATAGTGATGGTCCTGTAAGGTCCATCACCAAAGAAATTTTCAATGACACTTTTTGTGAGGGTCATTAAAGGCCCATCACTAATTCGGTCTTTAGTGACAATTCTAGTGACGAAATTTTAATGACCCTCACCAATGCTATTTTTGTTACTTTTGGTGATAGTCAAAAAATGTTCGTCACCATTGATCATTCCAATGAGTTTTTGATGACGTTATGTTCTTGTTAATATATTTTTTTGTCAAAAGATAACAATTTAACACCATTATTATGGAGTATTTTTTATAATATGTCCAAGGCCATAGTGGTTAGATTCAATCACTTTTTTAAGAAGTAATTAGTGTGTATCATTTCCCTCAAATAATGACTAGTCAAATAGAGTTTTCCTATGAGTCAACACATGATTCATATCTATTAAGTTTATTATCTAGAAAATTCCCTTAAGATAAAGTCCCACTAGTGTGTGTAGGAAATATATTATTTAATACATAATCAAGCTATATCAATTCTATTAATGATAAAGACCTAACACTCCTCAACAATCCGGGCACACCTTAAATTAATGCTTTGGGACACACTAAAATCTTTTAGAACCTCACATTTCTTGGAAAATATTTGTACCTAGAACATCTTTCCATTACACTGATGCCCAAGCACATGGTGGCATGCACTAGCACAACATAGTACTCTCCTATCATGTGTTGGCATGCATGTAGTCCCTATCATGCCCTGGAACACCTTGGTTGAATGCATTGACATACATTAGCACTTGGCACACACTGCCACTTGGCATTTATTGGGACCTATTATTAGTATGGTTAGCATTCCCCTTTTGAAAAAGATAAAGTCCCGACTTATTAACCCTCTTATTGGTTCTTCCTTTTGTTTCCTTGAAACTTCTTCACACATATTGACATATCCTGGCACCGAGCACATCCTTAGCACCTGTCATGTATTGGCACTATTTGGCACATATAATTAGCACACCCTGGAACTCCCAAGCACACTTTGAGACTTCTTTACATGCCTTGATATTCCCTAGCATGCCTTACCAATCCTTATCATACCTTTTCACTCCCTCCTTGGCATGACAACTAGCACTCATTAACACTAGTCCCTAGCACACGTTCCTCGGTTTCACTAACTTCCATGAATTTTGACCTAGTGCTCCCTTAATTTTTTGTACTAGTACTCCTTAACACTCATCAACATGCGTTAGCACTCTATAGAACACCTTATCACTCTTCAACATGCCCTTACACTTCATAGCATACATAACACTCTGTGACACATATTGGCACTTGGCACTTGGAAAGTCTTAGCATGTATGGAATACGTTGAAATTCCTTGGTATAATTTGGCATGGTTTAATATTAAATTTATTTGAGATCAACTGTTGGAAAGTAGATGAGAAGAAACAAAGGAAGACTTGGCACTTAGAATGCACTAAGACTTTGAACTTGGCACCTATTGGTGCCTCGTGTTGGTCTGCCTAGCATTCCCCTCTTGGAAAAGGTAAATTGATAACTTATTAACCCTCTTATGTGTTCATTTCCTTCTAGTTTAACTTGTTTCTCCCTTTTGTTTCCTTGAGTTTCCTTAGCACGCATTGACACACCCTTGCACATCTTCACATGCCTTATCAATTGGAACATATTAGCATGTTTGACATGCATTCAAACTATCTGATACATCTTAGCATTCCCTAACATGCATTGACACTCATGTCCTCACAGCTAGCCTTTACATTTTTTCACGACTTGGGAACCAAATCAATTCCTTGGCTACTGCAGTTCATGTGACAATATTGGCTTGATTCAATCGCAACAACTTGACCAATTGCTCCAACTACAAGTAGATTGTGCCTTGTACACCTAAGAACTGCCTATAACTCATATTATGCCACTCATGTCCAAGCTCAACTTGTCCCACTTGACTAGTAACCAAGACAAGGATCACATGATCTAGCCATGGCCATAAAACAACTAAGCAACATAACTTACATAGGAAATATTTCACATGTATGTTCACTTGGTATAAATAGTAGAACATTAATTGAGAGTTTGCAAGAACCACAAGATGCACAGGGCACACAAGATATAATCTGACACAAATCGAGTGCCCCAAAAATTATACACAACAATGTACAATATGAAATTACCTAGAATAGTTTAAAACATGAGCATGTAGCCAAAGTGTGCCACATCTCATATAAAAAATAGCTAAAGGAAAAACAATGTTGTTCCTAGCACAAAGTGATCTCCCTTCGTCTAAAACTACTATGTCGAGCCCCGCATAACAATCGTAGGCATGCCTCATATAAATCCTATTCTGAACTTCTCCTAATACACTTCATCCTTAGCACACTTGAATTCTCTCACACTCCCTGTCACACACTCTTATTCATTCCTTTCCATTCATTTTGACCTAGTTATCCCTTGATATGCCCCAACACTCCCTAAAAATCTTTAGCATGCATTGACATTGTCCAACATGTGTTAGCATGCCTTTTCATTCCTAATGTGCATGCCCTAACCCTCCCTAGCTATCATGCCCTCACAACTACCCTTAATTAATTTGAAACTTGGGAACCCAACCAAGCCCTCGATTGACTACAAGAGCTTGACCAAGTTATTGTTACTACAACTAGATGATGTTGTTGAATTGTGTAGCTTGGGAGGTACTCCACAAGCCTAGTGAGATGGGTTTGTGTGAGTTTGGTCACAAAAGGATTTGTGGGAAAAGAATCCAAGAAAAGAGATTGTGGACCCGAGATGGGGTTTAAAATCTAAAAGAAAATTAACAAGGAAAATTCATATTTCCTAATGTATAAGTGGATAAAACTAGTAAGTTCTAGAGGGTTCCTAATAGGTCTAGGAAAATATATTTAAGGAGGCCTTAGGATGCAGGAAAGAACATCAAGTGAGAAGGATATTATTTGATCAAGGGGGTGAAGATCGATGTAGTCCTAAATTAGGTCGAGTAAGGGTTGCTAAAGGGAGGCCATGATCATCCTCCAAGAGCAAGATCATCATGTGGGGGTTCACAAGAATGTTGCATACCTTAATGGTCGGTTCGAGCTAGGAAGTAGGAGCGCATATTTTTGGTTCTCTTATGGCAGATCGAGCTTAAGAGAGGTTTCTCATGAGAATATGGGCATGTGATTTCAATGGTGCATTTGTGTGAAGGCCACATCAAATAATGAAATATTGAAATTTGCAACAAGAAACATTGAAATTGGAAACCAGAAAGGACAAAAAAAAATTCACCCACATTGGTGAGGAATTTTGATGTTTCGGGAGTGAGGAATGTGGGGCGTCTAATTTATTTTTCCCTTAAATAAATTGGACAATAAATTTTAATTTCATCTCATAATAACTTGTGTCAGTTAACTAAGTCATGATGACTGAGTTAGATCAATGAATTCGAGTTGAGGGTCTAAGATGACACATGAAGAGGTATTAATCTAATATTTTTGGAGTCTAGTTGAAGTTGATGCATTAGTGGGGTGTAGGTGTGAATTAGTTAACTCAATTAAATGAGTTAAAATCAGTTTAAATAGTTCTAACTAATTGATGAGCTAGAGAGAGGTCAGCCAGTGAATAAAATTAGATTTAATTCACAATAGGTGATAAATTAGATAATTGATAATTCACTATTAATAGTGGCATGCATGTCAGTTCCGAGGAAGCCCCGGTTGAGACAGAGGTTAAAGGAAACATAAATATCAGTTGTATTAATACTAAATTTCCCATGTGCAATTATAAATTCATTGGGATGCCACGATGGATTTCACAATCAAGGAAGATTGATTTTCCTAATTAATAGGGAGCTAATTCCCTAGAAATTGCATGAGTAATGCAGGCTAAAGGAAGGCTGAGAATTGGCTAAGTACTAAACTGACTGTGCCTAGATCAGTGAAAGACAATTGGGAGAGTGCTTAAGAATCTCATGAGCGATTAACCATTGTATTGTTTCATGATTCCTTAAATTAATACACAATAGAGATAGAGGGGTTTTGAGCAGTTACTTTCCCCAAATATATCTTGTGTTGTGCGATTGATAATTTATTTCTCTTACTTATATGTGATTATGCGATCATGTTTTGTTTCTGAAAATTGTAGGAAGGATTCAACATCTTGTTTTAGTACATTACATTATTAGGTTGAATCTCATTGGTTAGATTTTGTACATGGTATCAAAGCAGGAATTTTTTGGCTGGTGAGTTTGAAGAGAATATCTGAAGATTTTGGTGTAAAATTAAAAAAAAAAAATAGCATATAATTTGGATTTCTTGCGAAAAACTACCCAAATGGAAAATAAATTCAGAGCTCAGATGAGGGAGATATCGTAGATTTAAAATCAACTATTTTTTAGAAACTTTTGTAATGGCAGGAAAATTACAATGTGCGCGAGTCAAGAACCTATATGCACTTGAGGTACCCGATGAATGAAAATCTTTGAGGCGCAAAGCAGATGTTAGGTCCTTATATTATTAGTATAGTCCCTTATTGTTGTTAGTTTAACGCCCTTATTATTATTGTTGTACCCCTGTAACCCCCATGTTGTTATTATTGTGCCCTTACATTATTATTGTTAGGTCAGATAGGATTACATTGTGGCCCCATGGACTCCTATATATAGAGAGGAGGTTTTGTCATTTGTATCATCCAATAATTGTTCATTTATGTAATGTATTGGAGGTTCCCCCCTAGAAGTGGCTTATTTCTAAGGTGTTGATCTCTCTTTTCTTCTATTTTCGGAGTTGGTTTCACAACATTTGGTATCAGAGCTTTGGATTCTAGGGTTTCGTTGCTCCAAACAGGTCATTGTGGAATTTTCGATATAAAGTTTTTTCTATGAAGGTTCAGAAGCTGAAATTTTTAGAGTACAAATTTGAAATCCTGAGGAACATCATTGAAAAATTTCAGATCTTGGTTCGCAATATTTTCATAGTTATGGTCTGTGGAAGTTAGGTCTTTTTCAGGCTCCTGAATTTAGTCTCAAAGAGGTGATCGTGGGAAAATATTCATAACTCTCTCTCTGAGCATCGGATTGGAATTATGTAGAAAGTGGCCACAAGTACACAGATTTTAGTTTCTTGGCTATCAATTTTAGAGCTGAAGGAGGAAATAATGAAATGTGTCAAGTCGTACAATTTCACTCTACTGAACCAGTCCATAATTAGGTCATCGTAGGAGATTGGGCAAAACTTTGTCTTCAAGAATCCAAATTAGGTCAGACCTGTAGCATTCAAAAGAGGTTTCATAGGGATACCTCAGGGAAAAATTTTAGATATTGAAGATTTGAAATCACAGAGATAATTCAGTTTCAATATCGAGCTCCTTAAAATAAAGAAAAAGGTGTGTATTTTTTTCGAATTACATAAGTCTCATTTGAAAAAAAATAGTTTGAATTTATTCCAAGGGATCAATATTGAAGAATAGATATCAATATTGGGTTCTAAATACCCCGTAAAAATAATTCAACACCCATTAAGCCTTCAGAAGGCTCCACTATGACTTATGAAGACGAAGAAACACAACATGAGATATCAAAATTACAAGAGCAAGTGCACCAAATGTTTCTATCGCAAAGAGAAACAAAAAATGAAATGGAAGTTTTGAAGAAAGGCGTGGAAACTAAGACAGATGGTTTGAAGAAAGGCGTGGAGGCTAAGATGAATGGTTTGGAAGCTAAGATGGATGGCATGGAAGTGGGCATGGAAGCTAAGATGGACAACATGGAAGCTATGATGGATGACATGGAAGCTAAGATTGATGAAAAAATGAAAGAAAACATGGAAAAAATGAAGAATGATCTAAAAGTAGACATCAAAGGTTTGGAAAATTTGATACAAGAAATGTTTCCTAATGGCTAAAATATAGTAGAGAAAACTCATGATGAGAACAAAATAGATATTAATCATGATTTCATAAACTCTAAGGTTGGATGGAAGAACCACCATATTCCAAAGATGGATATGAGGAAGTTTGATGGCAATTATCCCGTAACATGGATACTACAGATGGAGCAATATTTTGATCTCAATAATGTGCAAAACACACAAAAGGTACGCATTGCAACTTTACATTTAGAACAAAATACATTTTTATGGTATCGATGGCTTTGCTCTCATAAAAAAATTGTCACTTGGTCAATTTTTACGAAGGAAATGATAGCACATTATGAGGATACAAAGAGCAACACCTTCTTTAGCCAATTGATAAATCTCAAACAAAAGGGTTTAGTGACGAAGCACATTGACTTCGAAAAATTTAATATAAGGGTAAATGATATTCCAGAGGAACATAGGATTGATGTCTTCATAGGGACTTTAAAGGATAACATCCAACATGAAGTTCACGTTTGGGAACCAGATTCATTAGAGAAGGCATTCAGGTTGGAAAGAAATACTGAATGTAAAATTATGGCGATAAGGAAGCCTACCAATCACATCTATAAATATGGAAGTGTTGCTACTCCTAGACTTCCACAACCTACAAGGTTGACACCACAGAAAATGGAAGAAAAAAGAGAAAAAGGGCTTTGCTGCAGTTGTGATAGAAAATACACTAAAGTTCATAAGTGTGCTGAGAAGAAATTATTTTACATAGATTGTGAAGAGGAGGAAGAAAATGAAAAAGAAACTTCAAAAGAAGAGGATATACGCTAGGAACCAACCATAGAAGAAGAAGAAATGAGTCTGACCATATCATGTAATGCATTGCAGGAATTACCACTCCTAAAACTCTCAAGATAGAAGGACATATCAAGAAGACAAAGGTAATAGTGTTGATTGATTTGGGTATTACCCATAATTTTATTCATTGTAAGGTAGCCAAGGAATTGAATTGTTTACTATACCCAGCACCAGAATGTCAAGTGATGGTTGCAAATGGAGGAACTATAAATTGCTCTGGAAAATTCCATAATATCAAGCTATCCATGGGGGAATATGTATTGAATAGTCCAATGCTTTCCATTCCTATGGGAGGTGCTGATGTTGTACTAGGAGTACAATGGTTACAATCTTTGGGGATGGTAGTTTTTAATTTTCAAGAACTTTTCTTGAAATTTTTTTCAGAAGGAAAGGAAGTCGAATTACGGGGTATTGCAGGGAAGCCGGGAAAGATAATAAGCTCTAATGTCATGACAAAGCTTCTAAAGAAAGAACAACGAGGCGTAATTGCACAATTATGATCACTAGAAGTTCCAACATCAAAATCATCTATTTCTGCAGATCTCCAACAAGTCTTGGACAATCATTCCAAGGTGTTTGAAACTCCCAAAGGACTCCCACCTATTCGTGATCATGATCATGCTATTCATTTGATTCCAGGAAGTGTTCCTCCAAACATCAGGCCTTATAGATATCCTTACGTCCAAAAGAGTGAAATTGAACATATGATTACAGAAATGTTAGAGGCGGGTATAATTCAACCTAGTCAAAGTTCTTTCTCTGCTCCTGTAGTATTGGTACACAAGAAGGATGGATCATGGCGAATGTGTCTGGATTATAGGGAGCTCAATAAGCTCACCATTAAAGATAAATTTCCCATTCCTGTGATTGATGAATTATTGGATGAATTACAAGGAGAAATTTATTTTACCAAGTTGGATCTTCATTCAAGATATCATAAAATTAGAATGAAGACTGAAGATATTCCAAAAACAACATTTCGAATTCATGAGGTTCATTATGAATTTTTGGTCATGCCTTTTGGCCTTACCAATGCACCTTCTACATTTCAAGGGTTGATGAATTCCATTTTCAAACCCTTCCTTAGAAAATTTGTGCTAGTATTTTTTGATGATATACTAATCTACAACAGGTCTTGGAAGGATCATGTTCAACGTGTTGACAGGGTGCTCAAACTATTGCAGGAGAAACAATTATATGCAAAAACATCCAAATGTTTCTTTGGAGTACAAGAGGTGGAATATCTGGGTCATATTAAATCTCACGAGGGTGTTAAAGTAGACCCTAACAAAATTAAAGCCATTAAGGAATGGAAAGTCCCCAAGACAATAAAGCAGTTGCAAGGATTTCTCGGGTTAACAGGTTATTATCGCAAGTTTTTTAAGAATTATGGGAGAATAGCAACACCTCTAACAACATTATTGAAGAAAGATGCATTTTCATGGACTCCTGAAGCAACTAAGGCGTTTGAACATCTTAAAGAGGAAATGTGCCTAGCACCGGTCTTAGCTATGCCAGACTTCACAAAAACCTTTATTGTGGAATGTGATGCCTCAGGAAATGGAATTGGTGTTGTTTTAATGCAAGAAGGAAGACCCATTGCTTTTGAAAGTCATTCAATCAAAGGAAAGTATTTACAAAAGGCTATTTATGAGAAGGAAATGTTGGCAATACTACATGCACTAAATAAATGGAGACCTTACCTAATGGGAAGACACTTCAAGGTAAAAACTGATCATGATAGTCTTAAACACTTTTTGGAACAAAGACTATCTTCGGAAGAGCAGCAAAAATGGGTCACAAAGATGTTGGGTTATGACTTTGAAATAATCTACAAAAAAGGGAAGCTAAATTTTTTTGCAGATGCACTCTCAAGAAAGGATAAATATGTGGAAGCATTGCTTTGTGCCATTTCTATTATCCAACTATATTGGATAACCGAAGCAAGGGATGAATGGAAGAAGGACGAAGAATTTTGGCCACTCATTCAAAATTTGCAGCAAGATCCTAGTACATCTGATACATTTGGTTGGAAAAATGATTCCTTATGGTACAAAGATCTCTTATATATTTGCAAGAATTCCCAACTAAAACAAAAGATTCTTTTGGAATTGCACACTTCTCCTTTATAAGGACACGATATTTTTAAAAAATTACCACAGGGTGAAGAAAGATTTTTTTTGGGATGGCCTTAAATCTGATATTCAAAAGTTTGTGGCAGAATGTTTGGTTTGCTAGCAAAATAAAGTTGAGACAATTAATACCTCGGGTCTTCTACAACCTTTATCCATTCCATGTCAATGTTGGGAGGAGATTTCAATGGATTTTATCACAGGTTTACCTAAGTCCGAAGGAAGGAGTGTCATCATGGTGGTAGTTGATAGAATTACCAAGTATGCACACTTTTGTGCATTATCTCATCCATTTAAAGCACGTACAGTTGCTACTACATTTATGGAAACAATTCAAAAGCTACATGGAAACTTAAAGATTATTGTAAGTGACGGAGATCCCATTTTTACGGGAAATTTTTGGACAAAATTATTTTCTTGTTTGGGTACTCAACTAGCTCATAGCGCATCTTATCATCCTCAATCTGATGGTCAAACAGAGATAGTGAATAAATTTTTGGAAGGATATCTTCATTGTTTTGTATCTGATAAGCAAGAAAAATGGGTCAAGTGGTTACCTCTCACTGAATGGTGGTATAACACTTCCTTCCATACTTCAGCAAAAATGACCCCATTTATGGCACTTTATGGATATCATCCACCGTCCATCACATCTTATTTAAGGGAAAATTCTAGGGTTCAAGCAGTGGAGGATCACATCGAGCATCAACAAGAAATTCTCCAACTCTTAAAGGATAATCTAAATCTGGCACAAAATCGAATGAAACAATAGGCAGATCAACATCGAAGTGAGAGAATTTTTTATGTGGGAGACTGGGTATTTTTACGGCTACAACCATACAAACAAATGTCCCTCAAGCAAGCTAAGAAGGATAATAAATTATCGCCAAAGTACTATGGTCCTTACAAGGTGTTGTAAAAGATTGGTACTATGGCATAAAAATTGGAGCTTCCTACTTCTTCAGGAGTGCATCTAGTTTTCCATGTTTCATGCTTAAAAAAGGTTATAGGGGACAAACTTCCAGTTGAAACAATGTTTCCAGAACTCGACAAGGAAGGAAAAACCATATTGGAACCTGAAGAAATCATGGAAACAAGAACTCGACAGCTACGAAATCGATCACTTTCAGAGTATCTCATCAAATGGAAGAACTTACCCACTGAATATTCTACATGGGAAGATGAGAATTTTATACAGAAGCACCCAAAGCTACTCAAGCATTGAGAACAACACTTTTTTGAAGGAGAGGAGCATGTTAGGTCCTTATATTATTAGTATAGTCCCTTATTGTTGTTAGTTTAACCCCCTTATTGTTATTGTTGTACCCCTATAACCCCCATATTGTTATTAGTGTGCCCTTACATTATTATTGTTAGGTCGGATAGGATTACATTGTGGCCCCACTAGGATTACATTGTGGCGCCATGGACTCCTATATATAGAGAGGAGGTTTTGTCATTTGTATCATCCAAGAATTGTTCATTTATGTAATGTATTGGAGGTTTCCCCCTCGAAGTGGCTTATTTCTAAGGCGTTGATCTCTCTTTTCTTCTATTTTAGGAGCTGGTTTCACAAGAATAGAGGTTAGAGACTTGGATATTGAGAGGGAGTACAGATTTCCTCTGAACATGCAGCCTTAGAAGTAGTTTTAGAACATTGTGGACCAGCCACAATTGGAGAAGTAGATAGGAGACCGAGTGGAATCGTCCACTAAAGTAGATACATCCATGAGGGGGGAATTTTGATCTAGATGGACAGAGGGAGCACATGAAACCATACCTCTAGGTGAAAGGTGGGGTGATGTGTAGACATAATCCCAAGATAAGAAATTTGGGCAGGGTCCATTGAAATGGTGTGTATCATGGATCGAACCTAGCTACGAGGAATACACAATACAACAATATTAGGAAGGATTAGTTAGATTGATTCAGTTAGAAGTCAGGAAGATAGAAATCAGAGTGACAGATGTCAGATACTGGAGCACAGATTAGAGTTTGAAATAGTGCAAAGGACATGGATGCAGATGCCAGCAGTAGCGCGAAGAGTCGAGTAGACAGGTGTAGTAGCTAACAACAGTCAGAAGACTGTAATGACAAATGCATTATATTTATTCAGTTGTTCGGAGGCCATTCAGTTTCAGGATTTGCAGGTGAAAACAACACTAGATAAGTGTTGCAGGAAAAATTCCAAAGGTACCGGATGGGGTAAATTGAATTCCTTTCTTGTTGAGAGGGAGTGTTGAAATTTGCAACAAGAAACAGTGAAATTGGAAACCATAAAGGACAAAAAAAAATGCAGCCACACTGGTGAGGAATTTTGATGTACCAGGAGTGAGGAATGTGAGGCATCTCATTTATTTTTCTCTTAAATAAATTGGACAATAAATTGTAATTTCATCTCATAGCAGCTTGGGTTAGTTAACTAAGTCATGATGACTGAGTTAGCTCAAGAAATTTGAGTTGAGGTGATCGAGGTGGATATTGGTGGCCACCCCCCTATTCCACTTAGGCCCTCACCATTGTCTCTTTCAGTTTTTCAGTTTCCTTAATTATAACATAGTTTACTATTTTTGTTAGTTTTTCGGGTCCTGAACTTTCGGCGCAACTTTGAGGCCCCAAACAACATTTTTTGGTCATGAAAGTTTTAATGATTTCATTGAAATCACATTAGTAGTTGTAGTCCTTAGAGATATTTTTCTGATGAGGTATCATGTGCATCAAATGGAGATCATATGAACAAGTTACGACCCCAGGAAATTGGTTACCCAACTACCCTCAACGGGGCCCATAAAATCTTGGCGTTACATCTCCTCGGGTTAGGGTTTTCTCTTATTTTTCAATAATAAAAATGCCCTTGAGCCTTATTGTAACATAGTTCAGAGGCATGTAGCTGCCACATCTCTTCTCAAAGATAAGCTACCATTGCCCGAGCTAGTTTATTTTCCATTATGTCTGTAAGCATTTTTCAGTATTTGATATTAATGAGATGAAGTGTTATTCCTACTCCATCTCTGTGTTTATGTTTATTTTTGTATTTTATTGCATTGCTACATATTTCTAGATCATGAGGGTCTAATATGAGGCATGTATATGGATTCTAATATTTTTAGGGTCCAGTTGAAGTTGATGAAATAGTGGGATGTAGGTGTGAATTAGTTAACTAAATTAATTGAGTTACAATCAGTTTAACTAGTTATAACTGAGTGATGAGCTAGTGAGAGGTCCATTGAATTAAATTAGATTTAATTCACAATGAGTGATCTATCAAATAACTAATGATTCTCTATTAAAAGTTGCATGCATGTTAGTTCCGAGGAAGACCCGGTTGAGACAAAGGCTATAGGGAACATAACTATCAGTTGTATTTATACAAAATTGTCCATGTGAAATTATAAATTCATTGAGATGCCATGATGGATTTCACAATCAAGGAAGGTTGATTTTCCTAATTAATAGGGATCTAATTCCCTAGGAATTTCATGAGCAAGACAGGTTGAAGGAAGGTTGAGAATTGGCTAAGTACTAGACCGATTTTGCCTAGATTAGTAGGAGAAAATTGGTAGTGTTGGAGAATCTCATGATAGATTAAACATTTTATTGTTTCGTAATTCCTTGAATTAATACAAAATAGAGATAGAGGGGTTTTGATTAGTTTCTTTCCCCAGATACATCTTTTGTTGTGCGATTGATAATTTCTTTCTCTTACTTATATGTGATTGTGTGATAATGTTTTGTTTCCGCAAGTTGTAGGAAGGATTCAATATCTTGTTTTATTACATTGCAAGATCAGATTGAATCCTGTTGGTTAGATTTTCCACATGAAATAGAAGAGAGGGTTGATACAATCTTGTCTTGTGGTAATTATAAAGACAAACAGAAATGGAGGAGGGCTTGCACTATAATTTAGAGCTAGAATAGAAGTAGACGCAGCCGTAATATTGACTGAGCTAACCCTAGTTTGAGGGTCGACATTGAGATTTCAAGTTCATGTCAAGATTTAGTCAAAGAAATTCCCAAAATATATGGATCCATATGAGCTAGGCCGAGTCTCTTATGGAGGCAAGAGTCGTGTTTTTTATATGGGTGGATAGGGTTTGTTCTACAACAATTAGAAGTACATAAGTATAGTGCCCTAGTTAGGACAGTTTCCTAGAATGTTTAGTTCATAAGGTATGCTCTTAAGACTGTGAAAAAATTTCGGAGAAGAAGAGCAGTTTTGACCCTTAAAGCAAGGTTTATTTCTAAAATATAGACTGCAAATCTGGAAGATGGTTTGCAGATTTAGTATGTGTGGAGATAGCAGATCCAAAGGAGGGTGGAATCTGAGCAGAAGAAATATGCCATGTGAAGAATGGATTGACATGTAAAGGAGTTTATTTGGTGGACTATCCATGGAGTTTTAGACAGATATCTGAAGAAACCTATAAAAAATTAGTCAATGGACTATTAGTGGTTGATTTGTGACCCTAGTTTAGTCATCTACAGATTGTTAGAAGGATGATAAGAGGAGTAGTTCAGATTTATTCATACATTGGACAACAAAGATGAAATTTTTGATACAAAAGAACAATGATTTTGAGAGGACTCAAACCATTGTTAGGTGGAAGATTTGAAGAGCCCTAGATGAAGAAAATATTGTGAGCCCTGGATTAGTAAAAATAATTGACTGTGGTTGGCCAGATTGATGGTATTCCAAGTATAGTTGGAGGGTTGTTAGGTGATTGTCAAAGAAGAGCCCTAACTCTTTTACTTGTGAAGGACACCAAGATTGGTAGAAGGGCAGGTGTATAGGGCCTAAGGATGTGCAGACTTTGAAGGACTAAAGTAGCAGTCAAGTGGGCCAACCAACTAGCCCTAGTTCACTATATTGTAGAGGATTGGTTCAGTGAGAAGAAGGGTAGCCTCCATAGCCCTAAACTTCTCATCTTGGAGCTATAGTATGGAAAAAGTGGGCATACCAAAGATTTGTTCACAAATGGAGTTGTGAACAACTTGTTACCACTCAAACTAGTAGTGGAACTAAAAGGGGTTCCTAAGAGGGCGACTGTTAGGACAAGGGAAATGGTGGAGGCTTAGCCCATTGTCACCACAACTAAGGCTCCTTGCTCTTCAAGAAATTTAATTGATGGTAGGAGTCCCGGTAGTTTAGGAAGTCACTTGTATATTATAGGTCAATGAATAGGTGGGAAGTGACCCTAGAGGCCATTTCCCTAAGATCGAATAAAGAGTGGGACATGCTTGCCTTTTAAGCAAGGGAATTGATCTTCTAGGGAGAGAGGAGGGGGATTGAAGAGTTGAGGGAGAAGAAAACAACTTATGAAGGAAGTTATCAATCCCTAAAATCCTTTGGGAACTTGGATTCCCAAATGGTCCTTGATGAAAGGCCTTTGACACCAAATGGGACCACACGGGGCCAAGTGGACCCAACCCAGGTTCGGGGATGGAATTTAGCAACCAATGACGTTCCTATATTGGAAAATGTGAGGGGAAAGGATCATGCAAGATTTTTTACTTCAATGGGTCAAATTGATCCTACTAGTTTCTAACCTTGGGAACACCTATGAAAAACTTGATCCTAGAGCTAGGGCTTGAGGTATCCGAAGATTCCATCATCAAAATTGGCCCAAATTATGAGGAGAGTGAGGGGGCCCTCCAATTAAGTTTCCTCTATGAGATTGGAGTTTTTCTATGGCTATATTCTTTGGAAATTGATGCCCTAGGTGACCTAATGGGGATAGACCTAGGGAAAAATGGAAAATTGTGAAAAAGGGGGAAAAATCATCACCCTTTTTGAGGTATTAGTGCATAATTCACTTAGGGATATCGATTCAAGGGTGATAATGAGCAATAATTCAGTTTCTTGATCAAGGAGGCCCAGAAAGTCAACTTCGTCCAATGTTAGAGGAAAATGAAAAGTGACCTTCAAGCATTTATACTTCATACAAGTGGTGTAATTATATTGAGATGAAATGAGCTCTAAGACATTTCATTCATCCAAAAATGTCCCATACCTTAAATAATCTAAATAGACACATAATTCCACATTTCCATCATGCAACAATTAGCCCTAGTTATAGCGAAATTCAATAGTATGCAACAACAAGAAGAATAGCGTTAAATTTTCACTCACAATGTTAGCGAGTATATCCAACTAGCTTCACATTTGAAAAAAAAAATCTCCAAGATAAAAATAGCCCAAATCCATACATCAAAATGCATCCATCATCCAAAATATCCCTCCAAGGAAAAATGTGAAGTTCTCTAAAGATAGAGAGATCCCAAGTCAAGTGATGATACAAATGAATCCAACTAACTCCTATTTATACATTGATTAGGAGTTGATGGAATTAGCTTATGGGCCTACATTAGCCCCTAAACATAAAATAATATGAAAGTAACCCTAAATTTTGGTGACAATCCCACCAAACTATCTCATACATGGAATAATAAGCCTCATAAGACGTCAAAAGATGTCTTAGGGCCTTCTAGGAGGCATACTAGGGTCCATGAGTGCAATAATGATGCATGGGACCCATCAAAAGTGTTGGAAAAGGGGGTGGACCCTTGTTCTCCAAGCATTAAACCTATGGTGCTCTCATTAAACTTGTGGACTGAAAGGGTTGTGTGTGGCCACCATCAAAAAGTAGGTCAAGTGTTGTCTTGTTCATGATAGGTTGGTTGTCAAAGGATTAACACCAATCCCTAGTTGTATTCATTATATCAGTGTGATTGTAAAGGGTCACGATCCATGGTACAAGAGCTCTAGCCTGTTGTATTGTAGTTTGTAATATAATGAAGAAGGGTTTGCACACTAACACTCCTTGACATGCCCTAACACTCTTGCATACCATGGAATTTCCTAACATGTAACCTTGCTACTCCCTCCTTATCACACCTGAAACTCACTGACACTCCCTATCAGAAACTATTATTTGTTCATTACCATGCATTTTGAACTAGTTCCCCCTTCTGTTTCCATGGCACTCCCTAGCATGCATTGACACATGCTAGCATTTGGCACATCCTAGCATGTCACCCTGGAACTCTAGTATTCCTTGGCACTAACTTGTATACCTTTAAACTCCCTCCATATCACACCTAGAACTCGTTGATAATCCCTGTCACACACTCTGATTCATTCATTTCCATGCATTTGACACTAGTGCTCCCTTGTTTTTCCTTAGCACTCCCAAACACTCCACCCTACCATGCATTGGCACACCCTGGCACCTGACACATCTTGGCATGTTTCCCTAGCCTCTAGCATGCCTTAACACTGCCTAGCATACCTTGACATCACTCCCTCCATAGCACACCCAAAACTCACTGACACTTCCTGTCACAAACTCTTATTCATTCATTTTTAAATATAATTTTATCTGTTCTGCTATGATGATCTGTCTAGTGGAATATCCATAATATTTTACGAATCATCCCAACATATATCCTTTATGCAAGTCATATGATGATATCTCTTCACACTTATTTATCTCTAGTTGTCCCAACATAGTGCAGGTCATCAACACCACCCTTGCAAAATTGAACATGATAGGCTCGTGGTCCTATCTAAGCTTGGAAGAAAAATTCAAAAATTAATTACACAACATGATGGAAGATTATTATAAAGGTTTCCCATGCTTTCTAATCAACAATATCTAGTGGGATTGGAACAACAACACATTTTGTTCACGATAAATATCCATGATATTTTATGAATCACCCCAACATATATCCTTTATGCAAGTCATATGATGATATTTCTTCACACTTATGTATATCTTGTCCTGACACAGTGCATGTAATATTCCTATTTAGGAAATTCAACAATATAGGCACCAAAAGGGAATTTTTCAGAAAATTATGCTATAAAAATCAAGAACAACCCATGGATCCATTAGTTTATGTATTATAGCAACCAAATGTGCAAGGAGATAAAAAAAAAATCATTATAAATTAGTTAAACAGACCTCCTAAGCCCAAATCAACCCAAAAACACTACAACCCCATGACTATTGCAACAAAAAAATTATGAAGCATAATACGATTCAGTTTAATGAGGGTTTTTGCTATAGAAATAGAGAAACAAATGGATATGTTGATATATTACACAAAAGAGCTGAAAAATGGAGATCTAGTCTCTTTTACACAATTCCAAGGTAACCCGGCAAGGATTTCTTGATAGACATGAGATACAAAAAGTATATATTGAAGATATGTGGCTGAATCACGCTATTTGACTGAAGCTCTGCATAAATATGGCTTAGAAGAAAAAGAAGTGGCTATATTTTCTCCTTACTAGATTTCTGGGTGAAAGGCTGATCCTTCCTCTAGAAAACTAGCTCATGAACAGGGGTTTTGACCCTTCCACTGCAACACCATGAAAAATAAAGCAGTTCCTCAAGGAGACTGTGTTGTAGCTATAGGTAAATGCTTGGCCCAATGCCAGATGGTGGAAATGAAGCTTAAAATACTCCTCTCAGGTTTCTTCACCAAGTCCTCCAAGGAAGAGTGTGGGATTCCCGCATGAGAATACCCTTGTACTAAAAAATAGAGAAAAACCAACTAAACAGCTGAAGCATGCAATAAGTCATAAGAATCAAACATTAAAAATATTCTAAATACCTCATAAGGCTACCATCCTCTCCGTTATATACTTGATGAGATTCCTCACCATTGGCCCCACTCATTTATGAGGTTACTCCCATGCAAAGACTCTTCCTCCAAAACTACGTTGTCTCCACTAGCTCCACTCTCTCATTTAAAACACTATTTGATATGGTCAACCTTGACTTAGTCTCCATGCATTGTCTCCTTTCACACCCAAGGTGGCTTTATTCTGACTATCTAAATTAATCTACATTCATACTGGAAGTGATTTGTTCCTACTAAAGAGTCTTTAAGGGTCTCCTTACCCATTTATTCATCCAACAAGAAAGCAAAATGAGATTTTAATATTCCAATTAGCTGCATGCTAATTTAGGAATATTACAATCTTCCCCTCCCAAATGTTTCTTGTCCTCGAGCAACTACAAAGGTACTGCAAAATCTCTAATGGATATGTCTCCTCCCAAGTATACAAGTTAGCCTTTGGTAGATGAACCAAGTAGTTGTCATCATGAAGAAGTGGGAGATATATGGAAAGAGTTATATTCTGTACATTGGCCTCCTCAAGGCATGAGAGATGGTAAATGTTAGGTGCCTCAATCTCAATGAGAAATTCCAATATCCATGCTATCATCCAAACAGAATGAGCTATCCTTGGTAGCTCATTGAAACAATCATCAATCCCCTGGTTCTGCAATGTATAGGGGCTTCATGGCTGAAAAAGAGAGATCAAGTTATCCAACTCACGTTGTCTCTCTCTCCATTTATGATATATGTGGAACTATTGGTCCTGGGCTGCAATAATATGGTCATTAAGAAGCCAAAAGGTACTTGGAATCCCATGATCCCACTCTTTGGTTCTAGGAACCTCTCTTTCCCAATTTACCCTACATATAGTGTATAGAGTATCATCATCATATGGGTTCCAACATGAATATGGACTAAGTGTCACATGACATAATGGATGGTGATAATAGCCCCTCAAGTGATACCAGCGTTGTTCTTCTTCTAGTTGTTTCAAAATAGGATATGATAGGTAGCCATCCAACCACCTACTTGCTGCCCTAAGCTTCTCGAAAGCTTGAGAATAGTAGAGGATATTAGGTGTTGGATGAATATGAACCAAGAAAAGCATTTCTTGCCCAAAGCCCTCCATGAAGTGGTTATTCCCATCACTAAATGTAGTCCCAATAGGACCGTGAAACCCAAAGAGAGGCTTGCACTCATGTGGAGTAATGTGCTGCAAATGCATGATAAAGAAATGCACATACATTGTTAGTTGATAAATAAGCATCAAAACAAAACCTTTACCATATATTCTAGACAAGTTGGTGAATATTTCCATAGATGAACCTTCCCATTTCTCCATCAAAAGGGGAAGTGATTGTAACAACCTTGCAAGGTGGTTGTTCTCCTCCTCATACATCAAACAAGTTACATATCTCTTGATATGTTGGTGCACATATTCTTTGAGATCCTCCCAATAGAATCCCTCCATGATGGTGTGATAAGACTCAATGGAATATACATGTCCTAAAAAGAGTGCCTCATAAGCTACATGTAGAATGTCCTTCTTGAGCTTGGAGTCTTTAGTCAAGTAGATCTGATCATGGAAATAGATGACTCCATCAACCACTCTATATCTCCCATCTATCACTTGTCCATCAAGAACCTTACATGTGAAGAGGTTCCTAGAATATTCCACCAATAGTTTGGACTCCCAATATGGATCTAGGCTTCCCAACAATGAAAACGCAGTTGAAATATGAAATGAAGCACCTGTCACATCATAACTCTCCTCTTTGACATGCTCAATGCCAAAGCCACATGTTGGATTTTTGTTACTCCACTTTTTTTGCCTCCCTTGTAGCTGATCTTTCCCAAGAAAAGATTGAAGTACATGGAAGTCAACCTCCTCTTGGAAGGCATTTCCCCTCTAAAAATTCCATAGTTTGGCCAATGCATACTAGAGTGCCAATAGCTTCTTGTCATATTTATAAATCTTCCTCATGTGGGGAGGTATCATTGGCTATTACAAGGTTATGGAATAGTCCTTTGACACCATGCTCATGCTATCATAGATTTCTGGATCATCCTTTTCTAGCGCAAATAGTTGAGTGGGAGATATAAATTTCCATATAAGAAAATTTCTCACCCCTCCTTGGAACCCATCAAAGGTTCTCAGCGTTGTGCTAGCTCCTCCCAAGGCTCCTTCCTTAGCCAAATATGTCAATGTTGCACCATGTTGAGAGAACTCTTTATTCATCTTCTAATCAGGGGGTATACCTGGTGGAATGCCTCCATGTAATGACACATCAAGGCCTAGAGCAGGCTGTATATGTGGGTGGATTGCTTTGTCCTTTCTCTCACTACTCAAATAAGTCTACCTCCTTTGTACATCACACTTCTGAAATTGGTAGGGGTGTGTGCTCCGAATCATGTGATGTTGGTCATCCCCCCTATCTTCTTATTTTATCTTCAAGATATCACAATCTATCAATGATGGCAGATGCTGCTCATGGAATGTGCTCTGATATCCATATGTGAGATTCTTTGGAAATTCTTGTGAACATACAAGAACTCATCTCATTGGAGAAAGTGCTCCATATTCCTCCTCATGAGGTGCTAGATATGCTCCTGATGTAACAGTGATGTTAACTCCAGCCTTCTCTTCCTCTTCAAATCAATGGAATTTACCTTATCATAAATAAGAGGATCCTCTTTTGAAAAAGAGATCTTCGTATCCTCTTTTCCAAGAGAGTGTTCTCTATGAAATACAGATCTTGCCTCTAGCAAGGTATTCTGCAAAATTTTATTCCCCTCAATATTTTTCTGAAATGGAGTTGGGTTTATAGATCCTTCCAACCCATGCAAAGGTTTTTTTTGTTTTGGCTTGACTAGCTCCACCAAAGGTGTTTCAGAATTTTTTTCATCAAACCTTTCCACTACCCTCCTAGTGAACCGTGCATAAGTAGATGTATTTTCATTTTTAATGAAAAGGGTTAAAAAAACTAGAAAGCATAAGTCTTACCTTGAAAATGCAGTGCTGCTACTCTAATGGCTACATATTCTGAAACTTGGTGCTGCTCCAAATAAGTATCAAGCTCCTCCACCCAAGCCCTAGCTAAACATTTAGGTGACCCATCAAAAGTAGATAGGAAGAATCTACCCTCATTATGCTGCTTGCACCTTGTGCTTCTATCATGGTTTATAGGTCTTTTCTCCTCCTTGATCTTGCAAAACCCTTGGAAATTTAGGTGATATTTGAACCTCTTAGGTTGAGATTCATACTCTTGCAAATAATCACCAAGAGTCTCCTTATTTGGTGCATCTCTTTCCTCCATCTCACTTGCTGTGAACATAGGCCTAGTAGAGAATTGTAAATATGATGGTGTGGTTGAATTCTCACATCCATAATATGAAGAACTAGAGTTTTCCTCATGTACAAATCTTGTTGAGGGATCTCCATGTATTTCCCTCCTCATCTCTTTGATGTATTTGCTAATGCACTGTAGAGTTTGAAGAAGTTTTGAGAACTCCTTCCCTCCTGATAATAAGGTCTTGAATTTATCTCTTCCGCAGATCTTCTCCTTCCTATTAGAAGCTTCCTTAGATGACATAATGGCTGAAGTACACAGGCTGAGCCAAGATTAGAGCTCTGATACCACTGTAATATTCCTATTTAGAAAATTCAGCAACATAGGCACCAAATTTTTTTTTTCAAAAAATTATGCTATAAAATTCAAGAACAGCCCATGGATCCATTATTTTATGTACTATAGCAACCAAATATGCAAGGATATCAGAAAAAAATCATTATAACTTAGTTAAACAAGCCTCCCAAGCCCAAATCAGCCCAAAAACACTACAACCCCATGACTACTACAACACAGAAATTCTGAAGCATAAGACAACGTATTTTAATGAGGGTTTCTACTATAGAAATAGAGAAAAAATGGATCTTCTAATATATTAATCAAAAGATCTGAAAAATGTAGATCTAGTCTCTTTTACACAATTCCAAGGTAACTCGGCAAAGGTTTCTTCATAGACATGACATACAAAAAGTATGTACTGAAGATCTTTGGCTGAATCACGCTGTCTGACTGAAGCTCTGGATAAATATGGTTGAGAAGACAAAGAAATGGCTATATCTTCTCCTTACTAGCTTTTTAGGTGAAAGGCTGATCCTTCCTCTAGAAAACTACCTCATGAACATGGGTTTTAACCCTTCCACTGTAACACCATGAAAAATAATGCAGTTCCTCAAGGAGACTGCTCTGTAGCTGCAGCTTCCTACTTGGCCCAATTCCGGATGGTGGAAATGAATCTCAGAATACTCCTCTCATATTTCTTCACCATGTCCTCCAAGGAAGAGTGTGGGATTCCCGCATGAGAACACCCTTGTACTAAACAGTACAAAAAACCCAGCTAAACAGCTGAAGCATGCAATAAGTCAAAAAAATCAAACATAAAAAATATTATAAATACCTCATAAGGCTACCATCCTCTCCCTTATATACTTTATGAGATTCCTCACCATTGGCCCCACTCATTTATGAGGTTACTCTCATGCAAAGACTCCTCCAACAAAACTACGCTGTCTCCACTAGCTCCACTCTCTCATTTACAAGGCTGTTTGATTTGGTCAACCTTGACTTAGTCTCCATGCATTGTCTCCTTTCACACCCAAGGTGGCTTTATTCTGACTCTCTAAAATGATCTGCATTCATACTGGAAGTGTTTTATTCCTACTAAAGAGTCTTTAAGGGTCTCCTTACCCACCTATTCATCCAACAAGAAAGTAAAATGAAATTTTAATATTCCAATTAGCTGCATGCTAATTTAGGAATATTACAGTGCAGGTCATCACCACCACCCTTGAAAAATTGAACATGATAGGCTTGTGGTCCTATCTAAGCTTGGAAGAAAATTTCAAAACATAGTTACACAACATAATGGAAGATTATTAAAAAGGTTTCCCATGTAATCTAATCAGCAATATCTGGTGGGATTGGAATAGAAACACATTTTTTCATGAGAAATATCCATAATAGTTTATGAATCACCCCAAAATCTATCATTTATGCAAGTCATATGATGATATTTCTTCACACTTATTTATCTCTTGTCCCAACACAGTGCAGGTCATCACCACCACCCTTGCAAAATTGAACATGATAGGCTCATGGTCCTATCTAAGCTTGGAAGAAAATTTCAAAACGTAGTTACACAACATCATGGAAGATTATTAAAAAGGTTTCCCATGCATTCTAATCAACAATATCTAGTGGGATTGGAGCAACAACACATTTTTTTCACAAGAAATATCCATGATAGTTTATGAATCAGCCCAACATCTATCCTTTAGGAAAGTCATATGATGATATTTCTTCACACTTATTTATCTCCTCTCCCAACAAAGTGCAGGTCATGATCACCACCACCCTTGCAAAATTGAACATGATAGGCTCGTGGTCCTATCTAAACTTGGAAGAAAATTTCAAAACTTAGTTACTTAATATCATGGAAGATTATTATAAAGGTTTCTCGTGCATATTAATTAGAAATGTCTGGTGGGATTGGAACAGAAAAATTTTTTGTTCATGAGAAATTCTAACAAATATCACAATTGAATTGATAAAAAACAGTGTTTGGAAGACAAGGTTCATCCTAAACCACGAAAATAATGGATTCTGGTAATTTATCTACTACCTCTTGGATGCCCTTGTGAATTCTTTGATGGTGTTGCACAAGTTATCCCACCTAGCTATAAATTGGTTGTGGTACTCTTCCTCTCCCAGTCTTATAGAGAGAAAGTAAGGTATACCCAAAGTTAAGGCTCCAACAACTGAGTTCATTCCATTGCTCTGTGTACACTTCTGGAAATTTCATCCATCAAAAGAGTCAAATCCCTATAGATCATGGGGGATTCAAAAATCATTATCAATTGGGTCAATAATTCATGATAGAAAACATCTACCTACATCCCATCCTACAGGATATCATAGATCCCCCCAACTATTTGGACTAGCTATCTTTCAGACACATTATCAAGGAGCTAAATACCACAACACACAAGTTCTCAAAATAATCTCTCAAATTGCCCATCGATACATTTGTGATACTAGATTACATCAATAGTATGGAGTGTGACCAAATGATTATTCATGTCTAAGCTTGAAAAACAAGCCAATGTAGATTGATGCATGCACATTCCAATCATGAAAATCAATTTCTACATATTCTCAAAAGAGAAAACAAGTAAATTTTTTCTTTTTTCACTTTACAACATAGGCACCAATTTCACCCATAATGTTAAGATATGTTGAATGATATGACCGAAAAGGTGGGAGGAGTATTTTGTGGTGTACTGAACAAGACTAGGGGACACACATGTAGCATGGATGGGTAGAAGTGGGATGTTCAAACATGGTTTAATAAGATCTATAATCCACACATTAGAGAATGAGAAGGGGGATTAAGACCTAATGTCATAGGGGCTAGGGGTTTGGAGGGAAGGTAACAAGAGGAATTGAAAGAGGAACCCCTGATAGTGGTGATAAGGGGATTAGGGGCCCTATTATCACAACCAATAAGCCATTAACCCATAACCACTAAATTCCCTATCCCTTAACCCCAAAGCCATAATCTCTTAACCCTACACTCATAAATGATAAGCCATCAACCCCTTGATGCATTAAAACTTAATCCATTAACTCCTAACCTAGAATCCATGAACCCCCTAAGCACTAACCCCTGATTCTCTTAACTTGTGACCCTTAAACCTTAATCCATAACCCCTAAACACCTTAAAACCAAACCCCTTAACCCCTAACACCTAAATCCCTTAATTATTAAGCCCTTTACCCCTAAATCCCTTTCCCCCCAAGCCCTTGGCCCTTAACTCTTAATCTTTGAAGCCCTTAACCACTTAGTATCTACGGAAAAAAACAACACATCAAACCAACAAAATAACCTCTTAGCAGAATCCTTCACCTCTAACTAACAATATTAGTACCATTTGATTTTTAGAGAACTAGGTCTTGGTCTGGAGGGTGTGTGTTTTTGGGTAATTCCCTTATTAATATGTATAACAAATGTAGAACAACTAGATAATTTACAAAACCTCAATAAGAATTTCTCACAATATCTACACTTCATGTTGACATGGAGCTTGTAATGCTCTCCCACATAAGGAGTTGGCAATGAATAGATCACTCTTAATGACGCAACCTCTTCAACCATAATGAACAAGGAGCTAACCCTTAATACAAATATTTTGTTTGCTAAAAAAACACAATTGTGTCAATGTAGAATACTATACACAAGAGAAAATAAAATGATATTATCCACATCAATGCTTAAAATAGCCTCACATTTTCCATGAGTGGTGAGAAAAGGTGTGAATGTAGGGAACTATTAAAGTTACATCATGTTTAAATTTATTTTACATCACGAGATTGTTATCCATTAGGGTCGACACATCATCGTAAGGGAGCATGACACCTTTTTGTGGGGGAGCGATTAAATTCGTAACACGATTCAAGTGACATACACCTCCAATGTAAATGACATCATTATATGTCTGTGTCAAGTTGTTAAAGAGGTTATTTATAAACAATAAATTTAGTACTTGAACTTCATATTTTCATGGCCTTGACTCTAATATGGATTTGTACTAGGAACGCGTCATGCAAATAAGAGGGGGCCTTATTTTTTAACCCTCATACACAGAAGAGAACTAGATGTTGCCCTTCAGATCCCCCTTGGTGGTTTCAAAGTGTGTTTACATTAGTGTCTAGTTGAAACTAATGCCATCATATATTCCTCTTCTCAATAACATATTCTAGCTTTTCCATATACACAACATTGAGTTAGAGGATCACCTCATATGTAGATGCTCCATTTATTATGGGATTCAAGGGATGTTCTATTTTCTTTTATCAAGATTTATATGGTCGTTATCTACTTTCTTTCAATACATGTCTAACTATTTTTATGAGGGAGGTCCTTGGATTTAGATCTTTATATAAGACCTTATGTCGCCTTCCCCTTTTGAACTTTTCCAAGCGGGTCACCTCCTTCCATGTTGCCTTGCCTACTTAGGGCCAAAATTGACAAGCCAATATTCAAACTTCTTCAACTATCAAATTGGTGGGGCCTCATACCTCTTATTGAACCCCTTAATGAGACATTATTTCTCCAAAGAGACTATTGAGGATTTCCCATTGCAAATCACAGGTTGGATGTCATAGGACCTACTACCCCACTTTCTATATGAGTTTTTAGAGGATAGTTTTAAATTTTGATTGACATATCAACCCTTGTGATTCTAGGGACATTGATAATTTTCCAATTGAGATATACGAATGAATATATAATTGGTTTGATGACACCTTGCCTTGGACATCTAGGACACTAGGTGTAGGAAGATGTTGCTTTAGCGATCACTTTAACTTGATATATATGATACAGTATATATATAATGTGTATTATTTTTATTGTGATCACTTAAAGACTCTATTCTAACTCTTAAATGTTTTGGCCATAAATCCTATGCTAAATTATTCCATGGTATTTTATAATTTTACTCATAAAAATGTTTCACCTTAATAGTTTAAATATATAACGGTGGTTTGAGTAATTACTACACATCCTATCTTATTATACCCTTATTTCCCTTGGTCAAATTTTATCCCACATAATTTCATAGCATATTCATTCATTTTAATCATGATGTCCTTCCCTATGAATCCCTCCAGTAGAAAATCAATTATTTGATTCATAAAACTGACTATGTAAACTACTCTGTTTCAATGCTATCACTGTGCTTTCATGTTGGGTTTTTTTATCTATCAGTTGTGCAAGTTCATTGAACAAGCTTCAAGCTCTTTTTCTGCACAAGCTTAACCAAAATAGCACAAGCTCAACTTGACCCTGACATCAAATGACAAGAAAAATAAATTACATGTATGATGAATCACTTGGCAAGCAGATTACATGGTCATGATATGGTGGCCCACTGTTGATGACTGTCTCAGAATCACCCATTTGGACGATTCTTTGAAGGGGGCTCGCAATTTATTCTATGGGGGATTTTTTATTCTTCTATGGATCTCGTTCCTCAATTTATTTTAATTTTGGCCTCTCCTCATACATCGATCTTGTTACCTTAAAGTTCGACCATGTATGTACACACTTTCTCTAAATCCTCCTGAATGAAAATGTAATTCTATTTTTTAGGGTATATGAAATTGCAATGATTTCTCTTTGCTACTCTTCGAAAATGAATCTTAATTAATGTCACATAAACTCAAGATTTCTATCTTTACTATTTATTGAGGCACCTCTGCTGACAACGGCAGAACTGTTCCAAAGTGGCATGCAGTTTTTCTCCAAGAATTTCTTCAAGATTGAACTCTTTAAATGTGTTGTAGTTTCTTTTTCCGTAGAATCCTTGTCGCTTATTCTTAGACTGACATGGTATCGTGCATATTGCACGATGGAAAGGAGATCATAGAAGTGCCATAGAGGAGATGATATAACCAAGCATATCTGCTATGCAAACTTATATTTTATATCTTTCAAACTTCCAAGTTCATTACCTTTGAGAGACCTAGGACTTATGTGACTGACATGACTCCAGTTGGACCTCTGCTCTAAATGAAGATTAATTTTGCTAAAAAAAATGAAAAAATTTCCATAGCTTGATGCCAAAAGCTATCTTGCTTACGAATGTAACCCAAAAAAGTCTATACTCAGTGTGTACCCATTGTAACTAAAATAAACTTTAACAGCTTGGCTAAGTAGTGTATGAGCTGATGTGGATTGAGAAAATCAAGGGTCTGATATAGAGGTATGTATTCTATATAGATGCATTTTTGTGCTATTATCCAAAATAATGATGAGCCTTGATGATTCATTGTCCTATGGCTCCTTTGCTAGCCTCCTTTTGTATGAAGAATATTGTCAACATACAATATAAGGCCATGACTTTTCCACAACTTAGATTGTGAGCAAGCCTTATCATCAAAACTTCTAAAAACTTTGACAGAATGCCATGAATGATTTGAAAAACAATGCATATCTCAATTCTTCTTTCAAGGCTGACTGAACGTATGTATATTAATAATGGTCTTCCTGAAAATATGATGGCATGCCAATTGAAAACTATATCGAGGAGGGATAGGAGGACACACTTACTACAGAATATATGATTACTCAGAGTCATAACATGAGTAAATATAGATCAGCTTACATGCCTGAGATGATTTTTATAATATCCCGAACCTATACCCTAATTTCCATAACTTATATATATATATGGTGCAGCCATAATTTTCACGTGTTGAGAACTTGATATTACAAAGGGAGAACTATACAAGATGTTCACATAGACTGTGGGGTTGTTTTAATTGAGAGTAAACTAGTAGGAACCGATATATAAGAGATTGAGTAATGCCTTCTTCAGAGGAACCGAGCTAACCGAGTGATACCATATAGGATAGTGCACTAGGACAGATATTTCCCTGTCATAGTGATAATTATTAGAGGATGAGATCCATTCAAGGATCACAGAGAAACACGGCCTGTTAATGATATGATTTTTCTGAACAATTACTTTAACCCTTCAAGCAGGGAAACATAGTTGCAAGACCTTATCATAGAGGATTTCTATCTTCAAAACGAAGTATTCTTAAAGGCACACTAAAAGACTCAAACTAAAAATAATACTGAACTATTGATACAAACAGTGATCATAGTGATCATGCCCAGAAGACCTAGGATTTGGTATCCATGTGTTATGCCTAGGACTGTGATTTTATGGTCAAGAAACTTTGCTTCAAATATAATGAAGATACAGTCTAAATGGGACTGATAAATAACCCTTCGAAAATATATTACTAGAACATACCTTGATGACTTTCAACTTTTTCTCATGATATTTGAGTTTCTCTTGGATTGGAGTGCATGTCCACTGATTAGGGCTAGTATAAGGCCTTTAGAAAATACCACAGATTTGACATTCTTGATCCATAATAGAGAGGGATAGAGGTACCAATGAAATTATTCAGATTCTTCTCAGTGATTGCAATCTCTTTAAGCTAGGGATTGTCCTCTCCTGTGCTCTGATTCCATGTTAATTTTGGAAACATGTTATTTTCTTAGGATAATTTTCTTAGGGGAGAGAGAGAGAGAGAGAGAGAGAGAGAGAGAGAGAGAGAGAGAGATAGCGCTGATAGAAACATTATTGACTTGCCAAGGTGACGATTAGTATCACTGTCCAAATTCCAAAGACATGATTCAGAATTTTGCATCAGCAATCATATTCTTTCCAGATTAGTGGTCAAATGTAGTCAAAGCTTTTCCTCAGTGCTGACGTGCTTTAGATATGAACTGAGTTCTGGTTAGGGTTTGTTTTCATATGAAAACAAACCCTTTGCACTCCTCTAAACATTATTACAAGGTTGTGGCTTTGCCTTTTATGTCACTGTCCACAATCTAAGGATGGTTAGGGCTATAGTTACAACATTCCACAACTGGTTAGGGCTACATGCTGCCCTCCGAAGCTTCCTGATGGTAGTGGCATAACTATGACCCCAAATCTGGCCTGTATAGGGAAACATACTGATTGAAACAACTTCTTTGGAGTCACAACAATCCTTCTCCAGAGGATTTGCAAACTAGGTAGCTCTAAACTATCCACAGGTGTATCACTAACTTGATGATGGATCTTGGTCTATGGGAGAGGGTTAATAATGCCCATATTAAGCATCATCTAACCCAGATCTGCTTGGTATCTAGTCTAAGGAGCTTGGTCTATATGGAGGAGGGAAATCATGTAAAAAAACCCTAATACATCTACTAAGATTGTCCTGGCTAGCAACAGTCTACCCATAAATTCCTCGGCTTTGCAACAAGCAAAAAAACTCACTCAAAATAGACCCAACCTCTGTGTTTAGCCATTATCCCCACTTGTTTGCCTCAGAGATGCAAGAGATATTTTTGATTCCTCAAATGGGTTGGGAGAGAATTCTTATATACAATTTAGAAGAGAAACCGACTTTGATATTTTGGAGGAAAATTCAAAATTCGTATTTTCAATTTTCTCGCCTAAATAAAATCACAATTTATAGAATTTATTTTTGAATAAAAAAATATTTTCCTTATCCAAATTTGACGATATTTAGATCGATTTTGGTCCTCTCAAAAAGAGGAATTCAATGGGATTATAATCTCCATCAACTGAGCAGACCAAAGTGGAATTTGGTCCTAGTTTCCAATTTTAATAGAATAGAATGAGAAACAACTTATAAAAATCAAGAAAAACTGTTAAATTTCTTATACTTCTTCTTTCTTAAAAAAAATGCAACGATACTCCACTTGCAAATATTTTTTGGACAAGAGGACTACTTGTTGATCCCATTCTCTCAAGATGTGTTGGAAGAACAAATTTTAAAAGAAACCTTTGAGATTTTGAATGCATTCCATCCAGTGCTTCAGTGAGAGGACCCTCAGATGGCCCTTCCAGACAACCAATACACCACACACTTTGAATCGAAAAAAACATTCATAATGGATATATTCAATGAGGCTACAATAAAAAAATAGAGCCCAAGCATCCACCACTTCTGCTTTAGTATTTTTCCCTGCACTTGCAGTCAACCAGATGTAAAAGGAAACATTGTCAGGAAGGAAAATGGTGGCTCCCCCTATGTAAGCCTCGTATTCATACGCTCCATCAAAGAAGCCAACATCTTAAAATAGAGAACTAGGTGGAAGGTAGGAGGATAGACTTCTCAGAGGCTTCCAAGGCTTGACATAATCTGAAAAGAATCCCAAAATTTGGCCCATGATTGCAGTGATATCTTTGAGTCTGCTTTCAAAAATGAGATTATTTCGGGCTTTCCAAATACCTCATGTAATGAAAATGTACACTGCTTTATAATTTCCCCCATTTTGATCACACCAAAGAAGGAAATGGTCCAATAGCGACATCTAGCCATTAACCTATAATTTTAATACCCCTAAGATATATGACCAGAGGGACCTGGAAAAGGTATAGTTAAAAACTAAACGATTGAAATTTTCTGAATATTTTGTGCAGAGAACACATAAATTTATCCCATGAGAACTTTTCCACAATAGGCAATCCTGAGTTTGAAAACAATTCTCTAAGCCAAGTGAGATAAAACATTTTAGTTTAGGGGCAATAGGCTAATCCCATAATTTTGAATGCCACCAACTAACCCTTTGCAAAAGGTATCTTTATGATATAACACAATAGGCATGGTGAGCTGTGACATGCTTGGATGAGGAGTTCTAGGCCCATTCAAAAGAATCATCCTCCTCAGATAGTGTAAGACCATTGAAAATCAGGGATTTGGTGAAACTGCCCCACTCCACAACAAAAGAACCCCGAAGACCCAAATCATGGGCGTTTTTCCATCTTCCAGCTGTGAACAACTCTGAAGGGAACACATAAAGCCAACGAATTCTGGTAACACCTTGAGTACAAATATGGTTGGAAAGCTTAGGGGATCATCAATGAGAGCACAAAAACACCTGTTCATGCATTTCATTTAAGTTCAATATTTCATGGATATATGTCTTTCAAATTTTGAAAATTGTTCATTTCTCTCGTCTATGCATTTGATTTAAGTTCAAGATTTCATGGATATTTTTCTTTCAAATATCAAATTTGTTCATTTCCCTCATTTATTTCCCGCACATTGCAAGGTGTGTGTCCAGGGAAGGAAAAGTGTAGCCATGTCATCGTAGGTATGATCTGATACATTTGGTTGAATCAAGAGATTGGATTCTCGGTTCCTTAAATCATGGTGATTTCATTATACTTATGGAATTTGCACAAGGTTCAACACATTCCTTGGTGATGGCCCATCCCCAAGCATCCATCTCTCTTTTCCACTTTAAAATACTTCTAGACATGCAAAAATAGGTGTTCAATAGGCTATATGTTCAGGATTCCATGGAGAAAGATTAAGGTGAAGGCATGGGCAATAATGGCTTCACCAAAGAAGACGACGACATGTGCCTTTCCAATTCAAAAATTAGTGAAGAAGTAGATAAGAGAGCAAGAATACATTGATTACGACAAGGAAATAAAATCTCTTAAGATCACAGGTGGTCACCAGCCAGATGCTCTAGCACATATGGATTGTGATGATCTAGTCATCCCTAAAAATTCAAGAGACCCAAAATGTGCCTGGCATTTGCCTAAAAAAGGGCCTGGGATTTTCCTAGATCCATATTCCCAAGAGACTCAAAGAAAAGAAATTGGATCCTGAAGAGATGACCGTGCACTGAAACAGGCAGGATTAAGGCTTTGTTCTAGAGGAGAAGCTTCCAGAGGCTACTAAATCCACTCAAGAGGTAGCTAACAACATTTTATTTTTATTGTTTAATTATAGGAATCATTGCAAGAAACATTCCCATGAGGAACTTCCATTGTCTTTGAGGTGATGGGTCTGAATGGTAAATATTCTGCAAAATGGCCTAGGGCTTTCGTGTTATGCCATTTGGGTGGCACAGACCATAGTGACAATGAAACCTAGTGGTTGGGTTAAACTCTTCTGACCTCACAAGTGAACTAATCTTACCTTGGGTGTCCTAGGTTTATCAATTAGGCTTAATAACATTCTCATTTGCTCACTATTTTAACTATTTCTTTGTTTTAAATCCTTCTTTCTTTGCCTTTTCTCATAATTTTAATTCCTTGCTGCCCTATTAAAATTTTATGGTTACTAGTGGAGTGTATTTTTTCTTTTGGTGTCATTAATATAGGATGTTGTAAACACATCTTTCTTTTCATATGTGAATTTTATATAGCATGAAACAAGTGGAAAATAAACATTAAAATGGCGTGTGCCCTAAACTTTGTGCATTATGTGGCTTGACCTTTCAGGCATGGGAAAAGTAGATAAAGGATTAAATTGACTATATTTTTTTGATTGATGATCTCAAGTTGAATTAAATGTATAGATTGAAAGATGGCATCATAGATCAAATGAAAATGGGATCTCAAAAGCTAAAATAAAAGTTGATAGACTCAACCTAGAAAGTGGAGCAATCGGGCAAGAGTGTAAGATTTTGACCAAGATTCAATTAAAGCTATGCAAAACTATGTTAATAGTGAATTCACCAAGATTTTTTCTCCCAACGTAGGATCATGCTTGAGATATAATTACCACAGGAGAATTCTTAGGAATCCATTCTTGAAATTCTCTTAACTTGCTTGTACTCACACCATAGAGAATTATAGGATGATGTTCCTTCCATTGAGCACTCTTTTATGCTCCATAGACATAAAATGATGCCACACTTAGGTTCTTGTGTAGCCATCTCGGTCAAATCTTTGTCATATTTGCCCAAAACAACATACTTTCCCTCAGGGCCTCGATCAATAATTTTTTTTGAGACTTATGAGTTGCTTGTATAACACTTATGAGATTCTTCAAAGAAACTTCAAGATTATTAAACGAATATTTTGAAAACCATTTATCTCACGCGAATGCAACAAGTAAATTTTCCATAGACCCAAAGGAATCTACATATTCTTTCGTCAAATTCTCTTTCTCAACTATTTAATGTTTACTCTCTTTTGCCACTTCTAGAGCTGATACCACTTCTCCCTAAGCCATTTTTGTTTTGCATTTGGGAAATTGACACTATTGTTTATTGTTTCTAAGAAAATAAATTGTGTATTCAACTCCTTTTGCAATTTTTGTTGCTATTTTTTTGCAATCCTGAATGCATGTCCAAATTATGAGCCTTTCTATAGTTTCAAATTCTCATCGAAAGGAAATTCCATATTACTTGCAGCTTGCTGATGCACCTTCCCTATTTGTTTCCACTCCATTTCATTCATCCTTCAACATCAATAGGGTAGGTTCATAACCCACTGAGATCATGTAGTGCTTCCTCACCATAAGCATGTTCAACATATCCAGTAATCATTGTATTTCAGGAAAAGTCCCTCTGTTCAAACACATTATCAAAGACTAAGCATGCCTCTTCTATGCTGCTACACTTGGCATAGGGGTCAACAATATAATTTGGCATACAAGTTAACAAGAGCATTCTCCACAAAGATATTTGAGTCTAGCCTAACTTTAATGATGATTATTATGGAATTGCATCCTAAACTAGTGCATGCTGCAAAAGAAGTGGAAAAGGGGAAATTATCCACTTTCATCCCATTCTGTTGCATCTGATTGAACAATTTCAGTGACTCCTCACAAAGACCATTCTGAGCAACAATTTCAGCGACTCCTCACAAATACCATTGTGAGCATATTCTTCATCATGGAGAAGACCTTAACAGGTTGATCCTTCAACATAACTAACATATCTATATCCAAACTCTGAGCAACATAGCTCTATGCTGACATTTCTATATCCAACCTCCCAACATCAAATTGGTTAACTCTTGATAATTCCCTAGTGTTAACCCTATGCCAAAATATGGGGTAAAAAAGGCTCCAAATCAGAGATGTTCTCTTCTTGGGAGTGCATGAGAGTCTTAGAATTTTTTCATCTATATATGAGAATGGCCTCCCCTTATAGTAAAAGCACCACACAATTTTGTCTTTTACAAAGAAAAAGACAAGTTCTCTATTTATGACAACATGAAATCAAATTTAGTGATCAAGGGAGCTTATTCATGCCACACTATTTCTCAAAGGAGATTATTCCTTTCCTACCCTATTGTAGCATGTGAAAAATGAGGGTGCTACTTGAAATCATTGATCCAGTGCAATGACCTTAAAACTTCACCAATAGAATGTTTTCTTTCCCTATGCTTAGTTATCATGCAAAATAATGAAAAATTAAAATTCCAACATTCATAGGCTAGGTTTTCTATCTCTGATGTGTTAAACAAGAATTTGAGTACTTGTAAATTAGCGGTACCTTCAAAGTTCAAACACATGTAAGTGTTGACATAAGCTGCTACAGGATCTGTCCATCCAAGATTGCATAGGATTGTAACAATTATTGTTCATTAACCTTACATGATGTCATAGGACCTATTACTCCCTTCTTTGCATGATCAACTATTTGATGAATCATATGCATTCCTAGAGGTTTGATTTGAAGGAAATCTTCATGTTCGCCAATTTTATCAATATGAGAAACATCATTGTGCAGAGATGGATAGATAAATGTTTCTTGAGAGTTATAATTCTGAAATTTAGGTATTCAATTTCTTGTCTATTAATAAGATTTATACATCTATGATTAAATATTTTATTAAAATTTTGGATAATTCTTCTGTCCACACCTCTATATGCTTTGAACTCAGAACATGTTTGAAATGCCCCTATTTCCATGATAAAAACACATAAATTTCATTAAATATTATGTTTTCTTGGCATGCATTTCATTTATTTCTGGTCATTTTGTTGTTTTCAAGGTTTTCTTTTCACGTCTCTGGGTTTGATTTGGAATTCTCCAGAAAAACAATAATTCTAAAAAAGTAGTGACTAAATCTCTCCTCAATTGTTGCAATATGGCTCTGCTTTCAAAGCTCACATTTGCTGGATTCAACATAGGTGTTCAAGAGAAATTAAAATAGGCAAAGAATATGTTAATTCTGGAAACATTTTCTTTGCTTAGGATAGTTACTTCATTCAACCACGAGCCAATTAATCCATTATCAATTACATTAAATAATATATGACAATAACTAACGAAAGGACACAAATGAAAAATGACGAAGACAAGCCAGGATAGAAGAATAAGAGAATATGGCACAAGCCAGGGAAAAACCCCAATATGGGGAAAACCCTTGAACAATTATTCTTATTATTCAAATCAAAAGTACAACAGAGAGAGAGAGAGCTGATAGAAACATTATTGACTTGCCAAGGTGACGACTAGTATCATTGTCCAAATTCCAAAGACATGATCTAGAATTCTGCCTTTAAACATCAACAATCATATTTTGTCCATACTAGTGGTCAAATGTAGTCAAAGCTTTTCCTCAATGCTGACCTGCTTTAGATATGAATTGAGTTCTGGTTAGGGTTTTTTTTCCTATGAAAAAAAACCCTTTTCACTCCTCTAAACATTATTACAATGTTGAGGCTTCCCCTTTTAGGTCACTGTCCACAATCTAAGGCTGGTTAGAGCTATAGTTTTAGCCTTCCACAACTGGTTAGGGCTAGATGTAGCCCTCTGGAGCTTCCTGGTGGCAGTGGCATAATAGTGACCCCATATCTAGCCTGTATAGGGTTGTGACCTGATTGAAACAACTTCCTTGGAGTTGCAACAATCCTTCTCTAGAGGATTCGCACAATCGGCAACTTTAAGCTATCCACAGGTCTACGACTGACTTGACGATGGATCTTGTTCTGTGGGAGAGGGTTAATAATGCCCAGATTAAGCATCATCTTACCCAGATCTGCTCGACATATTTTCTAAGGATCTTGGTCTATATGGAGGAGGGAAAGCATGTAACGAAACCCCATTACATCTACTGAGATTTTCCTGAAACCAACAACAGTATACCCATAGCTTCCTCGGCACTACAACAAGCAAATATACTAACTAAAAACATAACCAACCTCTACGTTTAGCCATTATCTCCACTAGGATACCTTAGAGATGCAAGAGACATTTTCGATGCCTCAAATGGGTTGGGAGAGAATCCTTATATACAATTTAGAAGAGACGCAGACTTTGATATTTTGGAGGCAAATTCAAAATTCAAATTTCAAATTTCCTACCTAAATAAAATCATGATTTATAGAATTCCTTTTTGAATAAAAAAATATTTTCTTGATCCAAATTTGACAATATTTAGATCGAAAATAGGAATTCAATGGGATTATAATCTCCATCAACTGAGTAGACCAAAGTGGAATTTTTCTCTAGTAGCCAATTTTAACACTCCCTCTCAACTAGGAAGAATTCCACCCACCAATCCATTTGCTTCCATAGGTCATCATGCCATCTTGAACCATCTATACTTTTCTCCGCTGAACAAAGATGTGAATAATAAAGAAGAATTGATCGAGAGTGAGTCACAAGACCTTGCCACTATCCATTGACAGAAGTCAGTCCGAAGGTAGAACCTGAATTTATCCCAAATCAAGTAGATAAACACCATGCATCCCAGCATAGGGAGTACGACAGTACGCGATGCGTCCATCGATAGTACTATGGTCCTAACCACTTTTCCCAAATCATTGGCCATATGAGAGGTACTTCCCATGTGTCTCGGACTACATGGGTAGGATGTTGTAGGAACACCAGGAGGGAAAGAATATATCACATCCCACATGCAATCACACATAGGGAAAGGAGAATCCACATCCTACAAACACGCATCACAATCATATGTAGGGAAATAATGAACCACATCCTACAAACACATATCACAACCATATGTAGGGAAAGGATGAACCACCTCCTACACAGATGCAAAACACCAAGTGTAGGGAAAGGATGAACCACCTCCTACACACATGCAAAAACACTGAGTGCATGCAAAACAACAATAGTAGGAGGAAATATACACGTGGGGAAAGGAAGAACCACATCCCACTGACATGTCAACTATCAATTGTAGGGAATGAACATCCTACATGTGGTGAAAGGATGAACCACGTCCCACCGACATGTCAACAGATGCCTATATACATCTCTCTCATTGGGGTATCCACAAGACAAGGTGAACCACTCATCCTGCTCATATGCCATAGGAGAACATGAACCACTAATTCTATGAATATTTCACTAGCAGTAGGGGAAGGTGAACCACTCACCCTACACGCATGTCAACCATCATGGGGTATCACAGGGGAAGGTGAACTACTCAACTTGTACACAATGCACCACTAGGGTAAGGTGAACCACTCACCCTATGGTCGCTCATATATCAATAAGTACCCCAAGCCCCCAAGAATTCTTGGAGCTCAATCTTTAGCCAAGAATCCCTTCATATAGCGAATGGTGCCAAGCTTCTCTATAAAAATCAAAACTAAATCAATGGGAGCCTCATAGCTCCATACAACAGCCTGCAAACATATTGACTTACAACAGAGATCTCGTCAACATTTATCAATCTTAAGCTTCTTGTACATATAGATAGAGAATATATTTGATTGATCTTACTCCCTCTTACACAGGAAGATCATAGCCTATATTTTTTCTTTCTAGGGTGCATAGTGTCCATTAGACAATCTATGAGATATGACCACTCAAACATACGATAAAACAAAAGTTTCCTCTACTGAACCATATACAGTGGTATGTGAAATATTTCTTTTGCAATATATAATTATAGTGAGCACAAAATGGCTTACTGCAATTGAGTGGCTTCATAGAAATTCATGCTTGTTGTTTTAAACATTCAGCTACAATGGTGCTTCCAGAGAACAAACATCAGTCTTTGATTTGTGATACATAGAAATGAATATGGTCACCAAGAGATATAGCACTTTTCCTTTAATTAGACCAATAGTGAACTTCAGATCATACTTGAACTTTAATGAGAAACTATCCAATGTATATGTATGAGGATTATCCTTAAATTTTCTTAAAGCCTTTGTATCAAGGCATACATCAGAGTTGACTATGATTGGGTTCAATAGCTACTTTGTTATGTGCTTAAGGACAAATCTAGGTCTTCCATTAAATCCCTCTTATTTGGAAAAATGTTATCGATAGTTGAGCCCAATCATCATAGAAACCTCTGAAGCCTTGCATTGGTAATCATCATGAGCTACCCAGATTAGAGATGAGACTTACATGAGGTAATTTCAACATCAAAATTTTAAGAAGCTTTAGGTCAAAGAAGAGAATGCGAAAGACCTTCTTCAATCATAGAGAAGAGATATCTACCAATATATCAAATTACCGAATTCATGAAGAGGAGGGGTCATTTTATATTGTGACCATTCATTATAAGATCCTTTCTTAGAGAAACCAAGGATGTTAGGGATATGTAGTGCACATTTATTGACGCACCTCTGCTAAGAGGGTAAGAACTATTCCAAAGTGCTATTGTAATGTTCCCAATTTTTCATGGAGAAAATTGGAACATTAATTTTTCCATTTTTACATAGGAGCTTAATAAAATGGGTAGGAGACCCATTTCTTTCTTGGATATAGAATAAAAATCCTCTTGGCATGAGGGAGGATCACTTTTGGAGCTTGATTTCACACCTCCATGTGTGAAAGGGGGCTTTTTCTAGAAGGCTAGGCCAAGTTGACCAAGTCAAACTGCACAGTAGCATGAGGTGGAGAGCACATTGTGGGCCAGTGCAGTGGGATAAGGAGGGAAGCTTATAGAGGAAGGAAAACCTAATGAGTGGGGTCCATTGAGAGGGAGCTCACATTGTTTAAAAGGAGGGCAAGGCTACCATTGCAAATCATCTTGAGTATTATTCATCTTTGGTCCGGTGGACTTGCAACAACATCTTGCTGGTTAGCAAGAATTGCCGAGGGAATTCATGTTTAGGATTTCCTCTCCTTCTTGAGTAGCTCTTGGAGGATTGCACTCTATTGCCCATATTCGGAAATTGAGGTCAAGTATCATCCATATTCATCAGCACAGTTCCAGGTGGAGTTTGTGCAATGTTTCTGGGTGTTGCTAGGGAGGTTTTCCACAACACCATCCTTGGCTAGTTTTTCGGAGGAGGGAGCATCCATCTCTTTGAGAGATCAGCAAAGGTGGTTTCTGAGCTTATTCCACCATCTTTGGCATCATGCCAACCACTTTTATCATATGCAGTGCAGTCCCTCTCTTAGGCAGCTTTATTCTTGGAGAGAATTTGCTGTGAGGGGTTTGCAGATAGTTGGAGGGAGAAATCTTAGGTGAAGGGATCAACCTTTTACTTTAGATTCCCATTGGAGGAGGCCATTTCAGATTGAGGATCTCATTCAGCCATTTCCTCATATTTTTTTCATGAGTTGCTGCTGCCGAAAAACTCTGGCATTATTGTATTTTCATATTTTCTATATGTATTGCAGCCAATCCTTCTAAGGATTGTGTATCGGTGTTGTATTAGTGTTTTCAGGGGTCGAGAGCTTGTTCCCCCTCTTTATTTGAGCTGATATTGATATATCATTGTATTCACCTTTTGTATGTTGCAGTCTCCATTCATAATTGCGCAGTCATAGCTAGGGCATTATTACATAACAATGTTTTGTCACATTTCATGTACTTGTCTTGTTGAGGCTTTCATTGCCAAGATTGAGTGATTGAATCCTCATAGCATTGTACACATTTACTGCTATATTATTCATTGATCAGCTATTCACTTCTTCATGTGCCATGGCTCAATAAAATAATGCTATCATTCCATTTGTATGTTCATACATCATTGCAGCCCCATTCTTTGGAGAGAGATTCGGAGAAAGTATATGGAATTTCCTAGAGGGTTTGATTGAAAAGAAAACTCTAGATTGGAGGAGTGTGAGCGTACAACTACACACCATCTTGTGCAACGCAGTCACATGCCCAGGATTGCCAGAAGAGAGATGGGAAGAGAAGAAGAGGTTGCTAGGAGGGAAACCCTTAGTGATTTCTTGAAGGAGTATGAGTCTCAAACTCAGAAATTTAGAGATCATCTCAGTTTTTCAGATTTTTGCAAGATGAAGGTGAAGGAAAGAGAGCAACAGGATAGATTTCATCTATCTACCTTTAGAGATTCACCTGTATGTTTAGCCAAACCTTGGGTTGAAGAGTTAGAGACCTTTTTGCAGCAGCACCAAATACAGGAGGATGAAGCCATCAGAATTGTAGCGCTGTATTTGAGAGGTAAGGCTTTTGCCTGGTGGATTTTTGAATCATTTCCTTTAAGAAATATAAACATTGCATCCTATGCTAATTTCACTAAGGCATTAGTGAAAATATTTGATGGAGGGATTCATGAAACACTCATGGTGGAGATAAACAAGGAAACTCAAACAAAACCCTTGCATGATAATGCAATACCACATCAGGAGGCTGAAAAATTGCACCATACTTTGCTGAAGGAGAAAATTTCTTCTCAAACCCTTGAGAAAAGAGGCATGGGGATCTCTTTTTCAAAGAGGGATTAAATCATTGGGAGGTTGCTCACTCATTTTGCAGATATTGAGGGAAACAATGCTGTTAGATTTGAAGTTGATCTAGTGCCTCATGCAGAGGCAAGAGGAGCTCTTGCTCCACACAGAGGGATGCTTGCATCTTTGCAAGGAATTCGCCAGGATCTCATCTATGGAGGTCAAGGCACATCTCATGTTTTACCTGTGCCATTTTTGAGGAGGTGTGGAACCATGGAGACACAAGGAGGAAGTAGGGAGAAGACCCAACATCATGAGATGAGGAGTACACATCCCTATTCATCTATGGAGGTTGATGCACCTGAGAAGGTGATTGGATTACAAAGTGGAAGCATGGAGGGTTATCTCCATTCATCTATTCAGTCACCTCTTGATGTTGATGTCTCATGGCATGGAGACATTTTTCCAGGAAGACCACTAGACCAGCAGAGGAGGATGGGTGCTTCACACGCTGAGGCATAAATCATTGATTTTAGGAGGGTGGAAACATGGATAGAGCTGGATACAGCGCTAGGAGTCTGGGGTAGACTTAAGGAGGGAGAGAGAATTCTCTCAACATCATGAGTACCCACTTCCATTTCAGATTTTTCGTTGTGGCAGGAGCAACATGGGAAGGATAACAACCTTCCAACTTGCATCTTTGGCATGAGAGATGTCAAATAAGATGATGACCATATGATAGGTGCTCTTCATGAGAGATCATCAGCGCTGTCACTATGGAGATTAGATCCACATTGGAGCTCCCAGCTGTTGGTGGAGTATTCCAAGGATATTTTTACTTGCATGATCTTGGATGGCCAGTTGCACTTGGAGGAGTATTCAGTCAGAGATGGGGTCATATTTTATCATGGTAGGATATTCTTTCGTAGAGCTTCCAAGCTCAAGGAGAAGTTGCTACAAGCAGCTCGGGAGGATTTCCTTTTTAGCCCCACTTGTTATATGAGAGCATACCACACCATCATGGAGGGGTATTTTTGGATGGGTTTTGAGGAGGTACATCAGCATATGAGTAGATGCATGGACCAGATGGAGATGGAGGAGAGACATGACTCTTTGAGAGAGTTAGCACAACCACCTCCTTTCACTTTGAGGATGAGAGGAGACTCCTTTATGAGCCACTCCATTTCTATGAGTAGAGAATATGGTAAGGGTGTTCATTTTTGTTTACCTGAGCATTCATATGATGCATGTATATGTCCCTTAACCATACCTGTGCAGGATATTGCTCCAAGGAGGAGCAACCTTTCTTTTGAGCTTCATGGTCTAGCTGAGACCATAAGCATTATGGATGGCCATTCCATAGGAGGACTTCGGGAAGGGGCATATTATGGAGAACATACTCTTTGTACATCTCACATTATTCACTTCCTCCATACTTATGAGGAGATTAGAGCAGCAGGCAAGTGGTTGAGAAGCCACTTATTTTATCAGTCTCCATTACAATTGAGGGTCAAGCTGTGCTGGTTGCACTTGAGGGACCATTTTCTTTCACCTTTGTTGCACATGGCAGCAAGTATGATTCTGATTTTTGCTCCCTATGATTCCATTGTTGCTATCTTTATGAGGGGCGTGCTTGGGAGAGAGACACATTGTGGGGATGTGTCCTTTGAGTGAGAACTTCCTCACATTATTTGCACTACATGTTCTAAGGGGAGCATGGGATATGATATGGTCACATTGACAACACATTTGTTTCCTTATGGGGTGAGCCATATGATGTATATGATGCCATATAATGATGACTTCCAACTCATCATATATGGAATGATTTGGGCCAGCTTGATCTGCAGCATTGGGGAAGAGATATTTGGGGGTCTAGTCCTCATCTTGCCACTTGAGGGAAAACTTATTGTAGCCCATGGATAGCCAGCACTCTACACTTATCATAAGTGGAATGATGGACAGCGTGGGGTAGGCTACATTGCTTACCATGTGCAGATTTTCATCCTACCTACTTTTCTGGAGCCAAAGGTGGATGACAGCTTTCAGGAGTTGCCTAGCTGGAAGGTAACTCATTTTGCATGTCTCATAGCTTGGAGATGGAAGATCCATATGGGAAATATAGTTCCCATTTTATTGCAGATCCCATTCTTCAAGTGGACCTCTAGACATCACTTTTCTATCTTGTTGAGCATTTCACCTTTACATGATGATGGCTTGATATTTGACTTACATGCTGAGGAGGAGCATTATGGATATTTGATTGATGAGATAGCATCACTTTCCTTGGAGGATATCATCATATAGGGATGCTACAGGGAGAGGAGAAGAAAAGAACTCAGTATATCCTTGCACTTGCTTGAGGACAAGCAATCTTTGAGAGGGGAGGACTGTAATGTTCCCAATTTTTCATGGAGAAAATTGGAACATTAATTTTTCCATTTTTACATAGGAGATGAATAAAATGGGTAGGAGACCCATTTATTTCTTGTATAGAGAATAAAAATCCTCTTGGCATGAGGGAGGATCACTTTTGGAGCCCGATTTCACACCTCCATGTGTGAAAGGGGGCTTTTGCTAGAAGGCTAGGTCAAGTTGACCAAGTCAAACTGCGCAGTAACATGAGGTGGAGAGCACATTGTGGGCCAGCGCAGTGGGATAATGAGGGAATATTCTAGAGGAAGGAAAACCTAATGAGTGGGGTCCATTGAGAGGGAGCTCACATTGTTTAAAAGAAGGGGAAGACTACCATTGCAAATCATCTTGAGTATTATCCATCTTTGGTCCGGTGGACTTGTAGCAACATCTTGTTGGTTAGCAAGAATTGCCGACGGAATTCCTGTTTAGGATTTCCTCTCCTTCTTGAGTAGCTCTTGGAGGATTGCACTCTATTCCCCATATTCAAACATTGAGGTCAAGTATCATCCATCTTCATCAACGCAGTTCTAGGTGGAGTTTGTGCAATGTTGCTGGGTGTTGCTGGGGAGCTTTTCCACAACACCATCCTTGGCTATTTTTTTAGAGGAGGGAGCTTCCATCTCTTTGAGAGATCAGAAAAGGTGGTTTCTATGCTTATTCCACCATCTTTGGCATTAGGCCAACCACTTGCCATCATATGCAGCGCAATACCTCTCTTAGGCAGTGTTATTCTTGGACAACATTTGCTGTGAAGGGTTTGCTGATAGTTGGAGGGAGAAATATTAGGTGAAGGGATCAGCCTTTCACTTCAGATTCCCATTGGAGGAGGCCATTTCAGATTGAGGATCTCATTTAGCCATTTTATCCTATTTTTTTCATGAGTTACTGCTACCTAGCAACTCCGGCATTATTGTATTTTCATATTTTGTATATGTATTGTAGCCAATCCTTCTAAGGATTGTGTATTAGTGTTGTATTAGTGTTTTCAGGGGTTGAGAGCTTGTTCCCCCTCTTTATTTGAGCTGATATTGATTTATCACTGTATTCACCTTTTGTATGTTGCAGTCTTCATTCATAACTGCGCAGTCATAGCTAGGGCATGATTACATAGCAGTGTTTTGTCACATTTCATGTACTTGTCTTGTTGAGGCTTTCATTGCCAAGCTTGATTGATTGAATCCTCATAGCATTGTACACATTTACTGCTATATTATTCATTGATCAGATATTCACTTCTTCATGTGTCGCGGCTCTGTAAAATAATGCTATCATTCCATTTGTATGTTCATACATCATTGTAGCCCCATTCTTTGGGAAATTCCCAAGGAAGGAATCTTCACATATCTATAGATAGAGTCTGTGAAGGGCCAGGTAGCCTCTGGATCTCACCCTTCCTTGTGAAGGTTACATATCCAGAAAATGCCCCCACAGTCTATCTTTGGAATAGACTTGTGATATTTCTGAAAAAGGAATATTGCTGGAGCTCCCACATTAGAATATATTGAGATATTCTCATTGTTGTAGCAAGTTCCTGAAAAAGGAACATTACAGCTATGCACTTTTTCTCCAAGTAGTTCTTCAAGATTGAAAGCTTCAAATGTGATGTACTAGTTTATTTTGTTGTAGAATCCCTGTTGCTTCTTCTTAGACTAACATGATATCGTGCATATTGCACGATGGAAAGAAGACCATAGAACTTCCATAGAGGAGTTGATATAACCAAGCATCTCTACTGTGCAGACTTATATTTCAGATCTTTCAAACTTCCATTTTCGTTCCCTTTGAGAGACCCAGGACTTCTGTGACTGACATGACTCCAGTTGAACCTCTGATCTGAACGAAGATTAATTTTGTTAAAAAAAATGAACCTTTTCTCTTAAGAATGTAACCAAAAAAATTATATACTCAGTGCAGCCACTGTAACTAAAAGAAACTCGGCCTGTTGATGATTTGATTTTTGTGAAAAAATTACTTTAACCCTTCAAGAAGGGAACCATAGCGGAAAGAACTTAGCGATCAAGGGATCTTATTTATGCTAAATTGTTGCTCAAAGGAGTTTATTCCTTTTCTACCCTACTGTAGCATGTGAAAAATGAGGGTGCTACCTAAATCATTGATCCAGTGCAACGACCTTAAAACTTCACCAATAGAATGTTTTCTTTCCTTATGCTTAGTTATCATGTAAAATAATGAAATATTAAAATTCCAACATTCATAGGTTGGGTTTTCTATCACTGATGGCTTGAACAAGAATTTGGGTACCTGCAAATTAGTAGTACCTTCAAATTTCAAACACATGTAAGTTTTGACATAAGCTGCTATAGGATCTGTCAATCCAAGCTTGCATAGGACTGTAATAATTATTTCTCATTAACTTTGAAAATTATCCTTTGCTACCACTTGGGAGTACATAATGTTGTTATGTTTTGTCCCTCATGAAATATTGGCTCCATGGGATAATATAGCATGTTGTTTTGGTAACTCTGTATCAGGGAACATGAGTGGTAGACACATATCAACCATTGTGGGATTAGATCCTACTGTCTTGGGCACATAATTTCTTTTGAAAATTTTCATCCATGCCTCTATCAATCCATGCTTTGCCATTATCTATTGCATTAATTATATAACATCTAGTGGAAAATTGGCAACCCAATGGTTGTTGAGACTGTGTATTCACTGTTTTTCAGAGTTGGAAGTGTTTTGAAAGAATTTTTCATCAATAGTAATTTTCCCAAGTAACACCTACACACCAAGGTTATTGCTTCTGGTAGATAAGTATGTTCTTGTCTTCAAGAATTTAGAACCAATTTCCTTCACGTTGAAGACATTACTCCAATATAACTCTATTATAAGCACACATATTTCACTAGCCAAGATCATGAAAATGGCATCCAGTATGTCAATGGTGGATATTCGAAAATTCCAAACTATTGTTTCACTAGGATATTGACATTTTTTTAGATTGTATGAAATTGAAATTCGTTGAATGCAATAGAATTGGTAGCACCTGCCTCTTTCAATCATGAAGACAAAAATTCAAGATGGAATAAAATCTCATGATATTTTCCATACACAGATTCTTAGGATTAAGGTTGAGAAAAGATTAATGATTAGTGAAATTTCAAGAATCAAATGTTGATCCCTTAGATTCAGAGAAATGCTTAGAAACATATGCTAGTATCACTTGTAGTGGTTTTATATTGAACCCAAACTCTAGGTATATAGTGTCACCATTTTTATCCTTTATAGATATAGAGACGAACAACCATTCCAATGTTTTCTTCAAAGGATGTCATGCCTCCAATATTTTTTTAGTGTCAATTTGGCAAGGTCTCCTATGCATATGTGGAAGTCGGTGCTTGCAAAAGGAGGTCAACTAGAATGCATTAGTTAGAAGCTTGGCATGAACCCTATATTGCTTCCTAGAGGCCAAGAGTAATATAGATAGAGTATATATTGAAAGATGTATATAAATCATTCTAAAATTTTGTTATACTATTCTACCTTGTTCCACTATGTTGAACATTATAACTTTTTTCTTTATTTAACTATCAAGGATAATTATTATTGTTTACATCTGTTTGCCCTTTACCAATAAAATTCTATTGAGAATTTGAACTCCAATTTCTATGGTTACATAATCATTGAAAATGGGTACCATAATACATGAATATTGTAGTATAGGAATGCCATTAATGTGAAATAGCAAACATATATCACAAAACAGAAAGAAATGAATGACTTCAATACAATATGTCCTTTAGCTGTAAAGAGCAGTCTTTGGCATACTTTTTTGGCATTGATTTCTTTGGTGTAATTGTACTGCAAATGGGAATATCTTGTCAACATAATATAGTGGTTGGAAAATTCCTAAAAGATCTCCTTCTACTAGGGATTATATTCTTTGGAAACTAGTAAAATTGGTGTCTGAGATGAATTCTTCAGTTGTTGGCTTGTCATGCAACCCTTAGGTAAGCATGTTGCCACTGCACCCACTAGGAATTTTCATTCTTCAGGTGGCATGCCTTTATAAATAAAAAACTACATCCATATTATGATTGGAGAATACTATGATGGTGCCTTCCCCAAGAGAAAAACTTATACATCAAGGTGCTTTTAAAGACAACTTGGCTCCATTCATCCTCCACTCTATTCAATGTGATGGTTTGGTGGTCCAATACACCAAGTTATAATTAATGAGGGGCATAACTGTTGCAGCTCACTAATCAAATTGCATTAATACTTCAAACAACACCCCAAGCTCTAGCACTTTGCAATCCTATACTTTACTTTCTCAAACATGCAACTAGGAAAAGGAATTCCTCTAAGCATGCTAGTAACTTTTTGATGGCCAAAATCAAATTCCACATGTAGGTTGCAACCACATGAAAAGAGCTTTAGTGAATATCTTCATTTTAACATTAATCATCCCCCAAACTTTAATTATTAGTCTATTGGACATGTTGAAAACATTTCAAGGTTCTGTTATATTTAACCATGCTTTATATACACCACCTTTCTCATCACATAATGTAACCAATACAACCAATCCATTCAATGACAGACAACTTGTCCTCGCAATCAACTAGTTTGAAACAATTAACTTGTATTAATATTATTAATTGCCCTACACTTGAGCTTCATAAAGTTAGAAAAATAAGAAACCTTCCCCCTCCCTAAAGCTCTTGACTAAACTTTGCATCACTGCTTTGAAGTGAAAGGATATCTATATTAATTTTACACCATTGCTGACTTAATGTTACAAAAATGCCCCTGTTACATGAATCATTGTAAGGGTTTTTTATGGAATTGACTCAGAATCAATCGATTGTTACCAAATTTTGCCTTACGAGTAGTTCATAATAGAACTTAAGACATATACAACCATATCTTTTTTCACATATAATTATGATATGGACCAAAAATGCCTCTAGATCTGTCTTCAACAATAAATACAAAATTGTATCTGTTTGAATGGAAGGAGAAAAAAAAATATTCCATGTGAAATTTTTTTATTTTTTTTCTGCTTTTAATAGTGGATTCAGTTCACTATTGATGTCTGAATCAAACCTGTTATCAATGGAATCATTAGCTAATTGACTACACCCTGGAGACAGTCATTCCCAACAATTAATAAGCAGTAGCACCCTTGCATCTAAAAAAATGTACAATGCAAGCCATCATTCTAGCCACACAACTATCTGTGCAAAATTAAATGATGGCATAGCTATATGAAAAAAAAATGATGATATTAAACCATTACCAAGAGTCAGGGTTTTAGAAGAGAGTTAAAGAAATAAGTGCAGATTTTTTGCCCCATATCCCTATACTTGTGTAGCATGCTAGAGTATTTAGAGTCTCTTGACATCCACATGTCACCATCTTATAGCATTGTTTTCAAAATCTCTCTGATTGGTATTTATCTTGTGCATCATTCCCTATATGCCACAAATTTATCTGATCTCCATTTCATTAGATTTGTATTGAAATTTTTCTTCCTTTTTGGTATTGTCCTTAGAAAAAAAATTCCAAAGCTACTTCACCATCCCCATTAAGCACACAACATGAAACAATAGTGTTCAAGGTCAGAAAAACATGCATTGAAATTTCATAAAACACTTACATTCAATACCCAAGATCCCACCAATTGATTCTTGTTGTGGGTTGATGGGGATGAAAACCCACATTTATTCTTTCTTACAACACCCATAATTTTTTTTGTACTAGGACACCAATTTCATAGATGAATACTCACATGTTTTAATATTAATCTAGTGTATAAGAGAGATTTTCCCTTTCCTGTGCATTGGCATACACAAAAAAATTATTATACAACCCACTTCGAAGAGCCATTAACTGATGCAACTATGAAGAAAATTTCAATATTTTGACTTCTTGATTTCTCAAAAAACTTAAATTTATAAAGGATTACATTATCAACCTTTATTTTTTACGACGGTTTCAAAGGGATATGGTTGATTATAAATCTATGCTAGGAATTTAAGTGAAATATTTTGGACACTAAAATTCCTAGATGACTACTTCTATAGAACTATGCACCAGAAAACACACACCATACATTCTGATTTCCTTTAAATTGAGGTAGCAGGTTTTAATTTTCTAAATCTATGTCCCAAACTTGGTTTGTCAGTAGTGTAAAAGTGAAATGTTAATGTGGAAACCAATAATTCCTTCAAAAGGTTTTGTCAAACTGTCTAGTTTCCATAAATATAAACCAACGAGGAGTCCTTAGTTAATCTGATAGTGGGTAAGATACTTGATCATGGACCATAGTTATCCGTAGATAATTACAATTCCAGCCCACAAGGGTTATGTATGACATATGAGATCCTGGAGTCAAGTAAAATTAATATAGCAAAACCCACACCATGGCTCAAAGAAACTTAACAGTATGTCTCAAATAAACTAATCAGTATGTGTGGATGGATCAAGAGAACATGAGCTCAATAATCTTGACGCCAACAATCAATTAAGACTTAGGTGGATAGTCTTGTAGTCACCCTAGTAACTGAAGTACAACCACCAATATTCACAACTCTACTAAGGTAAGGAGACAATTTGTGGCTACTAGCTCAGTGAGTAAGAATTACAATGGTCTTAGTCATCCTAGTCAGGTGGCAACTATCTTGGAAGTATAGCAATTTGTGATTAAGAAAAAATTGCAACAAACATATTAATTTAGTAGATCATACATTGTCCAAAATATTTTATAGTATTTAAAACTGTCAACTATTAGTCAACATATTAATGGAGTGAACCACCTCTTAACATCAATTTTTTAATCTAAGCTCCACTTGAAATAGGCAATAAGTAGCACCAGATCAATTTTTTGGAAATTTTGCAGAGACCTTCACAATAATGATACTTGAATTCACATAAAAAAAGGCCCACTTAATAGCTCATATGAGCCTTAATGAACACATGAATATTTGGTTTCTTTTCCATCTTCCATAGTAACCAAGAAGCTGTAGTAACCATAGACTTCGGAATCCTAGAACTCCAAAATGTCAATTATTTATTACTGGCAGTTTGGTGATTTAGAAAAATGCATTAATGCTATAACATTTTGTTCTCATTTCCTTGAATAGTGGTATCATTTGGCTAGAGTTTTAGTTCCTGGAGGAAGCTACTACAGCTAATGCGTACTTGAGATCGACAATCCATAGTTTTTTATAATTCATTTTCATATCTACATGCATTGTTTCTGCAAGCCATTGAATTATTGAGCCTAATCATCTGATATATTATCTAGATAGGTGTGTAACTCGGCCAATCATTTCTACAAAGCCTTTAGAAGGTATTCTTATCTACTGCAATATAATGAACATGCCCAACTTGTGCTAGAAGTTAATTATTTTGTATGCCTTTAGTTGTGGTGCCTATTTCAGAAACTACAATTTAAGTTTCACAAAATTTTCCTTCAATACATCAACTCAGCAAATCAAACGTCTTCCACAGTTTGTTGCAGTACTCAAAACTAGGAATGTAGCACAAGATACCTCAAATCTATGAACTTCCAATGGTTGCCATAGTAATGGAATAGACCACCTATTTATACCAGATTCTATTTAAGACACAAGAAATGGACAAGAATCAACAATGGTGGTGAAAAGTTTCCAACCATCATGAGGGTGATATTAAAAAACAATGAACAAAGATATTTTAATAACGGAAACGAGGTATTATGAGCCTTTACTACATGCATTTTTGTATTCTACACCATTTGCGTTAGACGTAAAAATTCACATGATTATGTGATTTGTTACGATACTAAAGTGAATTAGTAGTTAGAAAATCCCAGAACTCCAAAATGCATGTATTTTATTAAAATTTTGCTTTCATTAACCTTAATATATCTCCTTAGTTTTCTTAGGCTGAAGTGGTCACTTGGGGTCTAAAGTCCACTAGTGTTTTTTATTGGAATTCATTTATGCACTGTTGGTTTAAAGCATGTGAACTTAGTGACCTTGACCAAGTTCTCCCTCTTTATGGAGCATCTGACAGGTTTTCTCATTCCATTAACCAATCCCCAAGCCTTTTAAAGGCACTCTTCTCTAATGCAATTTATTGAATATGCCAACATGTCCCAGAATTGGTTACCCTGATGAAGTTACCCTTCTTTCTAGAGTATTTGACAAGTTTTCTCACTTTGTTAATCGATCCCCAATAATTTTGAAGACACTTGTCTCTAATGAAATATATTGAATATGCCAACATGTCCCATAATTAGTTCATTTTTTTGTATGCCTCAACTATGGCTCATGTTCGCAGGACATCGATTGCTTCAGTTTTGGACTGTATGACATCTCAGCATGGTAAGGCCAATTCTCAACGTAGTTATATAATTCTCTAATCCTGATGGCATGCATATTTATCTAGTGGCTTTCATTCTTTTATGCTCCAACATTGTTGAAGAATGCAAGAAAATCAACAGCTTTTAGTGTAGGTCATCCATTATGTTTTTTGTTGTTGTTTTCAAAGCATCTCTTATATTTACAGAAAAGTATTTACAAACAGTAAATTAAAAGGTGGAAGTGTATATACAATGGATCTTATATCAATATCCTCTTTTGTAAGACTATAAAATCATAAATAAATTCTGTATGGGTTAAGGAATATAAAGGTTGAGCATCTCTTATCAATAATTCACCCTCAGCTAATAGCTAGTCGTGTACCTCATTACATGACATGGAAAAAAAATAGACAGATTAATGGAACAAAGACTAGACAGATTACTAATTTTTTGGTCGAAAAGAAACTTACACTTAATCTTCCTAGGGAAAAAAGAGCAAAGACTCTCAATCACTTCCAAATCCTAATGAAGGAAGAGTAGACCATATAGCTACAATTGCCAAAAAAGGCAGCACACTAGTGAGCCCAACATTAAAGAATAACTAAATAGTGGTCCTAATTATCTTCCTAAATAGATTAGAAATGGTGTAATTTTTGTGCTCACTTGTCTTCTAGATCAACCGACACCCCATATTTCATTAAGAGTTTGATTTAATAGATTTTTCTAAAGCAACAAATGTTAAAGCCTTTGTGGTTGATACTACTGTAACTATTGACCATATATCCACCCCGCATCCCTGCAAAATAGCCTCCATGTCGCAATGTTATTTTTCAATATGTTGGGTGAGGGATGAGCCCCCCCCCCAACATCCTTGTGGAATATTGTTCTTCCCACCATACTTTGAACACATTTATGATTTCATGATCTGCTCTAGATGTTGAAATTGAGTCTTACTAGGCAACCAACAATTACTAGTTTAAAGGTTAATTATTTAAAGGGTGCTAGCTCAATGGAAGAGCACCTTATTTACTAGCAAGATGTTGGTGGTTCGATTCCATCATGCCCTGATATTAATAGGGAAAGAAAATGATCAATTTTTGGTGACGAATGCTCCTCTGACCATCACCAATGAGCTTATGGTGACATTTTTCAACCCTCACCAAAATATGAAATGGTGACGGTCAACGAACGCCACCATATATATGCATCAGTAGTGATGACCATGAAAGGTCCATCACCATAAATCGTTGTTGTTGATATGAAATGGTGAGGGTCACTATTTTTCATTATAGTCATTATTTGTGATGGACCTTGATGTCACCAATTAGCTTATCATGACATTTTTTGACCCTCACCAAATATTAAATGGTGACGGTCAACGAACGTTGCCATATATATGTGCCAATAGAGACGGTCATGTAAGGTCCATATAAAAAAAATGTTGTTGTTCATATGAAATGCTGATAGTTATTATCCGTCATTATAATCAATATTCATGACAGACGTTGAATGTCACCAGAACACATACTTTCGGGGAAGCCACCTTTGGTGACATTCAGTTTTTGGTGACATTCGATTTATTGGTGACGGACCTTGAATGTCACCACAACACCTATACTTTCGGCGACGCCACCTTTGGTGACATTCAGTTTTTGGTGGCGAAGGCTCTTTTTACCCTCACCAATGAGCTTATGGTGATATTTTTCGCCCCTCACCAATGTCCTTTTTTCTTGTAATGGTTTTTGGGAGAAATGACATGTACAGGGTTTTCCTTAGAATTTAGTTTTCCATGAAATTTATGGGATAAATCACATCTAGAAGCCTTTATTTTGACATCTATAAATAGGCTAAGAACATTAAGAAAAAAATTTCAACTTACAAATTAGTTATGTCCTTAATAAGAAGTATGATTTAGCACTTATAAAATTGTTTAATAATTTATAATAATGCCATTTTTGGCTTGTACTATCATTCATCCTTGATATGTACAAGAATTTTACAACTTCAACATCAACCTACACTATCATCATAAATTAGTTATGTCCTTAATAAGAAGTATGATTTATCACTTATCAAATTGTTTAATAATTTATAATAATTGATATGTACAAGAATTTTACAACTTCAACATCAACCTACACTATCATCATATCACTATAGCCATGTCAATCTAGATTATTTATATCCATTACATTATAAAACACTCCACTTTTAACATTTTAAAAGAATAAAGCATGGAAGGTGTAAATTTAGGTACATTAATACACTCCACTTTTAACATTTTACAAGAATAAAGCAACATGGAGGGTGTTAGCACTCAAGTCTACCTCAGGCTGAAATGAAGTAACACTCAAGGCTACATCAAACCACGCTCAGCCTCGTAGCTAGCCCTACGAGGACAGGAGAGGGCTCTCTCCGTCAATCTCGAGAAAATAAGCAATAGGATGCGAGATGACTTACAATAAGAACTGATTTTAGGCTAGTAAAGAGATAGGTATTTTTGGTTTTTGGTTTTTTGGGTTTTCGCTGGAATAATGGGAAAACAAATTTTGGGTCCGGGGATAAGGTCAGACCTTTGCAGAGTTCAAGCTGGGGCGAGGTAGGTGACGATCTTGATGCTTTAAATTGAATTTATGGATAGATTAGACCGACGAGGAGCTGAAGAGGGCAAAGAAGAACTTGGATCCTCTCCAAACAGCTGAAAACATATAGAACTAACCGAATTCAAAGGCTAAGCACTGTAAACAATGGATTCAACCTTAATCACTCATTCAACTTAGTTCAGAAGCATAATGAAAGGATGGCATACATTAAACATGAAGAAACTTACAGTAAACAAAGAAGAAACACCATCAAGAAACAGAACACCACAAGGATCCCAACAAGTGCCGCAAAACCCCTGATCTTTCCTTAGCCAAAATATGAAAAATATGTACAATGGTATCAAAAGTATCCCAAGAGTCCAACCTCTCCAACCTCTGAAAATGATTGAGAAATTACAATATATAGATCACTCTAACACCTTTCCCCACCTCTAGGGGTCGAATTCCCTCTTCAGGGATCAGTTTCAACCAATTCTAATCATGGAACTACAATCTAGGCGGCTAACAACTTGCCTCTAAAAGAGTGGAAACTGATCCATTACATGATTTTTTACTCATTTGAGAGTGAATCTTCTAGAAGAGATAAAAACAAGCCAAAGTTACATACCAAACATGAATTTACATCATAAAAACCCAAGAATTCTATCCATAGGCAAAACTGGTCCAAAATAGGCGAAATACTGAGCTGGCAGCTGAAAACTTAAAAAAATCTCTAGGTGGGTCGCTCCTGAACTGCGTGGGTCGCTCATGTTACAGGCTGATTTTGAGGTAGCTCCCGACATCCAAATTGAGCTCATGATAGCTCGTTGGAAAGCCCTGGATGTCTGCTTTCCAACCCAAGTGGAATTTCGGAATTTGGAGTTGATTTGACCCTCCAAAACCGCATTCTCCCAGAGTTACTTCCTGCTGGTGCAAAAGGTGGCAGCAAGGTGGTTTTCATGGTGTTTTTGAGCTGTTTGACCATCCAGATTTTGTTGAAATGCTAAGTTGACTTCAGAGGATGCATAATTAACCATGAAAAATCCAAAAATGTAAAAATCTCCTCCATCAAGTGTCTCAAAAAAATGCGAGCGCATGAGCGCGCGACCCACGTAGCTGCAAAACCTGTTTTTTAGACCAAAAATTTGAAAATGACAAAATTTTCTCCGAATTTGCCCAAATTCAGAGCGGAGGTCCTCCATCATGTGTCTTGCCCAGTCAATGAAGCCTCGGCCAAAATCCGAAGTGGATTAGGCCTTTTCCGCCGTCGAAGTGCCTTGCGCAACCTCCTCTTCATGATCCTCATCCTCGCTTTGCAAACATGCATGCGAGCCCAGTAATAGCCTTTCATGTGGCGAAGCATGTCTTTGTCTTGGTTGGCCTTCGCCAACAGCTTCTCCAGATGTATATTTACCCGCGTGAGTACAGTATCTCTGTCAGCTGGTGTCATGTCACCGGGCCTCTTTCGATTCCACTGTCTGTCCTCACGGATTTGGCGCACCTCATAAAATGTGAGCTCATCCTCGGTACATTTGTTAACGACGCTCCAAATGATTAATCTTATGGGCAACACGAATTGGTCTTTCGGTGGTCATTCTAAGCAGTGTATACGGATGACTTCACAGAAGCTTCGAGCTAGGCCGTGTCAACATCAATGACCCCGTCATATGGGGTGTCCAGAAGCCTCACGATGGGCCCTCTCATCATGCGGGCCTCTTGTCTTGTGCCGCCACACGCGAAGAAAGCGAGACCCTTTCCACATCACGTGGAGATAATACTCGCCGTGTGGATGAAGTCGGCAGGACCCCTTCCACCTCACGTGGAGATAGTACCCGCCGTGTCGCTGCAAATAAGGCCCTGTGGCCTCGCTGATATGTCTGAACCAAAGGAGTGATAATATGCTCAACCTCAAGCATGTCCGGCTGGTGTGAGGGCTCTCCTGCATCATGAACCGCCTCGGGAGGCTGTTGTGGCACTCTGAAAAAGTCTCTAGAAATGAAATCTTCCCAAGTGATGCCCTGCTCTGCCAACTGATGTGACACCAAGATTTTGATCAAAGCGAAATGATATATACTCCTGTACTGCTTCACTGGGCTCGTCTTCTTCTGCACAAATGTCACCATCCTCTCTATGTTGCGGTGTATGAAATACGGAATATTCATCATACGCACCCTTGTGAAGTGCATCAGCAAACGAACATGATATGAGAAAAGACGAGCATACCTGCCCTCACAACTGAAATACTGAATGATGAGCCTCATGAGTGGTGCATACTCATCTCTCAAGAATCTGAATGGAAAAAATCTGCTCAAGTAAGCCACATATCCGGTTTTAATGTATGGCTCATAGTGAAATTTCTCTAACTGCTTACCCTTGCTCCATTCCTCGCCTATGTTCGGTATGCCAGTGGCTTGAGCAATAGTCAAAGGTGATACAATGAAATCAACCCCAGCGAGGTTTACCCGATCACCCCGTAAATGAAGAACAAACAGACGTGCTAATTCACGATGAGGTCGGGTTTGTACAACCATCTCACAAAATCTGAAACATGACAAGAATCGAAAATAATCCATAGCTAATGGACATGCCTGCAACCGAGCCAAAGAAGTAGGCTCCTCTCTGCGATGATCACCACTTCTGTTTTCTCTGCGGGAACCCCGTGGCACATTACCTTCAGCCACCGAATCACTGCCTGACCCTGGCTCATATTCTGACTCTGTCTCTGACATATCTCTGATCAAGCTTTTGGCAATGTGTATACTGATATGAATGCAGTGAAATCAAAATTAGGATGTATGTTTTAACACCCAACCAATATTCCCACCGTCAAAGCACCATCAAGGAATCAAATCATGGATAAAATCTCAGCTTTAAATGGATTGGAAAAGGCACAATCTCTGTTTTGAATGCAAACTAAATTTTGACCAAATAGGAGCAGGCAACCTTCAAACGTTTGAACACATCTAGTCAAAGGAGAGCATGGCATTAATAGTAATATGTTTGTCTATGAGTAATGATCATAAAGGTTTCAATGGGCAATTTGAAACAAAGTTATGAGAATATTTTTACATTGGGCAGTGAGACTCATTACAAACACAGTCAACATGGCACAAAGGGTTTTATCATGCTATAATAATAGCAATGGTTAATATGGCTAAATGAGCATGAGAGCAATATGATTTTAATGTTATATGGAAGGCTGGACATATCACTGCTTTAAGATAGCAAACACATTCTTTCCACCATTCATTTTCATTTCAAAGCCTGAAACCAATAATACTATGACTGTGGGGTTTTGAATCCTCCATCTGAATATTTGAAACCACCAATGATGCGACAAATGCGTTCAAAAACATCAAACAATGGATAGAAACCTGTTTGAAGGCAGCTTGAGTCGATTCCAAGCCAAACTGGGCGCTCAAACTAAATTTCGAAACCCTGTGTCTGCGTGGGTCGCGCAGCCTCTGCGTGGGTCGCTCGGCCCAGGTGGGTCGCGCACCCTGCAAACCTACACTGTTGAACTGACTCTGCGTGGGTCGCGCTGCCCAGGTGGGTCGCTCTGCCTCCACGTGGGTCGCGCAGCCCCAAAACTCTGTCCAGGCACTTCAAAACTCTGAAATCGGCCCTCCACTTTGCAAACACGATTTGGGAGCTATGAATTGGTTCAAATGAAACTTGTTTGGCTTTTATACATGTCAAAAATATCTTCACAATCAGATTTTATTTCAAATCAAACTTCAAACCCATATTACAAATGTTTTTGTAATTTTCACTTTTGGCTTTTTCAAATACAAACTTCCTTTGGCTTTTTTGAGGTCGATACTAATGATTTTGCTGTCTCCTTGCAGGGATATGGCTATCTTGGCTAGAGAAAAGACCAGGGGTCTGCTTTTGACAATGTCTTCATGGCGGAACAATTACAATTTATTACAAAATGATAATGACAAATTTCTAGTTCCAAAACAGAGTTTGGACTAGAAATATATTTTTTTTTAAAATGCTGATGATAATAAAATAAAAATCACAAGTGCTGGACTTTCCTCACCTTGCAGGCTTTATGACTAGTATATAAATGACTCAAAAAACCTAGACACCAAGACCTAGGACACTTATTGACATTTTTAATGACCATATATATAATGACAATAACTATGAATAATTTTTTGAGGAAAAGTTTTTTAAAATAGCGCTGCAGGTATAAACATGAGGAAACATAGGACGACAGACCCCTTCGTCAGTTCATGGCATGATCCTAGTGAAATGAAACGAAGTGGAACAAGCGAGACACCTAATAATGAATATGCAAAAGACAAAATGATCACTGACGGAGGGCTGCAAGGACCGACTCTAACATTGGCTCCAATGGGGATGGTGGCTCCATGGAGATGCCAAGAACAGCAAATCTCTGGGGGAGTCAGACAGTGCCTCTCATCCATTGGGTGATGGAATCATTATTTCAACTGACAAGACAAACTTTGGACAATTTTATTGACTGCAGATTTGACTAACGATAGACTGCAATTTGACCAAAACTGACTAGACTCAAACTGACATGACTTTAAACAAAAAGACTGATAAAACTTAACTTTACAATCTCAAACCAACCAACCTCTATTTCCAGAATTATAGCCTTCGCTCCGGGCCCCAGACTGAAAATGAGAGATCAGTGCACACTTGCAATGAAACAAAAATAAAATGATATATACAATGACAATGAGATCAGCAGCAAGTACTCAGAAATAATAGCGCTTCAACAACCGACCATTGATCGGTCCACCAGGACAATCATCTCCATTCATTTCTTTGAGAAGAAATGCATTCTGCCCCCGATACGCTGCAATCTTAAACGGTCCCTTCCACAAATTCTCAAATTTTCCATGCTTTCCCTTATCCTCATTCTGAGCATCCCATTTCAAAACTACTTCATCCAACTGAAACTTATCTGATTTTGCCTTTCTGTCGTAGATCTTCTTAATGCGCTCCTGCAACTTGAAAGTATTTTGAAATACCTCCTCTCGTGTCTGTTGTAAATGAATCATCTCATTAATCCTCCGCTGCATAGGATCCTCTTCACTTCCCGCTTCTTGAAGCAATTTGACCACCGGGACAGCAAGTGAAGTAGGAAAAACTGTATCCGTCCCATACACCAACTCGAAAGGAGACATACCAATAGACCTTTTCTGACTTACCCTATCAGCCCATAATGCATTCACCAACTTTTTGTGCCAAGCCTTCTTGTTGATTTCCAGCAATTTCTTAATGATATTCACCAAGGATTTGTTTGAAGATTCCGCCAAGCCATTCCCTTGCAGATGGTATGCGGTTGAATGTCCCAAGGTAATATTGTACTTAAAACAAAAATCAACCATCCTCTTAGACTTAAAAGCTGCTGCATTATCTGTGATTATTTTACTAGGACACCCAAAGCGTGACAAAATATTGTTTTCAAGGAAAGAGATAATTACCGCATCAGTGGCCTATCGAGTGGGAATCGCCTCAATCCACTTTGTGAAGTAGTCTGTAGCTGTCAAGATCCATCTATGCTGTCCGGAAGATGCTGGGTGGATTTCTCCGATAAAATCCAATCCCCACTGCTGGAATGGTGCATTAACTTCGATTGGTTTTAGAGGCAAAGGCTGTAGTTTCTGCTTCCCTTCGAATATTTGACCCTCATGACAATTTTTAACAGCCTTGAACACATCAGAAAACAAAGAAGGCCAATAATACCCTGCCCTTAGGATCTTATTCGCTGTGGTCTTCCAAAACAAATGACCTCCACAGTCACCTTTGTGAAAATCCTCCAAAACTCTTTGAGCTTCCTCCTCTACCAAACAATTTAACAACATACCTCCAGGGTCTTTCCAATATAATGCAGAATTCAGAATGCAGAATTTAGCAGCTCTTAACTTCAATGTTCTACTCTTATTTCTAGGCATCCCGGGTGGTGAAGACAAATTCTGAAGCACGTATAAAATGTCAGCATACCAAGGAGAAGAAACAAAAATATCAGATACCTGGACTGACGTACTTTCCTCATCTTCATCGGACATGGCAGCAATCAAATTTATGTCTAGAGCATGCAGATTTGTTTCAGCCATGAGCTTGGCGAGTCCTTGTCCTTTGATCAGCTTGGTCGGTTTAATCTCCACATCGTACTCTAACAACGCAGCGATCCACTTACCTCTTCTTCCTTCTGGATCTGCCTGTACCAAAACATCTTTAACTGCTGCGTTAGGAACATATGCTGTAATATGGGAATGCAATATGTACACATGGAAATCCTTCAAAGCCTTTACAAGCGCAAGTGCTTGTTTCTCAATGATATTATACTTCAATGCTCCATCTCTTATGATCCGACTGAAAAAAGCGATGGGCTTCTCAACTCCATCCCTTTTTTGCATCAAAACAGCTGCCAATGTATGCTCAGAAGCGAAAGAAAATAAAATGAAGTCTTGTGTGTAATCGGGGCTGATTAAAATAGGGGCTAAAGAAAGAGCTATCTTTACCAAATTGAATGACTTTACTGCCTCTTCTGTCCATCTTACCTGACTGTCCTTTTTCAGCATGTTCGTGATTTCTCTAAGGTGTTCTGCAAGATTGGGAATGAAACGACGCAGAAAATTCATTTTACCATTAAAAGACTGTATCTCTTTCTTGTTCCGGGGCTGTTCAATCTGTTGTATGGCTTCAACACGTGCAGGATCAACTCGAATGCCATCTTTCGATATGATGTGGCCAAGGAGCTTTCCTTCATCCATGGCGAAAAGGCTCTTCTTTGGATTCAGCGAAATGCCATATTTTCTGCACTTCTGGAAAACAATTTTCAGATGATATAAGTGTTCCTCATCAGAATTAGAAAATACGGTTAGATCATCAAGGTAAACAACCAAAAACACATCTTTCTCATTGGCAAAAGCCATGTCCATGGCACGCTGAAAGGTAGCGCCTGCATTCTTTAAACCGAACGGCATCTTTGCGTAATGAAATGTTCCCCAAGGAGTGGTGAATGCAGTCTTGTCACGATCATCTTCTTGCACTAAAATCTGATTATAACCTGAGTATCCATCGAGTAGCGACATCCTTGATGCTCCAAATACTCGCTGCAATATGTGATCCATCTTTGGCAGCGGATAATTGTCCTTTAATGATACCTTATTCAGATTTCTGAAGTCAATACATAAACGGATCTCACCTGTCTTCTTTCTCACGGGCATCAAGTTTGATATCCAATCTGAAAATCGAATAGGCACAATGATTCCTGACTTATACAACCTATTTACCTCTTTTTCGATCGATGGTAGCAGCTTTGGATTGATCCTCCTCAACTTTTGACGAAAAGGCTTCTGATTTGGTTTGATGGGAATAGTATGCTGGATGATATTGGTATCATATGTTTTAAGATCTGAATAATCCCACGCAAACACATCAGAAAATGAAGATAAAAATTTCACATATTCTTCTCTTACCTTTGGTGACAATGACTTTGACAATTTCACCATCTTGGGATTCTCAGTTGTCCCAATATTTACCTCTTCGACACCCTTCTCTGTTGGCCTCAATGTAGGCTTACGAGCTACATCATCTTGATCAAACAACTCTTCCAATGGAATCAATCCCTTAGGAATGATGTTATCCTTCAGTTGCAGCACATCCATTTGATTTATCTGTATGTCATCAATACCATCATCAAATTCTGTATCTATGGAGGTATCTTTAAACTTACCTTTATTCTGCAGAAATTCGCTAATCTCCTCATCATCCTCAAAAACTTGCCAACATCGCTGATTGTCTGGAACGGTGGGCCGGTGTTTCACATGTATCTCAAACTTGTTGCTGGAATTCATTGGAATCTTAAGATTGCTTGCTGCCTTAGCAAGTCCATCAGCAACACCATTTTTTATGCGGGGCACACATGTCAAAGTATAATCAGAAAATAACTTCAGAATATCCAAAACTGCATTTCGGTAAGCCCTCATGCGAGGATGCTTAGCCTGAAACTCACCTTTAACTTGCTTTATCACTAATTCTGAATCACCATATACCGCGATCCTTTTCGCATTCAGCTTCTTGAGAATCTTAAGGCCAGCAATAAGAGCCTCGTATTCCGCTTCATTGTTAGAACAATCGAATGCAAGCTTGTAAGAACACACTCTCACATTGCTCGGAACTTTATCAGGAGCGAAAAATGGACTTCGAATCCACACACCAATCCCAGCACCATCGCTGCCCACTGCACCATCAAAATCCATGGTCCAAAGACCATCTTCATCGTCCTCTAAATGCTGAAACTGTGCCGGCTCTGATTTTCCTGTTTGCTGCCCATTGTCTTCAGCTGATTGCTCCATAACAGCTTGTTTTTCTCTTCTTTCTTTTTGCAAAACTTCTCTAAAATTCTCAGTGATTTCTGGTATATCTTCTGCCTGAACTAATTGACTTTCTACATCATTAAAACTATCAGCAAGCAACACAAATGACTCTAAATCGGTATGTACATAATTTACAGGATGATTGATTGGCTTCTCTTTGCTAGTTATCATGTATTTCATCTTCTGCTCTCGATATAACTTTCTCATTTGACCGAAGACTGGAATTGTAGCATAAGAGAAATCTAACTGAAGTGTACCTTTCAACTTTTCCCCCCAAGATCTTGCAAGGAGCATCCCGAAACGTGGAGGAATGTCGGCAACCACCACATCCATCAAAACATTCTTCGCTGGAATTTGATCTAAACTTACCACCAAATCTTTGATGAGTCCTATACACTTTACCCGGATGGAATCGAATGAATACAAATCATGATACTCTCTTGTAATGTCTAATCCCAACTTTTCCATGATTGCCTTTGGCATCAAATTGTGCGAAGCACCCGAATCGAGCATAGCATTATGCAATATATATTCATGCAACCTCAAACTGATGTAAAAAGGAGGAGCATTACTGTCAGGAGACTCACCATTTAATGCAGGCCCAAAAATCAATTACGGCTGATCATCCTCAACATTTACCGTGTCAATCATTGGATCAAAGTTCAGAATTTTGGTGACTTGACTACGGTAGCTGCTGTTCTTCATAATCTCCGTCAAAGGAATGGATATTTTCAGTTTGGAAATTTCATTTTCCAAGCTAAATGCTGAAACCTTCTCGACCTCTTTAGCTGGAATTTCCTTCTTTTCAGCCTTGTCTTTCACTATGTTTGACTGATTTACCTTCTCAGCTGATGACACTTTACTTGCTGCGGGGTCAATTGTCTCTTTCCCTCTTTTCTGTGGTATTGGTGAATCTGTCTTTGGTGCTGAAGCTTCCTTTCTTTTCTGAATGGGATTTATAGGCACATCTCGATTTCTCAATGAATATTGTTTCTGCTGAGCAGTCAATGCATTCAAATATCCTCTTTGGTATTCATCTGACTCTTCCTCTAAATCAGCATCATTTGTTAGGATAAAATCCTCATCTTTTTGAACAACTGAACTTTCACCATACTCCTCTTCCTCGGTAATATAAATAGGCAAATCGTCGGGAGTGAAGAAATGATTTTGCTCACCTGACACATCATCATCATCATCGGAATCATGACTCACAAAATTCTGCAAAAGAGGAGTCTTAACTTGCTGTTGGGCTGCTGGCTCTTGAGCTCTTTGTTCACGCTGCTTAATTCTGAATTGTGGCTGCTGCTGGCCACGGAAATTTGGGTTTCGAAACTGTGTTTCTGCTTTATCAAGATTTATTCTTCTTAAAGCCTTTTCCAACTCACGAGCTAAGTGTTGTTCTGATATAGATGTAGAAGGCTCTTCCTTTATTGTCACTCTTTTCTCTGCTTTCAACCGTGCTCTTTTATCATTCAAATTTGCCTCAACACTAACAGCGACTTTCTGCATATCTTCTAAAGTAGGTGGATCTCTATCACAAAGGGAATAAGCCATCTCCGGATCAAAGCCATCCGGGAATTTAAGGAGAGCAGACTTTTTGGACGGTCTCAAATCATCTGGAATAGCATTATACACTGTATTGAATCTAATGATATAATCCTGAACAGACTCACTAGGATTACGTTTGAGGTTTGTATATTCTGAAGTAATCTGCAGCGGATCCTTTTTCATCTCCCATCGGTCTAAAAACTGCCTCTGAAGTTCTGCCAATGTATCGATGCTTCTTTGTGGCAAGGCTCTGAACCATTTCCGTACCTCTCCTCCAAAGGTTTGCACAAAAAGCCTCATAGTCACATTTTCTTCATCAATCTCGAAACGATCAAAGAAATCTGCCATATTGTCTACATGTTGTTGTGCAGGAAGACTCTGTGGAGTGCCATCAAATGTCGGGATCTTACTCTGATAGTCTGCGGGCATATCATTCAACTGCTGGGGTAACACAAGAGGTGCAAAACGAGCAACCATAGCTCTTGGTGGATTGAAAACAATCTGTTGTCGAGGAGATACAGGAGGAGTAGGAGCAGTAGGTCTATGAGATGTATTCAATGGAAACGGAGAAATTACTATTGATTGCAGATCAGAAAACTCAGGCTGAACCGGAATGGTAGGGACAAAAGGAGGTTCAGTAGGGATCCGTGAACTTGATGCAATTTCAGATGGGTCAAGAACTTGTGAAGCAGATTCAGTAAATTCAAAAGTGTTAGTATCCTCAATAGAACTTTGCGGCTGTCTATCCAAGTACTGTGAGACAAATCTATATTGCAAATCTTCAGTAAACAATGGATCTGGAACTAATCTTGACAATTCAGTTTCGGAAAAATTCACAAACAAGGATGTTTCAAACCGTGCATCAAAGGGGATTTCATCAACATATATGATTTTGACAGGACAGGATGCAGATCGGGTAAGCACTCTGGAACTCTCAAAACTCAATTGGCTTTCTCTTTTAGAACTCTCTTGGCTCCCTTGTTTTCTAAGGGTCCTTGGAATCAGATTCGGATTTTCGAATATTGTTGGTGGATCAGGGTCAGGATTCGCCCTAGTATTTCTTCTTGAAGCCAGTGTATTAATCTTCTCGGAAAACAAAAATTACAAGGAACACAATCAATTATTTTCAGCCTTTCGACTTCTAGACTCAATCATCCAAAAGGTCTAGAACGAATAAGTACACTGGGGTGATTTACAAATCAAGTACTGAACACACAAGCTTACCGGAGACCGACTGAAGCAGCATTTATCTACTTCCGCTTATGCATAACAAAAGCGTTTCGAAAGCTACCTGGCGTGACTTCAGACTCCGTCTAAGACTCGTGGAACAAACACATCAACAAGCAAACCATTGAGATGTTTTTCCCCAGTATGGTCGCCACTATGTTAGCACTCAAATCTACCTCAGGCTGAAATGAAGTAAAACTCGAGGCTACATCAAACCACGCTCAGCCTCGTAGCTAGCCCTACGAGGACAGGAGAGGGCTCTCTCCGTCAATCTCGATAAAATGAGCAATAGGATGCGAGATGACTTACAATAGGAACTGATTTTAGGCTAGTAAAGAGATAGGTATGTTTGATTTTTGATTTTTGGGTTTTCGCTGGAGAAATGGGAAAAACAAATTTTGGGTCCGGGGATAAGGTCAGACCTTTGCAGATTTCGAGTTGGGGCGAGGTAGGTGAATGTCTTGATGCTTTTGATTGGATATATGAACAGATTAGACCGACGAGGAGCTGAAGAGGGAAAAGAAGAACTTGGATCCTCTCCAAACAGTTGAAAACATATAGAACTAACTGAATTCAAAGGCCAAGCACTGTAAACAATGGATTCAACCTTATTCACTCATTCAATTTAGTTCGGAAGCATAATGAAAGGATGGCATACATTAAACATGAAGAAACTTACAGTAAACAAAGAAGAAACACCATCAAGAACAGAACACCACAAGGATCCCAACAATTGCCGCAAAACCCCTGATCTTTCCTTAGCCAAAATATGAAAAATATGTACAATGATATCAAAAGTCTCCCAAGAGTCCAACCTGTAGAATGCCTCAGAAATTACAATATATAGATCACTCTAACACCTTTCCCCACCTCTAGGGGTCGAATTCCCTCTTCGGGGATCAGTTTCAACCAATTCTAATCATGGAACTACAATCTAGGCAGCTAACAACTTGCCTCTAAAAGAGTGGAAACTGATCCATTACATGATTTTTTACTCATTTGAGAGTGAATCTTCTAGAAGAGATAAAAACAAGCCAAAGTTACATAACAAACATGAATTTACATCATAAAAACCCAAAAATTCTATCCATAAGCAAAACTGGTCCATAATAGGCGAAATACTGAGCTGGCAGCTGAAAATTCAGAAAAATTTCTAGGTGGGTCGCTCCTGAACTGCGTGGGTCGCTCATGTTCCAGGCTGATTTTGAGGTATCTCCCGACATCAAAATTGAGCTCATGATAGCTCGTTGGAAAGCCCTGGATGTCTACTTTCCAACCCAAGTGGAATTTCTGAATTTGGAGTTGATTTGACCCTCAAAAACCTCATTCTCCCAGAGGTACTTCCTGCTGGTGCAAAAGGTGGCAGCAAGGTGATTTTCATGGTGTTTTTGAGTTGTTTGACCATCCAGATTTTGTTGAAATGCTAAGTTGACTTCAGAGGATGCATAATTAACCATGAAAAATCCAAAAATGTAAAAATATCCTCCAGCAAGTGTCTCAAAAAAAATGCGAGCGCATGAGCGCGCGACCCACGTAGCTGCAAAACCTGTTTTTTAGACCAAAAATTTGAAAATGACAAAATTTTCTCCGAATTTGCCCAAATTCGGAGCAGAGGTCCTCCATCATGTGTATTGCCCAGTCAATGAAGCCTCGGCCAAAATCCGAAGTGGATTAGGCCTTTTCCGCCGTCGAAGTGCCTTGCGCAACCTCCTCTTCATGATCCTCATCCTCGCTTTGCCTGAGCGCATGCATACGAGCACGAATGCTTGGCCTTTCATGTGGCGAAGCATGTCTTTGTGCTCGGTGTATGCATGTGACTTCTCAGGATGTATATTTACCCTGTCGTACGGTATCTGCAGCCATTGGTGTCCTTTCACGGAGCCTCTTTCGATTCCCTTGTGCTCTTGTCCAAACGGATTTGGCGCACCTCGCCAAGTGAGCTCATCCTCGAGCTGTTTATTGCGCTGCTCCAAATAGTTAATCACCCACCGAGCCTTCTGCAATTGGTCTTTCAGCTGGTCATTCTCGGCCCTTTGCTCCTGGATGACTTCCCTCAGCTTCGAGCTAGGAGAGCCCGTATCAACATCAATGACTGTCATATCGGTGTCCCGGCCTCCTAATGGGCCCTCATCATGCATGGGCCTCTTGCCCCTGTCTTGTACCTGTACCTGCACTGGAGAAGAAAGCGAGACCCTTTCCACATCACGTGGAGATAATACTCGTCGTGTCGATGAAGTCGGCAGGACCCCTTCCACCTCACGTGGAGATAGTACCCGCTGTGACGCTGCAAATAAGGCCCTGTGGCCTCGCTGATATGTCTGAACCAAAGGAGTGATGATATGCTCAACCTCAAGCATGTCCGGCTGGTGTGAGGGCTCTCTTGCATCATGAACTGCCTCGGGAGGCTGTTGTGGCACTCTGAAAAAGTCTCTAGAAATGAAATCCTCCCAAGTGATGCCCTGCTCTGCCAACTGATGTGACACCAAGATTTTGATCAAAGCGAAATGATATATACTCCTGTACTGCTGCACTGGGCTCGTCTTCTTCTGCACAAATGTCACCATCCTCTCTATGTTGCGGTGTGTGAAATACGGAATATTCATCATACGCACCCTTGTGAAGTGCATCAGCAAACGAACATGATATGAGAAAAGACGAGCATACCTGCCCTCACAACTGAAATACTGAATAATGAGCCTCATGAGCGGTGCATACTCATCTCTCAAGAATCTGAATGGAAAAACTCTGGTCAAGTAAGCCCTATATCCAGTTTTTATGTATGGCTCATAGTGAAATTTCTCTAACTGCTTACCCCTTGCTCCATTCCTCGCCTATGTTCGGTATACCAGTGGCTTGAGCAATAGTCAAAGGCGATACAATGAAATCAACCCCAGCAAGGCTTACTCGATCACCCCGTAAATGAAGAACGAACAGACGTGCTAATTCACGATGAGGCCGGGTTTGTGCAACCATCTCACAAAATCTGAAACGCAGCAAAGAATAGCTCGTCCATAGCTAATGGACATGCATATAATAGGAGCCAAAGGTGGCTCACTCTCTGCGATGATCACCACTTCTATTTTCTGCAGGGGAACCCGTGGCACATTACCTTGACCACCGAATCAGCACTACGTGTCTCGGCTCATGTTACGACTCGTCTCGACGTATCTACGATCAGCGTTTGGCCGATGTGTATGCGTGCAGATGGGGTGCAAACAAAGTTAGGATGTATGTTTCAACACCCAACCAATATTCCCACCGTCAAAGCACCATCAAGGAATCAAATCATGGATAAAGTCTCAGCTTTAAATGGATTGGAAAAGGCACAATCTCTGTTTTGAATGCAAGTGAAATTTTGACCCAAAGGGAGCAGGCAACCTTCAAAATATTGAACAAGTCTAGTCAAAGGGAGGGCATGGCATCAATAGAATGTGTTTGTTTATGAGTAATAACCACAAAGGTCTCAATAGGCAGTTTGAAAAAAAGTCATGAGAATGTTTTTGCATTGGGCAGTGAGACTCATTACAACCACAGTCACCATGGAACAAAGGGTTTTAACATGGTATAATAATAGCAATGGTTAAAATGGCAAAATGGGCATGAGAGCAATATGATTTTGATATTATATGCAAAGCTGGATGTATCACTGCCATAAGATAGCAAACAAACTCTTTCAACCATTCATTTTCATTTTAAAACCCTGAAAACAATAATGCTATGACTGTGGGGTTTTAAATCCTCCGTTTGAACATTTGAAACCACCAATGATGCCACAAATGCGTTCAAAAACATCAAGCAATTGATAGAAACCTGTTTGAAGGCAAGTTGAGTCGATTCCAAGCAAGGCTGGGCGCTCAGAATAAATTTCAAAACCCTGTGTCTGCGTGGGTCGCGCAGCCTCTGCGTGGGTCGCTCGGCCCAGGTGGGTCGCGCACCTTGCAAACTTACACTGCTGAACTGACCTGCGTGGGTCGCTCTGCCCAGGTGGGTCGCTCGGCCTCTGCGTGGGTCGCGCGAGCCCCAAAACTCTGTCCACGCACTTCAAAACTCGAAATCGGCCCTCCAATTTGCAAAACACGATTTGGGTGCTATGGATTTGTGAAAATGAAACTTGTTTGGCTTTTATACTTGATACAAATATCTTCACAATCAGATTTCATTTCAAATCTAATTTCAAACCCATATTACAAATGTTTTTTGTAATTTCACTTTTGGCTTTTCAAATACAATCTTCTTTTGGCTTTTTGAGGTCGATACTAATGATTTTGCTGTCTTCTTGCAGGGATATGGCTATCTTGGCTAAGATAGAGACCAGGGGTCTGCTTTTGACAATGTCTTCATGGCGGAACAATTACAATTTATTACAAAATGATAATGACAAATTTCTAGTTCCAAAACAGAGTTTTGGACTAGAAATATATATATTTTTTAAAATGCTGATGATAATAAAATAAAAATCACAAGTGCTGGACTTTCCTCACCTTGCAGGCTTTATGAATAGTATATAAATGACTCAAAAACCCTAGACACCAAGACCTAGGACACTTATTGACATTTTTAATGACCATATATATAATGACAATAACTATGAATAATTTTTTGAGGAAAATTTTTTAAAATAGCGTTGCAGGTATAAACATGAGGAAACATAGGACGACAGACCCCTTCGTCAGTTCATGGCATGATCCTAGTGAAATGCAACGAAGTGGAACAAGCGAGACACCTAATAATGAATATGCAAAAGACAAAATGATCACTGACGGAGGGCTGCAAGGACCGACTCTAACAGAGGGTGTAAATTTAGGTACATTAATAAAATACAGCCATGTAAATCTAGATTATTAAGATCCATTACATCATATTTAACACAATCTAGATTATTTATATCCATTACATCCTAAAACACTCCACTTTTAACATTTTACAAGAATAAAGCAACATCGAAGGTGTAAATTTAAGTACATTAATAAAATATAGCAATGTCAATCTAGATTGTTAAGATCCATTACATCATAAAACACTCCACTTTTAACATTTTACATTTCACTCACCTTGAGTTTGGGGGATTCTATCCTATGGAATTTCAATACAGCCATGTCAATATAGATTATTAAGATCCATTACATCATAAAATACTCCGATTTTAACATTTTACATTTTACTCCACTTGAGTTTGGGGAACCTATCCTATGGAAGTTCATCTACTTTCAGTTTTTAGGCCTTAAATTTTGCCTTGAATTAATGGGAGAAAGCCTTGAGAAATGACACATGCTTTAAAGTTAATGGGAAAAAGCCAATGACACATGCTTTAAATTTTTCCTTAAGAGTTTATGGGAGAAATGACACATGTATATGATTTGCCTTAAAGTGGTTGTGGTTTATGGATATTAAAATGAAGAAATTATATTTAGATTTGTTCCAGAGATTGACTGTAGGGGAATTTACTGGATATGTCACTTTTCATAAAAGATGAGATCCAGAGGCTACCTAGCCCTTTACATACTCTACCTATAGAACTTGTAGAAGTTAACACTACTTGGCCCTTTACAGACTCTGCCTATAGAACTTGTAGAAGTTAACACTCAACAGACAGACTAAAATCCTATGGAAGTTTAGCCACTTTAGGTTCAATTTTTAGGCCTTAAAGTTTGCCTTTAATTAATGGGAGAAAGCATTTAGTTTTATAGTAACCTTATAAAATTATTTAATGTGAAGATAGTACTTTACCTACAAAACAATGGAATTGAAGACTGTGCTTATATATCAGAGTTCTGTTATGACATATTTATCTTCCCTACCTGAAATGCTATTATCTTCCTTTCCCTGTATATTTCAGGGAACTAAAAGAATGGATTTTCTGAATGGCATGGTTTTCAAGATGTGGAGTTGTTTGTTGGTTTTACTTGGTATTCTTGAAGGGCTAGACATTTCGAATCATATCTGAAGGTTGTTTTATTTGAAGTCAATCATGTAATTTTGAAACAGAGAAAAATTAAGCGAGGAAGGCTGAAAATGAAAATAGTTTAAGGTAGTCCGTTAGTGAGACTTAGTATGTCCATGGGACATATCCAGCATTAGGCCATTGAGTTATGGATTCACTTACAGCTATTGAGTCCTACTCATTTGACTTATAAGTGTTTATCATTTTTTTATTGATCACACAAGCTGGGTTTTGTTGGAGGTTGTGCAGTCAAGGTTTGTTTATTCAGTTACATGGATTCCACTGTGGAAAATTTGAATTAGTTGTCCGTCAATTTAAGCCTATACAGAATAATTCCTATAAATTTTGGATCAAACTTATAAGCTAAGATTATCCTAATTTTATTTTATTTTGAACTAGCAAAGAATCTAAACATCTTCTTATCGTAGATTATGAGGTATTTATTGGCTGTATATGAATGTTTTGATCATTACAATCTATCCCTTTATTATAAATCTATCATTGGAAACCACAAGAAATAGGTACCCAAGGGTGCAAAATATTGGAAACTTTATTGGCTATATATGAATGTTTTGATCATGACAATATATCCCTTTATTAGAGATCTATCATTGGAAACCACAAGAAATAGGTACCCAAGGGTTTAAAATATTGGAAACATGAAAGTAGTCTCTAAAGGGGTGTCATATACATGTTAGATAAAATTCCTAAAACTTGCCAAAATCTATTAAATATTAAAAATGTAGAGTTCCAATGATCTACAGGTATTTTTTTCATAGATAAATGGGAATTTTGAGCTATGCTCCAAAGGGCCTTTTGTTAATATGCCTATGAAGGAATATACCAAGACACGTCTAGGAAAAAAACAAATCCTTTAAAGAACCCTTCAAAGGCTTCCTGAGTAATTTGATACTCTCCTTCATATAGTTGGACACACATACCAGGTGAAAAGAACATAACAGGGCATGAAGGAAACGAAACCAAAGAGTCTCTTTAGGTCATGGACGATATCACATGGAAGAGTGTATATGTTTTTTAGCTTGAATAAACACTATGCCTGCAGCCTCTATGATGTTATTCAATTCCTTGATGTCATTCTCCTATGTGGGTTCATCATGTATAACATGAACTTCATCGAGCCTTGTTTTAAGAAATTTAGTTTTAAGAAATTTATGAAGCACATCTGATAATGATGTTGATTCCTCTTCATAGATACCACTCACGAAATAAAACTCAACAAAAAAATCCAGGAACATCAAAGCAAGTAGTGGGGTAAGTAGTAGGTCACCTGGGATCTGTTTCATAAACTCAGCAAAAAAGCCAGGAACATCAAAGCAAGTAGAAGGGTAAATAGTAGCTCACCTAGGATTTGTTTCATTTTGAGAGCTATCATAAAATCAAATTTCTCCATATCCTGTTGCGGCTTCCCCATTGGCATTTATTAATTCTTTTTTTTCAATTTTGTTTACATGGTTCTCTATTGAAACTAACAGTTCGTTATTTTTCATTTTTCGTAGAGCTATTCCATAAGATCCTAATTCCCATAAGTGTGACATATATTTATTAATTCTCTTTTTTCAATTTTGTTTACAGGGTTCTCTATTGAACCTAACAGTTTTTTATTTTTCATTTCTATTGAAATTGATAGTTTGTTATTTTTCATTTTTCTTAGAGATTTTGCATATGAGTCTAATTCCCATAAGTGTGACATATATTTATTAATTCTTTTTTTTTTCAATTTTGTTTACAGGGTTCTCTATTGGAACTAACAGTTTGTTATTTTTCATTTTTCTTAAAGTTGTTCCATATGAGTCTAATTCCCATAAGTGTGACATACATTTATTAATTCTGTATTTTCAATTTTGTTTACAGGGTTTTCAATTTTTCTTCCATTCCCCTCTGGGTTTAGTATCTTTTCCAGTTTTATAACTAATAAACGGAGACAGGTAAAATGAAAGAGAAGGAAAGACAACAATTTATATCTTGAAAGCAGGTGGGATATATGTAACCATAGTGTGTGTAGTCTAACCAGGTGTGGTAGATTTATTTTATATACAAGTATTACATGATTCAGACTGAATAAGACATAGAATATCCTGACAATATGCAGAAATATTTTGGTTTCATATTAATAGAAATATTTTTGTTTTTAAAATATCCAAAATACCCAAACAAAAAATAGTGAGTTGGGTATCTTAACGACTACAAATTTTTTTTTTTACGATTTCCATGCTGAACCAGAACATGAAAAGACTAATTATAGCAGGGTGCCAACCTAGAAATTTGGAGCTGAGGCCACAATTCAGTGACGAGGCCACAATTCAGAGCCGAGGTCGCAATTCAATGACGAGGCCGTAATTCAGAGACGAGGCTGCAATTCAAAGATCAACGAGGCCACAATGAACAAGGAAGTTGGAGGAAAATTACGTGCAAAAAAAAAAAATGATAAAATTAAAACAAAAGAAAAAAATTAAAACATCAACAAAACTATTTCACAAAGAAGAAAAACAATAGGAATTACCTAGCAAGACTCTAGTAAGACCTTGCAAGACTTTGCAAACACAAATGTAGTAGACGCAATAAGCCCGAAACACAAACACAACAAACACAGACGTGATAAGCTCGAAACAAAAACATAGTAGACGTAGATGCGATAAGCCTGAAACACAAACACAACAGACGAAGCCGCTAATAAGCCCAAAACCCATTAACAAGTCCGAGTTGGTGCATTTATAAACTAAATTTTGGCCGGATTATTTTAAGAGTTCGATCGAGCTTATGTTTCCATTTTTCCCATCTCCAGCCAAAAATCTATTTGCCCACACTGTCAGTACGCTGTCAATGTAAATGTCAGAATGAGTTCGGTAGAACTAATTTCGAAATTTCGGCCGAACTCTATAACAGTTCGGCCAAAATTTTATAAAAGTTTGGATGAATTTTCAAGGAAGAATTTTCCGTCCTCAATTCTCATAAAATTGTAACCCATCCTCGTGGGTTTACCCTATGGATAGTTGGTACGTATTCCAGAAAATATTCCTATCATAAATCAGTCACACAGCTATGATGATGGCCCTTTACACAAACTCTGTTTATGCAAAGCAAACAATATTCAGAAAATATATTTCATGTATAAATTATTCCACAAATCCATTATGAAATCTTCACTAACATGTTCTATAATAGACATATAACTTGTAGAAAGCTGAAAACAGATAATTTACTATTAAATCATTTAACAACTTATCACTCACACCTTACTAATTGTTGAAATTCATATTTTAGAAGAAATTAACAAAGAAAAGAGACACACCACACATTGGATGTTCCTTGAGTCACAAAATCTTCTAGCATTATGCAAAAATGTTTTTTTTTATAGTCATTCTTCAGGTAGACCAACATCCAACATGGAAATAGTATTTACAAGTGGTATATATAGAAAGAGAGGAACCAACTCCATCTCTTCTAAAAATAAGGAAACATTAATTATAACATAAAATATGTGTCAAAAGACATTACTTCCTTATCACATTGAAATATAATAGAAGGGATAGATGGAGAAGAAAGAAGAGAAGAAATTGAGGCTGGAATGCTGAGTGTGATGTCATGATGCCCCTTTTTCTGCTGATTTATCTCCTTGTATCTTGGGTCTTTAATAACTATGTAGCTCCATGTAATAAGACCTCCAACAACCTCAAAACCACCTTTCACCATCACTTGTATTATCCATTTACCTATGGGTTCTTATCCATCCTTAATTAGCTTAGGAAAAGTTTCTAACACGTGTCAAAACTCAGTTAAAATAGGTGCTACCAGAAATTCTGGTAAAAACCTGTAACTGCGAAAAATATGGAATGCTATAGAAAATTACGGTAGCACCCTATTTCTTTTTCAAAATACACAGAAAATGTTGAAAATTATGTAAAAACTTATATTCCTTGACGCCGAAGTTGTTGTTCAAAATTGTAACTGATAAGAAAAAAGGATCTAGTACCAAAAACCTTTTTACCATCCCTCTATATGTGCTGGAGCTTCAACTATTTTATCCAAGTCTATTTTTTTGATAGCAGCTACTTTGGATCTGGTTGCTCTTGTAGTTTCTTCCTTGATAGGGGCTTTGTCCTCCGTAGAACCCTTTTGTGTTATTCTTCTCTTTGAGGGTTCCAAGTGTTGTTCTGAAGGCGTTGTGTTCTTATTTTTCTTCATGGTTTTCTTTGGCATTGAACCTTCAGGTTTTCCTTCAATATCAATGGCCTCTATCATTATGTTGACGGGAAAATATGTCCGGCCAACAGTAGGGGATCTCCCCGGTAGAAAGTCCCAATTAGACTTTGAACCGTTTGGAGTAGGGATCCCGTCCGGGGTGTGGGTCCGGCTACCACTTAAATGACTATCTCTTCGTGCGCCTTATCCCACTTTAGGACAAGATCTCCTACTTCAAATTTTTTATCTCCTGCAGACTTTTTATCGAACCATTTTTTGATCCGACTCTGGTGGATGGCGAATTTCTCCCGGGTTTTCTGCCTTTCCTCTTCTAGTTTCAGCAGGGTGTCAATGCGTATTTGCAAGGCAGGACAAGGGGTACCGTGGCACTCTTGAGACAACTGTAGAGCGGGGAGAGACAAACTGGGTGGGAGGAAGGCTTCTTTCCCATACACGAGAAAATATGGTGAGGTGCCTATTGATGACTTAGGAGTGACGCGATCAGCCCAAAGTGCGTTTCGGAGAGCGTTATGCCAGTTTCGTTGGTGAGACAGAAGGGTCTTCTTGACGATGCGGATCAGATTTTTATTTGTTGATTCTGCTAGACCATTTCCTTGGGGATAGTACTTTGCAGAGTGTTTGAGAACAATGCCATTTTCTAATGCAAAATCATATAATTTAAAAGATGAAAAATATGTTGCATTATCAAACACTAAGGAAGTTGGAACGCCAAACCTGGTAATGATGGAGTGAGTGACAAATTGCATTACCTCCTGATCGTTGACTTGACGTAATGGTACCGCTTCAACCCACCTGGTGAAGTAATCAGTGGCCGTCAGAATGTACCTGTGTTGCTTAGAAGAGTGGGGTAGAATCTCACCAATGACGTCCAAACCCCATTGTTGAAAAGGTTCTTCTACTGCTACTGACAACAAAGGAGCAGCCGGACGCGCTTCTCGGCTTGCAAATTTCTGGCATTGAATGCATTTCCGAACATATGCGTGAGCATCTCTGAAAAGGGTTGGCCAATAATAACCTGCACGCATAATTTTATGGGCAGTGGTATCCCCGGCGAAATGACCTCCTGCTGGTCCATCGTGTAGCTCGGTTAAGACTTTCTGAGCTTCATCATGTTCTAGGCAGCGTAACATGACTCCATTGGAATGTTTCTTGAAGAGCTTCCCTTGGATTAACTGGTAAGACGCGGCTTTGAGTCTGATTGCACGTTTCTACCGGGCATCTAGATTTGAGTCTAATACACCGTGTGCCAAATATCCCGAGATATCCGAGTACCAAGACGGGTTCCTTTCCTGAGGCATGACGTCAGTTTGGTACATATCAATTTCTTGCTCCCAATTATCTTCTTCACTCTTTTGGGAACCTGCGGCCTCTGCAGCCATTTGGCATAAACCTTGCCCTTTAACTGTGCGTGCCGGCTTAAACTCTAAGTCGTACTCTTGCATACACGCCACCCAGTTCCCTCTTCTCTCGCCCAACTCTTGCTGCATGAACAGTGAGCGAACAGCTGGGTGGGGAACGTAAACTGTGACATGGTTTTTCAAGATGTACGGTCTGAAATGTTTGACCGCTTTGTGTACTGCATAAGCCTGTTTCTCGATTTCAGGATAATTTAATTCAGCTTCCTGCAGACCAGTGCTCATGAACGAAATGGGACGCTCGTCATTATTTCTGTCCTTTTGTGTGAGTACGACTTCCAGGGATGAGTCTGAAGCAAACGTGTACAGGCTGAAATCTCTGCCGAAATCTGGGCTCTGGAGGGAAGGCGCTTCGGCTATAGCTTTCTTGATCTGGTCGAAAGCTTCCTTTTCGGGTTGATTCCATTTGAAGGTAGCATTTTTCTTTATCATTCCCTGTAGTGGCTTAACTATTTGGGCGAAATATGATATAAATTTACGTACAAAATTGATCTTTCCCAAGAAGGACTGCATTGCTTTCTTACTGCTGGGGGGAGGAATCTGAGCAATGGCTTTCGCACGTTCTGGATCAACGACAATGCCTTGCTTAGTTATGATATGACCCAGTATATTTCCTTCCGCTACGGCAAAAATGATCTTCTTTGGGTTGAGCGAGATACCGTATTTTCTGCATCTTTCGAAGATCTGTCTGAGGTGACGCAAATGATCCCCCCGATGTTTAGAAAACACAGTAACGTCATCCAAGTAGACCACCACACTTTGGCCTATCAGACCCCTGAATGCTATATCCATTGCTCTTTGTAAATTTGCCCCTGCGTTGATTAATCCAAAGGGCATACGCCTGTACGCGAAGTTTCCCCACCTAGTCCGAAAGGTAGTCTTTAACCTATCTGGTTCAGCCACTAGTACTTGATTGTAGCCAGAGAATCCGTCCAACAAGGAGAACATTTCTGAGCCGGACACTGCTTGTAGTATCTGCTCCATAGGGGGCACTGGGTAATTATCTTTACTCGAGGCCCGGTTCAAGTTCCGGAAATCTACACATAAGCGAATTTCACCTGAATTTTTCCGTACAGGCACTAAATTGGACACCCATGTGGAATGGCGAACTTTGAAGATAATGCGGGCGTCTAAAAGTTTTTTGAGTTCTTTTAGAATCAGTGGCTCCATTGTAGGGTGTACTTTCCTAAGCTTTTGTTGGAATGGTTTTACATTTTCTTTAATGGGTATCACATGTTGTATGATTCGAGTATCGTATGTGTATAAGTCCTCATATGTCCAAGCGAATACGTCACGATACTTGCGAAATAGTTGAGTGAAATCTTGAGCTTCTTGGGGGGTGTAGTCTTTCCCCAGGTTGATGAATTTAGGATTATCTTCTGATCCCAAGTTCACTTGTCGATGAGCCAAGATCGAGCTCTGCACTTTTGCATTTGGGGGCCCACGAAACCGGTTTTGCAGATCAAACAGCTTTTCCAGTGATACCACCCCTTTAGGCATGGGGTTTCCCTTAACCTGCTCGTACTCCTTTTGCATAGCCTGGTCGTGCTCATTTTCATCTATAGCAGTGTCTTTGAATATTTCTGAGTTGCACATAAATTCCAGCACCTGTTGATCATCATCAAAAACACGCAGATTAGTGATATTGTCTGGCACGGATGGTCTATACATAACTTCAATAGAAAACCCGTCCCTCAAAGGGGTAAACCTGGCGGCAGTATTAGCTAGAGTATCTGCTGCTGCGTTGTGCATTCTTAGAATAGACTTAATTCCAAAAGCATCAAAGGAAGAAATTAATCGCCATACCTCTTGCTGATACGCCTTCAAATGTGGAGACAAACAGTGAATAGTGTTGCGTACCTGCCGAGTGATAATCTCGGAGTCACCAATAACCCGTAAGCATTTCACTTTCAAATCCAACGCCTTCTTAAGCCCGAGGATCAGAGCTTCATACTCGGCAGTGTTGTTAGTGCATTGGAACTCGAGTCGACAAGAGACTAGGAATTTTTTCTTATGAGGATCAAGAAAAACGCAACCGGCACCAGAACCATCGAGATTCTTGGAACCGTCGTAATACAATGTCCATATATCATTTTCCGGCTCATTGGGGGCAGTGTCTTGCGGAGGAATTTTGGGTTGGTGTGATATAGTTTGAGTTTGTTCCTCTGCGACGAGTGTCATTTCAGAAAGGACCTCGGGGCCTACTGCAGACTGGGGAGGTTGGTAACATCCAAAAACGGAATCAAGAAAACACATACCAAGTTCTTCCTGGGCGAAGCTGATGGGTTCATTTGTGGCATCCAAATTAGTTACAGTATGCTTCATGTATGGTTCGCTTTCAACTCTAATTTGGTTGTTCCTCCCTTTGTAGGGTAGCCATAAGTGAGACCAGTCTGTGGCGAAGTATCCTTGCAATTTGATAGACCAGTCTCTACTAAGAAGTACACCATAGGCTTCCGGGATGTCAACAACCACAATATCGATACATTGATGAACCCTAGAGTCGGATGAGAGGCGGATGATGACATTGTTCAATTCTCCGACCGCTGGTACTTGTGTCCTATCCAGTTGGATGATTTTTGCATCAGTTTTCTCTGGGAGGATGTTGAGTTTCTTACACACAGAGAGAGGCATGACATTCGTGGACGCACCAGAGTCAACGAGGCAATTGTGAACGTTGAAGTTAAACATCTCAAAAGATAAGAGAAAAGGAGGGGTGGATCCTCTCGAATTCGCATTGACAGCGTTCACGATAGATTGGATATCTGGACTGGATTGTGCAGATGTGTTGCTGACGTTCTTCGTGTTTTGGTTGTTGGAAAAAGCTTTTAGGATGAGTTCCTTTTGGTTCGTAATGCGGGCCAACTCGTAGAGCGAGATATTAGCCCTAGTCTTTTTCATGTCCTCCACTATGTTGTAGCTAGTATCGGTTTGGGGACTAGGTTCGGTAGTGGTTTTCGATGGTTCCACCGGGAGTTTGGTCTTTTGATTTGCTTTGCCATTACTATTGGTGGGCTTGTCTGGCGTAGCTTGTCCTTCGTTGCTAGGGGGAAGAATTTTCCTTAGGAAAGCCCTCTTCTTGTCTTCATATGATTGTTCTGGGATAGATCCTTTACTTCTAAGACTATAGTTTCGAGTGGGCTGAGTTTTGGGACTGCCTGCCATGTTGATATCAATAGGAGCAAGACTCCCTTCCCCGTGGATTACATCGAAAGTTAAGACAGAGGCCCCTGATTCCCCATCAAGGAGCGAACCCTCATCTCGATCAGAGATTTCGTCCTCTGCTGGGCTTCCAGGAGTCTGATCATCCAAAAGTTGGTTCACCACCGCGGTCATGCTGCCAATCCATTGCGGGCACGTTTTTTCAGAATGAGCAGCTTGGTGGAACGAGCAAAAATTGTCTTTCCCTATCTCCTCCACGTTGAGAGCGGCACTGGTATTTGATGGAGGCCTGCTGGTGTTGGGGTTGCTTTTCTTAAAAAAGGGTTTCGGGGGTTTATTTGTAGTTGAGGTTTCAACGCCTTTCCTTTTTAAATCAGAAACCTCATTCGTTAACAGTTTGAGGGTTTTGGCCATACTTTCGAAATCGAAAGTTTCTCTCTCCCTATTTGGGGTGGAAGACTGACCTTTTTTAGAGGTTGGTTTGAGATCATCCTTTCCGTCATGATCCATGACTCCTATTGATAACATGTCTTTTTCTACCGCGAGGGCAGCAGCGTAATTTGCTGTAAGAGTAGCGCGGGCCTCACGTTTGACGAAAACGGCAATATCCCTGGGGAGGGCTTTAGTATAGTAGTCGATGGTGATAGAATCGTCCAATGCTAAGTTTGGAGGAAATTTTTGCAATATGGTGGCGAAGCGTTGGTTAAAGTCTTTAACTTTCTCTTTTCTATGACACTTGATGGTGCTTAGTTCTGTGAGGAGCATAGAGGGTGTTTTATCTTCCGCAAAATTTTGCAGGAACACACGACGGAACTGGTCCCATGAAGTAATAGACGCACTGGGTAGGGAGCGGTACCAGGTGGCAGCCTGGCTTACAAGAGTGTGTGGGAAAAGTCGACACGCAACGTCATCGGACTGAACTCTCATAATTTGTAGAGACAGATAAAAACTACTAATATGGTCTTCTGCCGATGTGCCTTTCTCTGGATCGAACTTAGGAAGATGCTTCTCTGGGTGTCCGGGCATATCATGGAGAGGACCTAAAAGGGCCAAAGGGGATTGAGCCATCCAGGCTAGAGGTTGCACCCTCCTGGGGCGTTGATGGTTTCGGGTTTCTGCTTCAGACTCACTTCCCGTCCCTGACACCGAGGTTCCTTCATGACGACGAGAGTGTTCATCTCGGTGTCTTTCACGGTTATTCACGTTTCTAAGTAGCTCCCAGTTGTGAGGGGGGGGTATGTTTTGGTTTTGGTGGTGATTATGGTTGGCATGGTGTCTAAGGTCGTGAATGATATTCCCTCTACCACCACGACCTTGACCCCTGTTGACTCCACCTTCATTTCTTCGAGGCCTATTGACTTCTTCTGCATTCCTTCGGGCTGTATTACCTTCTCTTTCGTTTCTTCTCTCCCCTTCTCCTTCTCATGGGGAATATACTTGGTTGTTGGTCCACTGATGTGAGTCAGGCTGTGGTTCGGGGAAAGGTTCAGTATCCGGGAAACCTTCACTATCGTGGGTAACGGGGTCATTTTCCTGGACAGCCCGTGCGAGGTCCTCAATCATGGTATTCACAAGTTCAGGTACGGTAAGGACTAGCACGCCATTGCGAGTGATGTTATCGGCAGGGGTCCTAGTGTGGGCTAGGAATTCCATGATAGGGGTATACCGTAAATCCCTGATGAGATTACGGGCAACTGGGCGCAAGGCTCTCAGCTGTTCGTTAGTGATTTCGAAGTATCGGGCTTCCACCGTCGGAATATCTTCTAAAGGGGGAAGGGAAACTTCGTTATTTATGACCTCCCGGCGGGGAGTTTGGGATGGAATGTCTGTTGTATGCTGGGAGGATGCCATGGCCCTCCTTCTAGCGCCAAATCTGTTGACGGGCAAATATGTCCGGCCAACAGTAGGGGATCTCCCCGGTAGAAAGTCCCAATTAGACTTTGAACCGTTTGGAGTAGGGATCCCGTCCGGGGTGTGGGTCCGGCTACCACTTAAATGCCTATCTCTTCGTGCGCCTTATCCCACTTTAGGACAAGATCTCCTACTTCAAATTTTTTATCTCCTGCAGACTTTTTATCGAACCATTTTTTGATCCGACTCTGGTGGATGGCGAATTTCTCCCGGGTTTTCTTCCTTTCCTCTTCTAGTTTCAGCAGGGTGTCAATGCGGATTTGCAAGGCGGGACAAGGGGTACCGTGGCACTCTTGAGACAACTGTAGAGCGGGGAGAGACAAATTGGGTGGGAGGACGGCTTCTTTCCCATACACGAGAAAATATGGTGAGGTGCCTATTGATGACTTAGGGGTGACGCGATCAGCCCAAAGTGCGTTTTGGAGAGCGTTATGCCAGTTTCGTTGGTGAGACAGAAGGGTCTTTTTGACGATGCGGATCAGATTTTTATTTGTTGATTCTGCTAGACCATTTCCTTGGGGATAGTACTTTGCAGAGTGTTTGAGAACAATGCCATTTTCTAATGCAAAATCATATAATTTAAAAGATGAAAAATACGTTGCATTATCAAGCACTAAGGAAGTTGGAACGCCAAACCTGGTAATGATGGAGTGAGTGACAAATTGCATTACCTCCTGATCGTTGACTTGGCGTAATGGTACCGCCTCAACCCACCTGGTGAAGTAATCAGTGGCCGTCAGAATGTACCTGTGTTGCCTAGAAGAGTGGGGTAGAATCTCACCAATGATGTCCAAACCCCATTGCTGAAAAGGTTCTTCTACTGCTACCGACAACAAAGGAGCAGCCGGACGCGCTTCTCGGCTTGCAAATTTCTGGCATTGAATGCATTTCCGAACATATGCGTGAGCATCTCTGAAAAGGGTTGGCCAATAATAACCTGCACGCATAATTTTATGAGCAGTGGTATCCTCGGCGAAATGACCTCCCGCTGGTCCATCATGCAGCTCAGTTAAGACCTTCTGAGCTTCATCCTGTTCTAGGCAGCGCAACATTACTCCATTGGAATGTTTCTTGAAGAGCTTCCCTTGGATTAACCGGTAGGACGCGGCTTTGAGTCTGATTGCACGTTTCTGCCGGGCATCTAGATTTGGTTCCAATACCCCGTGCGCCAAATATCCCGAGATATCCGAGTACCAAGACGGTTTCCTTTCCTGGGGCATGACGTCAGTTTGGTACATGTCAATCTCTTGCTCCCAATTATCTTCTTCACTTTTTTGGGAACCTGCGGCCTCCGCGGCCATTTGGCATAAACCTTGTCCTTTAACCGTGCGTGCCGGCTTAAAATCTAAGTCGTACTCTTGCATACACGCAACCCAGTTCCCTCTCCTCTCGCCCAACTCTTGCTGCATGAATAGTGATCGAACAGCTGGATGGGGAACGTAAACTGTGACATGGTTCTTCAAGATGTATGGTCTGAAATGTTTAACCGCTTTGTACACCGCATAAGCATGTTTCTCGATTTCAGGATAATTTAATTCAGCTCCCTGTAGGCCAGTGCTCATGAACGAAATGGGACGCTTGTCATTATTTCTGTCCTTTTGTGTGAGCACGGCTGCCAGGGATGAATCCGAAGCGAACGTGTACAGGCTGAAATCTCTGCTGAAATCTGGGCTCTGGAGAGAAGGCGCTTCGGCTATAGCTTTCTTGATCTGGTCGAAAGCTTCCTTTTCGGGTTGATTCCATTTGAAAATGGCATTTTTCTTTATCATTCCTTGTAGTGGCTTCACTATCTGGGCGAAATCTGAGATAAACTTACGTACAAAATTGATTTTGCCCAAAAAGGATTGCATTGCTTTCTTACCACTGGGGAGAGGGATTTGAGAAATGGCTTTTGCACGTTCTGGATCAACGAAAATGCCTTGCTTCGTTATGATATGACCTAGCAGATTCCCTTCTGCTACGGCGAAAACACTTTTCTTTGGGTTAAGCGAGATACCGTATTTTCTGCATCTTTCGAAAATCTGTCTGAGGTGATGCAAGTGATCCCCCCGATGTTTGGAAAACACAGTAACGTCATCCAAGTAGACCACCACACTTTGGCCTATCAGACCTCTGAATGCTATGTCCATCGCTCTCTGGAAAGTTGCTCCTGCGTTGATTAATCCAAAAGGCATACGTCGGTATGCGAAGGTTCCCCACTTAGTCCGGAAGGTAGTCTTTAACCGGTCTGGTTCAGCCACCAGTACTTGATTGTAGCCAGAGAAGCCGTCCAACAAAGAGAACATCTCTGAGCCGGACACTGCTTGTAATATTTGCTCCATAGGGGGCACTGGGTAATTATCTTTGCTCGAGGCCCGGTTCAAGTTCCGGAAATCTACGCATAAGCGAATCTCACCTGACTTTTTCCGTACCGGCACTAAATTGGACACCCATGTGGAATGGCGAACTTTGAAGATAATGCGGGCGTCTAAAAGTTTTTTGAGTTCTTTTAGAATTAGCGGCTCCATAGTAGGGTGTACTTTCCTAAGTTTCTGTTGGAATGGTTTTGCATTTTCTTTAATGGGTATCACATGCTGTATAATTCGCGTATCGTATGTGCGTAAGTCCTCATATGTCCAAGCGAATACGTCGCGATACTTGCGAAATAATTGAGTGAAATCTTGGGCCTCTTGGGGGGTGCAGTCTTTCCCCAGGTTGATGAATTTAGGATTATCTTCTGATCCCAAGTTCACTTGTCGATGAGCCAAGATCGAGCTCTGCACTTTTGCATTTGGGGGCCCACGGAACCGGTTTTTCAGATCAAACAGCTTTTCCAGTGATACCACCCCTTTAGGCATGGGGTTTCCCTTAACCTTCTCGTACTCCTTTTGCATAGCCTGGTCGTGCTCATTTTCATCTATAGCAGCGTCTTTGAATATTTCTGAGTTGCACATAAATTCCAGCACCTGTTGATCATCATCAAAAACACGCAGATTAGTGATATTGTCTGGCACGGATGGTCTATACATAACTTCAATATAAAACCCGTCCCTCAAAGGGGTAAACCTGGCGGCAGCATTAGCTAGAGTATCTGCGGCTGCGTTGTGCATTCTTAGAACAGACTTAATTCCAAAAGCATCAAAGGAAGAAATTAATCGCCATACCTCTTGCTGATACGCCTTCAAATGTGGAGACAAACAGTGAATAGTGTTACGTACCTGCCGAGTGATAATCTTGGAGTCACCAATAACCCGTAAGCATTTCACCTTCAAATCCAACGCCTTCTTAAGTCCGAGGATCAGAGCTTCATACTCGGCAGTGTTGTTAGTGCATTGGAACTCGAGTCGACAAGAGACTAGGAATTTTTTCTTATGTGGATCAAGCAAAATGCAGCCGGCACCAGAACCATCGAGATTCTTGGAACCGTCGTAATACAATGTCCATATATCATTTTCCGGGTCCTTGGGGGCAGTGTCTTGCGGAGGAATTTTGGGTTGGTGTGATATAGTTTGAGCTTGTTCCTCTACGACGAGTGTCATTTCAGAAAGGACCTCGGGGCCTACTGCAGACTGGGGAGGTTGGTAACATCCAAAAACGGAATCAAGAAAACACATACCAAGTTCTTCTTGGGCGAAGCTGATGGGTTCATTTGTGGCATCCAAATCAGTTACAGTGTGCTTCATGTATGGTTCACTTTCAACTCTGATTTGGTTGTTTCTCCCTTTGTAGGGTAGCCATAGGTGAGACCAATCTGTGGCGAAGTATCCTTGCAATTTGCTAGACCAGTCTCTACTAAGCAGTACACCATAGGCTTCTGGGATGTCGACAACCACAATATCAATACATTGATGAACCCTCGAGTCGGATGAGAGGTGGATGATGACATTGTTTAATTCTCCGACTGCCGGTACTTGTGATCTGTCCAGTTGAATGATTTTTGCGTCAGTTTTCTCTGGGAGGATGTTGATTTTCTTGCACACAGATAAAGGCATGACATTTGTGGAAGCACCAGAGTCAACGAGGCAATTGTGAACGTTGAAATTGAACATCTCGAAAGATAAGAGAAATGGAGGGGTGGACCCTCTCGAGTTCGTGTTGACCGCATTTACTATAGATTGGAAATCTGGACTAGTTTGTGCAGATGTGTTGCTAACGGTCTTCATATTTTGGTTGTTGGCGAAAGCTTTTAGGATAAGCTCCTTTTGGTTCGTGATGCGGGCCAACTCGTAGAGCGAGATATTAGCCCTGGTCTTTTTCATGTCCTCCACTATGTTGTAGCTAGTGTCAGTTTGGGGACTAGGTTCGGTAGTGGTTTTCGATGGTTCTACTGGGAGTTTGGTCTTTTGACTTGCTTTGCCGTTACTATTGGTAGGCTTGTCCGGCGTAGTTGGTCCTTCGTTGCTAGGGGGGAGAATTTTCCTCAGGAAAGCCCTTTTCTTGTCTTCATATGATTGTTCGGGAATAGCTCCTTTACTTCTAAGACTATAGTTTCGAGTGGGCTGAGACTTGGGACTTCCTGCCATATTAATATCAATGGGAGTGAGACTCTCTCCCCCGCAGATTACATCGAAAGTTAAAACAGAGGCTCCCGATTCCCCATCTAGGAGCGAAACTTCGTCTTGATCAGAAACTTCATCCTCTGTCAGGCTTCCTAGAGTTTGATCATCCAGAAGCTGGTTAACTACTGCGGTCATGCTGCCGATCCATTGCGGGCACGTATTTTCAGAATGGGCAGTTTGGTGAAAAGAACAAAAATTGTCTTTCCCTATCACCTCCACGTTGAGAGCGGCACTGGTGTTTGACGGAGGCCTGCTGGTGTTGGGATTGTTTTTCTTGAAAAAAGGTTTGGGAGGTTTATTTGTAGTTGAGGTTTCAACGCCTTTTCTCTTTAAGTCAGATACCTCATTCGTTAGCAGTTTGAGAGTCTTGGCCATACTTTCGAAATCGAAAGTTTCTCTCTCCCTATTTGGGGTGGAAGACTGACCCTTTTTAGTGGTTGATTTGTGATCATCCTTTCCGTCATGATCCATGACACCTATTGACAACATGTCCTTTTCTACCGCGAGAGCAGCCGCATAATTTGCTGTAAGAGTAGCGCGGGCCTCACGTTTGATGAAAACTGCAATATCCCTCGGGAGGGCTTTGGTATAGTAGTCGATGGTGATAGAATCGTCCAACGCTAAGTTTGGAGGAAATTTTTGCAATATGGTTGCGAAGCGTTGGTTAAAGTCTTTAACTCTCTCTTTTCTATGACACTTGATGGTGCTTAGTTCTGTGAGGAGCATAGAGGGTGTTTTATCTTCCGCAAACTTTTGCAGGAACACACGACGGAACTAGTCCCATGAAGTAATAGACGCAGTGGGTAGGGAGCGGTACCAGGTGGCACCCTGGCTTACAAGAGTGTGTGGGAAAAGTCGACACGCAACGTCATCGGACTGAACTCTCATAATTTGTAGAGACAGATAAAAACTACTAATATGGTCTTCTGCCGATGTGCCTTTCTCTGGATCGAACTTAGGAAGATGCTTCTCTGGGTGTCCGGGCATATCATGGAGAGGACCTAAAAGGGCCAAAGGGGATTGAGCCATCCAGGCTAGAGGTTGCACCCTCCTGGGGCGTTGATGGTTTCGGTTTTCTGCTTCAGACTCACTTCCCGTCCCTGACACCGAGGTTCCTTCATGACGACGAGAGTGTTCATCTCGGTGTCTTTCACGGTTATTCACGTTTCTAAGTAGCTCCCAGTTGTGAGGGGGGGGTCTGTTTTGGTTTTGGTGTTGATTATGGTTGGCGTGTGTCTAAGGTCGTGAATGATATTCCCTCTACCACCACGACCTTGACCCCTGTTGACTCCACCTTCATTTCTTCGAGGCCTATTGACTTCTTCTGCATTCCTCCGGGCTGTATTACCTTCTCTTTCGTTTCTTCTCTCCCCTTCTCCTTCTCGTGGGGAATATACTTGGTTGTTGGTCCACTGGTGTGAGTCAGGCTGTGGTTCGGGGAAAGGTTCAGTATCCGGGAAACCTTCACTATCGTGGGTAACGGGGTCATTTTCCTGGACAGCCCGTGCGAGGTCCTCAATCATGGTATTCACAAGTTCAGGTACGGTACGGACTAGCACGCCATTGCGAGTGATTTTATCGGCAGGGGTCCTAGTGTGGGCTAGGAATTCCATGATAGGGGTATACCGTAAATCCCTGATGAGATTACGGGCAACTGGGCGCAAGGCTCTCAGCTGTTCGTTAGTGATTTCGAAGTATCGGGCTTCCACCGTTGGAATATCTTCTAAGGGGGGAAGGGCAACTTCGTTATTTATGACCTCCCGGCTGGCTCTTTTGGGACTGAAAGGCATTATTGCATTGTAGCTAAAGAAGCATACTCTTGATATATGAAATACAATACATGTTAAAACCCCTTTGATTGGATGATGTGTTTAGCCGTGACAACATTGTGTGTATTCTGCGTGCATTTTCAGAATATCTTTTGATTAATGAATCTGTGTTATTAATAAGTGTCATTCATGCACCATAGTTATCTGTGATTGTGTTGATGATGCTCAAGTTTATTATTTACTTCATGATGAATGTTAATGAACTGTTTTATTAGCATCTCGTTATATCCTTCGGAAAGTTAAGGGATATTCTTACCACAAAGGATTGTTTCTTTGGCGGTCAGATTATCTTGCATGCATACCTCATAGATGTGCTGCTAACGACATTTCCTGAGTTTATGCATTTTGTCTATTACCTTGCTATGCACAGTGTCATATATCGGTTTTATTCATCAGTCATGTATTCTATATCATGTTAATAAGTCTATGTTTGCAGTTTCAATCAGGTTGCTCGAAGCCGAAGAGATAGTCATTTAAGTGGTAGCCGGAGCCACACCCCGGACGGGATCCCTACTCCAAACGGTTCAAAGTCTAATTGGGACTTTCTACCGGGGAGATCCCCTACTGTTGGCCGGACATATTTTCCCGTCAACACATTACTCTTTGATTATGTAGAGCTTTGGACTTAAGCCTAAACTTATTGTTGTCTCTTCTATGCCTCTTTCTAGTGCCGACAATAGAATTGTCTTCTTCTTTATTCTTCTTGCTATTGATGTCATATCCAACATCCTTAAGCATTTTTTCATCTGATCGTGTAGGCTGATATTATTTCTGCAACTTCTGTTGAAAATGTGCTTCCAGAATTTCTGGTAGCACCTGTGCTTTTGATTTATATGCAGTTGCAAACATTCCTCTTTTGACTCTAGTGTAGACATTAGGAAATAGAGGAATTGGGGGTACTATTTCATGGACTTGGGTTTTCTTGTTGAGGAGCTCTCTCCCTTTTCCACCTTTCTTTCGGATTTAACTCTAGAAACCTTCTCTTTTTTTCCCTTGGCCTTCTTACGAATGTTTTCTTTCTGGGCCTTTCTCTTTGTTCTTATTTTTGTAGGCTAATGATTTGGTTGTGGAAATGGAGGTGTACGTGCAGGTTGGCTTACCCTATAGAATAAAAAGTGGTCCCAAGTCTGGTTTCTCTTCCGAAAATATTCTTCAACTAGAGCTTTGATCAAAGCTTGATGGTACAAGCTATACTCAGAAGCATCAGAATGGGTATGAACCCTTGCTAACATTTTTGTCAGGATTTTCAACAAGAAAAATGGCATATTCAACATCTGCATCCATCTAATATGAAAAATAAACCTCATATGATAGAGGAATACAACTCTATGCCTCCTTTCACAGGTGAGGTATATCTTGATAATCTTGATAGCTTCTGCCCAGTCATTCTTAAGGTAGCTTCTTAGGATGCCTTTTTCCCAATTTGGATCTCTGTGAGCATCTTTTAGGAAGCTATTCAGATCACCTCCTATAATAACTTTCCCTTTGAACCACCTTTCTCCTTCTTCAGGAAGGTTAAAGGATTTAGTAATGGAGTCTTCAGAAACCTAAAAATTAAGGCCATAAATTGTAGCTTCCTGTCCATTAAACGAGTTAGAAAACTCTTGGGCTACTCCTGAGTGAGATCTCCCTAACCTGGTACAAAGAGGATACCACCCGGACTGCATAAAAAAACTTCATATCCTTTAATTGGCATCAAATAAATCCCCACCATGTGGCTCTATTCGATTTATCTTACCACTTGTTTTAGTCATCTTCAAATAAATAAATGACTCTGTCTTTTGCAACTGATAGGCGACATAGTAGGAAGAATTTAACCTTACAAGTGTAGCTTGTATTCACTCTTGGAAATCTCATGTGAAATCTAGACTCCTTATCAAAGTATGACTCTCAGCAATTTGAAACCCAGCAACTAAAACTTCGAATGACATTCTCCTACTTTTTAGGTGGTTTTAAAATCAAATTTTGGTTCATCACCCCATGCAAATCATCCTTAATCATTGAAAATATTCCTCACAATGATTTGCACCATGTGATATTCCATCATCATCTTTAGTTGGCTACATTTTTCATATGGAGTGCTCCAGATGTCTTGATATTAGCATATTTGTGACAAACAATCACTTTTATAGTTTTTCCTGTTAATTGGTCGGAATTTCCAGCAGCACTTCTATGCGGCCAGCCAAATCGTTATGGCATGTAGTGCAATAACCACAATCTCCTTGATTCATAAAAACACGTACCTAAACATGCATAAACTGACTTAGGGTTTGAAAGGAAGGATGGGTTAACGGTCTACTTCATAATTGTAGGTAACACATGGGTTCAACGTATATAACAAATTGCCTCAAACTAAGTGACTGCAATATGACACCTATCATTAGATCTAAAAATATTTAAAAAATATTTGAGGCATATCTACACTATAACACGTGGCCGAACTAAATTGGATGCGCCTTTTTGTTTTTTTGTTTTAAAACAGAGTGTGCTTACGGAAATTCCAGTAGCATCGAAGTAAAAATAAAAAAGATAGAAATAGGAAAATAATAGACTATCTGAAAGGGATAAAACTAGTGGTTCCAGAAATTCCGGTAGAGACTGATGTTTTTTTTTAATTTTGAAATTTTTTTGAAGCTTAATCGTAAAAATAAAAATATGGAATGGGCTCATGACTTAGAAAAGAACTATGCTAACAACAATGATAAGGTCTTGGAGGCATACAAGGTTCAAGGGTCTTTGTCATGGTCATGGTAGTTGTCAGATGAAATTCTCTAAGAATAATTTATTGTGTGTTTTCCTCTCCAAGAGGGAGAGGTTTTGGCCCTGGCTCGAAGAGCCTAAATCTTTGTCTGTTGTGTTTATGGTAATTGAATTGATCAAATACATAATAATCTAAGAAGAGAAGACATAATTAAAGGAAGTAAGCTCACAAGTAATTATTAGGAAGAGAATTTTGAATGAAACCTAGCCCTAACTAATTCTCAACATGGGTTCAGAGATAAGGTGTTGAAGATAAGGGCTACTTGACAAGGAGACACTCAAAGAAGAAAAAAATCAAAGAAAAGGTCAAATTTTGTGTTGAAAAGTCAAATTAGTCTATAAGGAAGATTCTCAAGCCTTTTCAAGAAGACCTTCAATCTCATTCAAAGGATCCACTCATTAAGTAGATAATATTTTCCATCAAATATTTATGACAATAAATACATTGTTGCAAGACACATCATCAATCACTATCCAAAAATATTCAACACCTTTGAAGACATCATCATTATGAAAACATTCGTTATCATCAAGTATCCAAGGTCACCTTCGTTGGATATAAGAGGGAGTTCATGCCTTCATCTTCATCATCATCAAAGAATCTACTAGAAGGAGGAAGTCACCCTATTCAAGTAAGTATCTATGACCTCATAAAAATCTATCAAAATGACTTATTGCAAAGAGAGAAAAAATTTTGTTGGGTCATCAAACTTTAGTGCATGGAAAAAGATGACATATTTGAATCTAATCGAAGATGAAGTCATGGGCTACATCAAAGGATCCACAATTAAACCCTAAAAATAAGATGCTCTAGTTCATACCAAGTACATGAAAGGAGAAATCATAGCCCAGAGGATTCTCATAGAATCCATTAAGGACTCACTCGTACCATAAATATAAAAACTGGAAACTACAAAAGAAATATATGAGAAAATGGTGGAGCTATTCTCTGTGAGTACTGCACGAGAAGAAATCTCTCTTAGACAAGAGCTATACAAGATGGAATTGTGAAGAGAGGAAGGAATCACCTCATATTTTATGAGGATTTCTGAAATAAGAGAGCAACTATAGGAATTGGGATAAGTAATGTCTGATAGTGAGATTAATACAGTGGCGTTGAATTCTCTACTGGGAGAATGGGAAAAATTCACTTCAAGCTTATATGGGAAGAAAGAAGCAACATCATTCAAAGATCCATGGTATCTATGTAAAATAGAGGAAACATTATTGAAGGCCAAAGATGATATGAGATCAAGTGAATGGAATCAAGCCTTTGCAATCATGTCCAGGAAGAAAGGAAGATTCGGTAAATTTGGTCCTTAGAATAAAACAATAAATATTGGCAAAGTACGATTCTTTGGATGTAATGAACTTCGGAATTATAAAATGGATTTTCCTAAATCTAGGAAGGAGAAGAGGAACAAGGAAGAAGCCCGTGTCATAGATGAAAGGGAAGAACCTGATGCAAATAATTCTAAGAAAGAAGAAGCAAAAGATCTCTATTATTATTGATATCATCTTCCTCTTTAAGTGATTTATGTTGGTTGTAAAATAGTATGGTAGGAATAATTGTATATCAATAGCATCATGATAGAAGAATGGAAGGAGCACTTGAATTAGTGGCTCCTGGAAACCTCAATGATAACTACATTGATGGAAGGAAGTCATCAAGATCAATGATCATCATTCAATAATCAATATGGAAATAGGTGCTGACATTTTCTAATGGAATCCTGTCTGGATTCACTAACTAGAAATAAAGAAAAAGGTTTAATCAATAATTCTATCTTACAAAATTCTGGGATTAGGATATGATGACATATTGATGAAGCAGGGCAAGGGAATAAAGTTCTTCATTCTTGTAAAAATGTTGCGGGGTGACTCAAATCGAAAAGGATGAGGTACATATATCTATATGATGACACTGGATGTTGTGAAATCATGTCATATGGCTGTAGGTGGTGGACTTATATCTTTAGGAGTATGATCAAAGGAAGAAAGAAAAAAAGAGATCTTGAAGTGAAACCATATCAAGAGGCGATTATCATCCACAAGCCAAGAATATGTGACTAGGATATATCCTGGGAAGATATTTCGACTCTGATAGAAGTATGGTAAACAAGAAGATGGTTGAAAATTCATATCTTTAGGAGATTTGTCAATCTGAATAAAGGATTTCGATGCCTATAGGAAGATGTCATGGTGAAATATCATCATTGAGGTAACTTTTAATTCAAAAATTCTTATGTATATGTTTATCTAGATTATTTTATGTAGGGCCGCCAATCATTTGGAAGAATGTAAGATCCTTGTGAAATGGTTCGAAGGAAATCATCATGGCATAAATATGGACCATATGAGAAAGATAGATGAATCACTTTTTGGTGGATGACATGACTCATGGATTAAATTTATGGATGATATATTCCCTATGATGCCAATGTTGAAGATTCCTCAAATATTGAAATCCATGACATTGAGGGGAGGAATTCTTGATGAGAAGCTAGGTGTCTCACCATTGCTGCTACAGGTCCCTGGCTAAGAGGGAGCCTGGTGATAAGTTTCTTACTTGGAAGAAAATTGAAGTATGTCATTCTTGATTTAAAAGGAAGTGACGAATATGAGTCTCTAAATTCATGTGTCATGTACTAGACCAGGACTAAAAATGGTAAGTCTTAGTGAAAACCATGAGGAGAGAATGGACATACACATCATTCTGGTCGTCACCTAGAAGACAGAATGGAGGATTGGGTAATCATCGGGAATCTGACACTCTTTGAGAATGATATAGGGAATTAAAGGTAAGAGTAGTCGGGGACCGATATTATTTGAGGGTTGGATACCTAGGAGAAGAATAGTCTAAGAAGGTCATACCCCGAGAACACCTAGGTGGAGTATGTACCTTGGAGAGACAATGATTATGGTTTCTATAAGTCATGTGTCTCACAAAAATTGTAGCCCATTGTCATATTGGGCAATGGGGCTTCTATTCAAGGCCTTGCACTAGAAAAATGATGGTTGTTATGATACTATGCAAATGTGATTACCAATCCAATTCTTCTTATGAGATTCTTCATATTGAAAGTGACCATGTACCATTATTAATAACTCCCTAGTTAAGAGGTAGTTTTGGAAAGCGTAACTAGGTTTAGTATTCATAATGACTACGTAATTATGTATTTATGTAATGAAGAAGAAAAAGATAATAAAGTGTATTTATGTTATGCTTTCTTCATGAGTTTCATGAGCAAGGTTTTTATTATAGGTCAAAAGACTTCTTCTTGATGTCTTTTACGGATTTGTCATCTTGTCATAAATGTATTAAAAAAGATTCAAGAATATGAAGATTTTAGTAAAAGAAGTATGCCTCAATACCTTGTCATATAAGCCTTGAAGACATCGCTTAGAATGTGGCTCAAGATCAGTGTTGAAGTGCATCCTCAAGTTGGCCTATGTACAATGAACAAGTCAGCTTCCATATCCCTCCTCAAGTCAGCCTTCACATAGATTAATAGGTTGGCCTAAATCTCATAAAGAAGTACACTATATAAAGGATGGTCTATGGTTAATTTAAAGAGATAACTTCGGATATGTATGAGGCAGAAATGTGAGGTGAAGTCTCAGATCTATACAGTTATATATATCAGTAAAAAGTGTGAAGTAAGGACTACGCTCAAGTGTGAAGAAGGGATCGTGGTAATTACAGATATAGGACTGCGTTCAAACATGAATAAGGACTGTGTTAAAGTGTGATATTATAAAAATGTTTAGTGCAAAGAGAGGAATCTATAAAATAGCATGAACAATATTTTATAAAAGAGAAAGAACATGACTATGTTAAGTATAAGAACAAGATTGTTTAAGGGAATCACTATAATATAGTGTGGACTGCTTAACGAAAGGAAATAAGACAAGTATGTACAACCAGTAAGGTTAAGTGAAGGTAGAAGATAAGATAGTATATGACACGGTGTTGATATCACAAGCAAGGACCTCATACATCTAAATAAGGAAGAATACAAATAGAGACCAAGCTCTCTAGTCTTGGTGCAAAAAAGTGCAAAACAGTGCAGGATGGTGCAGGAAAGAGGGATCAGCTCAAGGAGTCAATGAAGAAGTAGTGACAAGGTCTTGGAGGCATACAAGGGTCAAGGGTATGTGTCATCGTCATCGTACTTGTCATCTGAAATTCTATATGAAGAATTGCTAGTGGGTTTTCCTCTCCAAGAGGGAGAGGTTTTGGCCCTAGCTCGAAGATCCTTAATTTGTGTCTCTTGTCTTTTTGGTAATTCACTTGATGAAAGTCATAATAATCTAAGAGGATAATACATAAGTAAAGGAAGTAAGCTCACAAGTAATTATCAATATGATAATTTTGAATTAAACCTAGCCCTACCTAATTCTCAACAAGGAGGAGCACTTGACATGTGTACACCTAGCTTTGAAGGTGACCACCTTGGATTTGGAAAAACCATAGTGTGATATGTGGACACCTTGCTCTGAGGAGGCCTCCATATGGGGCTTTATTTTTTTACTTAACCTAAAATTGCTTGTGAACTTAGCCTAGGGTTTCTTGACTTAGCATAGGATTTCTTGTGGACTTTGTCCTATAACCCTAGCATATATAAAAGAAGGAAAGTTCCTTTTTTAAGAGAAACTAATTTGTATCGTAGAGATTGATAGTTGGCGTGATACTAGCTATTTGGAAAATATTTGAAGCTCGTGTCTTACACTTTTAGAAAGGATTATTGTTTGTGGGATGCTAGCACTAGGGTTCTTTGACTTGTGGATGCAAGTGTGTGAATCTCTATGATAGCTTATGTGATACAACTTCAAGTGGGAGCTCTTGTGGTTTGATATTTAGTGTGATGTTGGCTTGTTTGGAAACTCAAGGGATTGGATTGTAAAGCTTATTGGGATGCCTATCTTGGCCTATAATGTTTTTTAGGGTTTAAAAGTTTGCAATTATTATGGAAGCCCTAGCTAGGGTTAAAGATGTGTTGAAGAATCCTTGCTCAAGATGTACTGAAAGGACTTGTTGTACTAGTATTGGATGAGTTGAGGTATTGTAATTTATCTTCATTACTATGATAATATGAAGTGTGCCACTATTGTCTTAAATTTGTGATTTCCAATCTGATTTTTTTCCTGTATTAAACAAATTTCAATGCTATTTTAGTATGCGGATTTATTGGGACAATGACACTAGATGCTATGTTGATTTTAGCATGCTAAATGAAGATTTAAAATCTCTTTGTTTTTGTTATATTTCCACTTTAAATGAAATTATTTTCATATCTGTGTAATGAGATAGATCTTTCCCTTAGCAATGCTGAAATGATATATGCTTGAAGTCTTTGTGGTCTACACTCTTGAGTTTGACTAGCAATATTAGGCATATTTGATGTTGCTTGCAGGGATGTTGAAGAGAATAGTTTAAGCACCATTGCTGGAAACTCAATGAAGTAGATCCATGGCCTCACATTAGTGAGGTGGAAATTTCAAATTCAACGTATTTTTTAAATTTATATAGTTTTTACATGGGAGGTATTGGTTTTTTAGTTTAGGCAGGTCTATAGGTCATTATGTTGAAAGGTAATAGAGGCATGGAACAACCACCTTAGGTTATGTGTCTATGTATCCTTTGCCAGTTCAACTTGAAACCCAAACACCCCCTTGACAAAACACAACCTGGGACATCCACCTTAACTTATGAGTTCTGTTTTTTTTCCAACAGTATTCAAACGGCCAAAACAACTGGTTAGAAATCCCCCCCCCACAAAAAAACGCTTTAGGCACAAGTCAATTCTACATTTTTTATCCAAATCCTCAAATTTAGTTGTTCATAATTTTTTTTTATGTGACTAAAACATAGTAGTTTTGAATAGATTAAAACCCACACAAATATTAAAAATGCAGAGCATATATACATACATTTTTTGTTCTACTTGAGGACCCGCATAGCCTATTCTTTGATAGCGATATGAGAATGAATAGATTGGGTCTTCTTAAGCTGATATTTGTATATGCAAAGCTCCATGTACAATTTCATTATCTTGCATCACTCTCTTGTTCATCTACCCCAACCAAGAACCCCAACTAAAAAAATAAATCACACAGTGGATTAAATAACATCTACTATATCCGATAATCCATGGTTGTGTCTAATCATCCATGGCTACTATATTATACATGAAATAATTTCTTATACGCATCCTCCTCCTCCATAGATGAAGGAGGGGGGTCACCTTCTTCTTCTTGAAATTGAATAATTTATTTATCATATTAGCTGGATTCAACCTCTCTAATGCACTGTTAGTATCAATGAGAAGGTGTTAAGGCTCATCTCTAATGCACTATCAGTAGAAAAATATCCAATGCACTATTATTATTGATGAGAGAGTGTTAAGGCTGCCCTCCTGTAGCTATGCCCTACTATGTTGGTAACGAAAAAGAAATGTTACTTGTGTTTGGTTTTGATGCCAATCCTCCATGGAAAATACCCTCTTAAAATTTAAATATAGTGGGAAAATGAAATTTGGATGAGTAAAAGCATATTAAGGAAGTGTCAAAACTTTTATCATAATGTAAAGGAAATTATTTGAATATAATAAATACTTTAATGCTTTTTAAGTTATTCAAATATTATAAATATTTTAATATTGTTGGCAAGCTGCTTTGTCTTGTTATTTTTTTTATTCTTTTCATTGTATATGATGACTCTAGATCCATCTTAACTTTGGATCTACCAAATACCCACAGGTATTAAATCTCTTTTCACTCTAAAATACGTTTTCAACTTAAGAGATTTGATTCCTCCCTCTCGGTGCTTGGTATATCTAGAGTTAAGATGGATCTAGATTGGTTTAATTACTAATTTTAAGTTTTTTATTTTATTTTATTTTATCAATATTGGGGTGGAGCATATTCAGTTACTGATTATGAAGGAATGCTTTTCAAGTGTAGGTGGTGCCATATGTATGAGAACTTAGCTAAAAACAATGAGCTTCCATTTTCTGCGAAGGACCATATATGAAGAGGCAAAGACTTGGTGCAAGGAAATATTTGGTCAGAAAAGGGTTTTGGATTGGAGGTTTTAGGTGTCAAGGGAAAGCTGGATGGTATAGTTCCTTTCTGTGAGATTTCCTCCAAGTCGTCATTGAAAATTGTTAGGAAATGGTGTTTTTTGTTGTAAGTTGTCTGGAAGACCTAGTAAAATGATAGAGTTTATTTCCTTGGTTGCTAATGGAAGGTTGGGGGGTTTAGAATTTGGATGGAAAGAGAGAAATATTCAGGTATCCAACTTTTAGGGTTTGGATTTTGGTTTGGCCATTGAATAGAGAGAGGGATGAGTGGAGGGAGATATGGAGAGGGAGAGAGGGAGCAAGAGGGGGAGAATGGGAGAGTTGGAGACACAGAATTGTGCACACTTGGTGTTTATATTTATTAAAATAGAGATATGAGATTTTATTTTGTTGAGAAAAAGGAGAGAGGAAGCCCTAATTCTTGGGGATTAAATAGTTATGGTAGCAAGGAATCTTTTGAATGAAAAATTTCTTTTTCGAGTTATAGAATGCCACCCTTGTAAAAAATCAACAAATGATATTCAAACCAAGTTGTAAAAATATAGAATCTTTATTCGATGTAAAATCACTTTTTGGTTGAGAACTATATAGACTAGGAATGAAACTCCAATACCTCCATTAACAAATTTTTAGTACACATTTCATTAGAGACCTCTTTTATACTCAACTTAATATCAATTCTATCCTTAAATGCTAGCACTACCACAAAAATTCCCTCACTCCATGATTTACTAGATGCCTCTTATAATTTTATAACTCATTTATCATGTAGGAACCTCTAGGACATATGAATCTAACACATTACTCAACCCCTAGAAAAAAAAAATTTATGCTTCGTTGAAATGAAGTGATCTATTAGAACTCTTAAAGAAGTTTAGATTATTGGTTGTCTTTATATCAAATATATAGTTATGATGATGAGCCTTAGAAACTTAGCCTAAATATCATGGAATGATTTATCTCCAATCCATAGCTAGGTTGATTACCCATATTTTCTTACCCTTATTACCTTGTTTAGAATGAGATAGTTTTAGTGTCATACCCGGCCTAGTCATTAGCCCACGTGATTATTTAAAAATATGCTACATGTCTTGATCATCGTACTCCTTACAGATCGGTCTTGCAAGTGTGAATTTTTATTTTTGACATCCCATCTTGTATAATTATTCCACAAATTAGATTTATTTCCTAATGAAAAGAAGCACATATGATAGACCTGTTGAATCTCTAATTAAACTGAGAGGGGGGGGTGAATCAGTTTAATACATTCCTGATCTTTTAAAATTTTCAATAAACTTATTTACACCTTCATTTCAAACTCTATTTAATGTGAGAGTAATCTTAGAATGTAATCTGAAAGTATTAGTTTAATAGAGCAGTAGACTTAATTTGAGAGCAACAGGTATTAAGCAAATGATACATATCATATCAATACATAAATATCATGCACAGAGACACCAGATATAAGTGGAAACCCATAAAGGGAGAAAACCACATCTTATTATTGTTGTGATGCAAAGGCAAGCTCCAACTCCCTCTCACCACTGTTTTTCTGCAGGCACCAACCTACAGGAGGCTCCTACCTCAATTCTTCAAGCTACAACTTGCAAGGAAGCACCAACTCCCTTCAGTTTTCTGCAGGCACCAACCTACAGGAGGCTCCAACCTCAGTCAGCTACAACTGACGACTATCAAGCTGCAACTTGATAGGGAAGCTCCAACTTTCTCAATTTATCAAACTGAATGTTTGTTGATTTTCCTCAGATATCAGCTCTGTTCTGTAGCTTCTCTTAATCTTCTCTGTCTTACTCTTCTATATTCTGCCTTCTCTTATATTCTGCCTTCTCTCGATTTACTCTCTCTTCATTTTAAAAAAAAACTCACTCTGCATATCAAGATGATATTATTTATAGATTTCCTCACATGACTGTTTGTATTCTGCTTGGAATTCGAAATGGAAAGTCATGTGTCTTTGCCTTCTGCCTTCTCACTCCTTTTATCAGCTTACTCAGAAATTATAACTGTAGGTGTCAATTTTAACATTACAGTGGGAGTTTGTTTTCTCTCGAAGACTTGCCAATGCATCACAAACAATAAAAATTTAAATAAAACATTTACATTCAAATTTAAATGAGAACTCCAGCTCAACTCATTTAGTCTTTTGAATTGGTACGCATTTGTATTTTCTTTGGCTGTCTTTGTCTTTTCTGTGACTGTGTTTTATCTTCTTTCGGATCTGTTTGCTCTTTTGTCCTCTACTGTGGTGTAATTGCTGCATATGTGTAAATGTGCCTTTTATATCCGCTGACTGTAAATCTGGAGGAATTCCAATCCCTTTTATGCCATTAGTGTCTTGTTGATGTGGCAGGTTCCGCAGGCTAGAACATACATATATCACAAGCGTTAATAATCGCCCTCCCATAAAGCTAAGGTCCGTGGGTCTACAGACCACGTGGCATGTTTTAATACAACTGCAACAATTTTTTATATATCTCACAGCAATTATTTTATATAAACAATCGCCCTCCACCTTAAGCCGAGGCCCGTGGGTCCACAAACCACGCGACACTTTTCAATACAATCGCAACAACTTTTTATGTATATATATATATTTATATATAACAGCGCCTTCACAAATTTCCGTTTGTGATTAGAACTAGAACTAAAACACTTGTTAATCATAGTTAATAAGCCCATTGGGTCCGGGCTTCAATCAAATGCAATCGGGGCGCATAATAGAAAAGTTCTGATTGCGATCAGAACACGGATGCGATTTACATATATCAACTCCTGCTTATAACTGGATCGGGTCCGCCACTTCAATCGCAGCGTTTTACAAAGTCCTGCGATCAATCGTATAGTTCTGATTGCGATTGAGATTCCGGATGCGATTTGCATATATCAATTCCCGCTTATAACTGGATCGGGTCCGCCACTTCAATCGCAGCGTTTTACAAAAGACATGCGATTGGGAACTCGGATGCGATTAACAATTAACTGTGGTACATAACTCGATCGGGTCCGGCATTTCAATCGCAATCACAACTTTCTGTTGCGATGTTCCGCTGCCCTTGCGATCTCCGATTGCGATTGGGGAGGGGTCCCACCTTATCAAACTTTGTTTTGTGCGCTCCATAGTATAACAGACATATATGTATACTTTGCCAAAGGGTTAAGCGATTCCCAGAATATGGTTTATATGTTATATGTAACGCCCATCGGGTAATAATTCTCGGAATTATACATACGACTGTATCTGCCGGTCTTGGGCGATTCTCGGAATTTTATATCTATCCTCCGAGTTGGGCGATTCTCGAAATTATACATACGACTGTATCTGCCGGCTTGGGAGATTCTCGGAATTTTATATCTGTCCTCCGGGTTGGGCGATTCTCGGAATTATAACAGCTCTCTGCCTCTGTCTCTGCCTCTGCTCCGCCAGTTGGAGAGTGCGATTCCCGGAATTTTGTAACTACTCTCTGCCTCTGTCTCTGCTTCTGTCACTCTGCCTCTGTCTCTATCTTCCAATAACGGTTCTTCACTGTGCTTCTATGACTGTTACATTTTGACTTTCTTTTTGCTGCCTCTATTGCTTTCGCTGTGCCTCTTTTGCCTTCCTTTGCTACAGCGCTGCCTCTTTTTCCTGAGTGCTGCCTCCTTTGCCATCAATGACAATATTTCCAACAATCTCCCCCTTTGGCATTGATGGCAATCCACTTTCTCTGTTTGCTTTCTCTTTCTCTTGTTGCTTGCTCTTCCTATTTGTTATTTGTTCTTCCTCCCCCTTTGACATCAATGGCAAAGGATGACTCCTCATCCCTCCGTATGGGTTCTGTCGTTGTATTTCCTTTCTCTGAGTTACGTTTAGGTCCTCTTCTGCCGAAATTGGACTATGTTGTGTTTCATTTGTAGTGCCTATAATATGTGCTAGATTGCAGACAGAGATGATGCATTTTACGATTGAAAGGTTCTTGTTGCTTCTGAATGCTGATAATATTGATAATGTTGATCCTGTGGACTTGTTTTATGCTTATCTTGTTGGCTGTTCTCCCCCTGGAATGATATCTTCATTTTGTTCTCCCCCTGAGACTGTACTTTCTCTTCATATTAGAGAATAGTATCTACAGATACTACCCCTAGTTTGTCTCTCAAGTATTTGAATGGTTCTCTGGAAAGTGGTTTGGTAAATATATCTGCTATCTGTTCTTTCGTTGATACATAGTCCAGTTTAACTATCTTCTGAGCCACTTGTTCTCAGAGAAAATGATACTTGATTGGTATATGTTTAGTTTTTGAATGAAGCACATGATTTTTAGATATACTTATAGCACTTGTATTATCACATTTGATTGAGATAGGTTCATTAATGCTTACCTTCATGTCTTGAAGTGTCTGCTTCATCCACATGACTTGTGTGCAACATGCTGCTGCTGCTATATATTCTGCTTCAGCTGTAGATAGAGAGATGGATGTTTGTTTCTTGCTTAGCCATGCCACCAGAATTTCTCCTAGATAGAATGCACCTCCACTTGTACTCTTCCTATCATCCACACAGCTGGCCCAATCTGCATCTGTGTATGCTGTCAAGGTGAAGCTTTTGCCTTTAGGATACCAAAGCCCATGTTGTGCAGTTCCTTGTAGATATCTGAGTATTCTTTTTACTGCTAGAAGATGGTTTTGTTTAGGTGCTGCTTGATATCTTGCCACTAGTCCTACTGCTAGCATGATGTCTGGTCTTGAAGCTGTCAAGTACAACAGGCTTCCTATCATGGATCTGTAGAGTTTTTGATCTACATCTGTAGACCTATCATCAGCACACAGCTTGCATCCCATGATCATGGGGGTTGTCATTGGTTTGCAGTCCTCCATTTTGAATTTTTTCAGCATTTCTTTTAAGTATTTTTCTTGAGAAATGAATGTGCCAGTGTTCTTTTGCTGAATTTGCAGTCCCAAGTAGAAACCGAGTTCTCCAATCATAGAAATTTCAAACTCTGTTTTCATCTCATCAGCAAACCCTTTTGCTAGTTCATCTTTGTTGCTTCCAAACATAATGTCATCAACATATACAACAACAATTAGGAGTTCATTTTCATGCGCTTTTATGTATAGATTGTTGTCTACTCCACCTCTCTTGAAACCCTGTTTTTGCAAATATTTGTCCAGTCTTGAGTACCAAGCACGAGGAGCCTGTTTCAGTCCATATAGGGCCTTCTTCAGTCTGCACACATAGTCTTCTTTGTCTGTCAATGAGAAGCCTTCCGGTTGTTCCATGTACACTTCTTCTTCTAGATCTCCATTAAGAAAAGCAGACTTTACATCCATTTGATATACCTTGAAGTCTTGATAGCATGCAAATGCCAGGAACATTCTGATAGCCTCCATTCTGGCTACAGGTGCAAATGTTTCATCATAGTCAAGTCCTTCAATTTGTGAGTATCCTTTGCAGACCAGCCTGGCTTTATTCCTGATTACTTGTCCTTGCTCATTCATTTTGTTTTTGAATACCCATTTTGAACCAATTATATTTTTCTCAATAGGTCTAGGAACTAGTTCCCAGGTATTGTTCTTCTCAATTTGGTCCAATTCTTCATTCATTGCTTTTACCCAATACTTGTCCTTGCTGGCTTCTTCAAATTTCTTTGGCTCTATTTGTGATAACATGGCTATGTATACTTCTTCTGTTTGTTCTGTTAGCTGCCTTCTTGTTTGGACTCCTGCTTTCTTGTCTCCTATGATCTGATCTTCAGGATGATTCTTCTGAGTGTATCTTGAGGGGGTTTTTGAGCTCAACTCTGCATTATCTATTGTCTTGCTTGTTTCATCATCATCCTTGTCTTCCTCTTCATGGTTGTCTGATGGACTGCAGCAGTCTGTATTTCTTGTATTGTTTGGAAGTTATTCATCAAATCTCACATCAATACTTTCAACTATCTTCCGAAGGATCTTGTTGTAGCACCTGTACCCTTTGCTTTTGGAAGCATATCCTAGAAAAATCCCTTCATCTGCTCTTGCATCAAATTTCCCAAGGTTTTCATCATTATTCTTTATGTAACACTTGCTACCAAAGACTTTGAAATGTTTTATTGAAGCTGGCTTTCCATGCCATAGTTCATATGGAGTCTTGTCACTGCTTGGCCTTAAGTGAGCTTTATTAATGATATGTACTGCTGTGTGTACTGCTTCTGCCCAGAAGGTTTGAGCAATATTATTCTCTTGCATCATAGCTCTGGCTATTTGTTGTACAGACCTGTTTTGTCTCTCTGCTACTCCATTCTGCTGAGGTGTCCCTGCAATAGTAAATTGTTGCTTTATCCCATGTTCATTACATAGGTCTGCAAAGTCATAATCTGTGAATTCTCCTCCTCTGTCTGATCTGATACATTTTAGCTTGCATCCAGTTTGATTTTCTGCTAATGCTCCGAATATCTTAAATTTTTCCAATGCTTCTGATTTATTTTTGAGAAAGGCAACCCATGTCATTCTAGAGAAGTCATCTATTATCAGCATGAAATAGGATTCTCCACTTGGTGTTCTAGTTCTAGCAGGTCCACACAGGTCCATGTGCACAAGCTGGAGTGGTCTTCTTGTTGACAACTCCTCTTTAGATTTAAAGGATGTGCGAGTCTCTTTCCCCAATTGACAAGATTTGCATATAGTACTTGAAGGCCTTTCTATTTCTGGCATGTCTTTGACAACTTTCTTCTTGCTCAATTTGATGATATGGTCAAAGCTGAGATGTCCCAATCTCCTATGCCACAACCATGACTCCTCAAGTTTGCTAAGATGGCAGGCTTCATCTTCCTCTTTCACTATGCATACATTGTTCTCTGTTCAAACACCTCTGAGCAGAGTCTTTCCTATTGTGCTTGACCTGACTACACAATCTTGTGCTCTAAAAAGAACTTCACAGCCTTTGTCACACATCTGACTGACACTCAGTAAATTTGCTTTCAGTCCATCCACAAATAGTACCTCTTGGGCTTTTCCTCTGCCATTATCTATGCTGACTGAGCCTTTTCCCTTGATCTTTCCTGATTTATCATTACCAAAAATAACATTGCCAAATTTATTTTCATCAAGAGTTATAAACTTGCTTCTGTCTCCAGTTATGTGTTTGGAGCAGCCACTGTCCAAGTACCACTGGCTTTTCAGATCTTGAGCAGTTAGAGCCAGGTCACAGTTATTCACCTTCTTTATCCACTAGAGGCCCCCTTTTGAACATTTGATTATAGTTTTTCCAGAATTGTGAGCATGAACAAAATTGCTTTGACTCATAAACCTCCTTGAGGTATTGAACATCAGTCTTTGTCTATACTTTCTACATTCAATAATTTTATGGCCAAATTCCTTACAATAAAAACAATAACCATAGAAATTATTTGCATACCTGATGTAAGGTTGTTTCCTCCATTTGTCTGTTTGAGATAACCTCTTCACTTTTTTCATCTTTTGCAGGTCTAAATTACTCTTCCTTACATAACAATATGCAACAATGTGTCCTGGCTTGTGGCAGACATAGCAGGTGGCATTCTTCATAGGAGGGAAGAATTTCCTCTGATGACTTCCAAATTTGATATACTTAGGGGCATATGATTCTTTTTCTGCCATCTTAGTATTCATTATATTCTTTGTTGCTAGAGGTTTCTTCTGCTCTTTGTCTCTCTTATTGCAGATTTCTTCTTTTGTTGGAACTATTTGAGCTACTTCCTCATCCTTCTTTTCTTTTACCAAAATAATCTCTTTGTCAACCTTTTCTTTTCCTTTACTTGATTCTCCTTCGTAGCCTATTCCAGTCTTTATCATAGGGGATCTTTGAGCAACCAAAATTTCATTCAACTTAATAGAGCTTGTTGTTTGAGAAGGGTATATAGAAACTTTCCGTTGAGCATTTTCTAATTTCTTTCTCAGACACAGAATTTCTTCTTCCAGCTTCTCTTGTTCTCGAGTTTTATCTTTGATTTGCTGAAGTAACATATCTTCTATCTTCTTGGCTTCTTCAAGCTTTACCTTCAGCTGCATGAGGACTTCTGAATTTTGTTCTTCTTCCACACATTTTAGGAGAATCTCTTTTTGTTTTTTGCATTTTAGTTTGAGTCTGTCAATCTCCTCCAGAGCACTTCTTAGCTCCCCCTCAAGGTCTACTTCCCCTTCTTCTTCTTCATCTTCTAGTAGGAGTCCCTCAAGATCTTCTATGGCCATCAATAAAAATTCCGAGGTTCCTTCTTCACTTGAGGGTTCATCTGAGTCTTCAGATGCACTGCTGTCTTGCTGAGCATAGAAGGATTTTCTGCTGAATTTCTTTCCTTTCTGCCAGTTCTTTGATGTGTCTTTCTCTGATTCTTGAGCTTGATTTCTTACTTTCTTGTGAGGACATTTAGCAGCATAATGTCCAACTCTTCCACACTTAAAGCATTTGAAGGGAAGTTTACCTTTGTATCTACCTGAGCCTCTATCCAATTTCTTGACAAATTTAGCCTCTTCTTCATCAGAGCAAGAGCATATTTCTTCCTTTTCTTCTTTCTTCTTTTCTGTTTTGAATGTTGCTTCCCTTGTACTTGGCTTCTTCTGTGGGAGCCTCATTTCATAGGCTGTTAGATTTCCAAGTATCCGGTTCATGGTCAGAGTCCCCCAATCTGCTGTCTCTTCTATTGCAGATACCTTGGGATTAAATCTGGATGGGAGTGATCTTAGAATCTTTTGCACAACTATACTTTCTGGTATGGTTTCTCCAAGAGATTTCATATTGTTAACAATTTCTGCAACTTTTAAGAAGAAGTTGCCAACATCTTCATCATCATTCATTTTTAAGTTTTCAAACCGGGCTCTATATACTTGAAGTTTGGCAGTTTTTACTTTTTGGTCTCCCTCATGTATGTCTTCAAGAGTATCCCATATTTTCTTGGCAGTGTCTTTGTGCATTACTTTAATAAACTCTGCTTCACATAATCCATTCAGGATGGCATTCATGGCTTTTGCATTAGCCACAAAATCTTTTTTTGCGTCCTTTTCTGAGTCAGTTGCCTTCGGGGCATATCCTAATTCCACAGCAGCCCAGACTTCTATTCCTAGACACATTATGTATGTCTTCATTCTGATTTTCCAGAAAGCATAATTTTCACCAGTGAAGAAAGGGGCTTTATTGGTTGAGAATCCTTCTTTACTAGCCATCTTGGGAACCTAGGATCTCCTTTCAGTTGTTAGACTTGTACAAAGGAACCGGTTCTGATACCAATTTTTGAATCTCTAATTAAACTGAGAGGGGGGGGTGGGGTGAATTAGTTTAATACATTCCTGATCTTTTAAAATTTTCAATAAACTTATTTACACCTTCATTTCAAACTATATTTAATGTGAGAGTAATCTTAGAATGTAATCTGAAAGTATTAGTTTAATAGAGCAGTAGACTTAATTTGAGAGCAGCAGGTATTAAGCAAATGATACATATCAGATCAATACATAAATATCATGCACAGAGACACCAGATATAAGTGGAAACCCAAAAAGGGAGAAAACCACATCGTATTATTGTTGTGATGCAAAGGCAAGCTCCAACTCCCTCTCACCATTGTTTTTCTGCAGGCACCAACCTACAGGAGGCTCCTACCTCAATTCTGCAAGCTACAACTTGCAAGGAAGCACCAACTCCCTTTATTTTTCTGCAGGCACCAACCTACAGGAGGCTCCAACCTCAGTCAGCTACAACTGACGACTATCAAGCTGCAACTTGATAGGGAAGCTCCAACTTCCTCAATTTATCAAACTCAAAGTTTGCTGATTTACCTCAGATATCAGCTCTGTTCTATAGCTTCTCCTTCTGTTCTGCTTTTCTTAATCTTCTCTGTCTTACTCTTCTATATTCTGCCTTCTCTCGATTTACTCTCTCTTCATTTAAAACTCACTCTGCATATCAAGATGATATTATTTATAGATTTCCTCACATGACTGTTTGTATTCTGCTTGGAATTCGAACTGGAAAGTCATGTCTCTTTGCCTTCTGCCTTCTCACTCCTTTTATCAGCTTACTCAGAAATTATAACTGTAGGTGTCAATTTTAACATTACAGTGGGAGTTTGATTTCTCTCGGAGACTTGCCAATGCATCACAAACAATAAAAATTTAAATAAAACATTTACATTCAAATTTAAATGAGAACTCCAGCTCAACTCATTTAGTATTTTGAATTGGTACGCATTTGTCTTTTCTTTGGCTGTCTTTGTCTTTTCTGTGACTGTGTTTTATCTTCTTTCGGATCTGTTTGCTCTTCTGTCCTCTGCTGTGGTGTAACTGCTGCATATGTGTAAATGTGCCTTTTATATCCGCTGACTGTAAATCTAGAGGAATTCCAATCCCTTTTATGCCATTAGTGTCTTGTTGATGTGGCAGGTTCCGTAGGCTACATATATTACAATTGTATTACATTAATAATTTCCTTCTCGTTAAGCTGAGGCCCGTGGGTCTACAGACCACGCGACATGTTTTAATACAACCGCAACCATGTTTTATATATCTCACAGCAATTATTTTATATAAACAATCACCCTCCACCTTAAGCCGAGGCCCGTGGGTCCACAGACCACGCGGCACTTTTCAATACAATCGCAACAACTTTATATATATATATATTTATATATAACAGCGCCTTCACAAATTTCCGTTTGCGATTAGAACTGGAACTCAAACACTTGTTAATCATAGTTAATAAGCCCATCGGGTCTGGGCTTCAATCAAATGCAATCGGGGCGCATAATAGAAAAGTTCTGATTGCGATCAGAACACGGATGCGATTTGCATATATCAACTCCCGCTTATAACTGGATCGGGTCCGCCACTTCAATCGCAGCATTTTCAAAGTCGTGCGATCAATCGTATAGTTCCGATTGCGATTGAGATTCCGGATGCGATTTGCATATATCAACTCCCGCTTATAACTGGATCGGGTCCGCCACTTCAATCGCAACGTTTTACAAAAGACATGCGATTGGGAACTCAGATGCGATTAACAATTAACTGTGGTACATAACTCGATCGGGTCCAGCATTTCAATCGCAATCGCAACTTTCTGTTGCGATGTTCCGCTGCCCTTGCGATCTCCGATTGTGATTGGGGAGGGGTCCCACCTTATCAAACTTTGTTTTGTGCGCTCCATAGTATAACAAACATATATGTATACTTTTCCAAAGGGTTAAGCGATTCCCGGAATATGGTTTATATGTTATATGTAACGCCCATCGGGTAATAATTCTCGGAATTATACATACGACTGTATCTGTCGGTCTTGGGCGATTCTCGGAATTTTATATTTGTCCTCCAGGTTGGGTGATTCTGGAAATTATACATACGACTGTATCTGTCGGCTCGGGCGATTCTCGGAATTTTATATCTGTCCTCCAGGTTGGGCGATTCTCGGAATTATAACAGCTCTCTGCCTCTGTCTCTGCCTCTGCTCCGCCGGTTGGAGAATGCGATTCCCGGAATTTTGTAACTTCTCTCTGCCTCTGTCTCTGCTTCTGTCACTCTGCCTCTGTCTCTATCTTCCGATAACGGTTCTTCACTGTGCTTCTATGACTGTTACATTTTGACTTTATTTTTGCTGCCCCTATTGCTTTCGCTGTGCCTCTTTTGCCTTCCTTTGCTACAGCGCTGCCTCTTTTGTCTGAGTGCTGCCTCCTTTGCCATCAATGACAATATTTCCAACAAGACCTTGAGCCTCTGTGTATTTTCCTCAAAAAGTGAGATAATTTGAAACAAAATTAGACTCTACATGTTAGCATTGATCAACAATATGAAATATGATTTATCATATTTTATCATAATCATAATGACTTATATTCAAAAATTCCATTCATTCAATATTTTTAACAACATTAAACTAATTATGGTAGGAGTTGGCGTGCTCTATTTGACATATGTGTCTATATGTAGTTCCATTTTCTTAAGAGATAGTATCAAGGAAAAACAATCTGGCCACTAGTTTGACTTTGGCTGACATAGGTACTTAATATTTCCCCCCCTTGATATGTGTTCCCTTTCACTCTTGATTCAATTATTTTTGAATGTCTTCTAACCTAATATATAAACTTTATCCTTATAAATTGAGTCACCTATACACCAATTTTAGTCATCGTTGTCTAACAATATCGATCGTTTAGGGGATGGGGATTGTTTGGTTATAGGACTTACCTCTCAATTGAACATTTATTTATCTATCTATTTGGGTTCCAACACACCTGCTTCCTAACTTCCATGCACCTCCATTTAGGGATTCATTGAATTAGTGATTTAAGAAGTTGTAGATGTCTAAAATATTGAGGAAATCGATCCTACGAGACTTCTAAATGATCCTGGGATCATATAAGAGGAAATAATTCATATCAAGGGTAGGTGTAGTGTTTAACATATAGGGACCCAATATTGTAATTCCACTTGTGGATTTGAGATTCTTCTTGCACTTGTTTGTAGGATCTAGTAATTTACTAGATGAATCAAATTATCCCAACGCATTAAGTTTTCCCTTACCCACTATGGGGGAGTTTATAAACATTGTAACCATATAACAAAATCTAAACTACAATCCTTTAATAAAAGTGCCAGAAGCAGGGGGAATCTATTCAACTAGATTCACTCAACCACTATTGCAAGTACAGACAAAAAACAAGCACAAGGAAAAAATTTTCAATAGAGAGACATGAACGCTAGTGGAGAGAATAAAAATTCCCCACCTTAAGCCAGCATTGACCCAAACTATTTACACTTGTGAACAAGTTACATGTGATGCAAAAAAATTGAGGAGGTTAGCAACAATAGACCTAGTCGTAGGCCAACCATGAGAAGTTATGTATTACTATTGAATCATGTTATTGGGGAATTTAATGTGGTTTCCTTGGATATAATGAAGTGGGTTTGGAAAGGAAATATGCATTACACATACATAAAACACATGAAAATTGTGTATTCTACTAGTGTGGGTATCAGGAAGAGTAATCAAAAACTATAATTTTAAAGCTCATTGAAACAACATAGAGCTCAACACCTCATTTGAATGTAACCAACCATGCAAATTACATAATAATTTCCTTGGGGAGTAGGCCTTTCCATATGGATACGAAAAAAAATTGTTCTAATTCCATTGATTGTAAAATAATTAGTTACAAGTGTAAGGTGGGTTTGACTTTTCTCATAAGGAATTTCTAATCAAATTTCATGCTTCAAAACCCCAAATGGGAATAATTCAACTCATATGAAGAATATGGTCATCCAACTAAAGAAAACATGAAACATTATCCCTTAAAGATCTAGATCTTGCTCCAATACAACTAGCCACTAAATAGAAGAATAATAACCTTATCAATAGAATCCCATGCGCACAATGTGCACATAACATAGGATATAAAAATATCAAAACCGAATTACAAAAAAAAATGTTTCAATCTTTGAAAAATGTTATGAAGTGAAGGGAACACTAGTAGTGTACCTATTAACATATTTTTCCATTGTGTTCCTGAAATTAGAGAGGTTAGAGGCAAAGGTGGCTAAAAACCCCCCTCCTTGTTTTTCACATTGCCACTATGACTCAAGTTTGTAGCATCTCATCGATGCCCTAATAAATCCACCATTTTAAGTTACCATTAAACCAGTGGAAGCTAGAAAAAATTTTCAGGGTCCATCAGATATCTGATGAATGTCAAGCCTTTTTAGAAAAAAAAATACAAGTAAAATTTGATAGTACTGTTGGTGTTCCTGAGTTTTGATAGATTGGCTAACCAAAAGACAAGACAACATCAGAACCAATCTTTAGAGTTCCAGGATCTAGTCCTCATGTTCTCAGAGAGGGATCTCTCAAATGTTTGTTTTGCAAAGATTTATCTTGTTTTCTTTTAAGTATTGATTTTAGACTAGTTATTAAGTGAAAGTGTTTGTTTGGTTTGTTTGTTTGCTTGAATTGGAAAAATAGAACATGAAAGATCTAAGTGGTATAGATAGAAAGAAGAAGTATCAGATTCATTGGGCAATGGAGTCAAGAAGAGGTTTATGACAAGCTCATCAATGGATATGGGATATCAAAGGTAAAATATAACTTGGCCACAGGATCCTTTAGTTTTGTGAATGAGATGGACATTAATGATTTGGAAAGAGAAATTGAATTCTCAACAAAGGGAACTTAAAAACATAACTTGAACAATAAAGAGATATTTGATAGACAAGGCTAACCATGAATTCTACAAACCACACTTTAAGAAAATAATGATTTCAAGACAACTTTCAAAATGAAATCTAAGATTCGGGAGCACATCCTATTTCCTCAATGATTTTATTTCAAAGGACTTAGAAAACATGAAAGATTCACTGATAATTGCAGTCATAGAAGAGGGAACACCTAACACATCTATGATTACAACTATAAAGACTTTTAAAACAATTATTCAAGCAGGGACAAAGGTTATGATCAAAATAGACCTCCTTGGCTAACTATAAACAATGGTACTTCAAAGGGAGACTTCAAAAAAAGTTTTCAAGTGGCAACAAACAAGCAGGGAAAACCATAAATCATGTTGGAACCAACTATTTGAAATATTAGAGAAATAAACAAGCATGAGGACTAAAGAGAAATATTAAAGACTCTAAAATACCTCAGCAGAAGAAAACATAAAACAGTGAAGGATAAACAGGTCTAAGGTGCTTCCAGGAGTCATTTCTTAGCCTAAACTTTTCATCCTATTGTAGTAAGAATTTATAAAACATAATGAAAATAGGAAAAACAACAAACAACTCATAATACATCACCAACAGCCAAGATCAAGGATCCAATGATAGAGCCTTCTCAAGAACAAGCATGTCAAAACATCATCAAGTTTCCAAGACTTCAATTTCTTATTCAACTTCAAATAGACTATGTATTATTTTAGAGAGTTTCAGTATTACAACTACTGACCAACCAACCCTTTAAAATGTGCTCCTCAAGGAGATTTTATAAGAAAATGAGGAGGTGGAAGAGTTCCTAGGGTTTAAGTGTAATTAATTCTATACTGAATGCAGCTCCTAGCCTTGAAAACCATGCAAGGCATAAGGCAGGAAAGCATTCGATTTACAACTCTATTTCATTAACTTTGTTTTTTGCTTTTTAGGCTTAGTGGGTGAGAAGATTGACTTTAAGGCTCTTTTTATCTTTTACAATAACTTTGCTTTCAGTGTGAAATATTTGATTCTGCTTGTAATAACTGTTAGCAGTCTTTAGCCTTAATGTTACTGACCGAGATTTGATTCGGGTATTCCTTTGAGGCAGAGAGGCTGTAGGTGGCAATTTTGGTAGTTGGGGATTCAATTAGCCCCTCTGATGTGGCATTCAAGGTCTTATGGATCTAATTTGTGGATTAGGCCTTTGATTCCAGAGTTCATGCTTTGATCCTTTAAGCTTTGATTATAACTTTTAATCTTCGGATTATGCTCTGATCTTCATCTTGACACTGATATTATTTCATTTAATTAACTCTGACTGTGTTTGTTGTTTGCAGGCGTGCACAGGGTTTGTTGGAGAAATGGTTTTAAAAAGCCGACAATCATGACTTATCGACCTTCTTATAACATGTAATTAGCACTTCAAAACCCTTTAATTTGTACCAAAGTCCATAAGGATCGTCATCCTTAGCCAATAACACTGTAATCATCTGCGGGAGGATTTTAACCTCAATCTTCATTAAACCTACATAAAAACAAACAAACATTATTTAAATCCTGTGAAATTTGGTTTAGAACTGCTTAGGAGGGTTTATGGAATCGTTTCGGAGTAGTGAGGATGGAGGAATTTGCAGCAGAGAATGGGTTTCTAAGCCAGAACAGAGACCCAAGGTTTAAATTTAAAATATGGTGCGAATTGGGAAGAGGCAGTTTCGGGAAAACCATCAGCGATTTTCGCATGGTATTTAGGGGGTAGGTGGTTTTTCGTGGAAGCAATGCGATTCCATACATCACTTGACACCTTTCCCTTTCGATACCGCCTATTTCGCAAAATTTTTATGTGTTAAACCTTTGGCGCAAATATTTTGCAATATGCCACCACAACTGTTGGATCGAAGGCTCTAGATCCAAAAATGCGGAATGAGCACGATATGAAAGGTGCGCGAGCGGGGGTTCTAGTGGAAGACAAGTGGTAGCGCACGAGTGGACAGGTGATTTATGAGGTGGGAGGTAGGTCCCAAGGGAGTCGGGTTTATCGGGTTAAGTCCCAATCGTAGGATCTCTGAAATGAATGGTCATGATTTAATAAAGGGGTGGAGTTTTGAAAGGGAAAAGGGACGACAGATGAAATGAGGAGAAGGAGAAGTGACCCGATGGTCGTTGATCCACAGAGATCAATGGTCCATATTTATTTTAACCTTAACGTTGGGAAATGGAAAAATAGAAGGGGAAAGGGGTTTTGGCACAAAGGCTAGTATGTTTAAGCACCCGATTGCGGGGCTTCGGCCATATGAGGAAGAGGGCTGAAGAATATAATCTCTCAGGGGATTAATGCCTTAGGAGTGCAAAATACTATTTTTAGGCCAGAATAAAGGGTTTTTAAGGCCAAATGAGGGTTTCGGTAGGCTAGAAAAAGGATTTTTAAACTATAAAAAGAATGATATAAGGTTAAAAAGATGGTTTTAATGGTTTGGAGGTTAATATGAAAGGATGAAAGGGGAAATTTGTTAAGGAAAATAGGGGTGGAAATGGAGATGATTTGTGAAAATGAGATGGAGAAGTCAATGATGAGAATGGAGGCTCATGAGCAGTTTTCTTTGGTAAACAGTAGGTACTTTAGGACTAATAGTGAAACAACAATGAAGATTAACTCAAAGGGTAATAATCATCATAAAACTTCAAAAGATGATAAGTTTTCAAAAGGAACTATATCTTGAAGGTTTAAAAGGCAAGCTTAGCCACCATTGAGTATAACATAATTTATAGGTGGCTAACAAGTACAACCAAATTTTCAAAGTACGACATTGGATTTTCCACCCATATGTACTAGTGAGAATGATTTTTTGAAGAAATATTAAATTTGGGACCAATACAATGCTACTATGAAGGCTCAAATACAAAACTGCAAGCATTATGGAGGAAGTGAGGCAAAGCTAGCTTAAAGAAATAGAGGGTCATTGTAAGGATCTAGAAGCCGAGATTATCTCTTTGAAAAACGAGATAGAAAAAGAAAATAATCAAAATTATGAAGGAAAAAAAGATACAGTAGAAATGAAACCTTCTTGTAAGTTACTATTTTATCAATCTTTCTATATTTATTTTTATAACGTTTCAAGTATTCATGATAAAATGGAGCATAAGGATGGAATAAAATCCTCCTATTAGGGCCCTAGATGAAGATAATGATTATAACAAAGTATCGTACATTGAATATGAACTTTTTAGTTCCATGTATGAGATAAAATAGGAACATGTTATTAGTCTGAAGGCTCAATTATAAGATTTAAGAAAAATTGAATATGTATCAATGGGTGACCCAAAATATATATATATGGGGGATAGGGGTCACAAGTTAGGAGGATAAGAGGTTAGGGCTTAGGGGGTTCGTGTATATTAGGTTAGGGGTCAGTGGCTTAAGTTTTAATGGGTCAAGGGATTAATTCGTTATAGGTGATGAGTGTATGGGTTAAGGGATTATGGCTTGGGGGTTAAGGGGATAAGGAATTTAGTGTTTATGGGTTAAGGCCTTATGGGTTGTGATAATGTGGCCCCTAATCCTCTTATCAACACCATTGGGAGTTCCTCTGTTAATTTCTCTTGTTTCCTTCCCTCTAGGCCCCTTAGCCCATATGAAATTAGGTCCTAAGTCACCTTCTCATTCTCTAATGATAAGATTATAGATCTTACTAAACCATGTTTGTACCTCCCCTTGCCCCATTTAATACACAATAAGATACCCCTCCCACCTTTTGGTCATACCATTGAACTTCTCCTAATTTTATGAACCCCCAAATTTCGTCCCAATGCCCCTACAACTACACCCTTGGGTCCCCTTTGATAAGGCCTTAAATGCATTAGGGTTTATGGGTTGTGATGAGGGATCCCCTAATCCCCTTACACAACTATTGGGGGTTCCCCAATCAACTTAAATTGCATGATATAGAAGAGAAATTGAGAGAAAAATACAAGGAACTTTGAAAATTGAAAGTAGTTGTTGAAGAATTAATGGAATGAAAAGCTACCATGGAGGTGGGGAAATAAAATGGTGGATTTAATCAAAAACCATCCAAAAATGTAAGAATTGCATGTGTATACTATTTAATTGTTTATATATATTTAACCTATGTATTAAAATCATGTGGAATTTGGCCTATGTTTTCTCCTCTTAATGTATCTTATAGCTCCACATATGCTAAGATTATTACCATAATTTTATTTAGAAGTAATCAATTCCTAAAGAACGAGATGATATTCTCATCGAATGCAAAAGGGAGATCCAATTGTAAAATTACCTTGGTCAACTTTGTATTTAAGGCACAAAAAAGGGCACCAAAAGGGGATGAACCTAGATATGGATAGCTAGAAGATTTAACCATTCATGTAGTTGAGGACTGCTTGTGTCAGTTTCGAATATACTTAGATAAAACTAAGGAAATTTCAATCCTTTTTTGAGCATGTTGTCAAAAAATCCTTTGAGAAAGATTGCACTTGAGTTGTATGGGATTTCTACCCATACATTTGGTAAGAGAATGGACTATTGTTAAAGGTTGATGACAATTAAAGGGACATCCTTATATCCTTTTTTTCCTTTGAGTGGACATGAATTACATTTTGGTCGTGCATGGAGATGAACCTTACTTTATTCCTATGAACTTATATCCATTTTTGGACATTTTAAGACCATATTGTTTCCCTTTGAAAACAAATACATGGAGCATATTTGGGGGACATGTGAATGTACATAAAATGTAGATCAGATTTGGGGGCCTTGTACTTTAGCTAGGTTTGGTCTTCATTATTACTGTATTTGTTAAAAAAAATTATTATTATTATTAAATGACTTATTAAGTCATGCATTTCATTCTTGGGACATATTTAGATTAAGGTCCCAATTGTGGACTTCTAGGTTAGCTGTTACAGATTTAAATTGATCCAATATTTGGGCTTTTAAATCATGTCACATTAGTTTGTAAAAAGGCTCCTCCATCAAGTCAACTTCTTCAAGGTCATCATCCTCAAAATATACTTCAAAGACAACCCTCAAATCAAATGATACAGGTCATCAAATTTTCCTTCTTAAGTTAGCCTCAATGAGTCTTCAAGTCAGCTCAAATCAAGACACAACACTTCACACTATCATGTAGGCTCAATAACTATGGAAAACAAATATATATAAAAGGGTATATTTTTTCATTTCTACCGCATAATTTTTGACATTTCTGAATTTTTAGACCGCATATATAGTTTGAATCATGATCCCAAGTTCGGTGTTGTAGGATAAGGTCTCAAAACTATTACATAATTTGGGTAACCATCTATGCTATGATTCAAGTAACTTCCATGCTATGATGTTGCAAAAAAATAGTGCCTTGGTGTCAACACAAATCTACCACAGAATCAGTGTTATGTCATGATACTCAATGCTATGAATATTCTCGTTCATCTCAGTTATGATGCTCAGTGCTATGATGATGCTCACTGATCTGAGTAATGATGCTCGGATGTAGCTATCTAAAACTCGGTTAAGGTAATGAGGATGGAGTTTAGGTGCAAGAAAAGGAGATCTCGGTGCTAACAAAGTGAAGGCATGACTTGATGGAGGAAGTATATAGTGTAAGTTCATGGTGGTCTCATCTTAAATCTACTTAAGGAAGAATTATGACTGGGTTTTCCCCAAAGAGCGGTGTTTTTCCCTCACTTGTGCCTACATCTTGTGTCTTCTTCTATTTTTTTATTGCCATTAATTTTGATGTTCATAAATTATAAATGGAAATAACAAATAAAAATAACAAAACATCACAAGATAATGTCATGATAAGAGAAATTGTTTAACGTCCATCTCCTTAATTTCTCTAACACATAACAACCTCCATCTCAAGGTAGATTCAGTGTCATATAATCCATATCAACTACTCATATAATCCATACTCTTTAGTATATCGAAGAGATACAAATTGATGCTTCTTTTCCACTAAGACCCTACAACCCCTATATTCTCCTTGTCAACCTTAGCCTCTATACCAAAAGCAACAAAGTTCCTACAAAATTTACAATGTCATGAATTTGATAATTCCACCAATTCAGTGGCACTCCAAATAAATTATTAGAAAAAAAAATGCCTAGCAAAAAATACTCCATGTGTGGCATTGATCACCATGGTGTCACTCTCTAGTAAATATTTTTTGGTGGACTCACCAATATAATTTATTTTGATCCTTCTCCACATATTTCTCTCAAGTCATTGATTATGTTGGGATATATCTTACACAATATTTCTATTGGCCCTGTGGTTCCATGACACACCTACAACATTTCATCCATAGAGGACACAAGTTAAATGGCTTATTCGCTCTCATAGTACATTAACACTCTCACCCAGTCACTCATCACACCATAGACAAACACGCCTTACCTCACTGTGAAACTTTTCCTTTATTTTGAGAATATTAGGAGTTGGAGGGTGAGCATGACGAGGGTTTCATTTTCTCAAGATGAGTCTCTCATAAGGATGAGCACTTTAATGAGAAACAAAATCACAATATTGACCACTCACTTCTTACCATTCCCACACCATAAAAAAAAGCGCTAAAAATGTCATTATTAAAATATCTTGTGCATTTTCCTAATGTCATTCAAGTAGAATATCATAATTAATTATGTCAGTAATGGTGCTATCATTTTTTTATTCTCTTAAGGGAACTTTTTCTAGGCATGCACCCCATCAAACATAAATCATCGAGTCAAAATGAATGGAAATGAATGAAAAATAGGGCATGTTAGCAAGTGTTAGCGAGTGTCAGCCATGCCAAGGGAGGTGACAAGGCATGCTAGGAAATGTTAGGGCATGTCAAGAAGTCTCAGGGCATGATAACATGTTCCAGATAGTGCCAATGCATTCCAGGCATGCCAAGAGATGCCACGTGTTAAGTCATGACAAGATATTTCAGGTATTAAGGTATGCGAATGTGTGTCAAGGATTGTCAGGCGACAAAAGGGAACACCAAGTTAAAATGAAAATAAATGAACACATATGATGGTTAATAATTAAGGACCTTACCTTTTCAAGAGGGGAATTATAGGGATACTGACACTAGTGCCAATACATACCAAGGGCCAAGTGCTAGTGTGTCCTAAGTGCCAAATCATCCTATATTACTTCTCTCTTAATTGTGATAATTGATCTCAAATAAATTTTATATTAAACCATGCTAAAGCATTCCAGGGCATCCAAACACATGCTAATAATTGTCAAGTGACACCAAGTGTCAAGAGCCAATATGTGTCAGTGAGTTATAGGGCATGCTATGGAGTTCCAGGTTTTCCAAGGAGGGAGTGACAAGATATGATAGATAGTTACAAGGCATGCTAGAGTGTTAGGGAAGCATACCAAGATGTGCCACGTGCCAATGTGTGTTGAATGTAGTGAGTTCCAGGGAAATACAAGGGAGAAATATGCCAAAATTCATGGAAATGAATGAATAAGAGTGTGTGACAAGGAGTGTCAGCGAGTTCTGGGTGTGCTAATGAGGGAGTGCCATGGGATGCTATGCAACGAAAATTCATGCTAGTGTGCCAGAGTGGCATGTGGCCAAGATGTTCCAGGTTCCAAGGTGTGCCAACACATGGTAAGAAGTTTTAAGGAGTCCTGGGGACACAAAATGGAGCACTAGGTGAAAATAATGCATGCAAATAAATGATTAAGAGATTGTGATAGGAAGTGTCAGTGACTTACAGGTGTGATAAGGAGGGAGTGGCAAGGTATGCTAGGTAGTGCTAAGGCATGATAGAGGCCTGGGAAACATACCAAGATCTGTTTGGTGCTAGGGTGTGCCAATGCATGTTAGGGAGTGTTATGGAGTTCTAGGGAAAAATAAGGGATCACTAGTTTTAAATTCATGGAAATGAATGAATAAGAGTGTGTGACAAGGATTTTTAGTGATTTCTAGGTCTTATAAGGAGGGGGTGACAAGGTATGTTAGGTAGTTCAAAGGAATGCTAGAGTGCCAGGGCGACATGCGAAGATGTTCCAAGTGTCAGGGTGTGCCAAGGAGTATTAGGGAGTGCTAGGGACACACGAGGGAGAACTAGTTCAAAATGCATGGAAATGAATGAATAAGAGTGTGTGATAAGGAGTGTTAGCGAGTTCGAAGTGTGCTAAGGAGGGAGTGACAAGGTTATATACTAGGAAATGCCAAGGGATGCTAGAGTGCGAGGGCATGTCAAGGAATGGTAGGGTGTGTTAAGGAGTTCCAAATCATTCCAAGGAATGCAGGGGATGCTAATATGTTCCACATAGTTCCAAGGGATTTTTAGATGTTCCAGGTGTTATGGCATGTCAAGATGTAAACTATGTTGCTTAGTTGTTTTATGGCCACAGTTGGACGTGAGCCTTGACTTGGTAACTTGTTAAGTGGGATGAGTTAAGATTGGAAATCAATAGACTAAGATGAGTTATAAGCCATTCTTAGGTGAACAAGGCATAGTCTAGTTGTAGTAAATGAAACTTGGTCAATTTGTTGTAGTCGAGGTAGGACTTGGTTGGGTTCCCAAGTCTGAAAACAGTAAGGGTATTTATGAGGACATGATAGTTAAGGAGTGTCAGGGCATGCCAATGAATGAAAATGTGTGTTAACTCATGCCAGATAGTGTCAATGTATGTCATGGAGTGTCAGGGCATCACAAGGGAGAACTAGTTCAAAGTGCATGGAAACGAATGAATAAGAGTGTATGCTAGGGAGTGTCGCTGAATTCCAGGTGTCCCATGGATAAAGTGTGTTAGGGGAATTTCATAATAGGAGTTCCGAAGGAAATCCTACTATTGTGATAAGGGGATGGAAAATCAGTTTCAGACAAAGGGAGACTTTAGGCTAGACACAACACTATTTTTTCAATGACTTGGTTGGGTTCCCAAGTCACAAAAAAAGTAAGGCTATCTATGAGGGAATGAAAACTAGGGAGTGTGAAGGTGTGCATGGAATCCCAGGAAGTGCTAACACATGCTACAAAGTTCCAAGGCATATTAAGCATTTCGAGATGTGGTAGGTGCTAGGGTGTGGAGCCAACACACGCTAAGGAGTGTCAGGGAATAAAAAAGGAGGACTAGTTTCAATTGCATGGAAATGAATGAATAAGATTGTGTGATAAGGAGGGAGTGAAAATGTATGCTAGTTAGTGTCAAGGAATGATAGAATTCTAGGAAAACATGCGAAGATGTGCCAAGTTCTGGGGTGTGCCAATGTGTGCCAAGGAGTGTTAGGGAGTGATAAAGAAACACAAGGGAGAATTATGTCATAAAGCATGGAAATGAATGAATAAGAGTGTGTGATAGGGATTCTCAATGATTTCCAACTGTGCTAAGGAGGAGTGAAAATGCATACTTGGTAGTGCTACAAAATGCTAGAGTGTTAGGGTGGCATATGGCCAAGATGTGTCAACGCGTGCAAGGAAGTGTTAACTAGGAGTGCCAGGGAAAGATAAGGGAGAACTACATCAAAATTCGTGGAAATGAACAAATAAGAGTTTGTGATTGGAAGTGTTAGTGAGTTTCAGGTGTGCTAAGGAGGGAGTGACAAGGTATGCTAAGTAGAGTTAAGGCATGCTAGAGACCAACAGGACACGGGAATATGTCCTAGGTGCTAGGGTGTACCAACACATGCGAAGGAGTGTTAAGGAATTCTATGGAAACACAAGGGAGCACTAGGTAAAATTGAATGGAAATGAATGAATAAGATTTTATGACTAGCAGTGTCAATGAGCTCTATGTGTGTTAAGGAGACAGTGACAAGGTTTTTTAGGTAGTGCCAAGGAATGCTAGAGCGATAGGGTGCATGCCAGGATGTGCCAAGAATTTGGGTGTGCCAATGTGTGCTAGGGAATGCTAGGTACCACCAGGGAAACACAAGGAAACACTAGATACAAATTCATGGAAATGAACGAATAAGAGTGTCTAACAGGGAATTTCAATGAGTTCTAGGTGTGTTAAGGAGGCAGTTACAAGGTTATATGCTAGGCAATGCCAAAGTATGCTAAACTACCATGGTGTTTCAGGAAGCTCTAGGGCATGTTAGGGAGTATAAAATCATGCCAAGGAATGTAGGGATGAAAACACATGCCACATAGTGTTAAGGCATTTAAGACATGCTAGGTGTTATGGCATGTCAAGATGTAAACTGTGTTGCTTAGTTATTTTACAACTATAGTTGGATGTGATGATCCTTGTCTTGGTAAATTTTTAAGTGGGATGAGTTGAGATTGGACATGAGTAGCCTAAGATGAGTTAGTAGTAGTTCTTAGGTGAAAAAGGAATATGTTGAATTTCCATGACATATGAGAATTTGGGTTTGGTCTTAGAATATTTGATGCAAACACACTCAAGTGCCACAACACATCTAATTTTCACAACAAAATATACACACATCATGGAATCAACTAGTGCACATGACAATTATTAAAATTTTCAAATGATTCTTTGTTAAATTACAAACTATAATAGAATAGGCTAGAGCTCTCGCACCCAGGAATCATGACCCTTTACAATCATATTGATAAAAGGAATACAACTAGGGCTTGGTGTTAGTCCTTTTCCAACTAATCTACCTTGAACAAGACAACACTTGACCCAATTTTTGATGGTGGCCACACATAGCCCTTTCAATCCACATGTCCTGAACACATATGGGAGGTCCTCTTGCCTCCCATTATGAAACTCCTCAATCTACCTCTCTCAATGAACTCAAATCCTTTAGGTTACTGAACTCGGATAAAAATACTTTGACCTCTATCTACCTCTTTGTAGAAAATATACAAGCAATGTGTATACCAATGGATTCAATATGATCATGCGATGTACTAAAGAAAGATACCGAATCCTTCTACAAATCAATTGCGGGAAATAAACACGATCACCAATCACAAAAAGTAAAGAAAGAAGCAGATAAAACCAAAACATAGATATTTTCCGGAGGAAAGCTTACTGATCAAAAGCACTCTATCTTCTATTGTATATTCACCAAGGAATCATGAAAAAATTACAATGCACTGTTCTCACAAGAGTCTCCTACACTCTCACAACTGTCTCACACTGATCCAGACGATGTCGACCAACACTTATCCAATTTCAACCTTTGCTCAACCTATCTTGCTTGCAAAATTCTTGATGAATGAAATCCATACTATTTAGGAATTTCAACCTACCTAAACTGTGTAATTCTCATGGGGAATCCTATGGTTGTCTTGCTGCATGTGGGAACCCTACTAATGATACAACTTATATTTCACATCCCTTCAACCTTTGTCTGAACTGGGTCTCCACTGGAACTAACATTCATGTAGCTATTAATAGTAAATCACGTGTTGCATGGAAGATCACTACATGTGAATTAAATCTGATTTAATTCACTTCATATCTCACTAGTGCAACAAACAATTACAACTAGTTCAACTGACTTTAACTCACCTAACTGAGTTAACTAATTACTCATACATTAAACTAATGCACTAACTGCAACTCAGACTCCATAACTAGTAGAATCACTATACATGCCTCACCAACCACCCTCAACTCGAAATTCATGAGCTAACTAAGTTTATCACACTCAGTTAACTATTACAAGTGATTATGAGATAAGATTTAATTTTATTGTGCAGTTTAATTAATGGAAAATTAAATTAAACATTTCTCCAATTTATTAAATAAATTGGCTTTCACACTAATGTATCGCTAGGACCTATGGTCCCACACTAGTGTTGGTGCTGGAATTTCTTGTTGACTCTCAACACTCCCTCTCAACAAGAGAAAGTTATCTTCACAGATCATGCCTCTATGGTATTCGAATTTTCTCCTGAAGAGCACCTTCCTCAGAATATATGCATTCTGATTCTCCGTGAGAATGTATTGAGGTAACATAATTCATCTCTAAACATAATCTCTGAGATGGTGGTACCGGATGCCTGTGTGCTTGGACCTATCATGTAATGCCAGATTAACCGAGAGTTTAATGCAACTCTGGTTATCACAATGTATCCATGTCAGATCCATATGAGAACCAAACAAAACAACCAGAATATTCCTCATCCAGATGGCCTCACATTCAGCCTGACTTGCTACCATGTACTCTGCCTCATCTGAAATGAGTGCCACAAATCTCTACTCCCTATTGTACCAAGAAATTGCTATCGATCCTATGCTGAACATCCCTCCTGATGTGCTCTTTCTGTCTGATGGAATTCCTGCCAAATATGCATCCATGAAGCCTTGAAGCTTCACTCCCTCTGTTCGTCTGTACCATAATCCATACTGTGTAGTTCCCTTGAGATAGCTTAAGACATGCTTCCCCGCCTTCCAAAAGAGCTTGGTTGGCTTAGCTGGTTAACTGTGTAGCAAATTTTTGGTCTGGTGTTCACCAAGTACACTAGTGAACCCACTAGCTACCTGTAAATAGTAGCATCCACTACCTCACCTGAAGTAGCATCCTCCTTCCTCCAGTTTCCTGGAAAAGGAGTCTCCATGGGTTTACAGCTCTCCATGTGAAACTTACTTGGAATCTCTTTGGAATACTTACATTGATAAAAAAATAGCTCACCATCCCACTGCCATATTTCCAAACCAAGGAAATAGTGAAGGAGTCCCATGTCTTTCATTTTGAACTCTCTTGCAAGATCCTATTTGCAATAAATTATTAGTTTCTCATCACCTTTAAAAATTAGATCATCACCGTAAAGTATGATAGTCAACAACTTACCATCAACCAGAATCTCGTAAAGGTTTGCATCCGCTTCACTCATAGTGAAGCCCAACCCGGTGAAATAGCTATCAATCCTGGTGTACCAAGTACAAGGTACTTGCTTCAGCCCATACAGTGCTCTCTTGAGTCTGCACACATGTGACTCACTGTCAAAGATCTCAAAACCTTATGGCTGCTCTATGTACACTTCTTCCTCAATAAATCCATTGAGAAACATAGTTTTCACATCCATCTAATGTATCTCCCATCCCATCTGCATTGAGAGAGCAAGGATAGATCTAATTGATGAGTATCTCGCAACTAATGTGAAATTATCCTCTGTAATATTCCTAAATTAGCCATGAGCTAGTTGGAATATTGAATTTTGTTTTGCTGCTTTGTTTTATGAATAAGAGGACAATGGATGTCCATAATTCTCCTTAATAATGAATAAATCAATGGAAATGTGAAAAGGATAGATCTTGGAAGCTTAATTGAGCACCCTTAGGTGTGAAAAGGGGCTAGAACACCTTGACTGGGGTCAAATTTGACCAAATCAACTGCGCTGTCATGGAGGAGTGGCCATCAATGAAAGATAGAGCAGTTTTAGATGGAGATGCTTTGCATGGAAGTAGTTCTATTATTGGATGGGGCTTAGGGTTTGGAAGCTCATAACTTATAAAAGGAAGAGGATGGCAACCATATTCATTATGTTGATGTATATGATATTTCTGAATATATGGTTTGTTTAGACATATATCTTTCTCTTACTGTTTAGCTGAGATTCAGTGTTGTGTAGCACTGGGTGTTCTTGATCGTGAATCCCACCTCTTCCATTGAGAAGATCTTGGAGGAGTCTTGTACTAAATTGTCCACTATTAGGCTTAATGCCAAGCTTCATCTTTCATTTACAACATAGATCCTGTTGAGGGTTGAGTTGTTTTTTAGGTTGCAGCAGTGGAGACTCGATCTGGGTCATTTCATTGCTTATTTTTCAGTGGAGAAGGCTTCCTTTCCATTGGGAGGACAGTAAGGAAGGCCCTTGTGCATATTTTCAGATCTTGGCATCAGGCCAAACATTTATTTCTCCCTATAGTGTAGTTTACTTCCAGATCCTACGTTATTTCTGTAGGAGGAGTTGTAGGGTGGATTGGCACACCATTTGGAGAGCTGGTTTTCTAGTGAAAGGGATCTGCCTTTCATTTAGAGGATATATTGGAGGAAGTTATTCTATTGATCATATCAAATCAGCCACACTTTCCAAATCTATATTTTGCAGTGGATCTTCAGCCCTAGCACCTAGATCCCCATCTTGTACATGGTGTTTTGCTGAAAACCCTTAAGGGGTTCTTCAAAGGAGGTTGTATAGTGCTCAGATTTCTATTATATCTATATTTTGAGGCAAATATCAACCTTAGATCTGATGTATAGTCATTTTTTGTAGTAGTGCCTTTAAAACAACACTGTAATAGTCTTCTAGTCTTTATATATAGTAGCAACACCTCTTTTTGAGGGATTTTGTCCATTGGAGGCTTGTTATTTCTTATTGTACATCTTATGGCTGATTATTTATGTATATTTTTCTACTGTTATAACATATTAAAGGTCTCCATATTAGCCTCTTGATTTTATATGATGATTTACATTATTTTTCCAACATTTTTCACTATATTCCTAATTTTCCCATTTGGGAATATTACAGTGGTATTAGAGCATAATCTTGGCACAACTTGTGCATCTTGAAAAGCCAATATGTCATCTGAAGAAGGAGATCCTCTTACTGATAGAGAGAAGAGGTATCTCAGAAGAAGATACTAGAAGTTTGAATATACAAATGATAAAGAAGACAAGGGTAAAACCCCATTATCCAGAGGAATGAAAGGGAAGGAGTTCTCAAGACTTCTTTTCCAAACTATGCAGAGCATTAACAAGGAAATCATAGAAATGAGGATGGAGAGATGTAGAAATTAACCAAAAGAGCTTGTGCATAGAGAAAGCCCCTGATTTTCACATTATGAGTGTGAGCATCTAGCTACACCATCAAATCTAAAATGTGGTACCATGCCTACATTCTTGGCAAGAGAAGAAGAAGAAGGAGAAACACCCAAGGAGGAGACTCTTGGTGACTATCTCTAAGAATATGAATCTTAGTCTAGAAGATTCAAGGAGCATATAAGCTTCCAAGGGTTTTGTCAACTCAAAGAAGATAGAAGAACCAGTAACTACAATAGAAGAAGAGGGTGAAAGCAACACACTTTGGGTAGATTCTTTCTACCTAATTTTGATGCATCACCCAAGAGCACAGCCAAGGCTTGGGTAAAGGAGCTAGACATATATTTCTAGCTGCATTAAGTTTAAGAAGAAGAATCCATTAGAGTAGTGGCGCTTAATCTTGAAGGTAAGGCTTATGCATGGTGGTTATTTTAATATTCTTCATTGAATAATGAAAATATATATACTTATGAAAAGTTCAATAGCAGGTTAGTGAAAAGATTTGATTTGAAACAATCTGAAACTTCCTTGGGAGAGAAAAAAAAACCCAAGAAATCAGAACCTTTGCATGAGTTAGAAGGATCCATGAAACCAAATTCATTTCAGAACATTGTTGAGGGGGTTAAAGATTTTCAAAATGATGTTCCAAGGGAAAAGAACACACTTCAAAATGAACTTTCTTCTCAAGAAGAAGACATGAGGATTCCTCTTTCAAAAGGAGATCAAGACAAAGGATTTCTTAATGATGAGGTATTCTCCATTGATGAGGAGAAGGAAGAGGAAGAGATGGAAATATCCTCCAGCGCTGTGAAAACAGGAGGAGATCTACTTCTATTTGGAGATTGAGATGAAGGAATTGCTTCAACTAGAGGAGCTCTGGCATCTTTGCAAGAAGTTCCGAAGGATCTTACATATGAAGACGAAGAGAAGCATGTGTCTATGTTGATAGGAAATGAGACAAAATAATGGAGGAAGTGTGTCCCAACATTGAATATAGTCTTGGGGACACACACAATGATAGATCATTCCTTTGTGATCAAGATTCTTGACACCAAGGAGATGTTGGGTGTACATGGGTTGATTACATTTGAATAAAACACCTTAGACTATGGGATCTTGCAGGAGGTAAGAGAAGATGAGAAGGAGAACCAGGGAAAATTTTAAGCATGGAAAATTATCTCGAAGTTTAAAACATTAGCGAATGTCAGTAATCCCTAATATGAAAACTATAAAATATTTATTCATATATTTGAAAAATTATTCAAATTTATAATGATTTTAAATATAGCCTTTATATAATGTTGGCGATTTTTAAGGTAAAATAATTTTAGAATGTAAAATTTGGGCTAATCATTTTTAGAAAAAATGGAAATTGCCGAAACTTTTTTTTTGGAAAAACCATGGAAAATTAGCCCACCTGTGAATATTAGCCCCTAAAATTTTCCATGAGGAGAACCAGCATCCAGTGATTGGAAGCATACACCCCCATCCTTTTCAGGAGGTTTATGCACAGAATTAGGAGGATGATTTTCGCAGTGAAAGTAGGGACAAATCAGTCCATTCACATATAAAACCTTCTCTAGGCCTTGATGTTTCATTACATGGAGGCATTCCACCTGGGAGGCCACCTGATCCATATTTGGTGAGACATGTCTCACATCATGATGCACCATTCATATATCCAAAAGGAATGGGAGCATTAAGAGGCCATGATACAATGCTGAGAGTCTTGGGTAGACTCAAGGAGGAGGGAGACATTATCCCAACATCATCATTACCCACTCTCATTTCATATTCTGCGTTTTGGGAGGAGAAGCATGGGAAGGATAACAACCTTCAAACATATACCTTTGGCATGGGATATGTCAAAGAGAAGGACAACCATATGACAAATGTTCTTTGTGATAGATCATCAGTGTTGTCACTATGGAGGATAGATCCATATTAGAAATCCCAACTGTTGGTGGATTATTCAAAGGATATTTTCACATGTATGATAGTTGATGACAAGGTACATGAAGAGGGCTATTCAGTCCAAGATGAAGTCATCTATTATCATGGTAGGATCTTCTTATCTAGAGCCTCCAAGCTCAAGGAGAAGTCACTACAAAGAGAAAATAAGGAATTGTTGGGGCCCTTGTTTCTGTTTAAGTTTTTGAAGTCTTGGCTAAGACATTTTGAATTTTGACCTTTTTGAGTTGTGGAATGAAGACACATGGCAACCGCGACCGCGCCGCAACTACCAGGAGTCGCAGAGCTATCAAGGTGGAACGGAAGCATGCGATAGCTAGAGATAGAATAGGGACAAGTACAGATGAATAAAACACATAGCAGGAGATAGAAAGTGGAACACGCAGATAACATGAGAGAAGCTGGGAGAAGCTGAAGTAAAGCCACAGAGGAACTGATAGTCGCAAGAGCGGGTGAATAAATAACGAACACCGTGGAAACAAAGAGGGATCTTTGAGAAGAGGTTGCGGGGAGCTCGAGACGGAAAAGATACATAAAACAGCTACAACGGAGGAATAATGCATGTCCCTCCTAGGGCTCTTTATCTTCTCTATTCTACCTTTCTGTTCCGAAGTCCATCTGTATCAGATTTGTAAGCTATCAGTGAGAATGCCATGTAATCATGTGTTCTGCCAAGAGATTAATATAATGGAAGGTTGCTGTCTCAATAAGATGTCTATGTGCTTGTAATGTTTTTATGCTGGTTTAAAATTTTATTTGCAAATGTCTGAATGCTTATTAAGTGATCTTGCGTATATAACTCTGTATATGTAATGGATGCACTATCCTTCATTAGTTGCGGGTTTGTTCCTTGCCATTGATCTCATCCCCTTCTGCATGTGGTTGCGGCACACCTCGGGTGAGACGCACTGCTCCCCAGAGCAGGGTGAAAATGCCGGCGTGTTCCTAGACTACACCGGACCCCTTTGTTGGCCACAACTCTTGAACCTGGGTCTTGTCCGCGAGACCTGACTTCTCGCCAACAAATGGTTCCGTTGCCGGGACCTGCATGTTCTGAGGGGATCTAGATCATGGTATCGAGGATTTTTGAAGGAGCGATACGACGATGGTGGGATGATCATCTTGACCAGTTCATTGCTCAGCAAGCAGAGCTGACCAAGAAAAAGGAGGCGGCGATCAAGGAGCTTGTTCTTTTCTCTGACTCAGCCAGTGATACGTACGAAATTTTCTGGGGAAGGTTCCCTACGGACCTTTACAATTGGTTGCGGAGGTTACGCGCGACGGTGCCCCAAGAAGGCTTGCGGAAGATAAACCGCAGGTGGGCCCACGAAGATCTGGTGGCACTGCATCGGGTAGACACTGAACTAACCCGCGCAATGGATTTCTGGGTAAGGACCACGTTGGAAGGATACACGGTGGAGTTTGTTGCTGAGTGCTATCAATCCTTCTCGAAATCCGAGGCTATTTTCCACTCAGGGCTAAGAGGGAAGCTGTTGAAGGAGATTCCGCTGTGGGTCAAAGCTCTGATGGTGGACGAAGGGTTGATTGAATTCCACAAAACGAGTATGGAAGCGTAAACCTCGAGTGCTGGGGAAAGGGTTGAGGGAACCGATGTTGTGTAGAATGTGAAAGTGGGGGTGGGGAATGGATGTTGAGGCCACATGCAAGTTGCGGGAGCGACGTGCGCATCGGCGGGCACAAATCGCCGATAGGTGGCGAAGAAGGGTAATGAGAGATTTGAAGAGAAGAGAGATCGAGAGGAAAAATCAGAAGGAGGCACCTCAGAGGACAGGAATTATGGGTTTGGATACCCGGGAAGAAAATGGGACAGCAGTGGAAGTGCAGTGGGTGCATGGGAGCCCAGCGACGCGAGAAAGAGAGATTGTGACTAGCGAAGATAACGGAAAGATGCAGCCCGAAGAGAGTTTCGATGATGAATGGCACGGCGTGATGCAGTGGATGTTTCAAGATCAGATGGCACCCACCCCTCCAGGTAGCCCTACTTCTCACCTTCTGCATGGCCAAGATCCCAACCTTCCCCTGGTACTGTATCAACCTTTAAGTAATATTTTTATTTAGTTACAAGCATTGAGTCGGTCATACAATAGTTCATCAGTGTCAGTAACGTCCGGTAACAGCAGCGTTACTAGTAGTGGTATTTTTCCTAGTGGGACCGTTACACAACCAGGACCTGCAGGCTTTATCCTGGTCAATTCTCTGCAAGTACACATGGCTGGATCTTTCACCCAGTATCCAAAGTTCTCTGGTCGGGGCAATGATGATGTAGAGCAACATTGGTACCTGTGCGAAGCCATCTGGAGGGCTCGCCAGACGCCAGATGCAGGGAAGTTAATAGAATTCCAAACCACGCTAAGAGAGAGGGCTCTGCGATGGTTTATCAAGTGGTCCGAGGCTCATCCTAACCCCGTAATTGCGGATGTAAAGCGGGATTTTGTCCGCGAATTCAAGCTTCCCCAGACAGACCAACAGGGCCTGTCGGAGTTGTGGGAAATTAAGCAGAAGGAAGGTGAGACCACGTGGGAGTTGATGCGGCGATTCAAGGACGCGATTGGGAAACTTAGCTACCCGATTGATCCAAACCACCAGAGGGACTGGTTCATCAAGGCTCTGCTCCCCTTGACACGAACTCCCCTCACTCAACAGAAGATTGATAACCTGCAGGACGCTTTGGAGCAGGCTATGAAGATTGAAGCCATGGCGGGCTACCCCCAGGAATATCGGGGGGGGGGCGGCCCCGCAAGATCCTTCTTTGATAGGGTTGCAACACCAGATCTCCAGCTTGACTGAAAAGCTCAAGGAGCTTCAGCCAGTGAGACCGGCGCGACTGAATGTTTGGTGTACTCATTGCCTGGTCGAGGGCCACGTCGCAACTGAGTGTCCTCAGTTGCGTGGCACAGGAGCGGGACCCTCGGTCGCAGCAATCCAGGGGGGTCCACCACCAGGGGGTGGCGCAGCGATGAACCCGCAGGGAGTTTACCAGCCGCAACAGACTTACGCAGGGTTCCAACCGCAATCGGGTTCCTCCACCATGGAGTACTGCGAGATTTTCCGGACGCTGGGGCATCCTCCTAGGATGTGCCCGATATTACAGAAGTACTCCACGGTACCGAATAATGTATACTGCGAATTTTGTGTGTCCATGACTCACAACACTGAGCAGTGCAGGGTGCTCGACGCACTTGCGGATCGACTGGATCGTCCCTCCTACAGGGTGAACGAGGCTCCGAGGGGAAGAGGCAGAGGCATGCGGGGAGGCCGCACAGGCGGACGCGGTCCGGTAAAATGTTACAACTATGACCAGGAGGGTCATGTAGCTTGAGAATGTCCCCTTCCGCGATGACCCTGGTGTTCCCAGTGCCGGGTCAACGCCCACGCTACAGAAGACTATCCGGAGCTCATCAAGAAGTGGGAAGAACGGGCGAGGCAGAGGGGAGCGAATCTGATAAACTCAGAGCTGCGAGGGACCGCCGCCCCAGACTTGCAGAACGTCGCAATCGTGATGAGGGGCGGAAAGAAGACTGGAGAGGATGCCCACGGGAAGGAGCCAGCACGAGTGGTTCGGCCGGCATCACCGAAGAAGTTGATCAGGCTCGAAGTCCAGAAGAAGTATTTCCAGGAGGCAGTTGGGGCATTCGCCCAGTTGCAGAACGAGGGAGGTTTGGAGGAGCCCGTGCTGCTGGAATCTAGTGCGCAGAACGTCGCAGGTATGGTGGTCGAGGATTGGCTCCAGCTATTCCTCAGGATTGTTGAGAGCACTGCTCTGCGGCAGCAGCTCAAGCATGCTTTGGACGGAGCACTGCAGGGGCGCACAGAACTTAGAGATCCGGCAGACGCTGGTCCTCAATACGTGCAGCGTGTCAAGCAGAACAAGCAACGAACAGGCAAAGAATTCCGGCTTAACACGCAGGTCGCAGGGTTCCAAATCAGCGACACCATGCTGGACTTGGGGTCCGACGTTAACATTCTGCCACAAAAGACATGGGAGGCTCTTGGAAGGCCACGGCTAGCCTACTCACCAATCCAACTCAGGATGGCGAACCAGTATTGCATTTTTCCAATCGGCCAGCTCGAGGGTGTCAAGGTCGACGTTGCGGGGGTGAAGACATACACCGTTTTTGAGGTTATTGATATCATGGGCGACAAGGATCCCTATCCTGCCTTACTCGGCATTGATTAGGCTTTTGAGAATTACGCCATCATCGACCTTAAGAAGGAGTTGATGATCTTTGAGGATGGGGAGGTACGGGTCACCCAGCCTCTCGACCCATATCAGGGCCCGCAATATACAGAAACGGTGGACAATCGGGAGGATGCTCAGATGATGGACCACCTTTATCAGATGACTGCAGGAAAGAGGGATGATTATATTAACCCGACCGCGACTGGCTGTGTCAGTTGGCGAAGTGTACAGAGCTCAGAGCTCGGATCCGAACTCGCTTGGGAAGACTGGCAGTAAGGGGGGTATGAGACCACCATGCGGAGATGTGCCTCCATTGCCCAAGTCCGATGGGTAGGGACTGAGATCCGTGGATATCCCACCTTGTCAAACATGCGGGCAGTCAATACTTTTATTACCAAGGTGGAAGACATGGTCCCAGCTGAAAGCCAGATGCCACTTTTGGATGTGGCCTTGCAGTCAACGTCGGCATGGTGGTGGAAAAATCACCGCAACACTCTGTTGCGATGGGAGTGCGTGGCAGATGCTCTGCGGGCACGCTTTAAAGAGGACGAAGGACCCTGTAGTACGCTTAAGTATCATGGAACTTCCGACCCGCGACAACATTTGCGGGCCTGCGAGGAATAGTGGTGTAGCACCCGGTACCCTGAGGAGCTGTGGGTCCATAGGTTTATCCACTCCCTGGGTACAATTCCCCAGGCCTGGTACCTGGAGGAAGAGCGAAAACGGGGCACTTGCTCTTGGCAAGCCATCGCGGACAAGTTCGTTCGGTGCTTCTTGTTCGAAGGGGAGATGACGCAGGAGTCTCAGGCTCTACAGGCAGTCAAGGAGGTCTTTTTTTTCCGCCATCCCGAGCCTGATGGGGGCCCGGTGGTGTCACGACCTGAGGTCAGGCGCGAGTTGGTTTGCCACCGGATTGACGGCAATCCGGATGACGATAGTCTGGAGGACCTCAGGCATCTCTATTTTGACGAAAGGGAAGGCGAGCGGAGCATCAGTGAAGAGCCGACGACTGAAGGAGTTCATTTACAGCCCCTAAAGACAAAGAAGCTGAGCATTGCAACAGACGAGAGACCCAAGCTTGCAACGGTGGGAGATTACTGGGACGAGGAGACAACAAAAGAAATTTTTAGCCTCCTCCAGGAATATGAAGATTTGTTCCCGTCTTCGGTTGCGGACCTGAAGGGGATCAAGGGGGATCTGGGCAAAATGCGCATCGCGTTGAAACCGGGGGCCAGGCCGGTGAAGCACCGACCCTACCGGTTGAACCCACATATCAAACAGAAGGTCAAGATGGAGATTGAAAAGATGCTAGCTGCAGGTCTCATCTTTCCAGTAGAAGAAGCCGAGTGGGTGAGTCCCATTGTCATCCAGAACAAGAAGGACAAAGCGGAGATCCGTGTCTGTGTAGATTACCGGAGCCTAAACAATGCCTGCATCCACGATCCGTTTCCCACTCCTTTCAGCGATGAAGTCCTAGATCACGTTGCCAGAAACGAAGCGTATTCATTCACTGATGGGTGTTCGGGTTACCATCAGGTGCGCATTGCCGAGGAAGACAAAGTAAAGATGACATTCACCACTGAGTGGGGATCATTTGCATACCACGTTATGCCGTTTGGTCTAAAGAACGCACCGACTGTGTTTTCCCGGATTGTCATTGCTGCTTTCCAGGAGTACATTCACAAGTTCCTGGAGGTCTACATGGATGACTGGACCGTCTACAACCTGTTGAAGAATCACGCCTCCCTGTTGCATGTTATGTTTGATTGGTGTCGTCAGCTGCAGATTTCCTTGAACTTGTAGAAATGTATTTTTGCAGTTCCATTCGGCACACTCTTGGGCCACGTGGTGTGCAAGCAAGGAGTCTGCGTTGATCCCGCCAAGGTTGCGCTCATTGTCCATATGGAGGCCCCCGAGACCGTGAAGCAGTTGCGGGCACTGCTCGGGCACACAGGGTATTACAGGCGGTTTATTCGCAACTACGCAAAGATTACGGCCCCTCTGGAGAAACTGTTGTGGAAGTCAGAGGTGTCCCAGTGGACGGCGGAATGTAGGAAGGCACTTGACACCTTGAAAGAGAAGCTGGTGACGGTGCCCATACTTGTTCACCCGGACTGGGATAAGCAGTTCCATGTGCATATTGATGCATCCGGTATTGCACTTAGAGATGTATTGGCACAACCTGGGGAGACGACAGTTGACCACCCCGTGTACTTCGCCAGCAGTCGGTTATCGAATGCGGAGAATAATTACACCACGACCGAGCGGGAGGCGTTGGCGATGGTGTACTCCCTCCAGAAGTTCCGCCACTATCTTCTGGGTGGCAAATTCACATTCTTCACGGACCATTCTGCATTGAAGTATCTAGTGAATAAGCTTGTGTTGGAAGGAAGAATCTGTCGTTGGCTACTACTTTTCCAGGAATTCACGTTTGAAGTGATCGTCAAGCCTGGCAGGTTGAATGTTGGTCCCGATCATTTATCCAAGTTGGAGACGGGAGAGAATGAAGGCTCATTGGACGATCAGCTGCCGGATGCTGACCTCTTCCGAGTCGAAGCAGTACCAGATTACCTGGCTGACATTGCCACTTATCTGACCACGGGACAGTGCCCTCAGGATTACACCCCGCTTCAGAAACGCCACCTGGTTGTCCGGGCGGCCGACTACCAATTGATCGCGGGGCAGTTGTACAAACTGGGCCTTGAAGAGGTGTTGCGCAGGTGTGTTCTTGACCACGAACGGGAACCAGTGATGTGGGAATGTCACAGTGGTGTTGCGGGAGGGCATGTGGGTGCGAAAACCACCGCAAGGAAGGTGCTCCAAGCTGGCCTATGGTGGCCGACGGTACATGTTGACTGTAAGGCCTATGTGAAGCGTTGTGATGTTTTCCAGCAGACGAGAAGGCCTTCGCACTAGGACGAGCTTCCGCTACACCCAGTGCATGTGTTGCGGCCGTTTGAAAAGTGGGCTATTGATTTCGTAGGTCCCATCGCCCCGGTCGCCAGACACTCCAAGGCCCGGTACATCATTACCGCCATGGATTACCTCACCCGGTGGGCTGAGGTAGTAGCGGTACGCGACTGCTCGGCAGAGACCGCTGCCCAGTTCATCTTTGAACACATCATTAGCCGCTTTGGCTGCCCGCGGAGCTTGACCAGCGATCAGGGTATGCATTTCATTAATGCCGTGGTCAAGTCACTACTGGACACATTTATGATTCAACATCATAAAAGCAGTCCATACCACCCACAGGCCAATGGTAATGTGGAAGCATTCAACAAGATTCTCGAAAAGGGCTTGACTAAAATTTGCAATGCTCAGCGCGACGATTGGGACGAGCGCCTCCCAGCGGCATTGTGGGCCTACTGGACCACAGTGAAACGTTTGACCAACCAGACACCATTCCAGTTGGTGTATGGCCGGGAAGCTGTGATTCCCGCTGAGTTCACTGTACCCAGTCTTTTGATCACAACGTCCCTTTAATTCTCAGACGAGGAGTCACTTCGGGAATGCCTCCAGGAGCTACAGGAGCTAGATGAGGCCCGATTCCTGGCGGAATTCCACCAGAAGGTTCAGAAGGCCAGGCAGAAAGCGTGGCACGACCGCCACATCAAAACCAAAGCCTTCCAAATTGGCAGCAAAGTTCTCTTATATGATAGCCGGTTCCAGAAATTTCCAAGCAAGCTCCAGATGCATTGGTTGGGACCCTACTTTGTCATCGAGATCCACGACTCAGGAGCCGTTCGGTTGGTACAGCTGGACGGTACAGTTCTCCCTGTGTGGGTGAATGGCGCACGCCTGAAACCCTACCAGGAGTAGGTACCTTTCACTTTTAATCAATAACTCTCGCAACTGAGAGAACCCGTAGAGTAGCTTAGTCGAATAACTCTCCCGCAACCGGGATGAGCGTAGGGAGTCTTTTCCATTCATAGGCAGTCTGTCAAATAACTGGTCAGTTGCAGGTACCTCACCGCAACCGAATGTGGTCGGGGCGGACTAGTCCAGCGTGTCACAGCGCCAGTCCAGCGTGTTGTTCGCGTAGGATCCATCCCCATGCCAGTGTCAGTCCATGTCATTTCCGTCAGTCCTTTTTTCAGTCCGTAGGATCGCTCAGATTTGCGTCATAAATTACCATAAGTAGACAGTAATTGTACCATAATCATTTTCCATCACCCGCAGTTCCCTTAGTCGTCGCGTCCTCCCATCTCCCCATGACGCCGTTAGCAACTGTCAGATTACACACAGGCATGCGATTGATCGCACGATTATCGCAGGAAAGAAAGATAGTAAGAATTAATTGTCGTTATGGAGTCTCATCAACTCCGCTCGTGCCAGTAGATGACATAACTTGCATGAAGGCTATCACCACGAGAATGACGGACCTGTTCAATTTGGAAATTACAGCGACTCCAGAGCAGTTGCAGCCTCAAAGCACTCCACACCCCGAAGGAAGCTCCCGAAGAATTCTCCAAGTTTACCAGCGCCGCGCCAAGATGCCGAGGGCTCTCCTATCCGTCCCTGAACCAGTGTTGGACAGCAGAATCCACTACGTAGAGTCGCTAGTTGGCAAGTATGACAATGCAGCGTGTATGGACGCCAACCTGTCCGACCCAACTGAATTCCCCCACCTCCATTGGCAGACCTACATGGAGCATCATTACACGCCAGGGAGCAGCTCCAAGAGCCGGATGCGACTAGAATTCAGGGGCCTACAACAGTCGTCCTTGATGCATTTGAGGACTCTTCGGGTTTTCGAAACTACGGGACCGGCCCTGCAATGCACCCAGTTCCTCCTCAGTCGAATACAGAATGGGTCCCTGTGGCTCAATGAGGAAATTCCAATTCATGCCGAAGACATTCATCGGATTACAGGGCTGTCTCAAAATGGTGCAGATGTCTCCGCTGCCAGCCAGACATCCTCCAAGCGCGCCCGGAAGTCGGGTGACTCAGACCTGTACACCAAGTATGGCACTCGCCGGGGGGGCAAAGGTGCCAAAATTGATTTGATCAATAAGCCAGAAATTTGGTTCGCTTGCTACCTTATCGCTAGCAAGACGATGCGGCACTACACGAAGGGAGAGTGCACCCTGGATACAATCTCCATTGCGGAGCACTGCATCCAGGGCGTCAGGTTGAATTGGTGCTCTTTTGTGCTAAAAGAACTCTTCGCAGCCTGCGAAGAGAACTACAAGCGTACCACCAGTTTCATTTATGGTTACTTGATTTTAGCTTTCACCATGTGGAAATGGCACCTTCCTCCCGTCCGGATGCCGGCGGAGATTACCGTGAGCCAGCCTCTCGCGATGAAATACACCCCCTGGCAGGTGTCCTCGGACCCTAGCACCAAACAGGTGAATGCGGAAGCGTTTCAGGCATGGTACGGGATGATGACAGATGTGGTAACTAACCAGCAACGGGTGCCCAGGCACCTGTTGGATGAGTATAGTGAGCAGGTGTGGTTTGGGGTCAGCCACAGGCACACTTACCTCCGGCCAACTTGCGTGTCAGACACCACCTTCCACATGGCACCCCTCAGATTCCAGTTGAATGATGACACCTTTCACCGTGAAGTCTCTGCGTGGCCGGGGGTCACCAAGCACATCCGCGACGGGATCACCCGCTATAACTTTGAGCGGATGCTGCCGGCACAGCGGCCTGCCGCGACCGGCGCAGCGAGGTCCTCATAGGTTGCGGCGGAACCTCCATAGGATGCAGCTGAGACCGCACTGGACCTGCCCGAATCACTGGTCCCCATCGTACAACACCTCAATGCCCAGGTACAACGACTTAATGTGGTAACCCAAGTTGCTTCACGTGGTGCTCCTTTATTTCCCTCCTTTGCTGAATTTCAGATCGGTCAGTCTCGTGCTCCCTCCAATACTGCCCCTCTCATTTCTCCCATCCCCACCAACCTGTTCACCTCTGCCACCCCTATCATCACACCGATGGGCGAAACAGGCCCAGAACCCGATTCATCAGACCCCCCTCCATCCAAGAGGGCCCGCATTGATGTCACCGATCCAGTGGTGGATCTTACCGACGACGATCCACCATCCACTCCACTCCCAGGAACGTTGATTCCAGAGGAACCCCTGATCGATCCATCAGAGTTCCTCAACATTCGTCTCCCCCATACCTCTTTCACCCCATCCACCGCTCCCTCCACCGGTCGTCCACCTGCCACCTCCTCCAATCCATCCAACTCATCAGCCACTGTATAAGTCCTCTCATCCTGGAATTTTCGGAGGTGACCACGGGGTGGAATTCACCTCCAGTGCTGCAGCCGTGGTACCACCGGTTGACCCCGTGGCCACACCCCAGGATCCTCCCTCTACTATATCTACCAGGCTAACCAATGGTGGGGCTGATTCGGCTGACCCTCCCCCAGACCAGACGATACAGCAATACCAGCCGGAATCCGATATGGCCACCTCGATGCAACAGTAGACGCCGATCCATCCTCCTGAGACCTCAAACCGATCAGTGGCCAGTGGCCAACCTTCGCAGGAGCGGGTGCCGGAGCCGGGCGCACCCAGCACGACCAATGCAGAACCATGGAGTACAGCAGAGCTGTACCTACTCATTTAGCGGGCGGCCCTAAAGGCCGAACAGATTCACACAGAGCTGGAGAAGTGGTGTACCGAGCAGCATAACAAGATCACGGCGCTTACTGAACAGCGCAATCAACTGACTAGGAAGAAGACCTACCTACAGGAGCAGGTCACCATTTCTTCTCAGGCGTTCTCCGACTTATGGCCCGCTGCAAGGGCTCATTATGCCCCACTTCCTGCCACTATAGTGGAGGACAGTGTAGCAATCCAGGCTCACCACCTCAGGACTGTTTTCACTGATCTATGCAGGGAGAACTAGGAACTCCAAGCGACATTAGCCGCACGGCCTACCCTTCCGGACCCACAGATTGTCCACTCAGAACAGGTGACTGCCAAGCAGACTGAGGCAGTTAGTATGCAGGCGACTCTCCATTCCTCTGCGGGCGAGGCTTATGCCCTTCTGCAAAGTCTGCAGGAGTGCTCACTCGCTCTCACTTTCAAGACGCAGCCTATCTTTGCCCAGCTGCAACAAATTTCCCGTGAAATTCAGGAGACTGCGGACCCAGCACGGTTAGATCAGCTCTATGCCCAGGCGGACGAGCTTGAAATTCAAATGCAACAGACTGAGGCCGACTCGACAGCGACCAAAAACGTCATTCGGGAAATTCGTCCGCCCATCCGAGCCCGTGCCGAATCCATACAACAGTTGGATGCCAAGGCCGAAGCCCAGCTTGCCACGCTATTCGGGGCTGCCCCGACGACTATAGACGAGGTCGCTGCCACCCGAATCTCTGAAGAAGCCGACTTTCTTATGTAGGAATGGCAGCAAGCAGTGGCGGACTTCACCGGGCTTAGAGATACAGCGCTCCGCAGGGTCCCGGAGTTGGGACCCTTGTTTGAACAACCACACGGTGGAGCACAGCAGGAAAGGGCACAGGGCGAGGGCACAAGAGAATAGAGCACGGGAGCCAGTGGGGCAATGGAAGTGGAGACTGTTATTTTTGATTGACTCAGGGACGAGTCAAGGAATTGTGGTCGGGGCCTGTTGGGGCCCTTGTTTTTGTTTAAGTTTTTGAAGCCTTGGCTAAGACATTTTGAATTTTGACCTTTTTGAGTTGCGGAATGAAGACACATGGCAACCGCGACCACGCTGCAACTACCAGGAGTCGCGGAGCTATCAAGGTGGTGCGGAAGCATGCGATAGCTGGAGATAGAACAAGGACAAGTACAGATGAAGAAAACACACAACAGAAGACAGAAAGTGGAACATGCAGATAACATGAGAGAAGCCGGGAGAAGCTGAAGTAAAGCCACAGAGGAACTGATAGTCGCAAGAGTGGGTGAATAAATAACAGGCACCCGGCTGAAACAAAGGGGATGCTGAAGAGGTTGCGAGGCTCGAGACAGGGAAAGACGCATAGAGCAGCTGCGGAGGAATCATGCATGTCCCTCCTAGGGCTCTTTATCTTCTCTATTCTACCTTTCTGTTCCGAAGTCCATCTGTATCAGATTTGTAAGCTATCAGTGAGAATGCCACGTAATCATGTGTTCTGCCAAGAGATTAATATAATGGAAGGTTGCTGTCTCAATAAGATGTCTATGTGCTTGTAATGTGTTTATACTGGTTTAAAATTTTATTTGCAAATGTCTGAATGCTTATTAAGTGATCTTGCGTATATAACTCTGTATATGTAATGGATGCACTGTCCTTCATTAGTTGCAGGTTTGTTCCTTGCCATTGATCTCATCCCCTTCTACATGTGGTTGCGGCACGCCTCGAGTGAGACACACTGCTCCCCAGAGCAGGGTGAAAATGCCGGCGTGTTCCTAGACTACACCGGACCCCTTTTTTGGCCACAACTCTTGAACCTGGGTCTTGTCCACGAGACCTGACTTCTTGCCAACAGGAATTCCTTTTCAGCCATACTTATTCCATGAGAGCCTACAACACTATCATGGAGAGCTACACTTGGTAAGGATTTGGAGAGGAACTATATAAACATTTTCAAAGATGCATGAACCATGTGGAGATGGGAGAGATACATAACTCAATGGAGGAGTTATCACAACCACCTCTTTTCTCTTTTGGAATGAGAGGGGATCTATCTATGGACCACTTCATTTGTATGAGCAGAAATTTTGGTGAGGAACATGCTTATGTACATAATGTTTTATTTGATGATTACTTGCATTTGTTTACCATGTATATTCAGACCATTACTCCAAGGAAGAGAATTATTCCATATAAAATTCATGGCCAACTTTAGGCGATAAACATTTCTGAACATGGCCACTCCTTTGGAGGATATAGGGAGATGTTGTATCACTGTGGGTGCACTCCAAAGGAACCAAACATTTCTCACATTTTCAGCCATTGTGAGAAGACTTGGGCAGCAAGTAAGTGGTGGGGAAACCAGTTACCATATTATTATCTGATTCAGTCATGAGATATAATGTGTTGGTTCCACATGTGGGACTATGATCCACCTCCATTATTGCATTTGATTGTTTATGTATCACTGGTTTTGATCCCAAATATTGATGATGTACTTATTCTTTTTATGGGAGTGATTGGAGGGAAGATGGAAGGATTGGATGTGCCCTTTGGGAAAGGGACTCTCCATGGTTCCTATGTTTCATATTTCTTGGAGAACATTGGACCATCCATTATTGCTACATTGGGTCTCTTGTTTCCTTATGGGATGAGCCATTTGGGTAACTTGAGCACTTGGGAGGTGCCTCTCATGAGTAGATGGGAGGAGTGTTTCTATGAGTTACCACTCTGAAGGGTGATTCATTTTATATGGATGATAGCTTGAAGATTGGAGCTCCATATGGGAATAAAAGGTTCCCCACATTTTTAGTTTTGTCCTTGCAGTTGCTTGGGGACAAGTAACACTTGGGAGGGGACGATTGTAATATTCGTAAATTAGACATGAGCTAGTTGGAATATTAAATTTTGTTTTTCTGCTTTTTTTTGTGAATAGGAGGACAATGGAGTTCCATAATTCTCCTCAATAATGAATAAATCAATTCCAATGTGAAAAGGATAGATATTGGCAGCTTAATTGAACACCCTTAGGTGTGAAAAGGGGTTGGAACACCTTGACTGGGTCAAATTTTACCAACTCAATAGCGCTGTCATGCAGGAGTGGCCATCAATGAAAGACAACACAGTTTTAGATGGAGATGCTTTTCATGGAAGTAGTGCTATTATTGGATGGGGCTTAGGATTTGGAATCTCATATATTATAAAAGGCAGAGGATGGAAGCCATATTCATTATGTTGATGTATATGATATTTCTGAATATATGGTCTGTTTAGACATATATCTTTCTCTTGTTGTTTAGCTGAGTTCGAGTGTTGTTTAGCACTAGGTGTTCCTGACCGGGAATCCCACCTCTTCCATTGAGAAGCTCTTGGAGGATTCTTGTACTACATTTTCCACTATCAGGCTTAAGGCCAAGCTTCATCTTTCATTTATAGTGCAGATCCTGTTGAGGGTTGAGTTGTTTTAAAGGTTGCAGCAGTGGAGACTAGATCTGGGTCATTTCATTGCTTATTTTTAGTGGAGAAGGCTTCCTTTCCATTGGGAGGATATTAAGGAAGGCCCTTGTCCGTATTTTTAGATCTTGGCATCAGGCCAACCATTTATTTATCCCTACAGTGCAGTTTACTTCCAGATCTGCGTTATTTATGTAGGAGGAGTTGCAGGGTGGATTGGTACACCATTTGGAGAGATGGTTTTCTAGTGAAAGGGATCTGCCTTTCATTTAGAGGATCTATTGGAGGAGGCTATTCTATTGATCATATTCGATCAGCCACACTTTCTAGATCTATTTTTTGCAGTGGATCTTCAGCCCTAGGGCCTAGATCCCCATCTTGTACGTGGTGTTTTGCTGAAAACCCTTAAGGGTTTCTTCAAAGGAGGTTGTATAGTGCTCATATTTGTAGTAGATCTATCTTTTGATGCACATATCAGTCTTAGATCTGATGTATAGTAATTTTCTATAGTAGTTCCTTTAAAACAACTTTGTAACAGTTTTTGAGTCTTTATATATAGTAATAGTCCCTCTTTTTGAGGGATTTTGTCCATTGGAGGTTTGTTCTTTCTTATTGTACATCTTATGGCCCATTATTTATGTATATTCTACTGCTGTTATAACGTATTAAATGTCTCCATATTATCCTCTTTCTTTTATATGATTATTGACACTATTCTTCCAACTTTTTTCACTATATTCTTGCTTTTCCCATTTGGGAATATTACATCCTCATAGTCAATCCCCTCAACTTGTGAGAATCCTCAAGCTACAAATCTACCCTTGTACTTCTCCACACTCCCATCAGCTACCTTATTCACCTTCTAAATTCATATATATCCAACAATTGATTTTCCAACTGTTCTTGGGACAACTTCCCATGCACTGTTCTTTACGGTGGAGTCATACTCCTCAACTGTGGCATCAACCCAAATTGGTTGCTGCACTGCTTCCTCAAAGGAGGATGGTTCTGTCACAATACACTTGCTCATAAGAGCGGTGTATCTAGTAAACATGTATGGAGACTGTCTCTATCTGTGCAATGAAGTAGGTGCTCCTACATGCTTTGCTGCATCAAGTCTCAATCTATCATCTTTTGTGGTGTGCCTTCTACCATTTCTGGTGGATGGCTCTGCATGAGTGTTTTCTACCACTCCATGATCCTCTGCATGTGGCTATTCCACATCTTGAGTTTCATCCTTTGGAACAAAGAGTTCCTCATTTGCATGCAAATCCATCTCCCTCTCAAGGGACAATCGCTTGGATTTATCCTCATCAAATCTAATATCCCGTCTCACAAAAATCGTCTTATTTTTTGGAAAATACACTTGATATTTGTGGGGAGTATCAATGTACCCAAAAAATATCCCAATATCAGTTCTTGGTTCAAGCTTATTCCTGGAATATTTGGTCACATGGAAATATATAGATGAGCAAAAAATTTTAAAATATGAATCATCAGGTTTCTTACTAGAAAAATCCTCCTCTGGTGTACTCATGCCAAGTATCCAATGAGGACTACAGTTTTTCACAAATACCGTTGTGTTGCATGTATCCACCCACAGATGCAACAGTAGGCCTTGATCATGCAACATCACTCGTGTCACACCCACAATTCTTTTGTTCTTTATTTTTGCAACCCCATTCTATTGTGGGTTATGAGGCACAATCAACTCTCTCCAAATTCATTCTTTGCTACATAATTTCTTGAACTAATTTGAGATGTACTCACTAACAGTGTCACTCCTAAGATCCTTCACATGCTTCCCCATATGTTTCTCCACCAGTTCTTTGAACTCACAAAAATTGAAGAACATCTGATCTTTCTTCAACATGAAGTGGATCCAAAAATTTCTAGAAAAATCATCAATAGAGATCACATAATACATGTGCTTTGCTTTCAAAGATAAAGAGAATGATCCACACACATCTGAGTGAAATCTCTCAAGGATTTCCACTACTCGGTACTACTTATGAAATGTGACCTTTCATACTTCCCCATGGTACATCCCTTGCATGTGTCTATCTGTGGAAGAGTACCCTTGGGAAGACCAGTAGAAATTTGTTACATGACCTTTAAGGCTCTATGGTGTAGATGGCCCAATCTCATGTGCCATAACTCACCCTCATCCCGACTCACCACTTTGTCTGCCTTACCCATCAATGTTGCGCAACCATATACATCAAGTTTGTGGAGATTCTTCACCTGAATCCCAATATTCTGGGATTTTCCTGTGGCTTTGTGTTGAAGGAAAGCTTTCCCTTCACTAAAACCACATCATAACTAGAGTTTATTTTCATCAGCTTGTCTTTCAGTGCCAATCTTCTATGATCACTGCTACTCTAAAACAAATATATCAAGCCTTTTGAATTACATATGGAGTCATTTTTCCATGGAGACTTGAGACAATGTGGTCTCGTACTCCCTCCAGTAAGATCCTCCTTTCCTTTGCAACATGATTTTGCCAAGCATCGAGATTTGTGGCATCTGCTGCAACGAGTTTGGGAATGTCATTATCAATGAATTATTTCAACCCATTTTCCTCCAATACTACCTCCATCCTATCTTTCCATGCAATATAATTGGAACTTACCTCGAGTGCATACTCCAATATCAAGCCATTGAAAGCCATCTTGATCCTGATCTACCTGTCGCATTAAAGAATTCTTTTGAAAATTCAAATTATATTCAGTCACAAACTCAATTTAGTCTTAACTATAGTGATTTCTTGTGCTCTGATACCATGTAGAAATTATAGAAACACTGTGTATACCAATGGATTCAATCTGATCATGCAATGTATTAAAGAAATATATTGAATACTTCTACAAATCAATTGTAGAAAATCAACATGATCTCCAATCACAACAAGTAAAGAAAGAAGAAAGTCAAACCACAACACAGATATTTTCCCAAGGAAAAATTACTGCTCAAAACCCCTCTATCTTCTATTGTATATTCACCAAGGAATCATGAAACAATTACAATGCACTCTTCTCACAAGAGTCTCCTGCACTCTCACAACTGTCTCACATTGATCCAGACAAAATTGACCAACACTTATCCAATTTTTATCCTCTTCTTAGCTTGCCTACCTTGCGCAATTCCTAATGAATGAAATCCTTATTATTTAGGAATTTCAACTTTCCTAAACTACACAATGCTCATGGGAAACCCTATGGTTCTCTTGCTGCATGTGGACAACCTACTAATGATACAACTGATAGTTAACATCCCTTTAACCTTTTGCTCAACTGGGTCTCCACTGGAATTGACATGCATGCAACTATTAATAGGAAATCATCATTTGCATGGAAGATCATTGCATGTGAATTAAATCTAATTTAATTCACTTGATCTATCATTAGTGAAACAAACAATTACAACTAGTTCAACTAACTTTAACTCACTAACCGAGTTAACTGATTACTCATGCATTAAACTAATGCACTAACTGCAACTTGAACTCCATAACTAATAGAATCACTCTGCATGCCTCGTCGACCATCCTCAACTCAAAATTCATGGGCTAACTGATTTTATCACACTCATTCAACTATTACAAGTGATTATGAGATAATATTACATTTTATTGTCCAATTTTAATTAAGGGAAAATTAAATTAGACATTTCTCCATTTTATTAAATAAATTGGCTTTCACACTAATGTATCACTAGGATTTGTGGTCCCACACTGGTGTGTGTGCTGCAATTTATTGTTGACTTTAAACACTCTTTTTTTCTTTAAAGTCTTAAACACTTAGGGTTTTTTATTAGTTGTTCAAAACTCTGTTTGTAAAGAACTCTTTCGTCTACCCACTTTTTCCATACTCCTACTCCAACATGACAAGTCTAGGGCTATGGAGGTTTCCCTTCTTCTTACTGACTCAATTCTGTACAATATAGTGAAATAGGGCTAGTTGGATAGCCCACTTGACTGGTACTTTAGTCCTTCAAAGTCTGCACGTCCTTAGGCCCAATACACCTACCCTTCTACGAGTCTTATTTTGCTTCACAAGTACATGACTTAGGGCTCTTCTTTCACAGTCACCTAACAACCCTCCAACTGTACTTTGACTACCATCAAATTTTCCAACCATAGTTAATTCTTTTACTGATCTAGTGCCCACAACACTTCCCTCATCTAGGGCTCCTCAAATATGCCACCTAATAATTATTTGAGTCCTCTCAAAATCACTATTCTTGTGAACCAATTTCTTTGTTATCCAATCTATGAAAAAATATGAACTACTCCTCTTATCATTCTTCTAACAATTTGTAGATGCTTCAAACTAGCATCACAAATCATCCACTAATGGTCCATTCACTAACTGTTTATAGAATGCTTCATATCTCTGTCCAAAACCCTATGGATAGTACACCAAAATCAACTCCTCTTCATGTCAATCCATTCCTCATATGGCACATTTATTTTACTCAAGTTCCATCTTCCTTTGGATTTTATATCTCTGCAAATACTTTTTCAAACCATCTTCCAAATATGCGGTATATATTGCAGAGATAAACCTCTCTCTAAGGGTCATGAACCCTCTTCTTCTATGCATATTTATCACGGCCTTAAGGGCATACCTTATGGATTGAACATGCTAGGGAACCTCCCTAACTATGGCATTGTAATTGTATTCTAATTGATTTAGAACAAACCCTATCCACCTATAGGAAAAATAACAACTCTTGCCTCCATAAGAGACTCAGCCTAGCTCATATGGATCTATAGATTTTGGGCATTTCTTTGACTGAATCTTGACCTGAAATTTGGATATCTACGACCCTCAAACTATGGTTACCTCAGTCAATATTACACTTGCAACTACTTTTGTTCTGGCCCTTAATTCTACTGCAGGCCCTCCTCCATTTTTGTTGGTCTTTATCACAGAACTTGCAACCTACTAACCACCACAAGATAGGGTCTCAACCCTCTCTACTATTTCAAATTTTGATGCGGCCTTCACACAAAAACACCACTGAAACATGCCCAAATTCTCATGAAACTCCTCTCTTGAGCTCGATCTTCCATAAGAGACCCAGTAGTATTCCATCCTAATTTATATCTCGAACTCATTAAGGTATGTGACATTCTTGTGAACCCTTGCATGATTCTCTTGCTCTTGGTGGATGAGCATGGCCTCCCTTTAGCAACCCTTACTTAGATCTCTAACTCGACCTAATTTAGGACTACATCTCTCCTGGCCTACTTGATAAAATGAACTCCTTCTCACTTGATGTTCTTGCCTTCATACTAAAGCCTCCTTAAATAAAATTTCATAGTTAGGCCTATTAATAACCCTCTATAGCTTAAGGGATTTATACTCTTAGACCTTAGGAAATATTATTTTTCCCTTTTAATTTTCTTTTAGATTTTAAACCCAATCTTGGATCCAAAACCCCTTCACTTGGTTTCTTTTTCGACAAATCCTTTCGTGACCAAACTCACACAAACCCATCTCACTATACTTGTGCAGTACCTCCCAAGATACACAATTCAACAACATAGTCTAGTTGTAGTAATCATAACTTGGTCAAACTCTTGTATTCAAGCGAGGACTTGGTTGGGTTCCCCAGTTGCAAATTAAGTAAGGGTAGTTGTGAGGGCATGATATATAGGGAGGGTTAGGGCATGCCAAGGAATAAAAAGGTGTGCTAACATAAGTCATACAATGTCAATGCATGTTGAGGAGTGTTAAGGACTATAGAGGCATCACAAGGGAAAACCAAGTCAAAATGCATGGAAATGAACAAATAAGAGTGTGTGCTAGGGAGTGTCGGTGAATTCTAGTGTGCCAAGGACAAAGTGTGTTAGAAGAAGTTCATAATAGGATTTGCAAGAGGTAAGCCTATGATTGCGAGAAGGTGCTCCACAAAGCAATTTTAGACAAAGGGAGACTTTGTGTTGGGAAAAACACTATTTTTCCTTTATCTATTAGTTTTTTATGACACATGGCACACTTTGGCCGAATGCTCATGTTTTAAAATATTTTAGATAATTTCATATTGTACATTGTTGTGTACAAGTTTTTGGAAACTCGGCTTGTGCCAACTTATATATTCTTCCGTGTCTTGTGTATCTTGTGGTTCTTGCAAACTCTTAGTTAATGCTATATTGTTTATATGAACTAGACATACACGTGAAATATTTCGTATGCAAGCTATATTGTTACTTAGTTGTTTTATGGCCATGGATATATGTGACCCTTGTCTTGGTAAGTTCTTAAGTGGGGCAAGTTCAAATTGGAAATGAGTGGCCTAAGATGAGGTATAGGAATTTCTTAGGTGAACAATGAACAATCTACTTGTAGCAGGTGCAATTGGTCAAGTTGTTGTAGCTAAAGCAGGACAATGTCACATGAATTGCAGTTGCTAAGGACTTGATTCGGTTCCCAAGCCATGAAAATATGTTAGGCTAGTTGTGATGGCATGAGTGTGAAGGCAGGCTAGGGAATGATAACATGTGCTAGATAGTTCTAAGGCATGTCAAATATGCTAACATGTGTCAAGTGCTAAGGCATGCCAAGATGTGCAAGGGTGTGACAATATGTTCCAACGACTATCAAGGAAAAAAAAAAGGAGAAACAATTTAAACTAGAATGAAATAAACATATAAGAGGGTTAATAAGTCATTAATTTACCTTTTCCAAGAGGGGCATGCTAGGCACACTAACACTAGATGGAAATAGGTGCCAAGTGCCAAGTGTTAGTGTGTTCTAAGAGAAAAATCATCCCGTGTTACTTCTTATCTACTTTCCAATAATTGAACTCAAATAAATTTAATATTAAACCATGCCAAAGCATACCAAGGAATCTTATGAATGCTAGACATGATAATACTTGCCAAGCACCAACATGTGCCAAGTGCCAATGTGTGTTAGGGAGTGATACACATGTTATGAAGTGGAAGGGCATTTCGAATATTGTTAAGGTGTGATAAAGTATGCTAATGCATGCTGAGGAATGTTATGGAGTACTAGGGAAACACAAGGGAGCACTAGGTCTAACTGCATGGAAGTGAATGAATATGAGGGTGTGCTATGGAGTGTCAAATAGTGCTAGCTAGCATGCCAAGGAGGGAGTGACAAGGTATGTTAAGCACTAGTAATGCATGCTAGGGAATATCAAGGCATGTCAAGAAGTTCCAGAGTGCGCTAGGGAGTTCCAGTGTGTGTTAACATGTGCTAAATAGTGCCAAGACATGCAATATGCTAAGGCATCCTAGGATGTGTAGGGTGCCAAGGTATGCCAATATGTGTCAAGGAGTATCAAAGAAAAATAAAATAATCAAGCTAAAATGAAAGGAAATGAAAACATAAGAGGGCTAATAAGTGATGAATTTATCTTTTTCAAAAGGGGCACGCTAGGCACACTAATAATAGGTTCCAATACATCCATGTTCCAATGTGTGCGAAGTTCTCATGTATGTTAATGAATTCCAAAGTGTTCCAGGGCATGCTAGGGAATACAAGGCATGACAACACATGCTAGGATAGTGTTATGCTATGCTAGGGCCTTCCAACATGTGCTTGAGTGTCCTAGTCATGGAAATATGGGTACAAAGATGTTCTAAGACATGCGATAGGAAAATAAATGTTAGTGTGTGCCAAATAAAGTTAATATGTTCAAAGAGTGTTGAGGAGTGATAGATATTTCTCATTAACAGAATTGACAAAGCTTGACTATGTGTTAAACAATATAGTTTCTACACACACTAGTGGAACTTTATTTAAAGGAAATTTGTTAGATAATAAAACTAATAGAGATGAATCATGTATTGACTCATAGGAAAACTATATTCTCATTACTTGAGGGAAATTATACGCACTAATTACTTAACAAATTGACTGACTCTAACCACTATATGGCCTTGGACACATAATGAAAAAGACTCCACAACAATGGTCTTAAATCATTATCTTTTGACAAAAAATATAGTAACATGCACATAGAATCATCAAAAACTCATTGGAATGATTAATGATGATGACCACTTTTCAACTGTCACCAAAAGTAACTAAAAAGAGAATTGGTGAGGGTCAATAAAAGATCATCACTAGAAGTGTCACCAAATAGAGAATTAGTGACGGTCCTTTAAGAACCCTGACCCAAAGTGTCACTGAAAATGGGTTCGATGACAAAACTTAAAGGACTGTCACTATATCCACTTACAAAAACATTTTTTTAAGGTCCGTCACAGGCATGACCCTCACCAATGTATTTTTTGCTTGTAGTGTACCAATTCTACTAGCATGATCCAGGTGGATATTGGTGCCCACCCACCTATTCAAATTGGGGCCCCACCATTGTCTCCTTCAGTTTTTTAGTTAGCACAACTTACTATTTTTAGCATTTTTTCGAGTCTTGAACTTTCAGAGCCATTTTGAGGCCCTAACGATGATTTTTGGGAAACTTAGGAGAAATATGGGTCCATGAACTGATGTTGATAACATAAAAAGTTGTAGTCCTCAGATATATCTTTCTAATGAGGTATGGTGTGCGTCAAATAGAGATCATATGCCAAAGTTACATCCCAAGGAAATTGAAACACCAATTTACCCAAACGGGGCCCATAGTTTTTGCGCTTCATCTCCTAGGGGTAGGGTTTTGGATGTTTAGGGTTTTTCATTATTTCTAAAAAATAAATAGGCCCTTGAGCCTCATTATAACACAGAGTTCAGAGGCTTGTAGCCACCACATCTATTCTCATAGATAAGCTACCAGTGCCCTAGCTAGTTTATTTCCATACTGTCTGCAAGAAAATTTCAGTCCTTTGATATTAATGAAATGAAGTTTTATTTCTGCTGCATCTTTGTATTTATGGTTATATGTGTATTTTTTTGCATTCCTACATAAATCTGGATCAGTGGTATTAGAGCGGTCTACTTTTTCTCGATCCTTCTTTGCATCTCCCCAATGATGTCGAGGTATAAGGAGTTAGGGCTCGATCTAATTGAACCTTTGCAAGATCAACCTCGCAAACCCTAACGGCCCCCCATGGGGGACGGAAGTAAAGATGAGGAACCAAGAGATCCTATCAAAATATTGGTCGAGGAGACCCTCTAAAAATAAAGGAACGCGATGATGGATAACTTTTCCTAGATCCTCCAACGACTACCCACCAGCGGCGCATCTGCATTCAGCTACCACTCTGCAGGCGCGAATCTCTTTAAGGTACAAGTAAACTTTGAAATTCCCATATTTGAGGGTCAAATAGATGTAGATGTCGTAGATAGATGGTTGAGTCTACTGGAAGGATATTTCTCAGTTCATGACTTTTCTGACCAGGAGAAGATCATTTTTGCATTCCTCGAAGCTATCCCCCATGTCAAGGACTGGTGGGAAACCTACTGTGAGAAAAAGGACGAGACAAAACCCTCTCTTTTCTCAGGCATACCCACTTGTAATTCTTTCTGAGATGCCATCAAGGAATAATACTATCTCATGGGGAGCTATGAGGACAAGTACATACAATGGACCATGCTCCAGCAACAAAGGGTTCAAGATGTCCATGAGGTGACAAATCTATTCCATACCCTGCATGCAATGTTGGGAATCAAAGATTCGCAGAAACATTTGGTGCTAAAGTATCACAGTTGTCTATACAAATACATTCAGGAGGAAATGGAGTTCCTTAACATCTCCTCTCTTGGTACGACATACCGGTATGCTGCCAAGATTGAGCATAAATTCAAATAGAAGAAGCGAGACTTTGGATCTGCGAATTGAAAGCAAGGGAAAGGTGCCCCCAAACCATGGAACAAAGGAAAAAGATAAGGCATGGTGGCCCAAGACAACCTGCCAAAGCCGCAAGCAAAGAAAAACAATGCGAAGCCAAAGAAGGACATGGAAAAGTAGTCCGAGTTCCATAAGAGCTCCACTCATAACACAAGTGAATGTCGGCCCAAGCAGTCGCTAGTGGTCGAGATGAGGGCTTCTAAATCATATGCATGCTATGACTCTGAATCAGAACCTGACAAGGGGAATGAAAAAGGGAAACAAATTATTGATGCAAAGCCCAATGCCATTGTTGCCACTGCGAAGATTCAGAAGGAGGAGCTGGAAGATCCAGAGGATGAGGAGCATCTCTTCCACTCCGAGATGTGGGTAAAGGGTTCCCCGCTGGAGTTCATTTTCGATAATGGGAGCCAAAATAATATCATTTCAGCAGACGCCATGAAGCATTTGGGCTTGCCGACCATAGCACACCCACAACCATACACCATTGGGTGGATTCACCAAGGATGGGATCTCCGTGTCAACCATCCGTGTCGCCTTCCCTACAGCATCAAGCCCTTCACAAATGAGATATTATGTGAAATTTATCCTCTTGATGTTTGTGATGTATTATTAGGCCAACCATACTTGTGGAAGCGACATGCTGTGTATGAGTCCCGACCTCACGCTATTATTGTTACTTAGGGAAATAAGTTGTACAAGATACCAGAGGTACCACCACCTGTTGCTATCTCTTTGGTTATTGCAAAAAAATGCAGTAAGCTCATTTCCAAAAACAAGAAATTTTTTTTCTTGATGATCTGCCCCTAGGGCAAGAAGAAGACTCTGGCCACGACCTTCAAATAGGCCCCTCTGCATGACAACAAAAAATGGACAAGGCCGTGGAGGAGTACAGGGACATATTCACCTCACCCACAGGGGTACCTCTACATTGCCAGGTCAAGCACCCCATTGATATGACCCCAGGTGCGCCGCTACCCAATGGACTGATCTATCAATGCTCTTTCTGGAGAAGGATGAAATCAAGAGGAAGATTCAAGAGCTTCTCCAGAAAGGTCACATCTGGCCGAGTTCATCACCCTCTGGGAGCCTGATCATGTTGGTACATAATAAGGATGGGACTTGGAGACTCTTTATTGATTATCGGGTGCTGAACAAGATCAGTGTTTGGAATAGGTACCTGATCTGATGGATTGATGACCTTCTAGACCAACTCAAAGGGGCGAAATATTTCAGCAAAAATCAACTTGAAATGTGGGTAACACTAGGTACCAATCGAACCCTCCGATGTGTGAAAGACTCACTTCAAAGCCAAGGAGGGCCTTTTTGAATGGCTGGTCATGCCTTTCAGGTTGACGTATGCTCCCACAACCTTCATGAGGTTGATGGATGACATCTGGTGGCCATTCACCAAATCATTTGTAGTGGTGTACTTGGATGACATTTTTATCTTTAGCTAGTCTTGGGACAAGCACTTCCACCACATTTGATAAGTCCTCCAAATAATTCTGCAATACAAGTTGTGTGCCAATTTGGAGAAGTGCACTTTTGGCATGAACTAGGTTCAATATCTGGGATACATTATTGATGAAAGGGGTGTACATGTGGATCCAACCAAGATCCAAGTCATTCAGGATTGACCAGCCCCAACCACTCTAATAGAGCTTCGAAGCTTTCTAGGTCCTGCTAATTTCTACCATAGGTTCGTTTTGGGATTCTCTCATATCACTTGACCCTTGAGTCAAGTCACCAAGGGAGGAATGAGAGAAAAATTATTTTGGTTGGAATCTCAACAGAAGGCATTCGTAGAATTGAAACGTCGCCTCTGTTCTACCCCAATGCTCACATTACCAGACTTGCAACAACCATTTGAGATCGAGACAAATGCCTCTGACTATGCTATTGGGGTAGTTCTTACTCAACAAGGGTATCAAGTGGCATATCACAGTGAGACGTTGTCCGACACAGTTCACAAGTATCCCACTTATGACAAAGAAACGTATTCCATTGTGCAGGCTTATCGACAATGGAAGAATTACATTTTGGGGAAGGAAACAATCATCCACATAGACCACCGACCCTTGCAGTTCATACAGACACAAGGGAAGTTGCAAAACGATTGCCATCAAAAGTGGTCCATATATCTGCAATAATTTCATTTGAAAATAAACTACAAGAAGGGTAGCACCAATAATGTTGTAGACTGCCTTAGCCGACCACCGATGGTGATGCTAACCACCGCTCTCAACTCTTATGAGTGCGAGACTTCTGATTGGTCGCTTCTCTACAATAGCGATCGAGAATTCGACCACACATATAAGGCACTCTTGTGGGGTACACAAGTTCCAAATTTTCACCTCCAAGATGCACTGTTGTGTCACCTGGGACACCTTTGTGTTCCTTCAAGCGAGCATGCCAAGATGATATGGGAAGCACACTACAGTTGATTTGTTGGGCATTTTGGGGTCAAGAAAACATTAGCAGTACTACAAAACTATTTCTATTAGCCGAACCTTCGATAGGATTTTGAGAAGTACATCAGATCCTGCACTGATTGTGCCATTACCAAACCGACCATAAAGAAGAAAGGCCTCTATACTTTGCTACCTACCCCTAGTTGACCTTGGGAATCCATCTCCGTGGATTACATGTCGGGCCTTCCTTCTACTACGCATGGAAACCAATGTGTTTTCATAGTCGTTGACAGATTCTTGAAGATGGCCATTATGGCAGCTTGCAAGAAGAATATCACAGCAGAAGCCACAACTAAACTCTTATTTGAACGAGTGTGGGTGCACTTGGAATACAACAGTCTATCATCTTAGATTGGGACAACAAGTTCCTCAACACATTTTGGTCTAGACTCTGTTCAATGATGGACATCAAGCTCAGCAAGTCCATAGCTTTCCATCTCCAAATTTATGGTCAGACAAAGGTCATCAACAGGATGATTGTACACATTCTGTGCATGTACAATTCAAAGCATCCACACACATGGGATGAGAGCCTCCCCTCTGTAAAACATAGTTATAATCGGGCTCCCCACAGCTCAACCAGCCACAACCCCTTTCAGGTGCAATTGGGATTCCAGCCACTATGTTCCATTGACGTAGCCATTCAATTTGCAGCTACTCAGGTCGATTCGGCTCATGTCCAATATGAAGCTGACAAAGCTAACAACTTCATCAAGTGCATTCAGTAGATCCGCCAATAGGTTCATAAAATATTGGACATGGCTAATGCTAAGTACAAGCAACGACATGATCAACATCGCAATACAAGGAAAAGACCCTCTAGCGGATGTTTTTGAGGACCCCACAGAAAAATACCCCATACATCCATTTCTAGCAGAGGTTACTACAGGAGGTTGGTGGGTGGAGGGTTTTGCGAATGTTTTCCTCTCGCTACACTTATCATTAAACGTCGCCCCGATGCTCTGGAACCGAGAAAGCATCGATGTGGACCAAAACATTGGCACATCGGACACCGTGCACTCTGTACACACCCACCTGATCCGTCATATTATTATATAGCATCGATGCATCAGAAATCTTCCGCATCGGTGCATTATAAAACACCGCACCAAAATAAAAACCACCCGGTGCGGTAGAAAGAAACTGCACTGGTGCATCATAATTCATCACACCAAAACACAAAATGACCGGTGCGTTTGTAAGAAACATAACCGGTGTGCCTATAAACCATGCGCACCGGTAAAGGGTTAAATTTATAAAATAATTACGGCAAAAAACCCAGATTTTTCAATTTTCCAGTGCTCCTGAGCTCTCAATTTCCGGTGCGCGCCCTACCATAGAACGCATCGGTGCGCATGAAACATTGGCACATTGGACAACGTGCGTGATGTACACACACCTCCGGGGTGTCCTATTACTGTAACACACTGGTGCTTCGCCACTCTTCCATGCCAGTGCATCATAAAACACCGCGCCAAAACAGAAATGCGTCGGTTCGTTCTTATCCAAGAGCACTGGTGCGCCTATAAACCGCACGCACCAGAATAGCGTTACATAAAAAAAAATTAAGGCCAAAAAACCGGTGCTTTACGACTATTCCACACCAGTGCTTTACGGATATTCCGCCCCGGTGCATCATCAAAATTTCACGCCAAAATTGAAACATCTCGGTGCAGTGTTAGGGAACCGGCCTGGTGCATTATAAACAACGCGCCAAATTTGACACAACCCGGTGCGTTTGTAGGTAAGCCTACTAGTGCACCTGTAAAACCACGCGCACCGGAACAGGTTTAAATAAAAAAAAAAAAATATAGCCAAAAAACTTCATTTTTCACTTTCCTCAGTGCTCCAGAGCTCTCAAGCACCAGTGTCATTTCCCCTTGTGTGAGCCACCCTGAAATTGTTGCTCTCATTGCATCCATTGCATGCATTGCTGCTCTGCATTGGCCACCAATCTCCAGCTTGCATTTTGAAAAACGGTGGGAAAATTTTCTTTTACAAATTTTACAACCAATATGCCTCCTCGACGGCGAAATGTATAGGTATTTTTTATTTTTTCCATAATTAAGCCTTTTAATGGATTAGAAATTGAAATAACCTTAAAAATAACCATTAAGAAAAGAAAAGAAAAAATTGTCGCGCAGTGCGCCAGAGCTGTTCGGCTCACACCGGATAGCGGTGCTGCCTATAAAATTTACAGGCCGCACCGCCACCAGTGCTGACGGTATTTGCATAATTTTTGGGGTAGTACCTAAAGGCACCCCGAATAATTTTAAACTAAAAAAATAAAATAAAAGGTGGTGCGCTCATTTATCTAGGCGCACCGTTGACCACGGGAATCACAGTGCAGTGTATTGACGGAATTGTCCACCCCGGTGTATGTTAGCGCACCGCATTCTATATTTTGAGAGGGTCAACGGTGCGACTGAGTAAAATACCGCACCATCGACTATGTAATTGTCATGAAGTTGGTGCGCTGACATGACTATACTCGCCAGGGTGTATATTTCAGTCAATGCACTGCTATTCTGAACTTTGATAAAGTTAACGGTGCTTGAAAAATAGACAGTTGCACCGAGGTCGTTGTGTTGTATTTCATTAGGGGCACTGGCATCGATGCACTAAATTCTTAAGACGCACCGCCACCAGTGCATCACTGTTTTTATGGCGCACCGAATTGTCTATTTTTTTTTTCAAAAAAAAAATATATGTATATTCCTAAATACATGTATGTTTTAATAAAAAAAAATTATTTAATATGGAAATCATTCAGAGAGAAGAGGAGGAACAACAGGAACAACAGGATGAACAGTATGACATGATTTGCCAATGGGAGGCTCGAGAGAGGGAGAGAGATGCATACCCTCGCCCTATTACTATAGATACCCAGGGGATCCTTAGAAAGTTAGGCCTCCTCAAGTTCTATGAGGAGGCTACTTCCGTAAAGGCCCATAGTGTGTTTTTGAGATATCTTATCCGTAGGTGGAATGCCCACCGACAGGCTTTCCAAGTTGGTCCTGACCAGTGGTACACACCCATTGAGGAGGATATTTATTTTATTACAGAACTATCGAGGAGAGGGGTGGATTTTACCTAATTCCCAGACGTGCCAGCTGGTTGTGTAGCAGGGAGTCAGTTAGTTTACTCCCAGAGATACATTGGAGCACATGTACTGTCTCCTTCAGATTTTTAGGTACCTGGAGGTCAGTTACGTATAGGTGCTTTTGGTAGACAGGACATGTAGTGCCTCTCCCTTATCATTTCGACCATTTCACACAACACCAATGACAGGCAACACATTAGTTGCTCGCTTTTATATTATGTTGATTCTTTAGTACAACAGCCATGACTTGTCAGGTGGTCTGCCATTTTTTTGCGGTAGTTTTGTATGGCCTTAGATAGATGTCGTGCTCATGCACAAGGGAGGATCAACTTCCCTTTTGATTCAGAGTTGTTTTGTTTATTTTTTGAGAGGTTTCCAGAGATGAGTTTTAGTTTTGTTCGACATCCTTGTGGGCCAATGTTTGAGGCCCGGATGCACATGTGGGGGCATATGATGCCCAAGAGGGGAGACACTTTGTTTCCAGCCAGGATATCACATGATTCACTGGACTTACCAGCCAGTGTTGACGGGCTGCATCCCTTCATTATGGTCCCATGTCCTTATGATGGCTTAGATCAGCGAGGGTGTCCCAACACCCTCTTCACAGTTGATGAGCCGCCAGATGATAGAGGTAATATTACTATTTTATTTATATTTATTCTAATATGTTCTTTAACTTGTTTTTATTAAATTGTGTAATGAAATTGTCTAATTATTGTTGTGTACTTGTATATATTTTGCATACATTGGATCTTTTGATGGCGAGGAGATGTCGGGTCCACCACATGATCCAGGTGTGGATCCTAATGATAAAAATCAGGATATGGCTGATGTCGAGGATGATCATGATGAGGATGAGGCCAGTGCAGCAGAGATACATGCTCCTGATCATCATGGTGCACCGGTGCCGCCTTTTGCTAGGCGTGGTTGACCTGAGACCAGATATAGGATGGAGTTGGCCAACCAACTTTGTGCATTGATTGTTGATGCGGGCATCAGGCCCGCTCATTACAGAGACATACAGGCCGATGATAGGTTGTTACAGATGTGGAGAGGAATGTCACATGACATGTACGGCCTGATGCGGCATGTCGTAGGAGCTATGACAGCTGTTACGTGACTGAGGAGGACTGTCCGTAGCTATAGGCGTAGTCGAGCTGCGACACATGATGGACAGTCTGTGAGCAACAACTCACATGCATCTCATGATCGTTCACCTCGCGGCGCGCCTAATGAGCATGAAGTTGCATTGGCAGCATCTGACAGTCGTCATGGAGATGAGGCTGGACAATCGGTCACGTCCAGTCATCAGCCTGCAGCTGCATCCATCAGTACTAGTCATGATCATGAGCAGGCTGGACCATCGATCGTCGAGGCTGCACTATTGACTGAGCATGCCTCCACTACTACTGCTGATATTGATGTTGTACTACCACCAGCGGATGCATCCATTAGTACTAGCGATCATGATCATGAGCAGGCTCGACCATCGAATGTCGAGGCTGCACCCAGCTTTACTCAGAAGGCATCCACTTGTAGTATTGCTATTGATGTTGTTATACTACCACCAGCGCCTGATCCATGACATTGATATTACAATTGTATATTTTCAACATTATTTATATATATATATATATATATATATATATATATATATATATATATACATATATATATATATATATATATATATATATATATATATATATATATGGTACGTGTATTTTATGTTCATGTTGCAGTTGTACTTAATTTTCATGTTGGTGATCATCATGATGTGGCACATATTGTTAGGTCATGTTAGATATGTTCATTTAACGTTTAGCCTATAGATAGATGTGTATATGTGATAGCATGAGTTATTTGACATATTGAGATGTATATTTGACGTTCGTGTTGTGATGATGTTAATATATAATGTTAATTTCATGTTTGAATGTGTTTATTAGTCGAATATGATGTTTGTACGATGGTTATCATAATCATGATGATGTTTATTAATTAATTTAATATTGAATGACCGTGATATTTATTAAATATTATGTTGTGATTGTAATTGTAATTTAAATTTTAATTGTATGTAAAATTGTAAAATTGTATTTGTATTTGTACTAATTGTAATTTTAACTATAATTGTAGGTAAAATATTTATTAATATATTCTGTCAAAAAAAAAATATTTATTAATATAAAATTTTAATTGTAATTGTAATATTTAATTTATTCTGAAATGATTGTAATCGTATAAATGAAAAATTGTAAAATTGTAATTCTAATTGTATGTAAAATTCTAAAATTGTAATTGTATTTGTAATTGTAATTTTAATTGAATTGTATGTAAAACATTTATAAAATTGTAATTGTAATTGTAAATGTAATTCTATGTAAAATTGTAAACGTAATTGTATGTAAAATTCTAAAATTGTAATTGTAATTTTAATTGAATTGTATGTAAAATATTTGTAAAATTGTAATTGTAATTGTAAATTTAATTCTATGTGAAATTGTAATTGTATTTGTAATTGTAATTTTAATTGAATTGTATGTAAAATATTTGTAAAATTGTAATTGTAATTGTAAATGTAATTCTATGTAAAATTGTAAATATAATTCTATGTGTACCTACATTGTAATTGCATCTCAATGTAATTCATGTATGTGAAACTAATGTAAAATTCTAATTGTAATTTTAATTAATGTAATTGTATGTAAAATTTTAATTTGTAAAATTTTAATTCTATTAATGTGAAAATTTTAATTGTATTAATGTGAAATGATTTTATTAAAATATTTAAATTTGTAAATTTGCAAATAATTGTAAAATAACAAATCTAGAATAATACGAATTTTTGTAACATAATAATGTTTAGAAAAGAATGAAAATAAATTCATGTACTTTATAATTATCATTATTTTATTATGATCTTACATACAAAAAAAGAACTTTATATAGTACGATGCGCTTATCATCCTAACACGCACTGGTGCATCGTATTAATACGACGCACTAGTGCATCACAACTCTTCCACACTGGTAAAGAATAAATGCAAATAAAAAAAACGTAACTCTATTTTCTTTAAGTGAAAAAAAAAGTGACAATTTGAAAAATGGGTGGGAAAATATTTTTGAATATCTAATTTCATAAAATAATTCTTTAAATACTAAACACTTTTCATTATTTCACTATTTTTGCTAAATTTTTCAGCCAGATATTTGCAGGAGACAGACCTAGAGCAAGAGAGCAGGAGGGCACTGTGGAGCAGCGAAATACGTTCGAACAGAAGTATTCAAACGATCAGAAACCAAACCTCTGGTGATTCAAACCCTGTATCATAAAATTTGAAACCATCTCATGATTAAATTTGATTATTTTTTTTTACTTTTTTTCTGCAGTTTTATCCATTTTTACCCTAAACCCTTCATTTTTTTGTTTTTTCCCTTCCTTCTCCCTGTTTCTGTGATTTCAGAATTAGGATTTTTCATTTTATATTGACGTCCAACCCATGAGACGACTTACATAGTTGGATCTCAATCCATTCGGCCATTGCATGAATTTTTGAAAAAATGGATTTTTTTTTATCTGTGTGCCCTGCGTACGCTACATCACCAGTGTGCTTTATTATACAGCACACCACGAAAGTACTCTAGTAAAAATAATGAAAACATTTTTTCTAAATCCATGCGCCAAATCTGAAGTAGGGCACCGATGCTCCATTTAACTAGGCAAGCACCGTATGGTGTATTATACCATTTTTGCAATGCGTTTATAATACCCCACGCACCGTTAGGTCTATTACATTATTTTTTTTGGTGTGTTTATAATACCCAACGCATCGTATGGTGTATTATACTATTTTTCGGTGTGTTGTTAATATCCCCACACACCGGCTACAGTGCAGACCTCATGAAAGGTGCATTGGTGTCTTGAGATTTATTTTCTACCTGAAAAGTTGAGAATTTATTTATAAATATATTAATGAATGATATGGTACAGGTTTCAGATTGATAAAGAAATGTTTGACAAGAGATCAAGTAACAAAAATATTGTTAACACATCAAGAAAAGAAAAAAGGGCAAGTTCTTTGTAAATTCTTTATAAAAAATATTATTTTTGAACTATATGTAAGTTTAACTAATATGTATTGTTTACTGTGTATTATGCAGAGCCACAAAATGACGAAGCTCGATATGATTATTTCTTATCTAGGATCAGAAGAGCATAAATGTTTAATGGAAAAATTGCAAAAGAATGAATCAGGTGAATGAAAAAATACTATCGATCCAATATGATTTTCTTTTTTTAATTATCATTAATAATATACTTAAAATTATTAGATAACATGTGTCAAACAATCTACTAATTCACATATGTTTAATGTTCTACAGGGACCTACAACTTAGAAAAGGAATGTTGTTCTAAGAAAAGCAAAAAATAGAACATGAAAATGAAAATCAATTGCTCCTTAGCTCATCTGGAGTGGTGTTGGAAGTTAACGAAAGGGGGAAAAAATTTTACAAAATTTTGAGGGATCTATTGGAACGAATGTATAGAAGTTCTTTCCAACAACAACAACGTGCTTCAAATGTAATATGTAATCATTGAATTTTTCGATCATTAGGTACAATAAATAAACAATTTAGCATTAAATATTAATTTTCAAGAATTTTCTTGCATAAAAGAAAAGAAAATGGAACCCATTCAGCACATAAAACAGGACGACAAGGAAGAAAATGGTTGATCTCTAAGTTTGTGAGTAATTGTTACTTCCTTATAACAACTTAACTAGATTTCATTTTTGTATTTTTTAAGTTGTTTTACAAAAACATCATTGAATGTCTTCAAACAGGTGCTAACATACAAACAAGAACCATCAGACGAATTGATTGAAATTGGGTTAAATATGGGTTGTGAGTATATGTTGGCATATCAAAATTTAATTGTGGAATTTGTAAGCATCTATCAATCTTGTTTTACTTAGCTTCGTCTATAATTAATAGAACAAAAACATCTTTTATATTAAATATATGATTTGTTATGGGGTATAAAACTTGTAGGAAACAAAGTATGGAACTGCGCCAATAGATGAAATTTTGAAAGATGGCATGGTACATGGTTTTGAAAGAATGTGTATAGTTTATGAGTCAATTGTTGCTATGGTACGTCATTTTTATTTTCGATTTACATTGATGTATATTATTTAATATTGTAATTTTCATTATTCTCACCAATGTATATACACTCATTTCAATTTATTTTTATGTTTGTAGATGGAAGGTGAAGAAGAAGAAAACAATCAACGTCGTGAACACAACATTCCTGAAAATAACCCAAGTCATGGAAGTAGCTCTAGCAGTGACAGTAGTTCAAGCGAAGAATGATGATCACTATGTTTGGATATCAAAGCAAGGCGTTTTATTTTTTGAAATATGTCTGTGAAATCAAACATTTTGTTTAATGTAATGAACATAGTGTCCCAATTGAAAGACAAAGGGATGCGAATATTAACTGTCCCATTTTGTATGATAAAGACTGTCTTATTCATATATATTATATATATAATCATAAAATATGTTTAATTTATTCTATTTCATTCTCCATTGTCGTTCTCAAATGCACTAATAAAAATTTAATTCATATGAATATTCTTATAAGATATATATGTGTCAACTTAATGAATTTTAAAAAACCACAATAATTATGATATGATATAACAATTAATCCAAAAAACACATTCAAATGCATTAATAAAAATGTAATTAATATGAATATTGTTATAAGATGTGTGGACTTTTGATGAATAATTGATTTAAAACAATCACAATAATTGGACTGTCACAGGTCGATGTTTCTAGTAAAAACAAAATGAAAACCAGTGCATGTCAGTAACTATCAACTGGTGCGTTTATGTGTCTATATGCGCCAGTGCCTATATGCACCAGTGTGTATATGCACCAGTGTGTTTCTGATCTATGGGCACCACACAAATACCGATACCAGTTATAAATATCGGTGCGTTTGTGTGATACTGCATACCGGGGCGTTTATGTATCTATAAGCACTGGTGCATTTGTACGATCCATGTGCACCGTACAAATACCGATACCAATGATAAATTTCGACGCCTTTCTATGATATGGTGCACTAGTGCATCATAAAGGTATACACACCAGTGCGTTGATATGACCTATGGGCACTTCTCAAATCCCAAGGCCAATTAGAATGGCCCCGTGCGTTGTATCACCAACACTATGACCGATGTTTTTTTATACCTTAACGGCCCGGTGCATTCTCCTTCGAATTTCCTAGGGCACCATCGATGCGTTAAAGCTAGAGTAGCGCACCGATGAAAAAACATCCATAATAACCTCCGGCCACCCATTTTTTTTTAGTTGTGTTTAATTTCCGTTAAAAGCTCCGCCAAAACCTCCGTTCCCAAAAACAGATGTGGTAGAATATGTTTTCTTATAACATCTGCTAGAGGGTATTTTCCTTGTAGTGTCATGTGCCACACAACTTCTAGGTGAGCGAGAAAGTGTGGCTAAATTTACAGAAGGAGCGCCTCACTAGACCCCACCACAAGAATCACCTGCTTCGATGTGGGTCATACACCATCACCAAGGTTGCAGGGAGCTCACTATTCCGCCATTCCTTGGTCTGCACCCAGTATTCAATGTGGATCGCCTTCGTCCCTACTTCCCACCTCTATTAGACACCTCTAACATTGCAGAACAACTCACACCAAATAACTTAAAGCCAGAATGCATGGAACATGCCACCACATATTGTATCATGGACATGCAAATAAATAACACTCGCCAATAGAAGATCCAAATGTATCGGGTTGTCAAAGCTGGCCAACTCCTCCACCAAGGCAAGTGGTTCACGAGGGACCAAGTTCAACAGAAGTTTCCTCATCTCATGGAGGAACTCAACGCAATGGGGACCATTTCTTCCTAAGGGGGGAGGAATGATCGAGGTGGATATTGGTGGCCACCCACCTATTCCACTTGGGGCCCCACCATTGTCTCTTTGAGTTTTTCAGTTTCAGCACAACTTACTATTTTTAGTAGTTTTTTGGGTCTTAAACTTCCAGAGCCATTTTGAGGCCCTAAACGACGTCTTTTTGGGAAACTCGAGAGAAACATGCGTCCATGGACTGATGTTTCTCACATCAAAATTTGTAATCCTCAGATAGATCTTTCTAATGAGGTATGGTGCGCGCCAAAAAAATATCATATGCCAAACTTATATCCTAGGGAAATTGAAACACCAATTTACCCAAACGGGATCCATAGTTTTGGTACTTCATCTCCTAGGGTTAGGGTTTTGGATGTTTAGAGTTTTCCATTGTTTCTAAATAATAAATAGGCCTTAGAGCCTGATTGTAACATAGATTTCATAGGCTTGTAGCCACCACATCTCTTCTCATAGATAAGCTACCAGTGCCCTAGCTAGTTTATTTCCATTATGTTTGTAAGAAAATTTTAGTTCTTTGATATTAATGAAATGAAGTGTTGTTTCCACTGCATCTTTGTATTTGTGGTTATATGTGTATTCTATTGCGTTCCTGCATAAATCTGGATCATAGGACTAGATGTAATTGGTAGAATGCATTATAGTCTATGTTACTTAAGATTCCTATAGAATGCCATCAATTATATTGTTATGCATAATATTTAGATGCTCATAGATATTGTGTTCACTTTTTTATGTGTTAGTTTCTTAATGAGCATGTATTGAAATTGGTGTATTGAAAATGGTGAACTTCACAAGTATAGCCACAAGTCTGTTACAAGGTGGATAATTAGCATTTGATTGCTTCTCAAGGGATCTTAACTATAATCAACACTAACTTGGGGCAACGAAGTTGTCACAACTCATATTATTTTCTTAATGATTTTTTTTAGCCCTATTTTGGTTAGATTATATTGGTATCAATTCTATTCATGAGAAGGGACTTGCCTCTTTACAACTTCCCTTGTTACATTTGGAATCATCTGAGTGGTTTTCGAGATTCATGCCATTTTCCCCTGAGAAAATTATGAAGCATATCCTAATACATGAGATAGAACATAATAGTTGAGTAAGATATATTCATTGTATATTCGATAGGGAAGTGAGACTTGCACACTGAAACTTCCTTTCTCTTTTCTGCCTCCTCTTTCTCTTTACATGAGTGGGAAATACATGTGAAGCAAATGGTTTAAACAAATTAGTAATCGGCTTTAAAAAAAAATCAACTGATGAAATCACAGCAGTATTCGTACATAGTTATGCTCGGAATTGGACCATAAAACCTATGGATACCAAACCTCTCCACTAAAATGAGACTTTAGTTTAAAATTACCTTGCATGATTTTTAACCATTATTCACAATACATATTTCAAAGAGTTTCAAATGTTGCAAATTCAGATACTACAAAATATTACATAGTACCATCTACCCAATAATATTTACTTATATAAAAATATTTAATCTATTGGGTATTTGAAGCTAAGTTTTAGAGATTTTAATTTTTCTAACTGAATTTGGTTAATTTTTTTTTTTTTTTTCGAAACTATCATTCAACATCCTAGATTTCAATTGTATCCTCATCAAATTTTGAATAAAACTAAAAATAAGAATGAGAGTACGATCAAACAAGCACAAAAATAGAGGCAACTCAAATGTAGGCAACACCGCAGAAATGCAATTGGGTCAATTTCCATGGCATGTTTGAGCTCTCTTCACTTATGTTGAACAAGAACGGTCACATTATTTTATGAAGTGTAGTCCACGATTTTCACTTTCTCACTCACACGATATTTTCCAAATTCCCCATTACATTTACATTTATGTTATTTTAATTTAACTAGCAATTTACCCTAAAAGTGAAAAGGTACACTAAAGGAATATGATCTTTGGGAATATAATCTTGCCACTCACTCCAATGAAAGCATCATTAATAGTTTCTATGAGTGGAGAAAAAGTGCTTCTCCATAACAATATGTAGATGAAATATATCTAAAGCCACTCAGAGACGTTAGAAAGGGGCATACAAATCTCTGAAGAGAACTCAAAACCCCATCCATTTCCAAAATTTTGTCATCAAAATTGTACATTTTCATCAAATAGATTTCCATTAAGTAACCCTATAGAATTAAAAAATTCCCAGAATAGTTCAATTATAATAATTTATGTTAAATATTCACCGAATTTACGAAAACAAAGTTAAATTCATGACACATAATTTTTAATACTTCAAATCCTTCACAAAAAAATTGAATTTGAAAAACAATCTATACTTTCTGAAATATTGAATTTGAAAATAAAAATATAATGGAATTTGAAGAAACAAGTATTCTACTAGGAAAAATTAATTTAGGTAACAATGTTTTTCATTTTTGTATCATGAATCATAGAGTATGACTGGAATCGTGAACCTAAGTTAGACATATGAATATCATATAATATGTTTCATCCTTAATACATAAACAGATCAATGAATGATTAAATAAGTATATAAACTAAGTATTGAGAGAATTTTTGAATATTTTGAATGTGGGCACAATACTCACACTGTCTGACATTTCCAAAAATAGATCTTCGACGTCCACCTTCAAATTCATAAAACACATCAAGGAAGAAACAAGATAAGTTAAACAAAATTTCATATCTTTAATAGGGATATCAAGCTATGATACCTTAAGAAAATTTATAGATGGATGTATTTTACAAAAGTTTATCAGCTATCCAATTTTAAGGTTACGTCCAAGCCATAAATGAAATTGGTGTATGAGAGCCCCTTGTTTGTGGGACAAGAGACCACCTTCACATTCATAAAACACATCAAGGAAGAAACAAGATAAGTTCAACAAAATTTCATATCTTTAATAGGTATATCAATCTATGATACCTTAAGAAAATTTACAGATGGATGTATTTTACAAAGTTTATCAACTATCCAATTTTAAGGTCACGGCCAGGCCAGAAACGAAATTGGTGTATGGGACGCCCTTGTTTGTGGGACCAGAAACCAGAAACAAAATTGGTGTATGAGACCCCCTTGTTTATGGGATAAGGGACTCACCTCCATTTATGTGGAAACACATGCTCTTAACCATTAGGCCACTATCTCTCCCTCTCCCCTGGCTCTCCCTCACTCTCTAAAAAATTATAATATATAGGAATTTAACTAAAAACACCTAAATAAATTATCAACATTAAATTGTAAAAAATATTTATATAATAGTTTATGGAAAATAAAAGTAAAAAAAATATATTTATATAATTTATCAAAAAAATAAAAATCATTCAAGCTATTAAAATGAATGTGTTTATGAAACACCACCTTAACTTTAAGGTACATTGAAAAAAAATATAGAGCAATAAATATTTTTATGACTACTACATAATTTTAATCTCAATGTTTAACAAGAAATAAATAATTATATAGATTTTTTATATTTAACTCCTAGAGAGTTTGAATATTTAAGTACAGAAACAATTATATCTTTGGATTTCAATATCAAAGGTCATATTTAACATTTTCCTTTCATAAAAGCTTTATATAAACATAAATAATAAATAACAAATTATATAATAAAATTGAAAAATATTTAGGTATAAAATGGGTACAAAAGTGTGTTATCTCCTAGAGCAGGATTTGTATTCTCAATACAATAATACAATATCAATAAATTTCCAATGCAATTACATTGTATCAGTAATTTCTCTTTACATATCAAATTCATTAAAATAAGTTAATGGAGTCGTTTGAGGTTGAATGTAAACATAGCATTTTAAAATAGGAAATTGTATTCTTTGTTTTTCTACCTTAATAAATACACTAAAGGAAAGAAAATATGCATTGAGGAATGAAGTCGTGGAATTTTTTTTAAAGACTATATAAGCAATGCTTAAAAAAATAATTATAATTATGAACGTAAACTGCAGGTTTAAAAGAAAAATACTAATTCTGAATGTAAATTGCAGGTTTAAAAGAAAAATATCTGAAACATTTAAAAGCACCTTAACTAAGGAAGACTTTTAGGAGCATAGGTAGTGGCAGATGCAAATAAATAATTAGAGAGTAACATGCCCATCTGTAGGTATCACAGAACCATCTACGAGTTGGAATGTGTAGCTCCAAGAGATCTACAAAATTGCATGTGTAAAGGATGTTAAATTGAAGAAGAAGAAAAAAAAGAAACTCGAGAAATAAACTCCTACAGAAAGACGCTCTCCATTCTATCAAGATTTCAAATCTTGCAAACATCTATGAAATAAGATAAAATGAGGGGCAAGGAGAACTTTAAAAAGAAGAACAAATACCTCTGCAAGTCTGGAAGGAGAGATAACAAGCATTAGATTCCCATAAAATAAAATAAAGCGTTGTTCAATAACTGCCGGCAAATGCAGGCACACTGATAGCCAGCTCTGAATAGCAATATGCATAAGAACGGTCAATACCATGACATCTCTCCTCTACCCATCAAATGTGTGCCTCTCTTGGTATCTCTCTCTCAGTTATCACGCATACACATTAAAAAAACCATAATCATTCCAACCATTAAAAAAACCAACCATTCCAAACGAACGCATACACAAAGATAAGAAAACACCCATTCCAGGGATACAGAGCGCTCTACATTACATTACAACACAAACAAAGCGCTCTACATTACATTGTCTGAGAAAGTGGGATAAACAAAGAACTTCATATTACATTTCGAAGAATTAAGCAAGCGTATGAAACATCTTTTCATACGGTAAGCAACAGATAATAAAACTACATATTAGCAGGCACAAGCTATCCATCACCACACACAAGTAGGAATAGATTTCGCATGATTGGACATGCTCAACAAAAGCTCGGGTCATAAAAGTAGTGGGAAAAAGAAAGCTTGGACTTTCAATCATTTTCATTTAATTTTAAGAGATAGATTATATATATTTTAGTAAACTTTAATAACGGTTGTTGATCTTTTGTTCTTCAAATAATAAAGTCTCATATATTAATTTGGTGTTTCACTGGGTCACCTTAAAATTACATTATTTCTAATTGGGGAGATCATCTTGGAGAATAAGGATAATAGTAAAAATATTATTACCTCAAAATTTAAGGATAAATTGTGGGATGATAAGGAGATAGAACAAAAATGAAACTAAAGTATTATAACAAGGTGATGAACCCCACTCTTGCTAACTAGAATTATCTTTTTATCTTAACCAGTCCTATAAGAAGAAAATGGCATTGCAAAGATAAGAACTAATTCTCATCAACTTCAAAGTGAAACGGAGTTTTAATCTATTCAGAAAACACCTCTATACAAAATAATTTGTCACCTTTAAGATACCAAGAGGGTTGAAGATGAAAAACGCTTTCTATTGGATTGCTAGCGTAGTCACATTCACTCTCATTTTCAAAACATTTTCCACACCATTAAGATCACTTATTTCCCCATAACAATAAAATATTAAAAAGTTACAATTAATCTTTTACAGTCATCTTCATCATCATCAATTTATTCAATATATTTATATAATTTTATATTTATTAAATTATTTTAGTATATTTATATGATTTTAAGTTGATTAATTTTAAGTTTATTTAATATATTTATATAATTTTAAATTTATAAATTTATTGTTTTGGAATTTAAAGAGAGATTTGTGATATTATTAAAGATTTGATCATTGTGATTTTGGATATTATTAAACTAATATGAAACATTAAATGGATATTATTAAACTATTTTTTTCTGTCTTTTATTCTTTATTTTAATTTGTAATATAAATTTTTAATTTGTATTATAAAAAGGTGTTGTAATCATCTTTAGCAATAAGCTATACCATATTAATTTTTATATTTTTCTATTAATTTGGGTATTTTGCAAATTTCTCTATTCCATAAATTAGTGAAAAGATAAAATAATTAAAAAAAAAAAAATTATGCCAATTCATACATAAATTCTAATAAAGTGATTATAAAGATAAACTTAGAAACACAACATTTTATCCCATGCTTTCTCTAAACCATCTTCTAATAATGCTTTCTCCAACCCATCTTCTAATACGGAGAAGTCAATAGTTGCTTGATATTCCAATGGGACATTTGTTGTACTAGAAGTCAATAGTTGCTTGATATTCCAATGGGACGTTTGTTTTTTCTTCATAAGTATTTGATTCCTTATTAGTTTCCTTCCCTTTTTAATTGGAGGAGAGGGATTTGACTCATTTTTTTCATGGGTTCAAAAAAATAAAAAATTGGCAAACTCTAAGTGAACCTGCACTTAGAACACTACTTTGTATTTCTTTTCATTATTTTTATTTTGATTCTTCTACTTTCTCTTCTTTTTCCTCTAATTCCTTTATATCTGTTTTATTATCTTCTATTTATACTTATCTTTGTTTCGGGAATTAGACACTAAATACTTAGAGAATGAGTTTGGATCATTGCTAAGTTGACTTATTCCTACTTATTCCTCTTCAACCTCTTTCTTATATTTTCTAAATTCATGGTTTGATTGAAGTTCTCAATAGATTCAAACGCGTTGTTCCTTAATGAAGATGGAACCTCATGTGATGGCTTTGGTTGAGATGGGCCCTTTTGGTGAAAATCCCTTCACCTTATTGGAGTCGTCTTGAACATCTTTTTGTCTCTAAACGCTCTACATTTGTTTTATTATCTTCTTCCATATATACTTATCTTCTTCTTATACATATCTTCTTCTTGGGAATTGGACACTAGATCTTCGGAATTGGACACTAGATCCTTAGGGGATGAGTTTGGACCATTGCTAGGTTGACTTATTCCTGCTTATTCCTCTTCAATCTCTTTATTATATTCCTCTTCTACCCACTTTCTTATATTTTCTATTCATTGTTTCCTTGAAGTTCCCAAGAGATTCAAACTTGTTGTTCCTTAATAAAGGTGGACCCTCATGTGATGGCTTTGGTTGAGATGGGCCCTTCTACTGTTTGGTGTTGTCTTGAACATAAGTTGTGACACAGAGGAGGTGGGGGCCTCTCCAAACCCCACCGAAAATCTTCTAGGTGTTTCCCTCAACAAACCAACGACTAGCTCCAATTTTCTTTTCCTCAACCCACTGTGTTCGATGTCCCACAGACAGTGAACCTTAAAATGTAACCATCCGCTACGAACTTCAATTTATGTGTGGCAAGGTTGAAGTCCCATGGGGACGACCACTAGATGCAAACTGCGAGCTCCCAGCTCCAATTTGTTGCGTGGTCCAATTCCGTCGGCAAACCACGAGCTCCAATTATCGTCGGAGTTGCCCTTTTGCCCTGTGTTCCTATAACTAATGACCGCAATATAGGCCGAATTCATTTGAGGATGACAGCAACATTTCTTGGAAGCCACATTCAGCATCTAACATGTTCCTTTTTCTTGGGTTACAGGCGGGCTTTGGGTCCCTAAGTGCAAAGTGCATGTTCAAGGCATCTAGTACTGCATTTTCTTTTGTTTCAATTTCCATCAGGATAAACGTTTTGGAGTGATACACATCTACAAACTTGAAATTTCATTGTTGCAACTTCCAATTTTTTAAATAAAACTCCTTGCGCAGTAGAACTAGCTCAATTCAATCACATTATAACTCGTTGGGTATTGAATTTGGTTCAATTCCATCGAATGGTGAGCTAGGGAAAATCAACAAACCTCGAGGACATTAATAGTTTACCATCACAACTACATACTTCTTATGCGAGGCATAATGGATAAATTAGTTCCCTCTGCATAAGGCATTAACACATGTTCATGCAGAGAAATTGAATACACAAAGGATAACCTAACAAAATGTGATATTATTTTATAACTCAGTAACAATTTATTTAGAAAGGAATATTATAGCCTGCATTCATACTCTACATGGGCTCTCATGCTACTCCTCGAGCCGCCCTCTCCCAGCTGGCCCTTTTTTTGGCTCCAAATGTACATACATAATTAACTTCTCGTTAACTAGAATATATCCTAACATAACAAATACTCTTTGGATATCTGTCCTCACTCCTATAAAGCTACCCAACACCTCATTGTCACTGTTACAATGAGCATCATGGCCAAAAGTGCTAGCTGGGCAAAATTCTTAACAATTCCTAACAATCGTACATTTTTTTAAGAATTTCGACACTTGTATTTACATGAAAATCATCTATTTTTATATTTTATACAAATTTTATTAGAGAGAATCTTCTTCAAGGGTTTGATGCTCCTGCATCAGACTCCCCTGGTAGAAAATTTTATGATGTCTTGGTCATATGCCTTCCAATTGTTGTAGTCCTCCTCGATGATCCCAAAATTTATGCCATTGTTCTCTACAATATTGCGTGCATTTTCGTCATGTTGGTGTTCGCAACCTTCTAGCATCCCATACTCTATTTTCTTGCTTCCTTCCTCTCACTTTTCTGATGTAGTATCTTGCATTCAACCATGTACTATAACCAACTCTTTCCTTCTTTTCAATGTATTGTTTCTTCATCAACATTGAAGACTCTCTAGTTTTTTGTTCAACTTTGTCTCTTCTTGGACGAAGCTCCTAGTACCACTCACTCATGGTACCTCTCACTTGCAGCAACGTCTCTAAAACATTTATAGCTCTGATTGCCACCTTGTCACTTCCATCACTTCTTTGCTCCAATTCTTCACCAAGGGTGTTTTATAAAATCACTGGCCTTCTCCATGGTTCTTTTATGGAATGTAGACTACCATCTTTTGCACATAAAAGGGATCTATTGCAGTGATTTTTTTGTTCATTCAGTGCATGTTTTGTTTTGTTGTTGTTCATAACACAATGTGAAATTTCTCTATGTGCAGGCTAAGAATTATTCTTCAAAGTAGGTTTTCTCCATTTCCCTTGGCTAAAAGTGAAATAATGTTTTATTTTTATGACACATACTTCCCTCATCTTCCCCTTTCTCTCCTTCTTCTCACAACATTTGTTGTCCTTTTTCTGTAATACCAATAGTCTTTACATTGTGAAATTTATCATAAAAATCATCAAAATATGAATATGCTTTAAGCATCTCAACTTCTTCTTGATCCTTTCATTCATTTCTCATGCAATTTTCTTCAAAGCTTCGTTTGTCCAACCAATCCTCTGTAAATTCAAATTCCTTTTCATATTGTAACATTATGGAATTTCAATTTTTCCCCTTCTTGATGTGGTTTTTTTCGTCATCTTCACTTCTTTTATAACAACTTGTAATAGTCGTTCTTCACCTTCCACATGGTTATAGGTCAATTTTCTCTTATTTATTGTCATGACTATTTTTGTTAGTTTATTGTAGGTGTTTTCATGTGACAATCCTATTTCTTCTGGATTTTACTTCTAAGAATCTATCTATGAACTTTTTTCCTCCTTCGGGAAAATTTTCTCATGTTCATGACCTACAAAAGTTACAATTAGTTTGTTAGTTTTAAAAATGTGAGGCCTTCTAGCGTATTTTGATGTCTCCATCGTCAATTCCTCTTGTTGTGCATGAATAACCCCTTGGTTACCTTTATGAGATAGTGTTATCTCATCTTCTTTTATGATAGATTTTAAATTACTCGAATGCTTTGAAAAGGAACCCCTTCATCCCCTTCCATCTTTATGAAAATTGTAGGTGATTTGTAACCATAAACAAAATATCATTTTTAAAGTCATAAGGACCCGTAGCCTCATTTCATGTCTCTACTTTCATATCCTCATGTTGATATGGAATTTTCACACATTCCATGGAACGCTGAATCAATGTCTCTACAAAATCATTGCCATCCTCCTCTCCAAGGAATTTTCCTTGCTCTAGTTTACAATAGCGAACTCTCTACTCTTCACACTCAAGTTCTCTGAGTTTTTCATCTTTCAACAAAGTACTTAGCATGTGCCTAAATTTCCTTTTTAGCTTCCTAACATACAACTTCATACAAGGCCATTGGATTGTCTCTTAAGATTCCATCCACATCTCTCGCCTTTACTCTCTATTTATTTCATCGACATATTCAACATATTGAGTCTTCCCTTTAACTCAACCAATCATCTATCAAACTCCTCATCACTCATCTTTTCTGTGATGTCTCTATAATCCCTCAACATGACTATCCTTAGTCAATTCCTTCTCCATGAGCTTCTTCATGCTCACTGTTGGGAAATATATTTCTATAATTTCCAACATTAAACTATCAATCCGAGACTCGTAAGATTTGAGGCACAAGCACAGGTAACACAGGATTAGAGCATTTAACTTAAACTAGGGTATAAAATAAATTCAATTCCTAAGTACATTAATGTTTTTTTTTTAATGGAAGAATGCACTGTTTACTCACTGTAAAATAACACACCGTTCATTTCCCAGAATGGAACTCTAATCTACCACTCATTTGCTGAAAAGAACACTCATATAATGAATTAAAATAATCTCATTGTGACTCCTAAGAAGATTTCAATTTAAAGGCTCATAATCTAGATGAAACATGAAATTCATAATGAAAAGAAAGAAAAACCAAATGATACTAAACTAATTCATCTATTATGGAAATAAATTCACACTCAGACTATTTTACAAAGAGATTATTTACTCTAGAAAAGGACAATTAAATTAACACTAATATTTTATGAAGAAATTGTTTACACTATGAAAAATGATTAAATAATCACAAAGAAATTATATACACTATGAAAGGCAGTTAAATTAATATGAAAATTTATTTCTACAAAGCGATTGTCTATACTAAGAAAAAAACAAGAAGGATTTTAAAGTAAATCCATGAACTACTTATAAAACTAAACTAGGAAAAATGATAGAAAAAATCAATTGACACACTTTGATGCAAATCGAAACCACAAATCCAATTCCAGTTAAAAATATAAACACTAGATCTAAATCCCGGTTCTCATAAATTCACTACTTTTAACTTCAATAAACAAAAATGCATACATGTATTCATTTTCACACCAACTAATTTCAATGCAAAAGTTGATAAAAAAAAAAAACAATGTAACATCTAATTCTGTACTTAAAATACAAAACTCAATGTAAAATCGAATTCTGTACTTAAAACAGACAACTAAAAAATTAACTCAAAACAGAACTTCAAGTATAGAAAACGATTTTTCACAATTCTACCAAATGTCATAGTGATCGATGTTAATTCAGAATTTCATTATTTCAATCAACCACGAGTTTAAATAATGTAGACAAAAGAAGATTTACTCGAAAACCTTAATCACAATTCATGAATTAATTGCACAAAATCATCATACGGCTCAGGTTATGTTCAATTGGTAATTCATTTGCATTTGAATGAGCTCAACGCTTTTTATAAGAGACAAAACATGGCTCAACGTTAAGGATTTAGGCACGCTTTAGTAAAACTATAAATACAATATCAAAACGATTTATTGAATACGATGCGACAAAAAAATTAAAACAAAGATCTATGAAATCACAATAGAAACCTGTTGAATTCTGATGGAATATTAATATAATCTCACAAATGTATACCTACAAAAATAATAAAGAGGCCCAGTCCCAGATTGTTGTGGGACCATGCCACACCTGGGTGAGCCTAAAATATTTACAGAGAGAAGGAGATATAAGATATTCGAATTAAAAACTACTGTGACCATAACTTTGCGATGATTTGAATCAAAGCATGCCCATAATATATAACTGGAATAAAATATCCAAATACAGAATGAATTGTTTTGCTTGTAATTAAATTCAACAACTGATAATTCTATGGCTTACTCTTTATCCATATCCTATGTACAAGATGAGCTCTTGAATTTTTATGCAAAGGTGTTAATGAAACAAGAGATGATTTACATTCCAAATAAACACAACAACAAACAAATTCATGCCGTATTTAATTTCTCTAGATGGCATTTGGATAGGCTATGGTTGGGTTTATTTTGATCAACACATGGATGGAGGAATAATCTCGAGCTCATCCAATCTTGGTCCTCCATGTGGCTGACCCAAAACCGTGGCCTAATTTGTCATTTTTTCACGTTCAACCCATGTCTATACTTAAAACTGTACTTAGCAATTGTTTTAGCCTTCACTCCCTTTTGGTGATAAATTGTGCCGAACGGTTTCTGGGTTATATGAAACATAGTATTCTGAGCATGATGAAAGTCTCATAATGGTCAATATTATCACAATTTTATCAGAAGCATCATATTTTAACCTACAACAATCTCGTTCCATACTCAATTTGTAGCAACTAGTTTTACTTGTGGAGAGTTGTGGTAATAAAACCCTGCAACAATTAAACTTAGCAAAACAGTCATTAGTAAATCATGGAATAATCATCTTTAATCATAGAAAATATAAGAAAACTAATGATAACCAACCATGGATTGTTGAGATTCAACAAGATGATGAGCTTAGTGAAAAGAGTCGCCTTCACTAAGTGGGCCCGCAGGCTATTTTTGGCGCAAGTGTATTTTTAAACAATGTCTATTTTTAAACATGATGATCGTATTTCAGAAGTTGCAAGATGCTATTTGTGGATGGTTGATCAAGTTGGAAAATAGATGAAATTCTGTTTTTAAAATATCGGGCGAAGTTTATTTATAGATCGTCAATCTAAAAATAGATGCATGTCGCTTATTATTAGCTCTTAATAATAATCAGACTCTAAACAACAACTTATTCTTCTGGAGCACTTCATTTCAGTGCACAGATGTGGCACAACAGCTGATAGAAGGAATTACGCTATTCCTGAGGGTTTACTGGAGCTATTGCATGGAGGACTCAGTTAGAAATCAAGTGGCAGAGTTATGACACAGTTGGAAGAAGTAGTTATGGAGTTGTATTTAGTTTAACTCAGTTAGACTCAGTTGAGCAAGTTGTATCTAGTCTAATTGAATGATACACTAGTGAGAGTGGAGTGAACTAATTAGTTAATTAATTCACAAATAATAACTCATTAATCAACTGAACAATACAACAGTTAAATACAGTGCATGGCAGTTTCAGTGGAGACCAGTGGAGAGATAGGTGAAAGGGAAAGATAGACTATCTGTTGTGACTATAGTGATGCATTGATTGCATCCAAAACTTAGTGGAGATGCCAATGAGAATTGTACAGTCAAGGATGGAGTAATTCGAATCCATTCAAATCTATTCTTCAACAGAGATTGCGCAATGGAGGCAGGCTAGCAGGTGGCAAAGATCGGTGCATGGATTTACAAGATTAGGCCTAATTAGTATATGATGATTATACTTTGCTGAGGGCTTGTGATAAGATTTGTATTCTTGTATGAGATTGTCATATGATCTCCATTTTACATAATATATAGTTGGAGTTTTCAGCTTCAGGCTTTCTCGGTTAAAAACTGTGTTATGTGTGATTGATTATTTTTGTTTATACTTCACATGTGTGTGCAATTAATTTTTCCGCAAAAGATTAACAAGTGGAATAGATTCAGTATCTTGCAAAAAGTTAAATAATGTGAGATCAAGTGGATCTTGGACATATGCATGCTTAGTGCATATAATTTCTACATGATATCAGAGCATTGTTGATTGAAGATTGCAATTATGAAGTGAGTTTCTGCTAGTGGACAGTTCGAATTTTCTACAGAACATTCTGTTGGTGTCCCATGTTTTGATAGTTTGGAAAATCAAAAGCCAAGGCAACATCAGAACCAATATTTAGAGTTCCAGGATCTAGTCCTCCTGCTCTCAGAGAGGGATCTCTCAAATTTTTGTTTGCAAAGGTTTATCTTGTGTGCTTAGAGTATGGATTTTAGACTAGTTATTAAGTGCGGGTGTTTGTTTGTTTGTTTGGTTGGATTGATATAGCAGAATATGAAAGGCCTAGGAAAGATATATAGAATGGAGGAACATCTGGTTCATTGGGCAATGGAGTCAAAAAGAGGTCATAACATACTTATCAATGAATATGGGATATCAGAGGGCAATTCTAACTTAGCCACAGGATCCTTTGGTTTTTGGAATGAGATGGACATCAATGATTTGAAAAGAGAAGTTTAATTCTCAACAAAGGGAATTTGAAAACACAATTTGAAGAATAAAGAGCTTTTTGATAGACAGGCCTAACCATGAATTCTAAAAATCACACCTTTAAGCAAACAATGATTTCAAAACAAATTTTAAAATGAAATCTAAGATTCAGGGAACGCCCTGTTTCCTCAGAGATTTTATTTCAAATGACTTAGAAAACATAAAAGATTCATTGATAACTGCAGTCATAAAAGAGGGAACACCTAACACATCTATGATTACAACTATAAAGACCTTTGAGACAACTGTTTAAGTAAGGACAAAGGGAAAGATCAGAACAGACCTCCTTGGCTCACTGTAAATAGAAAACTTCAAAGGGAGACTTCAATAACAGTTTTTAAGTGGCAGTAGTCAAGTAGGGAAAACCATAAATCATTTCTAAAACCAACCATTCGAACTATTAAGGAAATAAACAGGCATGAAGACTAAAGAGAGAGATTAAAGACTCTAAAATACTTCAGCAGAAGAAAACATGAAACAATGAAGTGTGAACAGGTCTAAGGTGCTTCCAGGAGTCATTTCTTAGCCTAAAAATTTCAACCTACTGTAGTAAGAAATTACGGAACATAATGAAAACAGGGGAAAACATAAAACAGTTTAGAATACTTCACCAAAAGCTAAGCTCATGGATCCAATGATAGAGCCTTCACAGTAACAAACATGCAACAACATCATCAGGGCTTCAAGACTTCAATTTCTTCTTCAACTTCAACAGACTATGTATTATTTCAGAGAGTTCCAATATTACAACTAGTGATCAACCAACCCCTCACTCATCTTCTTCAGAAGTATATATAGAAGAATGAGGAGGTGAGATCTGATAAAAGATATCAAAAACTAATTAATAAAGACTTAAATGGCTTCTTGGCCTTTGGGGGCTCAATGAAGCGACTTACATACATATCCTCGGTATTAAATGATTTACATTAAAGATTAAGCTCGGTGGGAGCTTTTTTTGACCTTTGAGGCTCTGTGTGATGTCGAAGTTACTTTGCTGATATTTTATCATTAGTTTGTTTGCAGAATTTATCCTTTGGCTGCATTGTAAGACAGATTTCTGATTTTGATCAATAACTTCAGCCTTTGATTGAATACTTTGAGGCATAGGTGGCATTTCAGTAGCTGGGAGGAATCAATTTGTGTCAGATGTGGTGGTGGAGGCTTTCCGTTTGATGATCCTTTATGATTTTTCTTTAAACTGTGTTTAGTCAGGAGGATTAGGCTTCTGATAACCTGTCTTAGCTTTAATCCCCGCAAATCTGTCTTCAAACTTCTGTCCTAGTAAATTTTTGCCTTCGACACTGATACTCTCTGACTATGCTTGATTTATGTGTTTATTGTTGGTGTGCAGGGTTGCGCAGGGATGATATGGCATCAATTCCTCATGGATCTTTGATGAAATGTGAATTTGAAACCTTGCGAAGGATTCTCTTTGATGGATCAGAGGCCGAAGGATCGTCACCCTCTACTTCTGAATTTCTTCAGTCATGGCGGAAAAAACCATTAACCCTGCAAAATACGAAAAAATATTATAAAATCCATGCATGTATAGGTTTACTGCTTCAGAAGGCATGTGGAGGAAGCATGGTCGTTGGATGGCATCATCCAATGGTGAAGATTGATCAGAAGAATTGAAGGGAAGGCAGAAGAATTATTTAAATCAGAGTGGTCGATCACGCAGAGATCGACGGTCAGGATTGAAGGTGACTATATGGAAAAAAAAATGGAGATCCGCCCCAATTAAACTCTGCCGCGTGGATGCTGATGTGGCACTGGGACCACCGACACTGATGTGGACAGGGGGGAATGGGCGATCGAATGTGGGCCGTCAATCTGCAGATCAGATCGACGGCGAAGATCTTTTAAATTCTGCGCCATAGCCTGATTAACTGTCAGGCTTCTTTGGTGAGCGATCGCCATCCGATGGGTTGCCTCAGATCGGACGGTGGACGTCAATATCGCGTCGGGTTCATGTCTGATATTTAACGCACGATGGACAGCGGTTTTATGAATAGTGCCGAGGCCACATGTCAAGCGGTGTATGGAATCGCTGCGAAATGAAAAATACCGCCCCGCTCTCAAAAGCGGTGCGATGGATACAGCGTGGTTTTTTGCAACATTGAGTGGATGGCGGGGACCACCGGGTGATGGATTATGCTCTGTTGATCTGCAGATCAGATCGACGATGGAGAGTGCTTTGAACTTTGGACCGGTGGAAAACCTTAGAAAATAATAAAACGCCTAAAGTTGCAAAATTACATAAGGTTTTAATACTTTCGGGGGCGGGATATATATAAAATATGGTTAGGTGCCTGGCTGCGGGGCCATGAGTTATATGGGAAAACATATGACCAGGGGTTTAGAAGGAAGGGCTAATCGGCATCGGGTGGTGTGATAAGCACTTGGAGGGCTGGCACTCAGTTCCAGCACCAAGACGTATGGAAGGGAGGGTTAAAGACTTAGCCCAAGGGGGCTTAAGTCATAAACAATGTATTTTTATGGATTTTTAATGGTTTTCAAAGGAGTTTGATGGTTTTGATAGGGCAAGGCAAAGGAATTAGGTTTTATCAAAGGGTTTTGATGAAGGGGAAAAAAGGGGAAAAACATGAGAAATGAAATATTTTATGTGGGAAGAAGGGGTTAAAATGGGGTTAGTTTTGGAAGGGGATGGAGAGGAAGAAAGGTGTTTGTAGCAGTTTTTCTTCATGTAACGACAACAAAACTTCTGAGTTGGAAAGGGGAAAAAAAGTGACGATTATCCAAAGGATAGGATATTATCAAAAGACTTTAAGCATCAACAATTTTTTAGTAATGAAACTGTTTCTTGAAGGCTATCCAAAAACCATTTAGCCACCAATTGATATGACAGAATTTATAGGTGGCTAACAGTGGCTCCACTTGGGGATGGTGCCTTCTTGAAGGCATCAAGAATTTCAGACTTGGATTCTCTGGGAGGCTGATCAGTTGCCTCATCCATTGGGCTGGTCTTCCTTTGCTGTGATGATCTTGTTTAGAAAACACATTAGCAGCCCAAAAAAAACCATGGATCTTCATTAATACAATCTTTCTACCTACCCAATCCTACTGATCTAACATTTTTTCTTCATTAGAGTGCACTTGGATTAGTAAACTCTTTCACAACATTTTATTCTTTTTGAAAGCAGGAAATCTAATCTGTTTCTACTCCTTATTTCTCCATGGACTCATATTAAACAGTTGAGCCCATATGTTTCTCTAGCTAATCTACTGTCTGTTGGGATTAAAATGTCCAACATACTTTATTCTCTAAATTCTACAACATAGATTTAAAAACAGTCAAGTCAAGATTAAGCTGTTTCGACTTGCTATGATCTATGGCATAAAAACAAGCTGCACATAGTAATTTATTTTGCAGAAAATTTAAACAAAATGGAAGGCTTAAGATCTAGGAATTCAAAGCACTTCCTTCCTCTTTTGTATAGCTCTATTATGACTTTTGTTTTGAGCTATCTTTCCTTTGTCAACTGGTTCATATTTTGAGTATGTTTGAACCTTTAATTTCTATCCTAAACTATCTACTGATAAACCAAGATTAAACATTTTGGCCAATTGAATTCACTATCCTATCAGCAAAAAATTTAAAGCTAATTATTCAAGATTAGGCTGTTTGACTAACTAGAAGTGTGTTTTTTAGGAGTGGAATTTGAGCTTGCACACTTTCAGATTTTTTTCTCTTTTTTGGTATGGGGCTATACGTTTCTTGTTTTTACAATCTGCCCTCTTTTCTTTCTTTTCGTTATTTTTGTATTTTTTGATTTTTATAACTTTGAATGCAATGTTTAGGCTATGACATTTACACTAAAAAAAAATGAAATGCTTTAAGACTCAAGACTCTTGGCAGAAGTAATGCTTGAGCATCCTTCCATTGACAAGACCTCCATATAGATCCTCTCCATTTAATTCTTTCAGGAAGAATGCATTGTGACCCCTCTCAGCATGAATAATATAGGTCCCTTTCCACAAGTTCTCAAACTTGTCATGTTTTCCCTTCTCTTCTCTCCTTGAATCCCACTTAAGAACAATATTTCTAGTTTGGAAATTGTTTTCCTTAGTCCTTTTATCAAATAGCTTTTTCATATTTTCTTGGACTAACTGTGTTCTTTCATAAACTTCTTCTCTGGTCTGCTGCAAATGGATGGTTTGATTGATTCTCCTCTGCATATCATTCTCTTCAACCTACAATTCTTGAAGGAGCTTCATGACTGGAACTCCCAACGAGGTGGGAAAAACTGCATCCAAGCCATAAACTAGCTGATAGGGGGACATATTTATTGATTTCTTTGTAGTTAGCATATCAGCCCATAAGGCATGAACCAGTTTACTGTCCCATGATTTCTGATTTTGTTCCAACAGTTTTTTAATGATATTGATGAGGCTCTTGTTGGAAGATTCAGCTAATCTATTTCCTTGGGGATAGTAAGCAGTGGAATGGCCCAATATTATGTGGTATTTGTAACAGAAGTCAACCATATTTTTAGATTTAAAAGCAGCAACATTGTCTGTTATGATTTTTATGGGACAACCAAATCTGGATAGGATATTTGTTTCAAGAAACTTAATAATGACAGAGTCATTTTCATTTCTAGAGGGTATCGCTTCTATCCACTTGGTAAATAAGTCAGTGGCTGTGAGGATCCACTTATGTTGAGTTGAGGAAGATGGGTTGATTTCCCCAATGAAGTCCAGCCCCCATTGTTGAAAAGGTGCCTCAACTCTGATAGGATGTAAGGGTAAGGTTAGAAGTTTTTTCCTGCCATCAAAGATTTGACACTTATGGCAAGACATGACCAACTTCTCAGTGTCTGGGAAAAGGGTAGGCCAATAGTAACCCGATCTATGAATTTTGTTTGCTATGGCCTTCTAGTATAGGTGTCCTCCACATTCTCTGTCATGCAACTCATGCATGATTTTCCCTGCATCATCTTCAAGTAAACATTTAAGAAAAATTCTAGCAACATTTTTCCAATATAACACCCCATCTAAGATGCAAAAAATCAAAGCCTTTTGTTTCAAAAATCTAGCTTTAGTTTTAGACAGAGAAGGAGGGACATTTAAATATAAAAGCACATATATAATGTCAGCATAACAAGGAGAATTTAGAAATGTTTCTTCAATAAAAGGAGCAGTAGATTCTTCTATTTCTTCCAGCACATCTACCATATTCATGTCTAGTGCTTCGAAGCTAGACTCAGCCATAATTTTTGCTAATCCTTGCCCTTTAACTAGTTTGGTGGGCCTGATTTCTAAGTCATATTCAAGAATAGTTGCAATCCATTTTCCCCTTTTACCATCAGGGTCTTGACTTAGAATTTCCTTGACAATAGTATGTGGAACAAAATAAATTATGTGAGAACGTAAAATATAGACCCTCAAGTCTTTTAGTGCTTTCACTAATGCTAAGGCTTGCTTCTCCATGATGTTATATTTGAGCGAAGCATCTCTTAAGGCCCTACTAAAGAAAGATATTGGTTTTTCTTTCCCCAAGTGATTATTTTGAAGTAAAATTGCAGCTATTGTATGCTCAGATGCAAAAGAAAATATATAAAAGTCTTTGGTGAAATCTAGACTAATCAGGACTGGTGTTTGAGTGAGAGCTTGTTTGACCAGTTCGAAAGATTGTTTAGCTGGTAAAGTCCATTTTACACCGACATATTTCTTAAGCATGTTTGTAATGTTATTTAATAGCTTAGAAAGATTAGGGATAAACCTCCTCAGAAAATTAATCTTTCTGATGAAAGATTGCAACTCTTTGAGGCTTCTTGGATGACTGATTTGTAATATGCCATCTATCCTTGTAGGGTCTATTTTGATTCCCTCTTCTGAAATTATATGGCCAAGAAGTTTACCTTCTTGGAGACCAAAGAGTGTCTTCTTGGGATTCAATGATAAGCCAAATTTCCTACACTTCTCAAAAACTTCTCTCAGGTGAATCAAATGTTCTTCATCAGTTTTCGAGAAAACAATTATGTCATCAAGGTAAATGATTATAAAATAGCCCATGTCTTCAGAAAAGGCTATGTCCATGGCCCTTTGGAAGGTGGCCCCTGCATTCATTAATCCAAAAGACATTTTGACATACATAAAGGTGCCCCAAGGTGTGGTAAAAGCAGTTTTGATTTGATCACTTGGGAGCACTAACACCTGGTTGTAACCCGAGAACCCATCTAAGAGGGAAATCCTTCTTGATCCAACTACCCTTTGAAGTATATGGTCCATCTTGGGCAAGGGGTAGTTGTCCTTTAAAGAGGCTCTATTTAAATTTCTGAAGTCAATACAGAGCCTGATTTCCCCTGTTTTCTTTATAATAGAAACTAAATTTGATACCCATTCTGAAAATCTAATGGGTACTATGATTCCAGCATCATGCATTTTTTCAATCTCTGCCTTAACTAGAGGGAGTAAGAGAGGATTTATTCTCCTTAATTTTTTTTGGAAAGGATTTTGATTTTCCTTCAGGGGAATCTTGTGCTGGATGATGCTAGTATCATATGATTTTAAGTCTTTGTATCCCCAAGCAAAAACATCTTTAAACTCTTTGAACAACTCTATGTCTTGCGATTTTATGTGAGCTGGGGGAGTGCTGGATAGTTTGATCATATTTGGTTCTGCTAGACTGTCTATGTTATGCTCTTCTACATTTATTTCCACAGGCTCCATTCTCAGTTCTTTGGCTACATCGTTAAAATAAAAAAAGGTGTTCTAAAGGTGTGAGACCTCTTGGAATTTGGTCATTTTTGCATTGTAAAACTTCCAAGTCTTCTTGGTCTATGTTATGAGTTATCTCTGCTTCAAAAGGATTCTCATAATGATTTATATCAGTAGAATATGTCATTCCAACTTCTGGGGTTTGTTCAATACACAAACAGTTTTCTTTATGGCTGGTTTCTGATATTGGTATGCTGAAATCGTTTTCTGATTTCAAGAAATCATCTATGTGTTTGTCAAATTCAAAAAATTACCAGTGATCCTCGTTATCAGGCACAGCAGGCCTGTGTTTTACCTTTACACTGAGTTGTTCATTTATCTTAGGTATTTGGCAATTGCTGGCATTGAAGGAGAATTCATTTGCTAGATGATTCAGTGCTCTAGGGATGAAAATGAGTTCATATTTTTCGAAGGTTTTCAATAAATCAATGGAAGCGTTCTGATATTCCCTAAGCCTTGGATTTCTAGCTGAGTATTCTCCTTTGATTTGTTCTCTGATAAGTTCAGAATCCCCTAGGATGGATATATTTTGGGCTTTTAATTGTTTAAGCAATTGTAAGCCTAGGAGAAGGGCTTCATACTCAGCAATATTGTTAGTGCATGGGAAATCCAATTTGTATGAAAAACTTTGATTCGTATTTTGGATCCAAACACCTGCCCTTGCACTTGTTTTGTTACAGGATCCATCAAAGTTTATTGTCCAAAGTACATTTACCTCATTTTCATTTTCTTGTGGCTGTTGATTGTCAATGTTTTGAATTTGATCAAAGGGAAGATTTGATTGTTCTGGTGAACTGATTGGGTGCATGTTTTCCTTAGCTGGTTGGGTGATTTCATCTTCATTACATAAGATAAAGGAATCTAAACTTGATTGAATAGAATATATTTGAGTGTTGTTTGGTTTGTCTATGTTGCTCACCATGTACTTCATATGATACTCCCTGTATAGTCTTCTGTTTTGGTTAAAAACCGGGATGATGGCATAAGACATGTCCATTTGAAGGCTTCCCTGAAGTTTGGCTCCCCAAGATCTGGATAAGAGCATGCCATACTTAGGGGGAATGTCAGCTACAACTATATCCATTAGTAGACTCTTAGCAGGGATTTGAGCTAGATTAACACATAAATCTTTGATTAAACCCAAACATTTGACTTTGCTTGAGTCAAAGGAATACAAATCTTTGTACGGTTTAGTAATCTCTAAGCATAAGCTCTCAATTACCACCTTGGGCATTAGATTGTGTCAAGCTCCTGAATCTAACATGGCATTGTTTAAAATTTTCTCGTGTATGTTCAAGCTAACATAGAAGGGAGGGACAACTCCTTCTTGGTATTTTCCTTCAACTTCAGGACCAAACAACAACTCAGGTTTATCATCTGTTAGGTTCAAGGTGTCAGTATCACTTCCTAAGTTCAAAGCTTTCAAAACTTGGTTTTTGTACACTTATTGGGTTACTAGTTCAGCTAGGGGAATGATGATTTTTATCTTAGCAATATCTCCCTCAAGGCTGAAAGGAATAATTGACTTGTTGATGTTTACATCTGGCCTTTCAATTGAATTCTTTTCAGCAACTTTGATTTGCTGAACCTTGTTTGGACTGGTAATTGGGACAGTTTTGTTAGGACTACTAGCTGAAGTGCTAGGGGTACTCTGTTCAACATTTGGCTGGACACTTTTGTATTTGTTTAAGTCCGGTTTCTTGGCCAAAATGTTGGTTTTCTCTGCTGTCTTTTTGGGCTGGTTTTCTGTGTTTTTCTTGACAGCAGTGCTAGTGTTCTTATCCTTTGAATTATCTATGCTTCCCTTGCTCCTAAGATCATACTTTTTGTGTACCTCCATGATTGCATTTTCAAAACCCAATCTATAGTCATCAAAATCTTCATAGGTGTTTGTATTTTGATCATAAGAGAAGAAACCTTGTTCTTCCTCAGTGAGGAAAACATCATCCCCACTGTCTGATCCAATCAAGTTTACATGAGATTCTTCCAACTTTTCCAATTCCCTATCTTCCTCATATTGATCTACATAGTTCTGTTGGAAGGGAGGTCTAATCTGTTGGTCGCTTTCCTTTTTCTTGTCTTGATTGTTTTCTCTTCTACAATTCTGATTTCTATTTATGTTTTGATTGTTTTGAGGTTCTCTTGGTGGCATTCTCTCATTTAAATTGATATTTTCAAGCATCCTCTCCATCACCTTCACTAGGTTGTCAATTTTTGTGTCAGAGGCTGAGGTTGAGGGTAGTAGGTCATCATTATAAGTTACCCTCTTCTCTAATCTCAACCTATTTATTTTCTCGATTATGTTTTCTTCTACACTCAAAGCTCCTTTTTGCATGTCTTCCAAGGTTAATTAATCTCTCCCTCTTATTTCATAAGTCATTTCAGCATCAAGGCCTTCGGGATACCTTACCAAGGCCATGCCTTGGGGAGGTTTCATGTGAGGTGGGAGAGCATTGTAAACGCTATTGAACCTAGTGGAGTAATCATGGACACTCTCCCCTTTATTTCTCTTGAGGCTGCTATACTCTGCTAGTATTTGGAGAGGGTTCCTTTTGAGTTCCCATTTGTTGATAAATGTTTGATGCAAGGCAGGGAGATCATTTATGTTATTAGGAGGTAAGTTTTTAAACCACTTATTTACATCTCCTCCTAAACTTTGGGCGAAGATCCTCATCTTCACAGTTTCATCTTCTATCTCCATGTAATCAAATGCATCTTCCATCCTATCTACATGATGTTGAGCTGTTGTAGACTCTTTTCCAGTGAAGTGAGGGATTTTGGATTGGTAATCATTTGGTAAGGGAAGTAGAGGTTGTGGTAACACTAATGGGGCATACCATGTTTCCATGGCTGGAAATAAGGGTGGATTTACAGTAGTGAAAGTGGGCTGAACATGAGTGTTTTGCACAGTGGTAGTATGAAATGGAGTGGAAGAAATACTTGGCCCAGCAAACTGATTTTGAGCAGACTTGTTATGGAAAAGACTAAAGTGATGAAGAAGCTAGGAATGAGGAGGAGTGGAAGGTGAGGCTTCTCTACTGAAGATTTGTTGCAAATCTGCAATATCAAGGTCAGTTTGGTTTAAGTCACCTTGAGATCTGGTTCTAAAGATGTTCTTTGTGTGAATCCTCCACGACAACAAGGTTTTGAGGGGAAGATATTGTTCTTAAGAGGCTCCTATTAGCAGCTGATTTTCCAGAGTCAGAAGTCTGCCACAAAATTCTCTCAGGATTGTCAACGATTAAAGGAGGGTTTGAGTCTAGATGGGATCTAGTGTTTATCCTATGTGAAGCCAGACTGTTTTTCAAAAATGAGAGAGGTGGGGGTTTTAGGGACTGTTTTTGGAAGCTTCACCTCTCAAGATGTTTTTTCTAATATGGGACTGGGCTTCTAAACTTTCTTCAAGGCTGGTTAACACAGTCTTAAAGAGGTTTGGGAACCTAGATGAGTAATAGGCCTACTGGGGCTAGTGGAGTCGCCAGGTGGAAACTTTTAGTTTTTATGAAGGTAAGATATTGGATGGTTCCACCACCATATTTTTTATGAAGCCAAACTGAAATGTTTTGGGTTTTTCTGAGTTTCTTGATCTTATAGGTTATGAGAGTGTCCTAAATCTGACTTAACACTTAGCTAGGGTGTCAAAACATACAGAGTTCACTCTTATGGCTTGGTAACTACTTCCTTCAAGGTTTGATAAGGTTTAATGAGAATCCTAAGGGTTACTTAGTTTGTCACTGATTCAATTAAGTCCTATCATGATTACCATTGCTTGGTAGTGCTTGAGGGAGGTTACTTATGTTATACTAGACAGTGAGTGTTTTGTTTTGAATATTTTACTCAGTGTCCCACCGTGATCGCCATTATGTTGGTGTCCTGTGTTTTGATAGTTTGGCAAATCAAAAGACAAGGCAACATCAGAACCAATCTTTAGAGTCCCAGGATCTAGTCCTCCTGTTCTCAGAGAGGGATCTCTCAAATGTTTGTTTGCAAAGGTTTATCTTGTGTGCTTAGAGTATGGATTTTAGACTAGTTATTAAGTGTGGGTGTTTGTTTGTTTGGTTGGTTGGATTGATATAGCAAAACATGAAAGGCCTAGGAAAGATATATAGAATGGAGGAACATCTGGTTCATTGGGCAGTGGAGTCAAAAAGAGGTCATAACATACTTATCAATGGATATGGGATATCAAAGGGCAAATCTAACTTGGCCACAGGATCCTTTGGTCTTTGGAATGAGATGGACATCAATGATTTGAAAAGAGAAGTTTAATTCTCAACAAAGGGAATTTGAAAAAACAATTTGAATAATAAAGAGCTTTTTGATAGAAAAAGCTAACCATGAATTCTACAAATCACACCTTTAAGAAAACAATGATTTCAAAACAACTTTTAAAATGAAATCTAAGATTCAGGGAACACCCTATTTCCTCAAAGATTTTATTTCAAATGACTTAGAAAACATAAAAGATTCACTGATAATTGTAGTCATAGAAGAGGGAACACCTAACACATCTATGATTACAACTATAAAGACCTTTGAGACAACTGTTTAAGTAAGGACAAAGGGCAAGATCAGAACAGACCTCCTTGGCTCACTGTAAACATAAAACTACAAAGGGAGACTTCAATAACAGTTTTAAAATGGCAGTAGACAAGTAGGGAGAACCATAAATCATGTTGAAACCAACTATTCAAACTATTAAGGAAATAAACAAGCATGAAGACTAAAGAGAGAGATTAAAGACTCTAAAATACTTCAGCAGAAGAAAACATAAAATAGTGAAGGATGAACAGGTCTAAGGTGCTTTCAGGAGTCATTTCTTAGCCTAAAACTTTCAACCTACTGTAGTAAGAAAATATGGAACATAATGAAAATAGGGGAAAACATAAAATAGTTCAGAATACTTCACCAATAGCCAAGATCATGGATCCAATGATAGATCCTTCACAGTAACAAACATGCAACAACATCATCAGGGCTTCAAGACTTCAATTTCTTCTTCAACTTCAACAGACTATGTATTATTTCAGAGAGTTCCAATATTACAACTAGTGATCAACCAACCCCTCACTCATCTTCTTCAGAAGTATATATAGAAGAATGAGGAGGTGAGATCTGATAAAAGATCTCAAAACTAATTAATACAGACTTAAATGGCTTCTTGGCCTTTGGGGGCTCAATGAAGCGACTTACATACATATCCTTGGTATTAAATGATTTACATTAAAGATTAAGCTCAGTGGGAGATTTTGTTGACCTTTGAGGCTCTGTGTGATGTCCAGGTTACTCTGCTGATATTTTGTCATTAGTTTGTCTGCAGAATTTATCCTTTGGCTTCATTGTGAGACAGATGTCTGATTCTAATCAATAAATTCCTCCTTTGATTTAATACTTTGAGGCACAGGTGGCATTTTGGTAGCTGGGAGGAATCAATTTGCCTCAGATGTGGTGGTGGAGGCTTTCCGTTTGATGATCCTTTATGATTTTTCTTTAAACTATGTTTAGTCAGGAGGATTAGGCTTCTGATAACCCATCTTAGCTTTAATCCCCACAAATCTATCTTCAAACTTCTGTCCTGGTACATTTTTGCCTTCGACATTGATACTCTCTGACTGTGCTTGATTCATGTGTTTATTGCTGGTGTGCAAGGTTGCGCAGGGATGAAATGGCATCAATGGCTCATGGATCTTTAATGAAACGTGAATTTGAAACCCTGCGAAGGATTCTCTTTGATGGATCAGAGGCGGGAGGATTGTCACCCTCTGCTTGTAAATTTCTTCAGTCATGGTGGAAAAAACCATTAACCCTACAAAATATGAAAAAATATTATAAAATCCATGCATGTATAGGTTTACTGCTTCAGAAGGCACGTGGAGGAAGCATGGTCGTTGGATGGCATCATCCAACGGTTGAGATTGATCAAAAGAATTGAAGGGAAGGCAGAAAAATTATTTAAATCAGAGCCGTCGATTGCGGAGAGATCGACGGTCAAGATCGAAGGTGACTATATGGAAAACAAAATGGAGATCCGCCCCAATTAAACTCTACTGCGTGGATGCTGATGTGGCGCTGGGACCACCAGCACTGATGTGGACGGGGGGAAACGGGTGATGGAATGTGGGTCGTCGATATACAGATTAGATCGACGGTGGAGATATTTTGAATGTCACGTCGTAGCCTGATTAACTGTTGGGCTTCTTTGGTGACCAATCGTCGTCCGATGGGCGGCCTCAGATCGGAAGGTGGATGTCAATATCGCGATAGGTCCACATCCGATCTAACACGCGATGGATGACGGTTTTATGAATAGTGCCAAGGCCACGCGTCAAGCAATGTATGGAATCACTGCGAAATGAAAAATACCGCCCCGCTCTCAAAAGCGGTGCGATGGGTACCACGTGGTTTTTTCCAACAATGAGTGGATGGCAGGGACCACCGGGTGATGGATTGCACGCCGTCGATCTGTAGATCAGATCGAAGGTGGAGAGTGCTTTGAACTTTGGATCAGCGGAAAACCTTAGAAAATAATAAAATGCCCAAAGTTGAAAAATAACATAAGGTTTTAATATTTTCGGGGGCGGGATATATATAAAATATGGTTAGGTGCCCAGCTGCGGGGCCATGAGTTATATGGGAAAACATATGACCGGGGGTTTAGAAGGAAGGGCTAATCGGCATCGAGTGGTGTGATAAGTGCTTGGAGGGCTGGTGCTTGATTCCAGCACCAAGACGTATGGAAGGGAGGGTTAAAGACTTAGCCCAAGGGGGCTTAAGTCATAAACAATGTATTTTTATAGATTTTTAATGGTTTTCAAAGGAGTTTGAAGGTTTCGATAAGGCAAGGCAAAGGAATTAGGTTTTATCAAAGGGTTTTGATGAAGGGGAAAAAGGGGGAAAAACATGAGAAATGAAATATTTTATGTGGGAAGAAGTGGTTAAAATGGGGTTAGTTTTGGAAGGGGATGGAGAGGAAGAAAAGGTGTTTGCAGCAGTTTTTCTTCATGTAACAAAAACAGAACTTCTGAGTTGGAAAGGGGAAAAGCAGTGACGATTATCCAAAGGATAGGATATTATCAAAAGGCTTTAAGCATCAACAATTTTTTAGTAATGAAATTGTTTCTTGAAGGCTATCCAAAAATCATTTACCCACCACTTGATATGACAGAATTTATAGGTGGCTAATAGATTCTTGGTGAAGAAATCGAGTATACATTGAAATGTCTTTCAACGGGTTGAGATTGGAGTATGCCCTTGATGGGAGCTCAAATTACATAGCCTGGAAGGACAAGATGGAGGCAGTGCTGGAGGATAATGGGCTGAATGAGTTCATTGATAGCGATGTTCCTAAGCCGGGATCTAGCGATGCTGCATTACTTGATGCATGGAAAAAGAAGACTGCAAAGACGAGGAGGATTTTGTTGGAAGGTGTGAAGGACCACATTTTATCCAGCCTTCATGGGAAATCCACTCCATTCTTAATGTGGAAGGCTTTGACAGACTTGTTCCAAAGTAGAAGTGACTAGAGGAAGTTGGTGCTTAAAGACAAGCTCAGAAAAATAAAAATGGAGAAAGGCGACAGTATTCCAAAATACCTAACGAAGTTTGTCCACTGCAAGGATGAACTCGGAAGTGTGGGGGTTACTATTGATGAAGAAGACTTGGTGAGCTTGGCTCTCCTTGGGCTTCCGAAGAGTTGGCATAGCGATGAAGACTCCATCAATGGACGGGAGAAACTGCCAAGATGGGAGTGAGTTTGGTCGGATCTTGTGTAGGAGGAGATAAAGTGGGGTACCAAGGATGGATTTTCATTGAAGAATGAAGATGAAGAGAATTTCTCTTTGGCTGCCAAAGCAAGGAAAGGGAAGGGGAAGAAAAATCCTTCAAAATCTGGTGCTAAAGGCAAGAAGCAGGACTTGTCCAAAGTGAAGTGTTTTCACTGTCACAAGCATGGACATTTCGCCACTAACTGTCCATAGAAGAAGAAGAATACTGGATCTGTAGCTGGAGAGGTCTTAGCCTCGCAATTTGAGCTAGATTTTTCTTTGATCGCATGCTTGGTTTCAAGCTGCATGGGATCGGTGTGGTATCTTGACAGTGGAGTGTCTTTCCATATGACGGGAGACAAAGAGTTGTTTAGTGACTTGGAGGAGAAGGACCTCCAGATGCATATAGAGATGGGCGATGATGGTCGGTACAGTGCGACTGGCATTGGGACCATTACCTTTGAGAGGGAGTCCGTTAACTCGTTCTTGTTGAAGAATGTTATGCATGTTCTAGGTCTAAAGAAGAACTTGGTCTCAGTCGCAATGCTGGAAGACAAGTGTTATGATGTTGTTTTCAGTGAGGGAAAATCCTTCCTTCAACATAAAACAACGGGTCAAACCAAGAATATAAGGGTTAGAATTAAGAATCTCTACAAACTAGAGGTAGATGGCTGTGTTATAATGGTGGGCAAAGCAGAAGAAGTGGTGAGCTGGGATGAGGGCGATTTATGGCACAGAAGATTGCGCCATCTTGACCATGGTGCTTTAAAAATTTTGCAGCAAATTTCTACTAGACTTCCCAAGGGTGCTCTTGCATAGTCAGATCAGTACAAAGGATGTACAATGGGTAAGTTTGTGAAGACCAATTTTCATGAGAAGGAGAACCGTGCTTCAGTGATCTTGGAGAGAATTCACACAGACGTATGTGGACCATTCTCGGTTGCTTCAACAGTAAAACATAGGTATTATGTGATATTTGTTTATGAATTTTCTCGTATATGTTGGATATTCTTCATGGAGAAGAAGAGTGAAACATTGTCAAAGTTCTGTGAGTTCAAGGCAATGGTGGAGAAGGAGTCGGGGAAGTAGGTGAAAGCTCTAAGGAGCGATAATGGTGGTGAATACATCTCGGGTGAATTCAAAGACTTCTGTAGAAAAGAAGTAATTCGAAGAGAACTCATGGCACCTCATAACCCACAACAAAATGGGGTCGCGGAGAGAAAGAACAGAATGACCGTGGGTGCTGCACGAGTGATGCTACATGATCAGGGCCTACCAATGCACTTGTGGGCAGAAGCATGCAACACTGCGGTTTATGTGCAAAACTGTTGTCCTCATAGAGTACTTGGCATGAGTACACCTGAAGAAGCTTTTACTGGTAAGAAGCCTGATATTTCTCATTTGAAGATTTTTGGCTCACCTATTTACATTCATGTGATGAAGGACCCCAGGAAGAAGTTGGAGCCGACTACAGAAGTTGGGATATTTGTGGGGTACACAGAAAAACCCCATAACTATCGTGTGTATTTTCCAAATAGTCGATGGCTGTTATGCGACGGGATATAAAATTCAATGAGTTGAAAGCCATGAAGTTGTCGCTTGAGAGGGATCTACACTTGCATGCGGACGAGGAACTTATTGTTCCCAAAGATGAGCCTATGGATGTGGATCAGCCACAGGACGAGATTCATGGAGTGGAGGAGTCCACTCATGCAGAACCAAACATCAGACAAGGCAGGAAGCATACCACAGAAGCTGAGAGACTGAAGGTGGATGCAACACAGAATATAGGAGTCCCTACATCACAACGCAGACAGAGACAATCACCTCTCCAATATACTGGATACATGGCTCTTATGAGCAAGTGTATTGTGACAGAGTCATATTCGTTTGAAGAAGTAGCGTAGGAGCCCACATGGGTAGATGCCATGGTGGAGGAGTATGACTCCATTGTCAGAAATAGTGCTTGGGAGATTGTTCCAAGGCCGGTGGGAAAATCAGTTGTAGTATCAAGATGGATCTACAAGGTAAAGCAAGCTGCTGATGGGAGTGTCGAGAAGTATAAGGCAAGATTTGTTACCCAGGGCTTCTCACAAATTGAGGGGATTGACTATGAAAAAACCTTTGCACCTGTCGCACGGTATTCTTCCATATGGGCCATCCTTTCTCTCTCAGTGCAGATGGGTTGGCACATTCATCAGATGGATGTGAAGACTGCGTTCCTTAATGGGATCATTGAGGAAGAGGTGTACATTGAGCAGCCTGAAGGATTTGAGATTCTAACAAGGAACAGCATGTGTGCGTACCTTGCAGAGACCAGGAGTAGCCAGTTAGCGTCCGTGCTTGGTACACCCTGATCGACAACTATTCACCGGACTGTCACTGGTGATATAGATGCAAACCGCACCGCATTGTAAGAGGGGAAGCTTTTTAATCATTGTACTTTATGTTGATGATTTACCACAGTGATGAGCAATGACACACCATGCAAGGCCGTATCTGAAAGAGTTGAGATGAAGATTGAGAAGCCTCCTTCATTATTTCCCTGACGGTGCAGGCAATGGGGATGAATCGGTTTGTGTCTCAAGGCAAGTATGCCCGGGAGATACTGGAGAAGTTTCACATGCAAGGATGCAAGCCTATCGACACTCCTCTTCCAGGAAATTGGAAGAAAGAGGATGCTACATTGGCAGAGGTAGTGGATGCCACTGTTTATCGACAGTTGGTGGGTTTTCTCATGTATTTAGTCAATACAAGACCGGACATATGCTATGCGGTGAACCAGCTTTCACAAGCGATGGTTAAGCCTACCAAGCTCTTTTGGAAGGCAGGCAAGCATGTCCTGAGATATCTCAGGGGCACATATGAGTATGGTTTATGGTACAGACAGACGGATGAGGTGAAGTTGCATGGCTTCACGGATGCAGATTGGGCAGGAAGCCCAACAGACAGAAAGAGCACATCAAGAGGGATTTTTAGTATCGGACTATTGGCGCGCCTTTATTGCACAATAGGAAACAAATATCTCGTGGTAATCACCAAGATAGTTAATACATGGACAAAATTCTTACCGTATGTGAGTTATCCAACAAAACGAAGATCCCGGTCATTTGTTCATCACATTGAGATCCTACTTGATTCATTATGATAATCATAGTTGCATTAAACTCTTTAATTCGTTGGTGTTTCTAGGATAGATCCAAAAATATTCACTGTACTATCATTAGAGATTGTGTGCAGTCGAAGATCATGTTGCTTCAAGATATCTCAAACTAGAGATCGTACGTGCATATTCACCAAATACGCTTCATGAGATCAAATCTGGAAGCACTACAAAAGGTAGGATCCTGGTGAAGGGATAATCCATATCTTGTTGAGAGGGGAGTGTTGATTCAACAAGATGATGAGCTTAGGGAAAAGAGTCGCCTTCACTAAGTGGGCCCACAGGCTATTTTTGGCGCAAGTCTATTTTTAGATTATGTCTATTTTTAGACATGATGGATCATATTTTAGAAGTTGCAGGATGCTATTTGTGGATGGTTGATCAAGTTGGAAAAATTGATGAAATTATATTTTTAGAATATTGGGCTAAGTCTGTTTATAGATCGTCAATCTAAAAATAGATGCCTGTTGATTATTATTAGCTCTTAATAATAATCAGACTCTAAATAGCAACTTATTCTCTTGGAGCACTTCAGTTCAGTGCACAGATGTGGCACAACAGCTAACAAAAAAGGAATTACGCTATTCCCGATGGTTTACAGGAGCTATTGTATGGAGTGACCTGCCAGAAATCCCCATGGCGTAGTTATGACACAGTTGGAAGAAGTAGTTATGGAGTTGTATTTAGTTTAACTCAGTTAGACTCAGTTGAGCTAGTTGTATCTAGTCTAACTGAATGATACACTAGTGAGAGTGGAGTGAATTAATTAGTTAATTAATTCACAAATAACAAGTCATTAATCAACTGAACAATACAGCAGTTAACTTCAATGCATGGTAGTTTTAGTGGAGACTAGTGGAGAGATAGGTGAAAGGGAAAGATAGACTATCTGTTGTGACTATAGTGATGCATTGATTGCATCCAACACTTATTGGAGATGCCAATGAGGATTGCATAGTCAAGGATTGATTAATTCAAATTCATTCAAAGCTATTCTTCAGCAGAGATTGTGCAGTGGAGGCAGGCTAGCAGGTGGCGAAGATTGGTGCATGGATTTGCAAGATTGGGCCTGATTAGTGTATGATGATTGTATTGTACTGAGGGCTTGTGATAATATTTTTATGCATGTATGATATTGTCATATGATCTCCATGTTACATAATATATAGTTGGGGTTTTCAGCTTCAGGCTTTCTTGGTTAAAAACTGTGTTATGTGCGATTGATTATTTTTGTTTATACTTCACATGTGTGTGCAATTAATTTTTCCGCAAAAGATTAACAAGTGGAATAGATTCAGTATCTTGCATAAAGTTAAATAGTGTGAGATCAGGTGGATCTTGGACATATGCATGCTTAGTGCATATAATTTCTACATGGATTGTATTTGACAGCAAGTTATGGAATTAGGGTACAGAACGGGTTAAAAACCTAGGGTTTTAGCGTATGAACAGTGATATTGAATGATGAAAACATGGCCATATTCGAGGCCCAACATCCCCCCATGCTTGAGGTTTTACATGTCCTCATGCCAACAAATAATTTTCTCATATATAGGTTTTTATGGCATCATGGCTTTGGGCAGGGTTAGTTCTTGTGGAACAATCACTGCATGAAGATTTGAGGTTGTTGGTTCTTATGGAGCAACACCATTCTTATCTGACTACCATAGATTTGATTTTGAGAGCTATAGAAATTGATGAATAGGATGATAGGTGAAAATGGAAATGGTGGATGAGATGAGGTGGTGATGGAGATAGTAAGACATGTGCTAGCATGCTCTATTTTTGCGAGGCCAATTCTTATGGATGGTTCCTTTATGAAAGGAAACAATGAATTCACCCTCTAAAAAAATGTGTGAATGTAGGAGGGGAATGTAATATAGTTACTACTTTTTTTTACATGAACCAATATGATTATGACCTTATTAGAGTAGCATGAAAATGGAGGGTATATGAAAAACCAAATATATGGAATATGTGGTGGTTAATAATCAAAGCTTTCTTAAATTTATAATGAATTAAAGAATATTAAGCCAAATTACCTCAAGTTTTACCCTTTTTGTTGATGTTCTTAGCATTGCAATATGAATTGAATGATGAAATGGCCAGAGCTGATGCAACTACAGATATGACCTGCTGAAGAAGATGAAGGATAAATTGAAGATGTTAAAAGGTCTCAACATCTACATTATCCCGAAAATGTTGATGCATGTGTATTTTTTTTTATCGTGGCTTCCTGAGACAACACAAGCACCATCATCGATAATCATATTTATTGAAATAAAGGAATTAGGTTATATAAAGAACAATTACCTGATCATGCTCCAAGTTTAAGATACTAGCCCAACAATTGTCATAATTAAAACCATGAGTAAGCATAAGGTGGAAATATGAATTAAACATAAAAATTCCAATTATTTCTCTCTTAATATCTCTCTCTCACCCCATGCCAATCAGTTTGTATGTCTACATGAAAGAAAAACCTCTAACAGAGACCAAACATTAATTAAAATTGAAGGCTAGGGTTTCTATATTAGAGTCATCCTTTAAACTACAGGGCTAACTAATTGAGAGCGTGTCAATAAGTTTCATGTGATGTCAACTTCCTTTGCATCAATAAGATAAGAAAAAGTTGTGACCAGGGATTCAATGATGTCAAGACTTACCTTTATTATTCCAAAAGAGTAACTAATGTTAGGGCTACTAATGGAATGCTAAGAATTTTGTTACGACATGGATAGTGTCATCCTAAAATGGTTAACCATAAAAATTTCCACAAAACATCTAAAGAGTAGTCCAAAGTAGTAGGTATTTACTTTCAATAGCCTCATTATTATAAATATAAGTGAAATTATTTAAAAACCAAGGCATTAAAATGGATAGAGATAGGGAAAAATAAATTTGACAAAATGATACCCTCCGAGCATGATTATCTTACTGTTATCCAAGAATATAGTTGAAGCTCCTCTTATTCAAGCAAAGTGAATCAATTTCACTAAGGGTCTCACATCCATGAACACCAAATTATTTATGAAAGATAGAACTCCAAAGAAAATTACTGAAATGATCTTAAATCCATTCTCAGATAGGTATGATAATGAGTTTAGGGAAAGAAAAAAACAATCGAGTAAATCATAGTGTAAAATTAACTTTAATACCATAGGCATGGCCCTGTTTCCAGTAACCTTCTATAGCCTCGACAGGGATGCCTCCTGACCCAATGAAATGTCTGTGTCCCACCTATTTATACAGATTCAAAGTCATTTACTTTGATTTTGGAATTAATTGAAGACCATTTTCCTAGCTTGGTAACTAGTGTAGGACAATGCCATTCACAAGAGATAACAAGAATGAACAAGTCCGATCATGATGATACCTCTTGTCTTCGAGTTTTTCAACTTGAAAGGCATTACCCTAGCTTCGTGACCAGTAGCAGTAATGACATTCTTGTTAAGACCCATGATCATTATAGGTCGGCTTGTAATGAGACCTCCTATCCCTCAATTAATATGTTTATGTTAAAAAAAAATTGATTATGATTAACCTCAGATAGGTTAATTAATAGGTGGGGAGGTAAATCTACTCCTTAACAGTGCAGGATGGTGTGTAACGTTTTTAATAACTAATCCTTACTAGTTCATCTTTCTACCCTAAAGACTCATTTAAAAAAATTATTCTCAGATAATGATTGAAATATTCCTCGTGTTGGTCATGCTACGGTTCTTATGAGAGCTCATTATGGTTTTATAGGAGTGGTTCACCATAGGGAACTTTTCATCAATACCTTCAAAGAGAAACTTGAAAAGGTTTCTTGGATGATAGTCTATCAAGATTATGAATGGAAAGTATAATAATAACAATTTCCCTAAGTGTCCCAGTAAATAATATTGACCAATAATCAAAGTCACTTTATAAAATATGAGGCATTAAGAGTGAATTACTTTTGACAAGTCTTACCACAAGAGTGTATAATGATAGAAATTTCAATGGATGTGACTTAGGAATTGTAGGTTTAAGAATGTTGGTGTAACAATTTTATTTTAAATGACAATACTACCCTACCCTACTTTAGAGAGAGGAAGATCTCCTTCAAGTGTAGGAGTAATTCCAATGTAATCACATGCGTAGAATGCTAAATATATGCATACTCAATTTTAAATAATAAACTTCAACACATACTAGAGTATGAGAAACACGTTTCTTTAATTGATATGGTACCAAGAGTTGTTCAATGATGAGGGAATAGGGTGTATTAACTACTACTTGAAACCAAGATTCAATGAGATCCACATATTTAGGACTCTCCATCTTATGCTCGTATTCCACAGTCTGATAATTGCTCTCTTGGAGGCATAAGGTATCTAGTGAAATAAAAAATATAAATCCCTCAAGTTTAGGCTCAAATATCCACTTTTCAAATTGACAAGAATGGTCAAGCGAAATTATAAGATTTTTAGCTTCAACAATAGTTTTAGAATAGGTTCCAATTATAGCTTTCTCCTTTAATGATATTTGAGTTAGACATTCTTCGGGTAAATTTTTTGTAGTGATAGGAGATGTTTCCAAAGTCACCTTATTCCCCAACCTTCAAGATATATCATTTTTTTCAGTGGCAGAATAAACAGGAAGAACAAGTGTTGTAAATTGTTGTGCAACCTCCTTTTTTGGATTAGGATTTGGATTAAGGTTTGAACTACAGTTTGGTTTAAGGCTTGGACTAGGATTTGGATTTGGACTAGAGTTAGGTCTAGGGTTTAAGTTAGGGCTAGGATTTGGATCAGGTCTAGGGCATGGATAAGGGCTGGGGTATGGATTAGGGTTAGGGTTAGGATAAGGGCTAGGGTATGGATTAGGTTTAGGGTTAAAGAAAGATTGCACAGGTACTTGAGACCATGAAGGATGATAAATTGATGGCACATTGAATGGAAATTGTGATCCTTGTTGATTTTTCATGAAATACTGCCCTAGGGAAAAGGTTCCAAACCATGGGGATATATGACTCAAAGAGGAGGGCTAGGGAGAGGGCCACTGTGGCCATGAATTAGGCTATTCAATTGGAGGTGGATGAAAGGTTTTCCATGTAACTGTGGGATTATAAATCTGTTTAGGAACCTGCTCAGGAGAATAAACATTATTCAAAGTATAAAATGGTGATGGGTTTTGAGTTTGGGTAGGGTAGTATTGGCATTTAAAATAAAAATTTTACAACAACATTCTTAAAACTGAAATTCCTAAGGCACATCCATTGAAATGTCTGCCATTATACACTCTTGTGGTAAGACTTGTCAGAAGAAATTCACTCTTAATGCCTCATATTTTATAAAGTGACCTTGATTATTGGTTGAGATTATTTACTGGGACAGTTAGGGAAATTGTTATTATTATACTTTCCATTCATAATATTAATAGACTATCATCCAAGAAACCTTTTGATGTTTCTCTTTGAAGGTATTGACGAAAATTCTCCTATGGTGAACCACTCCCATAAAATCATAATGAGCTCTGATAAGAACCCTAGAATGACCAACATGAGGAATCGTTCAGTCATTATCTAAGATGTTTTTTTTTTTAAATGAGTCTTTAGGGTAGCAATACCAACCAGTAAATATTATTAATTAAACCTTTTCATGCCATCCTGTGCTATCAAGGAGTAGATTTTCCTCCCCGCCTATTAACTAACCTATCTGAGTTTAATCATAATCATATTTTTATTAACATAAACGGATTAATTGAGGGATACGATGTCTCATTATGACCTGACCTACTATGATCACGGGTCTTAACAAGAATGAAATTACCGCTACTCGTCACCAAGTCAGGGTAATGGCTTTCAATTTGAAAAACTAGAAGACAAGAGGTCTCATCAGAAGCCAAATTTTTCATTCTTTTTATCTCTTGTGAATGGCACTGTCATTCACTGGTTTCCAAGCTAGGAAAGTGGTCTTTAGTTAATTCCCAAATAAAATTAAATGCTTTTTAATGACTCTGAATCTATATCTAGTACGTGGGACACAAACATTTCATTGGGTTAGGAGACATCCCTATCGAGGCTATAGACGCTTGCTGGCAGCATGGCCATGCCTATGGTATTAAAGTTAATTTTAAATGTTGGGTAAATATATTTCTATAATTTATAACATTAAATTATCAATAAGGGACTCTTAAGCTTTGAGGCACAAGCGCAGGTAATGCAGGATTAGAGCATCTAACTTTAACTAGGGTATAAAATCAATTCAATTCTTAAGTATAGAATCATTGTTTCTATGAATGAACACACTAGTTACTCATTGTAAAAGAACACACCATTCATTTTCCAGAAAGGAACTCTAATCGACCACTCATTTCCTGAAAAGAACACTCATATAAGGAATTAAAAGAATCTCACTGTGACTTAGAAAAAGATTTCAATTTAAAGGATCCTAATCTAGATGAAACATCAAATTCATAATAAAAGGAAAGAAACCCAAATGATACTAAACTAATGCCTCTGTTATGGAAATAAATTCACACTCAGACTATTTTACAAAGAGATTAGTTACTCTAGAAAAGGACAATTAAATTAACACGAAGATTTTATGAATCAATTGTTTACAGTATGAAAAATGATTAAATAATCACAAAGCACTTATCTACACTATGAAAGACAATTAAATTAATATTCAAATTTATTTCTATAAAACGATTTTCTATACCAAGAAAAAAACAAGAAGGCATTAAAAGGAAATCTATGAACTACTTACAAAACTAAACTACGAAAAATGATAGCAAAATTCAATCGACACACCTTGATGCAAGTCGAAACCACAAATCCAATTTCAATTAAAAATATGAACACTAGATCTAAATCCCGGGTCTCACAAGTTCACTGCTTTTAACTTCAATAAACAAAAATGGATACCTATATTTATTTTCACACAAACTAATTTCAATGAAAAATATGATACAAAAAACTCAATGTAACATCTAATTTTTTACTTAGAACATAAAACTCAATGTGAAATCTAATTCTGTACTTAAAACTAAAAACTAAAAACTTAACTCAAAACAAAACTTCAAGTACAGAAAACGATTTTGCACAATGCTACCAAATGTGACCGTTGTTGATGTTAATTCAAAATTTCATTCATTCAATCAACCACGAGTTTAACTAATGCAGACAAAAGAATATTTAATTGAAAAAATTAATCACAATTCATGAATTAATCGCATGAAATCATCATACGGCTCAGCCTATGTTCAATTGATAATTCTTTTTCATTTGCATGAGCTCAACGCTTCTTATAAGAGACAGAACATGGCTCTGCGTTAAGGATTTAGGCAAGCTCTGGTAATAATATAAATACAACCTCAGAATGATTTACTGAATAAGATGCGACAAATTAAATTTAAATCAGAGATCTATGCAATTACAATAGAAACCTATTGAATTCTCACAGAAGATTAAAATAATATGTAATACTCCAAATAGGAAAAGACAGTAATATGAAACACAATAAACTAGAAACTAAAAAAATATGGAAGTAAAATGGAAACACCATAAAAATAGAAAGAAAAACTGAGCCATTTTATTAATATGAATGTGAAAACAATACAAAAGTGCTTCAAAATAGATAGCACTCAAGCCGGCAAAAGCAGGCTGGAATGGCCTCAAGATCTCCCATTGAAAACACTGCTCTATATTGTGTTGCTCAAGCTCTCCCTCTGTGCTACTCTGCTGGAAATAATAATGTTGGGTGAATAGGACTCAGTATATGAGGATGCTCTGATGCTCATAAAAATCTGGGATTTAGAATCCACACTCTATGGAAAAAACCTAGAATAACCTAGAAAGGATTTCTGGATTGGCTCACCATGGAAAATCACCCTCCAAAGGTTTTTAATGCATAATTGTTGGGTATGTAGATCTATGGGTTGAACTGAAAGATAAAATAACTACAACTAATCCCAAGTCCAACTATTGAATTTCTGATCCCTTCAATGAATTCCAAGAAGAAATGCTATGGAATTTCACCCTCTTTTGATGAAATATGCTACTGGACTGCGTAAGTCACTGAGTGACTACGCAGCACTAAAGGGTCTGCAATTGGCCTGAATGTTGGATGATGAGATCAGCTCACATGGACAAAAAAAATCCTCTCGTGAGTAGGCACTCGAAGTCCCCCAAGGATGAGGTTGGGATATCTGCTTGGAAACACCTGTGTGCTAAACAACACTGTAGACTCGGCTAGATAGTTCAAGCGTGCTCAAGTCATAAACAACAAGAAAATAATAATAATCCAGAATTCTCTCTATGGCTGCCATCCCCTTCCTTATATTCTTGTGGGCCCTCACCCTCTTCTCCCCACACAATAATGATGCTACACACATGGCCACTAACCTCCATTATGACTACGATGTCCTCCATTTTCTCCACTAACTTCATGACTATGATGTTGATTTGGTCAAATTGACCCCATCCACATGCATTGACCCACATTCATACCAAGAAGTGGTTTATTCATATTGACCCCATCGATATGCATTGATCGACATTCACATTAAGAAGTGGTTTTATTATTACTAAAGGGATTTATGGGTCCCTCTACCCTCTTAGTCATCTATTAATTAAGGAAGAAAAAATTTAATTTTCTAATTACCTAAAAGCTAAATTAGGAATATTACAGTCATCCCCTCCAAAACGCTTCTTGTTTTCAAGCAACTGCAAATATGTGGGCCACCCTATTGACCCGATGTAACTAAGACCAATGCCTGGATCCCATACAAACCCCCCAGTGCATCTATGCCCCTGTTTCAGGCTACCTTAAATATACCCCTCAATTCTGGGATCCCAAACAGATCTCTCACCATAACTATCATCAATCAATCCTCCCGGATCCCAATGCCACCATGGCCAATCATCACCAAAGTCCCCTAGCTTGGACTGTACATTGCATATGTCTATATCTACTGCCTCGTGAGGTGAAGACCACCAACATGCATCAATGCTCCATGGCCCCTTCTCTGCCATAGATTTGACTATATAAGTTTCCCCACAAAGTGCATACCAACTCATCACCTCTCTCACCTAACTCAATGCAATGTTGATCCTGCTCTCCCGAATTTGAGATGGAATTATAAAGAGTTGTCGACATGTGCCCCACTACCAACTATAAACCGTAGTACTTGTCATGTCTACGAATCCTTACTCTACTATGCACTTGACTAAGAAGATCATACCATCAATAGGATACCAACTCATGATCTCCTGCCAGTCTATCCCGGTCGAAGAATCCAATGTGGTGATATCCACATAACTCTCACTCAACTCATGTTTCTCTATCTGGCCTATCAACGAGAAATGCCTCAAAAGGAAGGTTCCTCTCCTTATAATAGGCTCAAGTGGGCAAGATGTAATACCAACCCCATCGATGTACTCCTAGAGAGTGTTTCTCCCTGAAAGTACTGTAGTCCTACTAACTATATATGCATCTACCGACACCTCATCAATGGGTTGGCCCAAAGATGGATGCACCACTGTCTCCAACAACTCCTCGTCAATGAATGAACCCAAGGTTAGCTATGCATCTAACACTGGCTCACTGTGAGCCTCCATCTAGCTCTCCCCCGAAGGACTATCATGCATGATGTGCATAGCGTCCTCCTCAGCTGCCCCAAGCTCTGCCATATGCTGCTCAGGCTAGATCATCATAAGTGACTCATCATCCTGAATATCTATCATCGAATCCTCTGACTACTCACCATGCACGCTAGAAGACAAATCTGGCCTACTGTCATCAACTCCACATGACTGCTCATGCTCCCCAGAAACATCCTCATATGACCCCATGGACTCATCTGAAGAAGATTCCTCATCCTGGGATACACAAGGAATGTCCCTCTACTCTACCTTTTCCACGTCATCTGCATCACTCAAGCATGAGTGATCAGGCCTCTAAGGTTCTTTGTAGATGAATAAAAGTCCCTTCCTCCTCAACTTGTTCTTGTTGTCTGACTGCTCTAGAGTAATCTTCCAGACGACACTCCCTCTACCTCGGATCTTCCGATAACACCCTCGTAGCCCTATCTCTGCTAAATGTGGTGTCTCCATATGCTCAACAATATCCTCATCAATCCTAGGTGAACTGCATCCCAGGGTACACCTAATGCCCTTGTCCATAAGTCCCCTTGGAGGCAACACTCCAAGTGCCTACTGCGCGGTATCACGGGTCACTGCATACCACCAAGTGTCTCTGTACTCCTCATCATGTCATTGTATGTTTCAATATACCTCTGTACACCACCAGATACTACCGACTATGGCTATACCATCATGTACTGTATAGTATCCTGCATGGGCCAAAATATCCACCACTTTGCTAGTAAATCCCCCATGAGGTGGGCTACATATCCCCATCTTCTCTAAAGGATCGTAGCGGCCCAAATCCTCACATGCCAATGAAAATGACATAACTTCTCTTATCCTCCATAGCTCAAGTGTATCATATACCCATGATAGAACACCATCTCTATGTATTTCCATGTCTAGTGGCTTGTCGATTCCACCTCCTCTGACCAGCTCCTGCCAAAGTAGTCTAATCACCCTATGACTCCATGCACGGTCGTTATGCTGAGATAGCTCCCGAAAAGGGTGTACCCTCCTCTCAGACCATCCTATCACTAGGGATATCTAGGGCTCTCTTAGAGATCCGAAAATGTATGTGCACCCAAACATCAAACCCATCGCATAATGACTGCCATCACCTACTGACTCTGTCATGTAATGGTAAATCCCACCTTGATCCAGATAGTAATTTGGCCCTTGTGTCCCTCTGGTAATCAATGGACTCTATCTAAATGTGGCCATGGATGTATCCAACTACCTACTCTACTCCATGGGGTACCAGCTCAGTACCTCTCACCATCCAACCTCGAGAAAAGAATCAGATGCAAGAATACCTGTACATAGAATAATACCTCCATCGTGTGAGTGCTGCACCCTGTCGATGTATGCCTAAAGGGGGCTGCTCTAAGACTCCAAAGTGCCCTCTAACTGCACCATTAGGGAAACCAACTGTTCCCCAATGTTGACCAAATTTCCCGTTGACTCAGCACAAACCACTCTCATGCCCTCCAGCTCCTCATTCTGCCATAGGATAGCCTCTTGTACTGATGTGGCCTTCACCTTCAAAGCTAGAATGTCGACTCGAAACTAATGGCCCTGTTGTGTGTGACCATTTTCCAATGCCTTTGTATCTCGTAGTGACTCCTGAAGGGATAGCCCAAATAATGGTTTCACACCATCCTCTATAGATACTCCAATACGCAAGGCATGTTCACTAGTCATCTGCATGTGATTGTCATCTGACAATTCTGCCACAAACCTAGAGGCCTCTGTACCTATCGGCTCCTCAACAATGGAGGATTTGTCTCCCGACACCTCATCAACTTATGATGCACTGCTATCGTCAGAGAAATAGGTCTCAACCCCAGAAACCCCATCAATGGATACCTCAACAATGGGTGGTGTCTCATCAACAAGTGTATGCTCAACTGTCTCCTCCCAAGTCTTTATTTTACTCTTTGATGACCATCAAAAGTAGATAGAAAAAGTATACCCATGGTACACTGCAGGTCCTTTCCATGCATGTACCCTCTTCCTCTGTTATAGCTGTGAGTTCTTCACTTTTCCTTAATCTATAAAAAATCCTAGAAAGTCAGATGTTCTTTGAATCTTTGAGACTTAGATTCATATTCCAGAAAATAATCACTGAGAGCCTCCTTCTCTTGTGATCCTCTAGCCCCATTTCCTACTACTAGGAAGGTAGGCATAGTGGGACCCTGTGAAGCTTGTTGCACTACCGTTTTCTCACACCAATTATGTGAAGTACCGGAACTTTCTCCATTTTTCAACCCTCTTGGGATTTCCCTTTGTCTCTCCACTCTCATCTCCTTGATCTCTCTGGCGAGATCCTGCATAGTTCTGAGGAGGAGATTGCAAAAATCCTTCCTAAAGCCTTCTTCTGCCATTGCATACTTTCTTAATCGTCCTCCACTTGAACATAATGCTCTTTGTTAGATTTGAACTCTGAAAGAAGTTGAATCTAGTTTTGCAATTGGAAGAATTTGGAAAATGACCACCACAAAAAATCTGAGAAAATTGTCTTCAGAGAACCTTCCGTTTCTCTCAATCCAGATATAATTTGGAGAAAATTCTCACAAGGAAATAGAATTGGTCTGTTCTACACAAAACCTATGTCTCATATTTTCAATATTCATTTACATTTGCCCAAAACATCCAACACAAAATCGTCGCTTTTTATCCCAACGAATTTCTGTGTTTTCTATTTTTGAATCTCTTTAAGAACCTTTTGTTTCTCTTAATTTTGACCAAATTTGGAAAAAAATCTCATTGAGAAACATAATTGGTCCATTTTGTACAAAACCCATCTCTCTTATTTTCTCAAGTCATCTTCATTTTCCAAATACATCTAATGCAAAACCATCACTTTTTATTCCAAATATGAAAAGAAAATAATACAAAATACAATAAACTGGAAACTACAACAATATGGAAATAAATTGAAGACACCATAAAACTATACAAAACAATTAAGCCATGTTATTAACATGAAGGTGAAAACAATACAACAGTGCTTCAAAATAGATAGAACTCAAGCTAGAAAAAGCGGGCTGGAATGACCTCAAGCTCTCCCACTGAAAGCATTTCTCTCTACTACGCTGCTGGATATCTCCCTCTGTGCTGCCCTACTGGAAATGTTGCTACTGGGTGAAGAGGACAGCGTAGATGAGGATTCTCTAATGCTCAGAAAAATCTAGGATTTAGAATCCGGACTCTATGGAAAAAACCTAGAATAATTTAGAAAGGATTTTTGGATTGTCTCACTACGGAAAATCATCCTCCTAGGGTTTGCAATGCATAACTGCTGAGTATGCATATCTATGGGTTAAACGGAAAGATAGAATAGCTACAAGTACTCTAAAGCCCATCTATTGAAGGGTTGATCCATTCAATGAATTTCAACCAGAAATGCTATGTAATTTCACCCTCTTCTGATAAAGTCTGCCACTGGACTGCATAAGTCATTGAGTGACTGCGCAGCACTAGAGGGCCTGCAATTGGCCTGAATTCCGGATGTTAATATCAGCTCACATGGACAACAAAAATCCTCTCCTGAGTAGGCACTCGAAGTCCCCCAAGGATGTGGTTGGGATATATGCTAGGAGGCACCCGTGTGCTAAACAACATTGCAGAGTCAACTAAACAACTCAAGCGTGCTCAAGTCATAAACGACAAGAAAATAATAATAATCCAGAATGCTCTCTATGGTTTCCATCCCCTTCCTTATATGCTTGTGAGCCCTCACCCTCTTTGCCCCACACAATAATTATGCTACATACATGGCCACTAACCTTCAGTATGACTGTGTTTTCCTTCATTGTCTCCACTACCTCCATGATTGCGATGTTGATTTGGTCAAATTTACCCCATCCACATGCCTTGACCCACATTTACACCAAGAAGTGGTTTATTCATTTTGAGCCCATCTAGATGTATTGATCCTCATTCACATTAAGAAGTGGTTTTATTCCTACTAAAGGGATTTATGGGTCCCTCCACCCTCTTATTCATCTATTAATTAAGGATGACAAAATTTAATATATTCTAATTAGCTAAAAGCTCTCAGTCCCAGATTATGGTGGGCCCTTGCCACACCTAGGTGAGCCTGAAATATTTACAGAGAGAAGGAGATCTAAGATATTTGAATTAAAATCTCACCGTGACCATAACTTTGCGATGATCTGAATCAAAACATGCCCATAATATATAACTGGAATGACATCTTCAAATACAAAATGCACTATTTTTCTTGCAATTAGATTCAACAACTAATAATTCTGTCGCCTACTCTCTATCCATATCTTATGTACAATTTGAGCTCTTTTATTTTTATACAAAGGTGTTGGTGAAACAAGAGATTAATTACATTCCAAATAAATACAACAACAAACAAATTCATGCTGTATTTAATTTATCTAGATGGGCTTTTAATAGGCTATGGTTGGGTTTATTCTGATCAACGCATGGATGGAGGAAAAATCTCCAAGTTAGCTCATCCAATCTTGGTCCTCCATGTGGCTGACCCAAAACCGTGGCCGAATTTGTCAAACCGTTCATGTTGAGCCGGTTTCTATTCTTAAAACCAGACTTAACAATTGTTTTAGCCTTCACTCATTTTGGGTGATGAATTTTGCTGAACGGTTTCTGGGTTATATGAAACATGGTATTTTGAGCATGATGAAAGTATCATAATTTCAATATTGATCACCATTTTATCACAAAATTCATATTTTCACCTACTACAATCTTGTTCCATACTCAACTTGTAGAAACTAGTTTTACTTGTGGGGAGTTCTGGCAATGAAACCCTGCAACAATTAAACTTAGAAAAAAAATCATTAGTAAATCATGGCATAATCATAATCAATCATAAAAAATCTAAGAAAACTAATGATAACAAACCATGGAGTGTATTTGACGAAAATTTATGGAATTAGGCTATGGAACATGCTAAAAACCTAGGGTTTTAGGGTATGAATGGTGATATTGCATGATGAAAACATGGGCATATTCGAGGCCCAACACTCACTATGAGCTACAAGAAAGCCTTCAGAAGACATCTCACCAAGTTTCTCTCCTCTAGTCTTGGTCTTTTGGAATCACAGGTTCTCTCCTCTAGAACGCCTTGAGCTTCCTCTTCTCCTTCAACTTCTACACTCGACTCACCTCTCTTAAGAACTCCTTTTTTATTCACTTCTCTTGAGGAATTCATCTATCCTCCTCACTTTTCCAACCCTTTTTGGAACAAATTCTCTTGATCCGGGTGGATATTGGTGGCCACCCACCTATTCCACCTAGTGATTTTCAACAGTTTTCTTATTTACTACTTTTAGTAATTTTTCAGGTCCTAAACTTTTGGAGATGCTTTGAGGCCCCAAACGAAGTTTTTTGGGCATGATTCATCTAGTTATTTCGTATAAATGGCATCAACAGTTATATTCATCAGAGAGATATTTCCAACGAGGTATGATACACGTGAAATAGAGATAATATCACCAAGTTACGATCCTGGGAAGTTGGCTGCCCAACTAACCCTAAAGGGGCCCATAAACCCTTGGTGTTACATCTCTTCGGGTTAGGATATTGGTTGTTTATGGTTTTCTATTATTGTTAAATAATAAAAAGGCCCTTCAGCCTCATTTTAACATAGTTCAAAGGCATGCAGCAGTCGCCACATCTCTTCTCAGAGATAAGCTACCATCACCCGAGCTAGTTTATTTTCCATTCTGTCTATAAGAATTTTTCGGTATTTGATATTAATGAAATGAAGTGTTATTCCTGTTGTGTCTCTGTATTTATGGTTACTTATATATTTTATTACATTCCTGCATAATTTTGGATCAATGGTATCAAATAATTTTTCTCTTTCTCGATCTTTCTTTACATGTCCCCAACGAGGTCAGTGTATAAGGAGTTGAGGCTCAATTTGGTTGAACCTTTGCAAGATTAGCCTCAAAAACCCTGACAACCTCCCATGGCGAAAGAAAATAAAGATGAGGGAGCAGGATATACTATCAAAATATTGGTCAAGGAGGCCCTCAAGAAACAAAGGAATATGATGATGGATAAATGTTCCCAGTCCTTTAACGACTACCCACTGGCAGCGTAAATTAATGCCAGAAACACTCTGGAGGTGCCACTCCTTTTAAGGTGCAAGTAAAATTTGAAATTCACATATTTGAGGGCTAAATAGATGAAAACACTGTAGATATATGGCTGAATTTGTTGCAAGGGTATTTTTCAGTCCATGATTTCTCCGATCGAGAAAATATTACCATTGCACTCCTCAAAGTTTCCCCCCATGTCAAATATTGGTGGGAAACCTATTGTGAACAGAGGGATGAGGAAGAACCCTCACTTTTTTTAGCCACACCCACTAGGAATTCATTCCAAGACGGCATGAAGGAACAATATTACCCTGTGGGGAGCTATGAGGATAAGTACATGCAATGGACCACGTTGCGATAGCAAAGGCTGCAAGATGTGCACGAGCTAACGATTTTGTTATATACCCTACGCAAAAATTTGGGTATTAAAGATTCAACAAAACACTTGGTTCTCAAGCAGCGTAGTTGTTTTCACATATACGTTCATGAGGAAATGGAATTCCTCTAAATTACCTCAATCCGCACGGCATATATATAGGCTTCCAAGATCGAGCAAAAATTTAAGCAGAAGAAGTGAGACTTTGGACCTGCGAATTTGATGCCAGGGAAAGTCACCCCCAAGGCACAGAATAAGGGGCAAAGCTAAAGCAGGTTGACTCAAGACAACCTGTTGAAGTAGCAAGTGAATAATAACACCACAAATCCAAATAAGGACATGGAGAAGTGGTGTGAATTTGATAAAATATCCAATCACAACACAAGCGAGTGTCACGCCAAACAGTCCTTGGTGTCTGCGCTAAAGGCATATGAATTACATGCATGTTTTGATTCTGATTTAGAACCAAAAAGGGGAATGCCGAAGGGAAGCAAATCATTAATGCAGAACCCAGTGCCATTTTTTCCACTAGCAAGATCCAGAAGGAGGAACCCAAAGATCCAGACGAGGGGGAATGCCTTTTACATTCCCAGATGTGGGTGAAGGGTTCTCCACTACAATTCATTGGTAACGGAAGCTAGAAGAACCTCATTTCAGCAGAGATAATGAAGCGGCTCAGCCTACTGACCATAAAACACCCATAATCGTATACAATTGGGTGGTTTCACCAAGGAAGAGATCTTCGTGTCATGCAGTAGAGCCACCTTCCCTCTAGCATTAAGGCCTTCATGGATGAGTTACTATGTGATATTGCTCATGTTGAAGTTTCTAATGTATTATTAGGCCAACCATACTTGTGGAAGCGACATGTTGTGTACAAGTCTAGGTCTTGTTCTATTATTATTACTTTTGGAAATAAGTTGTACAAGATATTAGAGGTAATATCGTCTTTCACCATATCTTTGATTACTGTCAAGAAATGAAGTTTATTTCTCAAACCATGATATTTGTTTTCATTACGATTCGCCCATAGGTAAAGAAGAATATTGTGGCTCCATGCGTGGTAGAAACAGATGGAAAAATTCATGGAGGAATACCAAGACATTTTCTCCTCACCAAAAGGTTTCCTCTACACTGTCAAGTCAAGCACTCCATTGATCTAACCCCAGATGCATAGCTAAATAATGGGTTGATCTATCGATGCTCTTAATTGAGAGTGATGAAATCAAGAGGTAGATCTAAGATTTGTTGTATAAAGGGCACATCAATCCAACCTCCTGACCCTTTGGGAGCCCGATCGTGTTGGTACAGAAGAAGGATGACACCTAGACACTTTGTATTGACTATTGGGCGCTGAAAATATCACAATCCGGAATAGGTATCCAATCCCATGGATCGATGAACTCCCAGACTAGCTCAGGGGGGGGGGTATTTTAGCAATATCAACTTGAAGTTCGGGTATCTCTAGGTACCAATCGAACCCTTCAAACCCTCTGATTTGTGGAAGACTGCCTTCAAAGCCAAGGAGGGCCTCTTCAAATGGTTTGTCATGCCTTTTGGGTTGAAGAATTCTCCCGCAACCTTCATGAAGCTAATGGATGAAATCTTGTGGCCATTCACCAACTCATTTGTGGTGGTGTACTTAGATGACATCCTAATCTTCAGCCAGACTTGGGAAAAGAACCTCCACCACATCCGATAGGTCCTCGAAACATTGTAACAACACAAGTTGTGTGCCAATTTGGAGAAGTGCACTTTTGGCATGACCCAGGATCAGTATCTGGGATACATTATTAATGAGCAGGGGGTGCATGTGGATCCAACCAAGTGCCAAGGAATTCAGGATTGCCCAACACCAACCACTCTAACAGAGCTCCACATATTTTTGGTGCTTCCCAATTTCTCCTGCAAGTTCATGTTGGGATTCTCTGATATCACTTGGCACTTGAGTCAAGTCACCAAGGGTGGAGCGAAAGAAAATTTCCTTTGGTCTCAATATCAAGAGAATACGTTCATATAGTTGAAACATCACCTGTGCTTTTCACCAGTGCTCACATTAGGAGACTTATAACAACCATTTGAGATCGAGACAGATGCATCTAACTATGATATTGGGGTAGTTCTTACTCAATAGGGGAGTCTAATGGCATATCACTGTGAGGCACTTTATGATGCAATTTGGAAGTATCCCACTTATGACAGAGAGATGTATTCCATTGTGGAGGCTTGCTGACAATGGAAGCATTACATTTTGGGGAAGGAAATGGTCATCTACACAAACCACTGACCCTTGCAATTCATAAAAACACAAGGGAAGTTGCAGAACGATTGGCATCAGAAGTGGCCCACATGCCTGCAACAGTTCCATTTTAACATCAAGTACAAGAAGGGAAACACCAATAATGTTTCATACTACCTCAACCGACCATCGACTATGGTGTTAACCACAATCCTAACATCTTGTGGGCACAAGACTTCCAATTGGCCGCTTCTCTACAAAAGCCATTCAGAAATTCAGCCACACATACAAGACACTCTTGGAGGGTAAGAAACTTCCAAATTTTCACCTCCAAGATGATCTATTATGTCACCCAAGACACTTTTGTGTTCCTTCAAGCAAGCGTGCTAAGATGGTTTGGGAATCACACTACAGTTGGGTCATTGGGAATCTCGGGGTTGCGAAAACAATGGTAGTATTGTAGAAGTATTTCTATTGGTCAAACCTTCGATATGATGTTCGAAAGTACATCAAATCCCGCACTGCATGTGCCATTTCCAAACTGACCATCAAGAAGCAAGGCCTCTATACTCTGTTTCCTACTCCTAATCAACCTTAGGAATCCATCTCCATGGATTACATGTGAAGACTTCCTTCTACTAAGCATGGAAATGACTGTGTTTTTGTGGTCATCGATAGATTATCAAAGATGGCCATTATGGCAGCCTATAAGAAGAATATCACAACAGAAGCCACTGCTAAAATATTCTTTGAATGAGTGTGGGTAGACTTTGGGATCCCATAGTATATCATCTCAAATCGGGACAACAAGTTCCTTAGTACATTTTGGTCTAGCCGCTGGTCGATGTTGGACACCATGCTCACCAAGTCCACAACTATCCATACCCAAATCGATGGACATACAGAGGTCATCAACAATATGATCGCACACATTCTGTGCATGTACAACTCAAAGCATCCACGCACATGGAATGAGAGCCTCCTTTATGTAAAACATAGCTATAAGTGGGCTCTCCACAACTCAATTGGCCACAATCCCTTTCAAGTGGGCTTGGGATTCTAGCCAATATGTCCCATTAACATAGATATGCCACTTACAGCTACTCAGGTAGATTCAGCTCATGTCCAATCTAAAGCTGACAACACAAAAAACTTCATTGAGCATGGATAAATTATACAACAAGAATTTATATCATGGATTCAATCCGATCTAACAATGTACTAAAGTTAAATACTGAATCGCTTCTACAAATATTTTTCAGAATTAAAAACACAATCACCAATCACATGAAGCAAAGAAGAATCAATTAAGCCACAACACAGTTAATTTCCCAGGGAAAGCTTGCTACTGAAAACCCCACTATCTTCTATTGTATATTCAGGATGGAATCATGAAACAATTACGTACAAATCTTCTCACAAGAGACCTCCTGTACTCAGCTAACTGTCTCACACTGTCATACATAAAACTGACCAATACTTAGCCAATTTACTACCTCTAAACAGCTTTCCCTGCTTGCGCAATCCCTGATGAATGCAATCCATAAAGAATAGGAATTTTTGGCCTTCTTTGACTGTGCAAGTATCATGGGCACTCCAATGGGTGTTTGGTTGCATGGTTGCAACCAAATAATCCTACAACTGATAGTCAACTTCCCTTTCACCTATATCTCAACTCGGTCTCCATTGGATCTCATATGCATGCAGCTAATAATAGTAAATCCTAAGTTGCATGTGAGATCATTAATTGCCAATTATCTATTATTTAATTCACTTCATCTCTCACTAGTTCATCTAACTGTTACAAATTGCACAACTGAGTTTAACTCACTTAAATGAGTTAAATTGATTACAACCTGCATTAACTAATGCACCACTGCACTTCAAACTCTATTACAACTAGAATTACTTTGCATGCCTCACCAACTACCTCTAACTCGAAATTCATGAGCTAAATGAGTTTTATCACACTCAGTTAATTATTACAAGTTATTTTGAGACTATATTACATTTTATTTTCCATATTAATTAAGGGATAACTAAAATATACATGTGCCAAATTTGGAGTTGTGTGCCCCACCCTAGTGCAGGTGCTTAATGCACTATGCGTGGGTGCTGAAATTTTCTTGTTGAATTTCAACACTCCCTCTCCACAAGAAAGGGGTTATACTTCACCCCGATCATGTCTGTATGGTATTCGAATTTGCTCCTGGTGAGCGCCTTCGTCAGAATATATGCATCCCGATCTTCTATGGGGATGTACTGAAGCAAAATTATTCTTCTGTGCACAAAATATCTGAGATGATGCTACCAAATATCTATGTGCTTGAAACTATCATGAAACACATGATTAATCGAGAGTTTAATTCAACTATGATTATCACTATGAATCATTGTCAGATCCATCTGAGAACCAAACAAACCAACAAAGATCTTTCTCATCCAAATAGCTTCACATGTAGCTTGACTTGCTGCCATGTACTCTGTTTCCACTGAATTGAGTGCCACAAATCATTGTTTCCTACTGTACCAGGAAACTGTTGTCGATTTTATGTTGAAGATCCCTCTTGATGTGCTCTTTCTATTTGATGGATTGCCCGACCAATCTGCATCTGTGAAGCCTTGAAGCTTCACTCCCTCTGTCCTTCTGTACCATAGACCATACTCTGATGTGCCCCTCAGGTATCTCAAGACATGCTTCCCCACCTTCCAAAACATCTTGATAGGCTTAACCATAGTTTGAATCAGCTGGTAAACTGCGTAGAAAATGCTTGGTATTGTGTTCAGTAAATACTTCAGTTAACCAACTAACTTCCTATAGATAGTAGCATCCACTACCTCTCCATAAGTATCATCCTCTTTCCTAAAATTTCTTGGAAGAGGAGTATCCATGGGTTTGTAGCTCTCCATGTGAAACTTACCAAGTATCTCCTTTACATACTTGCCTTGAGATACAAAAATTTCACCATCCCGCTACCATATTTCCAATCCAAGGAAATAATGAAGGTGTCCCATGTCCTTCATTTTGAAATCCCTTTCAAGATCCTCATTGTATGAGTGTATCAGCTGCTCATCACCAGTCAAAATTAGATCATCAACATAAATAAAAATGATCAATAGCTTACTGTCAACCACAATCTGGTATAGGTTTGCATCTGCTTCACTTTTGGTGAAGCCCATTTCAATGAAATAACTGTCTATCTGAGTGTACGAAGCACGAGGTGCTTGCTTTAGAACATACAATGCTCTCTTGAATCAGCACAGATGTGAATCACTGTTGAAGATCTTGAAACCTTCAAACTTCTCTATGTATGCTTCTTCCTCAATGATCCCATTGAGAAATGAAGTTTTCACATCCATCTGATGAATACGCTAGTCCATCTACGCTGAGAGTGCAAGGATAGATCTTATGGACGAGTACCTTGCAACAGGTGCAAAAGTCTCATCATAATTGATCCCCTCGATCTGTGAGTATCCCTGGGCAAAAAATCTGGCCTTGTATTTCTACACACTCCCATTAGCAACTTTCTTTACCATGTAGATCGATCTGAATCCAACCGTTGATTTGTCTACTAGTCTCGGGACAATCTCCCATGCACTGTTCTTGAGAATGGATTCATACTCCTCCACCATTGCATTAACTCAAGTTGGTTGCTTCACTGCTTCCTGAAAGGAATATGGTTCAGTCACAATACATTTGCTCATAAGAGCCATGTATCTAGTAAAACTGACAGGAGACTAACTCTGTTTGCGTTGTGAAGTAGGTGCACCTACATTCTCCGCAGCATCAAGTCTCAATATATCAGCTTCCATGGTGTGCCTTCTACCATTTTTGATGGATGGCTCTGCATGAATTTTTTCCTCCACTCGATGATCCTTTGCATGTGACTGCTCCACATCTTGAGGCTCATCCTTGGGAACTAATAGTTCCTCCTCTGCATGCAAGTATAACTCCCTCTCAAGGGACAACCGCATGGATTTCTCCTCATTAAATTTTATATCCCGTCGCACAACAATCATTCTGATGTCTGGAAAACACACTCGATAATTATGGGGTGTTTCATTGTACCCCAAAAAAATACCAATCTCACCTGTCAGTTCCAACTTCTTCCTGGAATCCTTGGTCAGATGCACATAAATAGATGAGCCAAAAATATTAAAGTGCGAACATCAAGTTTTTTACCAGTGAAAGCCTCTTCATGTGTACTCATCCCAATTATCCAATGAGGATAATGGTTCAGCACAAATACCACAATGTTGCATGCCTCCCCTGAAAGATGCATCAGTAGGCCTTGATCATGCAACATTGCTCTTACTACATCCACGATCGTTCTGTTCTTTCTTTCCACGACCCCATTCTGTTGTGGGTTATGAGGTGCTATCATTTCTCTTAGAATTCCTTCTTTTTTGTAGAAGTTCTTGAATTCGTTAGATATGTATTCTCCACGATTATCGCTCCTAAGAGCCTTCACCCTCTTCCCCTCCTCTTTCTCCACCAATGTCTTAAACTGAAGAAACTTTCAGAATGTCTCATATTTCTTCTGCATGAAGAAGATCCAACACTTACGAGAAAATTCATCAACAAATATCACATAGTACTTATGTTTTGCTGTCGAAGAAACAGAGAATGGTCCACACATGTCTGTGTGAACTCTCTCAAGGATCCGCAAAGCTCAGTTCTCCTTCTCATGAAAGGTGGCCTTTACATATTTTCCCATAGTACATCCTTGCATGTGTTTGACTATGCAAGTGTACCCCTAGGAGGACCAGTATAAATCTATTTCATGACTTTCAAGGCTCCATGGTGAAGATGGCCCAATCTCCTGTGCCATAATTCGCCCTCATCCCGGCTCACCACTTTTTCCGCCTTGCCCATCATTGTTGCGCAGCCATCGACCTCTAGCTTGTAGATATTCTTAATTCAAATCCCTATCCTGTTGGCTTGTCCTATTATTTTTTGTCGTAGGAAATATTTTCCTTCACTAAAAAAAATAGCATAGCCTCTATCCTCCAACATTCCGACTGAGACTAAATTTTTCTTCAAAACTGGCACATGCATTACATCTTTTAATTGAAAGGATTTACCTAACTTCCGCTAGAAGGTAATGGTGCCAATCGTGGTAGCACTGTACTGCCCTTCATCACCCATTTCAATATTCATTTGGAGATCCTTATCCTCCAGGCTACTGAAAATTTACTTGGCTCCTTTAATGTGAAAGGAAGTGCCACTATCCAAATACCACATAGATCCTAATACACTTGACACCATGCATGCGATTAATGAGAATTCAAGCTCAAATTGTGAGGCCAAAGCCGCACCAACTGCAGATCCTCCAACCTTATTTTTCTTCTTCTTTTGTGAACAGATAGTAGCATAATGCCCATACTTGTGACAGTGAAAACACTTCACCTTGGACATGTCCTATTTCTTACCATTTTTGGACTCAGATTTGGAATGGAATTTCTTCCCCTTCCCCTTCTTCGCCTTGGCAGCCAAAGCAAAATCTTCTTCATCTTCATTCTTAGATGAAGATCCATCTCTAGTGTTCCATCTGAACTCCTCCTACACCAAATTCGACCATAGTTGTTCCCAATTTGGCAACTTTTCCCTTCCAGTGGCAGAGTCTTGATAACAATGCCGATTCTTGGGAATTCCTAGGAGATCCAAGCTCACCAAATCATAATCAACGATAGTTATACAAACGCTCCCCAGTTCATCCCGACATTGGACAAACTTTGTTAGATATTTTGGTATGGAGTCACCCTTCTCCATCTTGATCCTCCTGAGTTTATCTTTGAGCACCAATTTACTATGGTCGTTGCTACTCTAGAATACATCTGTCAAATCCTTCCACATTGCATATGGTGTGGCTTTCCCATAGAAGCTTGAGACAATGTTGTCTCTTACTCCCTCCAATAGGATCCTCCTCACCATTGCCACTTTTTTTTTCCATGCATCAGATTTGCAGCATTTGTCACAATGGGTTTAGGAACATCATTGTCAATGAATCCCTTCAAGCCATTGCCTTGGAGTATTGCATCCATCCTATCCTTCCAAGAAATATATTTTGGGCTGCCCTCGAGTGAATACTCCAACCTCAATCCATTGAAAGGCATTTCGATCTTGAATCAACGGTAGCACTAAGAAGTTATTTCTGAAAATTCGAATTCTATCCAGTCACAAAATCATCTCCTCCTTCACAATTTTGATTTCCTGTGCTCTGATACCATGTAGAAATTATACAACAAGCATGTATATTATGGATTCAATCTGATCTAAAAATGTACTAAAGTTAAATAATAAATCGCTTCTACAAATATTTTGGGGACTTAAAAACAAAATTGCCAATCACATGAAGCAAAGAAGAATCAATCAAGCCACAACACAGATAATTTCCGAAGGAAGGATTGTTGCTCAAAACCCAACTATATTCTATTGTATATTTAGCATGGAATCATGAAACAATTACATACAACTCTTCTCACAAGATCCCTCCTGTAATTAGCTAACTGTATCACACTGTCATACATAAAACTGACCAATACTTAGCCAATTTACTGCCTCTATATAGCATGCCTTTCTTTCGCAATCCCTAATGAATGCAATCCCTAAAGAATATAATTTTTTTTCCTTACTTGATTGCGCAAGTATCATGGGCACTCCAATGGGTGTTTGGTTGCATGGGTGCAACCCAATAATCCTAAAAATGATAGTCAACTTCCCTTTCACCTAGATCTCAACTGGGTCTCCATTGGATCTCACATGCGTGCAACTAATAATAGTAAATCCTTAGTTGCATGTGAGGTCATTGATTGTGAATTAATTATTATTTAATTCACTTTATCTCTCACTAGTGTGTCTAACAGTTACAACTAGCACAATTGAGTTTAACTCACTTAACTGAGTTAAACTGATTACAACCTCCATTAACTAGTGCACCATTGCACTTTAAACTCTATTACAACTAGAATTACTCAACATGCCTCACCAACTACCTCTAAATTGAAATTCATGAGCTAACTGAGTTTATCACACTCAGTTAACTATTACAAGTTATTTTGAGACTAGAATACATTTTATTGTCCATCTTAATTAAGGGATAACTAAAACAGACATGCACCAAATTTAGCCTTGTTGGCCCCACCCTAGTGTAGGTGCTTAATGCACTAGGCGTGGGTGCTAAAATTTTCTTATTGAATTTCAATAGAGTGCATTTATCACATCTGATAATATTTTCATGACATATTAGATATAGCCAATGCTAATTACAAGAAATTACATGATCAACATCGGGTGCCACACAACTTCCAGGTGGGTGACAAAGTGTGGCTAAATTTGTAGAAGGAGCGCCTCGCTGGACCCCACCGCAAGCTTCACCCACTTCGATATGGGACATACACCATCACCAATGTTGTATGGGACAATGCATTCGATCTCAGTATTCCACCATTCCTCGATATGCACTCAGTGTTCAATGTGAATCACCTTTGGCCCTACTTCCCACCTCTACTCGACACATCTAACATGGAAAAAAAGCTCACACCAACAAAGTTAAACCCACACTGCATGGAAAAAGCCGCAGCTGATTAGATCATGGACACATATATCAATAAAACCCCCTAGCAGAGGATCCAACTATACCGAGTTGTCAAAGAAGGCGAACTGCTTGACCAGGGAAACTGGTTCACTAGGGACTAGGTTCAACAAAAATTTCCCCACCTCATGAAGGATTTGCACACAATGGGGACCATTTCTTCCTAAGGGTGGAGAATGATCCAGGTGGATATTTGTGGTCACCTACCTATTCCACCTATTTAGTTTCATCAGTTTTCTTGTTTACTATTTTTAGCAGTTTTTCGGGTCCTGAACTTCCTGAATCGATTTGAGGCCCCAAATGACAATTTTTGGGGATGATTCCTCCAGTTATTTCTTATAGATCACATCACAATATTTATTCCTCATGGAGATCATTCCAACGATGTATCATATGTGATAAATGTAGATAATATGACCAAGTTACGACCTCGGTAAGTTGGCTTCCCAACTAAACCCAAGAGGGCCCATAAACTCTTGGTGTTACATATCCTTGAGTTAGGTTTTTGGTTGTTTAGGGTTTTTTCTTATTGTTCAATAATAAAAATTCCCTTGAGCCTCATTGGAACACAATTCAGAGGCATGTCGCCACCACATCTCTTCTCAGAGATAAGCTACCATCGCCCAAGCTAGTTTATTTTCCATTCTGTCTATAAGCAATTTTTAGTATTTGATATTAATGAAATGAAGTTTTATTCCTTTTGCATCTCTGCATTTATGTTTATTTATATATTTTATTGTGTTCCTACATAAGTCCAAATCATCTCTACTAAAAGGGTTCTCTACCACAATTATCTTCCTTCTGTTGCTTCCTAAAACCAACAATTTCTTACTTTAGATCAAAATAAAAGCATAATACCAGTTTACCTACCAGGTCTCATTACCCAGATATTTCAACCTCCTACATTCCTTGCTTCAAAAATTCTCCGAGCACTACTGTTTTTTTGGAATTTCTTCAATCTACCTAAAATATTCCATGTTTTGGTTCCTTCTCCAATTTGTCCTTGGATGTTCTAATCCCTTTCTTGAATTCAATCTTGCACTGTTCTACTATTTCTACCACCAAGTACCCTCAATTATTTCTCTCTTTGTGTTTCTTCTCTTCTACGAACAACTTCTTTAATTTCTTCTCTCGTTGGCTACAACTATCCTATTCACAAATAATTTCTTTACTTTTCGATTAGAAGTAATAACTGGGCTCTGATACCACTTGATGCAGCAAAGGTGGGGGTCTCTCAAAATACCACCAGAAAACTTTCTTGGTGTTTCCCTAGCCAAAGCAATGAAAATCTCCAATTTTATTTTGCCTCATCACACTTGGTTGATGTCTCCCAAACTGGAGACCCTAAAATGTAACCTCAAGTGGAAAACTTCAACTTTTGTTGTGGCAAGGTTAAGTCTTGTCAGGATCATGCACTACGAACTACGAGCTCCAATTTACCATGCTTTCCAACTACTTTGATGAACCATGAGCTCTAATTATTCTTAGAGCGTCTTGGCCCCATTTTCCTATGACTCAAGACCAAAATCTAGATTGATTTCATTTGAGGAGAAGAGCAATGTTTCTTGGAAGCCACATTCAACATCTAACATGTTCCCTTTTCTTGTGTTATAGGTAGGCTCTGCATCCCTAAGCACGAAGTATAGGTTCGAGGCATCTATAACTACACTTTGTTTTGTTTCAATTTCCACGAGGATAAATTTTGGGGAGTGATATGCATCTATAAACCTAAATTTTCATTGTTGAAAATTCCAATCTCTTAAATACATCTCATCGTGCATAAAACTTGGCTCAATTCTCTCACTTTATAACTCACTAGGTATTCCATTTGGTTCAATTCCATTCGAATGGTGAGTTGGGAAAAATCAGCAAACCTCTAGGACATTAATAATTGTCCATCATGACAACATTCTTATTGTGCTAGACATAATGGAGAAATTATTGCACTCCACATAGGGTATTAACAGATATTCACGCATATAATTTGAACACACAAAGGATAACTAAAAAAAACATAAAATTATTTTATATCTCATAATATTATATTTATAGAGGAATATTATAGCCCACATTAATACTCTGTAGGGGCTCTTGTGATTCCCTCTCCTAGATTCCTTTTTTGAACCAACCATATATACATATATGATTTTTTGTTAACTAAAATATCTCCTAACAGAAAAAATACTATTTGGACATCGATCTCAACTCCTAGAATATTGCCTAACACCTCAAACTATCATTTTTCACTTTTACAAAGGGCCACATGGCCAAAAGTGCTAACTCATCAAAATCCCTAACAAAATAGATTGTTTCTAGAATATGGACACTTGTATTTTCATCAAAATTTCCTATTTCTAGATTTTATAGAAATTTTATTAGAGGGAATCTTTCCCCTTAGGAAAAATTTCATGACATCCCTTGGTCTAGGAAAAATTATTTCCTAGGGGTTTGACGCTCCTGTATCAGACTGCCCAGGTAGAAAATTTTATGATCTCTTGGTCATATGTCTTCCAATTGTTGTAGTGCTCTTGTCTGCCAAACTTTACGTTGTTGTTTTCCACAGGCTTGTGTGCATTATTGTCATCCTCGAACTTCAAGGATCCCATACTCTATTTTGTTAATGCCTTCTTCTCACTCAGAATATGCAGTCTCTTGTAGGAAACCATGTACTACAACCAATTTTTTCCTCTTCTCTATACCATTTCTTAATCTGCATCCAAAACTCTCCATTTTTTGTGTTCAACTCTCTTTGTTGCTAGAACAAATTCCTACCACTCACTTGCAATAATGTCTCTAGAAACTTTATGGATTCGATTGCCAAGTTCTCACTCCCATGAATTCTCTTCTCCCATTATTTATCAAAGGTGTTTAAAAAACTCAATGGCCTTCTCTATGGATTCTTTATGGAAGATAGTCTCCCATATTTGGCACATAAAATGGATCTATTTCAACGGTTTCTATATTTTTTTATTTCAAATTTTCCTCTTTTGTTGTTCATAACACAATGTGCAATTTCTCCAACCAAAAAGAAACACATATATGCTATTGATATTATAAGGTAGATCATAGGGGGAAGGCAAAAGAACAAATGATTCTAATTCCAAAATTATAGTGGTTAAGGTAATTAAGGTAAATTTTTCATAGAATCAATTAATACGTTTGTTAGTGTATGTCAGTCCCGTCAGTCACCAGTGATCAAATGTGCTCTTAATTTTTTTTTTGCTAGGGTCTTAGTTCAATTTTTTAATGGTTTCAGTAGGTCTTCAGATAAAAATTTGGTCACTAGCAAGTGTGTCTAGGTGTGTTACTACTCCTTTCAAAATTCATGTTTTTCTCATAACAATCATTCATTTTGATTAATCACCACTCAGATGTCTCCATTATCATCTCAGTCACACCACCATGGTCATCATTTAGCTCATTTCATGAACTGTCACCATTAGGTCTTTGGGTCAAAATCATAAAATCAGCCATTTCGCCATCAAATTCAGTATTGAAGTAGTAGTAATACTAAAAAATGTTCAATAAAAGTTTCAAAAGTTTATTTTCATTCCTTTCATCAATGATCATGCAATATCTTTTATAAGGTTCTAAAGCTGCAGTTTCAAAGCATAAGGTAAAAATGAATTGGTGGGGACCACTTAACCACCATAGGAGAAAATCAATTTTCAAGCTACAAAAGACCGAAAAGAGCTTTAGTTTTCTCTTTTCATCTTCAAGAGAATTCTCTTCCCCTTGAAAAACCACTTGCAACCTCAGAACAAAAAATTGTGTGCCTTTTGAAGCCTCAAAAATATCTGCTTCAAACATCGGGGGATAACCACTCGGTCGGGACCTTAAGACAACTCCTTTTTCGTTTGGGATGGTGGCTTCGACTGGATTTATAGGACCAGTTTCCTATTAATTTAAATGGGTTGGTAATGGAATGGTTGAATGAAGGGAAGATGGGACTAAATGAATGAAATGAAAATAATAACTAATCTAATTTAAATACTGATAAAGAAATTCTAAAACTAACCTGGGCATCATATGTGAATACAACTTTAAATCGTTTCAATTGAACAATAACCATAAAAATGTATTACAGCTTAATTGAAATGTGCAGCAAAAAATAAGGATAATTCTGTTTAAGAAATTAAATAGAGTTATATTAACATATTGTATTCATCATTGTATATCATTTGCATATACTATGAAAGATAAATATTTCCAATATACACTCAGAAATGATATATATATAAAGAAATATTGTGAAATGAAGTACCTATAAACGATAGCAAATTAAAAGAGAATATCATATAACAAAATAAATTAACAGTGAATAGATAGAAATACCATATCCATCTTGAGACTTCCAAATGCAATCTGATACTCTAATCCAGCAATTCCAATTCAAAATCAACTCCAAGGCACAAAAATGCAACTCTTAAAAATAATTCCGCACAGAATCACCATATGCGATCCTTTATAAAATAATATAGGAGTAAATGGAGTACATAAATGTAATCCCCAAGTCAAAAATATTACAAATTAAGGACCCCTTTCTAAATGCATGAAAGGGGTTTAAATAGGTATTTAACAAAACAAAATAACTAAAACTATTCCTACAATCTATCTGAAATAAAAATATCTGAAACTGAAATGCGATCTTGTAGTATACTGGCTCATTGATCATCAATTGAGGTGGATGTGTGAAGGTGGTACATATTCAACATATCTTGGACTTCTGTTGGCCGACTCATTTTTTAATGTAACCACCCAGTGTATGTAGCATCAGAAAATTCATGAATGATACAATGAATAACATTCGAAAGGAATTTGATGGCCATCTGTTGGCTGTGTGGCTTGATCAGATAAGTCCACATAATATCCCATGAAATTCCTTGAAGTTTGCTAATCTGTTGATTTTTATTGATTATCTCTTCCTTCCATTTGGAATCAGCTTCTTTTAATTTAGGTAATTCGCCCGGGGTAGAATCTGAGATTCAATTGGTAGCGTACAAGATGTCATTAATCAATTGCGTTGTATTATTAATTAAACCTTTAGCCCTTGATATGGCTCTTTCTGATTTCATCAACTGCTGTTCCCATTCCATAAATAAAATTTCCTTGTGTCTTTCTTCAATTCTAGGAAGATTAGCTTTTCTTCCCTGCTCTGTATCTTGCCATGAAAGGAACTCGGAAATTTTATCATCAACATCCTCAATTTCTTGCCTAAGAGTGACTGATTTATCTATCAAAGATGATGTCATTTCACACAAAGGCTCAATTTGTGTCAAAATTAGACAAAATTCATTTAACTGTTGAGATATCATTTTGTTAATTTCAAGAGCTTCAGTTATGAATTGAGCTAACTTAGGATACTCCTTGAACTTGTCCAATGCTGATTGGAACATTTTTTCCTGTTCAATCTTTGAATTTCTCTCACTTTGTAGAAGATTTTGTAGCTTTTATACCTATTGATTCAACTGTTGTTGTTTGTTCAAGGCTTGTTAATCAATATTCTTCTTTTCAAGGCCGAGCTGCTCTTCTAGTTGTTTAGTTCTGAGTTCTGCATCCTATACTCGTTGTTCCAATTGAATAATCTTTTGTTGATCTCCTGCAATATGTTCTTCAAAAATAGAAATTTGCATATCCTTTTGTTTTACCAGCTGTGAAACTTTGGAAGCTTTATCTATAGTGGCAACACTATAGGCACTGGCATACTGAGACAATTTGGTGAGATCCTTAGATGGATCCACCTCAGAATTTTTATAAATAATATTTAGAAATTCCCCCTGTGATGCCAAAAGTGCATCTTGATCTGTTCTCCTCCTTTTCCTTTATTTTCTTACCACAGCCCTATGTTTGGGACTGTAGAATATATCTAAAGGAGGGATTTCTTCTATCTTTAGCATAATTTCTCCAGTGGGGTTTTCAGGAATGATATCTACATCCTGATCTTTGGGATTATCAACTTGAGGAGTGTTTTGCAATCCTATCTGCTGGGAAAATTGTTGATATTGACTTAGCAAATGAGGAGAAACAATCAGTTCAGTATCTACTTGTCCTCCAAGTTGAGAACCTACATTATTTTTTGTATCATTCTTTGGTGCCTGTTCAGTTTTTTTACTTTCTGTGCTTCCTTTATCAATATGTACATGGGCATCAGTACCCGTGTTCCCTTTTTCTGTTTGAACTAAAGGCTTCTGTGTATCTTTTTTAGCAGGTGTTTCTGTTTTGGCAGTGTCAGCTTTGCTGCTGTCATCCTTTTTCCCCATAATAGGATAAACTCCTGTTACTTCTTTACCAAAAGTGCTTCCTGCTTGTTTTGAAGCTTTCTCCTATGTGGAAGCTCTCAACTGATCAAGAGGCACTTTAAGTAACCTATGACTTCTAAACAACAAAAAATTTTCATGTCCTTGGCCTGCAACCTGGACTTGGCTAAATAAAAAACTTGGGACATGTCATCCACGGAAACAAATAAATCATAAAAAATGTCTGGTTCTTGTTCGAACCGAGCAATCGAAACAGAGGTAGTAAAATCATACGCCATTTTCCTTGGGTCGTATTTCCTTCCAGGAATTGTTGAAAGTTTAAGATCAGAAATCTTACCAAGTTCTTTCTCAGCATGAGAGAAACTATTAAGAGTATAATCACCACACTTAAAAGGGAAGGTAGGCCACATAAGCTTTTTATTTCTTTTCAAAATTCTAGACATTCCTTCTACTGTTAATTGATAAGAAATCTTCTGAGCTAACAGCTTATCTAGAACGTATAGGGGAAGGATATGTAGCTCGAAAATACTCCCAAAAATTCTGATAGAAGTGATGTTTTCTTCCCCGAACCAATCTCCGATAGAAGATAAATCAACCTTGGATTTATGGCAAAGTCTAGGAGGGAAATTGCCAAAAATTGTTTGGTAAATTGGAATGAGAAAACCATGGCAGACTCTGTAAACATGATGTTTGAAATGTTCCTTCCATAAGAATTTGTGATACACATGAATAGGGATACATTCTTTTGGAGTCCACTTCCAACCTAGCATGGGGAATTCAAAATTAAAACAAAGGGCGTCTAAGATATAAGCACAAAAATGGAAAGGGGTGGAATTCCGTGAATTATTGTCTTTTATGTACTCAAGAATTTGATTGGCTATCTTATCAGACAAAATGATAGCCCAATCCATAATTTCAGAACTAACAACATAATGAATTAACGGTACCATTTGAAAAGAAAACCTAGCAGAGTTATCGTTTCCGAACAACCTACACATCATCGCTACGGCATAACAATATGGAGGTGAGAGAGACTCCACAAATTACATCCCTGATGCCTCTTGCTTATGTTTCTCAGGGTTATTCCTCCATTCTTTGATTGGCTCTGCCTGGTTTGGATGTTCTGTAGCATATTCCTTAAGGAAGTCTTTGTTGTAAATCTTTTGCGGGTTGGGAAGGTGGTACAATGCTTTAATATCTTTTGCCCTGAATGACCTAAACACTGATCCAGAAGCAGAAACAAAAGTCCTGTTTTGAATGGTCACATTGTCAATGACCCATTTGATAACATCATAGTAGGGAAAAATGTTCACCCGGGCAGCAACTCGGTGTAAAAATGAATTTTCCAATGCACTGAGTTGAGTTTCAGAGTCATATTCTGAATCTTCTTCATCGGGAACAGTTGCCTTACGCACAATAACCCTAGGTTTCTCTTTTTCAATCAAATTGTATACATTCTCCCATGTCATATTCCCCAGTCCTTGACAGGAGGTGTCTGTGACTAGCTTGAGCCTCGTCGGTTTCTCCTTGGGCGGCATGGTTAATACAAGGGCTTTTGTAACAAAAGAAACTTTAGATTTTCTACTTCTCTTTGACATTTCAGTGTTGGGAAAATTCTCTCTGGTTCTGCGAATGAAAGGATTTGAATTTTTGTTCTGCAATTCAAATGAATGCCTTCAGCCGAAATAAAACACAATAATGAGAACAGCTATCAAAAAATATGTTTATTTAATTATTATCTAATCTCCCCATATTTACAACATAAATGCTCTCCAAGGGGTCACATTCACGCATTGAAAACAAAATATTTCATGATCTTTTGTCCGATTTTCAATTAATGGTGTCGTACAATCGGATATCGATGAATCATTGGAATAAATGTTAAAATTCTCTTTTTATTCATTGCGATGCGATGAAAAAATATAAATTTGAAGTAATAATCACATCGCAAGTATTCAATGGTGTGCAAGATAATACAACATAATTCATGCTGATTTTCCGATTTCGACAATCGCATCACAATTTGTTTGAAAAGAAATGTGACAACGCTTTCTACCAAATCCCGATCGCATCGGAGATTTAAAATGGAATGGATCATTTAATACTATCTCTGAAAATGCGATTGTGATTGAGTGCAATCACATCAGAATTTACGATGAAAGGAATGCAATGTTTAACTTTTTTCTGAAACATGATTGCGATAAATCGCATCGCATCGCATCAGTCATAGATAGAAAAATGCAATACTTAACACTAACCCAAAATGCGATTGCAATTGAGTGCGATCGCATCATAATTTTTCAAAGCAAAAAAACTCTTTAAAAGAACTCTGAATTTCCGATTGTGATTACTGTTCATCTTAACATATTATTAAGTATAAAGTTTTTCTAATATGTTCAAATATGTTAAAAGGTCTTCTAACTCATCGGATCAGAAAGTTTTTTAAAGTTTTTACACTTTGTGAATAAAATGTGATATGCATCCTTTTATCCATGGATCTTTTATTTCTATTTAGGAAAAAAGATATATAAAAATGGGACCTGTTTTTAAATGGGTTTTTTTCTAAAATTTAAAAATGGGGAGGGTTGTTGTATAGTACAACAGTGCCCAAGAGTGCCATCTCTCCTCTTCACTGCAAATTATTGAAGGGAGCCAAATCATCATTGCAAAGAGATTATTCATCAATAGTAGTGTCTAGTGTATCAATGACAAGTAAGTGGGAATCCAAATCACCTCTTGTGTCTTCATTTCATGCTTGGAAAGAGAAATTCAATTTTATAGGGTTTTTAGTGTAGTTGCTTGGTTTCATGTTCTCATTGAAAATTTTTTGAGTAAAACCCCCTTCCCCCACCTGTTATACACCATCCTAATCAATTCCCATCACTCTTGTCCCTCATTTTCACTATTTTCCCACAAACTCTAGCCTAGACTAGACATTTCTAGGTTATGACTGTTTTTTGCCTCTTTGGACACCTTCCACTCACTCATTCCATAAAATTTAAATTTTTTCTACTCCCTAACATCTCTCACTAACCCCCTAAATTTTCCGAAGAATTTAGAGAGCCCTTAACCCCTTCATCTCCCTTCATTCCAAAAACTATCCAAATCCCTTGTTTTTACCTTCAGTAAACCCTAATTCCCTTTCCCATTAAGCTAGGGTTAGCAATGGATTTTGAAACCACAGAGTATAAGAGGCACAATTGAGGTCAGATCAGTATGTATGAGCTGGGAAAAGTCCATGAAATCAGGTGTCTCAGGTAAGAATCTATTAGTTGAAGAAAAGGTTGAAAGAAACCCTGATGAAGCAAAAAGAGAAGAAAAGGCTTGATTTGTTAGGTGAGGCCTCTCTCAGGGCCTAACACATTTTTATTTCACTTGAAGGAGGATTTTTGGAATAATTTTGAGAAAATTTGGATTTTTTTCCCACAAATTTAGAGGTTTTGGGGCATTTTGGCAATTTTGCACAATTTTTGGTCTGAAAGGGTAGCGAGCCTGACACTGTGCTTTTTTTGGGGGTGTCCAAATGAGATTTTTTTTTCATTTTTGGATTTATTTTGACCTATACATCAACTTCATCTATTGGGAGATCCATGTTAGCACATTATGGTGGGTGAACAGGTAAAATAACTACCAAAAAATCACCTTTCTACCCATTTTTTTAGAGGCACGTTGTAATTTTAGAGTAGTTGTGGGAGAATTGAGTTCTAGAGGTCCTAGAATAGTCATTTTCAGTGTTTGAGGCTTCTATGGTGTAGCATATTGGCAGATATTTCTCTAGCATATTTCAGATCCAGATTTGGAGCATGTGAGCTCATCCAAAAGCCTCTTCAATATGACATGTTGCATTTTCTCCAAGCACGTTGCGCTTTACTGTCAATTCGCTGCACTTTTTCCTGGAAGACTATTTTGTCAGTTTTTTCAGTCAAACTCAGTTTCTCTTAATGTAATTAATCATTTATGATGATTTTATATTGTAATCAATGGTAAATATTCTTGTTAAAGTGAAAATTAGGTAGATTCATGCTTGTAAATGCTTCTCATGGTCAAATGTATGAGTATTTCTATTGTGAGGAGAGTTTGTTGACCTCCATAGTCATTATGTTTTTGTTGAGGAATTTATGTAATTATTCCTACAATGTAGGATTCGACCATTGAGAGAGGGGAAATAGTTTTTGGTCTATATGTATGTATTTTTCAAAGAGAAAAATGGTATGACATAAGAGGGTGGAACTCTTGCAGCTTGTACTTTAATATTTTTATACGGGAAATCAAAGGACCATTTGCTTCTATTATTCAAGAATTTTCGTGTTGTGAATTTGTGATATTGTTTTCTCTATGTTATAATTTTATATTAATGATATACTTGTCTCCTTACCACTTCTTGCTTCTTAAGTGATTTTCCTAAGAGGTTTATAAGCAGAATTATTTTCATGAAAGCTTTGTTTTTCTAGGAGTGTCGTTTTGTGTACTTTCCTTATTGCTTTATGAATTCATGGTGCACATGCTCATTAAGATTTTCTTGCTCTTTAAAACCCTACAATACACCGACAAAATTCTAAAGCCATCACAAAAGAATAGATATATTGCTCCTCCATATCTCTTGCAGCTGTAATCTTTGATAATTTTACCTAGTTCCTTGGTTTTCATCCCTAAACCAGTAGAAAAATGCTAAATCTTTAAAAAACATATAGCTCAGATATCTAGCCTAAAACCAACTCTTGCACCAATCAAATATTTAGCTATTTTTTTCATAGAGAGAGCCCTCTATGGCTTGGTAGGGCTAACTGCCAAACTAAAAGCTTGGTTTGAGGTTACCTTTGTCGATATACTTTTAGCCTTGGGAAATTGTGGAGGCTAACATTTTTGGCATTGTTTCCGGAGAATGAGGTGACATATATTCCCCGGGAAAGCATGAAAAGGATAAGATCTGATTGATGATGGTGAAAAGCGATCAGGAATAAGAATGTTGTGCATCTTTCACCTTGCGAATCCAATGTCGAAGAATCCAAAGGTTCATAACTTTCATGACGACTCCACTCTTCAAAAACTAGTAGTTTGGAGAAATTCTTGGTGACCTCACTATTTTCAAGATGGATTCAACTGCTTTAAGGTATGATCCTATGAATCGAGCCCATATTACTAGTTTTTTGAACCGTATTCCTTGTATAGATTGGAAAACAGGGTTGCCAAAATTTAAATTTTGGGATGGAGAAGATGCTAGTTTGCATTTAGTCAAATTTCATTTTCCTATTCATAGACTTAAGATTTAGTTTCTTGAAGATTGTCTGATGAAGATGTTCATGAATAACTTGGAGGAAAAAGTGAGATCATGGTATGAAGGTATATGATCTGCTAGTTTATATTCTCTAAAGGATTTTCATTCAGTTTTCTTTAAACATTATCAAAGCGATAATTTTTCCTTATCGATGATTGATAGTTGTTGTAAGATTTCTAAAAATTTCATTAAATTTCTTGAAACTTTTTATGGGAATGAAGAATGTATGGAGGAAGAGATATTAGAATCCCTTTATGATTTTTCCTCCCAACAAGAATCCGTAGCTTCCTCTTTGGATGAAATTAACTGGGACCAAAAAAAATAAATGCCTATTCGTGATCTTGAAAATGAACATCACCAAGCCAATGTTAACTACTATAAAACTTAGTTTTATCCTATGCCTGAAGATGATATAGATCAGCTCTTGAATAGTCATGTTACAACCCAAGCTAATTTAGGTTTGCAGCTCTTACAATGTTCACATAGCCAAGAATGTGTGAGTGAAATTTCTTCCATTATTGAAAATGAAAATATGGGTTTGAATGATGGTATTCATGAGACTAATGAAAGTATACAGGAAGTTGTTGTGAGTAAGCCAATTTTTTATGATGATTTCTTGCAAGGAGATCAGCTAACAAGGAATTTTTTCTTTCATGGAGAGGACATAGTTATCATGTTTAATAATATTGAAGAATTTTTTCTGTTCAAGGATGATTTAGAATATGAATTTGAAGAGTATGAGTCTGGGATAGATAGTATGCTAGAGATAGAATCAGAGTTTCTCATGCTTGAGGAATTTACAACCAACACTCAGGTAGCAGAAATTCATACTTCCCTATGCATTCCTATGGATCAAAAATCATGTATTCTTTCAGATCAAAATGAAAGGGGTACTTGCATTTTTTTTGGGTTTCAAGATAAGGGAATATTTCAAATTACTGAGGATCCTTACACTGATTTGCTATAGTCAACAAGGGAGATGACTTTTCTTCTATTTATTGATCATGAGAACATCTTCAGTGGACACTGATAGTGGTCTACTTTTGTTTTTCTACCTGGTCAAGGAACATGTGAGTGGGATTAAAGTAAGTATCCATTTTTTGGATTGGTTACAATAGAAGGATCATTTTACATGATTGTACATATGCCATCGGAAGGTGGGCAATTATCATTAAGATTTGAAGCCCTTAGGTCCCAATGATATGCTAACATCAATAATTTTAGTTAGTAGTCAATTTTTTTAAGTCAAATTGATTTTATTTTGTCTGTTAGTTTTCCATATTGAGTTTGGTTTCTTGTTTTTGACTCATGGCCAATGGATAAGGCTACTTGGTCTACGGTGTTCTTGACACCTCCAAGGAGTTACCATCCCCAACTGGAGAAAATGTTAGTGTCTGCCAGTCCTGCCAGTCACTTGTGATCAACTGTGCTCTTACAAGTTTTTTTCTTAGGGTCTTAGGTCAAATTTTTATGGTTTCAGTAGGTCTTCAAATAAAAATTTGGTCACTAGCTAGTGTGTCTAGGTATTTTACTACTCCATTCAAAATTCATGTTTTGGTCATTACCATCATTCATTTTGATGAATCACCATGCAAATGTCTCCATTATCATCTTAGTAATACCACCATGGTCATCATTAAACTCATTTCATGAAGTTTCACCATTAGGTCTTAGGGTCAAAATCATAAAATCAATCATTTCACCATCAAATTCACCATTGAAGGAGCATTAATATTGAAAAATGTTCAATAAAGGTTTCAAAAGTGTATTTTCATTCCTTTCATAATTTAATATGTTTTATAAGGTTCTAAAGCTGTAGTTTCAAATCAAAAGGTAAAAAAGACTTGGTGGGGGCCACTTAACCACCAAAGGAGAAAATTGCGAAAATTTCTAAATTTACTAAATAGAAACCCTATTGTTAAATATTGGTTTACTTCTCCTAATTACATAAATTATTAATATGAAAAATTCATCATTAACATCGAAGTAAATACATTAAAAACCCACACATGTAGATCAAATACTAAAAAAAATGCTCAAAGACAAAGTGACACACAAGGATTTTCTGGATGAATGTCCCTGGAAAAACCCAATACGGGAAAAACGGTGCTACTAGGTTCTAGAGGGTCCTTATTATTATGCACATTATAAGTACACAAATCCTGGGCACTAAAAATAGGTTAACCCGATAGATAAATAAATTTTCAGCAATACCTCTATTCCGAAGACAGAAAAACTGACTGATTCACACCCTCAAGTGAGATTTACAGAACTCAACCCTTTCCAGGCTCTAGAAACCCCAGTGCTTCTCTGAAACCCTCTGTGTCAACCTTCCTAGCTTCTGTCAGCCTCTACGCTACTTAGGAAGGGCCTGCATCACCATAGATGGGGTTACGCTGCCCGTGCATTGCCCTTTCTGGGCCTGCATCAGCCCTTCTGGCCTCCTGATGCATTTGCGTTTCCTCTACTAGGCTATCAGCTCGATTGCATAGCTGCTTCATATGCGCTACTCTAGTCTATTGATTCTCTTCCCTCATTGTACTCTTGGCCCGGGACTAGACAATCCCCCTCGCCAATACTATCGCTCGTTGCACTTGAAACACTTTTGAAATTATTAGAAAACCACGCCCTAGAATTTCATCTTAGCTTCAATGCTCTGCGAGTGTTTGTGTTCTCCAACTGACCCCAAGCCCTTCTCTTATATTTTTCTCATTGGCAAAACAATGACTGTGATCTAATATCTAATCGACGTCTAATATTAGAAGCTGCTTGATTCGCGTCACTTAATTCATTCTCATCACATGTTTAATTTAATTAACCTTAATATTTTAATTTTCCTAAGTTAGACTTAGGGTCCTTAGTTAAAAATATTGTTTAATAAAATATCTCTTAAATTGGATGGAATTTCTTCAAATGCTTTCTCGGTCTTGGAGATCGTATGTACTCTAGCCCCTCAACAAAGTTTGGGAGCTAGAGCACATTCGATGCTACCCCGACACCCAAAAATCTCAACTAAAATCAATTTTCAAGATACAAAAGACCAACAAGACCTTTAATTTTCTCTTTTCATATTCAAGAGACTACTCTCCACCTTGAAAAACCACTTTCACCCTAAGAATAATAATTTTTGTGGTCAAGATTTCCATCTCTTCTCTTTGTTGTGCATTATTAAAGGGAGAAAAATCCTCATTTGAGAGGGATTCTTCATCAATAACATGGTCCAATGTATCAGTGACAAGTAAGTAGGCATCCAAATCACATCTTGTGTCTTCATTTCATGCTTGGAAAGAGAAATTCCCTTTTCTAGGGTTTTTAGTGCATTTTCTTGGTTTCATGTTCTCATTGACAAATTTTTGAGTAAAACCCTAAGATTGAAGCTCACTCACCTTCCCCAACCTATTATACACCTTCCTAATCACCTCCCATCACTCCTATCCCTCATTTTCACTATTTTCCCATAAAGCATAGCCTAGACTAGAAATTTCTAGGTTAGGACTATTTTTTCCCTCTTTGGAACCCTTCCCCTCACTCATTCCATAAAATTTTGCTTTCCTCTACTCCCTAACATATTTCCCTACCCCCATGAATTTTTCCAAGAATTTAGGAAGCCCTTAACTCCTTCATCTCCCTTCATTCCCAAAAACTGCCCAAATCCCCTGTTTTCCCCTTCACTAAACCCAAATTCCCTTTCCCATTGAGCTAGGGTTAGAAATGGATTTGAAACCACTAAGAAGAATAGGCACAATGGAGGTCAAATAAGTAGGTATGAGCCCACAAAAATTCCAAGAAATCAGGTGGCTCGGGTAAGAATCAAGAAGTTGAAGAAAAGGTTGAAAGAAACCCTAATGAAGTAGAAAGAGAAGGATAGGCTTGATTTGTTAGTGGAGGCTTCTCTCATAGTCTAAAAAATCCTTATTTCACTTCAAGGAGAAATATTGGAATAATTTTGATCAAATTAGGAAAAAATTTGACAAATTTAGAAGTTTTATGGCATTTTGATAATTTTGCACAGTTTTTGGTCCAAAAGGGTAGCAAGACTCATGTTGCGCTTTTTTTGGGCATCCAAATGACAAAAAATTTGCATTTCTGGATTTATTTTGACCTGTACATCAACTTATGATATTAGGAGAGCCATGTCAACACATTCTTGTAGGTGAAAAGATAAAAAAAACTACCAAAAAATCACCTTTCTGTTTGTTTTTCATAGGCACAATGCGCTTTTGGAATAGTTCTGGGAGAATTGTGTTTTAGAGGTCCCGGACCAGTCATTTTTATTGTTTGAGGGTTCTATGGTGTAGTATACTGGCAGAAAATTCTCCAACATATTTGAGATCTGGATTTGGATCATGGGAACTACTCTAAAATCCTCTTACACCTAGCACATTACATTTTCTCCTAGCACGTTGCGCTTTCATGTCAATTCGATGCGCTTTTTCCCGGAAGCCTATTTTCTCAATTTTGTTATTGAAAATCAGTTTCTCTTGATGTAAATACTCATTTATGATGTTTTCATGATGTCATCATGATGTAACCAATGGTAAATATCCTTGTTAAATTGAAAACTAGGTAGAATCATGCTTGTAAATTCTTTACAAGGTCAAATGTATCAACATTTCTATTATGAGGAGAGTTAGTTAACCTCCCTAGTCATTAGGATTTTGTTGAGGAATTCATATAAATTGTTCCCACACTCTATGATTCGACCCCTGAGAGAGGGGAAATGATTTTTGGTCTATATGCATGTGCTTTTCATAGAGAAACAAGGTTGGGCATCAGAGGGTGGAACTCTGGTAGCTTGTACTTCATCTTTTTATACAGGAAATCAAAGGACCAATTGCAGCTATTGTTCATGAATTCTCGTGTTGTGAATTTGCGATGTTTTTTTCTCTCTGTTATAATTTTATATGAATGATATGCTTGCCTCCTGTTATGCAGATTAATCCTTCTTATGGATAAGAACGATCTCCCTAGTATTCAACGAATAGCTAGAAACAAACATCCATTTGGAAACCTTTTTCTCTAGACTAATTGAAATTCATAATTATTATAAGCATAGAGAGAGGACATGCCCCTACCTTGAAATCCAAATTTCGATGCAGTATTTTATCTAGTCGCTCCAAAGAGGCTTCTCCAATAAGTGTAACTTGCAATCAAATAAAAGAAAAAATAATCAAAGCATCTGCAACATATAATAATCAAGAAAAGCTAATCCACCTTAGTGATCAAGGGGTCTAAGTATTGATGTTATTAAATAAGCACAAGAAAAACTCAATGAGAAAAAGATATCGATATGTATTATCTTGAATGAAAAGAGTAATCTTACAACCTGATGCCTTGATGTCGTACATATTTCTCCCGGGGTCTTGAACAATCGTTCCTCCTTCAGTTTAACAAGCCTTCCTCTCTGAATACTAGCATGGAGTTATGGACATAAGGGTGTGATCATTCTCATGCCAACAAGAGCTAGTATAGAAAGTATGCACTCTTGGGAATTTCTTCAGAAACTCATTACAATCATTTAAGCTTAGCATCTACCCTTCAGATTGAAACATGAGCTCAATTTATAGGGAAATGGAGGTAGTTTCAGTTCCATGAACAGGGGGATGGATTCCTCTCATGAAGGGATTTTACCTCCATGGACCAAGGGATACGCTCCATGAGTGGAGGGATAAATCTCAAACTGATCTCACCTTTAGAAGCTTCTAGTTGGGAGAATATTCGACCAGCTGGGCTTCTAGAATTTACTTTTTCCTCTATTTGACTTTTTACGGGGGTCCGTAGGTTTTAGTAGTAGAAAATGTGAGGGTTTCTGCAGTTTATAGACCAAGTATCCGCAAACCCGGATGAAAAGGCTAGAAAAAGTGTGGAGGTAGACTTTTAAGGGTTTTAAAGAGATTTTCTCCAATTCTAAGACTTGGTTTAGGAACATTAGGGTTTTTGACTTCTAAGGGAGCACAATATAGGTAGTGATAGATCTATATAGAAAGTAAAATGTCATGGTGAAAAAATAATGTGTAACAGATTTCCCCCTAAAGTGCGAAGTCTAAGGTTATTCTGAAGAGTGAAGTGCTTTATCATTCCGAGGATTGGACTGTGGAAATCCGTCGAAAACCTGTAAAAACATTCAATTCAAGAATATATATATATATATATATATATATATATATATATATATATAGATATATATATATATATATATATATATATATATATATATCACTACTGAGGTAGAATTCTATGTCGTATCAAAACTAACTAAATGTTCTGGTACAGATATAGTTTCAATATTACATCAAAAGTAGATACAGTATGGGCGCAACCATCTGTCATAAGTAGTCTACTGTATTATGAATAATAAAACTCCTCGCAACTTGGATGGTGGAAACTAGATCCAAGGTCTTGATTTCCACTTCTCGAACTAGTACGATTCTATCCATGCAATTGATTGTGTCGAAGTCGAACATGGTAGACACCATTTGATTACCAGTCAATGATGTGAACTATTAACAAGTGTCAGAGAAACCACCAATAATGACAATGTCTCTCAAAGTACTCCAGTACAATCTATGAAGTGTAAATGAATGATTTGCAGTCGAACACTCATAGAATCACCGGATCGAAGGTCAATGACTTCACCTATCTTCGAAGGCGAGAAACCTACCATTAGGGCATGCAGATCCCAAGGAACTCATAGGATTCTAGATCAACTTTCTAGATGATGAGATGTCATCGATAGAAAGTGAACCGTCATAGGAAAGCCCATGACACGAAACCATTAGATCAATTTTTGAAGAAATTTTTTGCAAGGACTGACTCAGGGATGGTCAACGTGAATAGAGAAAAATGTTCTCAATGAATGGTTTATTTTGAACTCTCTCTTGAACACATAACGACACTACAGATGGTTTGGCAGCAATTAACCTAAAGCTAAGACCCATAAATTGGCTGAAGACTTTCAATGTGGTTTGATAAACTGTTAGACAAAGGATTTCCCAACCCAGGTACAAGTGTGACAAAGTATCATGTTCAAGAGTGGCATGCTCCTTTCTAAACAAGGATGTCAACTGGACTCTTTTTCTCTCTTTTTCCCCACCATTACTGGAAAGTACCTCTTTATTTTTGACAAGATTGAAGAGGATAACATTTTCTTGTTTATGTAAGCTCATCCTTCGGATGAGTACATATTAGTATTAAAATTGAACCCTAAGAAGGAGTGGTTCGGTCTTATTTGTAATCGACAGGTCCTTTATTGTTAAATTTTAATGACTTGAGTATAGAAGAAACTCGACGTTTTTCAGTTTTAGGGGGTCAGAAAAAAAACGTAAGTAAACTCTATGGTTGTTATTTTTTGTGAATTTAGTCTCTCAAGCCTGAAAAAGGATAAAATAGTATATGAGACAACTCTATTTACCATGATTTGTCAACGTATACCTTTTTCGTAATTAGTCCATTTCAATCTGGAAAAAGGGTAAACTTATACTGAAGGGGCAACTGTTCATTTACTTTAATGAGTTTGAATAGTCAAGTACTCAACAATATTTTCATATTTAGAGAGTCTAAAAAGGGCTTAAAAGAGAACTCCAGGGTTTCACTTTTTCGTAATTTTCAAGAGCCCGAAAAAGTGATAAAAGTATACTCAGTGTCAAAATAATTTCTTTTCACCAAAAAATCTCGTATCCTGCACAAAAACTCAAAAGATTACACATACCTATTTCCAAGAAGTAAAAATATCTAAAAATATCCTTTTAAAGTGAAAAATAAATAAAATATAATTTTTTGTTCATTCAAAAACAAAAAAAGGAGTTGAAACAAAATCATTTTCACCGTTTGTCTTAGGAGCAGTGAATTGAGAGCTTTTGGAAAAAATGGTCCAGAGCAAATATTGGGAGAACTGACCATCCATTCCTTGAATCGTCAGAACCAGGTAATCCACATCATCTTCTTCTTCATTTCTATCAGCTTCATTTTTCGTTTGTAGCCTTAATTATTTTTTTGGGAGGAATTTGTGTTTAAAAATGTGCTCTCGGGGGTCCACGGGTCATGCATGCAGTATCTGCAGACCCCGATAATTTTTTAATGAGAAAACCATCGGGCTACCGTGGTTTTTGTGTGGATCCCATGTGAATGTCCGCACTGTCTCCTTACAAAAACTACGGAGGCACCATGACCATTTTAAAATTCATAAATTCTCTTAAAAATGGTTCAAGTTTTGCACTCAAATGGTTTCTAAATTTAAAATGTGTTGATTTGTAGGCTATTCCACCATGTTAGAGTGGCATGAACGTGAACATGAGGCTATAGAAAATGAAGCCATGGAAGATGCTACAACAATTCATGCATTGCAAACTTGTGGTTTATATAAGTTCTGGGCTATCCAAGGTATGAAAGCACAAGTAGAGTTGATGGCATGGCTCGTGAATGAATGGGAATTTCAAGACCAATGCTTCATCATTAGTGACCATCGGCTTGAAATTGAGCTAGAGGATATCTATTTTGTCACTCGATTGTCCCGGAGGAGAGAAAACATATCCATGTTTGGGGTTAGACAGAGAGGCCTACCTATTGCCAGCTACAAACAACAGTATTTCAATGATGAGGCAGACTTCAAATATAGTCTCATAGACATTAAAACCATCTTGCGATTGGATCTCAAAGTGATTGCATTTACAGTAACCAAATTGTGTGGGAGTGCAGCTCCACTTGTAGCCACTAAATCGCAAATTTAGACCACAGTAGAGTGTTTCGGAGGGATCATATTTAACTGGTGTGAAGGGGTATTGGCGAACATGAAAGGCCAATTAACTAGAGCAAAGAACGCAAATTTGAAAAACTTTGGGTATGGCTCCATTCTCATTTCTTTTTCTTCAGAGAGAATTCTGCTTGTTGCCCCTTAGCTGATTCCAGTAGATCGTGGGGAACCTCTGGAACCTCAGATGGCACGTTGGGTGGAATTAATGGCTCGCCATGGTGGCAATGAAACTTCAGTAGTTCGGCTCACTCAAAGATACTTTATGTGGCTAAGGAACCAAGTCTTCACCATCGAAGACTTCCCCTATGTAGGAATGGATTTCAAAGGCGATCCTGTTATGTATTTACCTCCAGGGGCACAGTGGGATGAGTCAGGTAAGAGAAATATTTTGATGTATTTAATCTATTTTTTTTTCATCCAATACTGATAAAAATATTTAAATGCAAATGTCGGTCCATGATGATCAGCTACACTCTGTCGCTTTGATAGGCGGAAGCACATCCTATAGCACCTCCATAGGATCAAGCAGCAGAGATCCTAGCAAATATGGAACACAACCTAGAGAGGTTAACCATATAAATTCTTGAGACATGAACATATGACATTCCTCTCCTGCTTTAGAGAAATGTAACAGGTGTTCCAAGACCATTTAGGAGATTCCTGCGCAAGGTGGCGCGTGCCATAGTCTATTACCATGGTCATCATCACGGATAGTGGATGATCATTTTAGATTGATTTTTATTTTTGTTTCAATATCTATTAGATCATAAGGTGTTTGAAACTATGATCATAGATGATGTAATATTTTTTAAAACAAAGCTATCTATGATACTACTACTTTCTCTAAGTATCTTGTTCAACATGGATTAAATGTTGTTTTGGTTTACCATGTTAATGTTACAAATGTCTATTTTGAACATGATTAGCTAATGCATTGGCCAATGTGTTCAAATTTATTGAAATATGTTGATATTCGATGTAATCAAATTGTCGTTCCAAGAGACGAACCTTCAAAAATAAGCTCAATAACACTGGATTTTTAATTGCATATACCCTGTTTAAATGTAATACAATGAGTTCTGAATCCAACCTAATGCTCAAACATTGAATACCAAATGAAATGCATCAGATAATAACTCAATGACTGCACTATATTATGCAATATTGTTCGTTGTTTGACCAAGGCATACCCCATGCACAGAAACTAACTTATCGGTGGGTGAATAAATAACCTAAGACACGGAAGAGATATTCCGTGTACTATGATAGGCACCATCAACAAAACCAATGTAAATTTGAAGGAATGTCGACATCTGCAATATCAAGAGTAATTAAGATAAGCAGTGATAGTAGTAACATCAAAATTAATCTAGGCACACTTTTCTAATCTAAGGAACACTATAAAAAATGTAACTATTGTACAAGAGAGATCTTCACACGAAAGTCAAGAATAATATATCTTAATATAAAGACCATTTCTGGGTTTATCGAAGGAGACCCCGTCATAATCAGTCAATTTGTAGGCTCCTTTTGCAAGCACATGCTTGACAATGTAGGGACCATGCCACATTGGTTCGAATTTTCCACCACCTAGCTTATCGTTAGCTAGATCATATACTAATACTAGGTCACCTTCTGAAAAAACATGAGGGGTAACAATTTCATCATACTGAGCTTTCACATGTTTCTTATGAGCTTTGACTGCTAATGAAACAGTGCACCGAGTCTCATCTAATTGTGCTAAGTACAAAAAGCATTTTTCCTCTTCAGAGGTAGCTGGTAACAACTCAATGGCTAATTGGAGTGATGGTATTTCACATTCAATGGGTAACAAAACTTCTAAACCATAGACCAGTTGAAAAGGAGTGAACCCTGTAGCAGTTTTTGCTGAAGTTCGGTATGCCCATAATGCCAAAGAAAACATTGTATGCCAATTCGATTTGTGAGTCCCGATAATCCGTTTAATCATGGTGGTTAAAACCTTGTTGATGACTTCAACTTGACCATTAACCTGCGGGTAATATGGAGTAGAATTATCATGGTGCAAGCCAAGTTGATCGGAAAGTTCAGTCATCATTATATTTAGAAAATGACTCCCATGGTCTATAATAATACCTTGAGGCACACCGAAATGAGCAATCATATGATTGAATATGAAAGTAGCTACATTTTTTCCTTCTGTCACGAATGTAGGGATCACCTCGACCCATTTGATAAAGTAATCTACAACGAGAATAATATACCCATGCCCCTCGGCCGAGTGAAGGTTACATGTAATGAAATCAATTCCCCATTTCACAAAAGGAACGAAAACAATGATTGGGTGAAGAGGAGCTAGAGGCACACACATCTTTCGATAAAAAATTTGGCAGTTGTGGCATTTTTGGATTGTAATAATACAATATTTGAATAATGACAACAAAAAATAACCAATGCGAAATATCTTTTGGGCCGTGGAAAACCCAAACATATGACCACCACATGCTCCAGAGTGGAAATCATTCAAAACCATTTTAGCCTCTTCATGATTTATACAACGTCGAAAAACAGAATCTACACCACGATGATAAAGTGTGTCCCCAACAATATTGTATTGATGGGATTCATACCGGATTCTCCATCGATTTGAACATGAAATATCTGGGCAAAAGGTTTGGGTTTGAAGATATATAATGATATCTCCATACCATGGATCTAATGTACTGATGAGAAATAGAGATTCATCGGCGATGGGATTCTCTACCAAAGTTTTTGTCTCAGTATTGGGAAAGTCACACATAAGCTTTGCAAATACCAGTGATTTCTTTGATTTAGATTTCTCAAATTACAAATCAAACTCTTGTAGGATGAAACTCCATTTAGAGTATTTTCCCCTGAGTAATTGCTTTTTCAAAATATACATCATCAAGTTGCAATTAGATATTACCATTGTTTTACGTAACAATATGTAGTGATGGAATCGTTGGACAACTTGCACTGCTGCCAAGGCCAATTTCTCCACATGTGAATATTCAATTTCCATCGGGTTGATATTCCAACTTAGATAATAGATCACATGCTCATTATGAGATTCATCCTCTTGAACTAGAACCATTCCAATGGTGGAATCATAGGAAGCTAAGTATAAAAATTAGTCCTAGTGGTAATTGGGTGGATGCAATAACAGTGCATCGGTCAACACATGTTTTAGTGCATCAAAAGGTTTATCAACAATATCATCCCAAATAAAATGAACACTTTGTTTCAATAACCGGGTAAAACCTTTTGTCAACTCAACATAGTTCGGGATAAACCTACATAGAAAATTTTCTTTCCCTTGCAAAATTTGGAGTTGGCGAAGTGTGGAAAGAGGAGGTAAGTAGATGATGGCCTTAACCTTCGAGGGATTGACATGAATGCCAGCTTTCAAAATGATGAATCCTAGTCATCGTCTTGATTGCACATAAAAAATAAATTTGTGTGGGTTCAAACAAATCTTGTAATGCCTACATCTCATGAAAATAACTGGTAAGTGTCTTGGATGATCGTCCCTATGTAAAGAGTGAGTAGGTAGGTCATCTAGATAAGGCTATACAATATGTTTGATATCATGAAAAGCGTAAGACATGGCCCTTTTAAATTTTTCACTAGCATTTTTTAATCTAAAAGGTAATTTGAAATAAGAAAATATCCCCCAAGGACATATAAATTTTGTGTTTGGTTAATAAGAAGGGAGTATGTTGATTTGATTATACCCAGAAAATCCATCCATGAATGAGGAAATTTCATTTCTAGCACAATCATCAATAATTTGGTCGTTATAGGGGGTAGGATAATTGTCTTTTTGACACGCTTTATTAATATTCCTATAATCGACACATACTCTTATAGTCCCTTGTTTCTTGGTAACAAGTGTTGGGCCAGGAATAAGGTACGTTTTCACCCTACCTTTACCACAAATTGTTATGCACCTTTATGAATTTTTCCTCATCTTAATAGTAAAGGAAAGGAAGATTAATGTAAAATCAGGACAAAATGAACTAACGGTAAAAGGGATGCTTAACAATGGGAAATTGACTTGTTGCGTATTTATTTACAGGGAAAAAAAGTAGCTGAATTCTATGATAACCAAAAGACATCTGACAGACAGAGACTAATGGGATCACGATGACTCCCATGGGCTGGAAGAAGACGGAAAGGCACCTCCACATCTAAAGAACTCAAATGACATCCACAAGAAGTAGGATCGCATATGGAAAAGACAGTTACCATTTTTGAAATAGCCTTTAAAAGGCCGAAAACAAACAAGATAGATAGATAAGAATAGAGAATTTCTTCTGTAATAGACATATCGGGACAAAATTGTCCAGTTATATCAATGTATTAACTTTCAACTTAATAAAGGTCTTGGCATTTTTGATAGTCAATTTCTGAGTTTTCCTTAGTGGTAGACTTATGGTGGTTTGGGCCTAGCCCTGGGAGTTTCTGTGCTAATATTTGTGCTATATGTTCAATTACAGAATTTACGTTTCATTCATCGAATACATTTCGTGAGATATCATTTAATTGGTCGAATTGTGAACATGAGATGCTTCAGCTTTCTCTTTCATTAGAATAGTTCGTCATTCATGCCTTCTTGCTTACAGTCAATAATTCCATAATTATTTAGATGCTTCCATCATTTCCTGATGCTTTATGCATGTTTCATTAGTTTTATCATGACTTTTGTTCAATTCTGTATATAGCTAAAGTTGGATCCTTTCCTCATTACTCTAAGGTATCTAATTGTTAAGTAATTCAGAAACATGTCATCTATTTAATTTAAAAGAGAATTCCATTGCAAAATTAGATAAATAATTGTTGTTCAATTCATTGAAGACGGTGTTCAATTCAGTAGGACTGCTGTTCAATTCATCAGTGTGTTGTTCAATCATAGGTTGCTCTTTTCTGCGCTTACTTAGACATAATAGTTAAACAACATTTTACAATTCCATTTCCCTTTAAATTGATTGAACTTCAAGAATTAGATATTCCTCTTTATGATAATATAGAGTAGTTGTTCTTTGATATCACTTGCATATACTCTGCTCACACTCGTGGAATAATAAGACTTGCCTTGAGTTGACAATTGAATGAGAATCATTGAAGTTTCCTGTAACAATCACCTTTATCACCCCACACTTTTGGCGTCGTTGCAGGGGAGAGTGTTTAAGAGTGATTTCCTTTATTTATTCTTTCTTTTGCTACGAGGAATTGGGTATTAAAATTGAGAGGTAAGAGCCTATGTACCGACAAGAAAAACACTTGCTCTCCAGCCTGCTTCTCAGCAACTTGTGCAGCAGCCAGTATAATAGGTGCTCTTATTTTATGACTAGAAAGAAAAAGATAGAAACAAATAAAAATCATCCGCTTAAGTCTACGGAACCCTAAGGACTGGTGATCCTTGGTAAAAAAACATGTATAGATGAAATAATTAAGAAGGTTGAATCCCAGGCATCCATAGGACCCAGAACTATTCCTATTCAAAGTCCTATTGCACTCCCTCAGGTAGCAGCCTCACCATCTGTAGGCCACGCCGATATTCACAGTGAAACAGAGGGATCTGAGAAAAGCCTTCAGACAACTGATCACGTAAGTATTGATCCTTCGAGATAGGGAGGTTCTTGTAATTTACAGGAAGGGGAAGGAGAAAGCAGCATTGTAATTCAGGTAAGAACTCCAAAGCTTGGATCCCCTAAGCCAATGGTCGAGACAGAGACACTCGATATCCCAGATCGGGGAAGTGTTATAAGGCTTCCTCTGCATCCACCCCCTAATTCCACTGAGATTATTCCTCTAGAACAAGAAATCCCCCAAGACTATTGGAATATCTTTGATCAAATGGCAAACAATCAGAACCATAATCAAAGGCAGACATCGCCATTGGAATATCCCATTGTTGATCATGCTACAAATGCCCCTATGAAATCCATTCCCTCAAAACATCCCCACCTTCCATGGGCTGACCTCGGAAGATCCTGATGCATTTTTATTTGAATTCGATGTCTTATGTAGGGGATATGACTACACCACTCACCCTCAGAAACTGAAATTATTTCCCTCTACCTTGAAACGGACCGCATTACGTTGGTTCATGGGGCTTGGTGGAGGAACCATCAATAACTGGGACCAAATGAAGAACACTTTCCTTAATAAATATCAAGCTTATTCTGGAATCGGGAATTAAAAGATGAAATCTTCAATATGTCTGCAAAAGACAATGAGACATTAGAAGAGTACGTCGAAATATTTCAATATAATTTACAAAGGTCTCCATATACTGCACTATCCAAAGACATCTTAAAAGCAACAATGATTAAGGGAATGAAAGAAGAATGGGTTGAAACACTTAACATAATGGGAAAAGGGGAGATCTACCATGAAGAATATGATGATATTATTTCACTGTGTATCAAGTGCTCTCGAGGTAGTACGCAAAATAGGCCAATCGGATGAGACTCAACTAAAAGGGATCCTAAGAAATTCGGTGGCAACGTAACCAAAGCAGAATTTGGTAAACTTTTAGAAGATTTCAAATTTGACATCCTAGGCACTTTGACAACACACTAGATGTCCTACAAGCCAAGTAGAAGAAATCTATAGTAGAACAAAACTTGGCTGTCTTTTGCCCATGCTGTCGGAAGAAGCACAGCCAAAGGGAATGTCCATCAGAAATGGTTTAGAGATGCTCTATTTGCACCAAGGACCATGCTACGGACCATTTTCCTTCGCTTCCATGGTTGAAGGAAGTTTTTAAAGAAGCAGAAGAAGAAACAAAACCGGTCTATCTCATGAACCAACGTTTCCAGTGGAAAGCACGACTAGGTATGCCGCAAGACCTACCTCAGTTATTCTCTTCCCCATCGTTTAACCAGCAAAACCATGCAGAAGCTTGGCAGAATCAACCACCTTTCTTTACTTGGCCATCTCAATCATTTCCTATGCTACCTTGGACAACAAAATCCTCTTAAGGGAATAATTGGCCTAGTTTTCCTTGTTCTCACCTTATTGGAAAAACACTCCCTATCAAACCCAGTGGCCAGCCTCCCCTTCACATACCATAAACTAGCCTCAAAACTGGAAGTGACCCCTGGGAATGACCAACCTACCGATGGGGACAGGAGTTAAAAATAAATCTACATTACCATCTCCATACCTAGTCCAACACAATCCTCAGCCTATCATACGACCTCAATTTCCAGTTGAACCCAATCCTAACCCCAAAAACAGGCTAGTTTAGCTAATTCAGATTGTAGAAATCCCAAACCCAAAAATTGAACAGAAGCAATGTAATGAGCTAAGGCTAAGATCAGGATGTATTATTTCACTAGCAGAATATATGACCCTGTCGCAATTTGAATCTGGAACTTCAACAGAGCCTAGAAAAACAAATATTACTAAAAAAAAAGTAGAGCAGGGAAAGGAAACAATTGATCAGGGGAAGCCTTAAAACCTTAGGATTTCTCCCCCTCCATTCCCTGAAATATTAACGCTGCCTAGACCGATAATTTCTCCAGATTTCGATATCCTAGAGGAATTAAGAAAAATTTTCATTAAAATTCTTCTTTTACAGGCTATACAAGACATTCCCATCTATGCCAAGACAATTAAAGAACTATGTGGGAAGAAGTAGGCGAGGAAAGAAAAAACCGCACCCACTATTCATGTGGTAGGGGCACTATCTAACTTATTGTTGGGTAAGGAAACACCGATGAAATATGAGGATCCAGGGAATCCCATAGTAACTGTGAAAATCTCTTGCCACTCCTTTCCAAACACATTGGTTGACTTAGGGGCGTCCATTAACATATTAACTATAGGGACCTACGAAAAGCTAGGCATATCAGCCTTAGAACCCATATCTACTTTGCTGGAACTTGCTGACAGATCTGTTATTAGACCAGAAGGAATATTACAAGACATCCTGGTTTATGTGGACTCATGGGAGTATCTAGCTGACTTTTTAGTTATCAACCCTAAGATTAGGATGGATGGACACCCCTTGATATTTGGTCGACCTTGGTTGGCAACAACCGATGCTTACATAAGATGCTAGATAGGCAGCATCACCATTGCTAGAGGAGATTCCATAAAAAATATTATCATTTACTCACTTGCCAAACCAAGTCTACCCATGATAAATATTCACAGACATCCTCATACATACTGGGCACAAAATATCCATTCACCACTGAACGTAGTTGAAGATCTTGAATTTAAGGATCAAACTGAAGATGATGTAATCAATAACTTCATGAATCAACCATCTACGCATGAAAATTAAAATGCCAAATGTTAAAAACAATTCTTGATGATGAAACACAAGAAGATCCCTTAGTAGACCTTGATGATCAACACATACCCACAACCGTTGTGCGCAACAGCATACCCATTGAAATTGAGCCAGGGAAAATTTTAAATATCAATGTAAATCTTGGTAATAACCAAAATCAAAGGCTCATAAAGGTTCTACAGAAGTATCAGGTAGAATTTGCTTGGGACTACCCAGGCATGAAGGGTGTAGACCCTCATCTATGCACTCATCACATCTATACTAACAAGGAGGCTCAGCCTATTCGACAACCTCAACGAAGGCTAAACCCACGTTTGAAAGACATTGTAAGAGATGAATTGCAGAAGCTACTGGATGTAAACTTCATTTGTCCTATCTCAGACAACAAATGGGTCTCTCCCCTACTATTCATTCCTAATAAAAATGGGAAATGGAGAATCTGTGTGGATTACAGAGAACTGAATAAGGCAACACAGAAGGACCACTTCCCCCTTCATTTTATTGACCAAGTCCTTGATACATTGGCAGGGAAACGATTCTTTTCCTTTCTTGACGGGTTCAGCAGTTACAATCAAATCTAGATAGCCCTTGAAGACTGGGGTAAAACAACCTTTACCTTCCCATGGGGTACAGTTGCCTACAGGGTATTACCATTCAGACTATGCAATGCCCCAACAACCTTCCAAAGAGCCATACTCGACATTTTTTCTTATTTAATAAATGGGGGACTTGAAATTTACATGGATGACTTTACCCCATATGGAGATGACTTCGATCAAGCGCTAGAAATGCTAGAAAAAGTGTTGGAACGATGTATTGCTACCAGATTATGTTTAAGCAATGAAAAATGCCACATGATGATGACCGAAGGAGTAATCCTAGGACACTATATCTTTGTAGCTAGAATATAGGTAGACCCGAAAAAAAATAGAAGTAATCCTGTTATTGGCCAAACCTTGTACGCAGACAGAGGTATGCAATTTTATTGGATATGCAGGGTACTATTGAAGGTTTATAAAGAATTTTTCACAAATCGCTGCACCCTTGTATGCATTAATTGGAAAGGTTGAATTCCATTGGTCTAATAAATGTGACACTTGTTGTTTGTAGAATCTTCCAGATTAATCGCGTCCATTTTTTATGTAATCAACGTTTCGAACCAATCCTCTGTGGTTCATCATCAAGATAGATCAATCAATTTTGTCAGATCTCATCATAGGGTATAAATGAAGGAGAGTGAGAGAAAATGAGTAGAATGGAAACTGGGAGGCCGACCTTGATTTATGGAGGAAAAATAAATTAAATTGAATTAATAGATATGTTTTTAAGACCCTAAAGTTGTTTATAAGTAAAGTGATAGTATTATTTGATATTTATCTTAATTTAAATGAGTAATTAAATACTATTGATTTAATAAATATCTATGTTATTTTCTATTGATGATTTTTAATTTTAATTAATGAATAATGTCTAATAATAGGCCTCATTTTAATTAAATACTCTAAATTTGTATTTTTAATTGTAAAGATTAATTAATACATATTTTGATTTTTAAATAGATATTTAATTATTTAAAAATAAAGGTATTTAAAATCACTAATTGTGAAGTATTATGATTAATGAATAACTATGTTTTTAATTATCACACAATGTCAAATAAATATTATTTTAATACTAGATTAGAGATTAAAGGGGGTGAAGGTGAATATAGAGAACTCTAAATCTTAATGGATTCGGAATAAGGGGTAGATGATGTTTTTATAAATTAAAGATTACTAAAATTTATTAATTTAAGATGAAAGATTCTAAATGTGATTAATAGATTAGATGACAGAGGGGAAGAATGAATGAAAAAAAAAGGAGGGGGGGGGGGGGGGGGGGGGGGTAGAGGGGTTGAGAAGAAATAATCGAGAAAAAAGAGGGGTGGGGGGAGGGGGAAAGGGGGGGCAAGGTAGAGGACCAAGGCAGAGGTATAGAGAAATGAAAAGGTTAGAGGAGGAAAATACTAAAAAGAGGAGCCAGGGGAGTTATTTTAAGGCAGGTTTGGGGTGTAGAATAGGAATCCAATTGTCACTTATTTTCCAGCCATCATCACGGTTGAGGTTGTTAGGGTGTTTTCCAATTTCAATCGCTTCCCTAAATTTCCTATGGTGATAATGGTTAATTTTAGCCACAACCTGAGAGTCCACGACACAAATATGATGATTTATTTTACTGGAATGTTAAGCTAGAGGTGAAGTTCTGGAGCAGTTATGTTTTATGTCAGCAGCATGTTCTTGAATCCGAGTCATGATTGATCGACCAGTTTCACCAATGTAGGTTTTTCCACATGAACATGGAATTAAATAAACTCCTTTGTGGCATCTCGGATCAATGGGATCTTTGACTGATTTGATACATCTGTTGATAGTGTTCAAAGGTTTGAAGGTTTTTTTAATGTTAATTATTTCTTAAAATGTGAGAAATTTTGTCAGTGGTTCCCATTATATAGGGGAGGTGAACTTTACCGGTTATATCTTCCAAAGTTTGCTTCTTTTTAGGGCCATTTCCAGCATTTTTGAAGGCTTTGATTCCTTGTATTATTTTGTATCTATTCTTTATAAATGTCCCCAGGAGATGGTTTTTCTCTTTTTCAAAATGATCATGATCGGAGATGCGCATAGCTCTGGTTTCCAAGGTGTTAAGGACCCCAAGTTTCTGTGTGGGATGATGGTGAGAGCTGGCATGAAGGTATTGCTCAGTGTGGGTTTTCTTTCGATATACCTGGTATGATATGGAGCGATCATTTTTTTTGCTAATGAAGATGTCAAGAAAGGGAAGGATGCCATTTTCTTCCACCTCCATGGTAAAATTGATGTATCTGAAAGACTATTTAGGTGGTTCAAGAAAATATCTAGATTTTCCCTTCCATGTAGCCAAATGACGAAGGTGTCGTCCACGTATATTTTCCAAAGTTTGGGTTTTAGAGGGGAGGAATGAATGGCTTTTTCCTCAAATTATTCCATGAAAAGATTGGCAATGATGGGTGAAAGAGGTGATCCCATGGCAACCCCGCAAGTTTGTTCATAAATTTCTTCTTTAAAAATGAAGAAAGTAGATCTGAGACAAATTTCTATTAATTTGGCTGCATGCGGATCAGTAATATTTTGAACCACTTTCATGGCTTCATTAATAGGAATGTTAGTGTATAGATATTTGACATCGAAACTCACTAAGATATCATTTTTATCTAGATTTAATTCTTTGATTTCATTGATGAAGTGAGAGGAGTCCTTGAAAAATGATTTGGTGTTTCCAACAAGAGACTTAACCTTATTAGCAAGATGTTTAGCAAGATGGTAAGTTGGTCCTCCAATGGTGTTGACAATGGGTCTAATCAGGATCCCTTCTTTGAACAGATTTAAAGAAACTTGTCTCGACAGCACCAATCCTACATGGTCCTAACTGGAAGCTACCCTTTCACATTTCTTCGGATGCATCAAACACAACGATAGGAGAAGTTCTTCGTCAAGAAGAAGATAAAAAGCCTTATGCTATTTATTACATTAGCAAAAATATCACTCCTGCTGAATTAAACTATACAGTGACTGATTTTTTTTTTTTGCTGTCATTTATGTTATCAATAGATTTAGACACCATATAACTGCCTATCTAGTAATCTTGTATACTGATCACTCTTCCATTAGATATCTAGCCAATAAACCAGTTACAAATGGGAGAATAACTAGTTGGTTGCTGCTTTTGTAGGAATTTGATATAACTATCAAAGACCATCTAGGGAAAGAGAACATGGTTGAAAACTTCCTATCCAAGGTTCCTAAGACAGATGACACAAAAACGATGGACGATCAATTTCCCGATGAACATTTGTTCGTTGTATTAGTGAAAATGCCATGGTATACAGATGTAGAAAACTACCTGGCATTAGGAAAGTTGCCTAGACATTTAACATCAAGGGAAAAGAAACTGATTATACAGCGTAGTGCTAGGTTCTCCTGGATCGGTGGATAGCTCTTTCATACAGGGGTCGATCTGCATATACACAGATGCATCCGGGAAGATGAGATTTATGACATCCTACGGGCCTGTGACGATGAACCTTGTGGTGGCCATTTTGCAGATCGCAGAACGGGGCAAAAAGTATTACAATTGGGTTATTATTGTCCTACAGTTTTTAAAGATGAAAAAAATATGTCCAAGCTTGCGATAGTTGCCAAATAATGGGCTGCCTCAGCCAAGCTAATGAAATTCCACTACAACCACAATTGGTAGTAGAACCGTTCGATCGATGGGCACTGGAATTCATTGGACCATTCAACCCGCCATCGAACCAGAAAATCTACATACTAGTTCCTACATATTACATAACAAAGTGAGTAGAAATAGTGGCCTTATCAAGAGCCATGGAAGATATGTGATTAACTTCCTTTTTGAGCTATTTATGCGATATGGTTTACCACGGGAAGTGATAACCGATGGAGGGACATAGTTTGTGGGTAATAAAATTACAGCCACCCTGAAGAATCACCATATCATCCATAGAGTCACGTCTCCTTACCACCTGTAGGCAAATGGGTAGGTTGAAAGTACCAAAAAATTCCTTGAGGCAATTCTTACTAAAATAGTATTAGCACATTGTCGGGACTGGGCCACTAGACTACCAGAGGCCTTGTGGGCTTAACGCATAACATGGCGAAAAACCACTGGATATTCTCCATATCATCTGGTATTTGGGAGAGAACCTATTTTTCCTATTGAATTCAAAGTAAAGAATCTAAGGACAACCCAGGAGGTAGGGCTGGACTTGATGGAGGCCCAGATTAAAAGACTCCAGAAAATAAATGAACTAGATGAAATACAGCTACTGGCTCTATAGCGCACAAAAATCATACAACAACAACAAGCTAAGTGGTATGACAACCTCATAAAAAAGAATACATTCCAGAAAGGAGATTGGGCACTTCTCTATGACTCCAGATTCCAAGATTTTCCAGGGAAGTTGCAAACAAGGTGGCTTGGTCCATATGAAATTCAGGAAGTACACAACAATGGTACCCTCACCTTGACCACCATAGACGGGTACGGTTCTACATTTTGAGTCAACGGGCACAAAGTGTGCCTCTATCGCCAACCTTTTACAAAGGAGTATTTCTTCTAGCAGGTACGCAACGATCATACTATCCAAGTTTTAGCAGAAGGGGGTGATAACCCCACAAATTTAGGTACATAAGAGCTTGCTACTTCCTTTTTTAAGTATTTTATATAACTTCCCTACAAATTTTTTTCTTATTTTGTTGTACATTCTTCATATTCACTTTTCCTTCATCACGCTTGCATTTTACTTTTGCTCTTCAAATATTTGAACGGCTACTGTTGAATCCAATTGAACAGTTGCTGTTCAATTGAATTGAACAACCATGTTTTTGTGTTTTACTTTTTCTATTGAAATATTTGAACGACTACTATTCAATCGAATTGAATAGCTATTATTCAATCGGATTGAACAATTGTGTTTTTGCATCTTTAATTTTTCTGTTCAAATCTTTGAATGGCTGCTATTGAATCCAATTGAACAAATGTTGTTCAATCAGATTTAACAGCCGTGTTTTGGCGTTATTTTATTTTGTTGTTCAAATATTTGAACGAATGTTGTTCAATCCAATTGAACAACTACTGTTCAATCGGATTGAAAAACCATGTTTCTTGCACTTTACTTTTTTTGTTCAAATCTTTGAACAGTTGTTGTTCAATCCAATTGAACATCTGTTGTTCAATTGGATTGAACAACAATGTTTTTGCGTTATTTTCTTTTGCTGTTAAAATATTTGAACGACTGCTGTCTAATCCAATTGAACATCTGATGTTCAATCGGATTGAACAACCGTGTTTTTTTGTTCTTTTCTTTTGCTGTTCAAAATATTTGAATGGCTGCTATTCAATCCAATTGAAATTTTTTTGTTCAATTAGATTGAACAACCGTGTCCTTTTGCGTGTTTATTTACTGTTGTTCAATCGGATTGAACAACTAATTTTTTTCCCTCTTTAAGGATGATTCTTCTTTATTTTTTTAATGATCTCTCCTCACAAAAACCTCTCCTAATCCCACACCCTAGTTGTAAAACACATTTCTGAGTGGGAATTGTACCCTGAAGAGGAGAAAAGTAGCAATATTACTAATATGATGATCCTTTGAAAATTTAATGGAAATCTCGACTCTAGAAGCTGACATGGTACATCTATGCAATGAAGGGCTAAGACATCTTCTATTCAAACATGTTATCACACAATACATAGTCTTCTAATGGTATATCTTTCTACACTCTCGAGTAGTATTTCCCTTTGAAATAATTATTTAGGAATGAGTATTAATTATATTGGCATTATTTTTTACTTCTCACACCATCCCTAACTCTTAAGGAGTTAATGAGCCTCCCTTCATGTATAAAGAATAAATATTATGTTTGCACGAAAAATTTTAGAGAACAGGGGGTCTCATCACGAGCCAACCTACCATGATCATAAGGGTTTAGTAGGTGACATGCCCACAATGGCCAACACACCAAGGTAATGACCTTGTCAGGAGCCCCAACTGCTTGAAGGACAGGAGTTCTCATCATGAACCGGCCTGATCACTTTGTTACAATCCTAGTGAATGGCACTGTGACTATCTGGCTACCACACCAGCACGGTGGTCTCTTCATAAAACAAAGCGAAATGCCTACTTTTCAAAAAGAAGAATTATGTCTATATGCAAATTTTTAAGAGAGAATAGGGGATCTCATCACGAGCCAACCTACCATGATCATAAGGGTTTAGCAGGTGACATGCCCACAATGGCCAACACACTAGGGTAATGACCTTCTCAACAGCACTAACTTCTTGAAGGATAGGAGGTCTCATCATGAGCCGGCCTAATCACTCTGTTACAACTCCAGTTAGTGGCACCTTCACTCTATATCCACCACACCATCACGGTGATCTCTCCATAAAATTGGCAAAATATCCACTTTTACATAAAGGATTCTGGCTCATTTTTTGGGTTAAAATAGAAACCCTGTCGAGGCTATGAATGCCTAGTGGTAGCAGTGGCTTTTCTTGTGGTATAAGAGTATTTTCTAACAATATCCAATTAATCTTATATATATATACCTTATCTCCTATTTCCATCCATTTCCAAGATAAACCCACTACTCGAATTAGTGATAATACTATTTCACCGCATAAGTAACTATAAATGAACTATGCTTTCATGTTTGAATTATGAGATGAACACACCAATAATTATCTATCCTAGTCATGCTTCCGTTACACCATACCATTAAATAAGCTCATCCTATCATAATAATTGTTGAATTTATTTCTTCCCTTCTTTGGTCACTTCCGCATGAGATATACTTATGATAAATTCCAATTCTGACCTCTACACCACATGCGTTCATAATTGCTGCAATCACTCCTCTTTTATTGAGATCCAAGGCCATGGACACTCTTCTCGCATACAGACTGTGATTACTGATCTCTGACATTTTTCCCTATTCATGATTGATCAAATCTCTTTTGTACTTAAGGACGTGGACGCCCTTATTTTGAGAAAGGGGGTGTAAATATCCATAAATATTAAGAATGCGAATTCCCTGCACAAATTCCATTGGATATGCCGATAAGACCAAAAGATCATTTCAATTACGATATGAAGTTACCTAAATTGATGACAAAAGGTTGCAATTTATTTTTCTCTTGCATGCAGTGTTTATTCTAACCAATAGGGCCAAAAATAAATAAAGGCATAGACATGGCTTCAGAGCCTATAAAGAAGACATATACCTTGCCTATTCTCTGACACAGTTACACCTCAATCATTTGTTTGCACAAGGACCTAAAAATAGGTAAGAGGGGGAGTATGTTGGGCTGAGAATAAGGTACGTCTTCACCCTACCTTTACCACGAATTTTTATGCACCTTTATGAATTTTTCCTCATATTAATAGTAAAGGAAAGGAAGATTAATGTAAAATCAGGAAAAATGAACTAACGGTAAAGGGGATGTTTAGTAATGGGAAATTGACTTGTTGCATATTTATTTACAGGGAAAAAAAGTAGCTGAATTCTATGATAACCAAAAGACATCTGACAGACAGAGACTAATGGGATCACGATGACTCCCATGGGCTGGAAGAAGACGGAAAGGCACCTCCACATCTAAAGAACTCAAATGACATCCACAAGAAGTAGGATCGCATATGGAAAAGACAGTTACCATTTTTGAAATAGCCTTTAAAAGGCCGAAAACAAACAAGATAGATAGATAAGAATAGAGAATTTCTTCTGTAATAGACATATCGGGACAAAATTGTCCAGTTATATCAATGTATTAACTTTCAACTTAATAAAGGTCTTGGCATTTTTGATAGTCAATTTCTGAGTTTTCCTTAGTGGTAGACTTATGGTGGTTTGGGCCTAGCCCTGGGAGTTTCTGTGCTAATATTTGTGCTATATGTTCAATTACAGAATTTACGTTTCATTCATCGAATACATTTCGTGAGATATCATTTAATTGGTCGAATTGTGAACATGAGATGCTTCAGCTTTCTCTTTCATTAGAATAGTTCGTCATTCATGCCTTCTTGCTTACAGTCAATAATTCCATAATTATTTAGATGCTTCCATCATTTCCTGATGCTTTATGCATGTTTCATTAGTTTTATCATGACTTTTGTTCAATTCTGTATATAGCTAAAGTTGGATCCTTTCCTCATTACTCTAAGGTATCTAATTGTTAAGTAATTCAGAAACATGTCATCTATTTAATTTAAAAGAGAATTCCATTGCAAAATTAGATAAATAATTGTTGTTCAATTCATTGAAGACGGTGTTCAATTGAGTAGGACTCTTGTTCAATTCATCAGTGTGTTGTTTAATCATAGGTTTCTCTTTTCTGCGCTTACTTAGACATAATAGTTAAACAACATTTTACAATTCCATTTCCCTTTGAATTGATTGAACTTCGAGAATTAGATAGTCCCCTTTATGATAATATAGAGTAGTTGGTCTTTAATATTACTTGCATATAATGTGCTCACACTCTTGAAATAATAAGACTTGCCTGGGGTTGACAATTGAATGAGAAGCATTGAAGTTTCCTGTAACAGTCACCTTTATGACCTAACAATGGGAACTATATTAGATACCCAATCTGTCAATGGAATTGGATAAATAAATCCTACTTTCAATAGCTTTTCAACTTCATCTTTGATAGCAACAACTTTTTGCGGATGCATTGGATGTAATGTTTGTCTAATAGGCTTGGCATCCAGGTACGTCTTAATTTCATGAATGACAATATTTGGATCGGTTCTTGGCATCTCTTCGTAAGACCAGGAAAATATGTCTCAAAATTCTTGAAATAGGTCTTTGTATGTGTTAATCTCGTCAATCATACAAGAAGCACCTATATGAATGTTTTCAGCAATTCCAGGTTTAATTGATATGTCGATAGGAACTGTTGTAGAAATATTTCCCAAATTAGTCTCAAAATCCGAATTTGTAATCGATATGGGATACTGTGGTTCCTCGACATAATCAACTATAAAAATAGATGAAAAATATTTTTCAAACTTATAAAGATCAGGTGAAAATGAATATCTATGATGTAGATCATCCCAGGCTAATTCATCTAATGACAAAAATTCTCTAATACTTTCATCAGTGTGAAACACTTGTTGAGAAGGATCGGAAAGTGATGTCAAAGCTAAGCTTGATAGTGAAGAAGATTCTTCGGTGATCACATTCATTTGGTCAGGAGTAGTTGAAAGTGTGTCAGAATATGAATATACTGCCACATATGCCATTTCAAAAGGACTCAAAGGCATCTCGCCATTGAAATAGTCTAGTTCTGATTCTGAAGGCACTACCCAAGTATCATCAAATGATATAGTGTTTAAGGAGATCATATTGATGTTGGAAATGGTACACGGTACGTTGGGTGGAGGCATAGATAAAGTTCCCATAAAAGTGGAGTATTTCACTAAACCTATACCAACATCTTCGTATGCGATAGCTGTCTTTCCAGCATGTTGGATACTGTCTGTAGAAGTAGGGTCCGACGAATAATATGACAACTGGTCAATTTTTACAACCTTTCCTTTATGAGGAAACATGATTAACCGAAAGATAGATGAAACGACAACAGTCATGGAATAAGAACAACTACGACCCAAAAGAAGGCTGTAATCCAGAGGGGAATCAACAACTTCCACATCTAGAATAGCAGTTTTTCCTTCTACTTCTATAGGTAGATCCTGGAGTATTCCGTAAGGATGAAATCCTCTTCCATCAAAGGCTTTAAGGATTTTCAGTGATTCATTGAGTGTTGGAAAACCAATATTTTTCCAACAGTTTAATGACATTATGCACATGGATGGCCCCTCATTAATTATAGTACGAAAGGCTCATCTATTTTTTTACTAATAATGGAATCTGAAAAGCCATTTGGTGAGGGATTCTTGTAAAATTTTCTAGTTCAAATACCATGAGGTTGGAATCCTGAGGATCGATAGCTCCGATAGCTGATAATAGTAATTTCCTTTGTGCTGGACATGATTGTAGCACTTCTAAGGCTAAAATTGTAGAAGGGGATATCGCCTTTCTTCAATGTTGTAATTCTGAGCAGCTCTCACATGTGGATTGAAAGCTGATTTTCAAAGTAAAACTTTAACATGTAGTTTAATCACTAGATTAGGATAAGGCTTATCGATGTGAAGTGGATCAGAAACTAAAGGAGGTATAGCTGGTGTTTGACTAGAATTTTCTCTCTCTGTACCATTTACATGATTTTTAGTTCCATAGTCTTGCGATCACGTCGCAACCATAACCTCAGACATCATTAAAATATCTGTCGATGAATTTGAAGAAGATCCTATCATTTTGCTATCTTGAGTAGGAAAAGGATCCTTCAAGACAATTGGTGTGGGTGAACCTTTGACAAACTTAGAGACCTTGGACCGATGTGGGTAATCTTTAGTATAGTGATCCTCATCACAGATAAGACAAGGATAATGAGGTTTCCGTTTTTCATAAGCTAGTTCGTTCTTTTCGTTTTTCTCTTTAGGAGATGTAGTTTGTTTGTTTTTATTCTTTCCTTTCTTCTTATTATCGGATTTATATTTAGCTATAGATGAATCTACAACATGAATTTTGGCATGAGTTTCAAGGGAAGAATCTCTTTTTGGTGAATCTGGTAAATTTTTTATAGGAGAATTAGTTTTTGAGGATTTCTTCTTACTCTTCATTAGAGCTAATTAAACCAGTTATACCATCTGCAGCATGAAAACCTGAAGGAGTTGTAGTTATTTGACAGGGACGTGGTAAGTCAGAATTTTTTTGTATAAAGTACCAGACTGTGTATATACAAGGTCTAAGTACTGTGCTTGAGAAATGACCTGTTGTTCCATAACAACACCTCCCTTAGCCACATCTTCAGTGATCTTTGGAAGTATTGATTTGATAAACCATTATGCCAAGATTTTATCTAGAATAGAAGCTTTCACTAAACGACGTCTTCATCTCCATTCATATATGTGATCTGAAATGTATGTAGATGAATATTGTTTTAATGAAGTTAAGAGTTCCGTTCCATTGTCGTATTAGACTACAAACTGAAAGTGTGTTAAGAAAGTTGTTTCAAACGCATTGAAATTGTTGAATGAGCCATGTGGTAGTTCAGTATACCACTTTTCAAATAAACCTATCAGTGTTCTCTGAAACAATCTTAATCGAATGGACTCATTGATTAAAGAGTTGGATGCACACCAGAGGCAGTAAGTCATGACATGGTTTGAGGGGTCTTCTCCTCATTTATCTTCGAACTTAGGAATATCACTGGGAAAAATATTCAGCATTGGCGGCCAAAATGGAAGATAATAAATCGGATCATTCATTAGGCATGACAAATCTAGTAAATCCAAAGTTTCTATGAATGGTAACTGACGGTTAGGGTCCTGCTGAGCAAATTGATAACCTTGAGGAACTATACCAGTACGAGGAGGAGGACATCCAGGATAGCCTGGAATAGCCTGTGAATTTGGGATTGGAATGCCTCCTAGATAACCAGGATTAGCCATACCATACTGAGGTTGAGCTGGTATCTAATATGTGTAACAAGGGTACGATTGATGTTGGTGTTAGAGTCGGTCCTTACAGCCCTCCGTCAGAGATCATTTCGCTTTTTGCATATCATTCTTAGGTGTCTCGCTCGTTCCACTTCGTTGCATTTCGCTAGGGGCATGCCATTGACTGATGAGGGGGTCTGGTTGTTTTGTGTTTCCTCATGGTATTACCTACAAAATGGCGAATTAAAATTCCTTATAAATCACCGAAGTTCATGGTCATTGCATTCATGGTCATAAATGATTAGTTTCACGAAAAGAGTCTTTAGTCCTAGAGTCTAGGGTTTTCAGTCCTTTGCATACATGTAATAAAAGCCCGCAGGCCATGAGGTTGGTTTCAAAAGATTCTTGTTTCATGTTTTTATTCTCAGAAAGCATTTGAAGACATTTCTAGTCCAAAACTCTGTTTTGGAACTAGAAATTGTCAATTTTCATTGTTGTAATAACTTTGTATTTGTTTCATTGTAAGAAAGTTCCAGAGCAAGCCTCTGATCTTTTCCAAAGCCAAATGCCGGATCCTTGCAAAAACAACCAAGTATTATCAGTCCAAAACTCAGAAAAGCAAGGAAAAGCCAAAGAACAGCATTATATTAAGTGATCGAATGTCAAAGTGCCAAACATTATAAAAGTGGGTCATGGAGTAAATTTAAAATCAAATCTGATTTTATGAGATATTTTCTTCACATATAAATCATGGTAAACAATTCATTTGCACGAATCCTCAAGGCAGAAATCGTGTTGGTGATGTTGAAGGCCGAGATTGTGTTTTACAGAGTTGTGGACAGGCATTGGAGGTGCGCGCTACGCGCAGAGGAGGCGCGCTACCCATATAGGGCGCGCTACGCATATAACACCCCCAGCCCGTCTTAAATATCAAGTGTGCTACGCACTTGCTGCGCGCTACGCGTTGGGTAGGCGCGCTACCCATACAGTCTCAGGGCCGAATTTTTTTGCCTTCGCGTTCGAGTTCATGCCCAAACGCCTTAAACGGTTGCCAAGTAGGTTCTCCATCATTGCTCAGTGATTTTTGAACAGGATTGTGGTGTTTTGAAGTGGGGAAATTAGTGTATTTGATGTGGAGAGGTGAAACCCTATGTTCATAGCAGATTTATTCCTTAGGGTTTTGAATACATGTTGATGGCCTTGTGAAGATTTTCCCAACTTATATTGTTGATATATATACTTATGCATCTATTGTCAAAGTGTCACTGCCCTCACGCTCTCAGTTTATCATTTTACCACTGCTTTCATCATCATTATATTACCACTGTCATGGCTATTTGTTTCACTGTGGTCATTGTCACATTGTGTCCCATTTCCCATTGACAAACACAGTCTCATACTCATTTTCCCCTTTGACAAATTTAGCATTACAAAGGCTGCACACTATATTACACTTTTGCTCATTTGTCAAATTCCCTTGTGATCAAAGCAGAGACTGTTTTTATGCCAATCCACTAAACAGAGCTATTACCACTGTGACTTATTTTCTTATGATGCTTTGGTACATATGCAACATATTTGGGTTTTGAGAATACATTGAAACTTTTGACTTCACTACACCTATATCAACACACATATTGCAGACATCTTGTTTTCAAAGCCATGTCAGAGACGGATTTAGTCTATGAGCAGGAGTATGACAGTGATTCCACAGCAGAGGGTAATGTGCCACGGAGGTCTCACAAAGGTGGCAAAGGTGGTAGGCATCTCAGGGAAGAGCCTACTTCTTTGGCTCAATTGCAGGCTTGCCCGCTTGCAATGGATTTTTTTCAGCGTCAGGCATGTTTCCAATACTGTGAGATGATTTCACAAACCCAGCATCATCGTGACCTAGCTCGTCTATTTGTTCTACATTTACATGATGGTCGTGTAAACCTCGTCGGAGTAGATTTCATTCTGTCACCAGAAACTATTGCTCAGGCCACCGGGATACCAAATATAGGAGAGGAATGGAACAAACGTCAGCAGTTAGAGAAATTCCACTATGAGCCATACATCAAACCGGGATATATGAGGCACCTGAGCAGAGTTTTTCCTTTCAGATTCCTGAAGGATGAGTTTGCACCACTGATGAAACTCATCATTCGGTATTTCAGTTGCGAGGGCAGATTCTCGCGTCTTTATGCGTACCATGTCCGTTTGTTGATGCATTTTACGAGGGTACGTATGATGAACATTCCATACTTCATGTATCGCAACATAGAGAGGATGATGATTTTTGTACAGAAGAAGACCCCAGCACAGCAGCATAGAAGTATATATCATTACGTGCTGATCAAGATCGTAGTGGTACATCAGTTGACACAACAGGGCATTACTTGGGAGGATTTCATCTCCCGTGACTTCTTCACAGTGCCACAGCCGCTTCCCGAGGTAGTTCATGATGAGGGAGAGCCTTCACACCAGCCTGACATTCCTGAGATCGAGCATATCAGTGCTCCATTGTATGTGACATACCAGCAAGGCCACAGGGCCTTATTTGCAGCTACACGACGAGTACTATCTCCACCCGGGGTGGAAGGGGTCTCGTTGACTCCATCAACAGAGCGAGTATTATCTCCACATGATGTGGAAGGGGTCTCGCCTTCTTCTTCATCACAGGTGCAGTTTCAGGACAGGGGCAAGAGGCCGATGCATGATGAGGGCCCATCAGGAGGCCGGGACACTGATTTCACGATCATTGATGTTGATGCGAGCTCTCCTAGCTCGAAATTGAAAGAGATCATCCAGGAGAAAAGGGCCGAGAATGACATGCTGAAAGAGAAATTGCAGAGGGCTCAGTGGGTGATAAACTATCTGGAGCAGCGTAAAAAACAGCTAGAGGATGAGCACACACTCTATGAGCTGCGGCGAATCCGTGAGGATCGACAATTGGCCCGGAAGAGACCCGGCGACATGACACCAATCGATCGAGATGCTTGCCTCACACGTGTTAACTTTCATCTAGAGAAGTTGTTGGAAAAGGAAAATAGAGACAAAGACATGCTTCGTCGCATGAAAGGTCATTATTGGGCCCGCATGCACGTCTGCAAGGCAAAAATGAAGATTCTGAAGAGGAGGTTGAGCGAAGCACTAAAACGGCGGAAAAGGCCTGATCCACCCCGGATTTTGGCTGAGGCTTCGTCGGCTGGGCATGATACAAGATGGAGGGTCTTTGCTCCAAATTTGAGCAAATTCGGAGAAATTTTTGTCATTTTGAAATATTTTGGTCTGAAAACAGATTTTTCAGCTATACGAGTAGCGCGTCGACGCGCTCGCTTTTGTTTGGGATACTTGCTGAAGGAAAAATTTATATTTCTGGGTTTTTCATGGTAAGTTATGCATGCTCAAGTATTTCCGAAGCTTTTCATCAAGTTCTGGATGATCAAAAGGCCCAAAAACACCATGAAAACCACCTTGCTGCCACCTTTTGCACCAGCAGGAAGTACTTCTGGGAGAATGAAGTTTTGGAGGGGCAAATGAGCTCCAAATTGGGAAATTCCACTTGGGTTGGATAGCCAACATCCAGGGCTTTCCACCGCGCTATCATGAGCTCAATTTGGATGCCAGGAAGTGCCCCAAAATTAGGCTGAAAGGCGCGCTACGCGTATGGCTCAGGGGCGCTACGCATATGGATTTTTGGTCAATTTTTCACCTTCCAGCTCAGAATTTCGGCCAGTTGAACCAGTTTTGCTTGTGGATGAAATTTTTTAGTTATCATGATGTAAATTTATGGTTGGCATGTAACTTTGACTCACTTTTACCTCTTCTAGATGATTCAATCCTTAAAAAGTAAAAATCAGATGTAAGAATCAGTTTCCTCCCTTTTAGAGGCAAGTTGTTTAGATGCCTATTTTCTAGTTCTTTGTTTAGAATTTGTTGGAACTGCTCCTAGAAGGAGGAATTCGACCCCTAGAGGTGTGGGAAGGGGTTAGGAGGTCTATATGATGTAATTTTTGAGACATTCTACAGGTTGGAATCTTGGGAAACTTTTGGCACACTATTGTACATATTTTTCATATTTTGGCTAAGGAAAGATCAGAGGTTTTGCAGCACCTGTTGGGATTCTTGTGGCTTTCAGTTCTTGATGGTGTTTTCTCTCAGTTTATTGTAAGTTCTTTCATGTTTAATGTATTCCATTCCATTCTTATGCTTCTGAAACTAAATGAATAAGTAAATGAGGTTGAATCCATTGATTTCAGTGCTCTGCCTTTGAATTCGTTTAGTTTTACATGTTTTCGCCTGTTTGGAGAGGATCCATGTTCTCCCTTTCCCTCTTCAGCTCCTTGTCATTCTGATCCATCCATATACTCGATCAAAAGCATCAATACTATTTCCTACCTCGCCCCAACTCGAATTCTGCAAAGATCTGGCCTTATCCCTGGACCCAAAATTGTTTTTTCCCATTTCTCCAACAAAAACCCAAAAAATCAAAATCAAAATTTTCCTATCTCTTTACTAGCCTAAAATCAGTATTCATTGTTAATTATAAGTCATCTCAGCCCCTTTGAAGATCCTTTGCTGAGATAGACCCGGAGAGAGCCCTCACCTGTCCTCGTACGGCTAGCTACGAGGCTGAGCGTGGTTTGATGTAGCCTTGAGTTTTACCTTATTTCAGCCTAAGGTAGATTTGAGCGCTAACATAGTGGCGACCATACTGGGGACAATCTCAAGGGTTTGCTTGTTGATGTGTTTGTTTCATGAGTCTTAGACGGAGTCTAAAGTCACGCCAGGTAGCTTTCGAAACGCTTTTGCCATGCATAAGCGGATGTAGATAAACGCTGCTTCAGTCGATCTCCGGTAAGCTTGTGAATGTAGCACTTGATTTGCAAATCACCCCAGTATACTTGTTCGTTCTAGACCTTTGGATGATTGAGTCTAGAAGTCGATAGGCTGAAGATAATTGATTGTGTTCCTTGAAATTTTTCCCGAATAGATCAATACACTGGCTTCAAGAAGGCATACCAGATCAAATCTTGATCCAAATCTGCCTCCAGTATATGAAAACCCCAATCTAATCCCAAGAATTTTCTGTCGAGAAGCTCCTATTATTCCATTGGTCAAATCTCACTCATACCCCACCGTTTTTGAATACATTGATGATATTGAGTTTGACGATTAGTTTGAGTTATCATTGTTTGAAACCAAATCTGAAAGTGCCACTGGTTCTACCATTATTAATCCTGAGTTCATCAAGTATTTAGAAGTTGAGCAAGCAAATAGATCTATCGACAATTATATTCTGAATCTGCAAAATTCCATCGTGGCTACCAACATTCCCGAATTCATTGAGTCTGCTTCACAAACTCTTGGACCGTCTGAAGTTGCATCTAGTTCACGGATTCCCACTGAACCTTCCTTTATCCATACCATTCCTTTTCAGCCTGAGATTTCTGATCAGCAATCAGCAGTAGTTTCTCCTCCGTCTCCACTGCATACACCTCGTTCACCTACTGCTCCCATTCCTCCTGTTTCTCCGAGACAGCAGATTATAAATCCGCCAAGAGTCATGGCTGCCAGATTTGCACCTCTTGCTTTACCAGCCAATTTAGATCCTATGCCTGCTGATTACCAGAGCAAGATTCCTATATTCGATGGCACACCACAGAGTATATCAGCTCAGTAGCATATTGTCCGAATGACAGACTTTTTGGACCTGCATGAAGTTGATGCAGAAAATGTTTCAATGAGATTATTTTCCCAGACTTTTGGAGGAGAGGTTCGTAAATGGTTCAGAGCTCTACAAGCCAGAAGTATCAATACATTACAAGAGCTTCAGACACAATTTTTAGATCGATGGGAGATGAAAAAAGATCCGCTGCAGATCACTTCAGAGTATACCAGCATCAAGCGTAATCCTGGTGAGTCCGTTCAGGATTATATTATCAGATTCAATACAATGTATAATGCAATTCCAGATGACTTAAGACCGTCTAAAAAGTTAGATCTTCTTAAATTCCTGGATGGTTTTGATCCGGAGATGGCTTATTCACTACGAGACAGAGATCCGCCTACCTTAGAAGATATGCAGAAGATTGTTGTTAGTGTTGAGGCGAATCTGAACGATAAGAGAGCACGGTTGAAAGCAGAGAAAAGAGTGACTATAAAGGAAGAGCCTTCCACATCTGCATCAGAACCGCCCTGGCTTCGTGAGATGGAAAAAATGTTCAAAAGAATGAACCTTGATAAACCAGAAACGCAGATTCGTAATCCAAACTACCGTGGCCAGCAGCAGCCACAGTTCAGAATTAAGCAGTGTGAACAGAGAGCACAAGAGCCGGCAGCCCAGCAGCAGATTAAAACACCTCTTTTGCAGAATTTTGTGAGTCAAGATTCAGACGATGATGATGATGTAGCAGGTGAGAAAAATCATTTCTTTACTCCCGACGATCTGCCCATTTACATCACTGAGGATGAAGAATATGGAGAAAGTTCAGCTGCACAGAAAGATGAGGATTTCATTTTAGCAAATGATGCAGATTTAGAGGAAGAATCAGATGATTACCAAAGAGGATATTTGAATGCTTTGTCTGCTCAACAGAAGCAATACTCATTGAGAAACCGAGATGTGCCCATAAATCCAATTCAGAAAAGAAAATAAGCTTCAGCACTGAAGATGGATTCACCCATACCACAGAAGAAAGGAAAAGAGACAATTGATCCCGCAGCTAGTAAAGTATCATCAGCAGAAAAGGTAAATCAGTCAACTATAATGAAGGATAAGGCTGAAAAGAAGGAAGTTCCGGTCAAAGAAGTAGAAAGAGTTTCAGCATTTAGTTTGGAAAATGAAATTTCCAAATTAAAAATATCTATTCCTTTGACAGAAATCATGAAGAACAGCAGCTACCGCGGTCAAGTCTCCAAAATTCTGAATTTTGATCCAATGTTTGACACGGTAAATGTTGAGGATGATCAGCCAGAATTGATTTTTGGGCCTGCATTAGATGGTGAGTCCCCTGACAGTGATGTTCCTCCCTTTTATATCAGTTTTAGGTTGCATGAATATGTATTGCACAATGCCATGTTCGATTCGGGTGCTTCGCACAATTTGATGCCAAAGGCGATCATGGAAAAGTTGGGACTAGACATTACAAGGAAATATCATGATTTGTATTCATTTGATTCCAGCTGTGTGAGGTGTATAGGACTCATCAAAGATTGGTTTTAAGCTTAGATCAAATTCCAGCGAAGAATGTCTTGATGGATGTGGTTGTGGCAGACATTCCTCCGCAATTTGGGATGCTCCTTTCAAGATCTTGGGGAGCAAAGTTGAAAGGTACACTACAGTTAGATTTCTCTTATGCAACAATTCCAGTCTTCGGTCAAATGAGAAAGTTATATCGAGAGCAGAAGATGAAATACATGATAACCAGCAAAGAGAAGCCAATCAATCATCCTGTAAATTATGTACATACAGACTTAGAGTCGTTTGTGTTGCTTGCTAATAGTTTTAATGATATAGATAGTCAATTAGTTCAGGCGGAAGATATACCAGAAATCACTGAGAATTTTAGAGAAGTTCTGCAAAAAGAAAGAAGAGAAAAGCAAGCTACTGTGGAGCAATCAGCTAAAGACAATGGGCAGCAAAGAGGAAAAACAGAGCTGGCGCAATTTCAACATCTAGAGGATGATGAAGATGGTCTTTGGACCATGGATTTTGATGGCGCAGTGGGTAGTGACGGTGCTGGAATTGGTGTTTGGATTCGTAGTCCATTTTCCACTCCGGATAAGGTTCCAAGCAATGTGAGAGTGTGTTCCTACAAGCTAGCATTTGACTGTTCTAATAATGAAGCGGAATATGAGGCTCTAATTGCTGGCCTTAAGATTCTTAGAAATTTGAAAGCGAAAAGGATTGCAGTCTATGGTGATTCAGAGTTGGTGATAAAGCAGGTTAAGGGTGAGTTTCAGGACAAGCATCCTCACATGAGGGCTTACCGTAATGCACTTTTAGATATTCTGAAGTTATTTTCTGATCATACCTTGACATGTGTGCCTCGCATACAAAATGGTGTTGCTGATGGACTTGCTAAGGCAACAAGAAATTTAAAAATCCCAATGAATTCCAGCAACAAGTTCGAGATTCATGTGAAACACCACCCCACCGTTCCAGACAATCAGCGATGTTGGCAAGTCTTTCAGGATGACGAGGAGATTAGTGATTTTCTGCAGAATAAGGGTAAGTTTAAAGACACCTCCATAAATACAGAACATGATGATGGTAATGATGATATACAAATAAATCAAATGGAAGTGCTGCAACTTAAAGATAACATCATTCCTAAGGGATTGATTCCTTTGGAGGAACTATTTGACCAAGATGATGTAGCCCGCAAACCGACATTGAGGCCGACTGAAAAAGGTGTTGAAGAGGTAAATATTGGGATAGCTGAGAATCCCAAGATGGTAAAGTTATCAAAGTCATTGTCACCAAAGGTAAAGGCAGAGTATGTGAAATTGTTGTCTTCATTTTCTGATGCTTTTGCGTGGGATTACTCAGATCTAAAAACATATGACACTAACATCATTCAGCATACTATCCCCATCAAACCAAATCAGAAGCCTTTCCGTCAAAAGTTGAGGAGAATCAATCCAAAGCTGCTACCATCGATTGAAAAAGAGGTAAACAGGTTGTATAAGTCAGGAATCATTGTGCCTATCCGATTTTCAGATTGGATATCAAATTTGGTGCCCGTGAGAAAGAAAACAGGTGAGATCCGTTTATGTATCGACTTCAGAAATTTGAATAAGGTATCATTAAAAGATAATTATCCGCTGCCAAAAATGGACCATATATTGCAGCAAGTAGTTGGAGCATCAAGGATGTCACTACTCGACGGCTATTCAGGATACAATCAAATTTTAGTGCATGAAGATGATCGTGACAAGACTGCGTTCACCACTCCATGGGACAGCTGAGAATCCCAAGATGGTAAAGTTATCAAAGTCATTGTCACCAAAGGTAAGGGCAGAGTATGTGAAATTGTTGTCTTCATTTTCTGATGCTTTTGCATGGGATTACTCAGATCTAAAAACATATGACACTAATATCATTCAGCATACTATCCCCATCAAACCAAATCAGAAGCCTTTTCGTCAAAAGTTGAGGAGAATCAATCCAAAGCTGCTACCATCGATTGAAAAAGAGGTAAACAGGTTGTATAAGTCAGGAATCATTGTGCCTATCCGATTTTCAGATTAGATATCAAATTTGGTGCCCGTGAGAAAGAAAACAGGTGAGATCCGTTTATTTATCGACTTCAGAAATTTGAATAAGGTAGCATTAAAAGATAATTATCCGCTGCCAAAAATGGACCATATATTGCAACAGTAGTTGGAGCATCAAGGCTGTCACTACTCGACGGCTATTCGTGATATAATCAAATTTTAGTGCATGAAGATGATTGTGACAAGATCGCGTTCACCACTCCATGGGGACACCGAGAGAATCCTGAAGATGGTAAAGTTATCAAAGTCATTGTCACCAAAGGTAAAGGCAGAGTATGTGAAATTGTTATCTTCATTTTCTGATGCTGTTGTGTGGGATTACTCAGATCTAAAAACATATGATACTAATATCATTCAGCATACTATCCCCATCAAACCAAATCATAAGCCTTTTCGTCAAAAGTTGAGGAGAATCAATCCAAAGCTGCTACCATCGATTGAAAAAGAGGTAAACAGGTTGTATAAGTCAGGAATCATTGTGCCTATCCGATTTTCAGATTGGATATCAAATTTGGTGCCAGTAAGAAAGAAAACAGGTGAGATCCATTTATGTATCGACTTCAGAAATTTGAATAAGGTATCATTAAAAGACAATTATCTGCTACCAAAAATGGACCATATATTGCAGCGAGTAGTTGGAGCATCAAGGATGTCACTACTCGACGGCTATTTAGGATACAATCAAATTTTAGTGCATGAAGATGATCGTGACAAGACTGCGTTCACCACTCCATGGGACAGCTGAGAATCCCAAGATGGTAAAGTTATCAAAGTCATTGTCACCAAAGGTAAGGGCAGAGTATGTGAAATTGTTGTCTTCATTTTCTGATGCATTTGCGTGGGATTATTCAGATCTAAAAACATATGATACCAACATCATTCAGCATACTATCCCCATCAAACCAAATCAGAAGCCTTTTCATCAAAAGTTGAGGAGAATCAATCCAAAGCTGCTACCATCGATCGAAAAAGAGGTAAATAGGTTGTATAAGTCAGGAATCATTGTGCCTATTCGATTTTCAGATTGGATATCAAATTTGGTGCCCGTGAGAAAGAAAACAGGTGAGATCCGTTTATGTATCGATTTCAGAAATTTGAACAAGGTATCATTAAAAGACAATTATCCGCTGCCAAAAATGGACCATATATTGCAGCGAGTAGTTGGAGCATCAAGGATGTCACTACTCGACGACTATTCAGGATACAATCAAATTTTAGTGCATGAAGATGATCGTGACAAGACTGCGTTCACCACTCCATGGGACAACTGAGAATCCCAAGATGGTAAAGTTATCAAAGTCATTGTCACCAAAGGTAAAGGCAGAGTATGTGAAATTGTTGTCTTCATTTTCTGATGCTTTTGCGTGGGATTACTCAGATCTAGAAACATATGACACTAATATCATTCAGCATACTATCCCCATTAAACCGAATCAGAAGCCTTTTCATCAAAAGTTGAGGAGAATCAATCCAAAGCTGCTACCATCGATTGAAAAAGAGGTAAACAGGTTGTATAAGTCAGGAATCATTGTGCCTATCCGATTTTCAGATTAGATATCAAATTTGGTGCCCGTGAGAAATAAAACAGGTGAGATCCGTTTATGTATCGACTTCAGAAATTTGAATAAGGTATCATTAAAAGATAATTATCCGCTGCCAAAAATGGACCATATATTGCAGCGAGTAGTTGGAGCATCAAGGATGTCACTACTCGATCATTATTCGGGAATACAATCAAATTTTAGTGCATGAAGATGATCGTGACAAGACTGCGTTCACCACTCCATGGGACAGCTGAGAATCCCAAGATGGTAAAGTTATCAAAGTCATTGTCACCAAAGGTAAGGGCAGAGTATGTGAAATTGTTGTCTTCATTTTCTGATGCTTTTGCGTGGGATTACTTAGATCTAAAAACATATGACACTAATATCATTCAGCATACTATCCCCATCAAACCAAATCAGAAGCCTTTTCGTCAAAAGTTGAGGAGAATCAATCCAAAGCTGCTACCATCGATTGAAAAAGTGGTAAACAGGTTGTATAAGTCAGGAATCATTGTGCCTATCCGATTTTAAGATTGGATATCAAATTTGGTGCCCGTGAGAAAGAAAACAGGTGAGATCCGTTTATGTATCGACTTCAGAAATTTGAATAAGGTATGATTAAAAGATAATTATCCGCTGCCAAAAATGGACCATATATTGCAGAGAGTAGTTGGAGCATCAAGGATGTCACTACTCGACGGCTATTCAGGATACAATCAAATTTTAGTGCATGAAGATGATCGTGACAAGACTGCGTTCACCACTCCATGGGGAACGTTTCATTATGCAAAAATGCCGTTTGGTTTGAAGAATGCAGGTGCCACCTTTCAGCGTGCAATGGACATGGCTTTCGCCAATGAGAAAGATGTATTTTTGGTTGTTTACCTTGATGATTTAACTGTGTTTTCAAATTCTGATGAGGAACATTTATATAATTTGAAAGTTGTTTTCCAGAGTGCAGAAAATATGGCATTTCGCTGAATCCGAAAAAGAGTCTTTTTGCCATGGATGAAGGCAAGCTCCTTGGCCACATCATATCGAAAGATGGCATCCGTGTTGACCCTGCACATGTTGAAGCCATCCAGTAGATTGAACAGCCCCGGAACAAGAAAGAAATATAGTCCTTTAATGGTAAAATGAATTTTCTGCATCGTTTCATTCCAAATCTTGCTGAGCATCTTAGGGAAATCATGAATATGCTGAAAAAGGACAATCAGGTAAAGTGGACAGAAGAGGCGGTGAAATCATTCAATTTGGTAAAGATAGCTCTTTCTTCAGCCCCTATTTTAATCAGCCCGGACTACACACAGGACTTCATTTTGTTTTCATTTGCTTCTGAGCACACTTTGGCAACTGTTTTAATGCAGAAAAGGGATGGAGTTGAGAAGCCCATTGCTTTTTTCAGTCGGATTATAAGGGACGAAGCATTGAAATACAATATTATTGAGAAACAAGCACTTGCACTTGTAAAGGCCTTGAAATATTTCCGTGTGTATATACTGCATTCCCACATTTTAGCATATGTTCCTAACGCAGCAGTTAAAAATGTTTTGGTACAGGCAGATCCAGAAGGAAGACGGGGTAAGTGGATCGCTACGTTGTTAGAATACGATGTGGAGATTAAACCGACCAAGATGATCAAAGGACAAGGACTCGCCAAGCTCATGGCTGAAACAAATCTGCATGCTCTAGATATAAATTTGATCGCTGCCATGTCCGATGAAGATGAGGAGAGTACGTCAGTTCAGGTATCTGATATTTTTGTTTCTTCCCCTTGGTATGCTGACATCTTATACGTACTTCAGAATTTGTCTCCACCTCCCGGGATGCCTAGAAATAAGAGTAGAACATTGAAGTTGAGAGCTGCAAAATTTTGCATACTGAATTCTGCATTGTATTGGAAAGACCCTGGCGGAATGTTGTTGAATTGTTTGGTAGAGGAGGAAGCCAAAAGATTTTTGGAGGACTTTCATAGAGGAGACTGCGACGGCCATTTGTTTTGGAAAACCACAGCGAATAAGATTCTAAGGGCAGGTTATTATTGGCCTTCTTTGTTTTCTGATGTATATAAGGCTGTTAAAAATTGTCACGAATGCCAAATTTTCGAAGGGAAGCAGAAACTACAGCCTTTGCCTCTCAAACCAATTGAAGTTAGTGCACCATTCCAGCAGTGGGGATTGGATTTCATCGGGGAAATCCACCCAGCATCTTCTGGACAGCATAGATGGATATTGACAGCTACGGACTACTTCACGAAATGGATCGAGGTGATTCCCACTCGACAGGCCACGAATGCGGTAATTATCTCTTTTCTTGAAAACAATATTCTGTCACGTTTTGGGTGTCCTAGTAAGATAATCACAGATAATGCAGCGGCCTTCAAGTCTAAGAGGATGGTTGAATTTTTCTATAAGTACAATATCATCTTGGGACATTCGACTGCCTACCATCCGCAAGGAAATGGCTTGGCGGAATCTTCAAATAAGTCATTGGTAAATATCATTAAGAAATTGTTGGAAATCAACAAAAAGGGCTGGCACAAGAAATTAGTGAATGCACTGTGGGCTGATAGGGTAAGTCAGAAAAAGTCTATTGGCATGTCTCCTTTCGAGTTGGTGTACAGGATAGACATGGTTTTTCCTACTTCGCTTGCTGTCCCGGTAGTCAAATTGCTTCAGGAAGCTGGTAGTGAGGAAGATCCCATGCAGCGGAGGATTAATCAGATGATTCATTTACAGCAGACACGGGAGGAGGTATTTCAAAATAATTTTAAGTTGCAGGAGCGCATCAAGAAGATTTATGACAAGAAGGCAAAAGCAGATAAGTTTCAGCTGGATGAGGTAGTTTTGAAGTGGGATGCTTGGAATGAAGATAAGGGAAAGCACGAAAAATTTGAAAACCTATGGAAGGGTCCTTTTAAGATTGCAGCGTATCGTGGTCAAAACGCCTTTCTTCTCAAGGAAATGAATGGAGATGATTGTCCTGGAGGGCCGATCAATGGTCGGCTGCTAAAGCGATACCACTTATGAGTATTTTCTGCTAATTTCATCATCATTGTATATATCATTTTACTTCTGTTTTATTGCAAGTGTGTACTGATCTCTCATCTTCAGTCTGGGGCCCGGAGCGAAGGCTATAATTCTGGAGATGGAGGTTGGTTGGTTTGAAGTTTGTCAAGTCAGTTTTATTAGTCTTTTCAGTTTTAGAGTCGAGTTAGTTTTGGTCAAGTTTCAGTTTCTTTTCAGTCAAGTTTGCAGTCAATAAATGTATCAAAATTTTTGTGTTATCTGTCGAAATAATGGCTCCATCGCCCAATGGATGAAGGCACTGTCTGACTCCCCCAGAGATCTGCCGTTCTTGGCATCTCCTTGGAGCCACCATCCCCCATTGGAGCCAATGTTAGAGTCGGTCCTTACAGCCCTCCGTCAGAGATCATTTCGCTTTTTGCATATCATTCTTAGGTGTCTCGCTCGTTCCACTTCGTTGCATTTCGCTAGGGGCATGCCATTGACTGATGAGGGGGTCTGGTTGTTTTGTGTTTCCTCATGCTTGTACCTACAGGGCTAATTAAAATTCCTTAAAAATCACTGAAGTTCATGGTCATTGCATTCATGGTCATAAATGATTAGTTTCATTAAAAAGAGTCTTTAGTCCTAGAGTCTAGAGTTTTCAGTCCTTTGCATACATGTAATAAAAGCCCGCAGGCCATGAGGTTGGTTTCAAAAGATTCTTGTTTCATGTTTTTATTCTCAGAAAGCATTTGAAGACATTTCTAGTCCAAAACTCTGTTTTGGAACTAGAAATTGTCAATTTTCATTGTTGTAATAATTTTGTATTTGTTTCATTGTAAGAAAGTTCCAGAGCAAGCCTCTGATCTTTGCCAAAGCCAAATGCCGGATCCCTGCAAAAACAACCAAGTATTATCAGTCCAAAACTCAGAAAAGCAAGGAAAAGCCAAAGAAAAGCATTGTATTAAAGGATCGAATGTCAAAGTGCCAAACATTATAAAAGTGGGTCATGGAGTAAATTTAAAATCAAATCTGATTTTATGAGATATTTTCTTCACATATAAATCATGGTAAAAAATTCATTTGCATAAATTCTCAAGGCAGAAAACGAAGTCGTGAAGTTGAGGGCCGAAATCGTGTTTTTCATAGCCGTGGACTGGATTGAAGGTGTGCGCTACTCACACAGGAGGCGCGCTACCCATATAAGGGGCGCTACGCATATAGCCTCCCCAGACTTTGCAAAAGAACATGGGCGCTACGCATATGGTGCGCACTACGCGTTGGGTAGGCGCGCTACGCACACAGTCACAGAGCCAAATTTTTTTTGCTCATGCGTCCGGTTTGATGTCACAACGGCTCCATCAACTTGCAAGTAGGTTTTTAATGGTTGCTCAGTAAATTTTGAACATGATTATAGTGTGTTTGAAGTGGGGAAACAAGTGTTTGATGTGGAGAGGTGAAACCCTATGTTCATAGCAGATTCATTCCTTAGGGTTTTGAATACATGTCGATGGCCTTGTGAAGATTTTCCCAACTTGTATTGTTGATATATATACCTATGCATCTATTGTCAAAGTGTCACTGCCCTCACGCTCTTAGTTTATCATTTTACCACTGCTGTTATCGCCATTGTATTACCACTGTCATGGCTATTTGTTTCACTGTGGTCATTTTCACATTGTTTCTCATTTCCCATTGACAAACAAAGTCTCATACTCATTTTCCCCTTTGACAAATTCTAGCCAGCATTACAAAGGCTGCACACTACATTTGCACTTGGTACTTATTTGTCAAATTCACTTGTGATCAAAACAGAGACTGTTTTTATGCCAATCCACTAAAACAGAGCTATTACCACTGTGACTTATTTTCTTATGATGTTTTGGTACATGTGCAACATATTTGGGTTTTAAGCATACATTGAAAATTTTAACTTCACTACACCTATATCAGCATCCATATTGCAGACATCTTGTTTTCAAAGCCATGTCAGAGACGGATTCAGTTTATGAGCAGGAGTATGACAGTGATTCCACAGCAGAGGGTAATGTGCCACGGAGGTCTCACAAAGGTGGCAAAGGTGGTAGGCATCTCAGGGAAGAGCCTACTTCTTTGGCTCAATTGCAGGCTTGCCCGCTTGCAATGGATTGTTTTCAGCGTCAGGCATGTTTCCAAAACTGTGAGATGATTTCACAGACCCAGCATCATCGTGAACTAGCTCGTCTATTTGTTCTACATTTACATGATGGCCGTGTAAACCTCGCCGGAGTAGATTTCATTCTGTCACCAGAAACTATTTCTCAGGCCACCGGGATACCAAATATAGGAGAGGAATGGAACAAACGTCAGCAGTTAGAGAAATTCCACTATGAGCCATACATCAAACCGGGATATATGAGGCACCTGAGCAGAGTTTTTCCTTTCAGATTCCTGAAGGATGAGTTTTCACCATTGATTAAACTCATCATTCGGTATTTCAGTTGCGAGGGAAGATTCTCGCGTCTCTATGTGTACCATGTCCGTTTGTTGATGCACTTCAAAAGGGTACGTATGATGAACATTCCGTACTTCATGTATCGCAACATAGAGAGGATGATGATTTTTGTACAAAAGAAGACCCCAGCACAGCAGCATAGAAGTATATATCATTACGCGCTGATCAAGATCGTAGTGGTACATCAGTTGACACAACAGGGCATCACTTGGGAGGATTTCATCTCTCGTGACTTATTTACAGCACCACAGCCGCTTCCCGAGGTAGTTCATGATGCGGGAGAGCCTTCACACCAGCCTGACATTCTTGAGATCGAGCATATCAGCGCTCCATTGTATGTGACATACCAGCGAGGCCACAGGGCCTTATTTGCAGCTACACGACGAGTACTATCTCCACCCGGGGTGGAAGGGGTCTCGTTGACTCCATCAGCAGAGCGAGTATTATCTCCACATGATGTGGAAGGGGTCTCGCCTTTTTCTTCAGCACAGGTACAGTTTCAGGACAGGGGCAAGAGGCCCATGCATGATGAGGGCCCATCAGGAGGCCGGGACACTGATTTCATGATCATTGATGTTGATGCGAGCTCTCCTAGCTCGAAACTGAAAGAGATCATCCAGGAGAAAAGGGCCGAGAATGACATGCTGAAAGAGAAATTGCAGAGGGCTCAGTGGGTGATAAACTATCTGGAGCAGCGTAACAAACAGCTAGAGGATGAGCACACACTCTATGAGTTGCGGCGAATCCGTGAGGATCGACAATTGGCCCGGAAGAGACCCGGCGACATGACACCAATCGATCGAGATGCTTTCCTCACACGTGTTGACATTCATCTGGAGAAGTTGTTGGAAAATTCCAATAGAGACAAAGACATGCTTCGTCACATGAAAGGTCATTATTGGGCCCGCATGCACGTCTGCAAGGCAAAAATGAAGATTCTGAAGAGGAGGTTGAGCGAAGCACTAAAACGGCGGAAAAGGCCTGATCCACCCCGGATTTTGGCCGAGGCTTCGTTGGCTGGGCATGATACATGATGGAGGGTCTTCGCTCCGAATTTGAGCAAATTCGGAGAAATTTTTGTCATTTTGAAATATTTTGGTCTCAAAACAGATTTTTCAGCTATACGAGTAGCGCGTCGACGCGCTCGCTTTTGTTTGGGACACTTGCTGAAGGAAAAATTTATATTTCTGGGTTTTTCATGGTAATTTATGCATGCTCAAGTATTTCCGAAGCATTTCATCAAGTTCTGGATGATCAAAAGGCCCAAAAACACCATGAAAACCACCTTGTTGCCACCTTTTGCACCAGCAGGAAGTACTTCTGGGAGAATGACGTTTTGGAGGGGAAAATGAGCTCCAAATTGGGAAATTCCACTTGGGTTGGATAGCCAACATCCAGGGCTTTCCAACGAGCTATCCTAAGCTCAATTTGGATGCAGGGAAGTGCCCCAAAATCAGGCTGAAAGGCGCGCTATGCGTATGGCTCAGGGGCGCTATGCATATGGATTTTTGGTCAATTTTTCACCTTCCAGCTCAGAATTTCGGCCAGTTGAACCAGTTTTGCTTGTGGATGAAATTTTTGAGTTATCATGATGTAAATTGATGGTTGGCATGTAAATTTGGCTCACTTTTACCTCTTCTAGATGATTCACTCCTTAAAAAGTAAAAATCAGATGTAAGAATCAGTTTCCTCCCTTTTAGAGGCAAGTTGTTTAGATGCCTATTTTCTAGTTCTTTGTTTGGAATTTGTTGGAACTACTCCTAGAAGGAGGAATTCGACCCCTAGAGGTGTGGGAAGGGGTTAGGAGGTCTATATGATGTAATTTTTGAGACATTCTACAGGTTAGACTCTTGGGAAGATTTTGGCACACTATTGTACATATTTTTCATATTTTGGCTAAGGAAAGATCAGAGGTTTTGCAGCACCTGTTGGGATTCTTGTGGATTTCAATTCTTGATGGTGTTTTCTCTCAGTTTATTGTAAGTTCTTTCATGTTTAATGTATGCCATTCCCTTCTTATGCTTCTGAAACTAAATGAATAAGTAAATGAGGTTGAATCCATTGATTTCAGTGCTCTGCCTTTGAATTCGTTTAGTTTTACATGTTTTCGCCTGTTTGGAGAGGATCCATGTTCTCCCTTGCCCTCTTCAGCTCCTTGTCGTTCTGATCCATCCATATACTCGATCAAAAGCATCAAGACTATTGCCTACCTCGCCCCAACTCGAATTCTGTAAAGATCTGGCCTTATCCCCGGACCCAAAATTGTTTTTTCCCATTTCTCCAACAAAAACCCAAAAAATCAAAATCAAAACTTTCCTATCTCTTTGCTAGCCTAAAATCAGTATTCATTGTTCATTATAAGTCATCTCAGCCCCTTTGAAGATCCTTTGCCGAGATAGACCCAGAGAGAGCCCTCTCCTGTCCTCGTAGGGCTAGCTACGAGGCTGAGCGTGGTTTGATGTAGCCTTGAGTTTTACCTTATTTCAGCCTAAGGTAGATTTGAGCGCTAACAGTTGGTATACTAGATTTTGTGCTATAGGTCCATATTGATACTGCCCTTGATATGGTTGATAAAAAAACTGACTTGTATAAGGTTGGCTTGTTATAATTTTACTTGTACGAGGTTGTACCACAGACATTTGAACAGTAGTATGAACTGTGGGTCCAAGTTGATGTGCAGTGAATTGAGGGATCAGTTGTGATACTTGAGGGGCTACAGAAATTCCAAGGATAGGTGTGTTAGGTTGTTGAAAAAAATTTGGTGCAGTAGTTTGAGGTGGAGTTCTTCGTGTACTCGGACCAGTTTTCTGAACACTACTAGGTGCAGATACTTGAGGTATAACTTGAAGCGTAGGTTGGACAGGTTGCTGGATTTGATTGTAAGAAATTGGATGACCAGGCTGATTATAAGGTACTTGCATGTTAGGTTGCAAATTCTGTTGATTCAATGATGGATTCCACACCGTTTTTACTTAAGGATATGGAGCTCCCATTGAAGGTTTTGATGGACCATAACCAGGTTGATAATTTGGAACGTAATACTGATAATTTGATGGATAATTTCCACTAAAAGATTGACCTCATTGAAACAATTGTTGTTCCTGAGAAAACTGTGGCCCCAAAGGAGGTTGTTGACCTTGGAAAGACTATTTCCCTAGCATAGGGTACTATCCTTGAAGAGGTTTCTGACCCTAAATAGAGTACTACCCTTGAGGTTGATATTGTCCTTGAGGTGTGTATTGTCCTTGAGGTATGTACTATCCTGGAGGTTGCTCCCCAGGCGCTAAATTACTACCTTGAGGATGCCCCCCAGGTGATAAATTACAACTTTGAGGGTCAGGGTTAGGAATGTTTCCAGACATCATGTAAACTTGTTCTGCGTTCAAATTTTCGATATGAGATTCATTTGGACCAGGTGATTGTACTAGTTTTTCGGGAGAAGGAGATGCTCCTGAGAAAGTACTAGAAAGAAACTGGTATCCTGGAGGAACAGACGAACCACCATACAAATAATTTTTTGGCGATGCAGAAAACATGGATGAATCACCAGACATATTTAATAAGGGTCTGTAATTACCTATTGGTATGGCGTAAAATGGAATGTGGGGTGGTGAATAGTTGAGACCCGTATTATGCAAAAAATTGGTTAACTGAGAATACCAAGGATCTTGTTTGAAAGAGCTGTAATAGTAAATTGATTCACTTGGCCTAAGATCTAAAGATTCCCGATGTGAAGGAAGTTTAACTTCTTCTTTTGTGTCAGTAATGTCTTCAATTCTAATGAGGCCAGGAGGAAGACTTTCAGTAATGCAAAACTTCACTCGAGGTGAATGAGGACGACTAGGGGTTGGGGTTATAAACTATGAAGCAGGCTCAGATGTAGGAGGTTCAGTTTCTGGTTCAGAAATTTCAGGCCTAGTAGCTAATAATTCACTAGTTGTGGAAGCAAGTTCAACTAGTTCAGAAATTGTTAGTTTTCTTTGAGAACTTTCTATTGTTTGAGGTTGATCTACTTCATAATCAGGATGTATAATTACTCATGTTTCCTCTTGTTTAGCTGATCCGGTCCCTGATGGTTGGCCTTTTTTAGATTTAAGCTTTTCTAACTGACTTGGTGTGTACTCAGGGGGTTTCCCCTTCATTCTACGACATTGTCTCAGTAATTCAACCACGATTAAAAGTTTAACACACAAAATCAAAGAAATTTCAAAAAACCTAAAGTCGCTAAGGAAATAATCAAAACAAACACACGCCTAAAAAATATAAGAGAGCAATCCACACACAAATAGTATGTTTCCACACTAAAAACACTAGTTGGTGATGAAATCCAATGTCATAGAATTCTAATGTGGAAAACTTGGCGGTTGGAACAATTACCCTGACAATCTGCTTAATGAAATAGTCTGGTGCAAGTCTCTCCACTTATGCCATCTCGATGTGAAGGGTACCCTCCGAAAATTCCAAGTGAGTCTAGCTGACATCTGTTCGAGGTATAGTGGGACCTTCCCTCCACCTTCACCTTCGGAAAAATCCTAAAGATTATGGTTACTAACGTCACCAACAGGAACAAATGTACATGGGGGAACAATCTACAATTCAATATACACACAAGGGAAGAGTAGCGAGCTCAATCCCCTTGAAGGCTCCTTGATATGGTAAATCCAAGGTTTTCCAATATGTGACTCCAGGCTCCTCGACAATAGTCTATCCGAGGTTTACCATTTTTATTACGTGCACATCTGCAATATTTCCCAATGAGATAGGTAAGATTACCTCACTGGTTCCGACATGATCTCATACTTGAATCTTTTAAGAAGAGCTTCCCAAAGCACAAATGCTACAATTGGATTTTCCTGAAGTCTATCTAAAAGTTTGAGGACGTTTTCTCCTAGTTTGTGATTAGACTAAGAAAAATTTCTACTTATCTCATTAGAAATGAAAACATCCAAAAATACTTTCGTGTGAAAATCAGGCTTTAGTAAGCTAAAAGCTCTTCCAAATTTGCAAATGAAAAAGGGATCAATTTTCATAAAAGTAAGGTTTGCAATGATCTTAATGGCTCAGAAAGACAAAATCATCATACCAGTAAGCTGAGGTAAATGAAGGTATCTTGAATGGAGCAGCAATAAAGTAGGGAAAACATTCACTTATAAGATGCAAATAGGATGATAAATCACACAAAAGAAAAAGTTACTAAAAAGAAATTCACACATAAGTTATGACAACTAATATAGACCGGGGAAAATAAAAAGAATTAGGTAATCTGGCTACTAAAAAGAGAATTTTTATTTTTTTCAAAATTTTTCCAAAGGTCTACAGTTTCTAATGGAAAACAGAGTGGTAACGCATTGTTTTAAACTAAAAACTATGGAGGCTGCTGCACTGTTTTCTGCTGAAAACCATGGAGGCAAGGAAAAATCTAGAAAAATAAAAAATCAACTTTTCTTTTCAGGGATTGTTAAAATTTATCTACCCAACCCAATCTCAGATAAGTCAAAATTAGAAAACTCTAAAATTCAAACAAAGAATAAAAAGGGAAAACTAAGTTATATTCCCTAGTGGAGTCACCATTTTGTTATGCGAATTAATCCTTCTTGCAAACAAGAACGATCTCCCCAGTATTCAACGAATAGCTAGAAACAAACATCCATTTGGAAACCTTTTTCTCTAGACTAATTGCAATTCACAATTATTATAAGCAAAGAGAGAGGACACAACCCTACCTTGAAATACAACGTTTGATGTAGTCTTTTATCTAGTCGCTCCAAAGAGGCTTCTCTAGTAAGTAGAACCTGCAATCAAAGACAAGACAAAAGAATCAAAGCATCTGCAACATATAATAATCAATAAAACTAATCCAACTTAGTAATCAAGTAGTCTAAGTATTGATGTTATTCAATAAGCACAAGAACAACTCAATGAGAAAAAGAGATCCATATGCATTATCTTGAATGAAAAGAGTAATCTTACAACCTGATGCCTTGATGTCATTTAGATTTATCCCGGGGTCCTGAAAAATCGTTCCTCCAGTTTGAAAAGCCTTCCTCTATGAATACTAACATGGAGTTATGGACATAAGGGTGTGATCATTCTCATGCCAACAACAACTAGTGTAGAAAGTATGCACTCTTGGGAATTTCTTCAACAACTCATTACAATATTTTAATCTTAACATCTACCCTTAAGACTGAAACATGAGCTCAATTTATAGGGAAATGGAGGTAGTTTCAGTTCCATGAGGAGGTGATGGATTCCTCTCATGAAGTGATTTGAGCTCCATGGACCAAGGGATAAGCTCCATGAGTGGAGGGATAAAGCTCGAACTGATCGCACCTCTAGAAGCTTCTAGTTGGGAGAATATTCGACCACCTGGGCTTCTAGAATTTACTTTTTCATTTATTTGAATTTTTATGGGGGTATGTATGTTTTAGTAGTATAACGTGAGGGAGTTGCTGTAGTTTATAGACCAAGTATCGGCGAACCCACAACAAAGGGCTAGAAAAAGTACGGAGGTAGACTTTTAAGGGTTTTAAAGAGCTTTTCTCCAATTCTAAAACTTGGTTTATGAACATTATGGTTTTTTACTTCTAAGGGAGCACAATATAGGTAGTGATAAACCTATATAGATAGTCAAATGTCATGGTGACAAAATAACGTGTAACACCTCCTTACCATATCTTGCTTCTTCAATGATTTTCCTAAGAGGTTTCTAAGAAGAATTCCTTTCATGAAAGCTCTGTTTTGTTAGGAATATCATTTTGTGTAATTTTCCTTCTTGTTTAATGAATTCATGGTGCACATGATCATTAAGATATTATTGCTCTTTCAAACCCTACACTACATCGACAAACTTCTAAAACCATCACAAAATCATAGCCATCTTTCTCCACCATATCTCGTAGATGTAACCTTTGATACTTTGACCTAGTTCCTTGGTTTTCATCCCTGATCCAACAAAACAACCATAAATCTTTCAAAACCATAGAGCTGAGCTATCTAGCCTAAAATCCACTCTTGCACCGGCCAAATCTTTGACTCTATTTCTAATAGAGAGAGTCGTCTCTAGTTTGGTAGGGCTAGCTACCAAACTAAAAGCCTGGTTTGAGGTTACCTCTATCCATATCCTTTCAACCTTGGGACATTGTGGAGGCTAACAACATTTATTGTCGAGAATTTACTATATTAATGTTTTAATAAACCATGATTTTGACTAATTATTTTCATATCATATAGGTTGTTTAAAGTCTTAATGACTCTATTGTATAATAATTCTATTCCAAAATACAAATATATATATAGTTAAGAATTAAATTTCGATTTCCATTTTAATCTATAATTGTAATGTGTTGTTTACATTAATGTATATGGGGTATATTACCCATATGAAAATATTTTATTAACATCTCCTATGTTTTCTAATTAACATATCCTTATAAGAAAAAATTCCAACTCAACTATGTTTTCTAATTAACATATATTTATAAGACAAAAATCCAACTCAAATATAAGTGAAAAGTTATCTGGAATCTTAATGTGTGTTCATTATTCATTCATGACATTCCAAATGATACCTTATTCATAGGTGAGGACGTATAATAAACGTTGAATACACCATCCCATTCTTGAATTTATAACATACCTTCATCACTCTAAAGCTTGAATACAACATCCCATACTCTATGTATGTCCCTCGGTGATGATTTATATAGATGTGACGAGATATTATCTAATTTGCGTCACAGGGGCTTCACTATGGGAGCAATACCGTACCACGTGGGTTCATATTGGGGGATATATAATGAGGAAAAAATGACATTATATATTGGGGGATATATAGGGGGTAAAAGGTTTTTATATTGGAAAGTATGAAAAATGGAGCTCAATGTTAATGAAAAAATATAAATGGGTATAAAAAATGTTAATGAAAAAATGGATGCCTACAATATATAGTGAAAGTAGGGGCTTTTTAAATTGGGAAGGTGTATTGTGTTTATATTGGGAGGGGGTTAAATAATGTGATTTTTAGAGGTATTTTCCAATATGTACTCAAATTAAGGGTGTTGTTTAATATGCTATGATCACACGTGATATGTTAGAGGTTCATTAAGTGAAGCCCCTGTGATTTGCGTGCACCATAAATTAATGCATTTCAAATTCTCTTCCAATGCTCTTCAAAATGAGCGATTAGACTCAAAAAGTGATCAAGGGTGCGGAACAAACCTTGACTACAATGGCCTATTTTTTAATTTGGGGAAAATGCATCCAAGTTTAATGTACACCACATTCTTCCTCTTTGTGTGAGATTGAAAAATTCTCAATTTGAAAAGCTAAGCATGATAATCATCTTTGTATGAAAACACTTTTTATGTAATCATCTCATATGAGTTAATAAATTAATAAATTATTTATTTATTTTTATTTTCCTATCATGTGGTTCACTAATAGTTCGTGAATGTGACATTATTTTTTTTAAACTCATTTTTTATATATAAAAAATTATAATAAAATATAGGTCATGCTCACGTGGTGTAGAGTAGTCAATGATGAGGTGCACTCTTAAAGGACTTTGTCTACAAGGTCACTGGTTCGAAACCCATGGGTGAGATGGGAGAAGAAAAAATGGAAATATTAAGATTAGTCTAAATGTACAAAAAAAAAGGAAAAAAAGAAAAAAAAAGAAATAGATCATAAAGGAATGTCTTTAAACCGTTTGTATCATATGACTTTTGATTTTTTACATTAATAATTTGCAGAGTTCAATTTTTCAAATAATATGTAATATATATATATAGTGATTAAAAGCAACAACATATTAATCTATTTATTTAATTTTACTTAGTTATATGTATTGATAAAAGTTTATAAATGTATTGCACTTTTTAAAATATATAAGATCTTAATATAAGTAAAGATATATTTAAAAAAAAAAATTAGAATTAGTTGATAATGAGTTTTATGTGGTTCAATCCATAACTTTTTATAACTCTAGAGTATTAAATCAATTACTTGTATAAGAAATCATCTCATATAATTGTATAAGTGAAGAAGCTTTTTATTGACTTTTATATATCTGTCATATGATTAGTGCATAAATGTGGCATTGTTATCTCTCAGAAAAAATAAATAAAAAATTTAATTGATAATGAGTATTAACTAGATTATTCAGTCTCATTCAAGATATTGCCTAAAAAAAGTCTTTAAATTTTTTGCACCATAATATGACATTTGATTTTCCCATCCATATTAACATTTTGTAAATTATAATTTTTAAATTATTTATTTATAATTGAGGTAATATCATAAAAACCAACCAAACATAAAACTATTTATTAAAATTCTATTTAGTTATATGCTTCCATAACATATGTTTCTAATTACTTCTAACAGCAAGGAAACTAGGACTTATGCTTCTTATCCAACTCGTTATTAAGAATAGGGTCCATCCGCGAGAGTCGTTTAAGAAGTACATTTCACAACGTTTCCAATTATCTCATGCAAGTCAATAAGTCAGAAGTCCATCCGCGAGAGTCGTTTAAGAAGTACATTTCACAACGTTTCGCATCCATAGCATTTCATGAAAATTGGTTATAGATATTTTAAAGCCACAATTATGGTTCATTTTCATGATAAAGAAACGTGGAAAACTGATCAAACCAAAGGTTATAACAAATGAGATATAGTAGGTAAGAAAATGATCAAGAGTGAAACATTAAAGGGTGAAAAAGGATTAAATTTTAAGACATGTTTTCCAATATGGTATAGATAATCTTTCATATTAACAAAATATTAATATTAATATAAAAAATATATAAACATGTAACTATGATATTTTAATGTAAGAATTGATTATGATGTTTTTTTAAGTGTTAATGGTGATAGTTTTAAGGTAATAATTAATTATGATTTTTTAAGTTAATAATTAATATATTTATTATTATTTTAAAATATATAGGGTTGGCTTAAATGGTATAAGAAGTTATGTTATATACAAATTAATATTATAGTATATTTTAAAATATTTAATTAATAATCAATATTGGGACTTAAGGAGAGGGTGCTTGAGGATATATTGATTTTGATGTTAAAGTGGGAGTCTAATTTTCACTTGTATTTCATCTTTCGTCTATGTATAGTTTTTTAGGGTGTTTATTAATGTCTATGGTTTCTCTACTTTTTTTTGTGGAAGTATGATCATTTTTAGCTACGATGCGAGTTTTTTCAATGCAAATTTGATGTTTGGTTTTATCAAAATGTTCGACTAGAGCATAATTTTTAGAACTATTATGTTTTATGTCAGTTGAGTGTTCTTGGATTATAGTATGGATAGAACCACCTGTTTCACCTACATATGGAATTCCATAAGAACAAGGAATTTGTTGGAGTTTAACACAGCAGAAACATGAGACAAGCAGAGTTAACATGGTTCACCCAATCCTCCTGGGCTACGTCCACACAACATAGGCATCGGCAGTCTTTATTAATCAAGCAGGAGATTACATAATTAAATCAATCCTCACAAACTCTCACACTCTACAAACAATCCGTATGGATACCTGTTATATAGCCAAGAGAATCAAACTGCCTCATAAATTCTCTCATATCAAATTTAGGATGCATTAACTCCCTCCCAACAAACTGGAGCTAATATAGGAACTAATTCCTAATTTTTGTCACCTAATGAGATTTTTGCCAATTTTACTAAAACTGAAAAAATCTAAACAATCTCCACCTTGACAACAATTAGCCTGATGCCCTGTTATTATTATTTTATCTCTTCTGCAAGCCAAGAGAAGCCAAACACCAACGCAGCTTCTCCAACAAAACTGGTTTTGTGAACATGTCTGCACAATTCTCCTTTGTATGCACCTTTTCAAGAGAGACTCCTCTTTCAGTGATAACCTGTCTTACAAAATGGTACTTAATTGGAATATGCTTTGATTTACTATGATAGGCCGGATTCTTAGCCAAATGTATTGCACTTTGACTATCACAAAGTAACCTAACGTTGTCCTGTAACCTACCAAACTCACCAAGCAAACCTTTCAACCAAACCGCCTCTTTGCAAGCATGCGAAGCAGCAATGTATTCTGCTTCAGTAGTGGATAAAGCAACAATGTTCTGTAGCTTTGACATCCAGCTGATAGCTCCACCTACAAGAGTAAAGACGTACCCTGAAGTTGACCTTCTCTTATCCAAATCACCTGCAAAATCGGAATCAACATATCCGCAAACAAATTCACTACTCTTATTGTAAGTGATACAATAACTACTTGTGCCTCTCAAGTACCGAAGCACCCATTTCACTGCTGACCAGTGTTCTTTACCCGCATTTGCCATATACCTGCTGACAACCCCAACTGCATGTGAAATATCTGGTCGAGTACAAACCATCGCATACATCAAACATCCTACTACATTGGCATATGGAATTCGAGACATATAATCATTTTCTTCATCTGTATTAGGACATAAACTCGAAGAAAGCTTAAAATGGGAAGCTAAAGGGACTGACACAGGCTTCACATTATTCATACCAAACCTCAAAAGTATCTTCTCAATATACTTCTGTTGTGATAGCCACAGCTTACCATTGCTCCTGTCTCTGAAAATCTCCATGCCCAAAATCTGTCTTGCTGCTCCTAGATCTTTCATATCAAACGTCCTTGCCATCTGAGTCTTCAACCTGTTGATTTCTTCAATGCTTTTGCTTTCTAAAAGCATATCGTCAACATACAACACTAAGATAATGAACATGCCATTATTTAACTGCTTAAAGTAAACACAATGATCATATTCACTTCTTATATATTTTTGACTCAACATGAAAGAATCAAATTTCTTGTACCACTGTCGAGGCGACTGCTTCAGACCATATAATGACTTCTTGAGCCTGCAGACAAATTTCTTATTGCGATGCTGAACAAACCCTTCCGGTTGTTCCATATAAATTTCCTCATCTAAATCACCATGTAGAAATGCAGTCTTAACATCTAATTGCTGCAACTCTAAATCAAGCAAAGCCACTAATGCTAACACAATTCTAATTGAAACAATTTTAACCACTGGTGAAAAAAATCTCATGAAAGTCAATACCGGCTTTCTGAGAAAACCCTTTTGCAACCAGTCGCGCTTTGTACCTGTCTTCCGTATCATTCACACCCCGTTTCAGCTTGAAAACCCATTTACACCCCACAGTTTTCCTGTCTCTCGGAAGCTCAACCAGATCCCATGTGCCGTTCTTACTCAAGGCCATCATTTCGTCCTTCATGGCTGCTTTCCACTTGTCACTATTCGAACCTTCTATAGCTTCCTGATAGCACAGAGGTTCATCATCGTTAGCGGTCAAAGCAACTGAAGTTACATAATCATCATACCTTCTAGGAGCATGTTTTATCCTTGTAGACCTCCTTAAAGTTGTTTCTGGTGCTTCCGCAATTGGCTGACTACCATCTGTAGGAACTTCTTCTCGATCACCATCTGAGACCTATTCATGACCTATATCTGAACCCTGTTCATGTTCTGATTCTGAAACCTGTTCATGACTAGTATCTGAACTATGGTCATCATGACTATCATTAGAAGTGCTATCAAACTGAATGTGTTGAAAATCAAATACATCATCCTGTTTCAATTTATTATCTACATCTAACTGTACAAGAGAGGATTCATCAAACTTTACATCTCTGTTGATGATGATTTTGCGGGTAGTAGGATCCCACAATCTATATCCCTTTGTTCCAACACCATACCCAACAAAGATATACCTTTTAGACTTTGGATCTAACTTAGTTCGCCGATGTTTAGGCACTAGAGCATATGCATCACAACCAAACACTCTGAGTTTAGAATAGTCACAAGGGTGTCCTTTCCATACCTCTTGCGGAATCTTGCAGTCTATGGCCGTCGATGGAGATCGGTTTATCACATAACAAGCTGTTGCCACCGCTTCCGTCCACAATTCCTTCTGCAAACCGGCGTTACTCAGCATACTCCTTGCTCTCTCTAGAAGAGTCATGTTCATGCGGTCAGCAACTCCATTTTGCTGAGGAGTATAAACCGTGGTCTTATGTCTCTCGATCCCTGCATCCTTGCAATAGCTGTCAAACTCCTTGGAAGTAAACTCACCACCATTGTCAGTTCTTAAACATTTTATAGTTCTACCAGTGCTGTTTTCTACCAATGCTCTAAACTGCTTGAAAACTGAAAAAACATCAGACTTTCTTTTCAACATGTAGACCCACACCTTCCTAGAAAAGTCATCAATAAATGATACAAAATACGACGAACCACCATATGAAGTAGTAGGCGCTGGACCCCAAACATCTGAATGGATATAATCAAGTATCCCTTTACTAGTGTGTTTGCCTGTTTTAAATTTTTGTTTACTTTGTTTTCCAAACAAGCAATGCTTACAGAAATCTAACTTTCCAGACTTCAGATTTGGAAGTAACTTGCGATCAGCCAAAATTTTCAACCCTCTTTCACTCATATGCCCCAATCTTTGATGCCATAAGTGAATGGAACTACTGTCATGTTCAGACACAGTAGACACAAAATCTGACCCTGTACTTCCTTCTAACTGAAATAGATTTCCTACTTTCTTAGCTTTCATTACTAGTAAAATACCTTTATAGATTTTCATAACTCCACCTTGAATTACAGTTTTATATCCATTTGTATCCAATGCTCCTAAAGAAATTAGATTTTTTCTTAAGTCTGGAACATGTCTCACATCTGTTAAAATTTTAGTTGTGCCATCAAACATTTTCAGTTGTATGCTTCCTATCCCCACAATATTAGATGTGACATCATTACCCATGTACACGACTCCATCATTAACTGATCTATACGTCTTAAACCATTCTCTATGAATACACATGTGGTTTGATGCACCGGAATCTAACAACCAATGTTGACCATGATTTGACATATTAACAGACAACACTTCGTCGCTCATACCTGAACCAGATGCCGAACCTGTATCTGTCGCATTTGCCTCCTTATTCTCTGTCGAAGAGTCTCCTTTCTTCTCTGTTTGCTGTCTCTTCCAGTAGTCTTTCTTCAAGTGCCCCGATTTGCCACAAAACCAGCACTTTACTTTGCTCTTCTTGCCTTTCGACTTTGAACGCGAATCGCTGCGCTTACCAGAGCGTCTTTCTCTAGAACGACCTCTAGCCATCATTGCCTCTGATGTAGAGGTGTCAGCATTCAACTTCTTCCTCGTCTCCTCAGACAACATGGCTCCAACCACATCGTCAAACTCAAGGACGGCTGGAGTACTAAAGCTTATGGAAGTAACAAAGTGATCCCACGATTCGGGCAATGAACACAATAGAGTTATTGCCTTATCCTCTGAATCAAATTTTACATCTAGACTTTGTAATTGTACCAATAGAGTATTGAAAACATTCAGATGGTCAGTAATTGAGGTACCTTCCTTCATCCGCAAACCATAAAGCTGCCGCTTCAGGAGAATCTGATTTGTCAAGGATTTCGTCATGTAGAGCTTTTCAAGCTTTATCCACAAGCCTGCTGCGGTCTTTTCTGACACAATGTTGAATAGAACGTCATCCGCCAGACATAACCGAATTGCACTCAGAGCTCTGTCATCCAACTCATCCCATTCATCCTCCGTCAGGGAAGAAGGCCTTTTGCTTTTCCCCAACAGTGCTTTCGCCACGCCTTGCTGAACCAGCATATCGTGCATCTTAAGCTTCCAGATCTCGAAATTGTTCTTTCCGTTGAACTTATCAATTTCAAACCGGGCATTTTGAGTTTTCGCCATCTCGTCTTAAAACAATGAATCTCCAAAATCAACTTTTTAAATGAAGTTAATCTCAAAACACTGCCTATGCCTTTAAAACAAACTATAATCTCCAAAACCCAACTTTAAAATAAAGAATGCCCCTTTTAAAAAAAAAACATGCCCTTTGAAATAAAAAATGCCCACAAACACCACTTCAAAAATACCATGTGCAAATGGTAATTTTTAAATAGCATCGATCTACCTTTTATAAAATCGACATATTCAAAACAATTTTTAAAGTGCCACCCTTCTTCCAATATAGTCGATTTAAAAATATTGAAATATGTATATCGATTCTAAATACAAATCGATTTATTCAAATGGGATGACAAATTTTAAAAGGCTTTCCATCTCACGTTCAGACAAATCCCAATTCGTTTCATTTGCTGTAATGCCAACTACCATAATCGATGTATGAAAACACTTTCAAAAAATGGCATACGATTTGACTTCTTAATACCAGCGTTCAGCATAAACCAGCGTTTAATAGACTGCATAAACCAGCGATTTAAAAAACCAGCGATTTATGTTTTAAATACCGGCATTCCGTGTCATCGATGCCTCTCCAGTACAGCAAATGCATTTCAACGCCGCCATTCAACGCTGTCCAGCTCCACGCATACACAAAAAACTGCACGCAGGTATACAGCTTCAATCCACGCTGTAATACTTACAGCAATGCCACCGCACACCAGTCCGCGGCAGTCAATCCAACAGTGCGCAAGTGAATACCACCAGCAGCACGCACCAGTCAATTCACCTTCACTTTACCACAACTTCACGCAAAAAAGCAATCCACTCACCAGCATGTCGACCTCCACGCAGGTGGAACAAATGACTTCCACGCAGCTTTCAATCTTCACGCAGAAAAAACTGAGCCTTTACACGCCGCAGGTTTCAGCGACCTCTACGCAGCACCAGCAATTCAAACTCCAGGACAGCAATCAACAACACCAGCACTCCAACATGCTCCGATACCAATTGTTGGAGTTTAACACAGCAGAAACATGAGACAAGTAGAGTTAACGTGGTTCACCCAATCCTCCTGGGCTACGTCCACACAACATAGGCATCGGCAGTCTTTATTAATCAAGCAGGAGATTACATAATTAAATCAATCCTCACAAACTCTCACACTCTACAAACAATCCGTATGGATACCTGTTATATAGCCAAGAGAATCAAACTGCCTCATAAATTCTCTCATATCAAATTTAGGATGCATTAACTCCCTCCCAACAAACTGGAGCTAATCTAGGAACTAATTCCTAATTTTTGTCACCTAATGAGATTTTTGCCAATTTTACTAAAACTGAAAAAATCTCAACAGAATTAAATAGACACATTTATGGCATTTAGGATCAATGGGATCTTTCACTGATTTGGGACAATTTCAGATGGTCTTGAAAGGTTTGAAGGTGGTCATAATGTTATTTGTTTTTAGGATGTGGGGAATTTTTTCAGTGGTCCCAAGAATGTATGGTAGGTTTTCGTTTCCAACAAAGTTATCCTTATTTTCATTCTAAGTCGTTTATTGGGATTATGGAGAGCCTTGAGGGCTTGATTTTTTCTGTATGCTCTTCTTAATAATACTTTTATAACATGTGATTTTTCCATATCCAAGTGTTCCTTATATGAGACTCTCACAACTATAGTTTCCAAAGTTCTTAGAATCCCAAATTTTTGGGTAGGATGATGGTGAAAAGTGGCATGAAGGTATTTTCAGTATGGGTCTTTTTTTGGTATACTTGGTGGGGTATGGAACCATCTTGGTTTCTCGTGATGAGGATGCCAAGGAAAGGGAGGTTGTCATTGACCTCTACTCCCATGGTGAATTTTATGGATGAAGAGAGACTATTTAGGTTGTGCTTGAAAATTTCTAATGATTCATGTCCACGATGCCATATTATAAAGGTGTCAACTACATATATTTTCCATAATTTGGGTTTTAAGGTTGAGGATTTTAGGGTGTTGGCTTCAAAATATTCCATGAATAAATTAGCAATAATGGGGGATAAAGGAGATCCCATAGCTACACAACAAGTTTGTTCATGCACATTACCCATGAAACTAAAGAAAGTATATTTGAGGCATATTTCAAATAGTTTATATGTGTCACGATCAGTTATTTTACGGGAAACCTCCATGGCTCCTTCAATAGGGATATTCGTGTATAGTGAAGTTACATCAAAACTTACTAAAATATCATGTTTATAAAGCTTGATATTCTCAATTTCAGTAATAAAATGGGTGTAATATTTAACAAATGAAGCATTGTTACCAACCAAAGGTTTTATTTTTTTGGCAATGTATTTTGAAACATGGTTTGTAGGTCCACCAATAGTATTAACTATAGGTCTAATCGAAATCCCATCTTTGTGTATTGTAGGAGAACCATAAATTCTATGGCTGTATGGATTGATTTCTATTAGGTTATTGTGTTGACTAATATGGCTAGCTTTGATTGAATTGAAAACTTATTTAGTGATTTTCTTCATAGGATTATTGTTTAAATTTTTGTAGAATCTACTATTGTTGAGATCATCTATCATTTTTTCGTTGCAGTATTTCCTATTCAGTATGACAGTAGTGTTGGAATTTAAGATTTTATAGCAAGATATTCATTCTTGCTATTATTTCTTTTGGACGGTCTATATTGTCTATATTTTCTAAGAAAAATAGAACAATTTTGTCTAATTTATTCTTTAGTGTTATGAGGAATGTATTTAATGCCATATTCAATGTGACAAAATATGTCTTCAATCAGAATTTTTCGAGTAATTGTAAAATTTAACCTTTTATTCAGAAGATTGAGGATGCGTTCATTTAATTGGAGGCCTAACAAACTGATAACTAAATTATTCAAAGGGTCAATGTTATTCCGATGGGAGAGTTTATGAGCAGTGTTTAAAAAGTTTCGAGGAGGATGGGGATTTGATAAAATGGTTGAAGGATGGGAAGGTGTAATATTAGGTTTGAGATTAATTAAAGGAGTCCCAATTAAATCATTTTTTTTAACTAACTCAAGATTGGGAGAAAGAGTCTCGTTATGGTCATTTGAAATGTGTGGCTGGTTGACGTTTGTAGTGAGGGATTGGGAAGCCGAATTTATGCATTGATGGTTGTCGCTTGTAATGAGATACTGAGACTTCAAATCAATGTAATGATGGTTAATGGGAGAGTGTGTGACCTGGGGATGGGAGGACACTGAGAATCTGATAGGAGGCGTGAGTTTTACATTTGAATTTCCAAAAAAATATTTGCATGATAGAGCGGTGTTATGGAATGTTTTAGCATTAATTTGATGATGGTGAATGGGAGAGCATGCAGATACCGAGAGAGAGAATGTAGGGTTTTCAATATCACCAATAGGTGTAGTTTAATTTCCAGAAAAGTGTGTATATGATGGAGCGATGTCATGTAATGTCTCAGAGCTAGTGCGATGATGGTTAATGGGAGAGCAGATGATCTTGGGATGATACAGAGGGGGAGAATCTAGGGTTTTCGATGTCACCACGAGGCCTAATATTTACAGTTGAATTTCCAGAAACAAATGATGAAGTGATGTCATGGAATAACTCGACATTGTTATTTGAGTTTACCAAACCAACGATGTTATTAATTTGAATTGGATTTTAAGTTGAGGGAATTTTCTGGAATATATACAGGAATATTAATTTGATTAATCTAGATTAAATTATGGTTGACAATGGAGTTGAAATATGTTACTGAGGAGGAAACGATTTTAGAGTTTGAAATAGTATCGTTTCTCAACAAACTTGGGAATGAGTTTAGAATTTGAAGGGAGGTGAGAGCCTCTATCATGGTAAAAAAAATTTAAAAATATTTGAGCTTGTTTTTTGTAAGTCAATTCTTCAATTACGAGGGCTTTTAGGAAAGAGGTGACATCAAATTTTTACAATAATAAAGGATCGATTTGGTTGGCTAATGTAGTGTGTAATTTAAATGCTTTCTGGGACAACAGATCCAATTCAAATCTAGTTTTATCGATTTCACTGTGTAGAAGTGTTATGCTTTCTTTTGTAAAAATATGGTTACTCTTATGATTTATGAGGGAGTGATTAATTCTAGCAAAGCTAGGGATGATAGAAGTGTTTTTGTAGCATTTTAATATGTTTATAAGTTCTCCTTTTAGCTATAAGTGATTTAAATCATTCTAATTTACAAACTTTATGCCAGGAGTTTTTTTATTTTTGTCTATTCTCCTATAATGTGGTTTAATATGACTGTATAAATGTGACAATGTTGCTTTTGAAATAAACTCCTTAACATGGAATAATTAAATGATAATGAGTGTTAAGTGGACTTTCTAAGCTCATTCAAGATAAAGGTCACAAATGGATGTCTTTAGACTTTTTGCATCATTATTATGACATTCTTTTACAAACTAGAAATAATTGATAATGAATCATAATTTTTTTTTAAGCAAATTATAATTATTTGATAATTATTTCTAAGTGGTGTAAGTGGTTGAGTCTCATCTTGTTTCTTTTTACAAACATGAAGAGGCAGAAAATCCAGCATAAAATATGCCTTAGTAATTTTCTAGTAGACTAATTTCAACGCACACTTTGCAAGGGAGGTACTCCTTGCCAAGTCTTGCATTGAGATCCCCACAACACCATCATATTTTAATAAATAAAACCCTGGGTTGTGGGAAACTTGAGGGTGAGAGCCATTAACCAAAAAAATAGACATTAAGGAATATGGTTTATGGATGCGAGTTGGAATGCTATGGGCATAGTATTGATGCAGGGAGGAATACCTATATGCTACAATTTTGAAGTGTTTCATGGGGAAGTTCTCAAATACCCTACCTATGACAAGGAACTCTATGCCTTGGTACAAGCTATCAGAAAGTGGAAACACTATCTAATGAGAAAAGATATAGTTGCCCATATATATCATCAATTTTTGTAATATATATAGGCCGCGAGTAAGTTACAATAGAAGAATCATTACAAGTGGATGGATTTTTTATAGATGCTCCATTTAGTGGTCAAGTACAAGTGTTAGGATATTCCGACACATAGGAAATGGTTAAGAATAACTTATTCTAGTGTAGAGTTAGGTAAAGTGTGTTTCTTTACCATGTACATTTGTAACTTATAATCCGACGGTCACAATTTGTAGTGATCCGACGGTTATCTCTCACCTTGGTATTAACAACACTTGATCCATCGCTTAACACCTGATTGGTCCATGATCTCTATTTAAATAGCATGGATGGTCATTTTTCCGGTAACCGTTTATGAGAGAAACATATGTAACCTTTCTTTTTATATTAATAAATTGCCTGAAGTCGCTGTGTTGGCTCATGTCATGGACTGTTTCCCTCTTTGAGGGTTCTAACCACATGATTATACTGGTGTACTGATTTGTGATCTATTTGTGAGCAGTGAATTTTGGTTCTTGATCTACGGAACTTACCCTGTAAATTCCTACATGGTATCAGAGAACAACATCAATTTGGAGCACTCTTCACCTTCATCTTCAGGCATGGCACTTTCTGCTTGTGGTTGTCAAGCATCAAGATCTAGTTATGCATTAAATGTATCTTCTTCTTCTCCTTCTCATGAGTGGCTCATTGATTCTGGAGCTTCTTACCACATGGCTAAAAATAAATCCATGTTTTCTTCTTTAAATGATTGTAACACCAAACATATTTATGTTGGTGATGATAAGATCTCTTAGTGTTGTAGGATCTGGAACCATTCATCTAGATAACGATCAATTTAATGATGTACTATGTGTTCCTACCTTGTCATGCAACCTTCTATTTATTTATCAGATAACTCATTCAGGTGAAGGGAAAATAGTGTAATTCTCACCTCATGATGTTGTAATCAAGGACCTCAAAGATCCTAAACATATTTTAGCTACTAGCATTGCTGATGATTTCACAAGGTTGTATAATTTTGACAACTTTGGGTCATCATGTCTTCCCTCTGTTTTTGTTGCTCATAAGGATGATGTGAGCAAAATTTGGCATGAGCGATTTGGTCACTTAAACTATCACTCTCTTCAAACTCTATGTAAGGAAAGTACGGTGACGGGCCTTGCTATGGTATCTTATCGAGATGGTGTTTTCTCTGGATGTGTACTCAGAAAAAATCATCAGGATAGTTTTGACAAACGTGCCTCTTGGCACGCTTCAACCCCTTTGCAACTTGTGCACAGTGATTTATGTGGTCCACTTCCTATTGTTTCTTTATCTGGTTGAAAGTACTTCTTAACTTTCATTGATGATTTTTCCAGACGCACTTGGGTATATTTCTTAAAACTCAAAAGTGAAGTTTTAAACATGTTCTGGGCCTTTAAGGCCTTTGTTGAGAAAAAATATGGACATCAAATTCTTAAGTTAAGATCAGACAATGGCGGATAATATGTTAACAACAAATTTATTAACTTCTGCATTGAGCATGGCATTCAATTGCAAAATACTGTTCCATATACTCCGCAACAAAATGGTGTAGCTGAAAGGAAGAATTGCCTCTTAAAAGAAATGGATAATTGTATGCTTCAATCTAAAGGACTTGGTCTCAATTTTTGGGCAGAAGCCATTAAATGTGCAAATTACATAGTAAATTTCACTCCTACTAAGGTTTTAAAGAATATAACTCCAAAAGAAGCTTGGAGCTCAATCAAACTAGATGTAAGTCACTTTCGTGTTTTTGGAGGTGATGCTTGGGCCCATATTCTAGATGCGAAACATAAAGCCTTAGAACCTAAGAATGAAAAATGTATTTTTTCTGGATATTCTGAAGATGTCAAAGGCTATAGACTCCTTCAACCAAAATCCAAAAATATTATAATTAGAAGAGATGTAAAATTTGATGAAAATATATCGACCTACGAGCCTAGTTCAGCGAGTGTGCCACCTTTGGCCTGCAAGCCTGATTTGGCATATGTGCCACCTCTCTCTCTCTCTCTTCTATCCTTAATAGCATTCCTTCTAGTTCAGATGGCGACAACGAGGATGAAAATCCTCCTCCACCTCTTCAAATTATTCCTTACTCTCCACCGCTTCCAAGATGGGTCTTCTCTACTTGGGATGCAGCAGGTTCTCTTGCAGGTGACCTTGCAGATCGAAACCGTACATGTTCTCAGTTCGAAAGAGCCTCTTCCTTATTAGCTCAAGTTCCAAAAAAAATTGATCTAGAAACCTTTCAAGAAACATCTGGTCATCCATATTGGGATGAAGCTATGAATGAAGAGTATCGTTCTTGATTGGCAAACAATAATTGGGATCTTGTTCCTCTTCCAAAAGGAATAAAACTTGTCAGATGCAGATGGGTTTACAAAACAAAGCTTGGACCAGATGGAAAAGTAGATAGACATAAAGCTCATCTTGTATCTAAAGGATTTTCACAAGTTGAAGGCATTGACTATACTGAAACCTTCTCCCCTGTTTCCAAAATTAACTATATCCACTGTGTTCTTTCCCTTGCTGCCTCCTTTAAATGGTAAGTCCATAAGATGGATGTTAAATATGCCTTCCTATTTGGTATGTGTTATATTCTTTCCACGACTAGCCGCACGTGCGGTACGTTGCGCCGGGCGCAGCAGGGGGGGCGGCAACCCCCCTTGTCGGGGTCCGGGGCAGCGCCCTGGAAATTTTTTTTTGGTATGTGGTCCCACTCATAGGTGAACCCACCCATGTTTTGTGCATGAGTTTGCACATGGTTTTGGGGTACGATGGTTTTCGGCCCCTGGTATTTTGTAGATCCGATCAAGGGAACTACGGTTATATTCTAATCTAGGGTTAATGGATTGGCGTTTATGTATGCTTCATCATGTATATATATGTCTTTTAACACTAAAAGGAATATAATGAAAAATCAAGCTGGTCATCCCGATTTGGGATCCAGGGGAAAATCTCTGTGTTTATCTGTTTTATGTTTTATGCTCTCGCTATTGTTTATTTTCTGTTATAAGATTCATGTGTAGATAATTTCTATTCAGGGTTAAAACCTACATTTGGTTTCAAAGATGTTTCGGCTTCAAGGGGATGCCTTTGCTGCTGAGGGTTTTTTGCTTGGGCCCGAGGTAGACCCTGTTCAGTGGGAGATCTGCGGGATCGATTCTTGCTGTGAAAGAAGATGGCGAGCAGCGGAAAGACAGAGATCGAGAAATTTAATGGTCAGAGTTTTGAGTTGTGGAAGATCAAGATGGAGGATCTACTGGTGGATAAAGATCAGTGGATCGCGGTAGATCCAGGTACTAAACCAACGGCAATGTCAGATGAAGACTGGAAGAAACTAGATCGGGAGGCTAAGAGCGCAATATGGTTGTGTGTCTCAGATTCAGTATTGTTGAATGTATCTGAGGAAGCTACGGCGAAGAATTTGTGGGAAAAACTTGGGACTTTGTACCAATCTAAGTCTCTGGTGAATAATTTATTCCTGCGAAAAAAGTTGTATAACCCGAGGATGAAGGATGGAGACTCGGTGACAGAGCATCCGAACACCTTCAATACTGTGGTAAGTCAACTGTAATCTATTGATATTAAAATCTCAGATGAAGATAAGTGCATCAGTTTGTTGTGTTCTCTACCAGACTCGTGGGACAGTCTAGTTATTGCAATATGTAGCAATACAACTACCTTGAATTTTGATGACATTGTCTCAGCCTTGCTGTCGGAGGAAACGAGATGGAGAAATATGGAGGGTCAAAATGGAGATGCCTTATCTATACGAGGAAGCTCTCAAAACAAAAACAAGAATAAGGTTTTGAGTGGGAGATCTAAATCTAGAGGGAGATCTAAATCTCCTAGAAAGTTTGTAAAGGTGTGCTGGAAATGCGGAAAGGAAGGAAACTACAAAAACGAATGCATATCTAAAGCGCCTGAGAAAGGAAAGGGATCTGATGATGCTCCTTCTGCAGAGGCAAAAACCACCTTGGATGAAGGTGGGAATGGGTATTTGGCTTCTTCTTCAAATACACATGTAGATCATGAGTCATGGTTGATTGAATCAGGTGCATCTTTTCACTTCACTCCCCATAGGGAGTGGTTCTGCCAGTATGAGAAATATGATGGTGGTGATGTCTTCCTAGGGGATGATAGCAAGGCTAGAATCGTCAAATGTGTGAAGGTCAAGCTGAAGCTGCAAGGTGGAAGGATTAGAACACTTCCTGGTGTTTTGCATATTCCTGCATTGGCCAGAAATCTAATTTCTGTAAGCTGGATGATGCAGGTGTAAAAACAGTGTTCGAGAAAGATGCCTGCAAGATGGTTCGGGGAGAACTGGTATTAATGCGGGGAGTTTGGATTGGAACTCTATACAAGCTACAAGGTAGCACTGTTATTGATGGGTGTAACAGTTCTGTGGTTCCTGAAAGAGGAGCGGAAAGCCTGGAGGTCTCTGTAGAAAATACCATGCTATGGCATCAAAGGCTTGGAAATATTGGAGAGAAGGGCCTTCAGATACTGCATAGAAATGTTTTGGTAGAAGGTATGTCTAATTTCTCTCTGGATTTTGATTTCTGTGAACATTGTGTATATGGGAAGCAGAATCGGGTGAGTTTTCCTTCTTGTGCTAAGAGGATGAACAAGATATTAGAGCATGTGCATAGTGATGTGTTTGGACCTATGTCAGCTCCATCACTGGGAAAGTCTGTGTACTATGTTTCATTCATATATGAATTCTCAAGGAATACATGGATATATTTCTTGAGGAAGAAATCTGAAGTCTTTGACAAATTTAAAGAATTTAAGGCTCTGGTGGAAAACCAGACAGAGAAGAAGATAAAGGCGCTGAGGACAGATAATGGTGGGGAGTTCTGCAAGAAGGAATTTGAAGAGTTCTGTAAGAAGTGTGGTATAGCATGGTAGAAGAATACTCCATACACACCTTAGAAAAACGGAGTTGAAGAAAGAATGAACAGAAAACTGATGGAAAAGGCAAGAAGCATGCTCAATGGTACTGGGTTAGGACAAGAATTCTGGGCAAAGGCAGTGGAGACTGCATGTTACTTAGTTAACAGATCACCTTCATCAGCATTGGAGGATAATACTCCACATGAGGTATGGACTGGTAAGAAACCCTTTCTTTCACATCTAAGGGTATTTGGATGTGATGCATATGTACATGTTCCAAAGGAGAAAAGGACCAAGTTGGATAATAAATTTGAAAGGTGCATCTTTATTGGGTATAAGGATGGTTTAAAGGGTTACAAGCTTTGTAACCCAGAAACAAGGAAGGTTGTGTACAGCTGAGATGTGGTGTTTAAAGAGGTGAAATATGTTGCTACACATGAAGTCCTACCAAAGGAACCTGAGAAGATAGAGTTTGAGCTAAAGGAGGATGAATCAAACTCTACAATAGAAGAAGACTCAGAAGAGGAAGAGCCAGAAACTCCAGCTTTCAAAAGATCAGCTCGGGAAATAAGACAACCAGAAAGGTATATTCCATCTGCTTTCTATTCAAATTTTGCCTTAACTATAACTGATGATGATCCCAAAACTTTTAGGGAGGCAATAGATTCAGAGGATGGAAAACTCTGGAAGGAGGCCATGGTTGATGAAATGGCATCCTTGCACAAAAATGAGGCATGGGATCGGTGGAGTTGCCGGCTGGAAGGAAGCCCATCAGGAGAAAATGGGTGTTTAAAAAGAAGATGAATGTAGAAGGCAAGGTGGAGAAATACAAAGCTCGGTTGGTAGCAAAATGTTATTCCCAGGTGTCAGGAATTGATTTTGGTGATATTTTTTCTCCTGTTGCCAAGGTTACTTCTATTAGATTACTTTTATCTGTTGCTGCTGCATTTGATTTTGAGACAGAACATATGGATGTGAAGACAACATTTCTTCACGAGGTTCTAGAAGAGGAGATCTACATGAAGCAACTTGAAGGCTTTATGGTGAAGGGTAAGAAAGAACTAGTATGCAGGTTGAAGAAGTCTCTGTATGAGTTAAAACAATCACCAAGGATGTGGTATCAGAAATTTGATACCTATATACGGGGACTTTGCTTCACCAGAAGCAAGGAGGATCACTGTGTTTATTTTAAATTAATTGGTGACCGTGTTATTTATTTGGTCTTGTATGTGGATTATATGTTGTTGATTGGAAATGACAAAGAAATTATCCAAGATTTGAAGACCCAATTGTTCTCCAAATTTTACATGAAGGATCTTGGTGCTGCAAACTATATTTTGGGAATGGAAATTAAGAGAGATCGGGCAAATAGGAAGCTCTGGTTAAAATAGAGGAAGTATGTTGAGACTATATTGCAGAGGTTCAATATGCAGGATAGTAAACCGGTGAAAGTTCCTATTCATGTAGGTGTAAAGCTATATGCTGAACAATGTTCCAAGACACAATAAGAAGAGGAGGATATGTCCTATGTTCCATATGAAAGTGCAGTGGGTAGCCTGATGTATGCAATGGTCTTTACTAGACTAGACATTGCACATGCAGTGGGAGTATTGAGCAGGTTTATGTCAAACCCATGGAAGGAGCATTGGACAGCAGTGAAGCGGGTTTTCAGATATTTATGTGGCATTAGTGATTATGACTTGTGCTTCCGGGGAAGACCAGGATTGGAAAGAATGTTGGACATTCGTGGTTTTGTTGATGCAAACTAGGCTGGAGATCTAGACCAAAGAAGATCTACAAGTGGGTATGTGTTTAGCCTATTTGGAGGTGCAGTTAGTTGGATGAGTAAAAGACAATTTGTAGTGGCGCTTTCAACTACAGAGGCAGAATACATAGCATCCACTCATGCAAGCAAGGAAGCATTTTGGTTGCAGAGATTGTGTTCAAGTATGGGGTTGGTACATCAAGCTATAAGGATAGACTATGATAGCCAAAGTGCAATTTTCTTGGCTAAGAACCCTGCTTATCATTCAAAGACAAAGCCCATTGATGTTCAATATCACTTTGTTAGAGATATGGTTGAATCTAAAAGGGTGATGCTGGTAAAGGTGGACACTTTGAAGAATGTTGCAGATGCATTGACAAAGTCTGTAAGCACTCAGAAGTTCTCTTTGTGTAGAGAAACAATGGGTGTTGAAGAATTGGCCCAATGACTAAGCTCTCCTATGGCCCCCTGTGGAAAGAAAACAACAAGTGGGAGAATGTTGGGTATGTGTTATATTATTTCCATGACTAGCCCCACGTGTTGTACGTTGCCCTGGGCGCAGCAGGGGGGTCACAGGGGGGGCGACAGCCTCCCTTATCAGGGTCAGGGGCAACACCCCGGCAAATTTTTTTTGGTATGCGGTCCCACTCATAGCCGGACCCACACATGTTTTGTGCATGAGTTTGCACATGGTTTTGGGGTACGATGGTTTTTCGCCCCTGGTATTTTTTAGATCCGGTAAAGGGAACTACGGTTATGTTCTAATCCAGGGTTAATGGATTGGGGTTTATGTATTCTTTGGCATGTATATATATGTGTTGTAACACTAAAAAGAATATAATGAATAATCAAGCTGGTCGTCCCGATTTGGGATCCAGGGGAAAATCTCTGTGTTTATCTGTTTTATGTTTTATGCTCTCGCTATTTTTTATTTTCTTTTATAAGATTCATGTGTAGATAATTTATGTTCAGGGTTAAAACCTACACTTCCTACATGGATATTTGCATGAAGAAATCTACATGGAACAACCCCCCGGATTTATCCAAAAAGACTCCAACCTTGTTTGTTGCCTTAGGAAGTCTCTCTATGGTCTCAAACAAGCTCCTCGGACTTGGTATGAAAAAATGGATAGATTTCTCTTAGATAATGGATTTTCTAATGTAATAAAATATGATACCAAAAAAAAAAAAATTACTTATAGTGCCAAAAATTAAAAATTTCCTCTTGGCATAATTCTATCATTAAATCAATTTTATGGGAACCTTAAAACTTTTTTGACCTTATACTAGAATAATAAATCAACACACACAATGTGATATTTATGATACCAAATTATAATTAGATTGGTTAATAATACTAATATAAAAAATGTTATTGTCATCAAATAATATTAATCAACATTTTAATAGAAACCATAAATAATATAAGGAGTCCAAGATTAAGATGTCAAAAATTTTCTTATGCAATTTTATACAAAATTTCTTTATATAATTTATTATGATGATTTTATCACAAAAAATGGTGAAAATATACATTCGAAGTATTGAACTAATCGGTTTTCATACTTTATCTAGTTAAAGTTTTAAATTTTAGATCCCATGTATAATTCCAAATTTAATGAAATGTGTTTTTTGTGTGTAAGTCCTTGTAATATTTTGTTTTCCAATTTTAATGAAATGTGTGTTGTTTTCATCGAGATGGAAATATACGAGAACTTGAAAACTAATAGAGAGTGAAAAATAGTTCTCGAAACAATTATGAAGAAGATAAATGGATCATGATTTGCCAATATGATCAACATTCTACTATATTTATTTTCATGAATAGGTGTAGAAAAAAACAATCTTAGTTTATTGTTAGAAGTTGAGGTAGAAAATATGAGAGATAAGTAGAGTTATGATGTCTATTCTAAAACCTATGCATGTATAATAACCAACATTTCATTCAAAAAATGAATTCAATTATTTAAACAACATAGTGGGGGTGATAGAAATACAATTCTTCATTTGGCCAATGGAAAGTGAATAACAAATTGACAAAAATTTTCTTATGAAATAAACTCCTTGGAGAGAAAAATTGGTAGCATGAGGCTAAGGAAACACAATAAAGGTGAGTGGAAGAAACGAACTTCCCACTCTTTAGCACCGTATTGGAAACAACCATAGAATAATAAAATATTTTTAAAAGTATGGATGGCTACATTTATATGATAAAACTAAGTTGAAGGTGTTCTAGTTCGAGAGTGAATACACAAGATTTAAGTATGGGTACCCATGTGATTCATTTTACTAAATGGTGGTCAAGGAAAATCTTGTTGCATGATGAAGGTTTATGGGTATGGTCCTACATTCATCCACTAAGCCAGTAAATTAGCCTCTTGCATTATGATGTAGCGTGGATGATTGTGACCTATAGAATTAGGGGAATCTCAATTATAGATTATCAACAAAATGGGATTGGAATTTTGAAATCATCCTATTCCATATCCATTGGGATGTACAAATAAGGATGTAAAAATCAAGTTAAAATAATACTGTACAAAGTAATATTTTCTATAAGTGGTAAGTTTTCTATAAGTTGTAAGTGCCAATTCTGGAAGCTAGTGAAGGGAAGAAGTAGTTGAAACAACAATTGGAGTAAGGGGTTATTCCAAAAAATACATCACCATGTGGACCACCCATCATAACTATTCCAAAGAAGGATGAGGCATAGCGAATTTCCATTGACTACAGTGTCAAATAATATTATAATCAAGAGTAGATATCCTATATTAAGGATTGATGACATGTTATATTAATTGTAGCAAGAAAAAATACTTTACTAAGAAAGATTTAAAATCATATTATCACTATGATCAACTCAGAGAATAAGATACTTGGAAGATGGCCTTCAAAACCATAAGAGGGTTGCATGAGTGGTTATTCATACTATTTGTTTTATGCAGTGCACCAACAATGTTCATGAGATTAACTAATGACATATTGCACCCATATCCAGATTCATTTATTATTTTATATTTAGGTGATATACTGATATATAGTGCTACTTGAGAGGAGAACATATTACATTCCATGCAAGTTTTATAGCTAGTGAAGAAGCCCCATTTGTTGGAAAATCTCAAGAACTCATAATTCTTATAATAACTTCTCGTGCATTTAAGCTATGTAATTGGTGGAGGGGGGCTTAAGATATATCCTAAAAATATGGAGGCCATCATTGAGTGGTTGGTGCCTACCATTGTTTCATAAATAAGGAGTTTACTCTAGGCAGCATAATACCTGAGCAAGCCTCATTTTTAGTAGTAGATATGCCACTCCATGTCATAACATTGAGCGGCAAGAGTTTCTAGTGGGGAAGGTTTAGGAGAAGGATTTTGAGGACTCTAAAAACAAAATCGATCAAGCAATAGTTATTTCATTACCAACTTGTACTATCCCTTGAAAGTAGATATGGATGCGAGTTGGAATGCTATGGGAACAGTCTTGATGCAGGGAGGAATACCTATATGCTACAATTTTGAAGTCTTTTATGGGGAAGTTCTCAAATACCCTACCTATGACAAGGAACTCTATGCCTTGGTACAATCTATCAAAAATTGGAGACACTATCTAATGAGAAAAGAGATAGTCACCCATATATATCATCAATTGTCGTAATATATATAGGCCATGAGTAAGTTACAATAGAAGAATCATTACAAGTGGATGGAGTTTTTATAGATGTTCCATTTAGTGATCAATTACAAGTGTTCAGATATTCCAACACGTAGGAAATAGTTAAGAATAACTTAGTCAAGTGTAGAGTTAGGTAAAGTGTGTTTCTTTACCATGTACATTTGTAACTTATAATCCGACGGTCACGATTTGTACCTATTACTTGGTTTAGGACCTATTAATTGGTCTTCTAAGAAACAAATTTCCATCCCTCTTTCTCTAGTAGAAACATTGTATCGTTGTGCAGTTGAAGCCAGCAAGGAAGACATGTGGCTTCGTCAGATTGTGTTTGAATTTGGTCTTCATTAGTAGCATCCAACTACACTTTGGTGTGATAATCAGAGTGCCATTTAGCTATGTAAAGATCTAGTTCAGTATCAACGTATGAAACACATCTAAATCCACATACACTTCATCCAAAAGCTCATTCACGATCATGTTCTTGAAGTGCAGTATTGTCCAACCAATGATCAAGTAGTTGATATCTTTACAAAGGCTCTCAAAGAAGCAAAGTTTACCAAAATTTGATCCATGATTGGAGTTCAGGAAAGTTTTCATTAAGGAGGGATAGGTTCTAATGCATCCTTCGTCCTCCTATTGTGTCAACTTTGTAAATCCTTCAATCCTATCCCAATTTTTTCTTAAGGGTGGATGTAGGATATTTCAATACATAGGAAATAGGCTCCTTTTGTGTCACCTTTGTAAATCCTTCTGTTATCACAAAATATAACCTTGATAGGCTGCTGATCAAGTAGAATCTGAGTAAATTTTTCAAACCAGACTTTTAGTTGAGGCTTAGCCTCCTTAACCTGAGAGGGCTCTCTCAATAGGTTTAAGATTTTGAACTAAGGATTAGATGGCTAACTCTAGGAATAAATTGGATAAAATTGTATAACTGGTTGAAATACTGATCAAAAAACATCTATTGGGCTATGTATTCAAGTTATGTTTCAACAAGATATCAAAATTATCTTAACATGGAAGTCAGGGCATTTCAAAGTTTCAGATGTATCAGCAAAACAGTAACACAGTGAATAAAACACAATTTACAAACATATGAAGGAAGTTAGAGAATTTTCCAATGAATTCTAAGTAACACATGTTCATACCACTGAAAAAAGGTAGATGAGGAAAGCCATAGGAAGATCAAACACCAAAAACTCTTTCTGAATCTTGAGTAGTAAAGCCCATATTTGTATTAAGATGAAAACACATAGTCTGCTATAATAACATAGTTTGCTTGTTAATGAAAATTTCCAACCTTTAGCAATTCGACTTCATGTCTCTTATAGAGTCATCATTACAATCTTGGATTCCCTTATTCATCTTGAAGAGAATTCTAATTTCTAATTTTCACACCTATATGCTCCTAAAGCAGACTCTTAATTACATCTGACAGTTAACTGTCTCTTCTAGAAGTCATAATACAAATAGGAGTAAAACTCCTTATTATGTCTAAAACAACCTTATCTAAGACTTAAATAATATCTCTGACAATTTTTTCTCCATATCTTCGACCTTGATGATGCCTCTAATATTGTTATGCAATCATGTTGATTCATGTCTTATCTGCCCTACAAAATAGGGAACATGTTTCCTATAATTTAGCTTTTACCTTCATTGATGATCTTCGAACCCTTTTGCTAGCAATATTGAATTTTTGAGATAAGTGACATGTGTTATCATTTCCATGGAACCATGCATTTCCACCTGTACAAAAATTAAGCTTTTGAAAAAGTATAAAGAGACATGATATGGCTGTGCTACGAAAATAACAACTGTTTTCGTAGCGCAGAATCTATATCTTTGTAAACATCTCTTAACCATCCACTTTATTTTTCTTTGACAACTGAACTTCCATCTCTTAGCCATTTCCATCCACCAGTAGCAACAAAATTCAGAAACCAATTGTTTTTACCTCTCAAAACCCTTATAAAAATATTCAAAAATGCACCCACAGCAGTTTCGTAGCGCGCTACGAAACTGATGTGTATGTCTTGTTAACATAGTTTTTCACAATTCTCAAAATTTAAGGATATTTTCACCTTTTAATGATTTCCATGATGTCTATAGACCTTACCAATAAAAATAAGTCAACTTTGAAATGTAATCAAAAAGTGATGTCCTTCCCAAAAACAAGACTGTATTAAGGATTTGTCACTTACTCCTCTTGTTGTATCTCTACTGTAGCTGACATTCAGACTTTGTTAATTGAATTTCAAGATCTTTAATCTACCTTTTCAGTCTCCTATTAGTAGCCCTCAATTTAACATTTATCATTCTCATAAATCTTGCTTCTTTTATTGCAGGGACAGTCCAGGTAAAGTACTGAGCTTCACTGTTGACTGTTTCAGGTTTTGAAACTCTTTTAATCTCCTACAGAGCTCTTATTCTGTGGAAGTTTGTCTTCTCAACAGCATGTCTTCTTCCTTTCTTGTTAAGTTTAGAAATTTCAAGATTATCTAGTCTCAACTTTTCTTTAATTTCTTCATAACTTCTCTTTTCTCTTTGAGTGTTGAAAACTTTGTTTTTGTCACCTTTAGGCATTAGCGATGATAGGTCTATGGGCTCTTCATAAACATTGGAAACTTCCCCTACTTTATCTAAATCCATATCCAAATCTTGCAACTTTTTTGATTTCCTAGTGAAAGGCCCTCTGGGCTTGAACACAAACTCTGAAATTTCATCATCAAAATCCAAATTTTTAGAAAATCTCATCTTCTTAGATTTCCCTTCATCCAATTTTATAAATTTTTCCTGGACCAAAGGAGACTCTTCAATATCAATAGCCTGTAAAATATCATTCAAATCACCCTTTAAATGTATACTTTCTCCTTAAACCACTGTTTTACCCTTTTCCTTTTCTATTTGACTTCTAGTCAATATTTTTTGGACTGATTTACTAGTTGATTGTTCCTGTACCGTTTCCTTAACTTTTGTTGTCTTCTTTTGTCCAGGTTGAGGATTCTCTTGAATGATCATTAATGTTTTGATCCCTCGCTCCTTCACTTGCTTCCTGGGTTTCAACTTGAAAAATATTTTTGATCTTGTCTCTACAGGGTCACTGGTTTCTAATGGTGATTTTTCTTTGGCCCTGGGGCTAATACCTATTCCTTGTGTTTCCATCCCAAATCCAAAAAAAAAAAATGTATACCATTCTCTATTTATCCTCTGAAGTTCATGTAAAACTATCAATTTAACTAGACCATGATGGAAAAGTGAAGTTTCACAGTATTGATCTTTCATTTGCACTTTATCTGCCATCTTAGCTAAACCTCGAAACAAGAAGAAAGACAAATCCAAATAAATCATTCCAGTAAAATGCAACAGGAGTTTGAAATGATAAGAATACACCTTATGGTATCTTCCCTCACAAGTAAAATACCTTTGAATATTGTAGAGCAAGTGGGAATATGTGTTCTTGATGTAGCTTCTTGGCACTGATTTAGTTAAATATGTCTCTTCAAACCCTGGCTTCAGAAATATTTTACAAGGTTCCATCTCAAACCTGAAATTTTTGAACCATCTTTCTTCTCCCCTTGGAATCTCTATCACTAATGATATGATCTCAAGGGAAATTGGCAAGTTTAAGACTCCAACTTTTGTATTTGAACCTGTGAAATGAAGAGAAAACTCTTTTGTCACTTGATTACGACCTCCCTGCAATTTTTCATAGAATTTCCAACATCCTGTCTTCTTGAATGCCTCCTCAACTGATTTTTCCTTGGTTAGAGCTTCTATGTTTTTAGGCTTCGTCCTTAAACAGTGGCCTGACCTCTGGTTCTTTCTTTCCTCTGTCGTCATTTCCTTGAAATTCCTGTGTGCTTCTTGAAAACTTGTAACCGACAGCCTCGCTTGATTTTAGAGTAAACTACCTCGATTGATTAGGGACACTACCTCACTTGAAACTAATAATCAGCCTTGCTTGATGATTGAAAGAAGCTTTGGTTTCTGCTTACTGTGAGCTTACCATTTGGAAAAGGGTATGCATCATGTGTTTCTTGCATGAGACAATAAAACCAAAAGCCAAGCCTTTTCAAATTTGAAAATGAATAAGATAAATGACCTCTAACGAATGTCATGATGGCTATGAATGGTTGCATGTGTGAGAAAATACACGTGGCCGACACTTAATCATGAAGGATTAACGAAATTTTGATGGATTTGATAATTGACAAGACATGCTATGAATCCTCGATTTCATAGTGCGCCTAATGCAATTTCAGGGTTTTGCACTACGAAAAGAGAATCGTTTTCGTACCGCAAAAGAAGTTTTTAACATTGTCTGTGCTACGAAAACGTGGTTTCGTGGCTTAATCAAAATGTTTTCAAAATGGTTAAAAACTAGAATTTCTAAACATGGTATGAGACTCTCAAGATATGAAATAAGATTGTTGGACTTTATTATGTGAATCAAAATGAGACTCTAACCCTATCACTTAACCCCTAAAAAATTAAAATGACTTAACACCTATCTAAAAAGCATGACTAGGAACAAAGCAAACTATCCAATTTTGGAAAAAAAATTTATAGTGATAACAATGGCTCCACTTGGGATAGTGTGCCCCTATGGTACACTAAGAACCCGTAACTCCAGTGCTATCCATTTTTGATAAAAACATAAATTTTTGTTGACAAGAATCTTCTTCAAACTATTTGGGCCTTCACCTCAGACGTAAGATCTTTGTTTTATCTTGTCAATATTAGCAATAAAACTGATAAAGATGGAATATGTACAATGTCATCAGTGACTGATAAAACTTCAGCAAGCATAATGCTTTAGGAACCTGCCATTAACAGGCCCTCCAGTGTATGATCATCCATCAATTTCCTGCAATATATAAGTGTTGTTCCCATGAAAACCAGCAATCTTAAAAGGATCCTTCCATAAATTCTCAAACTTACTGTGCTTTCCCTTTTCCTCAATTTTGGCCTCCCATTTCAGCACTTTGTTCTGTAGCTAGAAACTGTCTTCTTTGATCTTCTTATCAAATGTGTTCTTGATTCTGTTTTGAACTTGCTGATGGCTGTCATAGACTTCATTTCTCTTTGCTTGCAAAGCTATCAGCTACTTGATCCTCCTCTGAATGACATTTGGTTCCTCTTCAAGTCCTTGAATTAACTTCATGACCGATACCCCTAGTGATGATGGAAAAATAGCTTCATCACCATAAACTAATTCATATGGTGAAGTCCCAATTGACCTCTTTGTGAAAATCCTAACAGCCCATAAGGCGTACTTCAGATTTAAGTGCCAAGCTTTCTTGTTCTCCTGGAATACCTTTTTGATGTTTCTTACAATGCTCTTATTTGATGATTCAGCTAGACCATTCCCTTGTGGATAGTATGCTGTAGAGTGTCCAAGTGTGATATGGTATTGATGGAAGAAATTTATCATTTTATTGGACTTAGATGCTTGAGCATTATCTGTTATAATCTTCATGGGACAACCAAATATAGACAATATATTATTCTCTAGAAAAGAAATAATTACAGAGTCATTAGCTTGCCTTGTTGGTATTTCCTGTATCCATTTGGTAAAGTATTCCGTTGCTGTGAGAATCTAGCGACGTTGACCTGATGATGATGGATGTATCTCTCCAATAAAGTCTAACCCCTAGTGCTGAAAAAGGAGCTTCCACATAGATAGGAACCAAAGGTAGAGGTACAAACTTTCTTCTTCCTTCAAAAGTTTGGCATTCATGACATGCAACGATTTTTTTGTAAATGTCTTTAAACATTTTTGGCCAAAAATATCCAGCTCTTAGAAATCTTATTTGCTATAGCCTTCCAATAATGGTGTCCTCCGCAATCACCTTTATGGAATTCTTCAATGACTTTATCAGCTTCTTCTTCAAGTAAGCAAATTTTCCAAATACCTCCTCTATCTTTCCAAAACAGATTTATGTCATATACAAAATATCTCAAAGATTTTAGCTTAATAAACCTTGCTTTGGACTTTGTTACATCAGCGAGAGCTTTTTTATGTTGTAGAACAAAGGCCACGTCTTTATACCACTCTGAAGTAAGATATTTCTCATCAATTTGGACCAATTCTTCCTCATTTTCAGAAATTTCTGATATTTCTACATTTAGATTTATGTCAAGATAGTCCAAATTTGACTGAGTCATTAGTTTCGCCAAGCCTTGTCCCTTCACCAACTTAGTTGGTTTAATGTCTATATCATATTCCAACAATTTGGAAATCCATTTTCCCCTCTTACCATTGGGATCTGCCTGAATTAGAATGTCTTTCACCATAGCACTTGGAACAAATGCAACAATATGAGAATGCAGAATGTAAATTATGAAATCCTTAATAGCTTTCACCAAAGCATAGGCATATTTTTCTAGAATATTATACTTCAGCTTAGCATTTTCTAATGTTTTACTAAAGAAAGAAATAGGCTGTTCAGTACCTTGCTTTCCTTTTTTTAACAAAACTCCAGCAATTGTGTTTTCGTAGTCAAATGTAAAAACCAGAAATTCTTTGGAAAAATCTGGGCTGATGAGTACCGGTTCTTGTGTGAGTGCCTTCTTTATTTGCTCAATTTTTTTTTTAGCTTGAGCTGTCCATTTGATATCTTCTCCTTTCTTTAACATCCTTGTTATATCTTTGACAATCTCATCAAAGTTAGGAATGAAGCGTCTAACAAAATTCACTTTTCCAAGAAATTGTTGAATCTTTTTGCTACATCTTGGAAAATATACCTTTTGAATTGCATTAACTCTATTAGGATCAATCCTATGTCCTTATTTAGAAATAATATGACCAAGTAGTTTTCCTGATGTTAAAGAAAAGATGATTTTATTAGGATTAAAAGAGATACCAAACCTTCTACATTTCAGTAGAACCCTTTCTAAGTGTTTCAATGATCTTCTTCTTTCTTTGAAAAGACTGTTATATCATCAAGATAAACAACAACTATCTTATCCATTTCTTCAGAAAAAGAAATATCCATTTCTCTTTGAAAAGTAACTCCCGCATTCATGAGACCAAAAGGCATCTTAGAATACATGAATGTGCCCCATGGTGTTGTGAAGGCTGTTTTTTCCTGATCATCCGGATGTACAAGAATCTGATTGTAACCTGAGAAACCATCAAGCATAGACATTCTTTTAGAACCAACAATATTTTGCAGAATTGAATCCATCTTGGGAAGAGGATAGTTGTCTTTTAGTGAAGCTTTGTTCAAATTTTTGAAGTCAATACAAATTCTGATTTCTCCATTCTTCTTTCTAACCAGTACCAAATTTGCAAGCCAATTGGAGAATCTGATTGGGACAATGATTTTTGCATCAAAGAGTTTCTTAATCTCCCTTTCAATCGATGGCATGAGAAGGGGATTAATTCTCCTCAACTTCTGTTTGAATGGTTTCTCATTTTCTTTGATAGGAATAGTATGCTGAATAATGGAAGGATCATATTTCCTTAAATTAGCATAACTCCAAGCAAAAAAATCAATAAATCTTTTCATCATCTCAATATATTTGAAGTTCATATGAGCTGAAAGAAATTTTGAAATTTTGATCATTTTAGGCAGAGCTAATGTACCAAGATTACAACTCTCTACTTCCTTTTCATCAGCTTGTATCTTTGGGTATTTAGAAACATCAGTTTGATCAAAAAGCTTCTCAAGAGGATAAGACCCTTTGGCATTGAATTAGTCTTTAGTTGTAGAACTTCATAATTTCCTTTTGATTTAACAAACATGTTTTGTTGATCTATCTGGGTACTTTCAAATTCTTAATTCGACTCAATAAAATTCTTTACCTATTGATCAACTTCAAAAACTTGCCAATTGGTGACATTATCTGGTATAGCCAGTCTATGGCGAACTTAAATCTCATATTTTTCAAAAGAATTAATAGGAATGATGAAAAGACTTGTAGAGACAGCAAGAGAATCAATAATGGAATTTTGATCTCTATATTTGACTATGAAGGAAAAATCTTGAAAATTCTCCAACATGTCTAAAACTAAACTTCTGTAAGCTCTCATTCCTACATACTTTCTTTGATAAACATCCTCAACTTGTATAATAACCAATTTAGAATCTCTAAAAATAGAAATATTTCGGACCTTCATTTTTTTAAGAAGATCTAGACCCAAAATCAAAGATTCATATTCAGCCATGTTGTTTATGCAATCAAAATTCAGTTTGTAAGAGTAAAAATTACTCTCATTAGTTGGACTTGTAATCCAAATGCCTGCTCCTACCCCCTCTTTTCCTGTTGATCCATCAAAGTACAGTGACCACCATTCTTCCATCTCTTCCTCAATTACTTGTCGATTTTTTGTTTGCTGATTTTTTGAATGTTGATTTTCTGCATGTTGATTTTCTGCTCTCATTTCTTCCTCAACACTATCAGCTGACTCATTTAAAAGAATGGAAAATCCAAGTTCGATATCAAAGGCATAAATAGGAAATTTTTGAGGTTTATCTTTGCTACTTACCATGTAAGCCATCCTATTCTCCCGATACAATCTCCTTTGTTCACCAAAAATAGGAATAGTGACATAGGTAAGGTCCATCTACATTGTGCCTTTGATTTTTGCTGCCCATGATCTCGACAATAACATTTCAAACTTTGGTGGAACATCAGCCACAACAATGTCCATAACAAATGTCTTTGTTGGGATTTGTGTTAGACCAACAACCACAACCTTGATCAAACCGATACATTGAACTCTTTTTGAATCAAAAGAAAATAAATCCTTATATGGTCTTGTTATTTGTAATCCCATCCTTTCCATGATTATTTTGGACATAAGGTTATGAGAAGCTCCTGAATCTAACATAGCATTATGTAAAGTCATATCATGAATGCTAATGCTTACATAAAAAGGAGGAAACTCTTTATTTTGTTAATCTTCTAACATTGGACCCAAATATATAGTGGGATTATCTTCTTGGACATTCAAAATATTAGTAGCTCCTGGTTGTGAGTTTAACAACTTAAAAATATTTCTTCTATATTCATTTACCTTGAGAATCTCTCTAAATGGGGCTGATATTTTAATCTTTGAAATTTCATTCTCAAGGTTGAAAACAGAAACAAATTTTTCAGCTTCTTTGATAGGAGGAGGAAGTTGAGTGTCTTTATTACCAAGTGGAGTGTCTTTCATACCTTCAACAATATTTGGGGTATCGTTTTTGGCTTCAGCAACCTTTGGAGCATCTTTCTTAGGTTGTGCTTTGTTTGCAATGATAGGTACATTTCTGTTTTTGAAATTATATTGTTTTCGCATCTCATAAATAGCATGCTGATATCCCTTAAAATAATCTGATGGTTCTTCTTCTTGATTAGAGAAATGTGAATCATCATGCTCTTCTTTAGTCAAGAAAATTCCTGACATCTCTTCGTCAAGAAAATGGATAGATTCCTCAGGAATTTTAGGCTCATCTTTGCCATCTACCAAATTCTGCTGAAAAGGAGGTCTCACTGGAGGATCAGGTTGTTGATATCTACTTTCTCTGGGCCTTTGCTGGTTTTGAGGTCTTCTGAATTGAGGATTTCTGAATTGACGTTCATGTTGCATAGGAGGAGAAAAGGTGTTTCCAAGAGCTAACCTATCCATAAACTTCTCCATTGTTTTCATCATTGAGTCAAATTTGTCTTCAGAAGTTGAAGTGGAAGGTGTCTCCTCTTCTTTCAATTTAGTTTTCCCATTTTTTATTTTTTAGCAGCTATCATGTTTACCTCTAACTTTACTATTTGCATTTCAACAAGTGTAGGTGATTCCCTTTCTCTCAACAAGATAGAAAATTAATAATCAAATGCTTCAACATATCTCATTTGTGCTAAGGCTTCTGGAGGTTTCAAATGAGCTGGAATTAAGCGAAAAAACTTTATTAAATCTCTTTGAAAATTTTTGGACAGATTCATCAACTACCCTTCTAAGGTTGTTATATTCAGTAAGTGCTTGAATTGGATTGGTTATGTTTCCCCATTTTCTCAAAAAATTGTCTTCAAAATCATCCCAAGTTCGAATACTTCTCGGTGTGAGAGCTTTAAACCATTTTCTAACTTCACCGGTAAAACTTTGTGCAAACAGTCTTAACTTCACGTCTTCATCACCAAATTTTTCTCTGTCTGTAAAATCATTAAATCTATCTATATGTTCTTTTGCTGTGATTTCTTCATCACTACCCCAACTAGGAATCCTAGTAGCATATTTACTAGGAAGGTCATGCAAAACACTAGGAAGTACAAGTGGTGCATACCTAGCAGGAGAAACCATGCTTAAAGGATGAACAACAGTTTTAGGAATGATAGAAAAGGAAGATGAAGAATTGATATGAGGAGGACTACTTGGTTTCTGCAAGCCACTAACAATTGAGCTCCAATTCGGAAGGGGTAAACCAACTTTTGATTTCAGCAAAACTTTGAAAGGGTCAAGTTCTTTCAGTTTATCTAGAGACTCTTTTTCTAACAACAGCTCAGAGGTAACAGCTTCTCAAAATTCCTCTTTGTCTTCTAGGGTTACAAGTGCTGAAGTGTCAATTCCTCTCTTTTGCAAGTCTAAGATAATATCAATGAATTCCTTTTCACTTTCTGATCTAAACAACACTTCATGAATTTTATCATCAACTCTTTTGTCTTCAGGACTTCTTAATATTTCAGAGGAGAAAGATTTCGAATGAGATGGAGTACCTGATATTTCTGAAATTATTTAACTGCCTATTGAAATAGTGTTAGGATTGTCCACAATGGTAGGTGGATTAGATCAGGATTGCTCCATGTATATCTCCTTCTTGAAGCCACCTTTAAACTTTAAAAATGTATGGAGTCACCAAGGTAGATTGTAGCCTCGAAAAAAATTTTGAGCTCCTGCTACCTTAAGCAGTTCAGTTTCTTGATTTCGGGAATGAGTAATCTTCAGGGTCTCGGCAGATGCACCAAAATGTTATCATAAAATCTGACCCTGATAGGCTGCTAATCAAGTAGGCTCTGAGTAACTATTTCAAACCAAACTTTTAGTTGAGGCTTAGCCTCCTCAAGGGTTCTCTCAATAGGTTTAAGATTTTGAATTAAGGATTAGATGGCTAACTCTAAGAATAAATTGGATAAAAGTGTATAAATAGTTGAAATACTGATCAAAAAACATCTATTGGGCTATGGAGTCAAGGTATGTTTCAACAAAATATCAAAATTAGCTTAACATGGAAGTCAGGGCATTTCAGATTTTTAGATGTATCAGCAAAACAATAACACAGTGAATAAAACACAGTTTACAAACATATGAATGAAGTTAGAGCATTTTCCAATGAATTCTAAGTAACACGTGTTCATACCACTGAAAATAGGTAGATGAGGAAATCCATAGGAATATCAAACACCAAAAACTCTTTTTGAATCATGAGTAGTAAAGCCAATATCTGTATTAAGATGAAAACACACAGTTTGCTATAATAACATAGTTTGCTTGTTAATGAAAATTTCCAACCTTTAGCAATTTTACTTCATGTCTCTTATGGAGTCATCATTAAAATCTTATATTCCCTTATCCATCTTGAAGAGAATTCGAATTTCTAAGTTTGACACCTATCTTCTCCTAAAACAGACTCTTAATTACATCTGACAATTAATTGCCTCTTCTAGAAATCCTAATACAAATAGGAGTAAAACTCCTTATTATGTGTAAAACAACATTATATAAGACTTAAATAATATCTCTAACAATTGTTTCTCCATATCTTCGACCTTGATGATGCCTCTAATCTTGTTATGCAATCATGTTGATTCATGTCTTATCTACCCTACAAAACAGGGAACATGTTTGCTGTAATTTAGCTTTTACCTTCATTGACGACCTTCGAACCTGTTTGCTAGAAATATTGACTTTTGGAGATAAGTGACATGTGTTATCATTTCCATGGTACCATGCCTTTCCACCTGTACAAAAATTAAACCTTTGAAAAATTATAAAGAGAGATGATATGGCTGCGCTACGAAAATAGTAGCTGTTTTCGTAGCGCAGAATCTATATCTTTGTAAACATCTCTTAACCATCCAATTTCTTTTGCTTTGACACTTGAAATTTCATTTGTGAGCCCTTTCCATCCACCAGCAGTAGGAAAATTTGGAAACCAAGTGTTTTTACCTCAAAACCCTTATAAAAATATTTAAAAATGCACCTATAGCAGTTTCGTAGCACGCTACGAAACTGCTATGTATGTCCTTTTAGCACAATTTTTTCACAATTCTCAGACTTTAAGGATATTTGCACCTTTTAATTATTTCCATGATTTCTATAGACCTTAGCAATCAAAATAAGTCAACTTTGAAATGTCTTCAAAAAATGTTGTCCTTCCCAAAAACAAAACTATATTAACGATTTGTCACTTACTGGTCTTGTTCTATCTCTGTTGTAGCTGACCTTCAGACTTTGTCAATTGAATTTGAAGATCTTCAATCTGAATTTTCAGTCTCCTATTAGTAGCCCTCAATTTAACATTTATCATTGTCATAAATCTTTCTTCTTTGATTGCAAGGACAGTCCAGGTAAAGTACTGAGCTTCACTGTTGATTGTTTCAGGTTTTGAAACTCTTTCAACCTCCCACAAAGCTCTTATTTTGTTGAAGTATGTCTTCTCAACATCATGTCTTCTTGATTTCTTCTTAAGCTTAGCATTTTCAAGATTAGCTAGTCTCAACTTTTCTTTAATTTCTTTATAACAACTCTTTTCTTTTTGAGTGTTGAAAACTCTGTCTTTGTCACCTTCAGGCATTGGTGATGATAGGTCTATCGACTCTTCATAAACATTGGAAACTTCCCCTACTTTATCTAACTCCATATCTAGCACTTGAAACTTTTTTAATTTCTTAGTTAAAGGCCTTCTAGGCTTGAACACAAACTCTGAAATTTCATCATCAAAATCCAACTTTTTAGAAAATCTAATCTTCCTAGATTTCCCTTCATCCAATTTTATAAAATCTTCCTGGACCAAAGGAGACTCTTCAATATTAATAGCCTGTAAAATATCATTCAAATCACCCTTTAAATGTATACTTTCTCCTGAAACCACTGTTTTACCCTTTTCCTTTGCTATTTAACTTCTAGTCAATCTTTTCTGGACTGATTTACTAGTTGATTGTTCCTATACTATTTCGTTAACTTTAGTTGTGTTATTTTGTGCAGGTTGAGGAGTCTCTTGAATGATCACTGATGTTTTGATCCCTAGCTCCTTCAATTGCTTTCTAGGTTTCAACTTGACAAATCTTTTTGATCTTGTTTCTGCAGGGTCACTAGTTTCTGATAGTGATTTTTCTTTAGCCCTAGGGCTAATAACCATTCCTTGTGTTTCCACCCCAAGTCCACACAAAAAAAATGTAGAATATTCTCTATTTATCCTCTAAAGTTCATGTAAAATTATCAATTTAACTAGACCATGATGGAAAGGTGAAGTTTCACAGTATTGAGCTTTCTTTGCACTTTATCTTCCATCTTAGCTAAACTTCAAAACAAGAAGGAAAATCCAAAGAAATCATTCTAGTAAAATGCAACAAGAGTTTGAAATGATAAGAATACACCTTATGGTATCTTCCCTCACAAGAGAAATACCTTTGAATATTGTAGAGAAAGTTGGCATATGTGTTCTTGATGTAGCTTCTTGGCACTGCTTTAGTTAAATCTATCTCTTCAAACCCTGGATTCAAAAATATTTTACAAGGTTCCATCTGAAAGCTGAAAATTTTGAACCATATTTCTTCTCCCCTTGGAATCTCTGTCACTAATGATATGATCTCAGGGGAAATTAGCAAGTTTAAGACTCCAAATTTTGTATTTGAACCTTTGAAATGAAGAGAAAACTCTTTTGTCACTTGATTATGACCTACCTGCAACTTTTCATAGAATTTCCAACATCATGTCTTCTTGAATGCCTCCTCAACTGATTTTTCCTTGGTTATAACTTCTATGTTTTCAAGCTCCGTCCTTAAATAGTGGTCTGACCTGTGGTTCTTTCTTTCCTCTGTCATCCTTTCCTCGAAATTACTATGTGCTTCTTGAAAACCTGTAACCAACAACCTTGCTTGATTAGGGACACTCCCTTGTTTGAAAGTAATAATAAGCCTCGCTTGATGAATGAGAGAAGCTTTGGTTTCTTCTTACCATGAGCTTACCATTCGGAAAAGGGTTTGCATCATGTGTTTCTTGCATGAGACAATAAAACCAAAAACCAGCCCTTTTCAAATTTGAAAATGACTAAGATAAATGACCTCTAACGAATGTCAGGATGGCTATGAATGGTTGCATGTGTGAGGAAAGACTCATGGCTGACACCTAATCATGAAGGATTAATAGAATTTTGATGGATTTGATAACTAACAAGACATGATACGAATCCCCGATTTCGTAGAGCGCCTAATGTAATTTCAGGGTTTTCATCTATGAAAAGGACAGCATTTTCATAGCACAAAAGCAGTTTTTAACACTATCTGTGCTATGAAAACGTGGTTTCGTGGCTTAATCAATTTTTTTTCAAAATGGTTAAAAACTAGACTTTCTTAACATGGTATGAGACTCTCAAGGTATGAAATAAGATTGTCGGACTTTATTATGTGAATGAAAATGAGACTCTAACCCTATCACTTAACCCTTAAAAACTTAAAATGACTTAACACCTATCTAAAAAACATGACTAGGAACAAAGCAAACTGTCCAAGTTTGGAATTTTTTTTTATAGTGATAATAGTGGCTCCACTTGGGATAGTGTGCCCTTGTGGTACACTAAGAACCTGTAGCTCCAGTGCTATCAATTTTTGATAAAAATAGAAATTTGTGTTGACAAGCATCTTCTTCAAACTGTTTGGGCCTTCACCTCAGGCTTAATATCTCTGTTTTAGCTTGTCATTATTAGCAATAAAACTGACAAAGATGGAATATGTACAATGTCATGAGTGACTGATAAAAATTCAGCAAGCATAATGCTTTAGGAACCTGCCATTAACATACCCTCCAGCATATGATCCTCCATCAATTTCCTGCAATATATAAGTGTTGTTCCCATGAAAACCAGTAATATTAACAAGATCCTTCCATAAATTCTCAAACTTACCGTGCTTGCCCTTTTCCTCAATTTTGGCCTCCCATTTTAGCGCTTTGTCTTGTAGCTGGAAACTGTCTTCCTTGATCTTCTTATCAAATGTGTTCTTGATTTTGGTTTGAACTTGCTGATGTATGTCATAGACTTCATTTCTCTTTTATTGCAAAGCTATCAGTTGGTTGATCCTCCTCTGAATGGCATTTGGTTCCTCTTCAAGTCCTTGAATTAACTTCATGACTGGTACCCCTAGTGATGATGGAAAAACAACTTCATCACCATAAACTAATTCATATGGTGAAGTCCCAATTGACCTCTTTGTACAAATCCTATCAGCCCATAAGGTGTACTTAAGCTTTAAGTGCCAGGCTTTCTTGTTCTCCTGCAATTCCTTTTTCATGTTTCTTACAATGCTCTTATTTGATGATTCAACAAGACCATTCCCTTGCGAATAGTATGCAGTAGAGTGTCCAAGTATGATATGGTATTGATGGCAGAAATTTATCATTTTCTTAGACTTAACTACTTGAGAATTATCTGTTACAATCTTCATGGGACAGCCAAATCTAGACAATATATTATTCTCTATAAAAGAAATAATTACAGAGTCATTAACTTCCCTTATTGGTATTGCCTCTATCCATTTGGTGAAGTAGTCTGTTGTTGTGAGAATCCAACAATGCTGCCCTGATGATGATGGATGTATCTCTCCAATAACGCCTAACCCCCACTGCAGAAAAGGAGCTTCCACATAGATAGGAACCAAAGGTAGAGGTACAAGCTTTCTTCTTCCTTCAAAAATTTAACATTCATGACATGCAACAATTTCTTTGTAAATGTCTTTAAACATTGTTGGCAAAAAATATCTAGCTCTTATAATCTTATTTGCTATAGACTTCCAATAATGGTATCCTCCTCAATCACCTTTATGGAATCCTTCAATGACTTTATCAGCTTCTTCTTTAAGTAAGCGATTCAGAAAAATTCCTCCTGTATCTTTCCAAAACAGATTTCTGTCATATGGAAAATATCTCAAATATTTTAGCTTAACAAACCTTGCTTTGGAATTTGTTAGATCAATGGGAGCTTTGTTATGTTGTAGAAAAAAAACCACATCCTTATACCACTTTGAAGTAAGATATTTCTCATCAATTTGGACCAATTCTTCCTCATTTTTAGAAATTTCTGATATTTCTACATTCAGATTTATGTCAAGACAATCCAAGTTTCACTGAGTCATTAGTTTCGCCAAGCCTTGTCCCTTCACCAACTTGGCTGGTTTGATGTGTATATCATATTCCAATAATTTGGAAATCCATTTTCCCCTCTTACCATCGGGATCTGCCTAAGTTAGAATGTCTTTCACCACAACACTTGGAACAAATGCAATAATATGAGAATGTAGAATGTAAATTTTGAAATCCTTAATAGCTTTCACCAAAGCATGGGCCTATTTTTCTAGAATATTATACTTCAGCTCAACATTTGCTAATGTTTTACTAAATAAAGAAATAGGTTGTTCAATACCTTGCTTTCCTTTTTGTAACAAAACTTCGGCAATTGTGTTTTCAGAAGCAAATGTAAAAACCAGAAATTATTTGGAAAAATCTAGGCTGATGAGTACGGGTGCTTGTGTGAGTGCCTTCTTGATTTGCTCAAAAAAAAAATTAGCTTTGTTGTCCATTTGATATCTACTCCTTTCTTTAACATCCTTGTTATATCTTTGACAATCTCAGCAAACCTAGGAATGAAGCGTCTAACAAAATTCACTTTTCCATGAAATGATTGAATCTCTTTCCTACTTCTTGGAAAATATACCTTTTTAATTGCATTAACTTTATTAGGATCAATCCTAATTACTTCTTCAGAAATAATATGACCAACTAATTTTCTTGATGTTAAAGAAAAGATGCTTTTAGTAGGATTAAGAGAGATACCAAACCTTCTACATTTCAGTAGAACCCTTTCTAAGTGTTTCAAATGATCTTCTTCTTTCTTTGAAAATATTGTTATATCATCAAGATAAACAACCATTGTCTTATCCTTTTATTCAGAAAAAGCAATATCCATTGCTCTTTGAAAAATAGCTCCCACATTCATGAGACCAAAAGGCATCTTAGCATACATGAATGTGCCCCAAGGTGTTGTGAAGGCTATTTTTTCCTGATCATCCAGATGTACAAGAATCTAATTGTAACCTGAGAAACCATCAAGCATAGATGTTCTTTGAGAACCAACAATATTTTGCAGAATTGAATCCATCTTGGGAAGAGGATAGTTGACTTTTAGTGAAGCTTTTTTAAAGTTTTTGAAGTCAATACAAATTTTGATTTTTCCATTCTTCTTTCTAACCAGTACCAAATTTTCAAGCCAATTGGAGAATATGATTAGGACAATTATTTTTGCATCAAAGAGTTTCTTAATCTCCCTTTCAATCAATGGTATGAGAAGGGGATTAATTCTCCTCAACTTCTGTTTGAGTGGTTTCTCATTTTATTTGATAGGAATAGTATGTTGAATAATGGAAGGATTATATTTCTTTAAATCAGCATAAATCCAAGAAAAAACATCAATAAACCTCTTCATCATCTCAATATATTTGAATTTCATATCAGCTGGAAGAAATTTTAAAATTTTGATCATTTTAGGCAGAGCTAATGTACCAAGATTACAACTCTCTACTTCCTCTTGATCAGCTTCTATCTTTGGGGATTTAGAAACATCATTCTGATCAAAAAGCTTCTCAAGAGGAATAAGACCCTTTGGTATTTAATTATTCTTTAGTTTTAGAACTTCATAATTTCCTTTTGATTCAACAAACATGTTTTGTTGATCTTTCTGGGTACTTTCAAATTCTTCTTTCAACTCAATAAAATTCTTTACTTGTTGATCATCTTCGAAAACTTGCCAATTAGTGACATTATCTAGTATAGCTAGTCTATGGTGAACTTCAATCTCATATTTTTTAGAAGAATTAATAGGAATGATTAAAATACTTGCAGAGACAGCAAGAGAATCAACAATGGAATTTTTCTCTTTAGATTTGACTATGAAGGAAAAAGTTTGAAAATTCTCCAACATGTCTAAAACCAAATTTCTGTAAGCTCTCATTCTTACATCCTTTATTTGATAAACACCCTCAACTTGTCTAATAACCAATTCAGAATCTCCAAAAACAGAAATATTTCGGGCCTTCATTTTTTTAAGAAGTTCTAGACCCAAAATCAAAGATTCATATTCAGCCATGTTGTTTGTGCACTCAAAATTTAGTTTGTAAGAGTAAAGCTTACTCTCATAATTTGGACTTGTAATCCAAATCCCTGCTCCCGCCCTCTCTTTTCCTGCTTATCCATCAAATTACAGCGACCACCGTTCTTCCATCTCTTCCTCATTTACTTGTCGATTTTCTGTTTGCTGATTTTCTGAATGTTGATTTTCTGCATGCTGATTTTTTGCTCTCATTTCTTCCTCAAAACTATCAGCTAACTCATTTTAAAGAATGGAAGATCTAAGTTCAGTATCAAAGGCATAAATAGGAAATTTTTGAGGTTTATCTTTGCTACTTACCATGTAAGCGATCCTAGTCTCCCGATACAATCTCCTTTTTTCACCGAAAACAGGAATATTGGCATAGGTTATAAGGTCCATTTGCATTGTTCCTTTGATTTATGCTGCCCATGATCTTGACAATAACATTCAAAAATTTGGCGGAACATCAGCCACAACAATTTCCATAACAACTGTCTTTGCTGGGATTTGTGTTAGACCAACAACCACATCCTTGATCAAACCAATACATTGAACTATTTTTGAATCAAAAAGAAAATAAATCCTTATATGGTCTTGTTATTTGTAATCCCATCCTTTCCATGATTACTTTGGGAATAAGGTTATGAGAATCTCCTAAATCTAACATAGCATTATTTAAAGTCATATTATGAATGCTAATGCTTAGATAAAAAGGAGGAAACTCTTCATTTTGTTCATCTTCTAACCTTGGACCCAAATATCTAGTAGGATTATCTTCTTGGACATTCAAAATATCAGCAGCTCCTGGTTTTGAGTTTAAAAACTTAACAATCTTGCCTTTATATTCATTTACCTTGAGAATATTGCTAAACGAGACTAATATTTTAATCTTTGAAATTTCATTCTCAAGGTTGAAAGCAAAAACAAAATTTTCAGCTTCTTTGATACGAGGAGGAAGTTGAGTGTCTTTCTTACCAAGTGGAGTGTCTTTCATACCTTCAACAATCTTTGGGGTATCATTGTTGGCTTCAGCAGACTTTGGAACATCTTTCTTAGGTTGTGCTTTGTTTGCAGTGATAGGTACATTTCTGTTTCTGAGATTATATTGTTTTTGCATCTCAAAAATAGCATGCTGATATCCCTAAAAATAATCTAGTAGTTCTTCTTCTTGGTTTTGAGGAGGAGCTGAGGTGTTTCCAAGAGCTAACCTATCCATCAAATTCTCCATGGTTTTCATCATTGAGTCAAATTTGTCTTCAGAAGTTGAAGTGGAAGGTTTCTCCTCTTCTTTCAATTTTGTTTTTCCCAATTTTTTTTTAAAACAGCTATCATGTTTACCTCTACCTTTACTGCATCTCTTTGCATTTCAGCAAGTGCAGGTGATTCTATTTCTCTCAACAAGATATAAAATTCATAATAAAATGCTTCAGCATATCTCATTTTTGATAAGGCTTCCATAGGTTTCAAATGAGCTGGAATTGAGTCAAAAACTTTATTAAATCTCTTTGAAAATGTTTGGACAGATTCATCAACTACCCTTCTAAGGCTATTATATTTAGTAAGTGCTTGAACTGGATTGGTTTTGTTTGCCCATTTTCCCAAAAATTTGTCTTCAAACTCATCCCAAGTTCGAATACTTCCCGGTGTGGGAGCTTTAAACGATTTTCTAACTTCACTGGTAAAAATTTGTGCAAAGAGTCTTAACTTCACGTCTTCATCATCAACTTCTTCTCTATATGTATTTTAGGTCCCTATATTACTAGTATAGTCCCTTATTGTTGTTAGTGTAACCCCCTTATTGTTATTATTGTACCCCTGTAACACCCATATTGTTATTATTATGCCCTTAAATTATTATTGTTAGGTTGGCTAGGATTACAATGTGGCCCCATGGACTCCTATATATAGAAAGGAGGTTTTGTAATTTGTACCATCCAAGAATTGTTCATTAGTGTAATGTATTGGAGGTTTCCCCCTCGAAGTGACTTATTTTTAAGGTGTTGATATCTCTTTTCTTCTATTTTTGGAGCTGGTTTCACAACATTTCGTATCAGAGGTTTGAGATTCTAGGGTTTCACTGCACCAAATAGGTCAGCGTGGAATTTTCGCTATAACGTTTTTTCTACGAAGGTTTAGAATCTAATTTTTTTAGAGAGCGAATCCAAAATCCTGAGGAACATCATCGCAAAATTTCAGAGCTTCGGTCACAACATTTTCAGAGATATGATCTGTGTAAGTTAGGTCATTTTGCAGGCTCCTGAATTTAACCTAAACAGGTAATCGCGGTATTTTTGTAATATTTTTTTTTCTAAAAAGGTTCAGAAGTTGAATTTTTTAGAGTATGAAGCTGCAATTCTAAGGAAAATCATCACAAATGTCAGATATTGGTCCGCAATATTTTTGGAGATATGATCTGTGGAAGTTAGGGCTTTTAGAGGGTTCTGAATTTCATCTCAAAGAGGTGATCATGGGAAAATATTCATAGCTCTCTCTCTCTCTAAGCATCGGATTGGAATTCTGTAAAAATTGGCCACAAGTACACGGACTGTATTTTTCATTATATCAATTTCAAAGCCAAAGAAGGAAACAAGGATGTGTGGCAAGTCGTACAAGTTCACTCTACTGAGCCAGTCCAAAATTGGGTCATTGTGGGATATTGGACATAACTTTGCCTTGAAGAATCCAAATCAGATCAAGCCTATGGCATTGGAAAGAAGCTTCAGAGCGCTACTACAGGGATGAATTTCAGATATTGAGGATTCGTAATTATTGAGATAATTCAATTTCAATATCGAGCTCCTCAAAAACAAGTAAAAGGTGTGTATTTTTTTTCCGAATTGCATAAATCTTGTTTGAAGAATCAAGTTGAATTGATTCCAAGGGTATATTTTAGAAAAGATATCAGTATTGGATTCTAAAATGGCCCCTAAAAATAATTCAACACCCATTAAACCTTTAGAAGGCTCTACTATGAGTCATGAAGACGAAGAATGGCAACATGACATATCAAAATTACAAGAGCAAGTGCAAAAAATTTCGCTCTCGCAAAGAACAACAAAAAATGAAATGGAAGTTTTGAAGAAAGGCATGGAAACTAAGATGCATGGTTTGAAGAAAGGCGTGGCAACTAAGATAAATGGTTTGGAAGCTAAGATGGATGGCATGGAAGTGGGAATGGTAGCTAATATGGATGACATGGAAGCTAAGATCGATGAAAAAATGAAAGACAACATGGAAAACATGAAGAAGGATATAAAAGTAGACATCGATGGTTTGGAAAAGTTCATAAAAGAAATGTTTCCTAATGGTGAAAAGATATTTGAGCAAACTCATGATGAGAACAATATAAATGTTAATCGTGATTTTATAAACTATACTATTGGAGGGAAGAACCACCATATTCCAAAAATGGATATGAGGAAGTTTGATGGAAAGGATCCAGTAACATGGAGTTGTTTCCAAGAGCTAAAATATCCATAAAATTCTCCATGGTTTTCATCATTGATTCAAATTTTTCTTCAGAAGTTGAAGTGGAAGGTTTCTCCTCTTCTTTCAATTTAGTTTTTCCCATTTTTTATTTTTTAGCAGCTATCATGTTTACCTCTACCTTTATTGCATCACTTTTCATTTCAGCAAGTGTAGGTGATTCTCTTTCTCTCAACAAGATAGAAAATTCATAATCAAATTCTTCAGCATATCTCATTTGTGCTAAGGCTTCCAGAGGTTTCAAATGAGCTAGAATTGAGTGAAAAAATTTATTAAATCTCTTTGAAAAGTTTTGAACAGATTCATCAACTGCCCTTCTAAGGCTATTATATTCAGTAAGTGCTTGAACTGGATTGGTTCTGTTTCCCCATTTTCTCAAAAAATTTGTCTTCAAACTCATCCCAAGTTCGAATACTTCCCAGTGTGAGAGCTTTAAACCATTTTCTAACTTCACCGGTAAAAATTTGTGCAAACAGTCTTAACTTCACGTTTTCATCATCAACTTCTTCTCTGTCTGTAAAATCATTAAATCTATCTACATGTTCTTCTGTTGTGATTTCTTCATTACCACCTCAAGTAGGAATCCTAGCAGCATATTTACTAGGAAGGTCATGCAAAACAACAGGAAGTACAAGTGGTGCATACCTAGAAGGAGAAACCATGCTTAAAGGATGAACAATAGTTTTAGGAATGACATAAACATAAGATGGAGAACTGATATGAGGAGGACTACTTGGTTTCTGCAAGCCACTAACAATTGAGCTCCAATTTGGAAGGGGTAAAACAAATTTGGATTTCAGAAAGACTTCGAAAGGGTCAATTTCTTTCAGTTTATCTAAAGAATCTTTTTCTAACAATAGCTCACAGGTAACAGCTTCTCAAAATTCCTCTTTGTCTTCTTGGGTTACAAGGGCTGAAGTGTCAATTCCTATCTTCTGTAAGTATAAGATAATATCAATGAATTCCTTTTCACTTTCTAATCTAAACAACACTTCATGAATTTTATCATCAACTCTTTTGTCTTCAGGACTTCTTAATATTTCAGAGGAGAAAGATTTCGAATGAGATGGAGTACCTCATATTTCTGAAATTCTTTGACTGCCTCTTGAAATAGTGTTTAGATTGTCCACAATGGTAGGTGGATTAGGATCAGGATTGCTTCGTGTATATCTCCTTCTTGAAGCCACCATTAAACTTTAAAAATGTATGGAGTCACCAAGGTAGATTTCAATCTCGCAAAATTTTCTGAGCTCCTACTACCTTCAGAAGTTTAGCTTCTTGATTTTGGGAATGAGTAATCTTCAGGCTCACGGCAGATGCACCAAAATGTTATCAAAAAATCTGACCCTGATAGGCTTTTTATCAAGTAGACTCCGAGTAATTATTACAAACCAGAATTTTATTTGAGGCTTAGCCTCCTCAACCTGACAGGGTTCTCTCAGTAGGTTTAAGATTTTGAATTAAGGATTAGATGGCTAACTCTAGGAATAAATTGGATAAAAGTGTATAACTAGTTGAAATATTGATCAACAAACATCTATTGGGCTATGGAGTCAAGGTATGTTTCAAAATATCAAAATTAGCTTAACATGGAAGTCAGGGCATTTAAGAGTTTTAGATATATCAGCAAAACAATAACACAGTGAATAAAACACAGTTTACAAACATATGAAGGAAGTTATAGCATTTTCCAATGAATTCAAAGTAACACATGTTCATACCACTGCAAATAGGTAGATGAGGAAATCCATAGGAAGATAAAACACCAAAATCTCTTTCTGAATCCTGAGTAGTAAAGCCAATATCTGTATTAAGATGAAAACACACAGTCTGCTATAGTAACATAGTTTGCTTGTTAATGAAAATTTCCAACCTTTAGCAATTCGACTTCATGTCTCTTATAGAGTGATCATTACAATCTTGGATTCCCTTATCCATCTTGAAGAGAATTTGAATTTCTAATTTTGACACCTATCTCCTCCTAAAACAAACTTTTAATAACATCTGATAGTTAGTTGTCTCTTCTAGAAGTCCTAATACAAATAGGAGTAAAACTCCTTATTATGTCTAAAAAAACCTTATATAATACTTAAATAATATCCTTGAAAGTTGTTTCTCCATATCTTCAACCTTTATGATACCTATAATCTTGTTATGCAATCACGCTGATTCATGTCTTATCTGCCCTACAAAACAGGGAAAATGTTTCCTATAATTTAGCTTTTACCTTCATTGATGATGTTCGAACCCTTTTGCTGGAAATATTTAATTTTTGAGATAAGTGACATGTGTTATCATTTCCATCGAGCCATGCCTTTCCACCTGTACAAAAATTAAGCCTTTGAAAAAGTATAAAGAGAGATGATATGGCTGCGCTACAAAAATAACAGTTGTTTTCATAGCGCATAATCTATATCTTTGTAAACATCTCTTAACCGTCCAATTTATTTTTCTTTGACACCTGAAATTTAATTTGTGAGCCCTTTCCATCCACCAGCAGCACCAAAATTTGGAAACCATGTGTTTTTATCTCTCAAAACCCTTATAAAAATATTCAAAAATGCACCTACAACAGTTTTGTAGTGCGCTACAAAACTGCTATGTATGTCTTTTTAACACATTTTTTTCACAATTCTCAGACTTTAAGGATATTTGCACCTTTTAATGATTTCCATGATAATTTTCTATAGACCTTAGCGATCAAAATAATTCAACTTTGAAATGTCTTCAAAAAGTGATGTCCTTCCAAAATATGAGACTGTATTAAGGATTTGCCACTTACTGCTCTTGTTCTATCTATTTTTTATCTGAACTTCATACTTTGTCAATTGAATTTCAAGATCTTCAATATTCCTTTTTAGTCTCCTGTTAGTAGCCCTCAATTTAACATTTATCATTCACATAAATCTTACTTCTTTGATTGCAGGGACAGTCTAGGTAAAGTACTGAGCTTCACTGCTGACTGTTTCAGGTTTTGAAACTCTTTCAACCTCCCAAAGAGCTCTTATTCTGTTGAATTTTTTCTTCTGAAAAACATGTCTTCTTGCTTTCTTATTAAGCTTAGCAATTTCAAGATTAGATAGTCTCAACTTTTCTTTAATTTCTTCATAACTCCTCTTTTCTCTTTGAGTGTTGAAAAATCTGTTTTTGTCACCTTCAGGAATTGGTGATGATAGGTCTATGGGCTCTTCATAAACATTGGAAACTTCCCCTGCTTTATTTAACTCCATATCTAGCTCTTGGAACTTTTTTGATTGACTAGTTGAAGGCCTTCTAGGCTTGAACACAAACTCTCAAATTTCTTCATCAAAATCCAACTTTTTAGAAAATCTCATCTTCTTAGATATCCCTTCATCCAATTTTATAAAGTCTACCTGGACCAAAGGAGACTCTTGAATATCAATAGCCTATAAAATATCATTCAAATCACCCTTTAAATGTATACTTTCTCTTGAAACCACTGTTTTACCCTTTTCCTTTGCTATTTGACTTCTAGTCAATCTTCTCTGGATTGATTTACTACTTTATTATTCCTGTACTGTTTCTTTAACTTTAGTTGTCTTCTTTTGTGCAGGTTGAGGAATCTCTTGAATGATCACTAATGTTTTGATCTCTGGCTCCTTCACTTGCTTTCCGGGTTTCAACTTGACAAATATTTTTGATCTTGTCTCTGCAGGGTCACTGGTTTCTGATGGTGATTTTTCTTTGGCACTAGGGCTAATACCTGTTCCTTGTGTTTCAACCCCAAATCCACACAAAAACAAAAATGTAGACCATTCTCTATTTATCCTCTGAAGTTCATGTAAAACTATCAATTTAAGTAGACCATGATGGAAAAGTGAAGTTTCACAGTATTGAGCTTTCATTTTCACTTTATCTGCCATATTAGCTAAACTTCGAAACAAGAAGAAAGGAAAATCCAAAGAAATCATTCCAGTAAAATGAAATAAGAGTTTGAAATGATAAGAATACACCTTATGGTATCTTCCCTCACACGTGAAATACCTTTGAATATTGTAGAGAAAGTTGGCATATGTGTTCTTGATGTAGTTTCTTGGCACGGATTTAGTTAAATATGTCTCTTCAAACCCTAGCTTCAGAAATATTTTACAAGGTTCCATCTCAAACCTAAAATTTTTGAACCATCTTTCTTCTCCCCTTGGAATCTATGTCACTAATGATATGATCTCAGGGGAAATTGGCAAGTTTAAGACTCCAAATATTTTATTTGAACCTGTGAAATGAAGAGAAAACTCTTTTTTCACTTGATTATGACCTCCCTGCATTTTTTCACAGAATTTCCAACATATTTTCTTCTTGAATTCTTCCTCAACTGATTTGTCCTTGGTTAGAGCTTTTATGTTTTTTAGGTTCCATCCTTAAACAGTGGCTTGACCTGTGGTTCTTTCTTTCCTCTGTCATCCTTTCCTTGAAATTATTGTGTGATTCTTGAAAACCTGTAACCAACAACCTCACTTGATTTCAAAGTAAACTGCCTCGCTTGATTAGGGACACTGCCTTGCTTGAAAGTAATAATCAGCCTCGCTTGATGAATGAGAGAAGCTTTGGTTTCTACTTACCATGAGCTTACCATTTGGAAAAGGGTATGCATCATGTGTTTCTTGCATGATACAATAAAAGCAAAAACCATCCCTTTTCAAATTTTAAAATGACTAAGATAAATGACCTCTATCGAATGTCATGATGGCTATGAATGGTTGCATGTGTGAGAAAAGACTCATGGTTGACACCTAATAATGAAGGATTAACGGAATTTTGATGGATTTGATAACTTAAAAGACATGCTAGGAATCCCTGATTTCGTAGCATGCCTAATGTAATTTCAGGGTTTTGCGCTCTAAAAAGAGCATCGTTTTCGTAGCACAAAAGTAGTTTTTAACACTGTTTGTGATACGAAAACATGGTTTCGTGCCTTAATCAAAATTTTTTCAAAATGGTTAAAAAATAGACTTTCTAAACATGGTATGAGACTCTCAAGGTATGAAATAAGATTGTTGGACTGTATTATATGAATGAAAGTGAGACTCTAACCCTATCACTTAACCCCAAAAAACTTAAAATGAGTTAACACCTATCTAAAAACCATGACTAGGAACAAAGAAAACTGTCCAAGTTTGGAAATTTTTTTTATAGTGATAACACCTTCAATCCTATCCCAAGTTCTTCTTAAGGGGGGATGTTAAGATATTCCAACACATAGGAAATAGTTAAGAATAAATTAGTCTATTGTAGAGTTAGGTAAAGTGTGCTTCTTTACCATGTACATTTGTAACTTATAATCCGACGGTCATGATTTGTTGTGATCCGACAGTTATCTATCACCTCGGTATTAACGACACTTGATCCGTAGCTTAACACCTGATTGGTCCATGTTCTCTATTTAAAGAGCATGGAGGGTCATTTTTCCGGTAACCGTTTATGAGAGAAACATATGTAACCTTTCTTTTTATATTAATAAATTTCCTGAAGTGGATGTGTTGGCTCAGGCCATGGAATGTTTCCCTGTTTGAGGGTTTTAACCATGTGATTATAATGGTGTATTGATTTGTGATTTTTTTGTGAGCGGTGACCTTTGGTTCTTGATCTACGGAACTTACCCTGTAAAATACTACAATGAGAAGGGAAACACAAACAAGTTGGCTGACATTCTTTCAAGGTTTCTGACATAAAAAGGAAAATTTTGGGAAATATAATGAACATAGAGCCTTTCACCCATGATTCATATAAAGAGGCATATACAGAGGATGAGGATTTCAAGGAGGAATAAGTATCTATAAGTGGTAAGTGTCAATTCTAGAAGCTAGTGAAGAGAAGAAGTAGTTGCAACAACAATTGGAGTAAGGGGTTATTCCAAAAATTACATCACCATGTAGATCACCCATCATTATTATGCCAAAAAAGGATAAGGCATAGCAAATTTCCATTGACTACAGTGTCAAATAACATTATAATAAAGAGTATATATCCTATACTAAGGATTGATGACATGTTATATTAACTATAGCAAGAAAAAATACTTTACTAATAAACATATAAAATCAGAGTATCACTATGATCAACTCAAAGTATAAGATACTTTGAATATAGCCTTCAAAACCATACAAGGGTTGCATGATTGGTTATTCATACTATTTTTTTATGCAATGCACCAACAATGTTCATTAGATTAACTAATGACATATCTCACCCATATCTAGATTCATTTATTCTTTTATATTTAGATGGTATACTGATATGTAATGCTACCCGAGAGGAGAACATATTACATTTCTTGCAAGTTTTAGAGCTAGTGAAGAAGCACCATTTGTTGGAAAATCTCAAGAACTCAAATTTTTTACAATAACTTCTGGTGTATTTAAGATATATAATTGGTGGAGGAGAGCTTAAGATATATCCTAAAAATATGGAGGCCATCATGGAGTGGTTGGTGCCTACCATTGTTTCATAAATAAGAATTTTATTTGGGGCAACATAATGCCCGAGGAAGCCTCATTTTCAGTAGTAGATATGCCACTCCATGTCATAATAGTGAGAGGCAAGAGTTTCTAGTGGGGGAAGTTTTAGGAGAAATATTTTGAGGACTCTCAAAACAAAATCAATCAACCAATAGTTCTTTCATTACCAACTTGTAGTATCCCTTGAAAGTGGAGATGGATGCGAGTTGGAATGCTATGGGAACAGTCTTGATGTAGTGAGTAAGACCTATATGCTACAATTTTGAAGTGCTTCATGGGGAAGTTCTCAAATACCCTACCTACCACAAGGAACTCTATGCCTTGGTACAAGCTGTCAGAAATTGGAAACACTGTCTAATGAGAAAAGAAATAGTCGCCCACATATATAATCAACTCTCATAATATATATAGGCTGTGAGTAAGTTACAATAGAACATACATTACAAGTGGATGGAGTTTTTATAGAAGTTCCATTTAGTGATCAAGTACAAGAAGGGAAACACAAACAAGTTGGCTGACATTCTTTCAAGGTTGCTCACATAAAAAATGACAACTTTGGGAAATATGATGAACATAGAGCCTTTCACCCATGATTCATATAAGGAGGCATATACATAGGATGAGGATTTCAAGGAGGAATAAGTATATATTTTGGTTCTTCCCATTTTCCACGCGATATTTGGAATGGGTCTCAAATATCTGGATTTGTAGACAAAAATAGCTATATAGTAAAGAAAATCATAGTTGTCTTTATCCTCATTTATTTAAAAAAGGGTTTTCTTAAGTATAGTTGGTCATTTCCAAGGAAATTTTCCATGGAAGAAAAGGAAATAATATTTAAACTCCATCTCATTTGTTAATGAGCCAAAATGGATGGATTCCAATTATTGATGATTAAGATATTCCACCAAATATTTACATTGTAAATGGCCCCCCAAATGATTATATCATTTTTGGTCACTTTATTAGTTTTTAATGTCATTATTTCTCATGATTTCCACTATCTGTTTGAGTATAACTTTCATTATGTTTTGATTAAGGTTTTATACATGTAATTTTGAATCTTTTGGATAAATCCCTTGAAGAAATTGCCAGATGTTTGGTTAATTTTTTCATGTAATTATTACATGTGTTTCAATTAAAAAGGGTAAATATACATATTGTTTATATTAATAATTAAAAGAGAACAAAATTTTACAAATAAAAGGATTATAAAACCATATAAAATAATGCCTTGTTTGATATATTTAATAAGTTAGATTTTTCAATTATCTTTAATTTTAGTAATTTATTTATAAACAGATTGTGATTTTTTAATAAGTTATATATTCAATTTTATTGATTCTTATATAAAATTTTAGCAAAGTGTAAATATATATTTTTTATTACAAATTAATATATATGTAAATTAAAATTATGTTTATCAAAATATCAATTTGAAGATATTTATTTATTTTAATTTTTCTTTGCATTTAGAGGAACATTAGTACTTGCATGACATAGGGTCAATTCTCACTACTAACACCATCATTTCCTCTAGGTGAACCTGTGTGTGCTCCAGTGACATTGAGTCGAATTTGATCGCTAAAAATATGAATCTTTGTGAACCCATGTTTGCCCCAATAACATGGAGTCGACTTTGACTGCTAAAAATATTCCTCTAAGTGAACCCATGTGTGCTCCAAAGCATGACCCACACAACTTCTAAGAGGGATTTGAACTTCGAACCAAATACTTTACAAAAAAATCATATCATAGCGATTGTGAATAAATCTACCCCTCAAGGTGTTTTGAAGATATTTAATATTCATTTTCTATAGAAATTATGATTTATCATGACAATTGCATTTAATTTTTAAGTAACATATTATGCTTATCAAGATCGGCTTGCAAGAAAACTAGATAGTTTCAAAAATAATTTTACATTATTGGTCCCTACCACCTACAACATGGGACTATAATAGATGGAAGCGTTATGTTAGCATTATATTTTTTGTGTTATTATTCATTTTTCAGTACTATGCGACCGACTGAGCATAAAATATCATACTTGAAGTGATTCTATGGTATTGGCCTCTTCCGATGGCAAAGAAGGATAAAAGAATGGTTAAACTAGTTTGCTTGATTCATATTCTTTATTATATTTCCTAAACTGAAACTAATGTTGACATTAGTTCAATAAAATTAAATGTTTGTTTTTTTCTTGGTTTCTAATGTTTGTATCTATCTATCTATATTTTTTTTGTTGAAATTTCTAGGTGGTGGGGAATGCTTTCTTTCTGCATTGAAAAGGGGTTCTTCGATTGTTCTCAAGTTTTAACCTCACCTTACCCTTCATTCATGCACGAAGCCACAACAACTTCCTTCATTCCACTTCAACATCATGTCAAGCTTTGAACAAACTGGGAAAGTTGGGCCTCCAAAATTTCTAAATCTTTCCTCAGTAGCGAGCATGGATAAATGAAGTATCACATAAGGGACAAAATCTTTCTTAACGGAGAAACCGAAAATAAGATAAGAAACATGTTCTTTTTTGGTGCACCTTTCCCTCATAATATGCCCACCTATTGGGGACAAAACAAGCACGTCGTTCCTCTCACTCAATATTGCTTGCCCGCCCAGGCATGTAACTTTTGTACAAATTTAATTCCTATAATAACAAGGTAAATTGATACATCTTCGATAGAGCTCAGCTAAGTAAGCATACATTTTTCTCTTTATTTCTTATTTCAATGGACAGAAGTGGGAGTCCTTAGATCTCAGCTAACTGTGCAAGGCTTTTTATCTTTCTTTTTTATTTAAATGAACATAACTGGAAGTCTTTAGTTCTTAGTAGTATGAATTTCACTCTATGGCATGGATTAGTGAAAACAAGAACCGCTCGCAAGGAGTAGTAACAACAAAAAAAGGACCGCTACACATACAAACAAAGCAAAAAAAGAGAAGGTAAAGAGTACTAAACTTTTTTTTCTTTCACTTTGGTCCATGATGCTGCACCTGGCTACCAAAACCAAATGGAATGGAAATACCCTAAAATACCGTAATTTATTACTGGAACACGAAATTCCCTTACTAACCTTTCTTGCTAGCGGAATGTCCAAGCGTAGTTGCACAACTTTCCATTAGCTATGTTACTCATGTTAGTGCTTAAGATCCAAAATAACCCAGTCCTTCACCAACCAGGTTTACTATCGCAAGTGTAGCCACTACTCACACCCCTAAGTTGCTAATGAAATCTTAGCTTGTTCTCACCCATGGAATCTCACCCCTAAGTTGCTAATGAAAGTGGTTAATCTATAGAACTCTTCCCTCGAATCCATTAAAGTAGTGGCATAAACGGAAGGTAATTCCATCATTCAGGCAAGGTTCCATAGGAAGAGGAGAGAGTTTATGAGCCACTATATTTTGAAAAAAGGAAACTCATCAGATGTTGGTTGCGCATTTGATCTTTCCTATGGATGTCCTGCTTCTCCTTCTTTAGTTCATGCTAGAATTCCATATTCATTATTAATATGTGTTTTTTCCTCTCGCCTCAATGGTGGATGATTTGAAACCATGCTTTAGGAAATCTTCATTATTAATATGTGTTTTTCCCCTGTGGTGGATGATTTTCCCCATCGAAAGCATGCACATTGTTGAACACTCACCATGGATTCTATGGTAGAATGTACAAGTGCTCATGAGATGGGAAAAAAAATTATTTAATTAAATTAAATAATATAAAATTATTAATTAATTGGTTTTTAACACATACATGTGTTGAAGCATGTATTACATCTATTAATTTCAAGGGGATATCTAGAATAGTTCTGCGCTTCTAGGTAACAGTGGATGACTAAGTGTTGAGAGTGTCTATAACTTTTAACTGCAATTCCAAACTTAGTGAGCCTTGTGGTATCATGGAGCAGTGTGATACGTACAAGACTTTTATACAGTGCTTACAGGAAGGCCCCAAGTTCATGAGCTTCCTACATAATTGTGAATATTTATATTGCACAATTTACGACGGTTTCTGGCACAATGGATTCCATCATAAATACTTTCATAAGGTAACAGTGGATGATTAAGTGTTGAGAGTGTCTATAGATTTTGAATGAAATTCCAAATTTAATTAGCCTTGTGGTATCATGGAGTAGTGTGATACGTACAATATTATTTTACAGTTCTTACATGAAGGCCCCAAGCTCATGAGCTTCCTACAAAATTGTGAATATTTAGTCTGCACAATTTACGACAGTTTCTGGCACAATGAATTCCATCATAAATACTTTCATAGAAATAATATGGTAAGATTTTTGTAGTGCTAATTGATTCTCATATTACTGCTAGCTTTTTGAAACAATTTTATATTATTTAAAATTCCATGTGGAAGAGTTTTTAATTATTTTAAATTTACACATCAATTTTGCTCAATCATTAAAATGATATTGAAAGGCACTATTAAGGAACATAATTCCTGTGGGTCAAAATATTAGATTTGTTGTTAAAATAAATAGCTGAGAAATAAATAATGGAGTCATGAATGGGAAGAAGAATGTGTGAACAGTTGAGCGATATTTAATCTAGATCTTGTTTCATATTTATCATTAATCGTAATTAGAGACAAATAAATTTGTGCATATACATGATCGATTTGCATCCATCAGAAGTTTTAATCACATATAGTTCCCCCTCTTGGCATGCCTTAGAATACAGGGAACTAATTGAAGCAAAAAATTATGCAATTTTTTCTTTTCAGGAACTCACAAAATGTAGCTAACAATGTTCATTTTAAGTGACAAGTTTTTCCATTTCATTTTATTTTGCTATGTTTGAACTTGCATTTCTATAGAATATTTGTTTACTTGTTTAGTTATTTTTCAAAGATATTTTATTGATATTATTATAGGAGTTCTTATTTATACCATGCATGAGAAAATCATCTTCATGACTTTCAATCCCTTTTAAAATAAAATTCAAACCGCTAACAACAAAAGTTGCAAGGAAGCAAGTCCCCGCCTTGAGAAGATTGCGGGGTTGGAAGTGCGGGGCTTCAAGAAAAGACAATGAACTTATATCCAAGTTTCAAAAATAGTGAACTTATATCTAAGGTTTCTATATGGAGATCAAGGATACAATTTTGGTTCCAAATGTGTTGTTGGATCCGCTAACTCGGGCTTGATTGGATATGTGAGTTAGAGTTGAAGATATAATAAAAACCAATTTTTTTTGTCTTTTAGAGGCTTATTTTCCATATAAGCCTGCTTAAAAGCATGCGTTAGCTACCCCCCTTGGAGGAAGTTACAAAATATCTTACAGTCTTAGCCAAAAGTGTTGAAAAACATTATGGAGGACCCTTTTGTAGAATGATAAAATCCTCTCGGAGAGATCAAAGGGATATACCAAAGTCCAAGAATGAGAGATCAAAATGCATAAATGCATCTCATCCAAGAGTTGAATGTTGAAAATGCAACAAGATGATGGAGCTTAGTGAAATTAAGTCGCCTTCACTAAGTGGGCCTGCAGGCTATTTTTGGCGCAAAGTCTATTTTTAGACTATGTCTATTTTTAGACATATGGAGCATGGTCTAGGAGTTGCAGTATGCTATTCTTGGATGATTGGTCGAGTTGGTAAAAATATATGGACCTCTATTTTAAGACATACAGGTCGAAGTCTATTTTTAGACTGCCTGTCTAAAAATAGGTCAGTCAAATATTATTAGCCCTTAATAATATTTGGACTATAAACTTCAGTTTATCCTCTTGCAACACTTCAGTTGGAGCTACGGATGTGGCCCATGCACCTGAGAGAAGGAATTACGCTATTCCTAGGGGTTTGGTGAGCTCATACATGGTTGACTTCAGTTAGGACTTCAGTGGCAGAAGTTTGGTGGAGTTGATGAGACAGTTGGTGGAGTTGTGTTCGGTTTAACTTAGTTGAACTAGTTGAGATTAGTTTAACTAGCTAATCAACTAGTAATGAGTGGAGTGAATTAAATATTATTTAATTCACTAATTATTAACTCATTATTCAAATCAAGAACACATCAGTTCACTACAGTGCATGGACAGTTCAGTGGAGACCAGTGGAAGAGGTAGATGAAAGGGTGAGTTTGCTATTAGTTGCGACAGCAGTTGTGCATGAGATTTGCACAAGCATTGGAGGAGATTTCCCATGAGGATTGCGCAGTTGAAGCCAAGGAGATTTGAACTTGGATCTCTCATTGAACCAACTTGGATTGCGCAGTAGAGGCAGGCAATTAGTGGATGAGTTTTGAACCTGTGACTTGTTCAAAACTGAGCTAGTTTGTGTGTAACTTTTGGAGACAGTACTGAGTACTTGTGAGGAGTATTGTATTGAGATTGTTACATGTTCTCTTCTATTATAATATACAAATAGCTGGGGGTTTTCAGATATAAGCTTTCCCCATTACATATTGTGTTTATGTGCACATGCGACTGTTTCTATTTCCGCAAATTGTTGATCAATTGTAGAAGAGGTTATGTGTTATGCATGAATTCGAATTAATGTGTGACCAGGATAATCTCAGTGGATAAATCTTCATTATTCAGAAAATTTCTACATGGTATAAGAGCGAATTGATCATGGGGATCTATTGCAGTGATTACAATATTATTTTGGTAGACAGAGTCTATATCGGGCCAGGTAGCCTCTGGATCCATCCTTTCTCTGAAAGGTGATATATCCAGTAAATGCGCTTACAATCAATCTCTGTGCTAGAAATAATTTGTTCTCAAAGATCCAGAAGCAGTTGAGTTTTTGAGTTTGGAATTCGAATTTTGCAGCAAATTGTTTTCTTGGTGCCAGAGTTGAAAATTTATTTCAACAGTTTGCGACTCGAATATGCCCTTGAAGGCAGTTCGAATTATGTTTCATGGAAAGATCAGATGGAGGTAGTATTAGAAGATAATGGGCTGAAGGAGTTCGTAGATACAGATGTCCAAAATCCCACTGATCCTGCTGAAGTCGAGGCTTGGCAAAAGAAGATGGAAAAATGTCGAAGGATTCTGTTGGAGGGCGTGAAGGGTCACATTGTATCCAGCCTGCATGGAAAATCTTTTCCATATTTGATGTGGAAAGCATTGACAGATCTATTCCAGAGTAAGAGCGACCAAAGGAAGTTGGCGCTCAAGGATAAACTCAGAAACATTAAGACGGAGAAAGGTGACAATATCGCCAAGTACCTCACGAAGTTCACTCAATGCAGAGATGAGCTGGGAAGTGTGGGGGTGACTGTCGAAGAAGAGGACATGATAGACCTGGCTCTCCTTGGTCTTCCGAAGGCTTGGCATTCCTATCAAGACTCTGTCAATGGTCGGGAGAAGTTGCCGGGATGGGAGCGACTTTGGGCGGATCTCATGCAAGAGGAGATAAGGAGGACTACCAGGGACGGATCTTCATCAAAGGTATCTGATGAAGAAAATTGAGCTTTGGCTGCCAAAGCAAAGAAGGGGAAGAGCAAGAAAGCTTCTCAGTCTGGTGCGAAAGGCAAGAAGCAAGACATGTCCAAGGTGAAGTGTTTTCACTATCACCAGCACGGACACTATGCCACAAATTGTCCGCAGAAGAAGAAAAATAAGAAGGCTACTGGATCTGCAGCGGGAGAGTCATTGGCTTCTCAATTCGAACTGGATTTTTCACTGATCGCATGCTTGGTTACAAGTGTGATGGGATCAGTATGGTTCTTGGACAGTGGTGCATCATTTCACATGACAGGAGATCGAGATATGTTTTCAGATCTGGAGGAAAAATATCTTGGAGTGCACATCGAGATGGGCGATGATGGTAGATATAGTGTGACCGGTATCGGTACCATTTCCTTTGAGAGGGAGTCTGGTAAACCCTTCGTATTGAAGGAAGTATTGCATGTTCCAGGATTGATGAAGAATCTGATCTCTGTGGCGATGTTGGAAGACAAGGGGTATGATGTGGTCTTCAGCGAAGGAAAATCCTTCCTGCATAGTAAGACAACTGGAGAGACCCGGAAGATAGGGGTTCGAGTCAAGAACATTTATCAGTTGCAAGTAGATGGCTGCGCAGCAATGGCATGCAAGGTGGGAGAAGTGGTGAGCCGAGATGATGATGGCAAGCTGTGGCACAGGAGATTGGGCCACCTTCACCATGGAGCTTTGAAGATACTGCAGCAGATTTCTACTGGGCTTCCTAAGGGCACTCTTGCACAGTCAGATCAGTGCAAGGGGTGTACCTTGGGAAAGTATGTGAAATCCACCTTTCACGAGAAGGATAGTTGCACCACGACGATCCTTGAGAGATTTCACACAGACGTGTGTGGTCCTTTCTCAGTAGCTTCGACAGAAAAGCACAAGTACTATGTGATATTTGTTTATGACTTCTCTCGGAAGTGCTGGATCTTCTTCATGCAGAAGAAAAGCGAGACATATTCAAAGTTCTGTGAATTCAAGGCGCTGGTTGAGAAGGAATCGGGGAAGCATGTGAAGGCTCTCAAGAGCGACAATGGTGGTGAATTCATCTCGGCTGAATTCAAGGACTTTTACAGCACATAAGGGATTCAGAGAGAGCTCATCGCACCCCATAACCCACAGTAGAACGAGGTTGCTGAGCAGAAGAACAGAAAGATTGTGGGTGCTGCACGGGCGATGTTGCATGATCAGGGCCTACCCCTTCACTTGTGGGTTGAGGCATGCAATACTGCAGTGTATGTGCAGAACCGTTGTCCTCACAAGATATTTGGCATGAGTACACCGGAGGAGGCGTTTTCGGGCAAGAGGCCTGACATCTCTCATCTGAGGATTTTTGGCTCACCTGTCTACATGCATGTGACGAAGGATGCCAGAAAGAGGCTAGATCCAACCACAGAGGTTGGAATATTTGTGGGGTACACTAATACACCTCACAACTATCGGGTGTATTTGCCAGACAGTCGCAAGACTGTTGTGCGACGGGATATCAAGTTTCAGGAGGAGAAAGCCATGCAGTGTTCGCTTGAGGGGGAGCCACACTTGCATGCAGATGAGGAGCTATTAGCTCCTAAGGAGGAGCTTCCGGATGTGGATCAGCCACAAGAGGAAGTTCATGCAGTGGAAGAAACCACTCATGCAGTGCCAACTATCAGAGGGCACAAGCGCACTACAGAAGCTGAGCGACTGGCTCAAGATGAAGAGAAGGTTGCAGGACCACCTACAGCACAGCGCAGACAGAGACAGTCACTGGATCGGTACACTGGATACCTGGCTCTTATGAGTCAATGTGTCATGATGGAGCCATCCTCTTTTGAGGAAGTTGTGGAGGAACCCGCATGGGTAGATGCCATGATCGAAGAATATGATTCGATCGTTAGAAATAGTGCATGGGAGATTGTCCCAAGACTGGAAGGGAAATCAGTGGTGGGTTCGCGATGGATCTACAAAGTGAAGCAGGCGGCTGACCGGAGTGTGGAGAAGTACAAGTCAAGATTTGTCGCCCATGGCTTCTCACAGATCGAGGGGATCGATTATGAGGAGACCTTTGCACCTGTCGCAAGGTACTCTTCCATACGGACGATCCTAGCTCTCTCAGCGCAGATGGGATGGCACATCCATCAGATGGATGTGAAGAATTCATTCCTCAATGGAGTCATTGAGGAGGAGGTGTACATAGAGCATCCTGAAGGTTTCGAGATCTTCAGCAGTGAGTCGCGTGTTTGCCGACTCAAGAGAGCACTGTACGGGCTGAAGCAAGCACCTCGTGCTTGGTACACATGGATAGACAGTTATTTCACCGGACTTGGATTCTCCAAGAGTGAGACGGATCCTAACCTGTACCAGATTATGGTGGAGGGGAAGTTGCTGATCATTGTAGTGTATGTAGATGATCTGATTTTGATGGGTGATGAGTTGTTGATACTTTCATGCAAGGAGGACCTTGCTAGAGAGTTCGAGATGAAGGACTTGGGCCTCCTTCATTATTTCCTGGGATTGGAGATTTGGCAGCGCAGTGGAGGACTGTTTGTTTCTCAGGGTAAGTATGCCCGGGAGATACTGGAGAGGTTCAACATGCATGGCTGCAAGCCTGTTGACACTCCTCTTCCTAGTGGTTGGAGGAAGGAGGATGCTACTTCAGCGGAGGTAGTGGATGCCACTGTCTATCGACAGTTGGTTGGGTCGCTTATGTATCTGGTCAATACACGACCCGATATATGCTATGCAGTTAACCAGCTTTCGCAAGCTATGGTTAAGCCTACCAAGCTCTTGTGGAAGGCGGGCAAGCATGTATTGCGCTATATCAGAGGCACATCGGGATATGGTCTATGGTACAGACAGGAGGATGGAGTGAAACTTTCTGGTTTCACTGATGCAGATTGGGCAGGGAGCCCAACAGACCGGAAGAGCACTTCTGGAGGAGTTTTCAGCATTGGGTCGACAGCAGTTTCCTGGTACAGCAGGAAGGAGAGATCCGTGGCACTCAGTTCAGCAGAGGCCGAGTACATGGCAGCAAGTTTGGCTGCATGCGAGGCTATTTGGATGAGGAAGATCCTCGCAGGTTTGTTCAGGTTGCATTTGGAGCCTACAGTGATCTACTGTGATAACCAGAGCTGCATTAAACTCTCGGCTAATCCAGTATTTCATGATAGGTCCAAACATATTGACATCAGGTATCATCATATCGGAGATTGTGTTCAGCGGAGAATCATGATGCTTTCATATGTTCCCACGGAGGATCAGGATGCCGACATCCTGACGAAGGCGCTCACCAGGAGCAAGTTCGAATTCCACAGAGGCGGGATAGGGGTTGCAGATAATCCATATCTTGTTGAGAGGGAGTGTTGAAAATGCAACAAGATGATGGAGCTTAGTGAAATGAAGTCGCCTTCACTAAGTGGGCTCGCAGGCTATTTTTGGCGCAAAGTCTATTTTTAGACTATGTCTATTTTTAGACATATGGAGCATGGTATAGGAGTTGCAGTATGCTATTCTTGGATGATTGGTCGAGTTGGTAAAAATATATGGACCTCTATTTTTAGACATACAGGTCGAAGTCTATTTTTAGACTACCTGTCTAAAAATAGGTCAATCAAATATTATTAGCCCTTAATAATATTTGGACTCTAAACTTCAGTTTATTCTCTTACAGCACTTCAGTTGGAGCTACGGATGTGGCCCATGCATCTGACAGAAGGAATTACGCTATTCCTTGGGGTTTGGTGAGCTCATGCATGGTTGACTTCAGTTAGGACTTCAATGGCAGAAGTTTGGTGGAGTTGATGAGACAGTTGGTGGAGTTGTGTTCGGTTTAACTTAGTTGAACTAGTTGAGATTAGTTTAACTAGCTAATCAACTAGTAATGAGTGGAGTGAATTAAATAATATTTAATTCACTAATTATTAACTCATTATTCAACTCAAGAACACATCAGTTCACTACAGTGCATGGACAGTTCAGTGGAGACCAGTGGAAGAGGTAGATGAAAGGGTGAGTTTTCTATTAGTTGCGACAGAAGTTGTGCATGACATTTGCACAAGCATTGGAGGAGATTTCCAATGATGATTGCACATTTGAAGCCAAGGAGATTCAAACTTGGATCTCTCATTGAACCAACTTGGATTGCGCAGTAGAGGCAGGCAATTAGTGGATGAGTTTTGAACCTGTGACTTGTTCAAAACTGAGCTAGTTTGTGTGTAACTTTTGGAGACAGTACTGAGTACTTGTGAGGAGTATTGTACTGATATTGTTACATGTTCTCTTCTATTATAATATACGAATAGCTGGGGGTTTTCATCTATAAGCTTTCCCCATTACATATTGTGTTTATGTGCGCATGCGACTGTTTCTATTTCCACAAATTGTTGATCAATTGTAGAAGAGGTTATGTGTTATGCATGAATTCGAATTAATGTGTGACCAGGATAATCTCAGTGGATAAATCTTCATTATTCAGCAAATTTCTACATTGAATGTCTCCCATAGGAGGTTTTTAAGGATGAACACAAACTAAAAATGGGACAACTCAATGTCTCAACCAACACCAATTCTGGAACTTACATAGCAGTTCTCAGGAAAAATAAATAAAAAATGTGGTTTTAAGATGACCACAACCTCTGGAACTATCAAAAAAGTCCCTCAAACAATTCTAAATACGGAAGTCCTCACTCACAAACAACTCAATTAACTGAAGTCTCACAACTCTGGCTCTAAATGGTACAGGTTGTGGCTCAGGATTGGATCACTAACTCAGGCTCACTTGACGTCTCAAACTTGAACCTGTAATAGACCACAAAGAAATAAATTGGTTCATCTTTGGCTCATAAGTTTTAAAAAAATGAAAAAAATCCAACCATATTAAATCCACCCTAGTAACACAAATATTGCAATTTCCTTCCTTTAAAACTAGGCTTTGTTGGTTCTCAATTTCCTTCCTTTGAAACTAAGCTTTGTGGATTTATTTTTCAAAACAAATTGGCAGGTATTTTTTCTTGTTGATTTGTATTTTTGATGGGTGCATGGTCAGTTGAACCTAAAACCCGGTTAAATCATTGAAAATTTGTTTGTATTGGGTGCATTCTCCATGGTAACTAACACTCTTTTCAAAATATATTGCAAGTGATTTTCATGCTTAGTGGTAGTCGACACCCTTTTCAAAATTTATTGCAAGTGTTTTCCAAGAGTGAACTAGAGAAAATGGTCGGAGTCGATAATTTGTTACAATTATTAAGCAGTTTAATGTCATACATTGTTCAAAATGATGTACAAGTCAACAAAGACATGTTCTTTGACATTCAATCATGTTTGAAAAATGCTAAAATAAAAATTGAATTCTTCGAGTTAGAGTTGCAATTACACCAAGACGAACTTCGAAAGAAAACTTGTGATTCCAAACTGGTGCTTGTTGAGAACAATAGTTTGTTTGAGCCTAATCATCAATCAAAGAATGATCAAATAAATGAAGTGGTTTTAGGAGAAAATTTGGATGCAGTTAGAATTTCTTATGTGAAACCCGTTATAAGACCATGGGAAGAGATACACACAATAAACACAGAACTGGTTTGAGCTATAACAATGATGTATCTTTTCACATTCTAGATTTCGCAAAGCTTATAAAGTTTCTAAGTGCAGGATTTTTGGATTGTGTAGTTCCAGAAAAAAATGATAAATGCCAATAGTGTAACAGAGTTGGACATGTGAAATATCAGTATTTTTATCTTCACCCATGTAAGCATTGTGGAAAGCGTAATCACCATTCAGAGAGATGTTCCAAAAATAAGAGTACGGTAAGAGAGAAGAAAAATATCAGATGGATTGCTTCTTGAGAATGGTCGAAGGCACCCAAGAAGATCTATAGATCATACAACAGGATTTGTTCGAGAGTGTTGACGAAGCTTGCAATGATGAAAAATACTTCTGACCCTATATCCAACAAGGGGGTAATTTTTTGGTGGTCTACTACATGTTGGAGTTGGAGATGTCAAGCGAGCTTGAGTCAATGATACACATCCTAAGCCACAACCTATACCAGTTACAACGACAGTTGTGAGACTTCAATTGATTGAGTTGTTTGTGAGCGAGCACTTCCAAATTCAGAATTGTTCGAGGGAGTACTGTGATAGTTCTAGTGTTTTATTCTTAGAAATTGGTATATCCCTTAGGATTAAGGGGGAACTATTAGAAAATTAATCCTTGGGCTAGTTTGTGATAGGGTAGTTGGTTATTAAAGTTCAAGAAACCATTGAATCAATTCCCGTGTTTTCTTGAACTTTAATAAAAAACTACCATATCACAAACTGACCCAACGATAAGTTGTCTAACAGACCCCGCTTAATCCGAAGGGATATACCAAATTCTGAGAATGAGAGCTGAAAATGTAGAAATGCATCTCATCCAAGAGCTTAATGTCTCTAAGAAATGGTTTTTAAGGATGACCACAAACTAAAAATGGGAGAAATCAATGTCTCAACTAACACCAATTATGGAACCTACATAGCAGTTCTTATAACAACAAAAAATGTGGTTTTAATATGACCACAAACTATGGAACTATCACAATAGTCGCTCGAATAATTCGGAATTGGGAAGTGCTTGCTCACAAACAACTCAAGAAAATGAATTCTGTCAACTATGGCTCTAACTGGTACAGGTTGTGGCTCAAGATGTGGATCAATGACTCAAGCTCGATTGACATCTCGAACTCGAACCTATAGTAGACCACCAACAAATTCCCCTCTTTTCGGATATAGGGTGAGAAGTATTCTTAATCACTGTAAGCTTCTTCAAAACACTCGAACAAATTCCACAGTATGATCTGTAGATCTTCTTGGCTGGTGAAAGGGTAGTTGGTTATTAAAGTTCAAGAAAAATCGAGAATTGATTCAATGGTTTCTTGATGTATTTATATGTACACATTGTACATCATTTTTTGTGAGGCATTCATTAATAAATTTTTGAATTTGTTTCCAGTTTGTGTGTTACAGTAGTTTATGTAAGTGACTAAATCGAAGGAAAAATTTAAAAATAATTCTATGGTTTCCCATTTGACAATAGAAAAGGTTGAGTCACTTGTTACTTTTTTCCAGCTCAAACCTGTAGCAATTGTCCTCAAAATTTCTCACCTTTTACCTTAAGAATTTTAGGGACTTTAATCAATGATGGGCTGAGGAGTCACTCGTAAGAAGTAAATGTTGCCACCGTTATCTAGACACATGTAGACGACATTAAATGGGCTGCAAGATTACAACTAGGATATTGTCAACATTAGTGGGAGTCAATGATTTGGAATAACACCAAAACCATGTAGATCATTTATATTTATCTGCAGCGTGAAATAAGATATTCCAAGTTATTTGAGTGACTGAAACAACAAACCAATGAATCTACAGTTACCATGCCCTGCATCCAAAGTCTTTATCCACAAAGCACATATGGCTTTTACTAAATATTCACTTGTTACTAGTTCTTGTTATATAGTGGTTCTTCTTTTGATATATGGTTTCATATCTCTTTAAAAAGTTATCTTAAAACATTAAAAGTGCTAAATGGTTTGATCAAAAGACAATTTCAGGTTTTGATTATAGAAATGATCTGAGTTGTGATTTTTGACTCGCAAGTTACTTTCAATTAGAAACACCAATAGAAGGTTTGTGACATTGATGGTAGCATTTGTGATTCTCCAAAGGCTCTTAGTTCAATCCTTCAACAGGAAAATAAATTAACATTATTTCCTTGAGCTGTAAGAAATGTAAGGAACTTGAAAACTTAAGGTTTTATTTAAAATTTACCAGTAATATGTCAAAAAGACTGGTAGAATCCGAGTAAGAAAATAAGCTACAATTTTACCTTTAAAATTGTTAGTTCAACTTATTTTGATGTTTTAAGTAAATTTGAAATCATACTTGGTCATCTGAGTTAAATATTATATGTCCATTTATGTCAATTATGTTCAGGATTTCAAAGAAAATATTGTCTATATTTTTATTAAAGTCACAACATATTTTTGGCAATATCAAGATTGTTTATGAAACTCACACGACAAATTGATCCTGATTGTTTTGTGAACTAACTAAATGGTTGTGTTGAATCTATGCATATAATGTAATTATATGGCTAAATCCTTGTGTAGTCAACCACATTTTGGGAATTGTTCCACATTTTATAACTCAAATACTGCATTAGATATAACATTTAAAAGTATTTTCTTAAATGGCTCATGCATCGAGATGCACATTTCAATAATGCTGCTACATTGGACCAAAATTCACCCCCCCACTCCAACCCACCCCACCCTACCCTAAAAAAGAATAAAAAATCAAAAAATAATATCTAATAATATAAACATTAGAAATATTTACAAATTTTGGGTCAATACCTAACATATAATACTATAAACAAAAACTAAGAAATACGCTACAAGGCCTTTAGGCGTGAAGGATCATTACTTCATATACAGTCTTCATAGAACTACATCAATCTTTTGAAAACCTCAAAGCCAAAACTGAATATATATATATATATAACACTCCGAATAATCAAATCCATCCAGGTGCAAATGTTTACTCTAATTTTGCATTGTTAAGAAGTTGTGTTTCAAAGGAATTTGATAGTTCCTGGATTAAGCTGGATCTATACCTATTCTATTTACAATGAAGATATATTAGCAGACCCTACCAGCTTCCCTATGTAGCTTCATAAGATCTTGGATGCTTGTTAATTATTTTAGCCGCTTTATTATACTTAGTGTGTTGTATGTTATTTCTCTTAAATAAAGTACCTTGATTAGCCTCCATTGTATTTCTTTCATCGGACATTATCATATTAATTCGTAACATGTTAGACTTATGTTCTGAGCTTTACTGTAAGATTATGTTTATGAAAAAATGTTCCCCTAGCGTTGCAGCCTTCTTGAGCTTCAATAAATTGTCGGGGTGTGATGCGTTAGTTATTAAAATTAAAATGCTTTTTGTCATATGCCTCATTATATCAGTATTATTGTGATCTTTTCAATAATTGTACTTTGTGTTTAAGTTGAAGTCTATCAACCAATCAAAGTAGAAATCCAATCATGTGTATGGCATGACGAAACCGCAAATGCAGATTTTGTGAAAATAAACCAGAATTGAAAATCGACTTTCAAGAAACTGAGCAATTAAAGCTAGTCGACAGTCTCTGGTTAGGGGAATTTTGTGATTCTTGGTTATTAAGAATATTTAAGCTCCATCAATTCTACTAACCTATTTGTTTTTACATAACAAGGTAATATTGAAGCTTATCTTTCTGGTGTTGTCTCGTAGATGCATACTATTGCATCTTATTTACTTCATATATATTTTTTTATTCTACAACTGCTAAGCAGAAGCTGTGATAATGGTTCTAATTGTCGCCACCACTTGTTTCATCCTTCTTAGTTGTTGATGAAGCTTTATATATATATATTAGCTTGTTGTAACTCTTTATTTTCTCTTTTCAGTTCTATGTTTTCCCTTTTGGTCTATAGTAGTATATGGCTTGATCATGATGAAGTGTTCCTAACCAAGTAATCTGTAGGGACCTGGCCTACATCTGAGCGTTGGAATGCCTACGAATGCAGTGGAGTTGTGGGATACGTTATAGCCAATAGTGCTACCGGTAACAAATAACAGGTTTGGACACTTCGTACTTCATTATAATCGTGATCCACCCAAGCAAATAGTCTACACAGTCAAAGCAAGGACTTACTATTATGAAGTTAAAAAATTCCAATTATTCATAGGAAGTGTGACGGACAATATATGCTAAAGTTTTTAATTATGAAGTCATTGAGATATAGCCTGAGAGTTTTTAATTCTCAAGTGATTGAGATATATACATAAGTCCTCTCACACATGTGGATGAGCACAAGTTATTAAAGTGGGATTGGACTTTTTAATTTGGTGTGTTATTAGCCTTGACTATGGTTGACGGTGGAAATTCAAAAATTCTAACTGTTACATAGCTTAAATGGTTTTTATGGTAGAAATAGAATTACCACAATCGGTACTCAAAATTTTGAAGCTTCACGGTGGATTTTCAATAATTTTTGCCAAATTTTCTTAAAATCATACCAAATTTATAATTTTTGTGACATGTTTAGAATTCACTTTAAAGTAAAAGTCAAAAGATTGACCACTAAAAGTCAAAAGATTGACCACTAAAAATAAGTTCAACCTCAACAACCAACAATGATCATTACTTTAAAATTTAAATCCTTGATCGTCATACATGTTAAAGTGATACGAGTCTATCGAGATTCGGAATAAATCCATCAAGTGAAAGTGACACAAGTCCATCATGAGAGTAATAATCGACTGCTGGGCCTGGAACTCTCTCTGCCTGGAAATCATTTTGAATGCACCCTGCATCATTATGATGATCAAATTCAAACTGATAAACGCCCTTGCCGCAAAACAGATTTCAAAGACTGCAATTGTTTATGCAGATTGGCATTGTAACGAAATACATGTGATTATATTGGAAAAAGGAAATGCTTTCCGTGGAAGGCAAGTTTCTAGATTCAATGTTATTTTATTAGAGTTAACAAAAATGCCTTTCAGCGGTTTGATGGAAATTCCATCGAAACTTCGTACCATAACCCGCTTGATATCGTCCACATGTTCCGTGGATGATTGTGACTCATTTTGAATTTTGTCAACCGAAGTTGGCTTTTCCAGTTTTGCACGTTTTCTTTGCCAATAATTTTATTCACTTACTTCATGGTTAAGTCTACGAAGATTTTTAGTTTGAATGGTCTATTTTTGTTTGTAGTTGAAGAATATCTTTATTTAAAAACTCTTATTGTTTATAATTAAGTCTCCGAAGATTTTTAGTTTGAATAGACTATTTATTTTCGTAGTTGAAGAATATTTTTATTTAAAAGCTCTATTATTGTTTTATAATGAGCGGTCTCTTTCCTTACTCATTTGGAAGTGATGAATATTCGTCACCAACACGGAGATCAAGGATGGGGAAGGAAGCCCTAATTGATTATAAGAGAGAAACTTTGGACATGGTTAATGAGGATTGTGCCCATAAGAGGGAACCTTTGTGCATGGTTAATGAGGAGTGGGCATTCGGGCATTTTCTCTTTCCAATACATTGGCGTTGAATTCTTAAATGAGTATAGAATATTTTAATGATTCTTGCTTTAAGGATTTTATTATTGGAATGACGATTGTCATTACATTAAAACAAAAACTTGTAATTATTAGTAAACAAACACATCACTAGAGATCCATGAAAGGTAGTTAAGCACATGCCACTAAACGCGCTAGAAGCACTGATTTATGCAATGTCCAATACTTACATTAAATCTATATCTCATCTATTTGGTGTTGAGCCCCAAAAAAAAATCTTAGGGAATGCATCTAGCTTAAAATGTAAGGGAATTTATTAGGCATGAGGTTTGTGTTCCTTTAAATTAAATCACTAGATGGGTGGAAGGGTTAAGTAGTTCACTTTTTTATTCTTTTCTTTTTATGTATAAATCATTTTATCCTTTTTTAAAAACTTATTACTATTAAGGTTAATCAACACTTACATAAACGTATTGAAAAATTGGAATAGTGTATGTATATTATTATTTAGGGCTTATGTTTTTGGACGGTCATAATCTAAAAGCTCTATTGGGTATCAAAGAATTGCTTGACTCTATTGGGTATCAAAGACTTGGCTGGAGGACAATGGATCAATAAAGGGTCATAGTTTGTAAGGGGTTGTTGACAAAAGAAAAGAAGTGAAGGAGATGATGTATTAAAAGAAGAGATAAGACAATTCAAATCGTGATTAGTGAAGATTTTTTCATGCATACAAAAATCCCTATGAAAGAATTGGATTTTATAAGTACATTTTTAGGAGATCTGTGAATCAAATAGATTTAAGCGAATGGATGTGCAAGGTAGGGGGGAAATCTATGGACCATATGCCCATTTTTCATATTTTCTCATAAGGGTTGATGAATTTTGTTGTTAAGAATGATGATGGATGTAGAAAGGATGAGGAGAAGAAATAGTTACTAAGGTAATGCTTCATTAACCATTAAACAATGAATGCCTAGTTTTAAATGCTAGAGTGGAAAGCTTTGTAGACCATCTAGTATGGTTTAGTTTTCCTACATCACCATTGGAATTTTGGGGTGAAGCCATCTTGAAGCAACCATGAAGTAAGTTGGGGATATTTGTGAGTTTTAAGAAGGATTTATGTGTGTTAGCATTAAAATTGGTAAATATACTTAGTTGAACTAGATTTATAACTAGGCCTTTTAGACTGTATAGTATTAGAGGTCGATAATCATATCTTTTTCTAAAATTCTAGATTGTGAGGGTATTTTGTTCATTGTAATCTATTGTCATATCCTCCCCACTTCTAATGGTTGGCGCCAAGGGAATATCTAGAGAAAATTGAACCCTCCAATGAAAGGAGATAAACTTTGAAGAAGTCTATTGATAGGGGGGAAGGTTGGACCTCGTAACCTTACGAGAATCATCATTATGATCACATCAAGAAGGAATACCCTTTGAGAAAAACCTAGAAGTGACACTTTGTAAAAGGAAGGTCGCGGCATTTGGGAACATTGATAGGATCTACACATAGCCAAGTGGGTTTTTCAATGAGTATGCTATGAAATGTTTGGTCGTCAACTAATGTTATTATGCAAATGTTGGCACAATCCATGCCCACCACTGACACAATCCTCATCTCTTTGAATACCATACTAGTTTAAGAGGCCACACTACTAGATGTGATTAATCACTTAGAGGATACTCTTAGATGCACCCATGGGCATTGGTTTTGTCCTGAGACATGAAAGTTGAGTCAACTTCCCATTAGCTTAGTTTGTATCCCATTAATTTAAGTTGTAATTATAATGTAGTCATATATGCATGGGTGAATTTTAACATTAGGGAGAAAAATGGGAACTTTTTAATTGTTCACCAACACCCTAATAGCCTATTTACAAAAGCTAATGGAGATATAGGCCTAGCTAAGAAACCATACATGTGTGAAATTATTTTAACAACCCTATCATTAGGGGATATGATTGGAAGGAATAATGGTCAATGTTAGAGGAAAGCATGAGGATGGTTTCTAGATTACCGTGAGATGCGGAAAATAGCTAGGGCTATATGCAAATGGTTGTAGTGAACAAATTTTTTTTTTCTATCACATGCATAATGAGGGTAGGGATGGAATGTCAGTTAAATATACACACACTCCTAAAAGAATAAAAAGAGTAAAGTTGTCATTCAATTTTGAGACTAAATAAAGAAACAACATGTTAAACCATATTACTTATTTAAGAAGAACTCTCTAGAGTTTGTGTTTTTATATATGTCACCATTAATTATTACTTTTACCCTCATTACAGTACTTATTTGAGAAGAAATTTCTAGAGTTTATGTTTTTATATATGTCACCAATAATTATTACTTTTACCCTCATTACAGAAGTGTTGTTAATAATATCATTCTTCTTTTGGAAGGTTAAAATAAAAACCTTTTGCAACCCTAGCCTCAATAATCTCATAATATCACCAATAAAAACCTTTAAATCTATTCCCAAATAGAAAAGGTTAACCCTATCATTAGTGGGTATGCTTGGGAGGAATGATGGCCAATGTTGGACAATAAGAAGACGGTTTCTATATTAGTGTGAGATAAAGAAAATAGCTAGGGCTTCATGTAAATGGTTGTAGTGAACAAACATATTTTGGGTATCACATGCATTATAAGGGCAGGGTTGGAATATCTATTAAACATGCACACAGTCCTAAAAGAACAAAAAAGTAAACTTGCCACTCATTTTCGAGGCTAAATAAAGAAACCATAGGTTGAAATATACTAACTTATTTAAGAAGAACTCTCTAGAATTTATTTTTTATATATTCCACCATTAATTATTACTTTTACCTGCATTACGAAAATGGTATTAATAATATCATCGTTCTTTTGGAAGGATAAAATAAAAACTTTTTGGAATCATGGCCTCATAAATCACATAATGTCGGTGATAAAAACTTTAAAATCAATTCCCAAATAAAAAATGGGGAGTAATAGTAACATACATTACATTTTTTTTATAACAATTAATAATATTGCAACCAAAATTTAAAATCAACTCCAAAATAAAAAATTAATAGTCCTAATAATAATCTCTCTTTCTTTTCGGTTAACCATTATTATTCAATATTTTTTTTAACAATTATTATTCAATATTTTTTTAAAAGTAAATATGCTTTTATTTTTCTTTGAATAAGTATCATTCAAAAATCCCTTTTAAGACAACAAAGATATATAAGAAAAAACTATAAGTAAATTGAATATAGTTCCAAATTTTTGCATGGTAAAGAAATTTATTTTTTATTACATAATATTTATTTATAAAAAATATATATTTAATTATTTAGCATTTTAAAGAAATTTATTATTATTTATTTATCTATAAATTTATTTATTTTAGGTTCTAAATTAATAATTATTATTCACTTATCAAGTACATTTATTTATTAAAAAAAAAATTTAATTTTAATTTTACAAATTGTTTTGATTTTTTTTAAATATAACTTTTGATAATATTATATTTTTTTTATTATTAAAAATATATTTTAAAATATATAAATAATTTCAATAGACTTTTATAGCAAGTTTGTTCCGAGATATGAAAGTGGATAGTAAGTTATATTATTTTTGTTTTTAGTTAAAAATGTTTGATTTTCAATTAATAAATTTTATAAATTTTTGAAAAAAAAATATTTATCTTAATATTTTGAAAATTTAAAATGAATTTTTAAATTTTGTAAATTTAAATTTATGATTTTTTATTAGTTCATAAAAATAAAATGATTAATTTTATAAATTTATAAATGATATTTATCATAAAAAAAAAATAAAATAAAAAATTATATATCACTAAATATTATTGTAATACACATATCAATAATCAAAGGAGGCTTCTTCCCGCATAACTCATTAATCGTTTTGGCATTGATTGGGATATCTTGTACAACTTGCAAGAGTGGAGGATCTTCGTGATATATGGGAGCTCTGGTGGAACTCGACAATGGAAGCATGTGTGAACCCTAACCATTGACGCATTTTCCTCCATTGATTGGTTCCTCGTATGGCGTTCTGGTCTCGTGACTCATTGCTTCTTGCATGCGGGACATCTGTGGACGGACAAGCGGGCCATCACATGTTGGGTCTCACGACTTACCATGTATGCTTACACTTGGCATGAATGCACATAAGCCCTGCTATTTTTAAACCCTATTTTCCCGTGACAAGGGTTCTTTTTTCCCTTGTTTTTTTGGCGTGCGGGTTTGTCTGTAGGGGTTTGTTTCTCGCAGTCTTTGTGAGTTTATACTTTTTACCCTAGTTTATACTATGGCTGTTCTTTTTGTCGTGGGTTCTTCACCTCTCACTATCTAGGCTACTGACGACAGAGAGGTTGTGGAGCTACTCTGTCTAGTTAATTCCTTTTTTGTTGCAGTTGCAGCTTTTCTCTGGTTTCACAACCACATAAGTCTACATCCCCGATGGAGGTAAGCCCGGTGTCGGGTACATATTTTCCTTTTGTTTTCTATCATATTTTTTCGTGGTTAGTGTCAGACATTCGAAAGATTTTGAGGTCTGTTTCTGGTGGGGTGCTTGGGGGGGGTTTTTAATTATTTCTCGTCTCTTTATCTCGGGGTTTTTTTCCGCTTTTGTGTCTGCTTCTCTTTCTGTCTAAATCCAAGAATTACCGCTGTGGGTTAGGTTTGTCTGCCGGTCTCTGGGGTGGTAGTGGTTGGGGGTTTCGTCAGGGTTTCTGTTGTTTTTTTCACCATGGGAAATGAAAACGAGTATGTAGATGTGGAGCCTCAGAATGAAGATATTTTGTTTGTTTGGAGTCTTGAACCCACAAGCCCTAACCTAGCCAATGTTTCCCTTCCTCATCGGTCACATGAAGCAAGTATGGGGAGGAAAATGCTTTAGAGAACTCGACAGTTTGTTTCACTTCCCTTAAGAAGTTTGATTTTACCATCCTGTGTCGTCGTTCGGTGGGGAGGATTGGTATTTGTCCCGTTCATAAACCTATGGATCTGGGTCTATCATCTACATCTGCCATTTCTAAGCCTGACCTTCACGGGTGTCTGGGAACAAAAGTGCCCCTAGAACACTACTTTTTTAAGGGTTTGGAGGACACACTCATTGGGGCTGGTGTTGAAGGTGCGAAGGTAGGAGACACTTCATGCGGCTCTAACCCTTTGGTCGCTCCTGCTGAGACCGCTCAGATTTTGGACTTAGATTCTCATCTGGGCCTTGGGGTGTCAGCTCCTTTGGGGTCGGAGGGTCTAAATAGGCTGGACTGGGGCTTGGGCGGGGGTTTTGGCAGTTTTTCACTTGAGGGTCTAAGTGGGGGCTTTTGGGACTTTAAGGGAGGTTTCGGGTTCAGTGAGGCTCGGTGTCTTGAAAATGAGAACCCGGGCATATGGTAAGGTCTCAACTCGGGTCGTGCTTGGGTGGGATCAAATACCGGTCAGGAACAGGTCATGCGACGGATCAGACTGGACCAACCTAGGAATATGGATGGTCGATCTAAAGGAAATTCATCTAGAGGAGGTGCGCGATCATCGAAGTTTTTTGTGATAATTGATGAAAACAAAGGAAATAAAAGGAAAAAGAGGAAGACGATCAAGGAGAGCTCGTAGTATCTGAAGTTGATATTCGGTGTGGACCTATAGTTTGATAATGTCATGGTTGCATCCAAAATGATTCTGGTGGGCAGGGCTAGAGGTAAGGTTTTCTCAGCAGATTACATTTCAGATTGAATCCAGAAAAAATAGGCAGAAGCACCTGTAGGTGGGGGAGAGGTCATTACCATGTTTAAAGGTTGGTTCATGGTGGCTTTTAATAAAATTGAAATGCTTTATTGTGTATTGGCACGAAAATGGGGGTTCGGTGTTGCCCCCATTCTCTTCAAATGGTGCACGCCCTTGTTTGATGCTAACACGGAAAGAATGGATGATATTCTAGTGTGGGTGTGCCTGCCGGCATTACCTCAACATTTCTGGTTTTTAGAAGTTTTTCATGCAATTGGCAATAGTCTGGGGACCTTCCTGGATGCTTATATGTCCTTTTTGGAATCCATGGCAAGGAATACTACTAGAATATTAATCTGATTGCCTCCTACAGAAGGTTTGATAGGGAAGATAATACTGAATGATGCCGGTCACACAATTGAATAACCAATTGAATATGAGCATCTTCCTTTTTGATGCCATATATGCCACACTTTGGGTCACGTGGCTCGTGACTGTCCCCTGGGTTTCAAAAAGAACCGTAAATTAAGGAAGGGCCCGCCATAGCATGATAGGACTAGACAGGGGATTATGTGCTGGGGAGGAACATCTAAAGAGGAGAATGGGGTGGAAGGGTGTCCTGCATATCAGATGGGACAACCTCCATTGGGGGTATCGGATCCGGAGGCTACCATGGCTGTGGAGATCACGATGACAGATATCTTGTTAGGGGATAACACCGGTGCTCCGGAGACAGTGGCACAAATGGATCTAAATGTGGACATGGTCGCGGTGGAGCCTTGGACAATCCCTGTTGATCTAACCTCAGATTTAGGAGGTAATCACCCTTGCCCTTCATCTCCTATTTTAAACTCATTTGATCTACTGTACAATTGGTATGATAAGCCTAGTCCCTCTAGGCTCTTTTCTTCCCAATATATGAGTGTTATAAATTTGTATTTAGCGATGGATAGTATTATTACTACCATCCCCAACCTATCCATTGACACTGTTCCCTAAAATATGAGACCAAGGGAAAAGAAACTGTTAGAGAATGAATTTCTTGGGGGATTGGGAAAATCCCCCTTTTTTTGAAAAAGGGAAAAAACTCAGGGGTAGAAATTCTGACCTTTCCAAAGCCCAACTCAAAGCCATGATTGACATTGTGGATGGCAGAAAATTATCCCTAAAAGGGGCACTTAGAGCAATGATCACCCTGGTTACGATTTCAAAATTGTTGTGCTGTCTTTAAATTGTAGGGGGTTAGCAAGTGAACCCAAAAAAATAGCATTCAAAAGCCTTGTAAATTTGCAACATCCTGATATAATCCTGCTCCAGGAGAATTTGGGCTTTGGGATGCATATCTCTCTTTTTCTTTCCTCTTTTCTCCTCCACTGGACTTTTATTTCCTCTGATATAAGGGGTTTCTTTGGGGGGATGATGAATGGGCTTAAAAACAACTCGATCAATATGGTTAACTATTGGACTTCAGAGTCAGTGATCGGGGTGAAGGATTTCTCCATGGAACTCAGATCTACCTTCTCAGTGATCAACATTTATGGTCCATGTGTGGAGAGAGCCTCTTTCTGGAAATCCTTAAAAAGGAAATACTTTATGAAACACTCACAAATTATTGTGGGGGTTGATTTAAGTTTCTCTGTGGGCAGAGGAGAAGCATGGGGCCCGTCCGTGCATATGGAACCCCTGGCTTATGTTTTCCTGAATTGGCTGTGGGATGGGAGTTTCTTTGATCCCTCACTCACCAAAATGACACCCACCTAGAGGAACAATAGGGTGGGTGTGGCTCATATTGCTAAGAGGTTGGATTGTTTTCTTCTAAGTTATGATTTTGTATACATCTCAGTGGGTTTTCATCAATTGGTCGGCACAAGGGGGATGTCGGATCACTCCCCTATATTTTTAGAGCTTAAAGGTCCTTTCAGAAAGCTTCCCGCCCCTTTAAATTTTAATTCTAGCTGGTTCAAGGAGGAGGATTACAACCTTTAGGTGGCAGACCTATGGAGACATGCTCCAACTGAGGTTGGACAATATCACGCCCAGGATTTCCTTGATAAATTGAAAAACATAAAAAATGCCACCATAAATTGGACTAAAGAAAATGCCCTGAAAGACTCGGGATCTATTATCAATATCAATGAAGCCCTCGGTGTTTTGTAGAATAATGGGGATAGGGGCTTCTTGGATGAGGAGGCTAGAAATAGGATTAGAGAGCTAGAAGCGAGCACAATGAAAATTCTCAAGGATAGAGAAGAAATGTGGTGTCTCTAGAGTCATGCCATTTGGTTGAAGGTAGGGGATGAAAATACGAAATTATTTCATAATTATGCAAAAGGTTGGAAAAACACCAATACTATCTGGGAGATGGAGAACTTAGAGGAGATCAAGGTGAATAATTTCAAAGATATCTCCTCTCTAGGAAGAAATGATTTAAAAGATATTTACTCAGCTTATAATGAGGTAAATATTAGGGAAATCATCCAGGTCACTCAACTTTTTCCCCGTTATGCAGATGAGGAAAGAAATAACCTTCTTTTGGCCTCGGTGAAAAAGAAGGAGATTGAACTCATTATTAAATCTATGCAAGTTGATACAAGCCCTAGGCCAAACAGATGGATGGTGGAATTTTTTTCAACATTTTTTGAGCTTATGGGGACTCCCATCACTAATGTAGTGGAGGAATCTAGATCTCAAGGTCTCATCTATGACTCCATAAAATCCACTTTTTTGGCTCTCATCCCTAAATGTGATTCCCCTTCTTTATTTGATGATTTCCGTCCTATCTCCCTTTGTAATTGTATCTATAAAATTATTTCCAAAACCATTGCCAATCGTTTGAAGCCTATTCTCTCATACTCCATATCTAGGGAAAAATTTGGCTTCCTGGATGGCAGACAAATTCATGAAGCCATTGGGGTGGCTTAGGACACCCTTCAAAGTATTAAATTATCTTGCAAAAAATGTATGGTTATCATGATTGACCTTTCCAAAGCTTATGACATGATTAATTGGCTCTATATGAGGATGTTATTAACCCATTTGGTGTTCCACATTGATTTTATTAATTGGATTATGAGTTGTATAACTAATATTTCTTTTGTTGTTCTTATTAATGGAGCAACATTACAATTCATTTCAAATCAAAGGGGCTTAAGACAGGGTTTCCCTCTATCTCCCCTTATTTTTCTTTTGGTGGCAGAAGGACTTAGTCAACTCATCCAACAGGCCAGACGTTAAGGAACTTTGGGGGTATCTAAGTGGCTCCTAATCTTTGTGTTACACACCTACTATTTTTTAATGATATATTACTATTCAGCAGAGGCAATAAAGGCGAGATCAAAATTTTAAAAACCATCCTGGACCTTTTTGTGAAGGGCACCAAGCTCACAATCAACAACAAAAAGTCATCCCTTTCTTATAAAGGTATTCTGGAGGCTGACCTATTATGGACACTTGATATCCTCCCTTTCCTAAAGGCACCTTTGGAAGCATGCATCAAATACTTGGGCTTCCTTTTGAAACCAGATAGGTATCGTAGATAGGACTGGTTTTGGCTTGTATCTAAAATCGAGAAAATAAAAAATTCATGGAGCCACAAGTATCTCTCTAGAGCTGGGAGAATGGTACTAAGTAAACCAGTCTTACCCACAAAATCGGTCTATTGGATCAACCTGGCTTGGGTTCCCATCGACATTCTCAAAAAATAAGAAGAATATGTAGTAATTTCCTCTAGTCGGGAAAGGAGGATAAAAACGTTCTCCCATGGGTGGACTGGACCTCGATTGCCAAACCGAAGGAGTGGGGCATGATGGGGAATCAAACATCTAATTAAGTTTTCTTCTACACTGGTTGTGAAGTACAACTCGAGAATTATTTCAGAAAACAATTTGTGGACCATGGATGTTGAAAGAAAATATATTGATCCGATCGCTTTGGATGATTGGATAAGGACCTCGGTCAAAGAAATTAAGAGAGCCTCTAACATTTGAAAAGCCTCCATAAAGGTATTCAACCTGATCGGTCATGGTTTGGCATGGAATATTGGAAATGGGAAGCATTGCAAAATTGGTCTGGACCCCTCGGTGGGTTGCAATGAGAGTTACGGGCCTTATCCAATGGGATCAGGGCAATTATTTTTCAAAAATGCCTCAACACTCTCGATCAAATAGCTCTCCCAGGTAGATCCAACATATGGATCCAAGCTTGGAAATAGGCGGAGGAGATTTGTCTGCTTCCTGAATGGGCTGAGGAATGGAATGACTACATCTAGGAGATGGAAAATACATAGGTTCGTTTAAAAGAATCTCCTAATATTCTGGTTTGGATTCACTCGAAAACCAGTTCTTACTCTTCCAAGGCCGGATATGCCCATCTTGTGGCATCCACGGAGGTGGGGGAAAATGAATGGTGGTACAAGAATCTATGGGGGATTGAATGTCCGGCCAAGTCTATCTTTTTTTTCTAGAACATACTTCGATGAAAAGTGCCAACATGGGACACTCTCAAAAAAAGACTTATCATAGATCCTAGGTGGTGCTATCTTTGTAAAAAAGAGGAGGAATCACATGTTTATCACATGCCCATTCTCAAAGCAGGTGTTGATCTATACACTATCCCTATGCAAGGTGGACTTATTGTGGACAGGGTTCTCGTGTAATATTGCATGGAATAATTGGTGGGAACACTGTAAAGACACCGATAACAGATGATTACCATTGATTATCTCTTGGGGCATATGGATATCTAGGAATAAATGTATTTTTGAAGATTTTGCATCCTCTCCTGCTCTAGTGTCTGGTGAATGCACTACCATATACTTGAGCTCTTCTTCTCCTTCGGGGGAGAATCGTCTTAGACAGGTGGTGTGTGAGAACATTTCTCTGGGCATCCCATGGGCATACTTTGATGGTGCGGCTACTAGGGGGCTCTGTGGGGCTAGAATGATCATTCATAAAAGCTTAGATATCTCTTTTGCGACTTCTGTGGGCCTAGGTCCGGGAACAAACAATTTTGCGAAGCTTCAAACTCTAAAACTTCTTCTGTGTTGGCTTGTACCCAAAGACATCACTTCGGTTTAGATTTTTGGGGATTATTTGAATGTCATAAATTGGTTTAAAAACTCTCAAAGATGTCAAAATTATTTACTTCTTCCCATTCTTAAAGAGATTCTTTTACTAAAAACTCGCTTTACATGCATTTATGTTTGCCATATTTACAGGGAGTGGAACTAGCAGGTTGATGACCTGTCTAAAATTGGTGTTGGACAAGTTTAGAGCTCGTGCCTGATTGAAGAGAAGGATGGTCTGGAGGTATGTGTGTCAGACACCATACCATATTGATGGGGAATCCCCATCCTTTTTTCAGTTGTTCTTTCAGACTATGTTATTTCTATTGTTATTTTCTCCAGCACTGTTATATCTTCTGGAGGGGTTGTATAATTTTGTCCTCAGACTCTAAGACTTACGTACGTTTTAGTGGTGATGATTTTTTATATTACATACTTTTCATTTATGTAGAAAGACTTATTGAATATTATTTTTACTGCTCCCGAACTTCATAAGTCTGGGTTTCAGACAGTTTATACCATCGTTGTTATTGTCAGGTGTTTCTCCCAATTGGGAGGCCCATCACTAGAGTTTTTAGATCATGTGTGATGCTCATTACCCGAAAGAATAGTTTCTGTCTTTTTGTTCCCTAAGTGTTTTCGCTATCTAACAACTATGCCCACACTCTGGTGTTGGGAGGCAGTTTCTATTGCCCCTCATTGAGGAGTTAAGATCTTATGGAATGCTAGACATATGCGATGTAACTTTTTGTTAAATCTAATAAAAAGTTTAGTTTTTTCTCGGGAAAAAAAAAACCAAATATCAAGAAAATATGAGTTGTGAATATTTTATTTCTATTTACGAATAACTGAGAAAGAATTCAACTCAAATTTTCAAATTCATTAATGGTCCTCGAGAGATGTCATTAATCATCCAACACTCCACCTCTCATGTACGTAGATATAACATAGTTTGAAATCATCTCGTAGTGGTAGAAATTTTAATCCAATGAAGGGATAAATTACCACATTTAATCCAAAGAAGGCTTGGCGTCTACAAATTTTGGTTGAAGAGCTAAATTACCACATCCACGCTTAATCTATGTGTAAGTAAAAATTGAAATTTCAAGAAAAATTCTTGTAAAGGGAAAGTTGAAACATGGTTAAAAATGATATGTGACCATTTTTTACTAAAGTATTAAAAAATATAAAATAGATTGGTTATATGTTAAATATCTTGAATTTAAACTAGCAATTGCACCATATGTTGCAAAGGAAACTTTGTGAAGAAGTAACATAGGAAGGAGTAGTATAGAGGAAAAAGTATGTGATATGTTATGTGATTTAATTGAATATTAACTTTTAAATATGAATTATTTTATTTTTAAAAAATATAGGTTTGAGAATCGTTTGAATAAAGAAATTGTTTTTTTGTAACCTAATTAGTATATATACCTTGGTGTAGTGTGTAAAGTTTTATGTGATTTAACTAAATATTTAAATTATTATTGTGCAGATTTTTATGTGATTTAATTGAATATTAACTTTTAAGTAATTACTGTTAGGTCCTTATATTACTAGTATAGTCCCTTATTGTTTTTAGTGCAACCCCCTTATTGTTACTGTTGTACCCCTGTAACCCCCATATTGTTATTATTGTGCCCTTACATTATTATTGTTAGGTCGGCTAGGATTACATTGTGGCCCCACTAGGATTACATTGTGGCCCCATGGACTCCTATATATAGAAATGAGGTCTTTTCTTTTGTATCATCCAAGAATTGTTCATTCATGTACTATATTGGAGGTTGTACCCTCGAAGTGGCTTATTTATAATGCATTAATATCTCTTTTCTTCTATTTTTGCAGCTGGTTTCACAACATTTGGTATGATAGCTTTGGATTCTAGGGTTTCGCTGAACCAAATAGGTCATCATGGAATTTTTGATATAAATTTGTTTATAAGAAGGTTCAGAAGCTGAAATTTTTGGAGTGCGAAGCTGAAATCCTGAGGAATGTCGTCACAAAATTTCAGAGCTTGGTTCGCATTATTTGCGGAGATATGATCTGTGGAAGTTGGGTTTTTTCAGGCTCCCAAATTTCATCTCAAAGAGGTGATAATGGGAAAATATTAATAACTCTCTCTCTGAGAATCAGATTTTAATTCTATAATAAGTGGCCAGAAGTACACAAACTGTAGTTTCTTTTCTATAAATTTTAGAGTCGAAGGAGTAAACATTGACATGTGGCAAGTCGTACAAGTTTGCTCTACTGAACCAGTCCATAATTAGGTCATTGTGTGAGATTGGACATAACTTTGTCTTGAAGAATCCAAATCATATTAGACCTATGGCATTAGAAAGAGGATTCATAGGGCTACCTCAGGGGAAAATTTCAGATATTGAAGATTCGTAATCATAGAGATAATTCAATTTCAATATCGAGCTCCTCAAAAGCAAGAAAAAGGTGTGTATTTTTTTTTTTCGAATTTCATTAGTATTGTTTGAAGAATCAATTTTAATTGATTCCAAGGGAATATTAGAATAGATATCATTATTGGGTTCTAAAATGCCCCCTAAAAAGAATTCAACACCCATTAAGCCTTCAGAAGGCTCTACTATGGCTCATGAAGATGAAGAAATGCAACATGACATAACAAAATTACAAGAGAAAATGCACCAAATTTCGCTCTCCTAAAGAGCAACAAAAAATGAAATGGATATTTTGAAGAAAATCATGGAATCTAAGAGGGACAGTTTGAAGAAAGGTTTGGAAGCTACAATGGATGATTTTAAGAATGGTATGAAAGAGAAAATGGAAGGTTTGAAGGATGGTATGGAAGAAAAAATGGACGGTTTGAAGGAAGACATGGAAGGTTTGAAGGAAGGTTTTTCAAAGTTGATACAATAAATTATTCCTAATGGCGAAAAGATAGTAGAAGAAACTCATGCTGAGGAAAAAACAAATGTTAATTGTGATTTCATAAACTCTAATGTTGGATTGAAGAACCACCATATTCCAAAGATAAATATGAGGAAATTTGATGGAAAGGATCCCATAACATGGATACGACATATGGAGCAATATTTTGATCTCAATAATGTGCAAAACACACAAAATGTACACATTTCAACTTTAGATTTAGAACAAAATACATTTGTATGGTATCGATGGCTTTGCTCTCGTAAAAAAATTATCACTTGGTCAGCTTTTATGGAGGAAATGATAGCACATTATGAGGATACAAATAGAAACACCTTCTTTAGCCAATTGATAAATCTCAAACAAAAGGGTTCAGTGGTGGAGCACATTGAGGACCTCCAAAAATTGAATATAAGGGTAATTGATATTCTAGAGGAACATAGGATTGATGTCTTCATAGGGACTTTAAAGGATAACATCTAACATGAATTTCGCATTTGGGAACCTGATTCATTGGAGAAGGCGTTTAGGTTGGCAAGAAAAATTGAATGTAAAATTATGGCGAAAGGGAAGCCTACCACTCACATCTATAAACATGAAAGTGTTGCTACTCCTAGACTTCCAAAACCTACAAGGTTGGCACCACAACAATTGAAAGAAAAAATTGAAAAAGGTCTTTGCTACAGTTGTGATAGAAAATACACTAAAGGTCATAAGTGTGCTGAGAAGAAACTATTTTACATAGATTATGAAGAGGAGGAAGAAAATGAACAAGAAGCTTCAAAAGAAGAGGATATACACCAGGAAGCAACCCTAGAGGAAGAAGAAATGAGTCCGACCATATCATGTAATGCATTGGCAAAAATTACCACTCTTAAAACTCTCAAGATAGAAGTACATATCAAGAAGAAAAAGGTAATAGTGTTGATTGATTCAGGCAGTACCCATAATTTTCTTCATTGTAAGGTAGCCAAGGAATTGAATTTTTTCCTATACCCAGCACCAGAATGTCAAGTGATGGTTGCAAATGGAGGAACTATAAATTGCTCAGGAAAATGCCATAATATCAAGCTAGCCATGGGGGAATAGGTATTGAACATTCCAATGCTTTCCATCCCAATGGGAGGTGTTGATGTTGTACTAGGAGTACAATGGTTACAATCTTTGGGGACGATAGCTTTTAATTTTCAAGAAATTTTCTTGAAATTTTTTTCAGAAGGAAAGGAAATTGAATTATGGGGTATCAAAGGGAAGCCAAGAAATATAATAAGTTCTAATTTCATGACAAATATTTTGAAGAAATAGCAATGAGGCATAATTTCACAATTATGCTCACTAGAAGTTCCAACATTAAAATCATATATTTCTCAAAATCTCCAAAAAGCCTTGGATAGTTATTCCAAGGTGTTTGATACTCCTAAAGGACTCCCACCTATTCGTGATCATGATCATTATATTCATTTGATTCCAGGAAGTGTTCCTCCAAACATCAGGCCTTACAGATATCCTTATGTCCAAAAGAGCGAAATTGAATGTATGATTGTAGAAATGTTAGAGGTTGGCATAATTCAACCCAGTCAAAGTTCTTTCTCCACCCTAGTAGTATTGGTGCACAAGAAAGTTGGATCATGATGCATGTGTCTGAATTATAGGGAGCTCAATAATCTCACTATTAAAGATAAATTTCCCATTCCTATGATTGATGAATTATTGGATGAATTACATGGAGAAATTTATTTTACAAAGTTGGATCTTCGTTCAGGATATTATCAAATTAGAATGATGACTAAAGATATTATGAAAACAATATTTTGAACTCATGTGGGTCATTATAAATTTTTGGTCATGCCTTTTGGCCTTACAAATGCACCTTCTACATTTCAAGGGTTGATGAATTCCATTTTCAAACCCTTCCTTAGAAAATTTGTGCTAGTATTTTTTGATGATATACTAATCTACAGCAGGTCTTGGAAGGATCATGTTGAACATGTTGACAGGGTGCTCAAACTATTGCAGGAGAAACAATTATATGCAAAAACAACCAAATGTTTCTTTGGAGTACAAGAGGTGGAATATCTGGGTCATATTATATCTCACGAGGGTGTTAAAGTAGACCCTAACAAAATTAAAGCCATTAAGGAATGGAAACTCCCCAAGACAATAAAGCAGTTGCGAGGATTTCTCGGGTTAACAGGCTATTATCGCAAGTTTGTTAAGAATTATGGGAGAATAGCAGCACCTCTAACAACATTATTGAAGAAATATGAATTTTCATGGACTCCTGAAGCAAATAAGGGCTTTGAACATCTTAAAGAGGCAATGTGCCTAGCACCGGTCTTAGCTATGCCAGACTTCACAAAAACCTTTATTGTGGAATGTGATGCCTCAGGAAATGGAATTGGTGCAGTTTTAATGCAGGAAGGAAGACCCATTGCTTTTGAAAGTTTTCCAATCAAAGGAAAGTATTTACAGAAACCTATTTATGAGAAGGAAATGTTAGCAATACTGCATGCACTAAAGAAATGGCGAACTTACCTAATGGGAAGACACTTCAAGGTAAAAACTGATCATGATAGTCTTAAACACTTTTTGGAACAAAGACTATCTTCAGAAGAGTAGCAAAAATGGGTCACAAAGATGTTGGCTTATGACTTTGAAATAATCTACAAAAAGGGAAGCTAAATGTTGTTGCAGATGCACTCTCAAGAAAGAATGAAGAGGTGGAAGCATTGCTTTGTGCCATTTCTATTATCCAACCAGATTGGATAGCCGAAGAAAGAGATGAATGGAAGAAGGATGAAGAAGTGTGGACACTCATTCAAAAGTTGCAGCAAGATCCTAGTAAATATGATACATTTAGTTGGAAAAATGATTCCTTATGGTACAAAGATCACTTATATCTTTGTAATAATTCCCAACTAAAACAAAATATTCTTTTGGAATTGCACACTTCTCCTTTAGGAGGACACTCAGGATTTTTAAAAACTTACCATAGGGTGAAGAAAGAATTTTTTTTGGGATGGCCTTAAATCTGATATTCAAAAGTTTGTGGCAGAATGTTTGGTTTTCCAGCAGAATAAAGTTGAGACAATTAAGACCCCCAGTCTTCTACAACCTTTATCCATTCCAAGTCAACGTTGGGAGGAGATTTCAATGGATTTTATCACAGGTTTACCTAAGTCCGAAGGAAAGAATGTCATCATGGTGGTAGTTGATAGACTTACCAAGTATGCACACTTTGTGCATTATCTCATCCATTTAAAGCAAGTACAGTTGCTACTACATTTATGGACAGAATTCAAAAGCTACATGGAAGCCCAAGGGTTATTGTGAGCGACAGAGATCCCATTTTTACTGGAAATTTTTGGACGGAGTTATTTTCTTGTTTGGGTACTCAATTAGCTCATAGCTCATGTTATCATCCTCAATCCGATGGTCAAACTGAGATAGTAAATAAATGTTTGGAAGGATATCTTCGTTGTTTTGTATCTGATAAAAAAACACAATGGGTCAAGTGGTTACCTCTCGCTGAATGGTGGTATAACACTTCCTTCCATACTGCAGCAAAAATGACCCCATTTATGGCAATTTATGGATATCATCCACCATCGATCACATCATCTTTAAGGGAAAATTCGAAGGTTCAAGCAGTGGAAGATCACATCGAGCATCAGCAAGAAGTTCTCCAACTCTTAAAGGATAACCTAAATTTGGCACAAAATCGAATGAAACAATAGGCAGATCAACATCGCAACAAGAGAAGTTTTGATGTAGGAGATTGGGTATTTTTACAGCTACAACCATACAAACAAATGTCCCTCAAGCAAGCAAAGAAGGATAATAAATTATCGCCAAAGTACTATGGTCCTTACAAGGTGTTGTAAAAGATTGGTACTATGGCATACAAATTGGAGCTTCCTGCTTCTTCGCGAGTACATCCAGTTTTCCATGTTTCATGCTTAAAGAAGGTTATAGGTGAAAATATTCCAGTTCAAACAATATTGCCAGAACTTGATGAGGAAGGAAAAATCATATTGGAACCTGAAGCAGTCACGAAAACAAGAACTCAACAGCTATGAAATCGATCAATTTCAGAGTATCTCATCAAGTGGAAGAACTTACCCACTGAAGATTCTACATGGGAGGATGAGAATTTTATACAGAAGCACCCAGAGCTACTCAAGCGTTGAGGACAACACTTTTTTGAAGGAGAGGGGCATGTTAGGTCCCTATATTACTACTATAGTCCCTTATTATTGTTAGTGTAACCCCCTTATTGTTATTATTGTACCCTTGTAACCCCCATTTTGTTATTATTGTGCCCTTAAATTATTATTGTTAGGTCGGCTAGGATTACATTGTGGCCCACTAGGATTACATCATGGTCCCATGGACTCCTATATATAGAAAGGAGGTTTTGTGAATTGTATCATCCAATAATTTTTCATTCATGTATTGTATTGGAGGTTGCCCCCTCAAAGTGGCTTATTTCTAAAGCGTTGATATCTCTTTTCTTCTATTTTTGCAGTTAGTTTCACAACAACTACTCTCACATTAATCATGTAGGATAGCTACAACTACAAAGAGTGAACAACAAGATCCTATTAAGTTACATTTATGCATTTCTCTTCAAATGTGTCTTTGGATTTCTCAACTCTATCCAATTCATAAAACCTATCTATGATAATGTTGTGAGTCTATAAACTTGGAAAAATAGTTAGGCCACTCGTTGTTGAATTTGGTGTTATAATCTGTAATATTTTAAAAATATAATTAATATAAATAAAATCAACTAATTTTATAATATTCATTCAGTTTTTAAAATATTCCATAATTTATTTTCATAATCTAACCACTATATATAATTATAAAATTTACATATGTAACAACAATTCCAGAAAATTAAGATGCCAACGATCATAACAATTGTGGACATAAACATAATCAAAGTATCCGTAAATACAAAACATTAATTTATTATTCTTTTTCAGTAAATCAATGATACAAAAATATATATGATAATTAATAAAGATTTATACGACCAGTAATACAAATATTATTATTATTATTATTATTATTATTATTCAGTGGACCAGTAATATAAAGAAAACTAGCATAGCCCTAGGCAAAAATGACACACATAAATATAGATTTTTAAATTTAGTTATCAAACTTTTCTAAAAATCTTGAAACAACATGGTGGGCCCCAAACTAGGCAGATTGGTTGTAACGAATTGAACTACTCAATCAGTGGCATCACACGCACATGCCCAATTCCATTTTAAATCCAAAATTTATTTTTAAATCTAAAAATACTTTTAAAATCTAAAATCTGTAATGGAGTTAGGAATAAAAAAAAAATTATATGGTAAATATTTGTGCATATCAGATATGGTGTAATTGTAGGTATAGGAGCACACCACACCGTGTAGCAGACGAGGGATGGAGCACTCTGCTGACAGTGGCCCGTTTTTCTTGGCATGCAAAGATGACCAATCAGATCACAGTGGAATTTTTCTTGGCATGTAAAGAAGAAACTCTATGCGCCTGAACAACTCGTAGACTAATACCATCCACAACGATACATCCCCTTAGTTTTCAAGGACTATAGAAATTATATGTTCCAATTCAAGTTCGTCCAGAAGAAGCTAGCCGAAAGCAATATCAGATCTCCAAGGCAGCCACAAAGCCCTCAGTCAAGCCAAGTATTAAAAGTGAAAAATTTCTGCAAATCCAGAAATAAATAAAATGGAGGAATGCTCCCATACCTTCATGGAGGCGACAGTTGTATCAGTGAGGAAAGAATGAATGCATTTAACGATATCACGAACATGCCAATTTGACATCCACTTAAAAAAATATTTAATGTATCTTATGCTCTTCTCCAGATCACTCGCCTGCAAACCAACGAAACACAACCTCAGAAAAATAAAGATGCTTCAAAGACTGATGCAAAGAGTGCTACAAAAGCAGAGCCATGAGTGTTAAGGATTAAATTGTTGAGAAACAGAGGAATCCGAACCAATCCAAGCAAGGCCATAATATAGCAGACAACATCTTTTCCTTATTCGATTATTTCTGTAACTGATTAATAACGGTATTTAATCTAAATGTAGACATTATTTCAATCGGCTAACATCAAAATCAATGGTGCACAATGATACAAGAGGTAGTTGGGAGAGTTGTTTTCAAAGAAAGACACTTTACAGCGTAAAAATATGTTATTTCAAAATTTAAATATCTTTCTTTCTTATTGCTATTAGTTTTTAATGAGAATTGTGTCTCCCTCCGCAAAGCTAATTATAGGGTTATTATTGAGTTCTTTTATATTTATATATAATATAACAAATCGAATAGCCATTAATGAACATGTTTGGATGTTCAATAAAATAAAGAAGGCATAAAATGAAATAAAATGTTTTTTTTTTAATTTTTGAATAATATGTTTCTCAATTAATATTTTTTTCTTATCAATGTCAATATCAATTATTATGTTTTGTACAGTTAATGGACAAATATTTCATGTCACGCCAAATCGATGAATCCTTTAATTTATAATTGTTTGTTCATAAGATATCACTAACTACATTTATCTATTATGTCAAAATCAGGGACATCTATTTTGCAACAATGAACATAGATATGCCATTAACAAATTTTATTGATTTGACATTTTAGCATTAAAATATTTTACAATTAAAATGTCATTAACATTTTTTATTGATTTGACATGTTGTTATTAAAGTATTTTATAGTTAAAATAATTTTTTTTTTTGGTCAAAATGTGCTTTTTACAAGTCAATATGAAAGAGATATATAACTCTTATCTTATTTATTAAAAATAAATTATTTTAGTGTATATCTTATTAAAACATTCTAAAATCAACTTTATCTAAATAATATAAAGAAGTGATTGAAAGAATTTTATTTTTTAATTTAAATTTCATTCAAAATTGTTTTTATATTGTAATATTATGGAGATGTATCAATTTTTAAATGTTTATTATAGAATTGAAACATGACATTTAAAAAATTGTTTCAATATTTAATTATATATATATATATATATATATATATATATATATATATATATATATATATATATATATATATATATATATATATATATATATCCATGCGTATGCATGTGCACACATGCCAAGTAAATTGCTGAACACAGAGATAAAAATTACACCACTCATATTAAGCAACACACCAATTATATATACGTAACTCCTTATTGAACATGAGAAAAATTACACCACTCATATTAAGCAACACACCAATTATATATATATATATATATATACACACACACACGTATATATATATATATATATATATATATATATATATATATATATATATATATATATATATATATATATATATATATATATATATATATATATATATATATATATATATATCTCGTGTGTATATATATATATATAATTGGTGTGTTGCTTAATATGAGTGGTGTAATTTTTCTCATGTTCAATAAGGAGTTACTTGGCATGTGTGCACATGCACTTCCGCATGGATAGAATCACATACTATCCATAATTTTAACTTTGATCCATGATGCATTGATTTGTAAACAAGACACTAGTCTACTAGTTTGAGTAACACATTTGTAGAATTAACTTTTTATCTATGTGTTTATGTTTTGTACAAATATCTTTGTCTTGGTTTCTTGTTAGATAAAATCCAATAAGAATATTATTAATTTTTCCATTTATGCCAAAAGTATTTTTTGAAATACTTTAATAGTCATTTTATCTTTGTTACAATTACTATTGTGATCAATTACTTTTTTCATAACAGGGAGGTACTAAGTAGCAATGGTGCATATTACACTTGTTTGTGTTGAAAGGAATGATAACATTTTCTTTTGAAGTGTGATCCATGGACAATAAGCATAAATTTTTCAATTTTAACCATATAATGGTTGCCAAATGCACCCATTACATTTACATATATGTTATTCTCAATTAAGATTTTATTATTGAAATTTTTTATGTATTTATATTATATTATGTTATGTTAATTAATTTTTAAATTGTTTTGGGTTTAGAGACATCTATTTTACAATTTATTATAAGATATATGAGAAATTTTTAATCCTCAACGACATGTATATTGATTTGTATCTGTTTCAAAACATAAATTAGTGAGAAGATAAAATGATTTTTTTATAATGTTTGTTTATGTCAATTTCTTGTGTATGTATATAATATTAATCAATAGACTATAGAGATAAATATAGAAACAAACCATTTTTATTTCATGCTTTCTCTAACCCGTCTTCTAATAGGGAAAGGAAATAGTTGCATGATATTAAAATCATACATTTCTTTTTTCTTCATAAGCATTTGACCATAATTAGTTTTCCATCTCTTTGTAACCAAAGGAGAGGGATATGAGACATTTTTTTTAGGGCTTCAACAAAATAAAATGATTTGGAAAAAACTCGAGTGAGCCTACACTTATGGTGCCACTTTTTATTCCCTTCCATTACTTGATTCTCACTATAATTCCTATTATTACTCTTCTTTTGCATCTAACACCTTTCCATATTATTTATCTCCCTCCTCTATTACTACATTTCTTCTTTGGAATTGGACACTAGATCCCCAGGGGATGACTTTGGACCATTTCTAGGTTAACATAATCATGTGTGTTCCTCGGTAACCTCTTTCTTTTTTGTATTTTTTAGATTTATTATTTCCTTGAAGTTCCCAAGAGCTTCAAAATTGTTGTTACATGATGAAGGTTAGCGCTCTTGTGATGACATTAGTAGAGATGGCCACTTTTTGATGAAAAATCCTCCATTTCTTTGGAGTTTTCTTGAACTTAATTTCCTTGCTTCACTACAACTTTGAAAATATTTCTCTTCTAGGATTTTTGAATTGTTTTTGGAAAGAAATTTTATCAATAGGGGAACGTTGAGCTTTAAAATGAGCGTCCTAGGAAAATAATAAAATAAGCCTTTTTATTGTATTTCCGGCTTACATCCTTGTAGGTCCACTCAAATTTCAATAGGATACACCCATTGTATGTGGAACTAAATTCCACATCCAGAAATTACCCACTATGCATACTTTAGACTATATCCACATAAAAAAAGAATGAAAATACATGAAAAAGTGTCTCTGAGCGGTTACTCATTGGATGTGGAATTTAATTCCTCTTCCAACGAGTGTCTACTCTTCAAATTTGAGGGAACCTAAGAGGAGAATAATTGAAATACAATTAACAAAAAATAGGTTTCTTCTTTTCACTCCAAAATGTTTTCCCTTAGTGATGACATCAACATTTTGAATCCTACTAGTTCTTTTAAAGGTAAGTTTCTTAGTAAATTTTTGTTTTTAGGCTCGTTGTTTACCTTAAAATTCCCCTAATGGAGCATGAAAAACCATGTGCTTGAATGAGATCTAGGTATAATTTGTCACTTGATGTTGACTCCACCCATTAAGGTTTATTTGCAAATTTTCTAACAACCCATTACTCCATGCATATTCTTGCACAAGAATATTGATTCTCTTTGAGTTTTTGTCTATACCAATAGTGACCAAGTTTTTTTTCAAATTATTTTAGATAGTCATTATCATAGTAAGACAATGGATGTTGAGGTAATTAGTTTCACATTGCTGATATTGTAATATCTTATTCAAGGTTAATGTTAAGGGTCCACAGAGAGAGATACATTCCCCTAGAAACATGAATTATGGAACAAACATGAAAATCATATCTATTTTCTCCTTTTATAAAGACAAAAACCATAATAACCATGACCAAAATAACTGAGTTTCTCTATCCTTCTAATATTAATTTCTAACGCATTGTCGTCGATGGTTCCACAACTTTTGGAATGGGAAAGAGACTCGCAAAATTTCCAACCAAAGTCGTATAAAAGAGGACAATGCCTTTCTACCTTTGCTTTATGGATGAAAGATAGAGGTGACATATATCTTGTAGTATTTTGATAAAATGTTGTGATTGAGGCTCTCCTTGTTTTTCTTAATTCAAGGACTAAACAATATAATTACTTCCTATATCTCTTCCATGGTTGGATGCTTGGATCCTGAAGAAGATGGTGAGGAAATTTCTTAGTATATCGATGCCCAAGGAAATTCCATGGGATTCCATTGTTCGAATTCACAGATTGTTAATTTTTCTTCTATACCTTGAGAATGGAGTTCTTTTACAGTAGAAAAATTACAAAATAAATTAAATTAGATACAACCCATAAACTTCGATTGAAAAAAATAAATTGTAGTGATTGTTTCTCCTTTACATGGAAATAAACATGAAATTAGGAAATTTGGCTAATATAAACCCTAAAAACTATAGTTTTCATAAGTTTATGACTCATAAGGGAAACGTATTTTCGGCTTTCATCGACTAAATTCTAAAAAATAAATTTTAACATTATTTTTACCTAGAATATTTGGATGAAGGAAAATCAATTGATAATCACAATGATGGATAGTAATATCGAAGGACTCAACTTGATTTGAACTTGTGATATATGTCCTCCTAGTTAGAAACATGCCTTAAAAATATGATTTAGTTGATTGGATATTTCATTTTGTTGTTATAGATTCAAATTGAAAACATTATGGGATATCCTCCATCTTCCCAAAATATTTATATGGTTAGTGACTTAATTACTAGAAACCAACTCATTTATTGAACCTTGAGATTTTTTCAAGAATTTTGTTTTATTCGGAACATTATATATAGTAAATATCTCAGGAGTTATCACAAACACTCAAACCATTTGCACAAATCATGTTTATATGGGGAGGACATGGGTTCAAATATGATTTAATTCCTTATGGTTAGCAACCAATTTTGTGATTGGAGTTAAGCTACCTTGCATCCAAATATTTTGGCAAAGAGGAAGAGATCCCTTGAGGTTTTTCTTGGAAAAAAGTCCCTAGGGGTTAGCTTAATCAATTGAACTATTCACCTAGTACATTTAGCAATGTGGAGGCTATATGTTTGAATTTTATTAAGTCCCTCTACATGATCGACCACTATTATGGCTGGGCATTGAATTAACTTCCATCTATATGCTCAATAAGAGGCTGGAATCCCTTGCAGTTTCTTGGAAAATTCCATAAGGTTGAGCTCAGTTAGTTGAGCTATCCACCTAATGTATGTTAGTAATTGGGAAGTCGTAGATTCAAATATTATAAATTCCCTTTATTTTTCCAACCACATTTATAGTTATCAGTTGATACATTAACCATCTTAATCTTTTAGGAAGTTGTAAGGTGGGGTTGTGGATCTCGAAATAGTTTCCTTTGAATATAGAAACATAAAAACCAATAAAACAACTAATTAATTGAATCATTTTCCTAATAGATTCTACTAATGCGGGGGACCATAGGTCATATTTACAATTGAATTCGAGTCTCTTAGGACTACTAACCATTATTTTTATTGATGTTTGAGTGTGTGCATGTTTGAATACACAAAACAATTACAATATAAACTAGTGGGTTAGGTCAATATATTCTATTCTTAGGTCAATATAAGTTTCTTATAACACATATTTCATTAAATTTGGAATTAAATAGTGGAACTAGAATTTCAAAATAACCAAAAAACTCAATTCTAGTGATGTCCTTGTAATAATTTTTTTCCAATTTTAATGAAATATTTGTTTTATTCTTGTTTTGTATTTTGATATCAAACATCAATGCACTTGGACCTATCAAGAAATACCATATTCTTAGCGAGCTTAGTGCACCTCCCATTATCACATTATATGAATATTTGTTCCATCTCCTAACTAAAAAGACCCACAAGTATTTTCCTCATCCATATGGCCTCACATGTTGCTTGAATTGTAGCCATATATCGGATCTAATATCCTTAGACTTTTTCTTCCTGCTATACTAGGAAATAGTTGTAGATACAACACTAAAGATAACACCTAAACTAATTTTCATATCTTATGGACTCCCTACCCAATATTCACCAGTGAATCCTTGAACATTCACTCCCTCTATCCTCGTGTACCATAATCCATATGTGATAGTTCCTCTCAGGTACTGTAACACATGCTTTGTTTCCTTCCAATATAGCTTGGTATGCCACACCATAGCCTGACTCAGTTGGTTTAATGCATAGTAAATGTAAAGTCTTGTGTTCACAAGATACATCAAATACCCCTCAATCTTCCTCTAAATGGAAACATCAACCTCTTCACCTGAAGTGACATTCTCCTTCCTCGAGTTTGTAGCTAGACGTGTTTCCATGGGCTTACAATTATCCATGTGAAATATCAGAAGTATTTCAGAGGCATACTTCCCTTGAGAAACAAACAATGCATTAAGCCCAGTATTTCATCTCAAATTACCGTGAAAGACGCTCTTTGCAAGAGTCGATCCACTACTCATCACATGTTAATATTGAACCATCAAAATAAAAAACAAGAATAAGAAACTTACCAGCTACCATAATATGATAGAGGTTCGCATATCCACTTTTGGTGAAGCCAAATCCATTGAGATAATAGTTGATCTGGGTGTACCATGCTCGAGGTAGTTGTTTGAGACCATACAATGCTTTCATGAGTCTGCAAACATGTGACTCCCGATCATATGTCTCAAATCCTTCTGGCTTCTCTATGTAAATTTCCTCCTCAACAACACCATTGAGAAAGGAATTTTTCACATCCATCTGGTCCATTTTACACCTTATCTACACAATCAATGCTAGAATGTATTTTATTGAGGAATATCTTGCAACTTGTGCAAAGGTTTCCTCATAGTCGACTCCCTCTACCTGAGAGAATCCTTTGGCCACAAATCTGGCCTTGTACTTCTAGATGCTCCCATAAAATACATGCTTCACTCTGTAGATCCACTTGGAACCAACCATTGATTTGCTGTCTCATCTCAGAACTACCACCAATACACTGGTCTTCATGATGGATTCATATTCTTCCACCATCACATTAATCCACATTTGCTGAGAAAATACTTCATCAAATGAATAAGGCTTAGTATCAATGTTATCTATCATGAGAGCCATGTAACCAATGTACTTCTCAGGTGACCTCCTCTAGATGTGTTCTAATGTAGGTGCTCACACGTTCTCCCTAGCATCCTAAAACAATTTATTATCTTCTTTGGTTCCCTTTCTCCCTCTGGATGTTTCTGGTTGAGTAGATGTCTCCACTTGGCCTCCTCTATGTCGCTCCCTTTATGGTTGCTCCAAAAATTCCTGAAGCTCATCCTGAGGCTCCTCATTGAAGATAGAAGCTCTTGCTATTTTTGGGTACTCATCTCTCGTTCCAAAGAGAATATCTTATCCTTGTCCTCATCGAAATTGACATCTCTCCTCACAACTATCATCCTTAGTGATGGTAAATACACCTGGTAATTATGTGGAGTTCATTGTATGCTAAAAAAACTCCCAAATTTTCTATAGGCTCAAGTTTCTTCCTCAAATCCTTGGAGAGATGAAAATAAATTGAAGCTCCAAATTTTTTGAAATGAGACACATCAACCTTTCTCGCAAAGAAATATTCCTCTGGTGTGATCATACACGTATTCTATGAGGACTCTGGTTCTACAAGTAGACTGCAATGTTGCATGATTCTTCCCATAGATGTAATAGAAGCCCCTAATCATGTAACATGGCTCTCACTAATCCTACTATGCTTTTATTATTCCTTTTAAATACCCCATTATGTTGTGTGTTATGGGGTGTTATCAGTTCTCTTCGAATACCTTCTTTGGCACAAAAATACTTGAAGACATTTGAAACAAATTCACCTCCATTGTCACTCCTGAGAGTCTTCACCTTCTTCCCAGTTTCCTTCTTAACCAATGCCTTGAATTCAACAAATTTTGAGAAAACTTCATCCTTGTTTTAAATTAAGAAGATCCAACATTTTCTAGAGAAACCATCAACAAAAGTAACATAGTACTTATGTTTTATTGTGGAGGTTGTGGAAAAGGGTCCACAAACATTAGAGCGGACTAGTTCTAATATTGTATATACTCTGCTATCTCGACCATAGAATGTGGATTGCATATATTTCCCTAATGTTCTTCCCTTGTAGAAATCCTGCTGGTCAACGGAGGCTTTAGGAAGACTAGTGGCACTACAAGGAAAATACCCTCTAGTGGATGTTTCTGAGGAACCCCTTATAAAAATAGCCCAGATATCCATTTTTGGCAGAGTTCTCTAGAGGATGTTGGTGGGTGGAGGTTTTTGCGGGTGTTTTTTGTCCGATGCTCTTCGTACAAACCTTCCCAGTGCATCTAAGGACTATAACGAACCAGTGCTCTACATATAAATAGGCTCGATGCATATCATTAATCTAGTGCACTGTAATGACGTGCAGTGCACCATTGATAATACCGCCCTGTGCGTCTCAAAAACCCGCACACTGAAATAGGGTTAAATAAAAAAATTTACCCGTTGTAAAAACGTAATTTTTACTTCTTCAGTGCTCAAGACGTCTCAAACACCGGTGTTAATTCTCCTTGTGTGAGGTGCCTTCCATCGGTGCTCCCATTACACACACTGTTGTCATCCATTGCCCACCTTCTGGAGTTCAAACTTTTTAGAACAGTGGGAAAAATTGGTTTCTTCATTTCATCAGTAAATATGCCTCCTCAACCCGCAAATATACAAGTATTTTAATTTTTTCTCAATAACTAAATGTTTTAGGGGATTAGATTTTTTAAAAACCTTAAAATTAAGCGTTAAAAAAAGAAAAATTATGCATAGTGTGCTCAAGCCATTCACCTTGCACTGTTCGTGGTGCTGCCTCTAAATTTATAGGCCGCACCACGAATGGTACTAACGAAAACAACAATGGGTTCCAATGTGGTACCGAAAAAAGCGCAGCGTGACTAATTTTAAAACAAACATGGCGGTGCGGTTAGTTAAACAACTCCAATGTTGACTATGTACTAGTGTCAAGAGGGTGGTGCATTGACCTAATTATCGGCCCTGAGGTGGATAGTTTCATCAACAAACCACATAAAAATTATTTTTATATTTTGTAGTGTGTGAACAATTTCCATGTGCACCGAGAGCATTCCACGATAAAAATATACGCACCAGTACTAGTGCGTGACTGATTTTTGGGCGCACCAAATATTTTTTTTTCATATATATATATATATATATGTATGTATGTATGTATTTATGTATGTATATATATCTAAATACATGTATCATTTAATAAAAAAATTTATTTAATATGTGAATCATTCAGTGATGTCAATGGAGAGAACAAATTGAACAACAAGAACATATGGATGATGAGTATAATGTGATTCACCTGTGGGAGGAACGAGAGAGGGAGAGACTTATGTACCCTCGCCCTATTACAATAGCCACCTAGTTGCTCCTAAGGGAGGTATGCCTCCTCAAGTTCTATGAGGAGGCTACATCCCTGAAGGGCAATAGTGGGTTATTGGGATAACTGATCTTCAGGTGGGATGCCCACCGACAGGCTTTACGAGTTGGTCCTGGCAAGTGGTATGCGCACACTGAGGAGGACATATATTTTATTACTAGCCTATCTAGGAGAGGGATGGATTTTCCCCAGTTCCCAGATGTTCCCAATGGCTATGCAATAGGGAGTTAGGTGTCGTACTCCCAGAGATACATTAAGGATCATATAATTTCTGCTGCATATTTTCAGTTGTCTGATGGTCAGTTACGTATTGCTTCATTTGGTGCAAAGGAGGTGGGGTGCCTCTCACTAGTGCTAATGACCATTGCACAATATACCAATGACATGAAACACATTATTTATTCACTTTTATTTTATGTTCATTCTTTATTCCAGGTGTCACGACCTGTGAGATGGTCTGTGATTTGTTTGCGGCAGTTTTGTAGAGTATTAGATATATTTGATTCTCAAGCACGTGGGAGGTTAACCTTAACTTTTGCTTCAGATTTATTTTGTTTATTTTTTGATAGGTTTCCAAAGGCAAGGCCTACTTTTTTTTGGCATCCTCATAGGCTGATGTTGCATGTACGAATGCAAATGTGGGGCCAGATGATGCCCAAGAGGGGACAATCTGAATTTCCTACCAAGAAATCTTCTGATGCAGTAGGGTTGCTATTGAGTGTTGATGATCACTCCTCCATTCTAGTGACATGTCCATATGTTGGTTTGGATTGGCGAGGGTGTAACAACATCCTCTTCATACAGGATGAGCCGTCGGATGCGAGAGGTAATATTAGTGTTTTCTTTCAATTAATATAGTTTCATTTTATTGTCTTAATTAATTAGAATTATCAAATTTATTCTAACAAGTTCTTGAACTTGTTTTATTAAATTTTTTAATGAGAATGTCTAATTATTGTTGTGTACTATATATTTTTTACATATTGGGACATTCGTTGGGGATGAGATTACACCCCCACTAAATGATCCAGGTGTAGATGTTGACAAGGAGATGGTAGAGGTCGAGGATGAGGGTGACAAACATGATCATGAATAGGTGGAGATAACCGAAGGGGTTAGACATAGGCCGGACACCTAATTTAGGATGGAGTTGGGTGACCAACTCTGTTGACTACTAGTTGATGAGGGAGTCTACCCGGCTATGATGAGAGAGATTCAGGATGATAATAGGCTCACACAACTTTGGAGAGGCATGCACTGCGATATGTTGACTCTCATGCATCATATCGTTGTAGTTTCCAGAGCACTAACATGGGCTAGGAGGGGTAGGAGTTGTGGAGATGCATGACAGAGCATCGCCTCATATGATGATCATGATCATGAGGGGAGTGATCATCATTCTAGTACTACACCTCCACCTCCTTCACCTCATAGCAAATATCATGATGAGAATCTAGCATCTAGTCGTGATCAATAAGCATCGTCTAAGCAATCTGCACCATCTCAGCAGACACCTAGTCCTGAGTAGGTCGATTCATCTGAGGAGGTAGGTCCATATGAGTAGGCCGCACCATCGACTAAGTAGACTGCTCCATCGACGAGTCATCAGTAGGGAGTTCTTGAGAAGACTGCACTATCAACTAATTAGCAAACACCTCCGGAGTAAACACGCCATCTATCTGAGCATGAGGCTGCATCATCGACTGAGCAGGCCCCGACTAGTACTAGTATTGATGTAACACAAGATATTTGACATTTATATGCAGTTATATTACAGTTGTATATTTTTGACATTATATATATATATATATATATATGTATGTATGTATGTATGTATGTATGTATATATATATATATATATATGGTTCATGTATTTTATGTTCATGTTGATGTACTTAATTTACATCTTGGTGTTCATCATGATGTGTATATTCTTAGGTCATGTTAGTTATGTTCATTTAATGTTCTTGCAGATAGATGTGTATGTGATAGTAGTTATTTGACATGAGATGTATATTTGATGTTTGTGTTGTGATGATATTATACAATTCTTGTGTTTTGTTAGATGATCATCACCATGATGCTTAGATGATGTTAGCGAATTTGAATGTGTATTTTAGTCGAATATGAGTTTGTAAGATGGTTATCATGATCATGATGTTTATTTTTAATACTAAATAATGTTATTTATTAAATATTATGTCGTGATTGTAATTGAAATTTTAATTTTAATTTTATGTAAAACTGTAAAATTGTAAAATTGTAATTGTAATTGTAATTATATGTAAAATATTTGTAAAATCATAGTTGTAATTGTAATTCAAATTGTAATTAATTGTAATTGTATGTAAAAAATTGTAAAATTGTAATTGTAATTGTAATTGTATGTAAAATATTTGTAAAATTGTAATTGTAATTGTATGTAATGTCATCATTCAATTGTAAATTAATTGTTAATTTTGAACCATAACTATCGTAAGTAAAATGCATAACATAAATATTGTTAAATTACCATAATTGTAAACTTGTAAGACTATAAAATTGTAAATTTGTATGAATATAAATAATTGTAAAATAATAAATCTAGAATAATATGAATGTTTGTAACATAATAAAGTTTAGAAAATAATGAAAATAAATTCATGTTTAGAATTATCATTATTTTATTATGAGCTTACATACCAAAAATAACAGTATACATTTTGAAGATATCATTTACACACATTCAAATCAATCAAGTAGTTGTATTATTTTAGGAATTGACATTATAAAAAAAAATAACTTTATACAGTACTCCATTGTTTTCGAGATCAGGATAATTACAAATTATCAAGTGAAATGATTTTAACATTAACACAATGCAAACCAATTAATTCAAAATACATATTATAATGTTTTGAAAAAAAGAGTCTTAGTTATAAGGTAATTAAGTCCTCTTCTTTATAAACAACAATCTTAAAAAGTATAAATGGTGAAATAACACATGTACCATATCACTCTCGGTTCTCATGATCACCCTCATTATCTTCCATCTCACTTGGCATGATAACACGGTTGTTCTAAAAAATATGTTTTGATCTAGGGTCATGTCTCAATATGAACCACCAATCCCTATTCAACACATCTGGGTAAAAAAACACCTGGTTGTAGTGTTTGGGGAAAACATAGGGCTCCTTAGCTTCATCCCCCAAATTTCTAGAGTTGATACATATCATCTTACTATCACGATCTTCTTTTACTTTATTCCGATCAAAGGTGTCCCACCACTTGTACCTAAAAATTACACATTGGAAAGAAGGGAAATCCAGTTCAATGATCTCTTGTATATTTCCGATGTAACCAAATTCCCTCGTACTAGGTTTTGATCACAGTGGATATCTTGACTAGGTTGATCGAACTTGACTTCCACTACACAGTCTTTTGCCATGCGTTCATAATCAGTATTTTCTGTGAAAAAATGATGTCCATATGCCCACATAGAAGGGATAAAATTCACCTATAAAAAAGTTAAAAAATCAAAGTGTCACGTGTCTTATAATAACCCAACTGTTAAAATATTAAATCTAAATGTAATTACATTTAAAAGGTGCATTATTAAGTTTAAAATGTACATTAATAGATTATTACCGAGTGGGTGCACCCAATCCCTACGTTTAGCACATCCTCTTCAGCACGCGGGTAACAACCAGTTGCACCGTATTTCTCTCTGTATTTAAGAAATCCAAATGTTGGGGCATATAATTGGCATATTTTATTTTAAATGATTGGGATAGGACACACTTCTAGCATTCAACCGTCTGAATTATTTCCTGTCACTATCCCATATCATCCTCTTTTGTTCGTACAATGCGACTTATGCTTGTATCACTTTGGAATTGTAAAGAACAAATTTATTGTTTTCTTCAATTTCTGCATTCGATGATGAAATAAAACCAACATATAGTGCATATGAGATCAAAATATACATTATATCGAAGTTCAACATGAATATTTACTTTATGTAAATTTAAAAAATTATAAGTCTCTTACTCTTTATCAAGCGCCTTTTTCCATTCGTTTGGAGAAACTCCCCTTCTATTTTGTCTTCATCCCTTTCATCGTCCCAAATCACCGCAACTAGTATGTTGTTGATTTGCTTTATGTACTCACTAGAATAATAGAATGACTCATACAATATGTACCCCTTCGTCATAGAACCCTTGGGTTTTTCTCTATGTCTAACAAAACCTTTCAATTTCTCCATGTACCTCTTTAAGAATAAAATCCAACAACAAAAAACCACCCCAACTAATTCAACCTCATTTACTAGGTGGATTAGAAGATGAACCTGCAAGTCCATGAAAGTCGTCAGGAGTTCCTTCTCAAACATACAAACAATCTCAACTATCTCTTCACGCCACCATGGAATGCTAGCCACATGAATATCCTTTGACATGATCCAATGTATAAATGCAGATAATTTAGATATGGCACTTCCTATGTATTCGGGGAATTCATGTTTCACGCACCCATGCATGAACAAAGGATAATGAAAATGCAAAGTTATAAACACATGCAATAATATACCAAATTAGTTATGTTTTATGATCCCTGCATGGGATAAAATTTATTAATATAAAAAATAATAAAACCATGCTTTTGAAATCATACGTACTCTTAGAATATTCAAATGGTCATGAGATTTAAACCCCGAAAAAATTTCATCCACGGTGAAGCAGTGTTGTAGTGAAGACACATATGAAGATGGCACCCTCACACCCATTATAAATTCTTTTTCCAAAGAAATATCATCTTTTTTTTTAAATCCATGCGACATCACCTTCTTTGAAATACCAATTAGAGGGATCAACGCCTGACTCTGATCACGTACTTTCTAATATCTTGGCCAATGTTTCTTTTTAGTTTTGAGGTAATAATATCTTTCCTAACAGTCAATGTGCCACTTTTTTTCGATGATATGTGCCTCCATAAAGAAGATTAAAAATTTTTAAATATATGCATGGGATCTAATAAGTGGGTAATCTTAATATGCTCCCAATGTGGGAGGTTGTAAAAGATAGATTTCCTTTTCATCCCAATGGGAAATTTCTCAACATAGGTGTTGAAGAATTTTGGATCATTGAACATAGGCTTCCCATTTGAATCAAACATTTCTATGAACTCCTCCTCATTCTCTCTCTCATATTCTCTAAGACATTCAGCTGGTGTCGTTATTGGAGACATTTGGGTTCTCTCTTGTTTACCATTGAAAGTAGATGTTCCTCTTCTGTAAGGGTGTTCTTCTGGGAGGAGTACCCTGGAGAAGTCATACACTTTCTTTCATAGGTCATTGGACCATCTAGATTTCAGAGAAGGTGCACAACATTTACATAGAAAATACCCTTTTATTACAACACCTGCGATATTATTGCATAAAATATATATGCATGTCACGTTAAAGAACATCATGAAGATCATAACAATTACAATGAATTAAATAACTAATATGCAGAAGAATATTGTTACGTATATAAACAAATAAATAAAAATATAATTTACCAGAGAAAACTCCTAAGACTAGATAATCATGTGTCATGTAAGCACATATACCATACAACGTAAAACTCCTCTCTGCCGTGATGGGTCTTGATACACCGTATGCATTTATCCCATCCCATAATTCCTTCAATTCATCTACTTGTGGTTGTAAGTATACACCCATATTATTCACTTGTCTTCTACAGGGGACTATGAGAGTCAACATAAGATGTTCATTCTTCACGAAACAACATGCGGGGGTATTGTTATTGATGAATACTACAGGCCTAACATAATAGTTGGCGTTGTGGATGGAATATAGGTTGACGCCATCCATGGTTATGCTGAGTTGTAGACTTTGAACTTCATCCTTGAATTTTTTGGCCCATTTATCCTCTATATGCTTCATGGCTATTGCATCTGTTGGGATTCACGTAACTCCCGACTGACTTCTTTGTGAGGCATTCCATCCCTGCAACATATATAAGTATTTGCAACGAAAGAGCCTTTGAATCCTTGGGATTATAGGCATGTGCCTCAATATCTGAAAAGTAGGACCACATGATTTACACTTATTTTTTTATTTATCATAACTATCATGCCCACATTTCAGAAATATCTCTTTGTCTACATATTCTCCTCTATATATAATACAATCATTTCGACATGCATGATATAATATGTACTTAACACCCAACATTGTCAATAATTTCTTTGCCTCTTCACAGCTACCAGGAAAGACATTATCACTCAGAAGAACCTTATCTTGGAATAACCTGTAATTGGTCATGGAAAATATTAAATGTACATTAATGCCAATATAATTATTAACATTCATAAAATGAAGCATTTGTGATGTTCATTATGTGATTATATTTCTCAAAATATAAGGGATCAAGACTTCATGACAATTACCTCAAAATTTCTGAGAAAAATGCATTTGAAAAGCCAAAATTTTCTTTCAAGTTGTACAGTAACATCATTGTCCACAATTGGGTAGACTTTTACTAACTACTGGGTCCAAAGAGAGGGGTGGTGGAAGAAAATTTAAGGCTTTCGAAAAAGGTATCAGCAATATGAGCATCATCCCCTAGTTGATCATCGTTCTGGAACGCATCTAATAACATTATCTCCATTGAAGTAATATCCCTTAAGTAATCATCCATACCAAACTCTATTTGATTGCCTCCATTGCCAGCTTGTGAAGAACTACTATTGTTGTAGTCATTCTGATTTGGTGAATCTAGACGTAGTGGGAATTGAATAGGTGGTTGATTCAACCATTCTTGTTATCATTCCTCTAGAATTTTTTCTCTTAATTCATCCTTCTCTTGATTTGACATTGTCATGGGGTGCAACGGAATATGGTAGGTGGGTTGCTCATCATCACTAGAATCCTAATAATTTCAAAAAATATATTTGAACATGATTAGTACAAAATCGGTGATATCAAGTAGTAAGCACATCGACAATGCATGATTAATTGGTTTGACATTGAAATAATTACATTAATTTACCAAAAAATTATTATTACCATCATTTTCCCAGTACTATGGCTAGAATATGGAATGATACAATTGGCAGGGTTAAGCGGTTGTCCATTTTCATCTACCAAATGCGCCTTGTGGTATGCTGCTCCTAATAAGAGCTTCCGGAGTTTTGGATTTGTTTGAATAATTTTTTCATCTGAAATTGATTCTAAATTTGAATGAATCTGCAAATTTGTATACATTAATTTTATTCAGTTGATTGACATGGATAAAATAAATGAACTCAACTAGATAACGAAAATATAAATAAAATCTAAAGTAAATATTACATCTAGAGATGGATAGGGCGAACTTCGCGATGGACTTTGAGAAATATTATGGAACGAGTTGGATTTTTAAGAATTGTCCATTTAATATAATTATGATATTTTCTCCCTACATTTGAGAAAAAACAATTATAAATCTTGGTGTACATACTTAAAAGTAATTTTGGTGCCCTAAAAATGGACTTATTGTTATCGGTGCTAATGTACAGTTAATTGCACCGGTGCATTTTAGTTACTGCACACCGGTGCCATGTTATTAACTGACACACCAGTTCAGTTAGTTAATAAACGCATTGACTATTTGGAAACAAAAAAAATGCAAATTTATATTTTTAAAGTGAAAAAAAGTGGTAAATTGAAAAATGGGAGGCAAATTATTTTCGGAAATCTAATTTCATAAAAAGGTTCTTTAAATAGTAAAAGCTATTCATTATTTCATTATTTTTGCAAAAAAAATCACAGAGGGATTTTCACAAGAGATATACCTGGAGCAAGAGAGCACGAGAGCACTATGGAGCAACAAAATATTTTCAAACATCAACACTATTCAGAGAATCATAATTTGAAACATCTGGTGATTCGCACAAAAATCCTGTAGTATAGTAAAACTGTTAATTTTTTCTGTAATAATTGTTTTTTTTATAGTGTTGGTTGGATTTAATACATGCATAGTACAAATCTTAAATTTTACTGTGCTTTTTCAGAAAAATAAGCAAAAAAAATACATTCTTACGATAAACCCTTGCTTCTTCTTGTTTCTGCCATAACTTCTTCTTGTTTGTGTGACTTCATAATTAGAGATTCTCATTTTAGATTTATAGGGTTTCTATTTATATATATAAAGGTGTATGACATCTAACCCATGGGACCACTTGCAAAGTCATTTCCCAATCCCTGTCGGTCCTTGCATAGTTTTAAAAAAAAACAGTTTTTTTTTTTAATCCACGCGCCTTGTGTAAAATATCGCATTGGTGCGCTATTTTAGTATAGCTCACCGGGCGCTTATTGTTTTATAGAAATATATTTTTTTTAGTTTGTGTTTGTGTTAATCGGTACATCGGTTAACATATAACACACCGGGTATTTTTTTTACAAAGAGCACTGTACAATGTTTCTACTGTTTTGGCAGTGCGTTTATAAGAACATATCGCACCGCCTTCTATGCGTACTGTTTAAAAGGTGAACTATTTTCTTGATTTGTTTTCTTTTTACCTGAAAATTTTGTTATTTATTTATAAAATATACTAATGAATGGTATGGTACAAGTTTTATATTGATAAAGAAATTTGTGATAAGAGATAAAGTAACAAAAATATTGATAACAGATCGAGAAAGAAAAAAAGAAAAGTTCTTTTTAAATTGTTTACAAAAATTATTATTTTTGAATTATACGTATGTTTAAATAATATGTATTGTTTACTGGGTATCATGCAGAGATACAAAATGAGGATGCTCGATAAGATTATTTCTGATCTAAAACCAGAAAAGCATAAAAGCTTCATGAAAAAATTACAGAAGGATGAACCAATTAAATGAAAAAAGACTCTCGATCCAATATTAGTTTATTTTTTGAATTTTCATTAATAATGTACTTAAAAATATTATATAAGTTGTTTCAAAAAATCCATTATTTCACATATGTTTAATGTTCTACAGGGACAAAAAAAAAAAGGAATGTTGTTCTAAGAAAAGTAAAAAAATAGAACATGCAAATGAAAATGAATTTCTCCTTAGTTCATCTGGAGTGGTGCTGGAGGTTAACGAAAGGGGGAAAGAATTGTACAAAAATTTGATGGATCTAGTGGAACAAACGTATAGACGTTCTTTCCACTTACAATACAAAAATCAATCAAATGATTCCAAGAACCAAATTGTATTTAAACTACAAGATGAGTTTCCATAGAATTGATCAATGAGACATGTTAGACTTTTAATAGAAAAAACGTACAACAACAAAAAAGAAGGAATGAAAAATTAATATTCCTTTAAATTTTTATCTAGAATTATATTTATATATTACTAGAAAGCAATCATTTATAAATATCAATTTTGTTATATTTACTTTTCATATATGAATATAAAAATTAAATAGTTTATTGTCATGTTACATTTTTAGGAAGATTATGAAAATATCAAAAGATGAACAAGCTGATATCAGAAATATGCTAGTAGGAATGTCCAAAAAGGTGTACAAGGAGATGGTCAAAGATATCGACATAATTTCATTGCATGAGGATCCATATCAACAACAACATGTTTCAAATGTAATATGTAATCATTGAATTTTTCAATTAGGTACAAGAAATAAACAATTTAGCATTAAATTTTAATTTTTCATCTATTTTCTTGCAAAAAAGAAAAGAAATGAAACCCACTAAACACATAAAATAGGACGCGAAGGAAGAAAATGGTTGGTATATCTATTTGTGAGTAATTGTTACTCCCTTAAAACAACTCAACTAGATTTAATTTTTGTATATTTTAAGTTGTTTTACAAGAATCATCATTGAATGTCTTCAAATAGGTGCTAACATACAAAGAAGACCCATCAGACGAATTGATTGACATTAGGCTAAATATGGGTTGTCAGTATATGTTGGCATATCAAAAATTAATTGTGGAATTTGTAAGCATCTATCTTGTTTTACTTATCTCCATCTATAATTAATGGAGGGTGGGAAGCTTATTTTGGTCTTGAAAATAATTGTTAACCAACAAACCTTGTGATGTGGGTAAAAAGGAACTCCTCTTTGAAACTTTACTCAAACCTGTTATCTTGTATGGATGTGAGGTTTGGTGTTGCAACATCTCGAGAGAATCTTGGAGAAATATTGAGCAAATATAGAAGTGTATTATAATGTATAACCTCAAAATTAAAAGAAATACACTGTATCATATTCTGCTTATAGAAGTGGATCTTTCCCCTATCAAGAGGCTAGATATGACTAGGCTCTTGTTGTATAAGCAAAAAATCGATAACATGGAAGACCATAGACTTCCTAAGCTAGATTTAAATTCCAGCCAAAACCACCAAAGGCTCAAATGAGTTTGGTATAAAGATACCTAGGCCTGGTTAAACCATTGGGAGATCGATGAAAATGTTGCATTGCAAAATATTAATAACATTTAAAATATTTTTACTTCTATGTTTAAAGAGAAAATGTGGTGTGAGAAAGATTTAGAAGCTAAAAGAAAATTAAAATTTTATAAGGAGGTCATCAACTCGACTCTAGAAGAACAAAAATATCTCTCTGTTTTAACTAGTTAAAATAAAAAAATTATTTACACACACACACACACACACACACACACACACACACATATATATATACGTTTTAATTTATTCTATTGTGTTCTCTAATGTCGCTGTGAAGGGTGTGGCTCCGACATCCCTTGGCTCTGGCGCGAAGCCTCTCGTCTCCATCTCCTACTTCGTCTCCATATCAATACTGCGCATTACCTAAGGCCGCTAAGATTCCGCAGTGCAAACGACAATGCAGAAGAAGGTCGAGGGGAGGAGGCCTTCCTTCGCGGCCCCCTCTTTCAATGGCTCTCCATCGAGATTTGAACCTTCTTGTAGGTTGGGATATGGCGGACGTGGCGCCCTCCTTCCCCACTCTAGCTTCACCTCCTATGGTGTTCTATGACCCTTCAGCCTATCTTGAGCACTTCCCTAGCCCCTATGCTCCACCCTCCTCCTCCCACTGCAAGAAGAGAGCTCACAAATCCACCATTGTTGCTGAGCCCGCCTCCCTCCTCCGCAAACTGAAAGCACTCCCTATGAAGCCCGCTTCAAGCTCCACTTTATAAGACAATGATTTTGAGATGAAGGTGGAGCCGAGGCTCCCAGGGTTGCTCCATTCAGGCTCCCCCTCGATGAAATAAGAGAGAACCTTGATGGCCGCTCAGGACAACTCAACCTTCATGCAGGTTTGCGCAGCTCGGGACACTTCGGAGGAACGCCTTGGACGTCCTTCTTCTCTGCTCGGGCCACATGAGGAAGCAGAACAAGGCTCGGGCGCTCTCGACTATGGATACATCTACAATATTGTTAAATAATCGCCTCCCCCCATTGACTCGCATGAAGACTCGCCTTAGAATTTGCCCCTCGAATTTTACCGTTTACTAGTTTTTATGCTATCTATGCTTAGTCCTTTTATATATTTTTGTACTGTAGTTAATACTGGTTTCCCAAAATGGGAAGCCTGTAATGGTTGGACTCTAAAGGCTGGTTTTCCCTCTCGGGATAGTATAGTTTTGGATAGTAGTGCTCTACTTATTCCCTCAGCCATCGATTCCTCCATACCCGAGGATGAGAATTGTAACTCTGGTTTGACTACTTAATAGAAATAGTTTTACTTAGAAAAAAAAAGAAAAAAAATGTCGTTGTGAAATGTTACACCACTGATTAAATATATGGATGATTAAATATTATAATGAAGAGATGCGAAATCTGATGATATGATATAAAAAGTTAATCAAAACATCAAATTCAAATGAAATAATAAAAATTTAATTGATATGAATATTGTTATAAGATATGTGTCAAATTTTCATGAATAATGAATTTAAAAGAATCACAATAATTCCACTGTCATAGGTCAATGTTTCTAAAAAATACAAAATGAACACCGGTGCATGTTAGTTACTGCGCAACGGCGCAGTTGTAAGATAATGCGCACAGGTGTATTTGTGCAACATATGGGCACCGCAAAAATATCAATACCAATTAGAACACCAGTGCACTTTATCGATGACTACCACCTAGGGGGGGTCTGATAGGCGTTGCATGAACTAGTGTGGTTTTCCTTTAACACACTAGTGCATTTTTATAACTTAATGACCTAGTTCATTTTATCACCTACATGGCCTAGTGTGGTTTTACACCTTAACGGCCTGGTGCATGCACCTTCCATCAGCCTGGTGCCACTGGTTGGGTGACATGCACCGAGCCATTACTAAAGGCCCCAGGTAGTCTGAATTTTTTTTCCATCTTCGTGCTTGGAAGGTTTACAGTACCAATGCGTTCACGGTACAACGCACTAGTGTGTTGACACCGGATGCACACACCAATGAGAGAAACGTCCATAACAACCTCTGGTCGCCCATTTTTTTTTAGCTGTGTTAAAATTCCATTACAAGCTTCACCAAAACCTCAGTTACAAAAAATGAATGTTGTAGCAGATGTTTTCTTGACAATTTTGGGAAATTTTATAACACTAAAAACCTCCTTTATAACTTCCGCTAGAGGGTCTTTTCCTTGTAGTGTGGTAATTTTGTGCATTAAATTTAACGCACCATGGTGGAGATGACCTAATATCCTGTGCCAGAGTGCTTCAACATCTCTACTCTACACTTTTTCACTCTTACTGCTCAATTTAGTACAATCTCCCACCTCAAGTCTGTATAAGTTCTTCACTCTAACTCCAATATGCTTCACTTTCTCGATAAGTATGTGTCTTAGAAATGATTTCCCTTTACTGAAAATAACATCATAACCATGATCCTCCAATACTGCTATAGATATTAGGTTATCCTTTATCCTAGGTACAAACATAACATATTTGATGTGAAGAGGAGAGGCTTTCTCCCTCTCAAAGGTGACAGTACAAATTCCTGTAACATTGTACCTCCCATCATCCCCCATTTTTATATGTATTTGGAGATCCTTCGCCTCCAGGATACTGAAAAAATCCTTGCACCCTGTCATATGGAATGAGGCACCAAAATCAAGGTAGCACACACATCCCATAATAGGGTTTTCTATGCATGTTATTAAGGTGAATTCTAATTCAAATTTTGAAGTCAATGCCTCACCTCCTACTCCTCCTGAAGCCTTGTTGCCAGGACTTCTTTTGCAGATTTTTTTTTACATAGTGCCCCCATTCATGGTTGTGGCATGAGTTTCTCTTCCTCAAGTCTTTCTTCATTCCATTATTTTGTGTGATTCAGGTTTGGCTTGGGTTATTATTTCCTTTTCCCTTCTTCCCCTTTCCAAAAACTGAAATAATTTTTTCACCCTTTCCTCTAGATGAAGTTCCATCTTTGGTATTTCTCTTGAACTCTTCTTTAACCAAATTTGACCACAAGCTTTCCCAATTTGGTAATTTTTCCCTTCCATTCACAGAGTGCTGGAAGTTTTGCCAGGATTTTGGAAGGCCTGTAATAGCTTGGCTCACTAGGTGAACTTTAACAACATTAGCCCCAACTCCTCCAAGCTCATCAAAAATTGGTTAAATCCAGAGAGATACTATGGAATGGTATCATTCTTATGCATCATAACGTTTCAAAGCTTGTCTTTCAATGCCAATTTTATTTGGTCACTACTATACTCGAATAGATCAATCTATTTCTTCCACATAGAAAATGGTGTCTCCTTTCGATGGATATTTGATACCACATGGTCTCCCACACCTTCCAGAAGAATTCTCTTGGCCTTTGCAGCATCCTTCTTCCACTGGGATAATTGTTGTGCATCAGACTATTGGGGTTTTGTAATTCCAATCTTAGCATACTCGAACACCCCCTTATCATAAGGGAGTGATTCAATTCAATCCTTCTAGGATATGAAATTCAAGCTACCGTCCTACTCTAACCTTAGCCCGTTGAAAGAGATTTTCTCAAATATGAAGAAAAAATTCTACTGAAACTGAAAATTCGAAATTCTTGAGAGACAAGCTCACAATACAGGTTCTAATGTGATTTCAAGGTTCTAATACCATGTATAAATTTGCGGGTAGTAGCAATTGATCAAGATTTCAAACTAAAAAACAGGATACACAATTCTCTTCTACTGATCTTTTGAATGGAAATCACAATTTAGAATAACATTCATAGACATGAAACAACCAAAAACATAAGTACAAAATGTTTTCTAGAGGAAAACAAGTAGGAAAAAACACCTTAAGACTATTTGCATTAATTATTTGAATAGAGAAACTATTATAATTTCTTTCTCCAAATTTGAGCACAACCTTCAAAAGAATAATTGTTCTCTCTGTTGAAAAATGAGAAACTCTGGCAAACACACAGCTAATTATTTTCTCATCTAGCCCCATATTTTCTTGTGAAATCCTTGAGGAAATTCACTCCTAAAAGATAGGATTTTCCTCCTAATTGATTGAACTATTCCCAAGGATTGATCTCCTAACTTCATACAACAACTATACACTCAAAATAGTATACAACTCATGGTACATTGGCTTTGTCTATTCGCCTTCATATGAGCAATTTGAATTCATGCATGCATTATCTATTTTTGGTTGATTGATCAATTAACCGACATATTTATAAGTTACACTGTTGTCCCAATATTCAACTAGCCTTCCACTAGCTCTATGAATTGTTAGAGGTCAATTAACAGAATACAAATGAAAATAATTGAACTAGGTTTGTATAATTTAGCAATGACACATGCATGACTGAACTCCAAGCCCACTAACTCGAATTTATTGAGCTAACTAACTGACAAGATCCATGTTACACTAGTTTACTACATCCAAGTTGTCCTGCTGATGTGGAAACTTGATTTACTGAATTTGACAAAGGGTAAAGTTAAATTGAGCCTTTCTTGCTACATTTTTGACAAATTTAGCTATCTCATTGGTTTAATAATCAGTATTGTCTATGGTGCTTAATAAAATTTGGTCATTCCCATGGAGAAGTTGCATGAGAGATAAGGTAGTGATGAATTAGACTCAACCCTACCTATTGATTATCCAACCATTAATAAATGTGTTGTAATTCTTTATGATAAATGTATTCCTTGAAAACATGTGAATTATAAAAATTTCCCCTCAATAACTATATTTCTTTTGGTAATATAACCACTTATAATGTTGTTATTTCTCACAATGGTAAATATCCCTATGACTAATATTTTCATTATGTTTTGATTAAACCCTTAGGGTATATAATTTTGATTTTTTTTTAGATATATCCCTTAAATTAGTTATTGAAAGATTGGTTTTTCATGATGGTTGTTTCATGTTGTTCATTAAAAAAAAGTTATACATACGCGATTTATTATAACAATTAAAAGGAAAAATTTAACAAGCACTTTTTGATATCATTTATAGCAGGGAAATATACCTAAATTGAAATTATTATATTAAAATACCAATAAATAAATCTTTAAAATTTATTTTCTATAGAATTTACTAAGGTAGTGCTTTTTTAAGGAAAATATTCTCTTGATTTGAGATTAGCGTGCTAATTTGAATGATGAAATAATACCTATCTTAGCTTTGAAAATAATTGTAAATTATCCTAGTCACAAATGTGGATGTGAATAATATTATTAAAACAAGTTTTGGTGTTGGTGTGTAATATTCCAAATAATAAAAATTTTGATAGATCTAAAACATATTAGTGTTCTCATTTAATACAATCTTTCATCAAGAACCAAAACACAAGAAATGCACCCATTTATTTATATTATTATTCACTGGAAGTAAAATACATGCCCATACCATAAAATACTACAAATGGCATGCATAGCTGCTTGAAAATGACAAATATAAAAAATTGAAGCCCACTTGTGAATCCTGGATGGATCCACCACATAAACATCACCGTGGGGTTTTTGTCCCAGGATCAATGCTAGAACTGGCCACGCCAGGTTCTCAAGCCAAACACAATAAGATAGATAATCCAGAATGCTCTAAACTCCTAGCTTCTCTCCCCTTTTATAGGCTTGATGGGTCAATACCAATAAGAAATAACATGGGTCAATACCATGGGAAAATACCATGGATCGATTCTATCCACTTTGAATGGATCAAGAAATGGAATATTACAAATCCTCCCGCCCAAAGCTTGCTTGTCCTCAAGCGATCCACTTCTATCCATAACAGAAGAATTTGTACATTAATACCAGGATCCCATACAATCTGATGCACCATCCATGTTGAATGGTCCTGAATGGATCCTTCAATACCTAGATCCCAAACAATCCTTCGACCAATCCTCCCCTCAATAGATTTACCTGAATCCCAAACAATCCCTTCCCCAATGGATTCTCCCGGATCCCAATGCCACCTAAATCCCGAGACTTGTGGGTTAGGGTACCATTTCAACTCTCCATCGTTGCCTATACCAAATGGTCCAAGCTGTAATTTTCCATTGGCTATGGGTATCCTCCAAATAATCAACCCATCAGTAGAATACCAACTCATAACCTCTCGCCAATCCATACTTGGGAAAGAATGAATATCTGCAAATCTACTATGTTGATGTTGTTCGATGCTCAATTCATGCTTCTCTACTTGGTTACCCAACATGATGCAGTTGGAGAACTATTCCCTTCTCTTCCCAATGTATAAAGGTGGGTTGTTGGTAGTGTTGCAAGACTTATCTATGTACTCCTGTAGAGGGCTACTCTGGAACTCCCAATCGTACTTCTCTTTCTGCCTTATGAGGGATTTGAGTCGTTCTTCAACACTAGACAACTTGGTCTTTGATTAGGCACATACCCCTATGAGTTCCTAAATTTTTCTGTTCTCCTGTAAGGCAGTGTCTCGGACTGTTCAGAATTTCTGCTTCAACAACATAAGATCTGTCTTGAAATGCATGATCCTCTCCTGTAAGTCTTTCACTGGAAATTCTAGTGCCCTACTGAATGTCTTTGTATTCGACTGCACTGGATGCCCCATGAACACTGCTTCAACTTGAATCTTTGATTGGCCGTTTAGAAATGACACATCTTGCATACTATCTTTGTCTTGCTGGCCTGCATGATCATGCTCATCATATCGATTCATTACTAGTGGATCCTCATTTGATTCTCTTTGGGTGTGTTCATCCTGGACCTCTTCACATGTGAGGATTAGTTTTCCATCCTCTCTGGTTGTCAAACATGGATGTACTGGTGGACTGTTGTCTATACCTGATTGCCCATACTCTTTATGGATGTCCTCCATTTTATTTATAGATTCAACTACCACGTCATCAAGAGGAATTGCATCTTTCCTTTTGTCATGTACTTTGTCAAGTTGACTAATCAGCGTGTCCTACAAGTTTCTCTGACGAGCATGGTGTTGCTGCTCACCATTTGTACTTGAATTCTAAGATCCTTCATAGTTCCTCTCCTGAAAACCAACGAACCCATCTATAGATGAATCCCCATGATTTGAAGAAGTCTCTAATTTTTCTGTCCTTGTTTCCTCCTTATTAGCTGGACATGAATGGTCAAGTGCCCAAACTCCCTTGCATAAAAAGTATAAGCCTTTCCTCCTTAGTTCATTCTTGCTGTCTCCACAAATTTTGCTAGTTCCTCCTTGGTTAAATTCTTTCTAAGTAGTTTGATGCTCTGTTTGATCAACCCCTCAGCTAGTTCATAAGCAACAGGTGATGCAATTAGCTCCTTCCTCCAAATGGCCAACAATTTGGATCTCAATTGTTCACAGATGGCCCTATCTTCTCCTAGGATCGGAGACATGATATTTTGCATGTCTTTTTTGATGAAGTTTGGATGAGATGTTGTAATTCCATTGCAGAAGTATTGAAACATCTGAAGGATTAAATCATCACACTCTAGATCCTGCATAAGCATACCAAATCTTAATTTCACCATGCGTTTCAAAATTGTGCACTTCGGGAAAAAAGTAAGAAAGATGGTGTTGTCCAACCCTTGGAGTGCTTCCACCTTTACTCGAAAATTCCTCCTCATGATGTCATCATTGTAGGGAAATAGCAGTGTTGTTAAGGCTATGATTTTACTGAGACAAAAGGTGACCGTGAGTCTAACCTTTTCACAAGAATGCTCCAAGAACCTAGGTTGTATCAAAGCAAGCATGGATGGCTTCAAGGCCCAACTTGACCCTTCCCATTTTTATTTCTCTATCAAGCTCAAAGCCATATTTAATGTGTCTAGCTGTAGGAGAGCATCTTTTGACTTTGTACCCAGCAATTAGGATCCAAGTTCGAAGAGACACTTGCTTGTTACATCTTCCTTCCAGGTATCTTTTGACTGCTGAAGGATAACATGGAACTTTCGAGAGAAAGGCCTGTTTCTATGCTCTTACTTCTAATTTGTATGTTGTTTCCATATTTGATCCATAGAAGTATTTTAGCCCAGAGAATCGACTGATATATCATTATGTTGATTCTTGTGGCATTTCCAAAAATAAAATGACGACATTGGCATCAATGGATCTCAATACTTAGCTAATGAGAAACCTGGGAATGATCCCTGTCTAGCAATAATTTTCTAACCTTTCAACAATGACCATATTTGCAAGAAATATATGAATCTTCCATACACATGAATAAATATCATGGGTACATTTATTCATAAGAGGCTATATAAAAGCTATAAATGATTTTGTCAATCATGCCTTTAAATATTTTCACAAATTTAACCCACAGAATTATAAATTATTTTCCCTTCACTTATTTTTCCCAATAAAATAATTTACTGAAAAATAAAAATCCAACTAGGGTGATAAATATCACCGAAGTGAGAAATGCTGGCTAGGGTGAAAATTAAATTTCACCGAAGTTCCTTGCATAAAACTCTCAGACTGGCAGGATGCACAACTCTGATACCACTATAAGATTCCAAATAATAAAAAATTTGATAGATCTAAAACATATTAGTGTTCGCATTTAATACAATATTTCATCAAGAACCAGAACACAAGAAATGCAGCCATTTATTTATATTATTATTCACTGGAAGTAAAATACATGCCCAGACCATCAAATCCTAAAAATGGCATGCACAGCTACTTAACAATGACAAATATGAGAAATTGAAGCCCACTTGTGAATCCTGGATGGATCCACCACATAAACATCACCGTGGGGTTTTCGTCCCAGGATCAATGCTAGAACTGGCCAGGCCAGGTTCTCAACCCAAACACAATAAGATAGATAATCCAAAATGCTCTAAATGCCTAACTTCTCTCCCCTTTTATAGGCTTGATGGGTCAATACAAACAAGAAATACCATGGGTTAATACCATGGGTCAATACCATGGGAAAATACCATGGATCGATTCTATCCACTTTGACTGGATCAAGAAATCGAATATTACATGGTGAAAATTTTACTATTGTCTCATTGCATTTAACTCAAAAACGTGTTACTTTAGACATCAATGCTTGGAATGGTGAAAGGAAAATATATTCTATGCTTAAAAAAAAGTGTGAAACAGACTGTTGCTCCTCACTTCTGAGTATCGGGATTACATAGTTGTACTCATTTCAACTTGACAAATAAAGGATGCCATTAATCATAAATGATTTTTTTCCTCTTGAGAAATATGTTTCTAATACAACATTATCCATACCTTCCATGAAAAAAATTCTTTGTTCTGTTCTATCTGAGGGATATGTGAGTTTCAAAGACAATCCTATTTAGTGAAAGATTATAATTGTTGTTCAATCAATTCAAAACTGAAGTTTATTCTAGTGCATTTATTTCTTATTATATTGTTCTAATACATTTTTACTTGATCTATTTCTATTTCCATATAAAATTTGTTGTGTTGATTTGATATTGCCGACTATACAGTTTACCTGATTTATTTTTGTCCATACAATTTTTTTGTGTTGATATGTTATTAGAGACTATAATAGCTTATTGTTTGTAACAACCTTGGTGAAAATTCCATGTAATAAAAGTTAAAAATAATAACCATGGTGGATGGGACACTTATTCCAAGCTAAATATTGAGAAAAACATTCTAGGAGGTGTAAATTTGGTTTATTATGGCTACAGAAATTGGCAAAGGCTATGGCTAAGGCATTAAAAAGGGAAAAAGTATGTTTGACACATTTATTTATGCAAATAATGGAAATTAGGAGAAAATGGAGATGAAAGGTCACAAGTTGCGTGTGAGGAGGAAATTGAAGGAAAATAAGGGAAAATGAAGAAAATAGAGGTCTCTTCTATCTCATTATTCTCTCTCTCTCTCTCTCTCTCTCTCTCTCTCTCACTCTTGGACACTTAGAGTTTTTGCAGCACTTTGGCATTGGAGTAAGAAATTCAAGAAAACAAGAAGCAAAGAGAAACATGAATCAAGTAGCTACAACACGATTCTTTTCAGGTATTGATTCCCATGTATTATTTCCTCGCTATATTTGGAATGCATGGTATTGCATGTGGTTCTTTCTTGTGTTGTCATGGGTTTTTTCCAGGTGTGACAGTGTATTCATCCTAGCCTTGCCATTTCCAGATAGCCTTGATGAGATGCGTTCTCATACTTCGGCTGAGCTAGATTGTCGAATTGGATTCAAATCTGAGTGAGGTGGATCTTCGAATTGATATAAAAAATGGCCTTGTAACCCCTGAACCAAACTATGGGTTGTCGTAAAGTCGAATAGTGTGTTTTCTCGGTCGGCGTAGGAACCCTTTCCTGTGAATGGCGGGATATACAATAAATCCTAGAGGTGGTTTGCCTCGATTTAGGGCCTAGTTATTCGGGATGGATTGCAGTAAAGCATGAGAGGTGGATAATCTTATTTTTGTCCAAGTAGTCTTAGGATGGGATGTATGGTAAATTTTGGAGAGTATGTCTTAGTTTAGCACCTAGAGATCCCTAATTCATACTCTGCATTATGGTAAAGCCCAAAAGACTAAAAGATAGGAAAATCCCTCACGGTGTAGGTGAAGAACTTCGATAGCATTCATGCTTGTTTGATATATTTTTGGTTGGTTATGAGTCCCATATTCATGCTTAAAATATGGCGTGTGGGTGATTGGCTGAAGAGAGGTTTGGCTCAGCCAATATATGGTCGGGTGGAACATGGTAATCCCATAACCGATTGGTTTCTATATTCATTAATGAGAAATTCATTCCTTTGGTATTTGATGTATAATTGTAATGGTTATTCTGTGGATTCCATTTTTGTTATATCTATTGTATTTATGTTGTTATCATGGTTCTTATAAGCATGTAATTTATCAGTAACGATGAATGGTTCTCTCCATGTTTTTACCTGTAAATGAATACACCATGTATATTTTTTCAAATAGATTTTATTGAAACTTATGATTTAAGGCAACAATTATTCTTAGTGATTCACATATAATATGAGACCCCGATGTTTAAATTTGGTTTTTATACATGTAGATGCAATGTTTGTGACATGTTTGACAAAATGTCTCTCATGGCTAGGAGGGGCCTCGATGAATTCCTGAAGATGTGATTTCTTCTGTACCTTTGTTTTAATTTTATTTATCATCTCTTACAATTTGATGAAGTTATGGGTAGTGACCTCGGCTCCAGGGCTAAAACAGTGGCAGAAGCCCCAGAGTTGCAGGCACAAAATTGACCAAACCAAGCCATGGCCGCTACCTTTCTTTGGCATGCCTGCAGCTCTAGGATTTTGGCCATTGCATTGCCTTGTCATGCCTGCGTCTAAGCCTTAAAGTGGTCAAAACATTAGTCTCCCTCATGGTACTGGACTCTGGGAGGTTGGGTTTTCTCTTGGGGATGTTGTTGATGCTCTGTAAGATGTGTTTGTTTTGTTTCTTTCGGTTCCACTTCCTTAAGGTCACCTAGGAGGTTGCATCTCATATTAGTAGCCTCTCATCACATATTTACCCTGATTGGCAGATTACTTGGGTAGATGTGCGAAGGGAGTGTTACATTCTTAGTGCAGTGCTTGTGTCCAAAATAATTCAGCTTATAACTGTGTTGTCAATGCCGTAATTGACACCATAATTCATATCATATTTCAGTTACAAATTTTAGATACAATATTAGAAGACATTTCAAGTTTATATTATTAAATTGTTGCGATTAGACCCATATTTCCAACCTTTTAAACATGGAATTTGCATTGATTTTCCACGAAAGAATGAACATTTCCATGGGCTAGCCACACATAATGCCATATTTTCTTAAAAGAGACATCCATGCATATCATACGTATCCAAACCATAGAAGTGGAACTTCGCTGAATCGGGCCTCTCCACACAAAAGATTGACAAGGCTCCTCCGAATTGTGACATTATTTATGGAAGTTGGTCCCTGGTCTCCAAAAGCCACATCCGGATCCATTTCATTTGTTGATTTGGACGACATATTTCCAATATGTTACTTTGATGGTGCTTCCTCGGGCAGGGATTGTGGTTGTGGAGTGCTTCTCAAATTGGACCCCTCTCTTCACTATAGATTCTATTGGTCTCCTACTGCTGGAGAGAATTTTTGGGATGAACTACTTGCATTATGGGGAGCCTTTCAATGCTCCAGATGGCTATATTTAGACAATATCCTAATTGTGAGAGAATCCTTCTCGGTGATCTGATGTATTCAGGGAAGACATGATTTTCGTCGTCCCCTCTCTTTGTAACTAGGCTTAGTTGATCATGGAGCTGAAGTCTGCCATTTTGGAAGTCTCTTTTCAACATATCTACCATAAGAAAATCTCTGAAGAAAATATAATCTGAAAGCTGGAGGTGCCCATGATTCCTAGGTACATGTTCTTCGAGGTTCTCCACAGTGGAGCGATCTGCGAGCATGGGATGTTTAAGCTATAGTCTTTGTCCCCTGCTGTCTTATTTTTTTCCTTTTGGATTTCGCATGAGTTGTAGCCTTTCCTCTGTTTCTCTGTCATTGTTCTATTATTTCTGTTTCTTTTGCAATGTTTGCTTCACTAAGAAGCAGGAGTTTTTTTGTAGCACAAAAATTCTTTAATGCTTGATCTGAAGGTCGCCTGTTAGAAGTTTTATTTCCCTATATAAAGACCGAAAAAATATGTAAGACATTCCTATTTAATATATGAGTGTTCTGTTTTTTCCTTCTGAAAAAACAAAAAAAAAGTCTTTTGAAATATCCCTAAATTCAATTCAATTCCTTCACATTAAAAACAAAACCATTCCAACTAAAAACATGAACTATCATAGACATTTGCAAATGCAAGCTGCTTGAAGCTCCTATATATTATGTCAGAGACTATACATTATCGGACATTAAAAAAAAAAGTCATTCCAACTAAAAATTCACATGAATTAAGAACTACAATTTTATATCAATGTCGGAATTGACACCATAATTCATATCCCTTTCAAAACTAAAAACATGAACTATCATAGGAATTTGCAGATGCAAGCTGCTGCAAATTTTGTCATAGACTATACATTACCGAAGTGTCATTTTACAGAAGAGGCATAAGAATTTCTAATTTTTTTAATAATTTGTTTTTTTCTTTTTGCTCCTTTTACTATATTGTATAGTTACCCCATAACGCGTTCTCTTTGATAATAAATCCCCTCCCATACCACAAGTGCCTTTGTGTGTAGTGCCTTTGCGTGTAATTTGAGTGTTAGACGATAGAAATAGCTCTGCCATCATATTGAAGACCGATATTAGTCAATGAAAATTTTCTAACGAAATTCTATGTAATAAACTAGAATACCAAGATTCATCCACACAAACGAGTGTTCTTCGGGCATCCTCCGATAGACTATAAGATAACCAAGGTGTTTGCCCCAGTGCTCACAGTGTGGAAAGAAAGTCCCTCAGTTTCAGCGACAATGGCTATACTATTTTCGACTCAACGGACAATCTTGATTTTAGAGTGGACAAAGTCATTCTCATGATGCAACTATATATATATTGGATTTCCATTGTTCTTCCTTTAAAAGAACATTTTTTTTGCAACGTTTGAAAGAATATTGAATTGTATTATTTTCTGCAAGGATAAAGCATCCGTAATTATCCTTGGCAGAATGCTTGGTAATAAGCTCTTGTCTTAGAATTTTTTCATAGAATCGACAACGCAGAGAATTTGTTTAAAGCTTTCTGGCGTATAATCGACTCAGAAGCATGAAGGGTGTTTCTCGATAAGAGAATTTTGATGTTCATATTTGGTTATAATGTAGAACTATAGTTTATATTTCTGTTTTTTCCAGAATGGTATAATGAACCGTGAGCCAAAGCAGATTTGCAACGCTAATAAAAACAATATTGAAAATTTAAGTCTGTAACTACTTCCTCCGCTGATACACGCATTTATGTCACGCTCAATTCAATTTGCTAATGGTTCGCTCCCATCTTAGATAGCCCGTGTACAAATATTTCACCATATGTTCTTAATATGCTTCATCATTTTTCTTTTTTTCAATTATTTAGTGATAATATTTTTTTTCCAATAGATCTCGATATATATGCAATCTCTCAGCGATTTTTTTTTTAATAATTTAAAACTATAGTTAAATTATTTTTAAATCACACTAATCTCCGTTATATATCTTTTATAATATATAATTACAGAGTTACATAAAGGAAACCGACCCCCCAAAAAAAAAAAAAATCTGAGCTTGCGTCTATGCACTTGGTTTGACTAGCTCTTATAATTTTAATTAAACATGCCTTTTTAGTCCCTGCCGTAGGCACATTGGGGACTATAGTAATAAAAATGGTGGAGAATAACATTAATTCAGCTCAGCTGCTTGTTGTCACGAACAAGGAGGAATAAATAAAGTTTTTAGGAGAAACCTTTTGGTCATCTTATTGGCCTCTTCCCGAGGCGGAGAGGGAAAACCATAGACTATATTTGTTTTTTTCCCTCATATTTTGAAGACATTAAAAGTTATGCGAAAGTTATGTGAATGAGCTCTGGCTAAGATGCTATCTACAAGTTGACCACTTGTCACAAACTTTGACCACATGTACCGAAAATTTTTTAATGTGTCATAAGCATAAGTTCCCCTCACTCTGATAAGCAGCTTAGCTTCACGTTGGTATGCTTTTTTTTCCTTGCCTTCTCGTTTCCTTCTTCTAACAACATCCCTTGCTTGAAGGAATACAATAGGAGATCTTGCTCGAATTCATTCTTTCTGACCTTACCACTCGCTATGAGCTTGGTTGAGTCCCACGGTTAGTGAATACCCCAGCGTATAGGTCTCGTTTTCTTGGATCACTTGTTGAGGTATATCTGGTTTTACATGATTACAATAACAACATAAATCCCTTCCAGGGTTATGAATAAAGAAAGACATACAAGTACTAGCTCCATTGCGGAAGGCTTTGTGTATGATATTGATTAATGAATAGTTGAAGAATATAATACAAGAGTAACACTATTTCTGTAAGTGCATGACTCTATTGCTTTCATTTGTTTTAAGTGATTATCTACATAATGAAGTTATAGCATGCCTGCCTTAAGGAAGGTCTCCCTTCATCAACAGTTGCTATCCCTTTATTGAAGTAGAGTCCCTCACTCATTTAGCTAGCAGTGTGTATAATAAAGCATACTTCAACTCCCTAGCCTTAAGGTCATCCTCGCTCCCTTGCTTGAAAAAATACAGGAGATTCCCTACTCAACAAGGAGATTCACCACCCAAGATAATACCGCAACTTCTGAGTCTTCTCTTATTGATATAATTGCGGAGAACATAACTTCTATCTCCTGCCTTAGCTTAGGGATTTTTCTGTATTTTGATTCATACTGGAAAAACATACTTGCTTGATCTTCTTACCTGAATACCATCATGAATGAGGTTCTTAATGAGCACGCTTTCTGAGAGGTGAGTTGTGGTACTTAAGTAAAACTCCCTTCCATTTCTCATAACCACTCCCTTCGCTTTCCTATAGAAAACATCAGTTTTTGGAACAAAAAAATTATTCTGCAGCAATTCTTGGAGAACGTCCACTCTGGAATACCTCAAAGTCAAACCATCCACTCTCGAACACCTCAAGGTCAGACCATCCACTCTCAAACACCTTGGCACACCCAGAATGGATGGAAGGGTTCTCATCAACCTCCTAATCGATTGACTTGATTGTTAATTCTCGTTTCTAAGTGTGTTCACCGTAGTTATGGTTATTGTGCTCTGTATGTTGCCAATAAGATTGAATCGTCGTTGTTGCTCCTACTCTTCATAGAAGTATCTTATGTTTCCTCTATTTTCGTTGGATCTGCAGTCACCATTCTCACATGCGCAATGGGAGCTTCTTCGGCCAGCTACACCCTCCTGGTCTCCCTTCTATACATTGGTCCTAGTTGCAATGAATCTCACGACCTACTGCCGTACACAATTTTCATGGTTTTGGGGCATTTTTTCATGAAAAATGAAATTGGACAGTTCTTTGTTATAGGTCCTCCAATTAATAAACAATTTCAATTTTAGGCAAACACTATAGGACAAACAACCATCTTCCCCTATACAGACACATTAGCACCATGCAACGTTAAGTGGCATGCTTCACGCTTACACTTTGTTATGGAGACGAAGGGGTGTGGATAGGAGACTTTGATGTGAGGGCCCACATGGTCTATCATGGTTGTTTTTAATTTATTTCTCTTATTCCACCTATTATTTTTAAAAGTCACTTTACAATTTCTTGTTGTGAATTCCTTCCTATGTCGTGCCACCTCAAAAAATATAACTACATCAGCCTATAAATGAAGCCATCAAGCAAGGAACATATGCTGGTGGCTTTCCTCTTCCCTTGCTGCACAAAAATGGTAGGAGCTCCCACCATATCTCCTACCCTCATAATTCTCATAATATGTTCTTTTTTTTTTTGTTTTTTTTTTTTTTGTAAATTAGGTGGTACCTTTCTATTTTCTATTTATATGTAAAAGACAGGTTACAGTATAATAAACATCCTTGGCCTCAAACTGCTCGCAGGAAACCAGGTCTGTTGGCCATCTAATTGCGTTAAAAGCTTGCCAAAATTGAAATTGTCTCATTCTTCTATACAGCGCATGAGCTAATTGTCCTACTGTTTCAACATGTTCAAGCTTATCACGTAAACTAAGTTCACAAACTTTCAAAAAAACCATAAAACAGAAAACTAGGAAGAACTAGCCATCTGAAGAGGACACCGGGGCTGGGTCATTGGCATGAGACCCAGGCATATCAACCTGTTGCATGTGCTGGAGCAGTTTCTCCAATCGTCCCATCCTGTCATCCAATCTCTGAATTGCTTGATGTTGGGTAAATTTAATATGCTGCAGGTTGGTGTCAATATTCTCCAACAGATCTTTGAGGAACAGTTCTGTCTTTGGCTGAACTTTGTACTCTGGAGGGTGTGCACTCTGTATTGCTTTTGTCAGAAGACATTTCATTAACCAATATGTGTGAATGGTTTGGTTAAATAAAGTAAAACATCCGCGAGTATTGCCAGGATCCTGAATGAAATCAAGGATGTCAGCAGCAGCTTCGTTGTCTTCAGGGTTTATCTGTAGTTCTCTTTCCCAACCACGAATTTGATTGCGGGTGGGAGATGCATTGCCTACAATGTAGTTCAGTACTAGATTTTCCAAATGTTCTTTGTTAGTTTTTCTTCCTCTTTTCACTGGCACCTGTTCATTCTGGATCTTTTGCTTTCCCTTGGCTATATCAGAACGGAGACAGCGTTTCCCCATACTGATTTTGGTCCTATTCAGTAGAACAGACATAGAAGTAATAACAGGAATAATAACCGGAGTACTGATAGATCCTCTGCTTTCATTACCATGCATTTCCAAAATCCAATCAGAGACATGAAAAATGTAGACCTCAGACACAAGGCAGCTGATTAGCAAGAGAGCAGTATGATTAGGAGCATGAGTACCAGGTTGCGCTCGTCTACAACAAAGTCTAGATGCAAGAGCGTATACCATGCATGGCGCCAATAAACTGAGCAGCCAACTACAGGGGCTTTGCAAACCCATTGTAACATTGGGCTCCAAAATTATAACAGACTCCAGACCACTAGTAATTAAACCAAAAGCATCACTTTGCGAACCCACCTTACCAAGGAGGATCAGAGGTATCGCACGACTGGTGCTAACACTGAAATTTAACCAAGGGACCGAAGGCCAGGGTTGTAAGAGGGTCATTATATCAGGGGGATACCGTAGAGTTAAAACTTCCCGCATATTATGGTTATTCATGGTTATGGTCTTACTTCTACAGAAATTAAGAATTGGGCAAGGGTCCCTAAAACAGGGGTGGACAAGGTTTTTCGGTGGTGCAAAAGACCAAAGAAACCGAATTAAATTCCAAGCAAGGCGACTGATCTCAAGCCAGTTCCTACTATGCAAAAGATGATTCATGGAAATGAGGACAGAAACAGATACGTACCTAGCCTCAGTTGCAAAATTGACAAGGTGAGCGCTCTCCCTCCTCAGCTCCCAAGCTTTTGCATGCAGTAAGCTCTGTAAGCTTTGCATGAGATTTTTGGGCGAGGGAGGCCAAGAAATTACCTTAAACTTACCATCCGTCCCGGGCGCTGACAGGCCAGCAGGGCAAGCTCTCTTCATAATTGCACTAACACATGCGAACACCCAAACTACTGATCGAACTTGGCGGTGCATCATTATAGCTATTAATTGTCCGTAGGGCGGTGTGCCATGAGATTGCCACCGATTGTCCTGTTTGCCAGATTTTCACCCCGATCGGGGAGATGAAGATCCTTATCTACTATCACTTGTAGGGGATATAATTCAACCTCCCAAATTGCATCTATGGGCCGAGCATCGATAGCTCTATCATTATTCTTGCATCCCCAATTTGCAAGGTAATCTGCAACAGCATTTCCTTTCCTCCTGATATGCGTTGGCACCATGTAGTGAATCCTCTTCAGCAAGTGACTTATTTCTTGAATGAGACCTGCTGTCCTCCAGCTTTGGGCTATTTTCTCCCACGGTGTTCCTTGTTGCAATTTCCGGAGAATATTTGTTACAAGGGCGGAGTCTCCTTCAATTATAAGTTTATGATAATTTTCACGGATTGCTATGATAATACCTTGTTGAACTGCAGTTAGTTCCGCTTCATTGTTCGTTGCATGTCCCAGGTCTAAAGCATAAAACCGGCATACATTCCCCTGCGAATTGCGAAAGATTCCCCCTGCTCCTGCCTGGCCCGGATTGCCTTTGGAGGCTCCGTCAAAATTTAACTTAATGAACCCTGGTTGAGGTGGTGCCCAATGATCCTCGGTAGTTTCTCTTGGTGGTCTGAACTTCCATAAGTGCTTATAAAGCATTTGGGGTGTCAGATTTAGATATTCAAGAATTTGTACTTCAACACCTGCCACTTTCCAATCTTCGTCTGTCCAGCTTTCACTAAGGATGGTTTCTCGAATATTCTCAATGGTTCTTTGCCAGATTTGTTGTATTGGAAGCTTTATGTCTTTAAAAATTCTGTTGTTCCGTTCTTTCCATGTGTTCCATATAAGGAATCCAAAGGAGAGGTTCCATGCTCTGTTAACCACTTGGCTTTGAAATTTACCTTTTTTCCATTTCCTGATTGTCTCGATTATGCTGGTGTTGTCTTTGTCCGTTTGCCTGAACAGGTTTTCCAAGTTTTGCCACTGCTGTTGCACAAAAGGACAGGAAATGAGGATGTGATTTGTCGTTTCCTGCTCTTCTTGACATAGGGAGCATCGAGAGGGACCTATCATTCCCCGTTTTTGAAGGTTCTCCCAAGTTAAAATCCTGTTGTGGCTGACCAACCATATGAAGTACTCTACCTTTGGCCATTGTTTTAATGCCCAGATCTTTTTCCACAGAGAACTGCCTGCCTGAAGACCTTGTTGCGATTGAATCCTATAGCCTTCTTTTATTGAGAATAGTCCTTTTGTCATATATCCCCATCGAAGTATATCTGGTCCCCCTGCTTTCCTAATTTTCCGTGTTTTAAGTTCCTTAGCGAAGTTGCCCCATTGCTGGGTTTCTGGAGCTGTCGGCCAGGTGGTTTTGTCGTTCCATTTCCTCCACTGGTCTTGATTGTTGTGTTGCCAATAATGCTGTAGTAGTCGTTGGTTTGGACTACTAGTGAACAAGAAAATTTCGCCCAAATCCAGTCTACTGAATAGTTTTTCCCTCTGCTGCCATGAGTCTTCCCAGAAGAGCGCTATGCCACCATCCTTAATCTCCCAAAAGCTGTGTGATCTTATCAGATGTCTGTTGAGTGATGCAAGGTTCCAGATTGGGGATCCTTTGGGCGTAATGTCTGTCTTTAAGCGGCCTGATATGGTTTGAGGCATGTCGTATTTGATTGTCCAAATAGTCTTCCAGAGATCTGTGCCTCCCTGCACCCACCTCCACCATAGCTTTGCTCCCATCACTTTATTTAAGATAGCTGGATCCCTTAGGTCCAAACCGCCTGTTGCTTTTGCTTTTAGAAATTTTTCCCAAGAGAGGAGCGCCCATTTCCGATTAGCTTGAGCTCCCTGCCATAAGAATTTTTTGAATTTCCCTACCAATTTTGAACAAATTCCTTTTGGACATGCTCTTGTAGACAGTTGGTAGATCGGTAGAGCTTGCAACACTGTCTTTAGGAGGATAAGTCGTCCTGGCGCATTTAATGACCTGAAAGCCCAATTCTGAATCCTAGTGTTTACTCTTAGTAAGGTGTCCTGCCAATCTGCTATTCTGCTTGGTCCAGGATGCAGATTCATTCCTAAATATTTCATTGGAAATGATCCACTTTGGAATCCCAGTGTTCTAGCAAGAAAGGTCTGACTCTGTATAGGACAGTTAAAAAAATAGACATTCGACTTACCATTATTCACTTCCGTCCCTGAAGCTGCCATGAACATATTTAAAATTGTTTGAATTGCTTTACATTCTTTTAAAGTTGCCTGACCAAACAATAAAACATCATCGACAAACTGTTGATGAGTCAATGATAGGTTCGGTCCCCATAATTTTAGACCTTGTAACTTTCCTTCTGCTAGATGCGCTTTGAGGAGTCTGCCTAGGCCTTCAGCTGCTATTATAAATAAGAATGGGGAGAGAGGATCCCCTTGGCACAGACCGCGGGAGCTCTGAAAAGGGTTGGTCGGGCTGCCATTAACTAAGATTGAATAATGGGCTGAAGTCATGAAGGATCTTAGCCATTGAATCCATCGTTCTTCAAAACCGAAAGCTCTGAGTACCTCTGTCAGATATTGCCAACTTATACGGTCATATGCTTTCGATAGATCTAGTTTGATAAGCATTCCTCTTCGTTTATCAGTTTTAAGTGAGTGCATGGCTTCCTGGGCTGTAATTATCCCATCAAGGATTTGTCGTCCTTTCACAAAACCTGTCTGTTCCGGAGAAATGAGCGTAGGCAATAAAGGCTTTAGTCTATTTACCATGATCGTTGAGATAATTTTATAAATAACATTGCACAGCGCTATTGGCCTGAACCCTTCTGCTGTATCTGCCTCTTTGTGCTTAGGTATAAGAGTGATAAAGGTTGCATTCATTGCTGGGTATACCGTTTTTAATCTGCGTGATTCCTCTACGACTTCCAGAATGTCTGGGCCCATGAATGGCCAGGCTGATATGAAGAATTCACTCGTAAATCCATCTGGTCCCGGTGCTTTGTTCTTGGGAAAATTCAACACAACCTCCTCCACCTCCTTTAATGTTATTTCCCTTAACAAAGCCAGATTTTGCTCTCTAGTGATAAGTGTTGGAATATGAGCTGTAACTTTTTCAATGGCTACCTGCCGATTAGGTTGGGGTTCTGTGAGTCGGTCTCTAAAGTGATTCACTAGCTCCTCCTCTATGTCTTCATGTTTGATTTTCCTTTCCCCATTGGCCGTTTTCAAAGAGAAAATTCTATTATGCTGGCGGTGTTGCAGCATGGCGTTATGGAAGAACTTTGTGTTGCGGTCTCCTTCCTTAAGCCATTGTATCCTCGACTTTTGTTTCCACAAGATCTCTTCTTGTTTGCGTCTCTCCTCCTGTTGACTGAGCGTGGCACCTTCTTCAATTACAAGTTTTGGTGTTCGGCCCTGTAGAATTATTTGTTGCTGGATTTCCTTCATCTTTTCTGATAGTTGAAGTTGTTCCTGGTGTATATTCCCAAATTCCTCTCTGTTCCATTTCTTTATTTCCTCCTTTAATTGTTTCAGGCGAAGTTGAAAGGAATGCATTTTATTTCTCCCTCTTATTTGGATTGTGCTCCACCAGTTTTTAATTTTGTCGATGAAGCCCGGGTCTCTTAGCCAGAACTGTTCAAAACGGAAAGGTCGGTTGTGGGGGCTTGCCTTGACATCCACTTCTAGGCGGATTGGCCAATGATCCGACCCCAAGGTTGGAAGAATGGCTGCTTCAAAATATGTGTCCTGACTTATAAATGCTTCTGAGGCGAGAAAGCGATCCAGTCGAGATGCTACCTGGAATCTTTGTCCTCTCCTGTTATTCCATGTAAACTTCCCATTGATCGTTGGGATATCAACTAGTCTTAGGTCTGTTATTAGGTCTCTGAAGAGTATCATATCAGGGTCTTCCCTCCTTATACCTCCTTTTTTTTCTGATAAGTCCGAGACCATATTGAAATCTCCACCTAATAACCAGTACTGTTCATCATGTAAAGTTTTTAATGTGCGTATACTCTGTACGAAAGCCGCTCGCTCTCCTGGAATTGGGGGTCTGTAAACTGCTGATATGAGAATTCTTTCTTCTGTGCCTATTTGTCTGAATGTTGCTGAGAGAATCCTAGGTAGACTGATCCACCCGTCTGCAACAATTTCAGCTGTGTTCCACAAAATTGCTAGGCCGCCTGAAGTGCCTACTGAATCTATGGCCATTGCTTGCTATTGCAATTTTAAAGACTGAATTACTTCTTCTAGTTTGTGTCCTGTTACCTTTGTTTCTTGAATGAGCATGACCTGTGGCTTTTCTTCTTGCAATTTCTTTCTCAAGTTTCTCTGCTTCCCCTTACTATTGAGACCTCTTATGTTCCAAGAGAGCACTTTCATTATGTGTGTTTAGGGATTTGTTGAAACACCATTGTTAACGGCATTATCCTTCCTATATTTATCAAGGATTCACCTACTATTTGTATAGATTCTTGCAACGTTCTACGGCCTCTTTTCTTTGCTGGCTTTGGAGGTATTGGCTTCTTACCTGATTTTTGTTCGTTTTCTTGACTTTCTTTCCGAGCCTGTACTGTGAGGTAATTCTCAAATGTCTCTTTATACAGTTTCTTTTGATCTTCTGGTATGAAACGGTCATCCAGATTCCTCCATTCAAACAATAGACGCTTGAGCAATTTTTCTTATGCACTCAAGTCTTCTTTGGGCTGTTCCACCTCCATTGGGGTCTGTTCTGGCATTTCCTTTTCCTCCTGGTTCTCCATCTCATGTCCTGCTTTCCTTTTGGATGACTGTGGTTTTTGGTTCTCTACTGCATTCCCTTCTAATTTACCGTCTTCGTCATTTTCAAGCATTGTCGATTCCTCTTCCTCTTGCGCTGCTGATGCCTCTCCTTCCTTCTGTAAGACCTCATACCTGTTTACTGTAGCCGTTTTTTGAAGGGTTTCCTTTGTTGCTAATCCTGGTCCATTATTCTTTGCTCTTGGGGTTCTTCTGCGGGAGTTAACTGTTATGAACCCATCCTCTGTTTGCCGATTTTGCTCATCTGTTCCGCTTGCTTGGTGTGGTTGTTGTTGCACTTCATTTAGGGGACAGGATTTGTACAGGTGGCCATATTCATGACATCGTCTGCAACGAAACGGGATATGTTCATAATCTAAAAGCTGTAGCCACACTTTTCCTTCATATTCCAGTTCTATCATCTCAGGCAAGGGCTCAGATTTATTCATGTACACACATATTCTTGCAAACGAAGTGTAACGTCCACGGGCTGTGGACTCTGCTATTTTAACAAAATTACCTAGCGAATTGCCTATTCCCTCCAAGATTTCAAGGTCCCAAAAATCAATGGGCAGCCCAAATAACCGAACCCAAACTGGAGCTGCCAGAAACTGCTCTTGTTCTGGGTTGTAGCATTCCTCCCATTGGCATAGGAAGAGCCCTGCTGTGCTATAGAAATAGGGTCCTCCTTCAAAAATACGTTCTTTATCATTTAAATTTGAAAAAATTACTGTAAAAAATCCTTTGGCCCCAAACTTTAGATCAATGTGACCCTTGGGCTGCCATTTTATTTGAATCCATTTTAATAAATCCTTCTCCGAAGGCCAAATACCTATAAACTTACAGATCAGAGCATGATTTTTCATATAGTGTCTATATTCATCTAGCTTTGATGTAGGAATCACAAACCTCGGCTTCTTGGTTGCCCTCGGCAGACATTGACCCTTCATTTTTGCTTGCCAGTCTGCTCCTAAAACAGGGCCCGTTCTTTGTTGTGCCGTTGCCTGGTGGTCTGGACACCGCACATGATCGCCGCTGGTGACATTCCTGTATGTGGGTGCCGCCCCTCCTCCTGAGGAGGCCGCCATTACTCAGAACTTGGCCGCCGAGGCGGCTGCCTGTCGTGCCCTTCCTTACCTGCGCCTG